>CP126891.1:126368750-127740000 GCA_030440675.1 Furcifer pardalis
CCGCAGACGACATCCTCACAGTCGTCCGGGGGAGCCTCCGCCCGAATCCCAAGGGTGGATCCGAGGCGAGTGATCAGTCCGGTGTAGGTCTTCAAATCCTCCGGCTGGGATCCGTGGACGGCGCCGATGTTGTCGTCCGGGGACTTGTCGACCGCAACCGGCGGTGGCTGATGCTGCTCCTCCTCCTGATCCGACGAGTCGGAGTCTCCTGACCGCTCCGAGACGCTGGGCGGTGGCAGGTAGACCTCGGGGTCCGAGTCCGACCAGTACGGCCTGGCGGATCTCGGATCGCTCCCCGGCAAAGGCAGCTGGTACGGAGGGAGAGAGGCCTCCGACCGCGCCTGTTCCACCCTCTGCCGCTTCGGTGCGGGGCCCTCCTCACGGAGCGGTGGTGCTTCCGTGGCTGGTGGTGAGGGCAGAGGGCGCTCCCACGGTGTCGTCTGCGGGCCGTAGAGCTCGGTGTGCAGTTTCCGCACCATCGCCTCGATGTACGGGGCGATGAGGCTCAACTGGGGCGGCGGTTCGGTAGCCGGACCAGGAACCACGGAAGGACTGCGGAGGGAGGAAGACCTGTGCGGTGGTACAGGTGGAGGAGTCTCCGGCGGCGGTGGAGGGCTGTGGGCCCTCTCCGGCGTGGCGTCCCGGGCCTCGGTCGACATCCTACCCGGCGTAGGTGGAGCTGCGACCGGGGCGGATGCTAGGGAGCGTGGCGGCGAAAGTTGAGCCGGTGCCGGGGTCGGAGGAAGAGAAGACGAAGAGCTACGGCGCTTCTTTTTCTCTTTTTTGTCTTTCTTCTTCTTCTCCTGCTCCTTCTTCCGCCTGAACAGTTCAGAGGCCGAGGGCCTGGAAGAAGAAGCGGAGGTTGAAGGAGCAGACGTGGAAGCGGCCTGCTCTGGAGCTGGGGGAGCCGGTGGTGCCAGTGCGGCCTCCATGAGGTAGGCTTGAAGGCGGTACTGGCGGTTCTTGATGGCGGCCTTCGAGAAGCCGCGACAGACTTCGCAGGTCTGGACCTGGTGACTCTCCCCGAGGCAGCGAAGACAACGCACGTGCCCGTCCGAGCTAGGGAACTTTCTCTTGCAGGACGGACACTGCTTGAACGCTGCCGCTGAGGCCATCCACCGAAGTAGATGGCCGAAGAGAAAAAATTATCCCGGCCGGGAGGCCCCGACACGAGATGTTGGTCTTTTTTCTTTTTTTTTTTTTTAAAACGGCGGCTGAGGGCGAGCCCCAGCCACACGAGGACCAAGGGAACAAGTCCCCTAGTCCGAGAAAAATTGTAAGGTAGGAAAAATTGGAAGATTCTGAGACAATCTCAGCAAAGTACTCACAGCTTTTTTTTTTTCCAGGCTCCTGCTTGCGCAGCGGAAAAAAGCAAACTGAGGGGAGAGCGCGAAATGGCGCCTAAAGGGGTTGGGCATGGTGGGCGGTCCCACATTCAAAACTCTTTATCCAATCAGCTTTCCAGCTCCGCTCCGGATTCAGCGCAGGCGCAGAACCCATCAGTGTGCATCCCCAAACAACACGAAGGAGAAAGATTACTACTAGCAACCAATATTGATTCAACAGTTATGCAGTCCATGTTTAGGGTAGCAGTCTACAACCTGGCAGTTTCCATGAGTGTTGGACCACAAATTATACCATTCAATTTAACCACTCTGCCGCAAGGTCTCTTCAAGTATCACCATACTTCTGATTACCTTTCAGCTTTCAGCAGCAAATTAGATGGCAGCTCCATAAGCAGGTTGTGTTGAACATCCAGGACCTCTATATGTGTTCTTTCAATCCTCTCTGGTAGCCTTGTTAACTGATTGTGGCCGGCAAGCAATTTCCGCAAGCTGATATTGCAAAATAGCCTTATGAAGGATGGAAAAAACACACAGCACATGAGTAATCAAACACAGAACACCAATTAAAGCAAATCTGCAATAAGCAAATTTGCAAAGAAATCATATCCAGTAACTTAGGATGCTTCGTTACTGTAGAAATACTATTCACTAAAACATCTTTAATGGATTTTCACCCAATGCCACACACCAAGTAAAGTTTGAAAAATCCAGTGTACCACATAAAACTGTGATGGTGAACCTTGGCACTCCAGCTGTTCTTGGACTTCAATTCCCAGAAGCCCAAGTTTCTGTGAATCCACACAAATGGGTTTACTGCGTGTACATAAACCCATTTGTGTGGATTCATAAAGACTTGGGCTTCTGGGAATTGAAGTCCAAGAACAGCTGGAGTGCCAAGGTTTGCCATCACTGCTCTAAGACAAGAGACAGAAATTAATTATGTTCAGGCAGGCACTGTACTCAAGAACATTCCAGGGATCAGAAATAAATGTCGCTACATAAAATAACTAACCATTGTGTTGCCAGCTTCGGGTGTAATAGCAAACTGTGGTAAATTTAAACATAATACCAAATGATGGGAGAAACTCAATACTTGTTTTAGGTTCAATCTAATCCAGGCCATTTTGTATTTAACAAAAAATATCACACTCCTTCTAGTTCTCCAGGGAATGAAATTTATCTAATCCGCTTTGGTGTCTTGAGCTCTTACATGCTATGGGTAACCAAGCATACAGTTTCCTGGAGGAGGTGGGAGGTAAGGGAAAAGAAAATGAGTTGCTGCTTTACAAGACACATTAATGGGCAATATGGTTTAATACTATTAAACAAAACAAATAAATAGCTGAAATAGAAGCCCCACAATGAAATCTACTCTGTGTGCCCCCCCCCCCCCTTTCACAAATGATAGGAATAGTAGTGATAAGGAATCCCTCATTGAAGGAGGAAGATTATTTTTGTCTGCCATTTGCCCTGGTCTCCCTGTGGCTGTAATGTTTTAATCAGGAGGATCCTCTGCCCCATGGCTGACCCTTATTTCAATCAGCTTCAAAAACTGCTCAGCACTGGAGAGAAAGTCTCCACCACCCTTTTCTACACTGGATAATGCAGACAAAAATCACTAACAAGTCTACAGATGTTGCAGGGTTTTTTTTATACACTTCCTCTACCTAGCAAATGAATTCATTCATCAACCTAAAGCAGGCGTGCCCAAACTATGGCCTATGGGCCAGATCTGGCCCCTGACATCCATTCATCTGGCCCATACCATCCTCGTCGCTCCCAGAAGTGGAAGTAAAACATGCCCATTTCTCAGAATTTAACTGCACCAGAATTTGAGCTCTTTGTCTCCCAGCAGTACGATTATAAATATGTGTTTTACCTCTGCTTCTGGGAGCGACGAGGACAGCATGGGCCAGATGAATTGGTGTCAGGGGCCGGATCCAGCCCATGGGCCATAATTTGGGCACCCATGGTTTAAGCAGAGAAAATGGCAGCTTAAACTCTATCTTATCCTGTTGCAAAACAGATTGCAAGGCATGTTTTACTTCCACTTCTGGTTGGAGGAACCATGTGACCGGCCAGCTGAACCATATGACCGGCCCATGGCCCGAAAAATTTGGGCATCCCTTGGGCATCCCTGACCTAAAGCCACAAACTACAAAGTCATTGACACGATCCTTGGAAAACAATTAATACAAGCTGAGTTCTCCCTGGTGGATGTTGTCAGATAGTCTACATAAGTGCCACTGCTCACAGTTGATGTCTCAGGATGAGAACTGACAGTTAAGGACACAAGTCAGTTAAGATGAGTTTCACAATGGAAAGACAGTAAGAGTAGGTATGGATGCCTAGGTTTGTTCCCCTCACATGTTTATTGAGACCATTACCAGATTTTAGAATAATAAAAAATAATCATAATTGCTTTTACTGTTTAAGTTGCTGTTAGGAGACAGTAGATCAAATTCTGCTCGTTTCTCAGTATTTAACTGCACCAGAATTTGAGCTTTTTGTCTTCCAACAGTACAATTATAAACACTATGACATCTTCTAGCAAGTGGTTCCTGGATGCACACAACTACAGAAATGGCTTTAATATATCAAGAGGTTTTCATTAGTGGGAACTAAGCAATTACTTATGTTCACAACTACTGCACAAGATATTTATCAATAAGCATTTAAAGACTCTGCCAAGTTTTGCCCTGCAAGAGAGGGATTCTGGCCAGCTGACACGGAAGTTACCCAAAGTCCTAAATCTAACTGCTAGTCCCAATTTGAATGGAACCAGTGAAGCAAAGAGATTTGCAGAAATGCTGACTTGCAGTTCAGTAGAAACAGTCTATGCCTCTATTCTGTTTAGGACCACGAGCTGGGTTGATGCCAATGAGGTCTTCTTTGGCTCCCAACTGGCCTAGATTACATTACACATTTTATGGAAGGACTACAGGTTTTGTTGCAAATGACAGCTTTTGTCTGCCGAACATCCCAGTTCCAAATGCTGGCAGCTACTGTTAAGAATATCAGGTGGCAGGTGACCCTAAAGAACTGTGAACTGGAAACTGGAGAACAGTCACCAGTCAAACACAGGATGAATGGAGTGCACCAGTGTAATTAATACACCTCTACCAATACAGCAATGGATTCTCTATCAAATAAAATACATACAATGCTACCCAAGCTCTGACCCTAATTTTTGGTCAACCCTGCACAGACTATGTCACTTTCTGCAAACATAGTGTTTAATGTCAAACATGTCGTTCAATATTCTGAGTTTCTCATCTAGCATTTTAAATAAAGTTCCTAGTTCTTACAAATCCTCCATGTGAGCAAACTGTTACATCTCTAAACTCCTTCCAGTTCAATGAACTTCTGTCCTAGCCATAACAAAACAGCAGGACAAGGTTTTTCTCTGCACTGGTCCTTTCCCCACCTGTCAGCTCCAGATGTTCTGAAAACCCCATTCCCTACTTGGCAAAACCAACAACCTGATGGCTATGTATGATGCGAGTCATAGTAAGATACATATCTTGAGGTGTGCAGAACTGGGGAAGCCTTGTTTACACAACACAATGGAAACAAAACAATAAACAGCCAAATACAAAATCTTTTCAAACAGTGTCTACATTTTCAACATGTCCATGAGCTAAAAATGTTGGAACAGAATCTGACATGCAGTGACTAACTGGCTTTACTGCAAACCTCTTGCTCCATAACCACCCATCCCTCAATCCATTTGTTAAACATCCATCTATCCATCCATCCCATCCATCCTGCTGGTTTTACCAGCCAACAACTGATTGATTCTTCTGTTCACACTACATCTATTTTAATATCCCATGAGCAAAATTTTATTTCTTTCCCCCAGCTGCTGGCAAGAACTATTTTAATATTTGTAGAGCGGAGTCTCGCAAATCCGAACAGCTGCACAGGCTACTTTAGGACTTCTGCCTGAAGTCAGAGAGACTGCGTGCTTTGTTTTAGCCTATGCTGATAGCAAAGAAGAAAGGCTTCTTTGGGTACAATGGGTACAATGACACCCATGAGGTTAAAAAACATCAGGTAAAGATAAAGGTCGCCCTTTCTTGAAAGCCAGTCATATCTAACTCTAGGGTTCAGTGCTCATCTGTTTATAGCCAAAGAGCCAGCACTGTCTGCGTCTGCAGATGTTTCCGTGGACATGTGACAGGCATGATTGGACACCAGAGTGCACAGAACGCTGTTTACCATCCCACTGAAGTGGTATCTATTTATCTACTTGCAATTTCTTGCTTTTGAATTGCTAGGTTGGCAGGAGTTGGGACAGAGATGTGAGCTCACTCCATCATGAAGTACTCGGGTCTCGAACTGCTAACCTTCCAGTTGTTAAATTCAGCACTAAGCCACTGAAGTCCCATGTCAAAAAAGAGATAAAATAGAACATACAGGCTCAGGTGTCACTGAAACAAGCTAAACACTGACTCAGCTATTATCTCTGAATGGAGGATCCTCTTTCTGGTTATGTGTGTTAGGCAGGACTCACCGGGCAGGCAGTTCCCGTATTTGATTGTGGCCAAGATCTAGCACTTCCAACTTTCGGCTGTCACAAACCCACTCAGGCAGGCTTTCGAGGTGGTTTCTACACAACAGAGACAGGGGATGACCAATCATGTTATGAATGGATAAAGGGGTAAGAAAACAAGCTTCATGTCAGGAGCAGGCAACATGACAAAAGATACATTCACACACCAGTATAAGTCACAAATAAGAATCACACACTCTCAAGATAATTACGATGGGTCCCAAAGATGTCATGGGGAGGGATGGGGGAGAGAATTATGCTCCAATTCTATAAAATTCTAAGAGATTCCATTCTCATCAGAAACAATGTGCACCCACCTGACTACATTGTTTTATCTTTTTGAAAGTTTCAGTTCTAGACTCTTCCAGTTTCATTTGATCTAAACCAAGAGTTCTTAACCTTTTAAAGCCAGAGCCCGAGTCATGCTCTCTCAGACAGCTTTGGGGGCTGAATGGCCATTTTGCCCTTCCTCTACCACATGGCACTTCCTGGCGTGGTGGAGGCAGTGGGGGGACACACGAAATGGGGCTGCAGGTTGCATCTGGCCCACGGGCCATAGGTTGATATTCTCTGATCTAAACTAATAAAATGGCCACTGGATCATCATGCCCTGCTCAATGCGGTTGGCTGCTGAAGTTGTACAAAGTAGCCAGGAACAAGCCACAATCAGAGTTCCAGTGGCACAACCTGTCTTGGTTCAAACAAGCAAACACTTTACCGCAAGGGATGGGATTTTCAAATTTTATGGATTACATAACCCATAATTATTCATTGTGGGAATTCTACCTGACAGATTCCTGGGGGCTAGATAACAGCTTCCTTTCTCAAGACCAAGTTAGGCAGAGCTATGCTAAGCAAGGGATCAAGGTCGTCCAGTTTAGGCCTTTGTCTCAGGTAGATGTCTATGAGATTTTTGCCTTTCAAGTATAACTTTCAACAGGAGAATTATGAAATCTGTAGTCTAAAAAAAAATACAGTACAGTATATCCAAATGTTCCATTCCTATTCACTAGACCTGATACAATCGCCTATTGTTTCAGCTCAGACTGTACTGTGGAGATGCAATTTGTCACCATCTGCTTTTTCAGCTAAAAGTGTTTGCAGAGAGGCAAACGCTATTTGGATTAGTTATAGTCAAATACATCTTTCATTAAATCGGTTGTGAAATAAATAACAAATTAATGATATTGTTTCTCTAGAGAAAATGCATGCATCACAGATATTTTCAGCATGCAGTCTTATTATGAAAACAAGGCATCATAAGAGTCACATCATCATTATATGACATGTAAAAAGAGGGAACAACTGCAATTTCCAATAAATTACAATTATTTATCCATGCAAACATGCTGATGAGATTCTGGCACACAATTATACTGACTCATGTGCTTATATGCTTCAAGTCACTGGCAACAGCCTCAGGCGACACCCATGTGTCTGTGGCGCTCATTAAGATACAAAATTTGCTTTTTTAACAAACGGAAAACCAAGACTTGTTCAGAATTCAATAATGTCTGATCACATACCGTATTGTATACAGGGAAATTAAACATTTTGTTGCCATTTTTGTTTTAAATAGCTATGCTTATAATTGACTTCAGTGGATATTTCAGTGAAGAGAAGGGAAATGAAGCAACCAGGATAGGAAAAACAAAAACCGAGACTTGTTTATACAAGATGGGTGTGTATCTACCATTCTATGTATGTTTCTCTTCCTTCTACACACACCCTTCTTATCTTACTAGAGACCTGTTTTTCACAATTGTGAAGTTATATATTGTACCTCGCTTAAAGAGCATAATGCGTTCCACAGGATTGCTCTTTAAGCGAATTTGCTCTTTAAGCGAAACACCATTGTAAGTGACTAATTCTGGGGGGAATTGCGAACCCTGATTTATTTGTTAACTGAGTTTTTTGTTGGTTTTATTTGTTAAGTGAAGCGAACAGTCAGAGAAAATTCTGCTCTTTAAGCGAGTTACTCTCTATGCGAGGTGTTCTTTATGCAAGGTTTGACTGTACTATTATTTAGACTGTGCCTTCTCTCTTTGCCACAGATCAAGCCCATGATTCAAGGGAGTGCCTTAAGTTTAAAGATATATATTTTAAGAAAACTTCATTTATTTAGGTTTTTAGGCACTTAATCTAAGTTTTATTCATTTTTCAGCCTAATATACAAAGGGAAATCTGTTGTATATAATATCAGGTCAGGACTGGCTACTGGTCTTTAATTGGGGGGTGGGGGTGGGGAGGAACACCACTCAGATATGCTGCCCCATTTCATGAGAAACAGACATTACATTCAGGATTTTGAATGAAGCTGAATGCCTCCCCCATCATCCATAAATCACAAATGGCATGGGAACAGAGAGGTCTTGGAAGCCAGTGAAAAGCAGATTTCCCTGCCCAATTCAGCAGATAAGTTACAAAGAATTATAGGGTGGTAGTGTCCAATTTAGTAGATATAGTAAAAAGAGCATATATTCCACCTGCTTTATTGTCTCTCTAGAGCAGTGTTTCCCAACTTTTGGTTTTTGGACTTTAATTCCTACAAGCCTAAGTCAATTCCCCAAACACTGATCAGGCAGTGTACTGACTTGGACTTCTGGGAACTGAAGTCCCCCTGTGGTGTGTGTGCCCCATGTTGGGAACCACTGGTGCCTAGAGGCTCCTGAGCAGGTAAAATCATTGGAGCTTCAAAGATTAGTGGCACAGCTTGAGATATATACAAGAATGTGGGAACATCTTCAGTTTATTTTATTCTAGGTTGCGGCATTAGCTACATGTAAAGCCAAATGTGGGGCAAAAGGGATGAATGAAAGTATGAAATGATTCATGTAAACTCATGGGTCAATTCTGATCACTAATCCCCCCCACCCTCTAAGCTTCAAAGGTGCTAAAACCTCTTCGAAATGATTTGGTTTCACCCACAACAGCTCAACACTATGAAGGAAAGAACAAGAGGATATAGGAGTCCAAAAAGACTACTTTCTTACCTTGAAACATCCATATAGGTCAGATAATTTGGAACTGGATATACATCAAGATGAACAAGTTCTGTAAAAACAAGATAGATCATTAAAAATACACTGGCTTTTAAAAATAAACATTTTCTTCTTCTCAAATTCATTAAATCAATCGTGTCTATTATACATATTGCATGCTATATATGGTGAGAAGCATGAAACATTTTTGTAAGGCACTGAAGGAGTTTCAAAAGATACAAAAGCACCAATAAGATTTTCTTTTGTTTCCCCTTAGAATATTTGAGAGGCAGTTCTATTAATCAGAAACATTTTCTTCCTACTAATACTTTCTTAAAACACAGTCTCAAAACAGTTCTGTACTTTGACTAACCAACACAACTGAAATTTGACAGATTGAGGAATATTTCTGAGCTCAAACTTAAAAGACATTTCCATTGTCCTGTTCTCATGCAGAAAATCCCTGTGACTGGATTGCACAACTGTAGACAACAGAAAATACTGAATTTTTAATTTCCAAAGCAACATGTCTAGCATCATCAATAGATTAAAGTACGGGCAGACACCTTTAGCCACTCATTCAACTTCAAAAGTCTCCTACAAGCAATCAGATGTAAGGCGAGAGCAATTCTGCCCTCTTCCCAACCAGTTAGGAAATGAACAATGCAAAGGAAAAGAAAAGGGATGAAGGGAACAGAGTGGGAAAAGTTACATGTGAAGGTTCCATTTCAACTGTCATGGCTCCACCTTGTGGAATTCTGGGATTTGTAGTCTACAAATATAGATCTCAAGCAAGAGCTGCCTAGAAGCGAACTCTAAGACCCTCACTAAACTACAAATCCTAGGACTCCACAGGATGGAGCTTCAGTTAAAGTAGGGATTCTCAACCTATGGCCTGTGGGCCAGATGAGAGCCATGGCACCATTTCATGTGGCCCACCACCACCACCACCACCACCACACCAGGAAGTGCCATGTGATGGAGGAAGGACAAAATGGCCATCCGGCCCCCAAAACTGTTTGAGGGAGTGTGACCCGGCCCCCAGCTTAAAAAGGTTGAGAACTCCTGAGTTAAAGTAACATCAACCTGCTATTGCTCTGTAATTCAGATACTGTACAGTACATTCTTAGAGAGAAAAGGTGTAAAGAAGAGAGGGAAAGGAAGGCAAAGCACAGACAGGAGTAAGAAAGGAAGTGAAAAAGGAAAGGCTACCTACTACTTTGAGCTCTCACCCTCCCAGTTCTACCATGCAGATTGACAGATTAGTCCAAAACAACATTGCCCTTAATATGTTCCTCCTCATCCTTGTATAAAGCCTTATCCTGAATATATAAGTCTCTATGTGTGAGTTTGCTTGCATTAAAGCACAACAGCCACCATCTGCAGTCTGTTACAATAATACACTCTGAGCCCAAGTTACCTCCTCAGTGAGACCCAAGCCCCTTTTAAACCAGTGACTCGTCCTCATGCTATCATGTCCCAGGAAGGGAAGGAGGGAGAGAACACCAGTAACTTAACTTTCCACTGCCTTTTATTCCTAGAAAATAAGTCAATCCAATAATCCTTTTAAGATTTCAGTTCATGACTTTCAGTCACAGTAATTTTAAAGCACAAATCAATAGCAATGCTCTCAGCTGCATAATTCATATAACCACAATAAACACAATTACTTTCTTTAAAATCCCAATTTTTTGCTGCCACTTATTGGAATCTTGCTCAGCTGTAAAATTTATGCATACCCTGTGATGATGGTTCAAAATCATAGTTCGTCTTTCAATGTGTATGTGTATGTATGTGTGTGTGTGTGTGTGTGTGTGTGTGTGACGAGAGAGAGAAAGAGAGAGAGGTGAGAGGTCAGACAATTAATCAATCACTGTATGAGTTATGAACTTATCTGTCCCTAGATTGGCCTTCATGGGGATGAAGCAGAAAGGAGGAAGAGGAATAAGAAATACTGCTCCTTAAGACATTTATGTTTTGTTGCCTATTTTAACCAAGTCATCAGGATTTCCAGCCATTAGGAAGGTCTGCATGCTTGGCAGAGGCAGTGTTACATAAAATACAGCTATATATACATGCATTTTATTTGTCAGTTTTACAGGTAGAAATTGCTTAGTCCAAATTGTACCAGTTCTGGCACCCTGTCATTCCACCAAAAAGAAACTGAAATGTTACAAAAATATAAGTAAATCATCCAGCCAACAACAGTTTCTCTGTCGGCTGTAAGCCATTTTAGCTACTGACTTAACCATTTAGATATCATGGCATGTTCAGAGCTATTCTGACTATCAGAGTAGTCTACAGTGATCAGTAAAATGGCAGCCAGCAGTGTAGCATCCATGCTGAAAAAGACAGATCAATTTGAACTATAGGAAATGTTGTGTAAGGCCAAGAAAGCAACAACTGTTGTTCTATTTGTAAGAAGGTAGGAAAAAGGAAATCTGACTTTTTAAGATGTCCCTTGTATTCTACTCTACCAGCCTGCAAATAGGCTCTGTATGTATACAAAGAAAGAGTTGTAAGGTGTTTCCACAGGAAGAACAACTTTGACTTAGTCAGGGCTCTCCATCACACAGAGGACTTCTATGTACTTAAATCAAAATAAGCAGAGAGAACATCCATGTACTTGTGGAATACACATAAGGAAGGAGGTGTGGTCTTTGCACAAAACCAGGATAGAGCTAGCCCAGATGGTCTGACAACCTTTCTCATGTATTCAGTAGAAGAGAAAGGATCTAAATCATCCCAGGCGAACAAGTACTGGAAACGGGACAAAATATAAAGAAGCCAAGAAGCTAAAATTTGTGAACTAGAAGCTAAGGAACTGACTGGGGGGGGGGGGGGACAGATTACTGCAAGAAAATCCAGCTGTTACAGACAATACACTAGAGCAGTGATGCCCAAACTAAGGCTCAGGTGCGGCCCCCGCACCAATTCATCGGGCCCACAAAGCCCCCGTCACTCCTGGAAGCGGAAACGGAAGTAAAACGCCCCCGGACGCCCCCGCCCCCCGGGCCTTAGTGACCGGCTCCCTGAACCACATGATTGGCCCATGGCCCAAAAAGTTTGGGCACCCCTGCATTAGAGAAAAGTCCAAGAGAAAAGACCTTTTGAGAAAGAACCTCACGGAGATACTAGGAACAAAAAGGTGCCACTTCATGTGGGCCAAAAGGAAGCTAAGGAAATATATTAGGAAAGGGAAGGGACATCATTTTACTGCTGCTTTAACTAGTCAATATTCTGGACAGGAATTAATCTTTACCCTATAGAATTATCAACTTTACAGAATGTTCCACTCTTGTCACATCTAACTAACTCTGCTTATCAGAGAGTAAACAAAACAACAAAAATGTTGTGGCACATCCAACACTAACGGCTGTATTTTAATCGATGGCTTTCCTGGATCAAGTCCACTTGGGCAGACATAAGAGTGAGACTTAATGGCATCAGTTTATACACATCAGGTGCAGAGGCACCCAAAGGTTGGCTAGCGTAACAGATAAATATACAAATCAATCTGGCTTTTTACAATTGATGTGTATAAACTGATGCCATGAAGTCTCACTCTTATGTCTGTCAAAGTGAACTTGGTCCACGAAAGCTAACATTAAAATACAGCAGTTAGTCTTTAAGGTGCCACAATGATTTTTTTCTTTTTGGTTTTGTTTACTCTCTGATATGCTTGCACACTTTAACATGGCTACCATTTCAAAAAAATTAACTCTACTTGGATCGTGTATATGAAACACTTCGTGTGTTTGAAAGTGAAGGATATGAGGTCTACTATTCAGACTTCTGCTGGCATAGGGGCCCTTTAAAACAGGGGATAACAAACTTGGCTCTCCAGGTGATCTTAGGCTTCAATTCCCAGAAACCCTGATCAGAAGGTGTACTGACTTGGGCTTCTGGTAATTGAAGTCCAAGAACACCTGGAGAGCCAAATTTGCTGACCTCTGCTGTAAAACATTTCAGCTACTTCAGAGATGGGCAACAGGCAATTATGGAGCACATGACCCCACACACCCCTTGACCACTCTCCAAAGTTTTAACTTTTCAATTGCTTTTTTAAAAAATCCCCTAAGGACACCTACTAGGTATGGGAGACAGTTTTGCTAAATTCTGATACATGCCCTGAACCCCAGGAGTCTGCCAGATTTTAAAAAAATAGTTTTTTAACCACTAGAGGGTGCAAGGGTATGTTTCTAAAAAAAACACATAATTTTTGTTTAAGCTAAATCAATGTTCAGTGAAAAAAGCTCATTGTAAGAACCTTTACAATACATAACTATTATTTCACAACATCCCTCATCGAGTGTGGTCCTTTGGCTGCCAAAAAAAAAAAAAAATCTCCTCAGCTCCAATGAAATTGCCCATCCAAGGCTAAATGTTTTACATTCTGCTAGCATGCTGAAGACTACTTGAATTCAAAGCCTAGCCCATATAAACAATAAGAAGAGTGAGTCAGAAAAAGGGTAGACCTTGTATGAATTGGATTTGCAAAAGCTGACATACCATTGGAAGAGGCATAAAGAGCTTTAAGCAAATATCCACTGATTTTGAGGGTCACCAGTTGGTTTCTTTCACAGTGTAGTATTTCAACATTATTAAAGATGGTGGAATCTAGTTCGTCTAATTTATTATCCCGAAGGTCAAGCTGGGTGATGTGATGTAGGAAGTCAACTTCATCTGCCACCAACCTTCTGATCACATTTAACCTGGTGTAAAAAAATGGGAAACAGGAAATCAGGGTCAGTTATATTATTATTAGTATTAACCTCATTAATAGGCTAAAAGTGGGAAAAATGTACCTTGTTGCACAGTACCTTAAACATAAAAAAAAAAGAAGAAGCCATAATCTGGGACTGAAATGTTCAATGCTCTTCTCAGATTTTATAACTCAAAGGTTTATGATATAAAATCCTTCTAACACTCATTGGCCACAAACCTACAGTTTACCTAAGCAAATCATGCTAGAATAGTCTTATTGAATCAATGAAGATTTGGTGAATCAATTTTTCCATATGTTTCATTGATTCAAATCAGCCTACTGCACAGAAGTCTTAGTTAGAGAAAGGCCATTTGAATCAATTCAATTTACAAAGAAGTTGACTCATCAAATCTCCATGGATTCTATGGGTGCACTCTAATGAATGTATTTAAAGCAGGAGTTTTCAACCTTTTTAAGCCAGGGGCCAGATCATACACCCTCAGCCTGTTGGTGGGCAGGACTGGTGGCAGCCTGTTGGTGGGCCGGACGGGTGTCATCTGCCGCTTCCGCCACTGCCTTACAACAGTGGTTCCCAACAGGGGGTACACAGCCCACAGGGGGACTTCAATTCCCAGAAACCTAAGTCAGTACATTGGCTGATCAGTGCTTTGGGGAAATGACTTAGGCTTCTGGGAATTGAAGTCCAAAAACCAGCATTTGGGAAACACTGCCTTACAACATCTGCCCTGCTATGGAGCAGTGTTACGGACATGCCAAGCAAGGCAGAGTGGAAAAGGATGACAGTGGTGATGGAAGCGAATTAGATGGATTGGCAATGTGGGCCGGACCCGGCCTGCAGGCTGTAGGTTGAGAACCCCTGCACTAAAGTAACAGGATTTTTGTCACTGGGTTTTAACATGCTGTAGTGTCAAATTCAGTAAACCCTCACACAACGAACAGCTCATAGAGTGACTAATTCACTTAGCGATTTGATTAGTTCAGCAATCTGTTTCCATAATCTCAAGGTTAACTTGTAGTTCTTGTATACGGGTGTCTACATTAAAGGTATAAATTGAGGTTGAGATTATCTGGTTTAAAGTCTCTTTAAAGTATTTAATCCAATGAGCATTTTGCTCTTTTTTGCTAGTTAATATTTTGCTATTTTTATCTTTAATCATCACATCAGTACTACTTCTTGCTCCAGTCAGCTCTCTAACTCTATGGTAAAGTGTCCTGGAGTATTTTTTTATTAGCTACATCTTGTGCCTCAAGCACCTTTTTTGGTCAACCATTCATTCTTATCTCTCCGGCAGGTTTTCTTGTCCACCCTATCTTATGTCTGATATCTTAGGGTTGCCAGTGCTTTCTCTTCTGCAATTTTTGCCCTTGGCTCTTTTCCTCTCAACTATTATTTTCCAGGTGTGATCCTGACTTCATCGTTCTTTTTGTGCGCCCCTTCTTTTTCCAATAACTGGATCTGCATGTTCAGTCACTGCTAGCTTAAAAATTGACCCAGTTATGAAGTTCTGTCTTGAAAGGTTCAGCAGTTCAGTGGAACCTCATACAACAATTGCCCGATATAGCAACAAAATCGCCTAACAATTAGGGTTTTTGGGGAGGAAAGGTGTCCTGCACCATTTTCCCTATGGAAGAAAAATCGTACAGCAATTTTTCAATGGGAAAAACCACTTGGCCAAAAAAAATAATCATTGTGCAAAGCATCCCATAGGGAAAATTGCTATACGATGCATGTATCATATAGCAATTGTTTCATACAACAATGAGCCAAATGGAACAAATTAAAATCGTTATATGAGGTACCATTGTATTATGATTTTGCAGCTTTTCAACAACATATAGGCAGGCAGGTCTTTCCTTTTTCAATTTTTCCAGATTTGAACAGAATTTAGCTATTAATAAATGATTATCTGATCCTACACCTGCACTATGGAATGTTCTTACATGTTGTAATGATTTGTAATGACGACTGTCATTGGTTGCTGATGTAGATGTACAGTTGATCTCATTATTTGTGTTCCCATCTAGTGACCTCCATTTTTTCTTATGGATTTCTTTGTTTTCAATGTATTTCCTATGCACAGCCCATTTAACGTATTAGCCGATCTCCATTTTCGCTTGTGTGGGTTACAGAACCATGTGGGCCAATTGTGGCTCCTATTCCTTCTCTGTTGTTACTGATTTGTGCATTTGGGTCTTCAATAATGAACTTTACGTTGTGACTTGTGATCTCATTGATCATTTTTTGCAAGTTTGTAAAAGTAATCATTTTCTGGGTCATCCTCAGTGTTTCAGTTGGGCCGTATGTTTGTAATATGGTTGTCCTGTAATGATGGAATTGGAATCTTGCACTGATGATTCATTTGTTGACTGGTTTCCATCCTATCAGTACCTTGTCAGCCTTCTTGCTTATAATGATGCCACTTCCATGTTGGCAGTGTTTGCTGTGGCCTGAATAGATTATGGTCTTTCCTTTGCTAATGATTTTACCATTTCCTTTCCATCTCATTTCCCTTATACCTAATATATCAAGGCAGTGGTTGTCAAAAGGAAGGTAAGGGAGAGGGGCATACTGTGAATGCAGGATTTTATCTGACTGCCAATATTCCTGGTAACATATTTCTGTATCTTGCATTGTTCCCCCAACCCAAGAAAATAAATCAGCCAGAACTGCCAATATCCTACTTTCCCCCATGATTGACAAGATAGCATAACTAAGAGTTAATGCATTTTACACATCTTCTGGCACCTAATAAATTGACCCATTTCAGAGAATGAAAAAGGGAGACACACTCATAATAAGCACAGATTGTAATGAGCAGAAGCGAAGCGTTTGTCTTGCCATCTCCTTTCTACTGTAGAAATAAAGGTGATCTATAAAAAGCAGCCACTTGGACAACTTCATTGTACTCTGGAGATTTCTGTTTTATTTTCAGCACTGGAGCTGACATGATCGATTAAATCACATAATCAAAACAACGCTTCAGGGTGCAATGAAAGCACTGGAAGGTCCAGGACAGCAAATGTACTATATTAAAAATAATGTGCTCTCTTTCCTTAAATTGCACAGCACACCATCTTCATGGCAGCATGTGTATGAGCAAAAAGGATTAAGCAGTTACCCATGCTTCAATGGATTAGGGAGCTGTTCTCCTGCAACTGTTAAAATAAGTTCTGAAGAGGAACACCAAGAATTTATCTTCTCAGTTTGAAATCTTCAACTTCTTTAGTTAGGTTCAGATCCCTTCTGTTAGTCGCAATACACAACCAAATGTTATACAAAATAACAAGGTCCTCTCAAAATGACCCTTCATAAATAAACCTTTTAGTCTGTAATGCATAACTGGGCTGACTGATACAAAGCAAAAAGAGATGGGGTAATACTTCAAAATCGGCACTGATTTTTATTTTAGATGCATTGCAGCCTTTCACACAAAGCCATTTAGAAGTGAGAGATTGACTGGTGCCAGCCTGTCTTTATTTGATGATGGATAATTTGTTCAATAATTCCACCAGTGCTCTATACATAGGGGTTAACAATCACCATTTCTGAAAGCTTTGTAATGATGGGTCATATCAACCTGCCCCAAACTGCTGTATCCAGATGTCTTGCGATATCCTCACCACTACCTACCCTGGAATTGGTGAAAACTGGAGAAGACTGTACTACAACCTTGGATATCAGTGTAATAAAGCAAAATACAGCTAAAATGCCAAGAGGCTAATTCAAGCCTATCAATATCTACCAAAGCAGCTATTTAGTTCTGCATTTTTCGATGTTCTCTGAGATGGTCCATACCTTAGATCAACGTGTTTCATGTGGGGCATTCTCTTCAGTGCCTGCAAGTTGAGTGTCTCCATGCAATTCCCAGACATACAGAGTTTATCCATGGCAGGCAACCTCTCCAATACCTCAGGAATGTCAGTGAATTCATTGAAAGAAAGACCTAGATAGCTAAGTTGATGCATCTTTTCCAACTCAGCAGGAAGGCTCTGCAGGAAGTTCCCATCCAGAAGGAAGGTCTGCAAACTGTTAAAGAGAAGGGATAGAGGGAGGATATTTATTTTAATAAATTCTTAGCTTTTCAAAAACTGATCTTGTAGCAACTGCAGACAGCTTGTAAACTGCTTAAGTCAAAGCATCATTGCAGATGTTCAAATGTTTTTCACAGCTTCAGCTATAGTTAAAGGTAAAGGTTTCCCTTGCGCGAAAGTCAGTCATATTCGACTCTACGATTCAGTGCTCATCTCTGTTTATAGCCAAAGATCCAGCACAGCCTGCATATGCAGGCATTTCCCTGGACATGTGGCAGGCATGACTAGACACCGGAGTGCACTGAATGCTTTTTACCTTCCCACTGAAGTGGTACCTGTTTATCTATTTGCAATTTCTTAATTTCAAACTGCTAAGTTTACAGGAGCCACGACAGAGACAGAAGCTCATTCTAACATGCAGTACTTGAGTCTCCATGAAATTCCCAGCACTTGGGTCTTGAACTGCTGACCTGTCGACCTTCCAGTCGTCAAGTTCAGCATCTTAACCACTTGAGTCAAAGCAATCCCCAAAGGAGGTTGCACTGGATGAGAATCGAACCCAGGCCTCCTGCATAGCAGGTGAGGATTTTACCACTGAATCACCAATGCAGCTCTACATATTTACTAATATTCCCTTAAAACCTGGCCTATTAACTTTTAGAGAAAATCTATTGATCACTTTGCCTGCAGAACTCCAAAAAATTCTAAGCTCTAGCTTCTGGGCATGATGCAATGCTGCTTCAAATACATGCCTCCCCTTTCCAACTAAGCTGGTTTTTAATTGTGCTAAGGTTTGGTACTGTACCCTATTCTCTTTTCTAAGAGTTATGAAGACACTGAGGTCTAGCCTTCATTCTCTCCTTGCCACCTGCAGCATGTACTCACTTGCTCATATCACCAACAGCTGCTGGGACACCTCTGAGTGCGTTGCAGGAGACGTTGAGCTCACTCAAGGTTGGGATGCTGCAAACAGCTAACGGGAAGTCTCCCAAGTGATTGTTAGAAAGGTTAAGGCTTTTAAGCTTGCTGAACCTAATATCAAGAGGAGAAAGGAAAAGGGAGAAAAGAAATGAACTCTGTAACATTGCTATCACTGAATACTATTAGAGTGCAGAATGCTCAAATTAAACAAGTGCTGATACTCAGAAAATATTAACTATCATTAACAGGAATATTTCCCCTGTAATATAATAATGATAATTCAATTCAAAGTGTCATCTTATTGTTAAAAGATGTAGATTTCAAAGGGGTGGAAGATCCAGGCAAATTTGCTCTGTGCGCAAAATGCAGCCGTGGCAATAATCAGGAGGACTCAGTAGTGTTCTAAAAATCCTAGACAATTTCCAGGCACAAATTTATGTTGCAGCTCAACTATTTCATGGGTCTGCAAACAAATACAGTAATACTTTGGATAGCGTTTGCACCACACAACACTAAAACCGCATAATGTTAAGGAATCGGGGGGGGGGGGGGATTGCATCACACAACTTTAAAATCCTATGGAATGTGCCAGGGGAGGAGGAAGGCGGGGCAGGATGAGGACCTTGCCGCCCCTCCCACTGTGCCTATGCCGGCTGCCGGGGGAGGAAGAAGCCGGGGCAGGATGAGGACCTTGCCGCCCCTACCCCTGTGCCCACCCCAACATATTGTAATGTAATGTAATGTATTGTCTGTAAGCCGCCCTGAGTCGCCACGGCGAGTGGGCGGCAATATAAATTTGAACTAATAAATAATAAATAAATAAATAAATGGCTGAAGTGTGTGCCAGTTACAATGTATCTCAATGGAGTTTTAACGTTATGCAATTCGTCTCATATGATTTTAACGTTATGTGATACATGTATTGCATAATGTTAAAAATCAGATAACGTTAAGATTTGTGGAACCAAGTTTTAGTGTTATCTGGGGTATTACTGTATACAGAGTTTTAAATCCAGTTATTCAAACTGTATGCTTATCATGAATAAATATTCTTCTGGCATAAATTAATGGAAGAACAGCACAAGTAGCAATGCAGTTACAAAACTGGGGGTAGGGCTACTGGAATTGCTTCTTCCAGTTATAGCTTTCAACTGGGGAAGGCTTAAAGCAACTGAAACAGGAATTTATTTCATTCTTCCTGGGAAGGATCCAAGAAAGACAGTCTTTACAGCAAAGAGGGAGGGGACCTCTGTTACTGCAGATGTTTTGGATTAGAACTTCTACAAGTCTGGAACATTGGTCACATTGGGTGTGAGTTATAGGCCCAAAAATTACATGAACTCCTCAGGGAAATATATCCTGAAGCTGAAGCAACTCTCAAAGGGAACAAGTTTCCTTTGATGTCAGCACAGAATTTTACTTAATTGTAATTTCAGCTTGACAAGCATGTCACCTTACCATTAAGCAGAATAAACAGAAGACTGTGACAGGCAGCTTATATATATATTGGAACAAACAACTATGTAATACTTATTTAGTAGGAACACCTTTGCATGTGAATAACACTTTTGGATGTACTGTATCTGCAAGCTGAATTAGCCAAAGGTAAACGGTACACTAAATAAGTATTAGTTGACATTTCTACATGACATCTCTGTTGCGTGAACTGATGTTACTAGTAGCTCCCCTGGCGGCTTATTGGTTAAGGTGCTGAGCTGGAGACTGGAAGGTTGGGCTTTGATACCCGAGAGCTGCACTTGGGGACATGAAAGGAGCCTCATTCAGGCGTCCCCTAAAATCCTTTCAACACAGAGTAATCTCTGACACAAAATTATTATTATTATTACATGACTCATGGAACCTAAACCATTGATGGCTAACCTTGGCACTCCAGGTGTTATTTATTTATTTATTTATTTATTTATTTATTTATTTAATCAAATTTATATTCAATTCCCAGAAGCCCTGATCAGCAGGAGTGCTGACTTGGGCTTCTGGTAATTCTGGCTAAGGTTAGCCACCAGGGACCTAAACCTAGATTTCCTATAACTATGTGATCACTCAGCTACCCTAAACCAGGGGTCAGCAAACTTGGCTCTCCAGGTGTTCTTGGACTTCAATTCCCAGAAGCCAAGTCAGCACACCTGTTGATCAAGGCTTCTGGGAATGGAAGTCCAAGAACATCTGGAGAGCCAAGTTTGCTGACCCCTGGTTTAGGGTAGCTGAGTGATACCAACTTATCACTTAGGGTAGCTGAGTGATACCTATGCCAACTTCCCCGAATATCACTAGTTTCTTTTGCAATCATCAGAGCTAAGAATATACAAGTGGAACCTCATACAACAATTGCCCCATATAGCAACAAAATCACATAACAATTAGGGTTGGGGTTTTTTTTTTTTTTTTTGGGGGGGGGGTCCCACATAACAATTTTCCCTATGGAAAAAATCGTACAACAACTTTTCAATGGGAAAAACCACTTAGCAAAATAAATAATAATATTTGTACGCTTCATAGGGGAAATCGCTATACAATGCATGTATCGTATAACAATTGTTTTGTACAACAACAAGCCCAGTGGAACGAATAAAAATTGTTGTATGAGGTACCACTGTACTTGGTTTTTTAAAATCAGTGAGACTGTCACTATTCTGTTACAGGCAACTTGGCCATTACTATAAAGTGTTGCAGCCCAGCTCTAGCTTTACAAACCCAAAGAACACCCTCCACACCATACAAATCAATCACATTACAACAAAACCCCGACTTGCATATGCCTCGAGTTACATAACATTCAACTTACATAATGATTTTGTGCTAATACATGTCCCGATTTACGTAAATGTCCCAATTTACATAACACGATTTCCTATGGGTTTGTTTTGAGTTACACAAAAAATTCATTTCTCCATGGGTTTGCTTCTATTTACATAACAATTTCATTTTTCCTATGGGTTTGCTTTGAGTTACATTCTTCACCATCACATTTCCTGCAAGCTTTGGTAAAACAATCAAGTGCACCATCAATAAATTTCCCAATACAGTAAAACATTGGATAACGCTAAAACTTAGTTCCACAAGTCTTGGTGTTATCCGATTTTTAGTGTTATCTGATCCATGTTAAAATCCTATGGGATGGATCGGATAACGTTAAAACTCCATAGAGATACATTGTAACTGCACAGGCTTTAGTGGTTGTTATCTGATCCATCCCATAGGACCTTAACGTTATTCAATCCAATTCTCCTCCTCAGATTGCTTAACGTTATGCGATTTTAGCATTATCTGATCCAATTGTTATTCGGTGTTTTACTGTACCACTAATTGTCAAGAAACAGGTTCTTAGCACATTCATTAGTCCTGTCTATCCTGGGCAAATGTGTGGTTTTTTAAAAAAAGAAAATATACCAATTCTGCAACTTTCTTCCTCAATGCCATTCCTAGAAACAGCATGTGAATTAATTCCTTCCCAATTGTTCTAGTATCCCGACTGAACTTGCCACTACGCTCGGTGCACAGCTCACTCCCAAGAAAAAGAGAGCAAAACGTGAAGCAATTATTCAAGTGAGGAGGAGGAGAATCCAGTTACCCAGACTGCATGTGCAGCCACATTGTTCAGGTTGCCTAACAACAGGGATTGGGAGGTGTGCCTGAGGGGAGCCAACTCACTGGCTCAATGAAAAGATCAGTGTCAGATTCAGATGGATGAGGGAAAGCTCTTTTTCTGACCCAAGTTCACTGTGGAAAGCTTTGCTTTCCCTTGCTTAAATCTTTAAAATTGTGACAGGGAACCACAGAAGCAATATATACCTCCACAGAACACAGGCAACAAGAGTATTAATCATAGCTTGAAATAGCAACAGTCAGAAACTAGAGAGAAATTATACAAGAAGACACTTAGAAAGGGACTGATTCTAGAGAATAGAGACAGAGCAAGTAAGATAAAGCTCACCCTTGCTCGAAAGCCAGTCATATACAACTCTAGGATTCAGTGCTCATCTCTGTTTATAGCCAAAGACACTGTCTGTGTCTGAAGACCTTTCTGTGGACATGCGGCAAGCATGACTAAACACCGGAACGCTGTTTACCTTCTCACTGAAGTGATACCTATTTATCTACTAGCAATTTCTAGCTTACAAACTGCTAGGTTGGCAGGAGCTGGGACAGAGATGGGAGCTCACTCCATCGTGCAGCACTCGGGATTTGAACTGCTGACCTGCTGATCTTCTGGCCATCAAGTTATTATTATTATTATTATTATTATTATTATTATTATTATTATTATTATTATTATTATTATTATTATTATTATTATTATTATTATTATTTATTGAATTTATTACCCCGCCCCACTCAGGAGAACCCGACTCTGGGCGGCTTACATCGTCATAAAACAGAGGTAAAAGATAAAAACATATAAAATCATGAAGTTTAAAAGATTATCTAAAATCATTTAAAGTTAAAAAACAGTACAAACTACACGCCAGTATCCCCCTGGTTCAGATCCAAAGTGGCACTCCTTAAGTAAGCCACTTAGTATGGGAACCCGTGTTCCCTGGTCCCCAAATATGTCCTGCCAGCCAGGTTTTCAAGCCCTTCCGGAAGGGCAAGAGCTCTGTCTGCAGGCGCAGTTCGATGGGCAGGAGGTTCCAGAGGGTTGGGGCGGACACGGAGAAGGCCCTCCTCCTAGTGCTAGAGAGGAGTGCCTCTCTAGCTGATGGAACAACGAGGGAGCCTCTCCGATCCGCCCTGGTGGGCCGGACAGATGTTCTTGGGGTGACGCGGTCTCTTAGGTATCCTGGCCCACTACCATATAGGGCTTTAAAGGTAATAACCAGCACCTTGAATTGCACCCGGAGACATACTGGCAACCAGTGCAGCTCCAGTTCAGCCTCTTAACCACTAAGCCACCACAGTCCCGACAGAGCAAGTAGGAAGGCACTTTTTATGAAACCAAGTAAGTCTAGCAAGCTCAAAGCTAAGGTGGTATCATTATGAAAACTGAAGACTACGAACTTCACCACAAGAATAACCTTTGAATATGCCCGCTTTCTTTGGCTCTTCTTTTGACTGAAGAGTTTCACCACAAATATCATGACTTGATTCAACCAGCCTCTTCGTCACATTCCAAGCAGAAAACTGTGATTTCTTTAGTTATTTAAATTTGTTTATCGCCCTCCTCCCCAAGGGGACCCAGGGTGATTCACAACACATCAGCATCGACAACAATTTAAAACCAGTTTAAAAAAATTAAAAGTTTTAAAAGTTTAAAAGAAGCTTAAAAACCTATCATTAAAAACTAGGCGTTGCAGCTAGGAGGCACTGGGGGTAAATTTAATCCTTGCTTTCTAAGAATTTTCATTCTGGTAAATTAGGAGAGATTAAATTGGTTTCCCTCATTATTGGTTACAATGACAGAATTTCTGGGGCTCGATAAGATGACAAGGATCATCCATTCCTTTCCACTAGCAACACAGGAAACCTGCAGTTAAAAGTCTCCCTGAGAAATGGGCATTCAAGCTGTTCAAAATCCTACAAAGAAAGGAGAGTCTTCCACTTCCTGAGAATCCAGTCTATTGCCAAACAACTGTCAAATGGTTAGTCAACCCCTTTCGTTATAATGTAAATCTGTTGGCCTACATCCTAGCAATTCAGGCAGAAGAAAACAAGCCTGCTTCATCTTCTACATGACAGCCTTCAGATGTTTGATGATGGCTATCATTATTACATCTTACTTAAACCTTTCCTTTTCCCTAGGCTTAACACATACAACTCCCCCAACTCTTCATTACAGAGTTTAGTTTCAAAGCTGTTTGAATCTCTTAATAAAGAGTCAGGTAGTTCTGGCCTTCCAGATGTAGTTAGACTGCAACATCTATCAGTCCCAGACAGCACAACTAAAGGTGAAGGATGATGGGAACTGCAGCCAAACAACTTCTGAAGGTCCATAGTTATCCAAACTTGCAAGATTAACTGTTTAGGCATGAGATTTTTATTTTATTTTATTTTTGGGGGGGGGGACAAACTTCCAGCCCATAAATAGGCATGAACACGCCAGATTAAATTATGAGACTAGAAATTCATTAAGATTCCAATCCTATTGCTGTCATTAGGGAAATAAGCAGGGCAGGCGTAATTGACAGTTCAGTAGCTTTCTCTGTTTCTGCTATACGGTACAAAGCAGAACCTGCAAAGTTCCACTGAAAATTCACATGTAACTGCATGGAGGATCTTCAAGGGCTACTTCACTCCAGAAATGGCAACAGCTGAAGGAGAAGTGCATAACAGCATCCAAACAAACATACTTTTTAAAGTCTCTGCTTTTCCCTATTGTTAAATGAGAGGTTTACCCTTTGCCTTGCTTCCATTCTAGAATTCTGAAAATGCTCAAGCACTTAAGAAACAAATACTTTGCTTTTTCCCTGAACCCTAGTCGGGACAACAGCAAAATATGAATGGTCTTTAAGCAGTGAGAACACACAATTAGTATTCTTAAGCAAAGTAAAATGATAGCTAGCAGACTCATACTGTGAAGTGCTAATTTAATAAGTCTGCTCATGATCTTAGCACTTTAGGTATAGGCAAGTTCAGCATGACAACTGCATGAGTAACTGCTGTGTATACAGTATATACTACAGTACAGTCATAGTCAGATAAAGGAAAAAAGCAAAGATGAATTTGTCATCATTTCTTGTTGGCCTTGAACGCCCGCCCCCCATCAAAAATATTAATTTAATAAACATCTTGTTATTAACGTCTGGGTGTGTACAAATTTACAGATCTTTTTTTACAACAATGGGCCTAGATCCAGTTTTAGTCATAGTTCGGCTATCTCAACAGATATGGGATTTGTGTTTGCTGTGATTGACCTGCATCCGACCCCCTAAACACAGTTTTATGTCGGAAAACAAAGAATAATGCAGACTGTATTATTGAGAATAATAAAAATCTCTAATTTTCACAGAGGACATCTAACAAAACAAAATGAAACTGATGGAAACATTTTCTGTAAACATTCTGTCTTATCTCCTCTTCCATCCTTGAGACCCTGAGAGTAAGTGTTAAAAACTTGCCCCGAAAGGAATAAATCACATCTGGAAATTGCTCAAGTGTGTGGCCACAAGACCTTGAGGTGGTGAAGTTGTAGCCAATTGAGAGAGCTGGCAAGAAACTTCCTTACCTCCCTTCAGTCCCAGGAATTAGCCTTGGTTTTAATTGTAACAACTGGGGAAGGATTGATGATGGACACCTGTGCATGGGTGAATTAACCTTAGGGCAGACTGTATCTGGGATGAAATTAGTCCTGTGACCCTTCACTCTCAAAGTCTGGAGTAACACCAGAAGATGGGGAAAGGGCTATAACTGTCTCCTGGAACAGAATGGAGGTTGGTTAGGGTTTTTCTCTCCCATGCAGATTGCTAAATGGGTCAGGAGACTGTCTGGTCCTTGCCATTGGGAACATCCTACAAGGGTTGCAGTGTGGAGCACAGGAAAGTTTAGGTATGGCATAGAAGGAGGGAAATTGATGAGCTAGTGTGGTTAAGCAGCCATAAGACAGGTCCAGGTTCAGTGGTGGGCTCCAAAAAAAATTTACTACCACACTGTGGGCATGGTATGGTGGGCGTGGCCAGGGGGAAAGCCCTGTGTTGCATCCGAATTAGGACCACTTTATTTCAAAACTTGGATGGGAAGGGCCAGCCAGAATTTTTCCTACCAGTTCTGGCGAACTGATGTGAACCTGCTGATGCCCACCACTCTCTAGGTTCTACATCAAGCCTTGCTTTCCATCCTGTTTTGTTTTAATTTGTTACTAAAGATTTCTTCAAACCAATTTTGGTGCCAAGACATTTACTGGGGTGTACTGGATTGTTGTGTCCAGAGCTTTGGTTCTCAGACATCAGGTTGCAGGCAGAGAGCAGCAGTCACTCGGGTCAGCTACTAAAAAGGAAGGACAGCTGCATTAAGATCCGGCCCATTTTGCCGTTCCCTATTTTGGGAGGCACACTCCAGACTTTGAGTGTAGAAAGCAGGAGGGACCAGAAGGTGACTCGCGGAGTTGGATCAGTGGTACGAGTGTCGTGCTGCGATGCAGAAGGCAGATGAAAGGTCACAGGATTATATTCACATGACAGTCTTCATGGCTGATCGCCAGGATGACTGCCAATATTTGGAATCGGATATGGCACAAGAAGAAGATACATAAAACTGTATTTGTACTGTGATTAATTATAATTAATAAAACCAATTTTTAATCCAACCAACTTTCTAAATAAAATAGTCTCCATTGCCAATTCCAATCCCTTTTAGGATCAAGCTGTATCACCAATGCCTGAGATTTTTTAGCTAAAATCGCATCACGTTAAGTAATCTGGGGAGGAGAATTGGATCGAATAACGTTAAGGTCCTATGGGATGGTTTGGATAACAACCGCTAAAGCCTGTGCGGTTATAATGTATCTCTATGGAGCTTTAACGTTATCCGATACATCCCATAGGATTTTAACATGCATCGGATAACACTAAAAATTGGATAACACCAAGACTTGTGGAACCAAGTCTTAGCGTTATCCGAGGTATTACTGTATAGGATATCCAAATACATAGATGTTCATTTTTACTACAACTGTATAAACTGAGGTGCCAAAACTTTTCAGGCCATGGGACAGTCATGTGGTTGAGTATGTAGGTCATGTGGTTCCTCCACCCAGAAGCAGAAGTAAAACACATTTACAACAGTCTTGGGTCATTTACAGCAGCATTCTACACATGCATGCTACGTGCACATGTTTTACTTCCGCTTTAAGGAGCAGTGTGGACTGGATTAATTGGTGCTGTGGGCCATAGTTTGGACATCCCTGGTATAAACAATATAGCCAGTGGATTGAATGGTATTTTGCACATTTCCCCCATCCCAATAAACATACAGCTGCCAAGGAAGCGAATTCTAAATTACTCCGCACTAATCCCATGGTATTTACAAAGGTGTCAGTAAGATTTATCAGGCTGTGTCTTGACTGTTAACAGAATTAAAGTTCCAATCATTTTTTTAATCGAGTGAAGGTCACGTGGTACTTGTCCCAGTTTCCACGTCCTTTGAGAAATCCTGTCGAAATGGTGTGTTTTTTTTTAAAACTCTGCAGCCACTGCTGCAAACCATACTCCAAAATTTCCCCTTTCCTCTCCAACTTGTAGGGTTAAAAATAACACAAACCTGAGCCCTACCACCAGTGGCCTCCATCCTGAAGGGGTGGGGGATTTGCTGCCACTACAGTAACCACCTCTGGCTCTGCTTCAGAGCTGTTCAGGCACAGCCCCCATTCCCACTACTCCACACCCAACGCATGCAGGTAGTACCAATTTTTTTAAAAAATCATATTTTACTTGTACAGCATTACAACAGTTCGTTGCCATGACCACTGAATGGTCATAGCGCTATAACACTAAGGAATGGGAAAGCGGAAACATATTCAGTCGGCAGGTAATTCTGTGAACTTTAAGGGGCAGGAGGCATAATACATACTATTGCCAGCACATGCAAACACAGAAGAATACAACTGTTTAGGAATTGGTACAAAATAAGTGACTCCTACCAGGTGTTTTAAAATAAACCGTGTTTCAACAAGATAATGCACATCTCAGCAATGAAACATGTACTCTTTGTACTGTACAGTATTTGAATTGATTCTGAACCTGGCAAACTGACTTCTGAAAGTGTTGTCAAAGAGCAATTCTGCCCAGTGCCTGACATCCATGAGTACTAGAGAGGGCAAAGTAGAATACTTTAGGTGAAGGTAAAGTTTGCCCTTGTTTGAAAGCCAGTCATATCTGACTCTCGGGTTCAACGCTCATCTATGTTTACAGCCTAAAAACCAGCGCTATCTGCGTCTGCAGACATTTCCATTGACATGTGGCAGGCATGACTAAACACTGGAGTTCCCAGAATGCTGTTTACCTCCCCACCAAAGTGGTACCTATTTATCTACTTGCAATTTTCTTGCTTTGGAACTGCTAGGTTGGCAGGAGCTGGATCAGAGACGGGAACTCACTCAATCATGCAGCACTTGGGTCTCGAACTGCTGACCTTCTAGCCATCAAGTTCAACATTATTACTCATTTTCACTGATACAGCTATCATTAGTACAACTGTTAGAGAACTTATGGCTTTGCTCATGTATCCCATGCAAAAGACCACAAGTGTTACTGATGGTCACACATGCAACCTCCACAGCAATAGCTGAAAAATATACAATGCTATGGAAGCTGCGTGAGAAGAACTCCACAGCCAGAAGATGGACAGGCATTGTGCACCAGCGAGGTGCAAAGCGAATTGACAAGGCTGCGCAAAGTATGCTATACTTTCACAGTGTCATAGGAGGTTAATTGTTTTTAACAGGCATTGCCCATAATGGGAGAGCTATTGTCTATGTAGGCTGGCAATCCTGTAAATGTTCCACTTATAATGTTCTGTCATACTAAAAATAGCTGCTGGTGTGGGCTGCAAATGAATAAGGCTTACAGCCAATGCTATCTGACACAGCATTCATACAATCACGCCCAATATTAAAGATACGCACATACCATATGCGCATACCACATATGAGCACATCAGGAATCCTGTCCAATTAAACAATTTGCCTCAAGCAGCTAGTGTGCTCAGAGTAGAAGGAAATCACAATATACTGCACCCCATTATTTCATCAGTTTCTTATCACAGACCAATGCTCTGCTGCATAATAACATAAGGGTTACTTCCCTGGTTACAGAAGGGTTATGCTTACCGAGAGATAATGCCAATGGAATATAATGTACAACATGCACAGCAACAAAAGCCTAATTGCTTTCTTTTCAAAGCAGACAAATGACCACAGATGAGAGATGAAACTAGGATTGCATCCAAATTGCAAGCATTTGCTCAACAGATAATAGGGCTTTTGTACTTTCAACAAGAAGAGTCTGAAGATAAGAAAGAAGAATGGGCAGACACAAGAG
Source organism: Furcifer pardalis (assembly GCA_030440675.1). Lineage (NCBI taxonomy): Eukaryota > Metazoa > Chordata > Lepidosauria > Squamata > Chamaeleonidae > Furcifer > Furcifer pardalis. The sequence continues at coordinate 126,398,303 of CP126891.1, forward strand.
ACATTTTATTAACGTAAATAACATGAACCCACCTCCTTAACAAGCATACTTTATGATTCAGTCGGGAAATTCTCTCTTCTAACATGTAGGACACTCTTCATACATACACACACACTCCAGAAAAGCTCCACTACACACTACACAATGGTACGGTTATGTGCTACTTCCAGTTGGACCTCTCCTTCCAGCCAAAGCCTTGTTCCAGACTTGGACATAAGCCTGCTCTCTAAATGGAAATGTGCAAAACACAGCCCTCTACCTAGGTATAGAGCAGAACCTACCAACGCTTTGAGGCTGCTGCCAGCACCACATTACGGAAGCCATCTTTTCAGCAGATTTCTGCCATCATGTTGATAAGCAGCGCAACAATCCAACAAAGGGTTTTATTATAGAGCTGTCCTTTCAACATGTTCTGCAACTGAAACAGCAGCATAAGTTGTGACATTTTGGGCATGGAGCCAGTTCACATACATACACACACTAGAAAACTAAAGCCTTTGCTTTTTCCAGTAAGAATTGCACTTCACCAGGGTGATCTTTAGAATGACACCTCTGGGCCTCGCAAATCTGATAAACAATTCTGCCTTCAAAATGTGACCAGTTAAACTTGGCAAGCTCCGGAAACTGTGTGTGCCAAAATAATCTCATGGCATCTTAAAAGAAATAACAAGTTTTATTTGGCATAAATTTCCATGTACTGCAGCTTACTTAATCAGATCAAGTGCATCTAAAAAATTGGGCTGCAGTTCACAACAGCTGATGTCAAATAAAATGTGTTAGTCCTTAAAAGTGTTACATGACTTTTGGTTGCTGTTCCTATAACTTAACAGATCAACATAGTTACTGCTAGCACCCTGGATATTTCTTCCAAAGTCACATTGCTCAATAAGCCGGTCTTCTCAATAGTCCTGTGAAGCTGCTGATTCCTGTTGTTTACAAGGATGAAAATAGGTATTCAACATGAGTTTCTTATGACAGCTAAACTAGAACTAGTTTAAGAACAAGCCTTTTTTTCCCCACTTGGTCTACTGTGGTCCCATTACTGATATAGGCATTAAATTTTTCACTCTGTACTTGAGGAGGAAAGGACAGAATACATATTTGCTGAATTCATCTACACAACAAGCCCACAGGGTAGCAAACCACTGCTATATCTATTTTGCAAGTAGAAAACTAAGGTTAATAAATGAGTTGCCTAAGATGATGGAGCAACCTAACAGCAGGTTATTTGACATGTACAAGTCCAAGCCTAACTTCATCCAGTGGACCTTTCAGACAATTCAATGGATGTCACATTTGGCGTTTACTGAATAATATCACAAAGCATTGCTTTCAACCACACTCAAGGATAAATGTATTTCCATATGGAAGCACATCTATCCTGTACTATTCTGAATTCATGGGACCAATAAAGGTAAAGGTTGTTCTTGCTGGAAAGCCAGTCGTATCTGAATCTAGGGTACGGTACTCATCTCCATTTACAAATAGAAATCCAGTGCTGTCTGCATGTACAGACATTTCTGTGGTCATGTGGCAGGCACCGGAGTGCATGCTGTTACCTTCTTACCGAAGTGGTACCTATTTATCTACTTGCAAATTCTTGCTTTTGAACTGCTAGGTTGGCAGGAGCTGGGACAAAGGCAGTGATGGTGCTGAAGGTATAACTGAGGTGTACATTCAGGTTTAAAACCTGGCTATGACTCTATGGCTCACAGATTCCAAAGAAAATGAGACTGTTACTACAGCCTGTAGGGGTGTTTCCCCTTAAAGGCAGCCAAGGAAATCAACATATGGAACCCACTATTGTCCACTTCAGACCTAGGAAGTCTAAGAACTCTAGGAATAAGTACCTCAAGCAGTGGGTGACATACAAGTGATGGCTTTCACTTCCCTTTTGGCTGTGCTTGTCTTCACAGAAGGGGCAGCTACCAGAAACAACTTCTTACCACTCCATGTGGCCACCTGAGATGTCAGGCTACTGAATTTCCAAGAAAATGACTGGCGTAACTGGTCACTGCAACTCCTTCAGGTTTCTGCTCCTCTTCAGTTAAGGGAGATGCTGACAAATGCACACAATGATTCAATCTTCAGTGACACTGAGATATAGTTCTTTATATGTTCTGATCACAGCACATACCCAGATCAACTGCACACTTTGATCAGAACACAAAAGTCAACGCTTCATCTCACCAAAGGAAAAATTAAAAAAATCTACCATCAAGACACAGTCAGAACATTAACTGGCACCTGATAACCACTGAGTGACAAGTCATGATATTTCTGAATAAAGACAGTGAAAACTGATTGTTCTCAGAACTCCTCAGAAACATACTGAGAAATCCCTGTCGTATTCCCTAACTAGAAAGACTTATCAATCACCTCAGTGGCAGGAATTTAGGTTGGCAGAAAGAACCTCTCTGTTTGTGATAGTGTTTGGGCACTGAAACAACTGCTGCTGCATGACTGAGACATCTGGTAGGGGTTTAAATTTAATTTTCACCTACATTGTCTAAGTTTTGAAAATAGGCAATCACAATGATACCTTGAACAAATGATGTAGGATATTGGAACACTCTAACACAGGGTCACTCAAACTTGGCTCTCCAGATGTTCTTGGACTTCAATTCCCAGAAGCCCAAATCAGCAGGTATACTTGGAGAGCCAAATATGAGGAGCCCTGCCTTAACAGATGTAACTCCTAGTCAAGATTCCAACCATAGCACACACACTGCTCTAAGGGCAGGGGTTGGCAAAGTGTGGCCTTCCAAAAATCACATCAAAACTGGCCAAGACAGTCAATGCCAAGGAATACAGGGATCTGTACTCCAGGATTGCCCTACCTCCTTATATGACAGCACAAGCTGCAAGACACTTGAACAAGGAAATCTACTCTCCGTCCTGACTTTCATTTTCTATTTTCTTTTTAACAGAGACTCAGTATTTTGCAGGTTCTGAGTATCACTAAGCATGCTACACAGTACAGATCACCCCCTCATATCCGTAGGGGGAATATGTTCCATGATCTTCTGTGGATTCCCAAAATTGCAGATAGCAGCTAACCCTATATTTTAGCACACATACTGGAGTCATGCTGACCTGCCCCCAGCTGGGGGCGCTAAGAAGGCAGCCCCTTCACCATGCTAGGGTGCTGAAGGCCAATCACTCACACACTTGAATTTAACTGATTAAAAGAACACACAAAGAACCCGAAGGAGAGTTCCCAATGGAGAGCCTTTATGGAATCCTCTACACCAGGGGTTCACAACCTTACATCCATGGGCCAGACCTGACCTGCTGTGCCATTTCATGTGGCCTGCTGCCTTCACTGCTGCCAGAAGTGGCAGAAGCAGCAAAAACAACTGGGGCCCAAATTGGTGTGGTATTGGGCATGGGGCGTTATGACGGGAGCCGAGGGGCGGGCCGCACTCGGAGAACGCGGGTCAGACGTTTGGTTGCTGTCCCGTGTTCTGCCCCCCCGGCTACACCTCTGGGCCCTGAGCAGACGGTCAAGAGTGACCCCTCCCTTAGGCTGCTGCTGGTGAATGCCAGATCAGTCTGCAACAAGGCTCCCCTGCTTGCAGACACCATCTCAGGGGAGCGGGCTGATCTGGCATGCATCACCGAAACCTGGCTGGCGCCAGAGGATGGGGTTCCTCTATCTGAGCTATGCCCGGCCGGGTTCAGTATTTGGCACCAGCCTAGGGAGAGGGGGAGGGGCGGTGGAGTCGCTGTGATAGCTAGGGAGTCATTGGGAGTCGCCAGGGCCACGGCTCCACATCCTGCATGTCTCATTACATACATTCCGCAGGAGATGCCTCCGTGATCATAGTGTGTGGGTCACTTCTTGGCAAGCTGGGATCCAACTTAAACAAACTCATGCCAGTGACATCTTTCCTGCTTCAGGAAAAAAAATGCACTCTCAGATACGAGTTGCAGTCAATGACAATAACTTTGTTATCCAAAAATGAACAGGCTGCAGGACACAAAATTCCCTGTAATGCAATATGTTTGACTTTCGTGCATAACCAGCAAGTACTTGATGTATGCAACTGCATCTATTTAATGTGCTTTTCGGTACATTCAGATCTGTTCTTATTTCATGACAGAAAAATGTTGCTATTGAGTCTCCCGCTGCCATTGTATAATTCAAGGATCTTCACATCAGACCAGTTATTAAAAGATGGCTCATTTCATTCCACTATACGATCTATTTTCCTTCTTTCTTCAACAAAGTGATCTATAAAATGTATTTTCTCCATTTATGTTCTTTTTCACCCTTTAAATAATACTCCCTCCTTCCTTATAACCAAATGTATACTGCTCTATACACAACTTTATGCAACAATGACTACTTGCATTTAAGTAGGACATTATTTAGTGTACAGACCACACACATCATACATATCTTTATGAACGCTCTTAGGAGTGGGTTCAAATAAAATAGGTAAAGGCAAAGGTCACCCTTGCTCAAAAGCCAGTTGTATCCAACTGTAGGGTGCAACGCTCATCTCTGTTTATAGCCAAAGAGCCAGCACTGTCTGCATCTGCAGATGTTTCCCTGGACATGTGGCAAGTAGGACTAGACAATGGAGCACACGAAATGGTGTTACCTTCCCACCAAAGCAGTACCTATTTATCTACTTGTAATCTCTTGCTTTCAAACTGCTAGGTTGGCAGGAACTGGGACCGAGACGGAAGCTCACCCTATCGTGCTACACTCGGGTGTTGAACTGCTGATCTGCCAGCCTTCCAGTCATCAAGTTCAACATCTTAACCACTAAACCACCTCGGTCCCATTTCAAACAAAATAGGGGTGTACAAATCAGGGGAGTAATTTTCAACTCTCAGAAACCTCCACATGTCATACAGAGACACCCCCTTAAAAAGAGCACATTAAAAATGAAATTGAAATGGCTAGGTGTGCAATTCCATTCTCGAAAATTGAGCATATCAGGGTGCTAAACATCGCAGGGAACCGTGCATCTTTTTTAAAAGATGAACTGTCATTCTTAGAGGCTTTCAGGAGATGCAATTCAGACTTTTGTCAAGGAAAAGGAGGAGGAATAATAGAGTGGGAGCTGCACAAACAGTGTGGCAGGATCACACATGTAACATTTTAATTAGCTACATCCACATGTGTAAATAACCACTCGGTTGGACAGCTGTAGCAAGATTTGTCATCAAAAGGGACTAGACCAGTGGTTCCCAATGTGGGGTACAGGCCCCACAGGGGAACTTCAGTTCCCAGAAGCCTAAGCCAGTATATTGACTGATCAGTGCTTTGGGGAATTGACTTAAGCTTCTGGGAATTGAAGTCCAAACACCAGCATTTGGGAAACACTGGACTAGACCAAGGATAAAACTTGACAGGAGCCTGAGCTTCTGAAAACTGAAGTCCAAGTACATCTGGAGGCCCAAGGTTGAGAAACTCTGGCCTAGAGGAAACAGGCTAGTACTCCAGGCATTCTGGAACTTCAATTCCCAGAAGCCCAGGCTTCCCCTTGAGGCCACAGGTTTCCACAACCCTGGACTTGACCGAGAAATTCTTGTAAACGAGGGGGGGGGGAATGCTGGTTCTTTCCCCCTTGCAATCAAGCAATACAGAGGTTAGAAAGACTGACCTTCAAATCCTAGAATCCTGTAGGCAGGGGCTATGCTGACTGGTGGATTCTGGGAAATATAGTCCAAAAAATAACTTTCCCCAGCTCTATATCAGTATGTCATTAATGACTAGAAAAGAATGAGCAAAGAGGAGCTCTCAGCAAGCCCGTAACGGTTGTTGTGTCTGCAGTGATGATTAAATCAAATACACTGTACAGACAATTGCTGTGTACAGTATACTTTACAGTGCTCTACCAAACCTCTGCCAACTTTCTACACACCACATAATGCATCAACTATTAAGTTCTCTTGCATGAGCACGTTCCCACGAAACCTTCACATTATGTAAAATGGGTGGGGTTCTGACAGCCGGCACAACCAGCTAGATGACAATGAAAGACAAAAGTAACACAGCTGAAGGATTTCAAGGAATTGCTTAAATCAATTTTTATCTTCTTCAGGAGGTACAGTATTACAAAACTGACTTTATTTGTTTGCTAGCTTGCTTGGAGAAAAATATATCCTGATTTACCTTTGTAGCTCATTGAGTCCTCTGGCTGTGGAAGAGCTTGGGTTCAGCCTCAGAAAGTTCTGCTTCAAATTAAGATGTGTGAGGTCTTGGCTGTAGAAAAGACTGGCAGGCAGATCCTCCAGGCTGCAACAGGAGAGATCCACTGAGCTTATGCGTTGTGATGCAATCTGCATAGAACAAACAAACATACAAAAATATCACATCAAGTAAAAAAACAACATGCCAGCACTGGGGGTTTCCTGCTCAATTAGGATATATTTTGTCACATGTAAGTGAGAGTCAAGCCCCAGAGGAGAAACTATTGGGGTAGAATGAAAGTACTGAAGACAGTTGAAGAACATATGGCATTCCACATATTGGTCAGAGTTTGAATCCAGCCATCTAGAGAGCCACAGGGTCCTTATCCATGGAGCAGACCTAAGAAACTTAATTGTACACAAGACAGCTCTTAGAAAATTCACTCAGTAAGGGAAATGGCCATCATTACAACTATGGGTTTCTATCCCTGACATCCCTTCACCGGCTTCCTCTCTCATTCCCAGATCCTGCCAAAGAATCTTGTCTTCACCTTCGAAGTCCTGCATAGCCCTGCCCTCCTTATCCTTCTATACTCATATGTCAACACATCCCTTGCTGTGACCTGCACTCAAAAGACATTAAGGAGACACTGAAGTAATTCTCAATTACAGAGTAGCTTTTCATATGCAAGAAGTTTCTTTCACAAATTACAAAAGAGCATGTGTTCTATCAGTAGCAGTCTGAGGCCATAGCGTCCAGGAAGGACCATATACTTCTTCCATGTGTGAATTTTCCAGTCTTGGGATAATAAGCCAAATCTGAGTCACAAAATCTGTTGAGTCAGTCGTTTAAAACTACATGTATTAGCTTAACCCAGGAGATTAATATTTCTCTTAGCTGTTAATGCAATCTGCGTGTACGGAGTGTTAAGCACATGGACAGTATAAAGTAGGAGACTTTATTCAAATATTATGAGTTCTGTGTATGTTGTTAAAATGGGTGGAGAAGAAATTTAAGCTAGCTGACATCCTTGCAGCTGGGGTAAACAGAGTTTGGAGCAGGTTGCCTGGCCCTCCAAGGGGTGTTTTGGCTTAAAACTCCCACCTACTTCATGGCCAACGGAACTTGTGGTTGCAATCCAAACATCTTGACAGCCAAAGTTTCTCTACCGTTGACCTAGTTTGACTAATAAAAGCCAAACTTCACCAGAAGATAAAGTAGTATTCGCATACAACTAGGTGCATGAGAAATGAGCTTACTTACTTAATTTATATCCCACCATAATTAGCATGCAACACTACTCTAGGTGGTTCACATTCAACACAAGACATCCAAACAATAAAACATAAATTAAATAATTACGGAACAATGCACAACATAAGAGCAAAGCCACCCAACCCAATAAAAGCTCACCAGTATCATTTTTTTCACTATAGAAATTTATTTTAGGAATGTTTCCATAAATAAAAAGGTTTTCAACATTTTACGGAAGACCAACAGAGGAGGAGCTGTTTTTATTTAAGATAGCAAGGAATTCCGTAGCGTGAGGGTGGGGCAACAGACAAAAAAGCTCTACTTCTAGTGAATTTTTTGGAATAGTAGCCGTGTTAAGTCTGTGATTCAGACATCTCAGAAAACAAAACAAACAAAACAAAATAAAATAAAAAACACAGTAGGACTTTCAAGACTAACTGCTATATTTTTATTGTTAGCTTTCGTGGATCAAGTCCACTTCATCAGACAAAGAATGAAACTTACAGGCATGTTCTTTATTTACAAAATTCAGGGGCTCGGACGGGAGAAGGGGTGTGGTCAAGCAAGATGACAGACAAGCGAGCACAAGATTGCAGTTTCACCCGGCCATTAGCAACAATAGATTATTCAGATAAACTCTAAATGACTCCCTTTCAATCTCAAGGTACTTCTAGTGAAATATTCTTTCACTTTCTTTGGTGTAGGAACCCGCAGTTTCATTGACTGTGTGCTCCTGGTAGAGCTTAACAATCACTGAACAGGTCCAAGTTACATTACAAGTGATTAACTTTCTGTGCAGAACGCAAACATTGATCCAGAAATTATTATCCCGGGAAAGACTGTTAATTTGCACACCAGCCAACCAGAGGACCAGGTTGCCGAAGAAATGATCCCTCTCCCCCTTTTCACCTATTAATTCCATACTTAATAAAGACATTTACTCATTTGACATTTCTACAGCTGTGCTTCTAATAAAAACAACCCTCACGAACATAATCCAACATCACAATTAAATTGGGCAAAAATTAAAAGGCACTGTAAACACTAATGTTTTGGCAGAACGTACCCAGAGAAAAGTGGGAAAGAGTTTACTGCTTCAGAGATCTTAACAGTTCAAAAGGTAAAACTGTGCAAAGTGAATTGGCTCTTAAGGGTGATGTTCAAATGCATTCATTATTTGAACACTGGGAACAAGGACAGAAACTTATTCCAAATGCCTAAACAAGAAAGATCACTCCGAGTCATATCTGTGACTATTTTATAGAGAACCTAATAAAGGAATTTGTATGTATTTTCTCTGTAAATCCTAAAACGGTCCTGTAAAGTCAGGGCAGTAATAGAATCCCAACATTTTAGAGAAGGATTTAGAAAATACAGAGGTAGATAATACTGGTAGACCTCTCTGTAATCTGCAACAGTTTGGCCAGGGGTTTTTAACCCCCATATTTTTATTACCATCTGCAAGAAGATCACTTTCACTTTCTCTCTCTCTCTCTCTTTCTGATCACTATAAATTATATTAACAGGGGATGGTGAGTTCGGGAAATCAAGAATACTGTAGATTCTTTTGTGTGGAAAGATGGTGGGTACTAGTCACCTTTTATATTCAACTCCAGAGTTGCCATTCAAATACCTGAACCAGGAAACAGTGGCTTAAATCCTGTCCAAATCAGGATACAAAGTTATATCAGTTTTGTAACCTAGTTTGAATGCTGCCTTTAAGCTACAAACCCTAGTCTTTACATCAAAATAATAAACAGAGGCTTAAGATACCCGCTTAGCTTCCAAAAGGATCTTGAAAGCACAATGGTTACATAGGAACAAGGTTCACCTTGTGACTGGTAAACTGTGGTTTACCTGGCTGGAATTATTCAATCCACATTGGGACACTAAATTGAACGGAAGCATGAACAAGGGATCTCCTTATGAGCTCACACATGAAGCTATTCATGCTGTACCAATCTTGAAATCACACCAAATTCTGGAGCAGACAAAGATGGCTAGCAGAAAGGAAAACAGGATCAATTTTTGCTTCCAAGAAAATACACAAACAAAAATATGCTGCAGATCAAAAACTATATTACCGCTGGCATGTTCACATATCACAAAAAGAGAAGATCTTCAAATGTGCAAAAGGGGAAGGAGCACCATCCGAAATGGAATTCAGAATGAGAATACAACACAACGCAATGCAAAGACAGGAAAACAGAAAGATATTACTCTGCATCAAAGATTTCTGGCTAATGTACATTTCCCCATTTGTATCACAGATGGTTCCAAGAAAATAACATTTTTACAATCTTGGGAAGGAAAAGCATGGCAGGCAGGCAGGCAGGCAGGCAGACAAAAATGTTAAGGCACTTTATAGACTGATATGTTTTAATGTGATATATTTTAATGTGAGCTATTTCCTCAAACAAAAGAATGAAACTATAGGACATTTATATTTATATGTGGCCCTGTAACCAGGCAGAGATACAGAAAATAGAAAACTGACAATGGTTGATTAGTAAAGGAACAGGACGGTCAAGCCGTAGACAATTTCAATTTTAAGTCTGCATGTCTGCAAGGTAAAAATAGCATTATTGACAGAAGAAGCAAACTGTGGAAATCAATGTAGGATTTCACACTTGATTGATATTCAGTTTGTTTAACTGGGTCTCCAGCATCTGTATATATCTGTTTCTCATTTAAGTCTGATTCTACAGTACTGTTGTTGTTTTTTTACTAGAATGGTTATGTGCCAATCATTCAGAAGGAGTCCAAGTAGACTGAAATGTTATGAAACTGTTTTTTTTTTTTTGTGAGCTGCCATTCCTGATGTCAGTGTTATACACACTAATTATTTTGCACAGAGAAGGGAAAATGCACTTTTCATATCACAGAGTAAACAAACAGCAAAAAAAGAGAGACAAAAATGTTGTGACACCTTGACTAACTCCTGTACAGTATTTAAATATGAGCTTTTGTGGCCCATGTCCACTTCATCAGAAATGTTTTCATAAACACTCACAAAACTTTTTCTCCCTTTATGAGCAGTTGATACTTGGTGGACCGCATTCTATAAGGATGGCTCTTCCAAATATGAGAGGGAAAACTGTGGTTCCAGTACAGATGAGATCACTTTGCACATGAAGCAATCAGCAGTACATCAAAAAAGACATTAGTCTTAATTGCTTCTTGCTGTCATCAACTGTCATCCTCCCATTTAGTAACTCTGCAATTTGAAGTGGCAGATTTTACAACCTGAGCTGGGCAAACTTAACTCTACTGAACTGGACACCTTAGGGGTCTTTCAAATAACACGTGACCATTTTAGGGGGAGAGGGGGTTGACCAAAAGTCACAGAAAGTCATTGGGGAGGGGTTTTTTTGGCGTGAAATTTTAACACACACACCCCAGTCAGGTGGGAGTCCGGGGGTGGGGCGACAGGCATCCTCATGCTCCGGGTCAGCCATGCGTCTGCATGGCGAGTAATGAAATGTTTTCAACTAAACCTGTGACCAATCAGATACAGTAATACACCGGATAACATTATGACTTGGTTCCACAAGTCATGACGTTATCCGGTTTTTAGCGTTGTCCGAAACATGCATCGAACAACGCTAAAAAAAAAAGCCCTGACGTCAGGAACAAACTGCGCGGTTTGTACCTGAAGTCAAACTGACCCTAGGATAGCGATTGCTAGCCTAGGGTCAGTTTGACTTCGGGGGCAAACCTCTTCTCTCCACCCGACACGAACCTTAGCAAGGGCTAAGGTTCGTGTCGAGTGGCGAGACAAGGCATTCGCTCATGCGCTTTTGTTGCACGCCAGCGGGTGACTGTTTCCTGCACCGCACTGGCCTCTTGCCACTTGCTAAGGGGCCAGTGCGGTGCGGGGAAAAGGCACCCACTGGCGCACAACAAAAGCGCACGAGCAGGTGCCTTGTCTCGCCACCCGAAACGAACCTTGCCGCTTGGTAAGGGGCCAGTGCGGTGTGGGAAACAGGCACCCACTGGCGTGCAACAAAAGCGTACGAGTGGGTGCCTTGTCTCGCCACCCGAAACGAACCTTAGCAAGCGCTAAGGCTCGTGTCGGGTGGCGAGACAAGGTTCCCGATCGCCCGCCACAAGGAACAAACTCCGCAGGTTGTCCCTTGTGGTGCACGAGCGGGCAACACTTCTTGCCACCCGACAAGAGCCTTAGCGCTTGCTAAGGCTGGTGTCGGGTGGTGAGACAAGGCTGTTGACGAAGCCTAGCAGCGCTCGGGCTAGCTAGCCCGTGCGCCACTAGGCTTCGTCCAGCAATCACTGCTACTGAACTAGGGTCGGGTGGAAAGGCAGGCACCCACCTGCCTTTCGCCCGACCCTAGTTCAGTAGCAGCGATCCATTGCTGGGGTGGGGGTGGGGGTGGGGGTGGATTGGGTAGATATCCTACCCAATCAAAAAAAAACCCCACACGATTGGATCGGATAACGCTAAAACAATCGTTATCCGATGCAAGATTTTTCCAAAAATCTTGCATCATTATCCGATTCTAGCCCTATCTGGTCCAATCGTTATCTGGTGTATTACTGTACCATAGTCATATTAGTAACAATTTGTAAATCTATATGTATACACATATAAATATCAGCTACACCATCCTAACAGAGAAATGTTTTCTAGTAGAAGGTACCCTTCTTAATAAACGGAACTGTTACCACTCCCACTTTTTGGGGGGTGGGTAGGTAGGGATCCATTATTTTAAAAAACCATACTACCCAATCAAGCAATAGCTTTTCAATTACAGTATTTCCTAAGCATTTATTTAAAAAAACAATTAATCTAAGAGAATAATCAGTTAAATAACTTTTATATGTTACAAGGCCAGCCTTACCATTACCCCAAACCAGGTGCCTATAATGAGAAGAGTTTTTGAGGTATGAAAAGGTAGCAGATTTTATTAATAATATACTTTGTAATAACTACATTTTTTTTATTACTGGGGATGTAGGACAGATGTTTCTTGAATTTTGGCAGGGGACTCGAGTACTAGGGTGACTGGCCAACACACTTTCACTCAGCAGCACTCTATCAGGAAGCAAAATATCTTGAGCCAGACACCAAACTGCTGATGAGGGTTGTACTTAGGTCTTTCTGTGGATACTCTAAGGCACTGGTGCACAACATTGGAACAGCAGTATTACCATGACAGTAATAAGGGTGTGACCCCAGAAATAATTATTTTAATTTATTAACATCTTCCCTTAACAAAACAAGTATGCAGTTAAAGATCACAATGAAGTTTGTATAAATACTTTAATTAATTGAGCTAATTTATGGTGAGGCCTAAATAATGCCAAGATGAAAAGACAAGTTACACAAAAGTACGGAGTTACTTATCTAAGAGGAGCAGATTTGTGCGACTGCATTTCTGAATATTTTAAATGAATATGTAATGTCAAGATAAAATATGAAACACCTATCACCCCTCGGCCCCATCTGGGCTGAGAACACGTGTGGTAATAGTTTGTCAAAAAGTATGTAAGTCTGATTGAATTGTTAATGGGTTTCTTGAATCTATATGGAACCAAGCACCACATATGCATATGTTATGTCATAATTGATTTTGTTGATAAAGTCTCTTTTTCCTTCAAAACCTCTCTGGCTGTTCCATTTATGTTTAAAGTAACTTTTAAACTGATTACTTTTTAAGAGAGTTCTCTGGTGACAAGGGCAAGGTTTATAATTGTGAAAATATACTTTTATCAACTACTGCTGCAGAGAAAGAGGAAAGCATGTGTAACACCTGGCCATCATGCAAGTCCTCAGGAGGTGACATTTCTAACAGTATGTTAAATTGAGACCCACGTTGCAAATAAATGGGTGGAATGTTGCCAGCTACATGGGTCTCAAGGAAGTAAGGTTTCTAACACTAGACTAAAATTACTGGCAATGGTTTTCAGTAAAGAGGAACTGGAAAAAGTCAGAGAGCTGAAAGATGAAGACAGTAACTCAAGCTTATTCCTCTGTGGGTCTTTACACTGAGGGAGAAGTGTTGTAAATTTCTAGCTGTGAAAAACAACTTGATTTCACACTCCAAAGCAGGATGGAGGGCATGTAGGCCTCCTTGGTGGTGCTGAATAACAGCCACCATGATCAGCATCACTGTTTATGTTGGCTAAGGCTGACGGGAAGAGCCTGTTCCCCATCCTTGTTAGAACAACAACATCATCATCATCATCATCATCATCATCATCATCAACAACAACAACAACAACAACAACAACAACAACTTCCACTATTACCCCACTCATCTGGGGTTTCATCCCCATTCTGTACACTCTAATAGCATTATCTTTACACCCTAGGCAGTGGTGGGTATCAGCAGGTTCGCACCAGTTTGCCAGAAACGGTAGCAGAAATTCTGTCTGGCCTCGCCCATCCAAGTTTTGTAATAAAGTAGTCCTAATTCAGGTGCAACACAGGGCTTTCCCCCTGACCATGGCTGCCATACCACGCCTACAGAGTGGTAGTAAAAATTTTTGCAGCCCACCACTGACCCTAGGTACCAAATATCATGTTGAGAATGATAGCAGAGGAAAACAACAAGCAAACTCACCAGTATACAAAACAGCTCTTACAGTCCAGTTATAGATGACATAAATAAGGTATAAATAAGGTATTGTGGTTCTGGACCCTCCTCTTTCTTCAAAGAACTCAACAGTTACCATTCATCCTCTGCCTAGTTCTTGAGAGACAATGTCGAGGTGATGGTCGAACATGCCTCCTACTTTTCTAGTACAGGAATGAAATGTTCGGAAGCTCTCAATTTCTGTTAACCATTGTTCAAACCCTAATTCTGTAAAAATTAGGAATTATGGTTTTTATATATTCCCCCACTCCCAACAAGCCAGCTTCCAAATCCACAACTTGAAGTTGGTTTGTATCAAACAATCCATACAGACCATTAGTCACAAAAGCAGAGCCAGGACCATATATGATAGGCAGAATTTAGAAGCTGAAGTTTTGAAACTTCATCTAATGGTGGTAACAGTTTACTTCATATCTTTTTTCCCCCTTTTTCTTTTCTTTTCTTTTCTTTTTTTTTTTTGCATTAGTCCATTAGTCTGAATTGGGCTAATTACTAGATTGGGCTTGGTTGATCAGCAATTGGAAAGCTAAACCCAAATGTCCTTAGTCCAAGTACAATACAGTAATACCTCGCATAACAAATGCTTCATATAATGAAAAAAATCGCATAATGAAGCGTTCGTTAGGCAATGGTGATACCCCACATAACGAAAAAAAAAAATCTAATTATGTGGGGTTTTTTGGTAATTGGGGAATACTTGGACAATGGGAACCCAGGATAACGAACATTTTTTGTTCGTTATCCAGGGCATCTCCCATTATCTTCGCATAACGAAAAAACCCTGCATAGCAAAGAGCTCTGTAGAACGGAGTTTTTTTCGTTATGTGGGATTCTACTGTACTTGTAATTTCAGAAAATGGTTCGTCACAGCTTTTGGGCAGCAAGAAACTCCACCACACAAATTAATCTGCACAGTCTAAATTAAGATTGTCTTTAACTGCAACATCAACTTGGAATGTTTAAATGGTGGTTAACTTGTCAGCATTACTTGAAGCTACACATATGAAAACAAACCAAGCAGAAAATTACAAATTGACAGAAACATATGCATGGTCTTGTATCATCTAATTAATTCCTGAAACATCACAAACAGACTAGCAAACATTACAGTACTTTTCCTAAGCATTGTGGTTTAAATTGTTCTTTTCTGCCCAGACAGCCAAGAAAATAGTACAAAAATGTCAGTGAAACCAAACATTGATTCCTTCATGTGTCAGGCTGGGCAAGAAAAAACATACAGCTTCTTCTTCTGTGTCTAGGTCAGATGTGAAACTGCCAAAATGAAGCCACCTTTTTGTTAGTTCATTCTGCAGTTCCTTTCACTTGACCTACTGTGAGAAAGATTAGCCAATCAAAGGAAAATCAATTCTTCCTTATGAGACCTAGAGACACTGAGTTTTTAAAATCATCAATCAATGATTAAGTAGACAACTTTCCACCTGCCTTGCCCCATCCAACGTTAATACCACAGAACTACCGTACCTAATATACTTGAGGAAACTAACAAAAAAAACCTCCCCACGCTAATAGAGAATAACAAAGATGTTACACCTGAAAAAAGCATTCTAGATTAAAATCATGCAGCTGGAGATTTAAGAGAAATTCAAGATATCTCTGGGATCAAACATAATGATTTTACAAGAATGTCAGTGTGACTAAGTACAAAGGAAAGAGAGACAGCAAATAGTGCTAACTAAGAAATATCTCTTCCTTGCTCATATCTCTAAAAGCTGCATCAAAAAAGAATTTGCACTACTATCAGAATTAATATCAAACAAAGTATTTTGTCAGAATGGGGTGGGTCTTTTGGGTATAGGAATGTTTCAAAAAGAAAAATAATCAGTAACTAAGAAATGGCTGAGACACCTAAACAGGACCATAACTTGGACATATTTTGATATGTTATTGATATGTGGTATATGATACTTTGA
This sequence comes from Furcifer pardalis, assembly GCA_030440675.1. Classification (NCBI taxonomy): domain Eukaryota; kingdom Metazoa; phylum Chordata; class Lepidosauria; order Squamata; family Chamaeleonidae; genus Furcifer; species Furcifer pardalis. The sequence goes on from CP126891.1 coordinate 126,414,256, forward strand.
TATGTTTTAATATGTAATATTTTGTGATCTATGTTGTTATCCGCTCTGAGTCACCTCAGCGAATAGAGAGGCATAAAAATCCAAAATCCAAATCTCCTAAAGAAGTAATTCTAAAGAACTCTAAACAACAATACAAAATAACATTATTACTTTCAGGATATCAACATTTAAGGACCTCTGATCTAAAGCCACAGACTCAACTGGTCACTTCAACCTGAAACTTTTCACTAAACTTGGCAGAAATAAACCAGAATCAATGTGCGTTTAGAACAACGAGAAACTCTCAAGTCATATTTTTTCTTTTCCCAGTAACTCATTTCCCCCCAAAAAAGATTATTTAAATTAACAGAGCTCTGTGTATTATTCATCAGTAAAAGTTTGACCATGTTAATGTTATGCCCTTGCCCAGCTGTGACCCATTTTACTCTTGGGTGGGCTTTTTGCAAACTACAAAGTGATAATATTCTCAACCTTGAAGGTGAACCCTTTCCCTCCCAATAAAGAATAAATGTTTGTGTGCTCAACAAATTGGCAGAATGACAGTTCAGTGTCCTCTCAACCTTGAATGTCTCAAGCAACTCCATCTTTGTTTCCAAACAGCATGGAACAAAAGGAACAGGGACAAAGGTATTTGGTGGCATGGCTTATGCAAAACAAAAAACAAAAACACAACTCTTTAAAACCCTGCAGTACAACAACCAAGTGACAATTGCCTATGGGAAACAGACTGCTTAAGACTGTTTCAACATCTAATCTTCATACACTGCCAAAATGCAGACTATTAAAAATGGTGCAGAAAAGCAGAGGGAATTCTTATCTCCATAGTAAATGGATGATTTGAATACTCCTTTTTCAATCAAGAATTGTACGCAATCACAGAAAGACAACTTTGGAATTAATCCCTTCTTTGATTGGGGATCTAGACAAGTGGGCTCTAGATCAAATCAAGCCTTGACTCTGAAGATGATTTCAAATGTCCAGGAGGAAAATGATCACACCCCAAAACAAGATGTGCTGATTATCGTAGGTGACCGGAATGCAAACGTAGGAAGGAAAGCAGAAACAACCATTTATAGAAAATTGACTTAGAAGTCAAAAATGAATTTGGAGAACTCATAGGATTGAGTGAAGCCAACAAGGTGTGTATAGCAAATATATGCTTTATTTCCCTATCTGCTCACTCACTGTGCAGAACACGTCATATGGAAAACTGATCTAAATTCAAGTGAAGGAGAAATGAAAATTGGTGGAAGAAATATCAATCATCCAAGATAATGCAGTGACATGATATTACTAGCAGAAAGTGGTAATGACTTGAAACAACTCATGATGAAGACAAAGTAAAAATACCAAAAGACTGCAACTGTACATTAAGACAATAGAAATCAAGTCTGCAGAAGAATTACATAATATTAGATTTTCTGTACCTTGTTTTAATCACCAAACCAAATAGAGATGGCAGCCAAAGATGATTAAGACTCAGAACTGTAGCTATTGAAGAACCAGAAAAGATCATCAAGTGCACGGATATGTTATAGACAGCTACAGTAAAGATTATATGTACCATAATAATTCTGATTACTATGTACAGATATGAACGGTAGATAGTGAAGAAAGCTATCAAGAAACAAATTGGTTCATCCGAAATATGAACCAAATACCATGGGCTAGTGATGGCAAACCTTGTCACTACAGTTGTTCTTGAACTTCAATTCCTAGAAGACCTGATCAGCAGGAGTGCTAACTTGGGCTTCTGGTAATTGAAGTCCAAGAACAACTGGAGTGCCAAGGTTTGCCATCATGGGCATAGGCTGACAGAAAGACAAGTGGGTTATTGTTCAAATCAAATCTTATCTCTAGAGCTAAAAATGATTCAATAGAGACTGTCATACTTTGGGCACATCTTTGACCCGTTGGAAAAGACAGCAATCCTGGAATATTTAAAAGCAGCAAGAAAAGAGGAAGAACAAAAAAAATAGAAAGACTGCAAGAGCTGTTGAAGAAGGAACATTTTTGAAGTTCAGTAAATCAGGGAGTTGCCATTAAGTCAGAAGTAACTTGATAGTGCACCACCACCACAACAACAGCAGCAACACATACAACTTCAAGGTTCCAAATCATACCTATTTGAGGTTCTACAACAAAATGATCCTCTACACTATGACATCAACGTAGATGCTCTCATTGGATCAACCTATAGCCAACATATCTGTCAGCAAGTCTACTGACCACAGAGCCCCAGCTCTGCAGATACCCACATGATACGCTATTATTATTATTTTGGGACATTATGGTGAGGGTGGGAGGACAACAATGCAACTGATTTCACCAGTCACTTTTATTTATACGGAGCAGCTTCACACAACTAATGTATGAAAAATACCCTATGGTCCCATTAAAGAAGTGCAGCTGGATAAATTAAATTCATATATCTAAGCTCTAAAATACCTAAAACATGTTCATCTAGATCAGTGTAAGTGGACCAGAGGTGGCACACACAGGCCTTTCTGTGGGCAAGCCCCTCACTGCCAGCACCAATGTCAGCACCACTCCCCCCCAGCCCCCTTCCTCTACCAATGGGGAGGCAAGAGGGGAGGCTGAAATCCCACCTGGGAGGTGGTAGTGGGGATGAGGTGAGGTGAGGTGACCAGACAAGGAAGCAGTGGTGGTGTACCCATGGGGAAAGGGGTGTGCACACCCTCAAGGGGGTGCTGTGCCATGCCCACGTGACATTGCCAGAGGCACGCTGAAGACATCACATGGGTGCATAGGCACATGCGGTGCCTGTCCGTGAACTGCCTATACTTCCTTGGGCACTTGGTCTCTAAAAGGTTCATCCACCATCACTGATCTAGAACAACAATTCTCAAACTCTGACCCTTAAAATGTTTTGGAAATCAAATCTTAGAATCCCTTAACACTGACCGTGCTGTCTGAGGACTCCGGAGAATCAAAGCCTAAAACATCTGTGGTAACAAACATCTGAGAACCATTGATCTAAATCAGGGGTGCCCAAACTATAGCCCACGGGCTATAGATACAGCCCACGGTGCCAATCCATCAGGCCCACAGCACCCTCACCACTCCCAGAAGTGGATGGGGACACACCTGCCAATGAGCGTGTGAGCCCACGCTGCTCCTGGAAGTGGCTGCGGATGTGCCTGCACATGCGCAAACGTGCCCACGCCGCATTCAGAAGTGGTTGCGGATGTGCCCGCACATGTGCAAACACGTCCACGCTGCACCCAGAAGTGGTTGCAGAGCACGCACAAATGTGCCTGCTTCCAGGGGTATGATCAGGCCCCCAGTGCAAAAAGTTTGGGCACCCATGATCTAAAAGAACGTTTTCAACCAAACAAGATGCCATCTTGTTGACCCTCTCACATTTTACCAGTTTCTCCAGAAATACAAACCTGGACAAAGTTTTCCTCCTTCTCTCATCCATTCATTCTGACCAAAAAAAATTGGAAGGACCTTTCCACTTGAAGATCATGAGAATGCTGGGCTTTTTCTGCAGCCAATAATGCCATCCTCAAAGATTCAGGAGAAATCATAAGCATTTAGTGACCAGCAAGATAGACGTACAAGAGAATTCTTTTTTTAAATGGCTAAGTTAGATTCTTAGGAGATGCTTGCAAATTCTTTTTTCTTACTTAATCTATATTAACAAAACAGCTCTACTTTATTATTACCTTTCCTCAGCATGATCCTTTTAAAAGAATGTTATATTTCTTTTCTTTCCCTTTAATATGTAATAAAGCTTAACTCATTCTTAAGACAAAATCCAACCTTTATCTGCTTTGCAAGCAAACCAAAGCGCTCTCTAGTAGGGAAAGGAAAGACTTTAGAGTCTACACTGTTTATCTAGCTTTCTGGAAGGGAAATATATTCTGAAACATTCTCCTCACAATGAAAGTTTTCCTTCGCCTACTAGTATCAAGGAGAAAGAGAAAGAGACAGAATGCATGGATGGTGAGAATTACCATGAAAAAAGTGTTGTCTCTATCTCAAAGAGAAGGCTAAGGGGAAAACCTTTACAGGCTAAATGCCAAGTTATCCAACAGCATGAACAAGACAAAAATACTCATTATTTGCAACAAACAAAAGTCATTAGTCCCGAGCTGCCAGGATGTGATACTGCATTTACAAAATCATTTCCACTTTGTTAATTTCTTCTTTGAGATGTCTCATCTCCTGTATACAATACATGAGCATGTATACAGTGTCAACAATATATTAACACTAGGTAGAGGAGGAGAAAGGTCATGTTTGTCATGAGGTTCTGTGGGAGATGGTCATTCACCAAAATGATAAGGTTAATGGTGTCACGATCCTGCACAGGTTCTTGAACTCTACCCTATGTGGGCTACCATACTGTAGTCACATACTGGGACCCATCCTCTTCCACAAGTTGAGCAGGATCAAGTCCTTGGTGATAATATTTCAAGGCTAGACAGAAAAGGGCAAAAAGCAAAACAACAACAAGATTCCTAGACCCTCCTGAGAAAGGACTTAAACTTATATTTTAAAGCAGTGTTTTATTTTTGTCGACTGCAACTCATTTCCGAGAATGCATTTTTTCCTGAAGCAGGAAAATTGTCATTGACATGAATTTGTTTAAGGTAGATCCCAGTTTGTCATGAAGTGACCCAAACACGGAGGCATCTCCTGTGGCACACATGAAATGAGATATGCAAGATTTAACACTGGGACTGCAATGGACTGCCACAGCCTTGAGAATATGGACACGGTGCACCTTCACAGCCAGTCTCATCTGGCATGGCTTCTTCTGCTTCCATAACTGAGAGTTCCTCCTCTGCTCATTTTGCCGTTTGGCCCAATATGATGGTTTCCAGTGGCATTTCCTCCACTGAGGGTGACCATCAGTGAACTCATTAACTAGCTACTAATAGCTCACTTCTGGCTTGTGACTTCTGTCACATGTTTCATGATGTAAAGATGACATTCTTGAAAATGTGTATATCTTTTTTGTCTTTTGCAGAAGGCTAGGTAGCTTATCTGCAACTGTAGTTCTTCATGTGGTCATCTGTGAAGTCAGACATGTGGGGGTTGTTCCACACCCATATGAACTCATGCTATGACAAACATTGCTCTTGCCCTGCGTAGTCAGATCTGGAGTCAATGGCAGGTGATAAATGCCCCATGCCTCCATGTGAAGGTGGTGTACCAGGGATAGTGCAGCAACCAAAGGGATATTAGTACAGTCTCAGTATTATGTTAGCACAACTTCATACGGTTCAGTGTAATATAAGGAAAAGATATGATTTCTTTCCCCGTCTAGCAAATTGTGAAGAGACATCCCCTCATGGCCTGTTTGGGGGGGGGGGGTTTGCATTTCCTATTGTTTTATGTTGCATCGAGGTGGCCCCAGTGTGCACAAATGTTGTTGAAAATGTCCGAGGATAACTCCCATTCATGGGTCAAGGTACTTTGCCTGCTGAGTTGATCAGTCTCTTGGTTTTCCTACCCTACCATGTTCCCCTACCACGTGACTGGATACTGCATAGTTACGTCTCTCCAGACACCATACCTAAAGCAAACTCTCAAGAACAAATGGGACGTCAAGTGTGTTCCTCCCTGCTTGTTTACGTAATACATTGTGGCCGTGTTGTCTGTGACTACTTGTACTACCTGTTCTACCTTTGATTTGCTCTTTGAATGCTTGGAAGGCTTTTATCATGGCTAGCATCTCCAATTTGTTTATACACAACTGACTTTTAGATCTGGACCATTGCACATGGATTTGATAACTTGAGCAATACGTTCTTCATCTTTTGAGATTTGCATTCATTGTGACTTGGATGCCAGGACAGAGTTGCTTGAATGGCCTCTCACATGATAGATTATACCTGCAGAGTATCTACACTTCTCTGATTTGAAAAGAAGCGAAGCAAAGCAAAGAAGAAGCACTGAATAGCTAACCAAAAGGCAAAACAGTGACAGAAGTAATACAGTGGCAGAAAAGGTCATTATAAGCCAGGGGAGAAGTAGAATCCAGCCCCAGGATAAAACTGAGGAAGATATTTTGACTCCTCTGTTGGCTTCTTCCCTTTGAGGGGCAAACCCGATGTAAAGGAGGACTAATGGGATCTCTCCCCAAATGTAAGTGGTTTTTTTTCCTCTGGAGCGGACCGTAGATTGTGTCTAGGCAGTGATAGCCTTTCTCAAGGGCTTTCCTGACATGTTGGCTCCACTTGGGTGATGGACTAAAGGCCAAGGAAGATGCCTAATCTCAGGAAATCTCTCTCTCCACCACAGAGCCAGGACAGATCAAATTGTCACATGTTTTCCCGTGTTCCTCAAAGTGGGAGGCAATAAGGATAGGGGTAGTTCATTAGGCAAAAGTGCTTGTTCTTTAGATTTTTCAGCCTTGTTTTTGGACTGGCCCAAATGAAGATCTGTGCCTTTATTTTCTGTGCCAAAGGACTCAGTTTTGAGGACTTGGAAGTGGAAGGTCTGTTCTTAGTGCTACTGTTAAAAGTCTGCTGGCTAGCAACTATTTTGACAGCCTGCTCCTTGATGGCTTTAGTAACTGGAGTTTCAGTCTGGAGAACTTCCATAAGAGCTTTCTTCACCAATGTGCTGCAGACCGAAATCATATGGACCAGTTTATCTTGGGTAATTGTATTAACAGCCTGCAAGCATTCTTTTTTCTACAAACAAGACTGGTGGTTTCTTATGCCTATCTTCATAATTTATTGGCAGACTTGGTGGTTTTGAGGTTGGTGCCCTTCACCAAGGCAATATAAACAATTTGTATGTCTACTGATTAGGGGAGATTTTATGATTGCAGCTCAGTTACCTTTTGAACAGGCTCACAGGGGCCATAAAAAGGTCGGAAGAGCAGTTAACCATGAACGATGGCTCTATTAACCAACAAGGTGTTGTTTAGAATGTCAAATGAAGAGGAAAAACTAAAAGACATGAACATAACTAGTTACAAACAATTCTAGGGAGGTTACACATGATGGTAGACTCTAAGAACATTCTGAGGTGTTCTCTCAGTGGCAGCAAGAAGGGAACTGAGGACTGTCCTCAGGCTGGGGAGCATGCATGATGGTGAGAAGGTTATGTCCTCTCTAGTTTCCAGGTTCTGGAACATCCTAAGAGTGCTTTCACAGGCACAAAATAAACCCACTTGTCTGCATTGACAAGGACCACAACAAAGAAAAATAAAGATATCACTTAAGTGTAGCTTTTGGAACTGGGCTTGTGAGAACGTAGCCAGCTATCCCTGCTTGTGTGTCACTTACTACTGCCCCACTTGAGATAACACTTACACATTCAAAACACTTTCATAGTTTCGCAAACATCTTTAAAACAACTAATTCTACACAGATATGGGCTCTTTCAAATATCACATGACCTAAAATAGGCCACTTTTTGACACCCCCCATGACTTTCTGTGACCTTAGACCGACCCCCCGCCCAAAGAAAATTCATGTGGTTTGAAGATAGATTTATGGCCAGCTGGATGTGTAAAGCAAATGATAATTTTGGAGTCACGTTACTTCATGCAGAACCTTCCTCCCCTGTGACTTTCCCCCTCCCCCCTTAAATGGTCACATGGTACTTGAACAACCACTATGCCTTGCTTACAGCATTGAGGAAAACCTGGGCTAAGAGAAAATACCTCTTCATTTGCCGTTCTAAACAACTCCTTGTTGGTTAATAGAACCATCGTTCATGGTTAACAACTCTCCGCACGCTTTTATGCCCTCTGAGAGCCTGTGTGTTTTGTTGTTATTTGTTATCTGTTTGTTCACTGCCCAAAATGGGATACCACCCAAATGAACAGGATAGAAATACAATAAATAAATAAATAAATAAATAAATAAATAAATAAATAAATAAATAAATAAATGGAAAGAGACTTGCAAAGTCATAACATGAGTGCTGTAACAATTACCATTTGGTAAAATGGCTGGTTCTATTCATAGTCTTATCTGTTTTCAAATGCATCACAAACTAGAGCAGGCTTCCTCAACCTTTGCCCTCCAGCTGTTCTTGGAATTCAATTCCCAGAAACCCTGATCAGCAGAAGTGCTGACTTGAGCTTCTGGGAATTGAATTCCAAGAACAGCTGGAGGGCCAAGGTTGAGGAAGCTTGCACTAGAGAATTCTGTCACACATAATTTACCTGACAGAATCGCAACACACCACCTTTTTCTAAATTACATTTGCCACATAAACTTCTTTGACAAATCTGACAAAAAACAAACATTTCTACGAGGTGGGCACCACACAACATGAGAAGGAACTACTACACCAAGTAAAATGTTTTTTTCCTACATGCAAAAAAGGAATTTGTCGCTGTGACAAAAGAGATGGGCTTACACTGGCAACCTTCCCACCACAGGTGAACAAAGAGCACGTAATGGTACAAAGTATCCTCATGTCAACAGGCATTTAAAAGAGAACTTTCAGTCATTCGCTCTGTACTGATAAACTTAATTATTTTAGGCCATGTTCACTCACTGGGATCTGCCTTAGCTGTTGAAACATACCACTGAAAGTCATACAAAAATTAGTCTACCAGAAAGTGGGCAGCCAAATCCAATGTGTGTACCTTTATTCATGCTAAATAATCACCATACTCTTGACTACAACATGGTAAAGAGAAAGGAAGAAAAATGAAGGACCCTCCATATCTACACTTCTCTGATTTGCAAAGAAGGGAAACAAAGCACGAAAGAAGCTAAAGTCCAAATAGTTAGAGAAAGATCTTCTAGTATAGTAATTAAGAGCATGAGTTATAAACTAGGGGTGCTTTCTTCCATGTCATTACAAAGCATATCAGTATATAAACATCTGCACTGAAGGTGTTTCTTGGGTATTTTATGAATACACAGAATTCCAATGTATTCAGAGTTAGTATATGAAGAACGTTGTGGTTAGGCTTATCTTATATATCCTGAATTCACCAAGAATTCCAATCTCCTCCTCCCAAGATTCAAATCAGGCCAACTTGCTAAAACATCCCATGCTAGCAGGTGGGAGTTAAAGTAACAACTCTTTTTGTGTCTTTCTGCTATCTCCAATATAGGTGAAAAAGCTGTCCCACATACCCTCAAAAAATTCCCTATTACACACACATTTTAGTAATAAATTTGACCATTTTGTACAAAAATACCAGGGATGAGATGATGGTATAGAGCAGTGGTGATGAACCTATGGCATGCATGTCAGAGAGGGCACCCAGAGCCCCCTCTGTGGGCACCCACACCATCTCCCCAGCAGAGTTTGCTCTGCCCAGCAGCCCAATGGGAGCGCTTCCTTCCCCCAGCACAGAGTTCACCCTGCCCCTCTGACCAGCAGCCCAATGGGAGCACTTCCTCCCTCCCCCAGCACAGAGTTCTCCCTGCCCTTCTGCCCAGAAGCCTAATGGGAGTGCTTCCTTCTTCCCTCAGCATAGAGTTTGCCCCACCCCTCTGCCCACCAGCCCAATGGGAGTGTTTCCTCCCTCTCCCCAGCACAGAGTGGGGTTGGGCACTCGGTCTTTAAAAGGTTCACCATCACTGGTAGAGAGTCTCACCTTTGAAGCTTGCCGAAGCCACCGTAAGTACTCAGTGAAAGTGTCGAAACAGATGTAATAACTCTGGCTTTGAGGTCCAGAAGAGCTAAAAGCTAAACAGTGCTGATGCTTTTTAACTTCTTCGACCTGTATTTGAAAAGATAAGTGGAAAACAAAGAATAACAATATTACTACAATTTATAAAGTAAAAGTTAAGTCTACAAAGTGCTGAAGAACTAGGAATCTGAGAAAGAACTGAAATGATATAATTCCTACTGAGAGACAAATGTGTAAAGTGTTTCACAGGATCTAAAGTTGTATGATCCATAGACTAGCTGTTTTGTTGAGGTCAAAGAACCCTTTCCCCACTAACACAGAGAACAGTTCAGATAATATTCATCTAATTAAACTGATAGGGTTAAGCAGAATCATTCAAATGTAAGCTTTATATGGAAATCAGGGTACAATTCTGCGCAGTCATTAAGTCCCAAAGATTACAATGAACCATAATGCCACGTGAATACACAATAGCTTGAATCCAGCAGTGAGTCACCACTAGAGCCGAGGTACTGAATCAATGGAATGTACAGAGGAGAAGACTTACTAAAGTCCCACTGATTTAAAAGGTCTTCTCTAGTTGCAACTTACCACTGGATTTCAGCCACAGAATTGCCCTGTGCAGCCAACAGTAATTAAAGAGCAATTCTGAAAGCCTATAGTTACAGTTCTTAGTAACTCACTTTAGCTTTACCACTAAATCTTTTAACTAATACATCGTCATAGGAATTCCACTTCTGTCATTTCAATTTACCACACACCTCTGATGAGGTGCATGTAGAACACAAGAGTACAGCTTGTGCTGCTAACATACAGAAGAATTTACTGATAAGCTTTTCTAGAGAAAATATTTGAACACCAAGAATTAGCTGATGCCTTCATGCTCCTCCACAGAATACATTAAAATTTCCCATCAGTGCATTATTTGCTTGCTTGACTTTTAGCCTGATTTCTCAAAATGAGTTAATAACAGTGACATCGTCTCTCTTTGAAGGGACTGTGGTGGCTCAAGTGGTTAAGACGCTGACTGCAAGGTAAGAGTTCGATTCCTGAGTACTGCATGACGGAGTGAGTTCCTGTCTGTCCCAGCTCCTGCCAACCTAGCAATTTGAAAACAAGAAATTGCAAGTAGGTAAATAGGGACCACTTCGGTGGGAAGGTAAACAGCATTCTGTACACTCTGGTGTTGAGGCATGCCTGCCACATATCCACGGAAACATCTGCAGACACAGACAGCACTGGCTCTTTGGCTATAAACAGAGATGAGCACTGAACCCCAGAGTCAGATACAACTGGCTTTCAAGCAAGGGCAACCTTTACTTTTACCGTCTCTTTTTAATAGTAAGGATTAATACAAGTCATACATGCCTGCTGTGATCAATCTTTCTCCAATCAAACTTTCTACATAGGTTTAGCATGCATTTAAGCTAGCAACAGTTCTGAAACTCTTTCCACACAAAGTCAAGTTTTCTCACATTTTTTCAAAAAAGACACAAGTGCAGTGAATACCCTGGAAAAATTGCCAACAGGAGACAAGCCCTCTGCCTATAAACATTCTAGCAGGTATAGAACTTCCACATTCATGTTCATTCTCTCTGTCACACAAAAACATAAGTACACGTCAAAGAACATGGAGCTGCCAGCAAGAACAGCAGTTCTTTGTCTATATCTTACCTTGCTCAACATCTAGCTCAACTTAACCCACATTGTGCATTACTCAATATTACTGGTGTCTGGCAGAGACATGGAAACATCCATCATAACAATGTCAAGACTGAATGTCAATGTCAAGAGGCTCTCTGGTTGTGCCATCAGCTAGAGAGGCGCATCTCTCTAGCACCAGAAGGAGGGTCTTCTCTGTGTCAGCCCCGGCCCTATGAAACCTCCTGCCAACTGAACTGTGTCTCCAGATGGAGCTGCTGCCCTGTCGGAAGGGTGTAAAAACCTGGTTGGCAGGGCAGATATGGGGTACTGACGGCACAACGACCTCAGCCTGCTGGTTGGTTTGAGTCCATTTGCTCTCTCAATTTTTAAATTAAGACACTTGTGATTTTAATCTGTTTTAACCTTTTGGTTTTTTTAAAAAAATAAATGTTTTATCTGTATTGTTGATGGTTTTTTTTGTCAAACTGCCCTGGGTTGCCTCGGTGAGGAGGGCGGTATACAAATGCGAGTAAATAAAAAAGACACAAAACAAAAACGTCAATAGTGATCTGCTGGATCTGACCAAAGGCTATTTAGCCCAGCATCCTGCTTATGGAAAACACTTAAGTGAGACATAACCACAATAGCATTCTCCCATAATTTTTTTTCTCGGGAACTGGTATTCAAAGACATGCAACCTCTTCTGCTGAAGATAATCATGGCCATCATGATCAGCAGCAGCAACTCATTGGGTTAGAGCAGGGAATATCAACCTACAGCCCACAGGCCAGATGCGGCCCACAGCACAATTTCATGTTGCTCCCCACTGCCTCCACCACACCAGGAAGGGCAAAACAGCCATCTGGTCCCAAAAAGCTGTGTGAGGAAGCATGACCGGCCTCTTGCTTTAAAAGGTTGAGAACTCCTGGGTTAGAGGTATAGAGGACAGATTTCACATGAGGTTACTATTTTCAGTTTTATGTTTCTTGTAACAGGTAACCCTACTCTTAGAGAGATGGGAAAAGGGTACATTATTAATTTCAAGATTCTCCTACAACCACACATGCCTTTTATGGGTTTTTTTAAAATAAGCTTTTCTTTAACTTAACTGTATCAGAGTCTTGATTAACTTGGCAAATTCCCACTGATTCAAAAGATCTATTCTAGTTGGAGACAGCAGCTGAATTTCCTTCCACAATTTTCATTCTATTATTCTGTAGTTAACATCAGGCACCTTTTCTATTTAGGGAGAGAAACTGAATATTCAACTTGCCTTTCCACCGATTAAGGGGAGCACGTGCATCTTTCCGGTCTGGCTCTCTTTCACCGATGATACAATTAGGCACGTTCCACAAAGGATAACTTGGCGTCTTGTCCATCTGTTGACCGGCAAATGCATTTTCCCTTTTCTAACGTTGTACATTCCTGAGAGCTGAATCCGTTCAGAGTTGCCAATGCTGTGGGGCTTTCCTGAAATGGAAAGAGCAAGCAGCTTTATCAGTAAGGACGCTTTCCATTTTCAAAAGCTCTCCAAAACGTAAAGGACAACAAGACAAAATGAAAGCCATTTTGAGAAGCATGGATTCAAAAGGATGCCACATAGAAATATCACCTGGCTGCACAGTTTGCTTTCACTAAAATCCAGCTCCAGAAATAGTTTGGAAAATAATCTTGACAAAAATAAAACAATCACATAAATAATAAGTCTTGGCCCAAATTTGAACAAATGCTTTCTGATTCCTGAGGATTTTGCAAAGACTTTCGGCTGCATCAGAAACACAACCAATGTCTCAAAGACTGCAGCTGTAGGTCCATTTATAAGAACCAAGCATCATGTGAAACTAGGTTTGCTACCAAAGCACTTTCTGCACATTCTAAACAGCCACAATTGTTTAATTGGCAGGTATGTATACTATGTCAGAAGAACAGCTACAGGTCTACTCAAGAATTATAAAAAAACAAAAAACAGATTACTTGTTACTCAATTATAATACAACTTCCAAAGAAAGAGCTACAGAATTAGATCTCTTAGACTTCTGAATAGGGTTCATTATTAAGTATCTTAATGAAATAATTACTATTGGGTGAGAAATTTATAACCCTCAAGTTATAATAATAAATTTCAGTTTCTAACATTCTTCACGGTTGGCCAAACTGACAGTAGGGGATAAGAAGTCAAACCAGAAATATCCAGAGGGATACAATTTTCTCAAACGGTATTGGTCTACTGGTATCCCTCAGGGGGCGAAATGACTGGTATTGCAAGTAGGATGACAGAAGCATGGGCTGCATCATCTCACATCACCAAAGATGCTTTTAGTGCATATACAACAGAAACATATGGCATTAGAAGAATTTCAGCCTGATAGAATGGAGGGGCATATGAAGTAGAGCAGCAGAACTCCTTCTACAAGTAACTCGTTACTATAAATAAATAAAAATTTTTAAAATAGCAAGAGTTTCCCTTTAAGGTAAATAGGAAAAAATAATGTGAGAATAATGCAATACATTCAATTGCCATTCTAGAAGCAACAAAACATTTGTTATGATGCTGTTGAGAAAGAAAGTCGCTATGAAATCATCAATTCCGTTTGGTAAGCAATTTTCACACATCTACCAAGCCATGCTCATTTCCTGGCATTACACATCTTAGAAAAGCATGGAAATGCCAGTGTTTCAAAGTGATGTTATTCATCCTACTAATTTACCACTACTATCTCCTCCCCAAAACTGTTACAGGATGTGGTCTCAGAGTTGGAAGGAGGACATCGGATCAACCATGGTTGAAGGCTAAGTTATCGAAGGGGAAGTAAGAACAGTCATTTAATGTCCACTGCAAATGAGCAAGCAGCTCACATGATTATAGCCCTACTTATCTTTCTGGCTCAAAAGCATTTGAGAATACAACCAGCAAATTCCATTATTTAATGCAACGGACAAAACAAGCTATTGCTAATAATAATCTTTTTTTCTAGCAGACAAGACAGAGAGTAAAATCATCTGCTTTATACACACTGAAGTGGTCAGAGTACAGAAGTACAGTAAAATACCGGATAACGATTGGATCGGATAACGCTAAAATCGCATCACGTTAAGTAATCTGGGGAGGAGAATTGGATCGAATAACGTTAAGGTCCTATGGGATGGATCGGATAACAACCGCTAAAGCTTGTGTGGTTACAATGTATCTCTATGGAGCTTTAACGTTATCCGATCCATCCCATAGGATTTTAACATGGATCTGATAATACTAAAAATCGGATAACACCGAGACTTGTGGAACCAAATTTTAGTGTTATCCGAAGTTTTACTGTACTTGACACTACCAAAGTAGGAAAAATAAGGATGGTCCTACCTTTGGACAAGGACCACTTCAGGTAGAAGATTGTGCCAATCATTAAGAAATACCATTTTGTCAATTGGTTTATCATGTTTTATAATCTTCCCCAGGAGCTCTAGGCTCATGTTTATCCATATTTTAAAAAAATACTGTATTAGGGCCTATCTACACTGACCCTCCTGGTGCAAACTGTGTCACCTTTATTGGGTTGCTTCAAGACAGTGGAAGAGTTAAATGACATTTAGCCCATTTCTCCGTCTACATAGCCAGTTGCCACTACTCAGGTTGCTATAGACACTCTGTTTTCTTCTTTTTTTTAAATTCAGTAGATGATTGCTGTTTCAATGTATCTCTTAGATCAGGGGTGGCCAACCTTGGCGCCCCAACTGTACTTTGACTTCAATTCCCAGAAGCCCAAGTCAGTACTCCAGCTGATCAGAGCTTCTGGGAACTGAAGTCCAAGAACAGCTGGAGCACCAAGGTTGGCCACCTCTGCCTTAGATATTAGAGGAGCTAAGTCAAGGGTGCCCAAACATTTCAGGCCATGGGCCAGTCATGTGGTTCAGCAGGCCAGTCATGTGGTTTCTCCCACCAAAAGGAGAAGTAAAACACATCTTGCAATCTGTTTTGCAAGAGGATGAGATAGATTTTAAGCTGCCATTTTCTCTGTATAAACCAAGGGTGCCCAAACTCCGGCCCACAGCCCATACGGGCACGTTTTACTTCTGCTTCCAAGAATGATGAGAGCGGTGGAGGCCAGATGAATTGCCACTGGGGGCTGGATCTGATCTGGCCCACGGACCATAGTTTGGGCACCTCTGATCTAAGTAAAAAAAGTAATCATCTACCAAGCTTTTTTTGGGAGAGGGGGGGAGGATCTGCTGCAGCCCAAACAGTGGCACATGGCTGTTGCAGTCCATGCCCAGATGATCAGATGCAACACTACCACTGATCAGTTGTTCCAGCTGCTCCTGCTATGCTGCTGCCGATCAGCTAGGAAGCATGCTAGTGTTGATTGGGTATTAGCCCAATCAGCAGTGCATAGCTTTCATGAAAGCCAGCTGACTGGCAGCAGTGCTACCGCCGATCAAATGCTCTGCTGTTCTAGCAGCTATACACATGCTGCCACCAATAAAACGAGAAGTGGCGGCCTCAGTTATGCTGCCATTCATCATCTGGAAGACCAGCACTGCTGATTGGACTTCCACAGATGATCAGTGGCAGCACAGCTGCAGCTATCACTACTCAACTTGAACAGAAGCAGCACAGCTGCAGCTATTGACGGTCAGTTGCCGATCCATTCAGGAAGCCAGACGAAATCAAGAGTTCTAGTTGGTTTCTCTATATCATACTGTCCCCAACACGCACAGATACTAGGATTAAAATAAAGGGTAGGAATTCAGGAAACCCCAGCCCACAACAGGGTCTCAAAATGAAACAGGTTTGGTCTGATTGATGTGCTCCAGCTCACATGGGATCTAACCAATCTGCCCCCAAAACACCCAAAAGAGCAGGCTATATGTCCATGTTTTGTTGTTCAGTCGCACAGTCGATTCTAACCCTTTGCGACCCTATGGACCCTTGCCTGGCAGACACCTCTGTCTTCCACCATCCTCCTCAACCTGCCTAGCTTTGTGCCCATTGCAAACAGCTTCTAATTTGTTTGTTTTTTAAATCCACATATAAGACATCCTGTGCTAAGAACCCTCTAAACAGCCATAGATCAGGCCAGAATTGCAGTGATGTGTCCAGCCAGTCAGTTTCATGGCTGAGACAGGATTTAAAAGTAAAGCTGTCAGACTCTGTTTGACACATTCCACACTACACCACACTCGATCAGATAAGACAGAGAATGAAAACTGGAAGTTTTAAGATAATGCTAAGCTAACAAGTTCTAAAGTACACTATAAATAGCATGTTCTAACGTTCCATCATTATCATCAGATCAAAAATATAGCACACAAGAAATATTGCACTACACGTGGGCCTGTTACTGAAGACAATTCAGGCAATGTGAAAAAGAACAAAGATGCAGAAAGCCACAAAAGGGATTCCCTCATTTCTATTTGTAGAAAAATGCTGTTTCACGAGAATGCGTAAGTAGTGGCTGTCTCCCTGTTCAGAACTAGAAGGTGGACCTCTACACACAGCTCCTTGTAGCAGCTTGAACACTAGTATCAGCTGCAACTACTGAGTGGCTTCTTCCCACATGGTTCATTAGAGACAAACATATACCAGCCCTCACCATTTATAAATCAATCGAAGGCTGAAATAAGTTAAATATTTTTCTTCCTTCAATACAATGATACCCTATACCTTGATTTTTTTGTTTGTCTAATTATGAACAGTGTCTGTTCTCTGACCTATGAAGTTACCATGACACTTGCTTTCAAAAAAACCTGCAGTTTAGCTTTTAAAAAGTAAAATAAACCAAAAATTCAAGATGTGTGTCTGCTAATTTGTCTGAATACAAGGTTGGTTTTTTTTGGGGAAATCAAGGAATAGATTTGGATAGCAGTGCATGGGTTCTTTTTAGGTAAATCCTGGTTGTGAAAAGAATTGACTCTAGTGTAAGAATAACTTTGAAATACCACATCATGGATGTTCATTACACAGAGACATATTCCACATTCACAACTGCCCTCCCAAGATGTTATAGTGCTACTGTGAGTCACAAGACAGAGCAAAATGTTTATTCAAATAACAACCAACTCTGCCAGTCCTGACACATGTCACTGGAGAACCGGGGGGGGGGGGGAGGGAATATAAGTAGTGAAGATATATACTGTACAGTACAGTAAAACATCGGATAACGCTAAAAATTGGTTCTACAAGTCTTGGTGTTATCCGATTTTTAGTGTTATCCGATCCATGTTAAAATCCTATGGGATGGATTGGATAACGTTAAAGCTCCATAGAGATACATTGTAATCGCACAGGCTTTAGCGGTTGTTATCTGATCCATCCCATAGGACCTTAACGTTATTCGATCCAATTCTCCTCCCCAGATTACTTAACGTTATGCAATTTTAGTGTAATCCGATCCAATCGTTACCCGGTGTTTTATTGTACTTGTTTTAAATCTCCATGGCTGCTCTCATCCTTGGACTGGTAATACAGTGAGGAAAATGAATTTTAAAATAACTAATACTTATTTTTCCAATATAATTCATACTTAAAACATATTCTTGCAGGGCCAAACTCTCGTGGAATTTATAAGAATCTGTGATAAATCAAGGAGAAGGAATTGCACTTTTGGCAAAAGTAACAAGTTATGTAACAGTTAATGGGGAAAGCTGACTGAAGTGGAACAAGCCTGTAAAATGGCTGGTTTCTACTGACTTTTCCAGAACATTTTACACCTCAGCTTAAATCTTTTTTCCCCACTTCAGAATTAATTGTTAAAAATATGGAGATATAGATGTAGATATATAGACATGGATAAGCTAGTCTGCAGGGACTGTAGTGGCTTAGTGGTTAAGACACTGAACTTGATGACTGGAAGGTTGGCAGGTCAGCAGTTCAAGAATCAAGTAGGACAGAGTGAGCTCCCATCTCTGTCCCAGCTCCTGCCAAACAAGCAGTTTGAAAGAAAGAAATTGCAAGTAGATAAATAGGTACCACTTCGGTGGGAAGGTAAATAACATTATGGTGTTTAGTCCTGCATGTCACATGTCCACGGAAATCTGTAGCTGCAGATAGCACTGGCTCTTTGGCTACAAATGGAGATGAGCACCGAACCCCAGAGTCAGATATAACTGGCTGTCCAGCAAGGGTAACCTTTACCTTTAAGCTAGTCTGTGTGCAGCTACTGTTTTACATGTATACTTTCCCTAAACAATACCTTGATATTTTAGTTTGTCTAACTGTGAACCAAAAAAAACCCCTATTTTTTTGTGACCTGACTTTCTTGCATCATTAATCTATGTTATAAATAAAATAACACTCAATACCACCTTTAGACTCCGCTTGTTGTCTTCCCAGAGATACTGGGCTGGCCTGGAGTCAGACTAATTAGAGAAACTAAATACAGGCAAAAGGGATGGCAAGGCAACTATTTCAGTACTCCTAGAAAGCAGCTGCCTTGATAAAAGAGTTATTTCTGAATATCTGAAAGCTGGCTAGTGTTGGAGGCTGAATTTGGTTATGTCACATGACTCAGATTTTTTAGCATACCCATTTAGGTACATTAAAAACATGAACACAGATATTGGAGCACACAAGGGAGAGGCCATGGGCTTAGCACAGCCCAGATGCAAAACATCCCAAGCTCGTTCCATAGTACCTCAAGGTAGATTTGGGAAAACCTTCCTGCCTGAAGCCTGGAAAAATGCTGCTAGTCAGTGTAACCAACACTTCTGTTAAGTGTCACCACTGGTTTGACTCGGTATAAGGTCCGGATATCTCACAAACTTTCTCTGACAATTCACTTGCCTTTCTATCTGAACATCCTTTGTGAGGCAAAGCTTCAAATGTCTTCTCAAAATAGCAAGAAAGGAAATGGGAGGACTCCACTACCAGTTTCACTAAAAGGAACAGAGAATTGTGCCTTATTGCGAGTCCCCTAATATTGTTGACATTGTTCAGCAGCATTGCTCCAGGGTACTTTCCTGATCCAAACTGGAGCCCTCTACTACTTCTTGGTGATCTTTCTCCCAGATGTTAACCAATCTTGACCCTGTTTAGCTTCTGAAATCAGACAAGAATGGATGTGTTCAGGGTAGCATAATATTCTATGGTTCCACTGTGCTCTACTCCTTCCTGAACAAGGGAAGGGAAAAGGCAAGGGAAGAATGCAGCAAACCCAAGACCTCCCTCAAGAAGGGCTGATCCACTGCTCAGTCAATACCTCCCACATCTTCTCCCTACTCAGAGGGAAGGGGCTTTGCAGGAAGACAATGTTTAGTCATTTTTTTGGTTAAATATATTAATGCAACCACCTAATGCAAAAGGGTTGATAATGTAAATTATGTAGATAATCAGCCAATAAGAGGCATTCTCTATTTTCCCGCCTCTTGGGTTACCTGACATGATTACGCTGTTTGCTGTTCAGTGTGCTTTTGCAATCATCCTCTGTATACCAGTTTATTATTCTGCTGTTCTCTCTTTCTCTCTCCAAATGAGTGCCTTACAAGCAATGCATGTCTGTCTACTAGAAAACCTGTTATAAAGAACTCTCTGTATCTACCAATTCAACTGTTTACTCTTCTATCTAAAGAAATGCAACTGTAAGTAAAAGAACTGTTTTTCTTATACTGTACTACATGACGTGTGGAGAGTTTAATTTGTTGGGCTAGAATAGGAGTCTAATGCATGGAGAACTTTCTAATGCATGGAGAACTGGAGAACTATATATGTAAGCATTTTGACAATAGCTAAACGTGAATGTTAAAGACTGCCAGGATGGGTATGGCTTCTGTTCCCTTGGCCTTTCTCATGGCTAGCGAAAATTGCAAAATTGTGCAAAACAAGAGCAAATGTCAATAGTTTGCAGAGCATTGGTTTGGACAGAATTCTAATTGTCCAGAATTTTGGATTTCTCTTTAAGCTTACACTTTTTCATAGAACCTTTCAATTTGGTTTTATGGGATCAAGCTGAAAACTGTTACTTCACAGCATGCAATGACTAGCAGAAAGAGCATTACCGATGTAACACCATATCAATCATTTGAAAAAGAATCTCAGCTTTAAAATACTGAGTAAACGAAGGTCAGAGAGTAAGAAGAGGAATCCATAGGACTGTCACACTCCTCTTTCTCTATCTATTTATATGGAATTACTTTGCACTTTTAATTATGAGTACACTCAGCCTTCTAGGAATGCTAGATATTCTCATAATCCTTTACAACTGTTAGGAGAGTATAACTCTGTTGTGTTTACTCAAATTATCATCCCCTGCAGCATGTACATACATGTACAAATACTGTACAGACATATTACCAGTGAGTTCACCCTAAATTTCAGAGTGCCATTGGTGCTCTATCTAGATAAAGAACAGCTGATATCTAGTATTCTGATTATACTTAGAGTGCATGAAGATCAAATTGCAAAGGGTGCCATAAACTCTAAGTAAGAGGCTTAATGCATCTTATACCCAAATTGATCAAACAGCTTTTATGGATCCCAACGAAAGGGAGAAGCAAGCTGAATACCAGGTGCCAATTTGCCACTTTAATGGACCTATACAAACTGTGATCCGAGAAGCCAAATGTTGCCCATCAGCTCACACATTGGCCTGCTTAAGATTTCATCTCTCCCTTGATCTCACTGTTTACCTGGGACTGTAAAAACACAGGCTTATCAGGCTCTTGGCAGGTCATGAGACGCAGTTGGTGGGCTGCATTTCTTGTGCACCAACACTTCACATTCACAAATGCAAATTCCCTCAAAGAGGGAGGCATTGCTTTTAAGGATTATAGTCCCCGTGTTCAGGACAAAAAGTCCCCCAAAAGTAAGCTGTCCAAGTTATGTGATTTGGCTTATACCTTATGTCTACACAATTTACAGGGCTGATTGGCTATGAGAGAAAATATGTCTTTCAGTAAAGTTTTTTCTTCCACTACAGATCTTTTTGAGAAATCCGTGAGAAAATGTCAAGGAGCTGTAGAGTTCCCTACAACTAGGGTTACCATATGTCCCGGAAAACCAGGACTGTCCTGGATTCAAGGTCTGAAAAATTGTCCCAGCCAGTTCAATAAAAATCATGCTAAAGTCCTGGATTTTTAAAACTTACTGATTGTGTATTATAACACACCATTGAAATAAATTCAAACTCTGGCCATCAAATTATTATTATTATTATTATTATTATTATTATTATTATTATTATTATTATTATTATTATTATTATTATTATTATTATTATTATTTCAAATTTATATTGCCGCCCACTCGCCATGGCGACTCAGGGAGGCTTACAGACAATACATTACAATACAATATGTTGGGGTGGGCACAGGGGGAGTGGCGGCAAGGTCCTCATCCTGCCCTGGCTTCTTCTTCCCCTGGCAGTTGGTATAGGCACAGTATAGGTATAATCAAATGAGCGATTACCTGCCACATTGGAGTTGGAATATACCTGGAGACAAATCTTAAGTCCTCGCCTCACACCACTACCTGATAAGTGTGACCAGTGTGTTTCCTAGAACTAAGGATGTTAAGAGTTGACCACAATGTGACTTCTGAATAATATAAAACCAAAGAGACTCCATCTTTGCCCTCTCAATGACCTACAGGTGAAGTCATAGTGAGTCAGCTAAAACTTGCCTGCCTATTGTCCAGACTGATGTAATCGACCCTTCCTCATTAGAATAGGGGTATTGTAAATTACCCAATAGTAGAGGATATGGAGGTAGTAATCACCCGATAGTAAGTGTGGTCTTGGCTATCAGCCAATACTAAGTGTATTATTTTGATTCCTTTGTCTTTTTAGCCAATGCCAAGTGTTAAATTCTAAGCCTTCCACATGGGGTGAAGGTCATGTATTTCCTGTTTACTGTTTATATAAACTCTGTGTTTTGAGCCCTTCAGGGTTCCCAGATTTGAGTAGCAATACTCTCTGTGAACCATTGCACAATAAAAGAGCCTGATCTGTATGACCCTGGAATTGCTGTCCTGTCTCATCTTCTGCTACAACAGAAGTACAACAGATCCCTGCCGCCGCTTTTACCAGACACCCTTCGAACGATCCGGCCCTGGAGGAGCAACACCTGAGCGTGGCGGGCAGCTATAGGATCCCTGCCGCCGCCGCTTTACCGGACACCCTCCTAATCACCCGGCCCCGGAGGAATAATAACAACTTCGTGGTTCAGCTGGCCTCAAGCTTAGCCCTCCTGGGACTGAGCAAAAGTTGCAGTCTGTGCTGGGATACTGCCCAGCAATACCGCCTCTCAACTTGCCTCAACATACCGAGGCTCTGGACACCAGGGAATCTCCTGGGATCAGGAAAAAGCAAAGACTTTGCTCGGCAGGAGAACGCCGCCGTTTAGCTGGCCTTGAGCCCCACCCTCCCGGGGCCGGGGAAGGATCTCCCCTCAATGCCTGTTCGGACTCGGAGGGAAATTACCATAACGATCTGTTTGAAGGGAGGTGATTATAATGGCCTGCTCGGAGGGAAGTGACTGTTTTGTATTGCAAGTGTTTTATGATATATGTACTGATGATATTAATGCATTGCTGTTTGTAACTGTAACTGGCGATTAGGAGGGAAGTGATTATAATTGTCTGCTTGGAGGGAAGTGACTAATTTTTTTTTTAATAATATACTGTTCACTGACAATGTTGATGTATCTGTCATTATTTTGCTGTTTCATTGCATTGTATTACATTGTATTTTCTATTGTATTTAATTTCAAACATATTGTGATATATTGGGATTGCATAACATATTGTTGATTATACTGTTGATGTTTATGAGATGTTATATGTGTGGGTTTTGTGAGCCTCGCTGAGTCGGTTGCACCGAGTAGGGCAGCATATAAATTGAAATAATAAATAAATAAATAAATAAATAAATAAATAAATAAAGTCTCAGATGACTAATTGCTCAGAAGAGACTCCTCCAGAAACAAAGCTGCACATTTTTCTATGTTCTAAAGCTTCAGCATAAATGAAAAGGAAACACAAAATTGCCCCCTAAAGAATAAGATAAGAAAGCAAAGAGATTTAATTGCATCAAGGCATCAACATTCTAAGTGTCTAAGAACCAAGAACAATACTTTCATAATATAATAATTTTCTGTCAGAGATTCCTCTGGGTTGAAAGGATTTTTACTGAAGATACTACGCTCAGGGGACGCCAGGATGAGGCTCCTTTCATGTCCCCAAGTGCAGTCCTTGGGTACTGAAACCCAGTCTTCCAGTCTCCAGCTCAACATCTTAACCACTAAGCTACCGGCGGAGCTGCTCTGAGCCACTGAGCCACTGCAGTCTAATAATAATTTTGTGTCACAGATTACTCTGGGTTGAAAGGGCTTTTACTGGAGAAACTCCGCTCAGGGGATGCTCGAATGAGGCTCCTTTCATGTCCCCAAGTGCAGTCCTCGGGTATCAAAACCCAGCCTTCCAGTGTCCAGCTCAGCATCTTAACCACTAGGCCACTGGATGGGGGCTTAGAAAAAATTCTTTGAGGAAGGAATTCTAGAACAGATTACATGGAGAAACATCCATCCATGAGTCTCAACAAGCACCAAACTATTGGCTTCTGTTAAGATGTCTCCTGCCAAACTGTTGAGATACTACTTAAATCTCCAAATTGTAGGAATTTTTACAGGCAAAAATAAAAAAAAATCACCTCCATCTTCCTTTTTGAGGGGCAGGGGGCAGGGCAGGACAAGATCCAACTATTTTTGAGGTTTCAAAAATCTCTTTAAAAACATAAGTGCAAATAAATAAGCAATGTGATTTTAAAATAACTCCAGTTCTAACATTTCAAAAATAGATTACTGTTATCACATTCTAGAAACATGGCCTAATTTTAAAAAGCTAATGAAGTACACAGGACTTCATATATTTTTTAAATGAAAATAATACAAATAGCTGTCATCTTTTTGGTCTGTAAAGAGCAAACAACTCTACATCATTTGACTGAGTAAGTTATACACTGGGAATCTTCAGAAACGCCTGAAGAAGAGAAAGCAAGAAGAAATAACACAAAAAGTCATAAGAATCATAAAAGCAATAAAGAATCCACTGTGGATTTATGGACTTGTTAATAAAAGAAAAGTGTCTTAGTGGCACATCAATTGTCCTCTGAAACTGCCATATATGTGACTATACATAATTTTTCTTTAATGTAAAGGGGTCTTGCTTTCTTGAAAGCCAGTCGTATCCGACTATAGGGCTTGGTGCTCATCTCCTTTTACAGCCAAAGAGCCAGCACTGTCTGCATCTGCAGACATTTCTGTGGTCATGTGGCAGGCATGACTGGACACCAAACCACATGGAACATTGTTTACCTTCCCACCAAAGGTGTACCTATTTATCTACTTGCAATCTCTAACTTTCGAACTAGGTTGGCAGAAGCTGAGACAGAGACGGGAACTCACTCTGTTGTGCAGTACCCAGGCCTCAAACTGCCAACCTTCCAGTCATCAAGTTCAGTGTCTTAACCACTAAACTACCACAGTCCCTTACAAAGATGCTACAGTATAATTTTTGTTATTTATATTTATTACTATTTTACCATATGGTTGGTTATATTTATTTACATTTATTATAATTTGCTTTACCACTGTTTAAATTTATTCCAGACTTGTTATTGCCAGTATCACCACACTGATCACCACACCAGTCAGGCCCCCTCAACTGTTTGAGGGAGCAAGAACCAGCCCCCCAACTTGAAAAAGTTGACAACCCCTGCTCTGTATTTTCAGCACTCAGAGGTCAGGAGATAAAAATGTCCTTCAAGGAGCAAATGAAATGAACCCCCCGTGGCTTTTAGCTAGAGAAACGTTTCCCAAACTATGTTCCACAAAACACTGGTCGACTTCAATTCCCAGAAGCTTAAGTCAGTACGTTGGGGAATTGACTCAAGACTTTTGGGAATTGAAGTCCAAAAACCAAAGATTGGGAAACACTGGACTAGAAAATGGAACAACTGAAAGAGAGGGTTAAAAATGTTGCCAGCAGGGGTAGGTAAGGAATTGATCGTAACAACAGGAATAAAGTCAATGAAGGAGATCCATATGGCTTGCAAGTAGAGAACCTCTGGTCTAGATCACAGCTTTTGAACACACTATCCTGCACTCAAGGCACCTAGAATTCCTAGTGGAACTGCTCTCTGTATATGAGACACCATCTGACCTAAAATATCCACTTTGCCTTCCCAACCACTCCTTTTAAAATTCCTAAAAAGGAAAGTCTAATGCTTTTCTAAGGTGTGTGGCAGGATTCCCAGTTATGCACATACGTATTTATGTAGAAAGGAAAAGTGGAGTTCATCAGAGTTTGGTCAAAAACCTATCTTAGCCCATCTGGAAAGAATGTCTTGGCTTACAACAATTCATATACTACATGTTTTCAGAATGATTGCTTCCTGTGACATCTTTGCCTTCTCCCTCAAAAACCACCAAACGCTGAGAAGGCACATTTATATTTGTTAAGTCATGCAAACCAAATCCTTACTTACAGAGTTTCCAAAAATTTTAAGGCAGCCACAACTGATTCAAATCCAGGTCTTCCTAGAAGGACCTATGTCTTACTCCAGATAACTGGAGGCCAAAGATCATCAACTTGCTAGTCTCTTTTATCTCTTAAATAAAAAATGTGTGCTATTTACTGACTCTCCCTCACACTTGCACACACACTGAGGGAGCTGAGAGAGCACAATCTCATACAATTACAATCAATGATTCTCTGAAAGCTCAGAGCTGTGCAAACAGGAATATCTTAGACGTCAAAGATTACTGCCTTATTCCTACAGATGATTAAACTTAGAACATGTAAAACTGTTCTCCATAGACAGGCTAAGCACAATGACGGAACAGAGCCCTTGGCAGAGGGGGTGACACACAGACAGTTTCACGTGGTTTCTAAGAAGAAGAATGAGAAAGCAACCTCAACAGAGTAACAGCACTGAAAACATTTACTGAGCCTTTGATTAAGAAGAAAAGCATTAGTTTAGAACAGGGGTGCCCAAACTCCGGCCTGCGGGCCTAATTGGCCCCCTGCATATAATTAATGCAGCCCGCAGGGAGCACCCGGGCTTCCCCACGGACTGCCCCACCACCACCACCTGACGTCAGTGACTGTGCTTTTTCCAGGCTGCTCCAAGCAGCCTCTTGCTCGATCCTTTCCCCTCAGCAGCCTGTGCTGAAGCCGATCGCAGCTTTGGGGAAAATTTTCGGAGCCTCCTGACAATCAAAATTCGTGGTGCTAAGAGAGCTCCCTGGCGTGTGCCAGGGGGCTCTCTTAGCGCCATGAATTTTGACTCGCAGGAGGCTCCGAAAATTTCCCCGAAGCAGCAATTGGATTCAGCACAGGCTGCTGAGGGGAAAGGATCAAGCAAGAGGCTGCTCAGAGCAGCATGGAAAAAGCGCAGTCGCTGCCTCCGTCGCCACCACTGCTGACGTCAAAACTGTCAGCAGTGGGAGCAGCCCGCCTCTGGCCCCCACAGCTGAATGCCGGGGGCGGGACTGGCCCACAAGAAAAAAGTTTAGGCACCACTGGTTTAGAAAAAGTCCACAGACCTCTTTAGCAAACGCCCCATTCAAAAAAATAACCTAGCTGTGCACACATGACGTGTGATAAACATAAATACACAAACAGACAAAGGCTTCAAATTTACAAAAATTAATTTTTAAAAGACACTGAGGTGTATTCCCAGTGAATGTCCTTGATCAAAAACAATAATGCACCATTAAGTCAACTCTGATGTATGGTGATCCCTTCCAGGGTTTTCTATATTATAGAATAGTCACAAATGGCTTTCCATTCCCTTCTGGAACTGTATAGCCTGCCTAATCAAAACAGATCTATGAATGCATGCAGCAGTTTGCAAACACTGAACGCTTGCCTCACAAGAGAAATCATACCCTTTGTGCCTTGTAATTTGTGAGAGGAGGAGAAGGATTGATTACTCTGCGTCATTCATCGGACTGTCTAGGAAATAACTGGCATCATCTTTTCATCTATAGTTGTACCTCGCTTAAAGAGCATAATGTGTTCCACAGGATTTCTCTTTATGCAAGTTTGCTCTTTAAGTGAAACACCATTGTAAGTGACCAAATGTGATTTCTGGTGTGAGGGATTGCGAACCCTGATTTATTTGTTAAGCGAGTTTTTGGTTGGTTTTATTTGTTAAGCGAAGCAAACATTCAGAGAAAATTCTGCTCTTTAAGCGAGTTACTCTTTAAGTAAGGTGCTCTTTATGCAAGGTTTGACTGTACTTGGGTCAACTACTACAGCTGACACAGCTTCTTCACCTGGGCTCCAGCACAATAATTGGGGATGCTACATTTCAAACAACAAATTCTGAAATTCTGCAGCACAGCATTGACCAGCTAAACCAAACTCATGTTTTGTTCCATAGTTAAAAGCAATTGCAGTTAATGGACACATGCTTTTTATGAAAATTATTGTGCTTATTTTCCTTGTAAGAGTACTAAGAGACAACACAAGTCCACTGTCTAGATTTCTAGCTATATTTCTATTGTTCAAAAAACATGTAGGCTGATGACCAAAGGTTTCAATTATGTTCCCAGTCAGCTTAAAAGCCCAATCTAACTGCAACGGCTATATTTTAATTACTATAGCAACCAACTGGTGTGCTCATTTTGGAAACACATGCATATTTAACATTTAAAAGCGATTCTTCCTCATCCATAGGATTTAAAACTACCTTTGGTTTATAAATCTGCCTTTGTTCTTCCTCTTCCTTATTCAACCCTACATGCAGTGGTGGGCGTCAGCAGGTTTGCCAGAACCGGTAGCAGAAATTCTGGCTGGCTCCGCCCATCCAATTTTTGAAATAAAGTATCATTCTTTATTTCATTCCCCCCTGGCCACACCCACATACCACACCCACAGTGTGGTAGTAAAAAAAATTGCCTACATGTGTGTCTTTACATAAGGAGACCTGTCCAAAACTATGCTTGTTGTTCAGCCGCACAGTTGAATCCGACTCTTGGCAACCCCATGGACCACCTCACACCAGGGTCTTCTGT
Organism: Furcifer pardalis; assembly: GCA_030440675.1. NCBI lineage: Eukaryota > Metazoa > Chordata > Lepidosauria > Squamata > Chamaeleonidae > Furcifer > Furcifer pardalis. Next base: position 126,442,496 of record CP126891.1, read on the forward strand.
CATTTGCCATCCGCAAGCCAAAAACAATGCTTACCAGTCAAATAAAACAATTCCTTTTTACAATAAACTAATCAGATAGAAATAAAATAATTAAAACCAGTAATTGGTAGAAACTGCTATTAAATTAGAATGTACAATGGTAACTTCAAACTAGAAAAAGTGCAGAATCATCCTTCAAAATCTAGCCAGTATTATCACCTTGACACCCACACATACCCGACCCGTCACCTCTATGGATTTCATTGTGTGGCAAGAAGAGGAAAATGTTAGAGAGACCCTAGGTTTGTACACAAGAAGGATGTGGGAGCTATTAAAATGCCACTTGTTACATTGCCATATGCATCTGCTATGGGTGTGGTTTCCACCACTGAATATTCAAAGTGCTATAGCATTTTACAAATAACACATGTTTAAATTTAGAAACTCCCGAAGAAACATTTGTAAAAACACAATTATGATTTGTACTGTGACACGCTCCATGGAACAAAATTCTATGGAGGAAATATGAAAATAGGTTGAGAGACATATCACTGCAGTGAGATGTTTATATTCTGCCTACAGCACAGCTGGGCAAAAAAGAAAAGAAAAAGAGCTTCTAATGCAAGGGTTTTTTCTTTATAAAATCTTGCTTTGCAACCAGAGCCTTATCTTTGAAAACTATTAAGCACCTAGGAATCTAAAACATTCCTTCAAACAAATTATCCAAATTATTTCAAATATCCTGGTTACCTAATACTGTTCACATTGTAGAAATGCCAAGGAATCCAAAAGGCTAGAATGTTCAGAACTTTATTTGTACTATAATCCCCCCCCCCTCCCTTTATGACAAAGCTTCCGAGTCAACTGTTTCCTGAACTGGAGATTTTTCTGACCAAATTAGAACAAGCTTTGCAAAAGCTGAGCTGCTAGGCTCAAGCGGAGCTTCGGGCAAGAAGTCTGCTCCACAACGACACCGTTTATATAATTTGTGCCTAAATTTAGAGCAAGGTCCACAAATTTATTAGCACTTGGAGAGCAGAAGCAAATGCTCTTCATGTCAGTATATTTTCAAATTCTAAACTGCGTGCAAATAAAGCACCAGTTATTAATACAATCAGAACGGTGAGTCATCCAAATAAATCTATGAATTCCCTGTCTAATTTTGCAGCTCTCAACATCTTCCGAAGAATGAGGACCTGCGGGTCTGAGGCGAAATGGCCTAAAGACTGTACATTTGCTTAAGCAATACTCTCAAAGTTAAGACTGTCAACTAAAATAGCAACCTCAGCCTATGTTCAAGAAATTCTCAAGATGTTTCAGCTATCTTTCTTGCTGGGTCATTCATAGGCCACCGTGTTTCCAGAACTGCAGAGTTTCCCTAGAGATAAAAACCTTTCCATTGTTTCCATTATCACATCTCTTTCATCCCATACCAAGTCTAAAGCTTGCTACCAGTTTGCTGCCATGCCTCCACCTTACTTTAACTCAGGAATTCTCAACCTGCGGCTTGTGGACATGTGGCCCTCCAGTGCTGACTTGAAGATGTAAAACAGGGCCTGCGGGACTGCAACTCCCATCATTCCTCACTTCTGAGCAATACTGGCGAGGGCTGACTGGACATCATTTCAAAAGACAGCTATACCCATCTCTGTTTTAAAATAAGGTTGGTCGTGGTTATGAAACACTTCACAAACTGCCGCAATAGAGTCCTTTCCAGTGCCAGTTATGCCTCATTGAAGCATCCTTCAATCTCTTTTATTCCAACATATCAAAGCACCACTTCACGGTATTGTCAGGATGCAGAAGGTCAGACAGGAATAAATTAGAGAGAAAGAATACATGTTTCTGCACCAAAAGGGCTGACACCTTTCCACCACTGTCACTCAGGTTACCATTTCAATTTGTAGAGCAGTCTTTTAAAAAGCCCACAATAGTTCTATCCGACTCTGGTTTTTACGTACAGTAATACCTCGGATAACGCTAAGACTTGGTTCCACAAGTCTTGGTGTTATCCGATTTTTAGTGTTATCCGATGCATGTTAAAATCCTATGGGATGGATCGGATAACGTTAAAGCTCCATAGGTAAATAAAGAAAGAAATACATAAAAAAACAAAAGAAAGAAAAAACAAAAATACAAATAAAAACATTATAATAATATAAAGGCATATGAAGATCACATAGCATATTTTACCCCTATTACCTTTACAATCTCTTCATTTCTTGATACATAATCTTCTTCCCATACGCATCTATTACATCATCAAAAGGAAAAACACCCTTGTGCTATATACATAGTTCGGGGGGTTTTATACCTTTCACACTTTCCAGAAGTCATTATAATCTTTTGCAGGGGGTATGCCCTTTTTTTCTTTTAAAGTATAATTAATGAAAGGCTCCCAGATCCTCCAGAATTTGTTGTTATTGACATTTCCTTTCCTACAGTAAATTTCCCAGGTAAGTTTTTCATTCAAGGCTATCTCCCACATTTGCGTATACCACTCCTGCAAACTTATTTGTTCATTACTTTTCCACCTCTTAGCAATAACCAATCTTGCAACAGTCAACATTATGGCTAATAACTCTTTATTGTCCTTACTTATATCCTGGTCTTCTATGTCTGTTAATAAAATTATTTCTGGTCCCAGCCTGATCTGTATATCAAATATGTTCTCTATTTCCTTTTTTATTCCTTCCCAGAAATCTTTAAGTACCTCACAGCTACACCACATATGTTCGTATGTTCCTTTTATTTTTCTGCATCTCCAACATATCTCACTCATGTTACTATACATTTTATGCAAGCTGACTGGGGTCCTATACCATCTCCACACCAACTTATAATTGTGCTCTTTAAGTCTGACAGACATAGTTCTCATTATCTTTCTTTTCCACATCTTCTGCCATTTTGTCACTGTTATCCTGGTCTCTAGTTGTTGTTCCCAGCTTTCTCTCAGCACCTCTTGTACGAGTTGTGTTTTGTTCAAGATTTTGTAAACCTTGCTAACTACCCCTTTAATTCCCAATTCTCTATTTCTAATCTTGGTCAAAAGTATTTCAAATTCCGTACATTCTCTATTTAAACCAATTTCTCGTAAAAATTTCCTATTCCAATTATTTATCTGGAGGATCTTGAACCAATCCAATTGAAGTTGCGAGTACAGCTCATGTCTTTTCTCTTGATCTTTGCAAGCATTGACCCAGTCTTTTAGTAATAGCACTCTATTTTCCACCAATATATCTCTGATCTTTGTATCTATTTTTATCGGAAAATCCTGAAAGTCCTCCACTTCTAGGATTGGTGAGATTCCCAGAGTAAGCTCTTTCCTCACTCTATTCCATGTCTCAATTGTTGATTGTAACATCATAACTTGGGCCGTCTTTTTTCCCTTTTCTTTTCCCTCGCATAAAAACTGTGCCTTACCCAGCTTCGATAAGTCTTTCCTTTCAAATTTTTCCCAAACTGTTTCCTCCCTGTCTAAAATCTTTATAACATTTCTTATTTGAAATGCTCTATAATATTTTATAACGTTTGGGATCCCCAATCCTCCCTCCTTTTGCGAAACGTACCATAACGACTTAGTTATTCTGGCCCCTTTATTCCCATTTCAAAACTGGTTAATCATATTTTGGTACTCATTGAGCTCTTTATCAGTATGTTTTAATGGTAAAGCATCAAACAGGAAGTTCAATTTGGGTAGCAACATCATCTTGCATATAGCTATTCTTCCGAACCATGACAGATTTAATTTATTGTACTTTGCTATTTTTTCCTTTATTTCCTTCTTTTGTCTGTCATAGTTCATACTTTTAAGTTCCCCAGTTTTACTTGATAACATTACCCCCAGGTATCTCATCTTTTGTGTAATTTGTATATTATACTTCCTCTTTATTAATTCTTCATCCTCTTTCCTCCCATTAATTAAAATCATTTCTGTCTTATCCCAGTTAACTTTCAATCCCGTAACCTCCTCAAAGTCTTTCAGATGTTTGTTAATCCAATCTAAACCCTCCGTTGGATGCTTCACCGTCAACAATGTATCATCTGCATAAAGGCTTACTTTGGTTCCTCCCACTCCTACTATTCCCTCATCTTGTCGGATTGCGTTTGCTAACAGTTCCATAGCCAGTATAAACAACGAAGGCGACAAAGGGCAGCCCTGCCTCGTACCCGCCTCTAATCTTATCTCACTTGTATAACTATCATTGAATTTGACTCTAGCCACACCTTTTTTATACAATTTTCCAATAACACCTTGAAATTTTTCCCCAAATCCATATAATTTAGTCATCTCATAAATCGTTGACCATTGCAATGAGTCAAATGCCTTGAATATATCTAATGCTAAAAGCCCCACTTTTTCCTTTCTTTTTTCCATTATATCTAAGATATCCATGGCTCTTCTTATAAGGTCTGCCATATGTCTATTTTTATTTACCTAATAAAAAATATTAAAAAAATTAAGAAAAAATAAATAAAGCTCCATAGAGATACATTGTAACCGCGCAGGCTTTAGCGGTTGTTATCCGATACATCCCATAGGACCTTAACGTTATTCGATCCAATTCTCCTCCCCAGATTACTTAACGTTATGCGATTTTAGCGTTATCCAAGGTAAACGTTATCCAAGATATTACTGTACTTATATTTTTAAGCCAGAGTGGAAATTATTTATTTATTTATTTATTTAGATTTATTACCCCGCCCTAATCAGGCGAACCTGACTCTAGGCGGCTTACAGAAATTCATAAATTAAAACCTTAAAGTTCATAAATTACTTAAAAGTCAATTAAAAAAGAATTAAACCATGAATTTACACAAATTTAAAAGATTTAAAAAGGTTAAAAGGTTTAAAAAGATTTTAAAAGTTTAAAAGAGTGAGGGAGGGGTGGCTGTCCCATCATATCAGCCACCCAACATGGGACCCCATGTTCCTGGACCCCCATACCTGCCCTGCCAGCCAGGTTTTTAGGCCCTTCCGAAAGGGCAGGAGCTCTGTCTGGAGACGTAACTCAGTTGGCAGGAGGTTCCAAAGGGCCGGGGCGGCCACGGAGAAGGCCCTCCTCCTGGTGCTAGAGAGATGCGCCTCTCTAGCCGATGGAATGATAAGAGAGCCTCTCCGATCCGCCCTGGTGGGACGGACAGATGTCCTTGGGACGATGCGGTCTCTTAAGTATCCTGGCCCACTACCATGTAGGGCTTTAAAGGTAATAACCAGCACCTTGAATTGCACCCGGAGACATACTGGCAACCAGTGCAGCTCCCGAAGCAGTGGTGAGGCACGAGCATAACGCCCGCACCCCATCACTACCCGAGCAGCCGCATTCTGGACCAGCTGCAGCCTCCGAATGGTCACCAAGGGCAGCCCCATGTAGAGCGCATTACAGTAATCAAGTCTGGAGGTGACCAAAGCATGTGTGATCATGAGCAAGGAATCCCGGTCTAGGAGTGGGCGTAGCTGGCGTATTACACGAAGTTGTGCAAAAGCCCTCCTGGCCACGGCTGCCACCTGCTCCTCGAGCAGTAGTCGTGAGTCCAAGAGGACCCCCAGATTACGCACCAGGTCTGTTTGGGGCAAAACTGCCCCATCCAGAACCAAAGATGGTAACTCCCGAGATAGCGCAGGACCCCTTACCCATAGCCACTCAGTCTTGCCGGGATTCAGTTGTAGCCCGTTGTCCCCCATCCAGACCCTGACAGCCTCCAGGCACCTGGATAGGACTTCCACTGCATCAATTGGATCTCCACGGGCTGAGATATACAGCTGGGTGTCATCTGCATATTGGTGATACCTCACCCCGTGGGAACGGATGATCTCACCCAGTGGCTTCATGTAGATGTTAAATAGGAGAGGCGAGAGTACCGAGCCCTGAGGCACCCCATATTGCAGGGGCCTAGGGCTGGACCTCTCGCCTTCCAGCCACACCGACTGGGTCCGGCCCCTCAGAAATGAAGAGAACCAGGCCAGCACAGTGCCCTGGATCCCCAATCCTTGGAGCCTTCCCAGAAGGATACCGTGGTCGACAGTATCGAAAGCCGCTGAGAGGTCAAGAAGAGCCAGGACGGATGGATGACCTCCATCCCGTTCTCGCCAGAGATCATCCACCAATGCGACCAATGCAGTTTCAGTACCATATCCGGGCCTGAATCCTGACTGGAAAGGGTCCAGATAATCCGCTTCATCCAGGACTTCCTGTAGCTGCCACGCCACTGCCTTCTCCAAGACCTTACCCAAAAAGGGTAGGTTGGATACAGGTCGGTAGTTGGTAAGTACCGTAGGGTCGAGGGATGGCTTTTTCAGGAGGGGACGCACCAAAGCATGTTGTAAGGGTGCTGGAAAAAGCCCCTCCTGCAGAGATGAATTTATAATTGCCTCGACCCAACCGCCTGCCACAGCCTTAGATGCCTTGACTAGCCAGGCAGGGCATGGATCCAATTCACAGGCAGTGGCGCGAACAGATCCAAGAAGCCTGTCCACTTCCTCAGGGCCAACTGGATCGAACTGATCCCAGATAACATGGCCAGACTGTACTCTGGTCAACCCCAGCTCTGTCTCTTCCACGCCGGGATTAAACTTCAAGCGAATCTGAGCGATTTTCTCCGCCAGATAATCAGCAAAAGCCTCAGCCGATCCCTGCCAACCAGGGCCAGACCCCCCTCTTCCAAGGAGGGACCTGGTCACCCGGAACAAGGTCGCTGGGCGATTATCTGCGGAGGCAATAAGGGCGGTGAAATATTGTCGTTTCACCGCCCCCATCGCCACTAGATAGGCTTTAATGGCAGCTCTAACAAGTGTTCGATCAGACTCACTCCGGGTCTTCACCCAGCGGCGCTCTCGGCGTCTCTTTGCCCGTTTGAGCTCCCTCAGCTCTTCTGTGAACCAAGGGGATGATCGATGCCCGTGGGCAAGGAGAGGCCGTAGTGGAGCGATCACATCCAAGGCTGCCGTTACTCTCTCGTTCCATGAGTTGACAAGAGCCTCAGACGAATCGCATTGCAGGTCAAGAGGAAAACACCCCAGTTCCCTCTGGAATCCTTCCGGATCCATTAGTCGCCGAGGGCGGGCCCATTTAACTGGCCCTACCTCCCTGCGGTGAAGCCTCGCCCCCAGGAAGTCTAGAGTCACCAGATAGTGATCTGACCATGGCACAGGGGTAATGTCTAATTTCTGTAGTTTCAGATCACTCTGCCACAGCTCCGATAAGAAAATTAAATCCGGGGTGTGACCACTGCTCCTGGTAGGGCCCTGAATTACCTGGGTCAGGCCCACAGCTGCCATGGAAGCCATGAACTCCCGAGCCGCCTCCGAGCCAGCCCCTAATGATGGCAAGTTGAAGTCCCCCAGAACCATAAGTCTGGGGAGCTCCAACGCCAACATCGAGACCGCCTCAAGGAGCTCAGGCAGGGAATCTGCTACCCTACAGGGAGGCAGGTATAGGAGTAGGATTCCCGACTGCCCTTTAGGGCCCAAACGCAGGAGCAGGGTCTCACAGCCCGGAATATGTGGAGCCGTGGCCCTGACGACTCCCAACGACTCCCTGGCTACTACGGCGACCCCACCGCCCCTCCCCTTCTCCCTAGGTTGGTGCCAAATACCGAACCCAGCTGGACACAGTTCGGATAGAGGAACCCCGTCCTCAGGTGCCAGCCAGGTTTCAGTGATGCATGCCAGGTCAGCCCGCACCCCCAATATGGAATCTGAAAGCAGGGGGGCCTTGTTACAGACTGACCTGGCATTCACCAGCAGCAGCCTACGGGAAGGGTCACTCTTGACCGGCAGCTCAGGAACCAGAGGTGTAGCCGGGGGGCCAGAACAAGGGACAGCAACTAAACATCTGTCCCGTGTTCCCCGAGTGCGGCCCGCCCCTCGGTACCCGCCATACCGCCCCATGCCCATAGGGTTAGTGAAAGCCAACAAATAATTTGGTTTCCACCAAGTAAGTAGGCACAGTGAGAGCAAAGAAATGGTACTGTTTTGTCTGGAAGCTAGCTAAAATAAAGGTAAAGGTTCCCCTTGCTCGAAAACCAGTCGTATCCGACTCTAAGGGTCAGTGCTCATCTCTGTTTCTAAGCCGAAGAGCCAGCGTTGTCTGCTTCTGCAGACGTTCCCGTGGTCATGTGGCAGGCATGACTAGACTCCGGAGCGCACGGAACGCTGTTACCTTCCCACCGAAGTGGTCCCTATTTATCTACTCGCAATTTCTTGCTCTTGAACTGCTAGGTTGGCTGGAGCTGGGACAAAGACGGGAGCTCATTCCATCCTGCAGTACTCAGGAATCGAACTGCTGACTTTCCGCCTCCCAGTCAGCGCCTTAGCCACTTGAGCCTACAGGGAATTCCTTGGTTCTTCATGGTAACCTGGCTAGCTGGTCAATTCAGGCTTGTTTTACACAACATTCACAACAACTCACACATCTTGTACAATCAGAGGTAAATCAGCTGCATTGTTCCCCCATGAATGTACCGGTACATGTTAAAATATTGCTTGGAAAACAGTATACGTTATACTTTTGCTTTGTTCAAACAACTCTAGAGTCCTCAAACTGGGATGCTCGTTAAGAATAAATATTGTTCAGTAATCTACAGTTAACGCACTGTATATCTGAATAAAGTCCACTGTAACAGTAAACCTATAGCTTACACACGCACACACCAAGTTTCTGTCCAAATTCACCACAGATCTGTGACAAAGATGGTGGCAGAGAGTTTAAAAAAAAAGGAAATAGCACTTTTGTTTTGATAACTACAAAATTCTCTATAGACCAGGTGTACTCCTTAGTGCTACTATATATATCCAGTTCTGCAGTCTAAGAGCTCTTAACTGAGAAAGATCATATAAGGGGAAACCCGTTTGTTTCAAAAAATAATGCAGCACATTTGGGTTTTTTAAAAAAATACTCCTAGGTGTGTTCCTCCCCCCCCCCCTTAATTTTCCAAGGGCAGAAAACTTTCTCTCTCCGCCCACCACACTATGTGACCGTAACACCATCTATTTATGTCTTATATTTCTTTATCTCCACCCATGCAAGAAAGGAAAGAGAGAGGTTAAGGATACATGCAAAACATATAAACAGTTTAAAAAAGGAATCCTCTGTAGACCATCAGTGTTTAAACTAGGCTACAGGATTGAACTATGAACGGGGGGGGTGGGGTGGGGGGCTAAATACAGATTAAATCTTGTGATACTGCTATAAAACTCAGTATTACATCACTACAGCCTGTCAAAGGCGACTCCAACTATGCAAACTATGTTTGTACTTCGATGAATTTTAAATCAACAAACTATCTTTCTACAACCAAAACAAACTTCTTAAGAGATTTTTTCCACACTGCTGAAATACAAAACCCAACCTGCAAAAACAGAAAGACTAAGCTGACTTTCTATCATATTTTATAATTGACTGTATTTTAAAACAGATTTAGATCCTATCATTCAAATACACGCAAAGCGGTTCTAGAACTCACCAGACTACATTCTCCCAAAACATAACTTGCTTGTTGCAAGATCCCTCTTTTTCACAGAACGATATACCTCAAGTACTTTTTGGCTGCCTGCTTCATGCAACCTAAGTCATCAACCAGAGAGAGCCCAGCCCTAAATTGGTAACTGGGACTCTCTCACCCAGACCATTCAAACATTAAGGAAACAATCCTGGTTACAATAGTCTTTTGGTCCTCAGGTACACATTACCTCTATGACATTGCTACCAAAACAGCAGGTATCAAGGTTGGCCCTACTCTTAGACAAAGTGAGTAAATACCCAAAGCAATCCATGTTGCAGATACTGTACTGCTAAGGTACCAAATTGGTAGTTATTTATTTAATTACTATTAGCCTTTTTTTAGGGACCACAGTGGCTTAGTGGTTAAGATGGTGAACTTGACTGGAAGGTTGACAGGTCAGCAGTTTGAGGCCCAAGTACCGTATGACAGAGTGAGCTCCCGTCTCTGTCCCAGGTCCTGCCAACCTAGCTGTTTGAAAGCAAGAAATAGCAAGTAGATAAATGGGTACCACTTTGGTGGGAACAGCATTCTGTGCACTCTGGTGTCTAGTTATGCCTGCCACATGACCATGGAAATGTCTACAGATGCAGACAGTGCTGTCTCTTTGACTTTAAATAGAGATGAGCACCTAGAATAGCCAGAAATGCAGACAGCCTAGAGTCATATACGAATGGCTTTTAAGCAAGGGCGACATTTGCCCTTTACCTATTAGCTTTTTACTGTTAGTGGAATTTCTGCCTCACCTGTTCAAACAATTTTGATGGCACAGGACAATTATGCACCTTTGTCTGAGGTAACATTTTCAACTCTGCCTCTGGGAGCAAAATATCTTGGATCAGCCCTAGCAATTTATTTATTTATTTATTTATTTATTTATTTAGATTTATTACCCCGCCCTAATCAGGCGAACCTGACTCTAGGCGGCTTACAGAAATTCATAAATTAAAACCTTAAAGTTCATAAATTACTTAAAAGTCAATTAAAAAAGAATTAAACCATGAATTTACACAAATTTAAAAGATTTAAAAAGGTTAAAAGGTTTAAAAAGATTTTAAAAGTTTAAAAGAGTGAGGGAGGGGTGGCTGTCCCATCATATCAGCCACCCAACATGGGACCCCATGTTCCTGGACCCCCATACCTGCCCTGCCAGCCAGGTTTTTAGGCCCTTCCGAAAGGGCAGGAGCTCTGTCTGGAGACGTAACTCAGTTGGCAGGAGGTTCCAAAGGGCCGGGGCGGCCACGGAGAAGGCCCTCCTCCTGGTGCTAGAGAGATGCGCCTCTCTAGCCGATGGAATGATAAGAGAGCCTCTCCGATCCGCCCTGGTGGGACGGACAGATGTCCTTGGGACGATGCGGTCTCTTAAGTATCCTGGCCCACTACCATGTAGGGCTTTAAAGGTAATAACCACATCAGTGCTAATAATCCCACATCATTAAAAAAAAAACACCAACCTAGCAGTTCGAAAGCAAAAAATTGCAAGTCGATAAATAGGGGCCACTTCGGCGGGAAGGTAACAGCATTCCGTGCACTCTGGTGTCTAGTCATGCCTGCCACATGACCACAGAAATGTCTGCAGAAGCAGACAGCACTGGCACTTCAGCTTTGAAACAAAGATGAGCACTGAACCCTAGGGTCGGATATGACTGGCTTTCAAGCAAGGGAAACCTTTACCTTTACCTTACATACAGAAAAGAAACTTGTTTTCTGCCTGGATAGAATAAGGAAAGACTGAAGTGCTGAAGCGTTAAAGATCTGGAGAGGTGGTGGTGAGGAGACATAATCAAATCTGGCTTAACTATGAAGGATAACCTTATTCACTTGGTAGTATAATTACTTTTTAAAAAGTTACTTTTCAGTGGCTGCTCCATATTGTAGAAGAGGAATATCCCATGGTATGAATATCCTCTTCTGCTATTCCTTATGCTCAGATTCCACTATGGGGAATGAAGCAACAAAGAGATGGATGAAAGATGTGTTTTCTATTACAGGCCAATATCTTATGACCACTGGATGCTATTGTGTTTTAAAAGTAAAAGAGTAGCAACTATTATAGGCACTTCTGAGAAAACAGAAGAAACCTACTTTAAATTTTGGAATTATATCAAGAACTACTAGGTGTGCAGATTTATAAACTCATCATCAAAATCGTGACTACAGAAGAATTACATAACTTTAATGTTGACAATGAAGAAATTCAGAATTGTCAAGGATCTTGTATTTTCTGTTCAATCATCAAAATAAATGAAGATGACTGCCAAAAAAATTAAGAAGAATGAAATTTGGAAGGGTAGTTATGAGAGAACTACTGGTAGATAAAATCCTAAAGTATATGTCATTAGGCACCAAAGCCGAGATAATCCTAATTATCTTGTCATATTCCTGATTACTATATACAGATATGAAAGCTGGACAGTAAAGAAAATGGGCAGAAAAAAGTCCACTTCGTTTCAAATGTGGCATTGGGAGAGAGTTTTACAAATACATTGGATCACCACACATACACACACACACACACAAAAGCAGCACCAAATGTGGTGTGCAGGGTGGCTTAGTAAGAATGATAGACTGGAACTCAGGAGAGCAAGGGCTGAATCTTCATTTAGCTATGGAAACTCCCTGGGAGGTAGAACAGTAAAGGTAAAGGTCGCCCTTGCTCAAAAGCCAGTCGTATCCAACTCTAGGGTTCAGTGCTCATCTCTGTTTCCAGCCAAAGAGCCTGTGCTGTCTGCATCTGCAGACATTTCCATGGACACGTGGCAGGCATAACTAGACAACAGAGTGCACAGAACGCTGTTTACTTTCCCATCAGAATGGTACCTATTTATCTACTTGCAATTTCTTGCTTTCGAACTGCTAGATTGGCACGAGGAGGGACAGAGACAGAAGCTCACTCTGTCATGCACATTTGGATCTCAAACTGACCATCCAGTCATCAGATTCAGCATCTTTACCACTAAGCCACTACTGTCCCTATATTCCAAGGAGGGAGAAGTAAAGGAAGGGCACTGTACCACAGAGAGCAGTATCATCACAGGATAGTAATAATTCATGTACAGTAAAACACCGGATAACGTTTGGATCGGATAACGCTAAAATCGCATAACGTTAAGTAATCTGGGGAGGAGAATTGGATCGAATAACATTAAGGTCCTATGGGATGGATCGGATAACAACCGCTAAAGCCTGTGCAGTTACAATGTATCTCTATGGAGCTTTAACGTTATCTGATCCATCCCATAGGATTTTAACATGCATCGGATAACATTAAAAATCAGATAACACCAAGACTTGTGGAACCAAGTTTTAGCGTTATCCGGTGTTTTACTGTATCTTATTTAAGCTGTTAATTATAGTCATTGCCACTTTTAAAAATAAGAATTAAAAGTATCAAGGATAACTAAGGCTGTCTTCAACATGCAAGGAAGTGTACAGGATGGAAGGAAATACTATATTTGGGGAGGCATGGTTTATGAAATTATGAGATTGAATAAAGGTCTATTCCTTTCTCCAGCTTTTGGGATGAGGTGTCATGGAAAGATTTCAAGTTAACTCTATCCCTAAAGGTCAAGACAACGTGTTATCATTGAGATCAAGGGAATCCAAAGTACACTTCTGGGAAAGGCGCCAGAGGCAAGAACTCTTCTACTTTCATCCTCTCACTTACAGACTACAAAAACCATTATAGATTGAGTAACTGATCGTCTTGTCTTAAATTCCATTCTGTAAAACTGATGACTCAACATCTACTTTTATGAAAAATGTGCCTGTTAAAAGCAACCTCCATCCTGTCGACATAACCCGAGGCAGTATCCTGCACTGTTCTCACAATTTGTTTTCTTTTAGCTTTAGCTGAGAGGAGGAAGAGTGAGTTTTGGGCGGTCAGGTCACGTAATTATTTCACAACATAGCTGTTAAAAGCAAGCTCCACCCCACAATGACGCCCTTGGTGAAGATACTCCTAAATTTTCCTTTGTGTCCATTCTATACTGTTTATAGTCCTCCCTACCGTCTTAAGAGTTCCAATTGTATTTTATCAGCTTGTGTCTGACATAGGCAGGAAGTAGCTAGACAGTGGTCAGCCTGCTAATCAGACTCTGTCATTATACTGTACATGGAATAAAACAATCTGTTTCAATATTTATATTTTAAATCATGTGAATGAATCTTATTAAGCATTATTTTGATTAATCTTTGATTAATTTTAATAAATAGAGTGTCATTTAAATTATTAAGGAAGGATTGAGTATTAATCAGGTAATTTGCTCCATTAGCTTCTTCTTTTGTGTCCAGATCAGAATTTGAACTGCCAAAATGAAGCCACCTTTTTGGCTTTGTCATTGGTCAAACTTAAATCCTCATCTGTACAAGATTCCAGTAGTAACCAGGAGACAAACAAATGAGCTGGATTCTGTACCTTTCCACATTCTTACAGTGTGTTGTTGTCTGCCAACAGCCCCCAAATGAGCATGTTGGTTTTACATTTCGACAACCCGACCCTCAGCCTATTCAAGGTCCTCCAAGTGACATAGGGAAGGTTGAGTTCTTCAGCCATTTTCTCCTTTAATGCTATTCCTTGTTCAGTGAGCTCATTCTTTCATCTTCTAATTTTATTTTGTTCTTGTGTGATATCAAGAATGTTTGTTCTTGCCATAAAGCTCTTCCTAGATTTGAGTTGGTGGACTTGAGGCTCATATCCGTTCAGAAAATGTCAAGGATCATTCTCTTGCTTTGTTGTTTTGGCTTCTGCTGCTATTTCTCTCCTTATCTCACGGAGAGATACCAAAAAAAGAGGATGTGCTTTCTCAATTAAGTTTAAGACATCCTGTCACTATGTGTATTGTTTCTTTAATAGCAATGTCAACTTATTCTTCTCCTACTTATTAACTAAGATAAGGGGCCCTTGTCCTTCATAAGTAGCATTCTATTGTTTATGAATTTAGGCTATTTTTCCTCAGTCTGTTTCCACTGATCTCTACTGTTCAAGTTATATCAGTCTACTCGGGTTGGTTCAGTAATTTAGGCTATTTGTTCCAACCCAATTTATTAGCTTATACTGTGCAGTAATACCACGGATAACGTTTACATCGGATAACGCTAAAATCGCATAACGTTAAGCAATCCAGGGTGGAGAATTGGATCGAATAACGTTAAGGTCCTATGGGATGGATCGGATAACAACCGCTAAAGCCTGTGCAGTTACAATGTATCTCTATGGAGCTTTAACGTTATCCGATCCATCCCATAGGATTTTAACATGGATCAGATAACACTAAAAATCGGATAACACCAAGACTTGTGGAACCAAGTCTTAGCGTTATCCGAGGTATTACTGTATATCAAATTAGGCTTTACTTAAATCTGCCCTACTAGTAACTTGTTCCTATATATTAATTTACACCAATCCCTTATACAGTGGATCCAGCCCTATTAAATATTTATCTTTTTGAGACAAACAGAAAAAAGAATCGGAGCAATCCATTAGTAAGAGCTCCACTTTACAGCAAAAAGATCAACAGTCCTTCATAGGCAGTTTATAACACCTGGTGACGTTTAATGTCCTGTTCTAGAATTGGTCACAAACAATCTTTAAAGGAATTCTCTAAATACAGTAATACCTTGGGGATAACGTTTACCTTGGAAAACGCTAAAATCGCATAACGTTAAGTAATCTGGGGAGGAGAATTGGATCGAATAACGTTAAGGTCCTATGGGATGGATTGGATAACAACCGCTAAAGCCTGTGCAGTTACAATGTATCTCTATGGAGCTTTAACGTTATCCGATCCATCCCATAGGATTTTAACATGGATCGGATAACACTAAAAATCGGATAACACCAAGACTTGTGGAACCAAGTCTTAGCATTATCCAAGGTATTACTGTACTGTAAAACTTAACAGCCTAGCCTATCAGGAAGCCAAAGTTTTATTTCTCTGGTAATAATCACTTATGTAAATCTAGCTGGCTTTAGAATGATGGTAGAGAGCTTGAATATGTAAAGTACTCTCCCAACTTAAAAATGATATTTTCTTTGAATTTATCTTGGTGACCTCAGCAAGAAAGTATTTTGTGCAAAGCAACAGTGCTGAAACAAGTAACTGTTAAATTCTACAACATGAAAAGAGAGCATTATGTTCCAGGAGTGTTATTGGCATTTAATGCCAAAGTAATTTAGGTGATTTCGTATCGCACCACAGTATGGATAACTGGGGTTTCAGAGTAAGTTCATCACCCCTATCTTCTTTCTTATATCCCATGGTGTGTGGAGAATTATGTTTCACGGGTGGAGTTTGTCCAGTCTTCTATCAAGGCAAGGACACAGGCCTTTGAGTTAAGACTGGGAATCTTCTTTTCTGAGGGCTCTTTTCTTGCCCTACTATAAGATTCTTTTAGATTCTCCAGGCAGAAATTAACAGAAAGCAAAAAAGTCCAGGGTATAACACAATTAATTATGAATATGCACAAAGAGAATCAAAATTAAAATACAGTAATACCTCAGATAACGTTTGCATCAGATAATGCTAAAACTGCATAAGTCGCCACGGCGAATGGGCGGTGATATAAATCTAAATAAATAAATAAATAAATAAACGTTAAGCAATCTGAAAAAAAATTGCATTGCATAATATTAACATCTTATGGGATGCATCGGATAACGTTCACTAAAGCCTGTGCCGTTTACAATGTATCTCTATGGAGTTTTAACATTATCCCGATGCATCCCATAGGATTTTAACATTATCTGATGCATGCATCGGATAACATCAAGAATCGGATAACACTAAGACTTGTGGAACCAAGTTTTAGTGTTATCCGAGGTTTTACTGTACTATCCGATTTTTAGTGTTATCTGATGCATGTTAAAATCCTATGGGATGCATCGGATAACGTTAAAGCTCCATAAAGACACATTGTAACCGCACAGGCTTTAGTGGTTGTTATCCGATGCATCCCATGCAATTCTCCCTCACCAGATTCCTTAATGTTATGCGATTTTTAGCGTTATCTGATGCAAATTTTATCCAAGGTATTACTGTATAAATAAGGAAACAGATTCACCAAATAGACCTGACTAATACTCAAATGAGAGCTCAACAATTATATTCTCCCTCCTTCTTTGGTATCTCTATTCATAAGTCAGTCCTGACATATTTTTCTAGCCAACCATTCCACGCTATTGCTGAGCCTTTTCATTTAAGAGAATGTATACTGTCTTCTCCAGGTTGTTGAAAAGAAGATTTGTCAGGACAACCTTACTACAAGCATGTTTGTCTATGTAACAATATTAAGCCGGTAACTTTTTCACATGCACTAATACCCCCGATAAAGCTAAGACTTGGTTCCACAAGTCTTAACGTTATCCAGTTTTTAATGTTGTGTGATGCATACATTGCACAACCCGGTTCCCTTTCCGAAGAGGAAAAGGAACAGGTGGTCGATCCGCCTGCCTCTTTGGAAAGGGCAGCAGGGAACGCATGCGTGGAATCCCCCCTTCCCTTTCCAAAGAGGCAGGCAGATTGAGCCACCTCTTTGTTGAGGTGGGGGTGCACGCGCCCAGTCTCTGCCCAACCAAACCGGTGCTCTGAGCATTGGACCTCTGGTTTGGTTGGGGAAGAGACTGGGTGCGCCCGTTCTCCCAACCAAACAGGCGCTACAAAGCACGCAGCGCCGGCATGGTTGGGGAGGAGACCAGGGACTCCCCATTCTCCTCCCTAAATACGATGGCGCTGAGCGTTGGGAAGGAGACTGGGGACTTAGTGAAGAACTGCCACCACATCTTAATGTTGTGCGGTGCAAAGGTTTGCCTCAAATTCACCAATGTTATACAGTTTTAGCGTTGTGCAGTGCAAACACTAACCGGGGTATTACTGTACTATTGTGTTCTTGTCCTTTTAAAACTACTGAGAAAGCATGTTTTATTAAAACTTTGTTTGATTTACCAGAACTATCTGAAGGCCTTGTAACACTATTCGAAAATTTAAAAAACCTTATTTTGCTGTAACAGTTTTTATTTTATTTTTGCTGCTACGCAGTCCTTCAAGATAAGTAAATCGCCTTATTGTATCAAAATATTTTGGAAGTTTTTTTGCTGCTTAAGAGTTTTTTCATGAGCTTCTAAAGAGAGGGAAGGAAGGAAGGAAAAGGACATCATTGTTTCTAAACTTGCTACCCAAGCTTATTCCTATCATAATCACAAGAGCCTTTAAAACAGCAAAGCAACTTCTGTATAAGCTAAATGGGAATATTTTTTGCCCTTAAAAGTCAACCCTAGTAAGAAAAATGGCAAACCAACATTGTACTACAGCAGTTTGGCTAAGAACAAAGAACATTTAACAAACACTCAGCAACAGCCCAAAACCTTAACAAACAAGCAAGCAAGCAAAACTATTATTATCTTCATAGCATGGAGCTAGAGAACTGTGGCAGATTGACAATGGAGCTAGGATGCTAACTGGGGGCTTTCAGCTCATATTCTACACTGTCACAGAAAAGCACAGAGTTTTGTTGTTGTTCAGTCGCACAGTCAATTCCGACCCTTTGCGACCCCATGGACCACTGTCCTCCAGGCACTTCTGTCCTCCACCATCCTCCTCAACTCATTCAGCTTTGTGCCCATTGTGTCTACAATACCATCTAGCCATCTCATTTTTGGCCGCCCCCTTCTTCTTTTGCCCTCCACCCTTCCTAGCATCAAGGCTGTCTCAAGCGAATCCTCTCCTACATAAAAGGTTGCCCATTTCAAAATGAAGAATTAAACAAAGATAAATCCAACTGAAGGTTGAGAAGGCTCTTTCAGCCATGAAGTTAAGTCCAAAGTTGGAAAATGTGAACAACTGTTTGGCATACAGGCCTCATTTTTCACATTAAAAGCGTCATCATAAGGCTATGCCACAAGATAACAAGATATTAATAATCACAGTGATGAGTTTTGCTTTATAGATGTAACAACAGAATCCCAAAGAGACTTTCTAAAAATCCTTTCAAACCCAGCTTATCTTTTTACTAAAATACTGTATACAACTTCGATTTCTGCTTCAATGTATTCACTTCTTTGTCCTACCATGCACGCTACCCTCCTCCAACCCTTCCACTGTCGTGCTCATTTATGTCTTTACTACTGATGCTCCAAATAATATTTCAGAGCCTTCAGCTGCAGCAAGGGCTTTTTTTAAATTCACTGCCTGCAGGCTCCTCACCCAACTGTTCTAGAACAAATATAGCCTGCTTTTGAAGCAAATGTAGCCACTTGTTCACAATTTTGTTTTAAAAAAAGAGGATTTTTAAGAGAGAGAGAGAGTGTGTGTGTGTGTGTGTGTGTGAGAGAGAGAGAGAGAGAGAGAGAGAGAGAGAGAGAAATGCCAGCACAAAGGTTGTTGTTTCAAACCAAGCTACTCAAGCATCTCTTAATGAGCCATTCAGATGTTCACAGTTGCTGGTCTAAACTGATTAGTCACATTAACAACAAAGTTAAACGTGTGATTTAAAAAAAAAATGCTCCAAGTTATGCTCCATTAGCTCCAAATCACTGCTTTTTTTAAATAAATAAAAAAAATAAAAGTATTAGTTGCACCACATAACCCCTTTGAATTTCACAAGATGAAATTACAATACATTTCAACAAGCAAAGCATTTCTGTCTCTAAAAGAACCATGTAGCTAAACCACCCTTTTGAACTTTTTGTGTAGCTATGAAGATATGATTCAGGGCCTCTGCAAAGCTACAATCAATGCGGCACTAGCACCCCACTAGTCTTCTAAACCTGCTGGCCAATCCATTTGCTTGTAGCCTAAGGAGATGTCACCTGCCATCTGTACAGAATAAACATACATGCACTGCCATGTCTACACAGCATGATAAAGTGAAAGATTTGAACCCTCTCTCAGTCTCAACCTCTTCCACCTCAAGATGGCACATCAAGGCTCCCTTCTGAGCACCTGGGTTCTGAACTCCAGTGCTGCCCACTGGCCAAATGTTCTCTTCCTCTAGGGCAGATAACTGAAAGACAGATTTAGCACAACATCAGAGCACTGGTCCAAAGCACTTGCCTATGCTTTGGGGATAAAAACTGATGGGCTTCTTGAGCGCTGAGTCCCCATAGGTTACCTGTTTGGAGCATTATAAAAACTACTATTTAAATCCAGAAGAGATGAAAAAGCAGAATGAAATAAGACTGCCATGAAGCTTCTCAAAATGGATCAATTCCAAGACTTACAGGAGTACATTTTACAGAAGTCACACGTATATTCTAGACTACTGTAAGTTAGACATATTGACCAGCTCTTCAAGGCTGCCATTTGATATACAGTTGTACCTTGCTTAAAGAGCATAATGCATTCCACGGGATTGCACTTTAAATGAGTTTGCTCTTTAAGTTAAACACCATTGTAAGTGACCAATTGTAACTTGTGGTGGAGGGATTGCGAACCCAGATTTATTTGTTAAGCGAGTTTTTGGTTGGTTTTATTTGTTAAGCGAAATGAACATTCAGAGAAAATTCTGCTCTTTAAGCGACTTACTCTTTAAGCAAGGTGCTCTTTATGCGAGATTTGATTGTACTATACAATACTTATTTTCAGTAGCTTGTGGAAACACATGTGGAACAGAATTTTATTCACTCTCCTATTCTCATATCTCACATTCAATTCGGCAATGCAAAGACTTTCATGGGGTGCAGAATTCCTCTCCCCAGCCAGTAAAACACTATTTAAAAATAAATAAATAAAAGGCATAGATGAATACTTGTTCTGCACTTCTTTACGCACTGTTCTTTTGTAAAAATTGCAACAAAACATAAGAGGATTGTTAGCATCTGCCTTCCTTTATTGAAAAACTTGCTTTTACAATATATCTAGACTCAGAAAAGTCCAAGGTTACCTTCCAATATGTCACATATCTCTGTAAACTTGTTTTCATTTATTATCTTCATATTTCTAATTCTGAGGCATTAGCTGTAGACTTGCTGTCAGATTCTACAGACAATTGAAAACAAGCCTTAGGAAAATCTCCTCTATCATTTTCCTTTCAAAAGCAAGTTTGCAAGGTATGTAGCAGCCAATTTTTATTTAACTCTAATTTAATTTAATAGTTTCAGGCCTAAATCCAATGAAATGTAGTAGTTAGAGTGATGGAATTAGGGCTCAGGAGACCTAGATTTGAATGTTCATTCAGCTATAGAAACTCAGAAGGAGCAGTGCATGGAAATGGTAAAATATCTCCTTAAGTGACTCATTATATCTGCTTTTAAAGAAACACAGATAATATTAAAACTGATATATAGACAATGCAAACCCTTTCTCATACAAAATGTGATCTAGACTGCAGACAGGTTAAAGTTGCCTTTTCCCCAAAATTGAATGCAATTTGAAAGCAGTACCCTATTTCTCTTGATAGTAAGTAAAAGGTCTCCCTTGCTTAAAAGCTAGTTGTATCCAACTCTAGATAGTAGTGCTCATCTATTTTATTTATTTATTTAATCAAACTTCTATGCCACCCTCCTAAAAAAGTCCCAGGGCAGCTCATCTCCATTTACACCCAAAGTGCCAGCTCTGTCTGCACCTGCAAACATTTGCATGATCATGTGGCAGGCATGACTAGATAACAAAGCACATGTAATGCTACTCCCTTTCCTGTCAAAGCGGTATGTACTTATCTACAGTCAAACCTTGCATAACGAGTGTTTTGCTTAGCAAAAAACTCGCATAACGAGCAAGTTTTTTGCTAAGCGGTCCAACTCACATAATGGATTTTTTGCTATGCGAGTCGGACTTTTCCCTATGGAAAAACTCACATAACAAGTGTTTCTATGGGGAAAACTCACATAGCGAAAAATTCGTTATGCGACTCTGACTCGCATAGCAAAAAACTCGCATGAATTAAATTTGTTATGTGAGGTATGACTGTACTTGCAATTTCTTGCTTTCAAACTAGATAGGTAGGAGCTCATTAACCCAGCATTAAGTACTGGTTTATAGTAACAGTGAGAGAAAAATAAACATATGCAAACAACAACTGCTTAGATAACTGTTTGAATTCTTAATCTTTGCATTGACACCACACTACCAGCAGAAAAGAGCAATGACTTGAACAGATTTCTAAAGAAAGTAAAAGAAAGAAACGCCAAAGCAGGACTGCATTTAAATGTCAAGATGACAAAATTCATGACTACAGAAGTACCACACAACTTTAATGTTCTTTAATGAAGAAACTGAAATAGTGGAACAATTTGTATACTTTGGTTCAATCATCAATCCAACTGGGGACTGCAGCCAAAAAATCAGAAGACCGAGACTTGGAAGGGCAGCAATTAAAGATTTAGAAAAGATCATCAAGTGTAAAGCTATGTTACTACTGACCAAGACCAAGATGATAATATGAAGGCTAAAAAGTGAAGAAAGGTAGTCCTAGAGCAAATCAAGCCAGAACTATCTCAAAACTAAGGCAAAAACAATGAAGTTGAGGCATTCATACTTTGGTTAAAGACAGCAGGAAAAGAGGAAACCAAATGTGAGAGGGATAGACTTCCCAAAGAAAACCACAGGCTTGAGTTTGCAAAAGGACTGTTGAGGACTGGAGATTTCTCATTCATAGGGTCTCTATCCGCTGCAGATCCCACCTCACGCCTCAAAGTGGCACAGCTGTGACCCTGGCCATCCAACAGCTACATCTAGCAGGGGTGTATTTCACAGGCAGGTTCAACCATACCACAAAGGCTAGCGGTCCAGAACAGTTATCCATTCTGAAACTGCAGGTCAGCTAAGTGTGGTTGGGTACTCGGGCAATGCTCCTAGCCAGTGCATTACTCTAACATGGCCAACTTCGGCATGAGCCCAGCCAGCTGTGTCATTGTATTTAAAATGGCTAAAAGAGCATTGAAAACATGGGTTTCAGTCCCCCGTGCACCATCGGACTCTGCTACGATAGCAGTAGGACTTCCCAATGGTGACAGCCCTCTACAAACTCGTGTGAGACAATGCTTTGATCCGCCACGTCAAACTAGACGTGTGAAGTACGGAGCAACCAAATAAGTGTGATCTCTATAACAGACAACTTGAGTGCACATAATAACATTCTTTCCATTGTCCCAGATCTTAAACTTGCACCACCTATCTATATTTACAGACAAAATTATTTTGTTAGAAAAAGAGACTTCTCCAGCATACTTATGTTAATATGCTAATCTGTGCTTGGATGTACTTGTCACTAACTAAGTGAACTTTGAACAAACTACCACCATTAAAATCTGAACCTGTCATCCATAACAACTGCTGCTGAACCTGTCATCCATAAAATCTGAACCTGTCATCCATAACATCATGCTGAAACATTCACATTTCTGTTACAGTTCACATCTTTCCTCTTACGGCTTGTGTAAAAATGTCTGTCCACTCAGGCTATATTCCACTTTTTTTTAATCGTGTCAGAAGCACACAAAGGTGTTTTCTGGATTGAAAGGATTTTTGCTGGACTGATATCTGAAGAAGCAACTTCAAATCCCTTTGGCCAAATTAAACCTATTCCTCTTTTACCTGTGACAAGATTCTTTCTTTCTATTGCCGCCAAAGGGCAACACAGCTATTTCTCTGGAAAAATTGCTAGAAGTAAATAACCTCTTGAAGATATCCAGTGAAGTGTAATGGATAGAGTGATAGACTAAGACTCAGGGGACCTGGGTTCAAACTCTTACTCAGAAATGGAAACTCACTGGGGTATGGAATAATTTTTTAGACACATTTTCTAACTTCTGAAGGTTATTATCTACATCTGCAGTTTTAACCAAAGAAAGGAAACTCTTGTTGCCCCTCTACACTAAGCATAAAACTTGAAAAGGTACCGTATTTGCCGGCGTATAAGACGACTGGGCGTATAAGACGACCCCCAACATTTCCACTCAAAATATAGTTTGTTATATACTCGCAGTATAAGACTACCCGCTCTTCCGCACACCTTCCACACACCAAATAAAACATAAAAGAACATCAGATTTGATTTCAACATCTTCCTGTGGCTGGCACTAGTGCGCAAGTGCGCAAGTGCGAGCTCTGCGTAGAGAAGGGGCGGGGAAGAGTGCCACTGCTTCCCACCGAGCAGAACAGGTCGGTCATGCCGAAAAGGCTGGCACCCCTATCTCGCTGCTGATGCTCATCGCAGCCATGCTGGATACCGCGCAATACTGGATGGTATGTAGAATGAGGTGGGTGGGCATCGGGAGGCCACTATGGGCACCAGGCAGGCATCGGGAGGCCACTATGGGCACCAGGCAGGCATCGGGAGGCCACTATGGGCACCAAGCAGGCATCGGGAGGCCACTATGGGCACCAGGCGAGCATCGGGAGGCCACTATGGGCACCAGGCGAGCATCGGGAGGCCACTATGGGCACCAGGCGAGCATCGGGAGGCCACTATGGGCAGCTATGTCTATCCCAACTGAAGTGCACCTGGCGTATAAGACAACCCCACCACTTGGAGGCATGTTTTTCAGGGGGAGAAATACAGGAGAACTAATGTGGTAATGAAAGGAACCTACTGGCCTGGGGCCTTCTAATACTGTACTCCAGTCTGACCAAACTAAGCAGTGGTTTTGGGGAGTTTCAAATATCCACAAGGTTAGCCAACTAAACTCTTACAAGAACCCTGCAAAGTAGAACTGCCACCACATCCATAAAACAGAATCGCTCCCAGTAACTGGCCATGACAAGGCTTGGTTTTACAAACCACAAACTTCCTAAGCCAATAATTCAGACAATCAATTGGAGAATTTTTATAATTGATTAAATATTTTTATCGTGTTACAAGCACACAAAGGTGCTTTCTGTGTTGGAAGGATTTTAGCTGGAGGAACTCTGCTCAGGGGATGCCCAAATGAGGCTCCGTTCATGTCCCTAGGATCTTTTCCCACTGAAGTAGTCTCTATTTATCTACTTGCAATTTTTTGCTTTCAAACTGCTAGGTTGGCAGGACCAGGGACAGCAATGGGTGCTCATTCCGTCATGCAGTACTTGGTTCTTGAACTGCTGATTTGTCGACGTTCTAGCTAACAAGGTGAGCTTCTTAACCATTGAGACACCAGAGTCCCCATGAAATATAATGAAAAAGACAAACAAAAAGGCAAAAAAGTCTTAATAGATTTCAAAAAAATTATTTGGAGCAAAGTCTGAGGCAATAAGGAGAAACACACCAGAAAATAATAAAGCTGGCTAATCTATCTAATACTAGTGTAAGTTCAGCATGGTCACAGAGTACATCCTTCCCAGCATGAGAGGACATCAGATGATCAAAGCTGTCTCCTAAGAGACAGACTAAGCCCACAAAAGTAACTTCTAACCCCATCTATATATCTTAAACTTCACATTCTGGACCTCTCTAGATGGTCTGCCAATCAGGCTTTAAATGACTTCGAATCTTCAGAAAGACAAGGGCACTTTTGGAACCTTCTCCCTTCACACAGTTGAAGTCATCTTCCAATTAGCACAGTACTGGGAAAAAGCCAATTTGGCCTTGAAGTCTGTGCTCAGAAGATAAACTGCAGCTGTTACTTCTTTATCGTTACTGGCAGCAACTGTTCTTTTCTCTTTGACAGTTGTTCCCAGGCCCTGAATTTTTTTTAAAAAGCCTGAATTTTCCAGAAGCATCCATAACCCAAGTTCCTGATCCTTCAGTCTCTTCACACCATCCACCTCAAAGTCTAAAATTACAACCGATTAGTGAATGTCATTTTAAGAACAATCATGATAAAACAAGGGGGATTGGCTGATGTTAAATCACTACCATGAGGGTAAAGAAGCATCTTGAAAATGACTCATCCAAATAATAGTACAGTAGACTATAAAACACTGATATATTTTTGAAAAAAGGTTATTTCTTCATTACCATAGCAGAAAATGATTCACAACAATGAGGAACAGCAAGAGTGACAAGTGCAATTCATAAGGAGGCCTGTTTAAAACCAAAAACACCTACAGGGAAACCTGCGTTTTGGAGCAACTATACACCGTAGCTTTGCACACAACTCATAAACAAGGCAGATGGAAAGGAGGAACAAATATCGATTTTCCCTACTCGAGACACATCAAGCAGCCAGTCTGTCCTAAGCATATTGTTTTACCATGTCATTGATTTAAACTACCTTCATTAATTAAGACAAGCAGTTAAGAGGTGTTTTTTTTAAAAGCATGAATCTGAACACACATACACCGGCATGACATTTTGAAAAGACTGAAGCAGATATACCGAAGACACATGAAGACACGCACATACACACACACTGGTTAAGTCTAAGAACACACAAAGTGCCTGACATAACTGAACAAATGTTCCAAACTGCCCAGGATGCTGGTTCTGGGGGAAAGCAAGTCTGATGCTTCAAGGAACCCACAAGCAGTGATAGGCTTTCCAAAGGAAACCTGGTTGGCTACAGCTGGAAATGGAATGCATGATGAGAGGAGCTTTGATTTCAAATACCAAAATGTTTAAATGCTGCAATTTGAAGTCAATGGCCACTTCCAATTTTCTTCAACTTTGGGAATTTGGACTGAATCCTGATGCTAGCATGGCACCTAGCCATTTTTGTTGTTGTTCAGTCACATAGTGAAGTTTGACCCTTTGCGACCCCCATGGACCACTGCACGCCAGGCAACTCTATCCTCTACCATCCTCCTCAGCCTGCTCAGTTTTGTGCCCACTGTGCAAATAATACCACCTTGCCATACTGGCCTGGAAATTCTGAGATAGCAACTGTCCAAAATAGCCAACTTGCCAAACACTGCCTGCTGATACTTCCAAATTCAGAGGTACAGTACTGTATACAGTAATACCTCGGATAACGTTTGCATCAGATAACGCTAAAATCGCATAATGTTAAGCAATCGGGGGGGGGGAGGGAAATTGCATCGAATAACGTTAAAATCCTATGGGATGCTTCAGATAACAACCACTAAAGCCTGTGCGGTTACAATGTATCTCTATGGAGCTCTAACATTATACAATGCAACCCATAAGATTTTAACATGCATCAGATAACACTAAAAATCGGATAACACCAACACTAAATATTATAGAGCCTTCCAAATAAGAAATATCATAAAACTATTAATTAGAGAAGAAACAGTGTGGGGAAAAATTGAAAGGAAAGATTTTTCGAAGCTTGGCAAGGCACAGTTTTTATGGGAAGGGAAGGAAAAAGGAAAAAAAAGGCCCAGGGATTGATGTTAAATTCAACAATAGAGACATGGAGTAGAGTGAGAAAAGAACTTACTTTAGGAATTTCACCGGTTTTAGAGGTGGAAGATTTTCAGAATTTTCCAATAAAAATCGATAAAAAGATCAGGGACATATTGGCGGAAAAGAAAGTAAAATTACTGAAAGATTGGGTCAATACTTGCAGAGATCAAGAAAAAAGACGTGAGCTGTATTTGCAACTGCAATTGGATTGGTTTAAGATCCTTCAGATAAACAATTGGAACAAGACATTTTTATGGGAAAACGGTTTAAATAGAGATTGTACGGAATTTGAGATACTGTTGATTAGAGTAAGAAATGGAGAAATAGGAATCAAGGGAATAGTAAGTAAAATTTATAAAATTCTGAATAAGAGTCAAAAAATACAAGAGGCGTTGAGACAAAGCTGGGAACAAGAGTTAGATATAAGGATAACAGAAATAAAATGGCAGAAGATATGGAAAAGAAGGATAATGAGGACTATGTCGGTTAGAGTTAAAGAGCATAACTACAAAATAATATGGAGATGGTACAGGACCCCAGTTGGCTTGCATCGAATGTATAGTAATTTGAGTGATACATGTTGGAGGTATAAAAAAACAAGGGCAACATATGAACATATGTGGTATAGCTGTGAATCTTTAAAAGGTTTTTGGGAAAGAATTGAAAAAGAGATAGAGAACATACTAAACATGCAAGTTAAACTGGGGTCAGATACAATTTTGCTAACCGACATAGATGAATATGACATGAATAAGGATAATAAAGAATTGTTGGCCATAATGTTGACTGTTGCAAGACAATGTATAGCTAAAAACTGGAAAAGCAATGATAAGATAAGTATCCAAGATTGGTATAAGCAAATGTGGGATTTGGCCCTTAACGAAAAACTTACATGGGACTTAAATTGCAGAAAAGGAAAAATGCAAAGTAACAATTTCTGGAGGATCTGGGAACCTTTTATAAGTTATACTTTGGGGAAAAAAAGGCATACCCCCTGTACAAGATCAGAACGACTTTTGGAAACTGTGAGGATATAGATCTCTCCGGACATTGTATATAGCACAAGGGTGATGTTAATGATGCAATTGAAAATAATGTGGAGAAGATTATGTTCTAAGAAATGTGGTTAAAGCAATATCGCTATTTAGAGAAATTTGTTATGTGATCTTCACAACTTTATGTATTTTTGTAACTGTTTTGTTTTGTATTTTTGTATTTTTTTAAATACCTAATAAAAAATTTAAAAAATTAAAATTAAAAAAAAATCGGATAACACCAAGATTTGTGGAACCAAGTTTTAGCGTTATCCGAGGTTTTACTGTATTACTTTTATGGGCAAAGATGCATTTATTTATGACTCATTCCTTCCAATCTTCCCCCAAGGCACTGAGGGTGACTGACACGCATTATTCTCAATACCTTTCCCATGATTATGCTCAAGTCAGCCCTTTGGGGCACTCAGGCTGAGAGAGTGTTATCAACTTAAGATAACCACTTCAAGGCTTCAAGGCTCAGGGCCATCAGTGTGAGACAGCCTTAGGATTTATTTTCTGATTCTAGTGATAACTCCATCACCTATGACCTGTAGTTGTGCATAATTCAGGTAATGGGAGGTTGCTTTAACCACCCAAAAACATTACCTCCCAGTTCCAGTTTACTGTTACCCTTTTTACAGGTCGCCCTTGCTCAAAAGCCAGTTGTATCCGACTCTAGAGTTCAGAGCTCATCTCTGTTTATAGCCAAAGAGCCAGCACTGTCTGCATTTGCAGACGTTTCTATGGTCATGTCATGTGGTAGGCATGACTAGACACCATAGAGCATGGAATGCTGTTTACCTTCCCACAGAAGTGGTCTCTATTTATCTACTTGCATTTTCTTGCTTTCAAACTGTTAGGTTGACAGGAGCTGGGACATCATTCAGTCCTTGGGTCTCAAACTGCTGACCTGTCAACCTTCTAGTTATCAAGATCAGTGTCCTAACCACTAAGCCAAGGCAACCACTGCAATTACCCTTTTTACAACTCTTCCATAACTCTGTCTTAATTAATTTCACAGACATGTGAGGGGAAAGAAGGGGACATGGAGCAGCATCCTTCTTAGAATCAACTTACATGATTCTTTCACTTCTCAACCTTCTTCCCCCTTGAAAAATATCCCTTTAGTCAACTTTGATCAGCTGACTAATGCTAACAATTTTATATATTCTAAATAATCCATTTGTAACTATGACAATATCTACATGAGACATTACCATTTTAAAAGTATAGACTACAAAAGGAAGCATCACTCAGTGGCCTCGAATCGTACGTAGCCATGTTCCTTCCCAGCGTAGGAGTCTGACTGGCAAACAGAAAACCAGCTGTGGGAGTTTTATTTCATTTGCATAAGAAAACTGAATGGGAGTGGAGTTATTCCATTTTTATCATAATGCTTCCATTTTTATCACAATACTTATAGGGAAAATGCCATTCCTAATTTGATGCAGATTGTTAACAAAGAGCCATAGTTTGGAAAAGTTAACATTTTGGACCTCAACCCCCGCCATTTTTCAAGCAGCTGTGGTCTAAAAGTTATTTCTGACAAAAGTATTTTTTCCCAGGGACTGCGGTGGCTTAGTGGTTAAGACACTGAACTTGAAAACTGGAAGGTTGGCAGGCCCACAGTTCAAGACCCGAGTACTGCACAACAGAGTGAGCTCCCATCTCTGTCCTAGCTCCTGCCAACCTAGCAGTTCAAAAGCAAGAAATTGCAAGTAGATAAATAGTTGCAAGGGCAACTTTTATCTTTACCTTATTTTTTTCAAGGTCTCTATGGAAGAGCTCCAATGCCATAAACACATAAGATTTTGTTAATATTAAGACAACACAGCACAATCTCCAGGCCATGCACTGGGTTCTTCTTCCAATACTTGACCTTTTCAAGTCTCTATTCCCACTGCAGCCCCCAATGAACCTCCATATTCAGCCCCCCCCCCGACAAAATTTAGCAGAAGGTAAATGGGGGGGGGGGGTAATCAGTAATCCTGTGCTTGATGCTTATCCATAGGATTCTTTAGTTTTAATCATTAACACCTGTACACAAAAACAGAGATCAAGTGTCCTCCTTCTTTATAATCTCAGCCTACTACTAAGTTGTAGTTTAAACTGAAAACCTAACTTCTTACTTAAATAGAAATATGAAACATGAAACAAGGGTGTTTTGGACAGAACCCGCCCACCTTGGGATCAGAGGTCATCTGCAGATAACAGCTATGCTCTCTGCATCCTATTTTCAACTGTGGCGACCAAATGCCCACGGCTTTCAGAAGTGAAGTAAATAATCTCATGGCTCATAAGAAACGGATTAGCCAGTACATGCAACACTTCGATCCTCCCTGGTTTGTGGCTATTTTCAAATGGTACCAAGAGCCTTGCAAAAATTGGGAACAGATTAAACACATTTTTTAAAAGGTAGAAGAGGTAAGTGATTTAAAGAGAATTGTGAAGTAGGATGGAAATTTTCTGCAACTAATTTAAAATACAGTACTTGGGTCTTTTTGTGGAAATTAAATCTTTTTCATAGTTGGGTAGAAGACAGTGGACTCTTTTTGGTGAACTGAAGGACTACTTATGTGCTATATCCATTAATTTTTGTCACCACACAACCCCCAAATTCATTTGAGCAATATACACACAGACATCCACACACATATCAATTTCTATATGTTTTTTAAACTGTCTGCCCTGCCACTGCAAAAGATTGTTATTTGAGAAAAAGAAAGGGAAAATGAGTCCCTTTTGAGCTCTTCAACATTCTTCAGATCCTGGATACATTTCACATCTTTTCTTTTTACACTTAAATAGTAACAGGCAAATCTTCCCACACTCTCGAACACACTTGTTGGGTTTTTCTTCTTTTCAACCTCCAGGCAATGAATATTAAGTTTCTATAAACCCCCTGCCTCTTGCTTGCCAGTGTTTAGAAGAGAAAGCCAAAATGACTTAATAGTGACTTCATGGGTGAGATAGTTCACATATCCCGGTTTGCCAAAGAGCAAAATGGAATGCCCTCTCCTCCTCCATTCACACACAAGATACAAGCTGTAAATCTCTACAACTTTCCCTCTTCTTTCTGTGATGGGTTGACATACTCATTGTTAAACAACCATAGATAACACTTTTATTGGACCACTAAAATAATAATCTTCAAAGCTAGCAGGACCCTCCTCCAGGCTGGGGACTTCAGAGCTTGGGGGTGTCTTGGGAGGGGGGAAACAAAGGCCAAAAAAATGCCTTGCCAGATGACAGGAGTCTCTACTGTCATGAAGGAAAAGGATGTGGTCAGTGTGTATTCCCCCCCCCCCCATTTTTTTTCTCTTGCACAAACACAGCAGCGGCATGCACTTCATATTACGGTGAAACCAAACTATCCCCCACAAAAGGGGGAAGCGGCATGAAGACTGTGCAAATTGGAGTTCTGGCACACTGCTGGAACTAAACAGATAAGCTACTCATTTTACATCCAGGAACGTTGATGTACAGTCAAACCTCGCATAAAGAGTGCCTCGCTTAAAAAGTAACTCGCTTAAAGAGCAGAATTTTATCTGAGTGTTCGCTTTGCTTAACAAATAAAACCAACCAAAAACTCACTTAACAAATAAATCGGGGTTCGCAATCCCCCCCACAATTGGTCATTTACAATGGCGTTTCGCTTAAAGAGCAAACTCGCTTAAAGAGCAATCCTGTGGAACACATTATGCTCTTTAAGCGAGGTACAACTGTATTACCTGAGGCCAGAAAAAGCATATACAGTAATACCTCCGATAACGTTTACCCCAGATAACGCTAAAATCGCATAACGTTAAGCAATCTGGGGAGGAGAATTGGATCGAATAACGTTAAGGTCCTATGGGATGGATCGGATAACAACCGCTAAAGCCTGTGCAGTTACAATGTATCTCTATGGAGCTTTAACATTATCCGATACATCCCATAGGATTTTAACATGCATCGGATAACACTAAAAATCGGATAACACCAAGACTTGTGGAACCAAGTCTTAGCGTTATCCGAGGAATTACTGTATATCCTAGAAAGGAAAAAAACTGGAGGAAAGAGAGTAATATCATCATCATCCTCTTCTTTTTGTATTATAACGGGGGGGAGGACCAGAACTTCCCCCTTAGATTTAGGACTGACATCCAGTTCCAAACCAGGTCTTTTTAAGCCCCACATGGCAGGTTGGAGGAGGGATCTCAAAAAGGATAGGAAAGAAAAAGGTACCCTTTTCCACACTCCCTCCCTTCAATGCAGTTTACCCTCCCATAAAGTGTTCTGAAGAATGTCACTCTTCCTAAGGGATGGGGATTTGCAACATTTCAATGGAAGAGTCTGTTTTTAATATTAGTATGAATAACATAGATTTTAGTGGTGGCTAAGTGGTTAAGACGCTGAACTTGTTGACTGGAAGGTCTGCAGGTCAGCAATTTGAGACCCGAGCATTGCACAACAGAGAGAGCTCCCATCTCTGTCTCAACTCTTGCCAACCTAGCAGTTTGAAAGCAAAAAATTGCAAGTAGATAAATAGGTACCACTTTGGTGGGAAGGTAAAGTGTTCTGTGCACTCCAGTGTCTCGTCATGCCTGCCACATGACCATGGAAACGTCTGCATATGCAGACAGCAATGGCTGTTTGGCTGTAAATGGAGATGAGCACTGAACCCTAGAATTGGATACGACTGGCTTTTGAGCAAGGGAGACCTTTACTTTCCTTCTAAGAGTGCAAGGTAGATGTTCATGGTGTCCCACCACCCTCGTTCACCTTTATAATCACACTAGTGGTTTTGACTCAAGAGTTGGTCACTACCCCCAAAAGCTTTGGTCTGAATCAGCAGGGCTCTGAGATTCTTAAGTAGCTTCTACACCAAAGGCAGGAATATCAGTGTCTCTTAATTGGCAACACAAGCATAAATCCATCAGTATTAATCTCAGTAGTTAACTGCTACAAATTAGCAAGTTGGAGCAGGCTATCACAAACAACAGCAAATATCAGTAAAACCTCATATAACACTAAAACCTGGTTCCACAAGTCTTGGTGTTATATGATTTTTAGTGTTATCTGATGCATGTTAAAATCCTATGGGATCCATAGAGATACATTGTAACCACACAGGCTTTAGCGGTTGTTATCTGAAGCATCCCATAGGATCTTAATGTTATCTGATGCAATTCTTCCCCCCAGATTCCTTAATGTTATGCGATTTTAGTGTTATTCGATACTAATGTTATATGAGGTATTACTTGTACCTTTGCTTTCTTGACTTTTAGCAATTACCGTATTTTTCAGAGCATAAGATGCACTTTTTTCTCCCCAAAAGTTGGGGAGTGAGGGGGTATCTTATGGTCTGAAGGTTTAGAATATTTTTTTCTTGTGTTCCTGCTCTAAAAACTGGGTGCATCTTATGATCAGGTGCGTCTTATGGTCTGAAAAATACGTTAATTACTAAAATCTACACAGATGGACCTATGTTCGTGTAAATTTTCTAACTGGATTTCAGACCACAACCAGAATCCTACTGATGTTCAGGCAATAGCTCTGTAACTTGCTATAGCTAACTGGTAAAGTACTGGGAGCATCCCCATACCTGGTCATGAGCTCAAATATACAATGGAGATGTGGGCGAGCAGCCTAGTGATAAGCCACAATAAGTCATGGCAAGTTATTCAAACAATAACAGGATTCCAGGAGAAAAGAAACTAATATATTTTATTTGTTCATTAATTTATTTGATTTTTATGTGTGGGCAGTGTTTTTACTCTGGGCAGTTTGCACAATTAAAATCCATAGGTAAAGTAAAGGTTTCCCTTGCTCAAAAGCCAGTCGTATTCGAGTCTAGGGGTCAGTGCTCATCTCTGTTTCTAAGCCGAAGAGCCAGAGCTGACTGCTTCTGCAGACGTTTCCATGGTCATGTGGCAAGCATGACTAGACACCGGAGCACATGGGATGCTGTTACCTTCCCACCGAAGTGGTCCCTATTTATCTACTTGCAATTTCTTGCTTTCAAACTGCTAGGTTGGCAGGAGCTGGGACAGAGACGGGAGCTCATTCCGTCCTGCAGTACTCGGGAATCAAACTGCTGACTTTCCGCCTCCCAGTCAGCGTCTTAGTGACTTGAGCCATAGAAACATACTAATAACAAAAAGGACGCATCATGCGTCGACACGTTAAAACATAATGCTTAGTTCTTGATAAATCTGCCCACCCAAACTCACAAAAAGCAAATCCGGGAAATTAAACAATACCCTAATATTAGAGCCAAATTAAATGAAGCTAAGTAAACTAAATAGCTGAAATGCTGTTCTGAAGGTAAGGTCATTTCTGTGCAAGCCTTGCATATTTAAATAATTACTTGAATAAGAAAGTATACTCAGTGTCAGATACAATTTGACTTTGCTATGACATGATACAACAGTGAAAAGGTGGGGATGGTTAGGAAGGAGCAAAATCAATTCACTGAACAAAGAGCTTTCTATTGGCATGCTCTTCTGTGTATATATTTACATTTAAGCTGCTCAATTTCCCCCAGGGATGGTCCATTAATATAAAATGGAAAGTTTGTCAGAGACTTAAGCAGAATCCTGTTTACACTCCAGGTGGTCAAAATAATTTCATACATGAAAATATTCAATATTTTATATAATACGGTTGCTTGAAAGATTAGATTTATTTCATTATAACTCACTGCAAGAAAAAAACATCTTCCATTTTTAAACAAACTTTTTAGTACAAAAGAACAGTACTTGAGGAAAGCATTTGAATAAAAAGCACTTCACCCTTTTAAAGATCCCATCTAGCATTTCTTCTTCTGTGTAGTTTTCCATTACTCATTATAAAATGATTACACAGAAGTGAATATATATTTAATTCTGGCAATGCAAAGAGCCACGCATCTCCATCTGACGCTACTTTCACTGCATAAATCACACACCCACAAACTCTATGATGACTAAAGCATCCCTCAAGCCAGTCCAGGCTGGCCAAATGATAGACTTTGTAACCCATTCTCCTGGGAGGCAACCAGATCGAAGAAGGTTGAAATTAAACCATTTGCCATACAGTTTGAGTACCTTTTCATTCACTCAATATATAGGTTCCTCCTGAAATTACTAAGTGGATAATTCAGTACCATTACAGAAAACCACAACAGATGCAAAATCACTTCAATTCCATCTCACATTAGATTCAGAAAGAAACAACTCCATTTGTTGCTACAAGTAAAACCTCATATAACACTAAAACCTGGTTCCACAAGTCTTGGTGTTATATGATTTTTAGTGTTATCTGATGCATTTTAAAATCCTATGGGATCCATAGAGATACATTGTAACCACACAGGCTTTAGCGGTTGTTATCTGAAGCATCCCATAGGATCTTAATGTTATCTGATGCAATTCTTCCTCCCAGATTCCTTAATGTTATGCGATTTTAGTGTTATTCGATACTAATGTTATATGAGGTATTACTGTATTTTGCATAAAAAAAACCCCACTGTTAACTAACAACCAGTCAAAGCTTTACAACAGGGGTGCCCAAACTTTTTGGGCCGTAGGCCGGTTGTGTGGTTCACTGGGCCAGTTGTGTGGTTCAGCGGGCCAGTCATATGGTTCCTTCCACCAGAAGTGGAAGTAAAATATGCCTTGCAATCTGTTTTGCAACAGGATGAAATAGATTTTAGGATATCATTTCTCAGCTTACTCGTAGCAGTCTCTCTTCCACCCAGTTACTTGGTAGTTGGCATTCCCATCACAGTGTTTCAAAGTCCCCCCTTTTATTAAAAATAAATTAAAACCCGCACAGATGAATGATCAGCAGATATATAAACTGCTATAAAAAATTAAGTAGCATTAAAAGGGCCCAGCAGCCACACAATGATACCCAGGAGACGTTTCCTCTGCCTTTCCACAAAGCCCTCTTTGGAAGAGTGCTTAGCAAAGAGAAAATGCACTGTTCCAAGCAGTGGTTGCAGTAAATACATTAATGAGAAGCAGCAGCCAAAACAGAAGCTTGTTTAAGCAAGGCCAGAAAGTTCAGGAGTCTGCTCTTTAGATCAAAGCAACAGAGGATAACAGGATTTCGTGCAACCTGCACAAGGGATAGAATATCATCATATGGATGAGAGTTTACTCTGTCTCTTGATTTTCCCAACTCATCTCCATGGGAAAACTGAATAGATGTCTAGACGGCAGTTTTCAGAGTGAGAAGGGACTAAGACACTGAGGGGGTCCAAACTCGATATAGCCGGAAAGTGACAGGTTGAGAAAACCTACTGATCTGGCTGGAGGGATATTACTGGAACCAGACAGAGGGGAAAGTTTTCATTCTGGCTGAAGGACAAAGTGCAGAAACCCAACAGGACTCATAGACATTAGGGAGCATCAGTTGACAGGAAGGTGTTTTATCAGCTTCAGATAATTCAAGAGTGGCTACAGTTATACAAGCACTCCTACACAGATTCACTCTGGAGTACTGTGACATAGTCTGTGCATGTCTGTCACAGAGTTCTGCTGTTGCACAATGCCTTGCGTAGGTACAATATCCTGATTGCTTGCCAGCAACAAATGGCACCAGTATGCTTCTAGGTCCAATTTAAAGCATTCAACAGCATCTAGGTCAAGAGTACCCAAACTACAGCCCAGGGGCCAAATCTTGCCCCCAATGCCAATTCATCTGGCCCACGGAGCCCTCATCTCTCCAGGGAGCGATGAAGGCTCTGCGGGCAGGATGAATTGGTGTTGGGGGCTGGATTCGACCCCCAGGCCATAGTGACTGGCCCCCTGAACCATGTGACGGGGCCGCAGCCCAAAAAGTTTGGGCACCCCTGATCTAGGTAAACTGAAAGGCTGCATACTTTTGTATGAATTTTCCAGCAGTACATACAGTTCAAGAAGCTACCAGGAAAACCCATCAGGTTAGGCATAAAGAGAAATGGGATTTCAAGGAACCCTGGTGGCGTAGTGGTTAAACTGCAGCCAAAAGGTTGTGGGATCGATCCTTATGAGGACGCAAGGTTGACTCAGCCTTCCATCCTTCCAAGGTCAGTAAAATGAATATCCAGCATGTTGGGGGCAAAATGGTAATTAACTTGTGAACCACCCAGAGAGTCCACTAAATGCTAAGGGAGGTATATAAGTGTACAGTAATTGCTATTGTTATCTTCTATGTCATAGCCTCATTATTCTAGAAGTGCATCCCATAGGACGGGGGTGCCCAAATGATGGTCTGGGACCTAGATAGGGCCCCTGATGCCAATTCATCACCACCCGCGAAACCCTTGTTGGTCCTGGAAGCAGAAGTAAAATGCACCTCTACAGGCGTGTTTTACTTCCACTTCCAGGAGCAATGAGAGCTTTGTGGGCCGGATGAATTGGCATCGGGGACCACATCTGGGCCCTGGGACATAGTGACCAGCTCCCTGAACGTGACCGACCCGTGGCTTGAAAAGTTTGGGCACTCTGCCATAGGAAGTAAGCATCCCTCTTCTCATGGTACATTAAGTACACATTTTTCCAATGTGATTTATTTTACACTTACTTTTTATTTAGCAATATGAGCTTGGCCTGTGCATAAAAAAATAGAACTTTAAACTGCTACTGCTATCTTAATTCTAGGCTTTCTTGCGGCACTTTGTGTCAGTTCTTTAACAGCTGCATTTTTATCCTTCCTCTTAAGTAACCTTATGACTGTATTAGTTGCATGAAGCACCTCGAAAGGACAGCACATAAGCATTGACATATTCAAGGAACGCCTTGAGCTGGAACGAGCAAGATAATGAAATTTGATCAATTTATATCCCCAATCAAAGAGGAATTTATCTCATGTTTTACCATTCATGCCAGACAAGTCTGATGTTACGGTTTTAAAGCCCTGGATGGGGACTTGAGAGATCCAAGTTCTAGTCTTAAGTGAGAGAGGAAATTTTCCACATGACCTGAAAGAGAGTCAGTCTCTCTCTCTCTCAATCTCTCTCTCTCTGGACTACATCACAAGATAGTTGTGAATATCAAGTAGAGAAGAAGAGAGCTGTGTATGTCACTTTGAGCTCTCTGATGAGGGGAAAGACAAGTTATAAATATAAGTGAAAAGAAACCGTATTTCATTTATGCCCTCCTCTGGGACAGAGATGGAAGCTCGCTCCATCGTACAGCAGTCGAATATCGACCTTCCAGCCATCAAGTTCCACATCTTAACCACTAAACCACCACAGTCCCTCTAAGTCAGGGGTTCTCAACCTTTTCAAGTCGTGGCCTGGGTCACGCTCCCTCAGAGAGTTGAGGGGGGAAGACTGGTTTCCCCCCCCCCCAGCCGTTTACAGCTGCCATAAATCAGTCTGTGGGCAATTCCACCAGTGGCTAGAGCAAGGGTAGGGGCTGGATTAGTTGCCACCATGGGCTGGATCTGGCCCATAGGCCATAGGTTGACAACCCCTGCTCTAAGTTGTGATAAACTAGTATACAGTAATACCTCGGATAACGTTTACCTCGGATAACGCTAAAATCGCATAATGTTAAGCAATCTGAGGTGGAGAATTGGATCGAATAACGTTAAGGTCCTATGGGATGGATCGGATAACAACCACTAAAGCCTGTGCGGTTACAATGTATCTCTATGGAGCTTTAACGTTATCCGATCCATCCCATAGGATTTTAACATGGATCGGATAACACTAAAAATCGGATAACACCAAGACTTGTGGAACCAAGTTTTAGCGTTATCCGAGGTATTACTGTATAATAATTTCACTACCAGTACTGAAACTTTCAAACCATCCAAAACAGTGTTGCCTTTTGATTACCATCCAACAGTCCTATTTAATGAGGTGCAAGCTTCCTCTGAGTCTCCACTCCACTTTGGCCCACGATGCACAAACAAGAGAGGATGACACGATCTTAAAATGGAGATACTGGGTAGCACAGGTAGTCCAGAGCAGGCACAGAAGAATGACTGCAACACATGAGCAGCAAAAGTGTCCAAGCAGAGTCAATAGGTCAT
This sequence comes from Furcifer pardalis, assembly GCA_030440675.1. NCBI lineage: Eukaryota > Metazoa > Chordata > Lepidosauria > Squamata > Chamaeleonidae > Furcifer > Furcifer pardalis. The sequence goes on from CP126891.1 coordinate 126,481,222, forward strand.
TTTTCATTCTTCTTTGGGTAGAAAAGTTTGACATGAAAATCAGGAGATGTGTTTGTAAGATTCTGCAAGATGTCATCGTGCACATGATACATAAACTTGATTTGGAGAGAGCATTTAGTCTTGTAAACAAAAAGAGAAATCAAGTGTAAAAGAAGCAGGCAGACAGGGAGGGGGAAGGGGGGAGAGAATGGCATTCCACCCTTTCAAAATCTTATAAAACCTTGTGCCAAAGCTTCCCTTCTAAATTTCTCTCGCCACAGTTAACATTAAAGGCTCTTTGTATAGCAGTGATTACATCACCATTGGCAGAAAGCTGCACTGTAATTAATTGTTTATTGGTAGAACACGCTGCATGCCACTGGCGTGTGATCAAAGTCCTCAGCTATCATAGACAATAATTTAGTGATTAATAAAAATATCAGTTAGTGATCTTTAATCAAAGAGATAAAGGAAAGCTACCAATTATCCAAATTTTCCCACGTAATGTCAGACTCCGTTTAAGACACTTCACACACATGCAAAACTCAAGAGCCCTCGTGAATTAAATCCAACTCGTTTACTGAGACTATACGGATGTGTGCCTGAAAGCAAAGAATATTTTTCCTCAGGACTTCCTTAATCTTCTGCAAAACATAGATATATATCTCCCTTTAAAAAATATGCATACTAATTGAGTATACCAATTAAAACATATAACTTTACAGCTAAATAGGACCTTTATATACTGCATCAGGGAAAAAAAGAATCCGAAACACTTGCTCATACAGTCCATTTTCCTTTTCTGTTTCACAACTTCCCAGACTGCTTTTGAAAGAAATACAGTACTATCATTATGTATGACAGGATCCCACTCAAAACAAGTTCCTGAACTACTTGCACCCTAAACTGCCATTTACTACACCACACTGGGCATCCCAGCCTATCTTCACATCATATGCTTTACACCCATGATACACCTACCATTAAAATTCCCTCCCCACACTTTATATTCTACTTTTATTGTGATTTTATTGTACATTGCTTTTGAGTCGTGGTGGACCAAAGAACAGTTTATAAATACTGTAAAATGAATAAACACAAAATCTATTTGCACTTGTGCCATCTATCATTAAACCGGGAGCTGCTCTACAGGTCTCTGAGATCAAAATCTTTCCCATTCCTTCATCCAGATATGCTTTTAGACTTAGATACCAAGAGATTGGACACATAAACTTCCATATGTAGACTCTGGGCTCTAACATTCAGTAATGTCCTCTCTCGTCATTCCTCTTCCATGTCCATTTCCTAAACTAATAACCATTAACAACATAAAATGTATGGATAAGCATCCTATCTTATTTTACAACCTATTCACTCACTGTTGTTTCCTAAACACATGTTAAAAATCGTATCTAGGATGTGTTTCTACCATGACATGCATGGTGTGCATGTGAGTCATCTATTTTATTTTGCATCAGATTCTATGCCACATGACTAAAGCTTGTCCATTTTCACACAGAAGCTCCACTACCTCCCTACAAGATATGCCTTCAAACATTATTTTCAAGTTTGCTTTCTGCAAAGTTGATGGCTTACACCATCCCATGCCTAGTTTATGGCTAACTAGATAATCAGGTCAATGTCTTGATGGGTCGGGATTGTTATTTGCAGTCTTGATCTTTTGACCACCTTTTAGGGCAAGCTTCAAATCTAAGCTGCAAACTCACTTGCCTTTTTAGTTTTTTCTTCTTCTTCAATAAATGGAATTTTGCTTTCTGCTACCTATTTTGATCTGAAGAGCAACACAGAAAACCCAAAGAAAGTTATCTGCTTAAGGCATCGTCAAAAAAATTTCAGAAGTCCCATTCCCCCCCCCTTCCCCCACTAATTTTTTTTAGACTATCCGGTGGGAAATTATTTTCACTCAATAGTCTTTGTAGCAATTCTCCTTCTGGGCAGGTAGAAATTAGACATCCATGCTGATATCACACCACCTCATGCTGTCTTCCACAGCTGTTATGATGAGTAGCTAACTCAAGTCAACCCAAGTGACCATTTACCAGTTGCTAAACTGCTTTGTGCTTCAATCCCTATAATCACCTCAAAAAGTCAAAAAGAACAGGTATTATCACTGGCGCCGTGCCGCGCAACCCTCCAAGCCGCCCGAAGTTCCAAAAGGGTAAAGATCCTTACACTTTTCAAACTTCGGGCATGCACGTGCGGTGCGGCGCCGGTGAGAGGAGGATGCGAGGGACCTTCCCGCATCCTCCCGTCACTGCCGTCAAGCCGCGCAACCCTCCAAGCCGCCCGAAGTTCCAAAAGGGTAAAGATCCTTACACTTTCGGAACTTCGGGCATGCACGCGCGTGTCGTTCGGGGTTAAGGCAGGGGACGGGGGTCTTTCCCGTACCTTGCCCTAACCCCGAACGACACGCGATCGCGTGCCTACCCGGGGGGGGGGGATGCCGAGCCTTGCCTCGGCGTGGTTTGTCCCTGACGTCAGGGCTTTTTTTTAGCATTGTTCGATCAATGTATCGAACAATGTTAAAAACCGAACAACGTCATGACTTGTGGAACCATGTCATCACGTTGTTCGGGGTTCTATTGTACTGTTTGCAGGAATAATGAAGTCTTGAATTTATAGTTGAACTAAGCAATTTGTGGCCTTCTATATATAGTTAGTTAGGTTACATTATGTTTATACAGGAAATGCTGGATTACATGAACCTTTACATAGAGTCAGACCACCAGTCCATCAAGCCTCATACTGTCAGCTCTGACTGGCAGCAGCCTTCCCAGTTTTTCCACCCAGCACTCTTTCCAAAATCTGTGCAGAGATCCCCGTTACTTCTATTCAAATATAGGTCACACCCTTAATTCTGGCCAACGACAAAGCCAAGAAAGTGGCTTCATTTTGGCAGTCCAGGGTTTGATCGGGACATGAAAGAAGACAGGTCACACCCATGTCCCCATATCCACAAGGTCAAGATCCATCTTTTAGTTATCTGTGCATCTAAAAATGTTCAATAAAGAATCCTGAAATGAATAAGATACAGTAATATCTCGGATAACGTTTACCTTGGATAATGCTAAAATCGCATAACGTTAAGTAATCTGGGGAGGAGAATTGGATCGAATAACGTTAAGGTCCTATGGGATGGATCGGATAACAACCACTAAAGCCTGTGCGGTTACAATGTATCTCTATGGAGCTTTAACGTTATCCAATCCATCCCATAGGATTTTAACATGGACCGGATAACACTAAAAATCAGATAGCACCAAGACTTGTGGAACCAAGTCTTAGCGTTATACGAGGTATTACTGTATGTATTTCTAAAGCACATAACCAGAGCTAGCCACTAGAGGCCACCATCTGCAACGTAAAATATAGGGTTTGCTCCTTTCTGCAGTTTCAGGTACCCAAAATAGTTCTCCAAACATATCCCCGTAGATATGGACCTGTACTAACCACGTCCAACTCTGCTTAGCTTCTGAAATCAGATAGCTTACATAAAGATTACTTAAATATCTATTACAGTAAATTATATCTCTCTCCTTCCTAAGGACTATCACCTGAAAAAGAAACTATAACCATCGAAGCAACACTTTGATTATTAATATTGTATACAATGCAATCATTAAAGAGTAGAATATTCCTTCTTCCACCCCATAAAAGACAGAAATGAGGCAGGATTCTGCTCACCATTACTGCTAATTATACTAATTTTACCAAATACTGTACAATGTACACTCTTTCCCCAGTGGTTAAACAGGACTTTGGGTAGAGTATTTCTGGTAGGGTGACCTCAGCCTTCCCATACTCTTTGGGTGGGAATGCCCATGTATAAATATATCTGAGTGAGAAGTTCTTGTTGTTTTTTAAACCACCAGAATCCTGCAAAACGGCTTTTCCCTGACAGAACGAACACCTTGTCTGATACTGCACTGAGGCATCTCACTTCTTTTAAAAAAAGTTTTATTTCCAGTTGCCATGCTTTTCATGTCACCCAAAATCCAATGCCCCGCCCCAGGATTTATGATTATCTATCATAAACCTGGTAGATTACCATCCTGGTGAGGTGGGATGGGGATGGGTTTAAGATGAAAGATGCAATGGGAAGAATGGAAGAGAATGGCTGGCTCTTAATGGACAAAGTGTCCCCCTTTTTACCCCTACTACTGGTAGAACACAGAAGACATTCATTCTCAAAGAGTGCTGCACAATAGCGGTTTGTTGTGATCAGTATTACAATGAAGCATTTATCTAAGAGCTCAGCAAGTAGTGCTGACAAAAAATTAGGATGTCATGAGAAAAAGAAGAAGCTAGAAGGATTCCTTTCTGTGAAAGGAAGAAATAAAAGACAAGGTAATCCAGGGATACTATAAAAAAGCAGGGTCAAGGCCTAGTTTCCACAAGAAATCCAGCCAGATAGTTGAGTTATAAAAGAACGCTTAAGAAATGGTGAGCAGGTCTATGATTTGCAGGTTTTTATAGAAAGCAGTATGACAAAGCACAGAAATCTGCAACCTCCCCCTACCAAGGACTCTAAATAAATTGGATTAAAATTCCCATTCTAAACAGGGAGTATAACACTAGGCTGAGGAACGTTGGTTAGAGTTAAGAGCGTTGGGGTTAGGACTGGGAAAGCAATCACACTTATATACCATCCCATAATGCTTAGTGCACTCTCTGGGCAGTTCACAAGTCAATTAGCATTTTCCCAACATGCTGGGTACTCATTTTACTGACCTCAGAAGGATGAAAGGCTGAGTCAACCTTGAGCTCTGATCAGGATTGAACCCACAACCTTTTAGTTGCAGTACAGCAGTTTAACCATTACACCACCAGGGTTCCAGGGGAATCTTAGGTTCAAATCTTTACTCAGACATAAAGCTTACTTCTCAGCCTAAACGTGATCTCATAGCACTGTCATTGGATAAAGAGTACAGTAATGCCTCGGATAACGTTTACCTCGGATAACGCTAAAATCGCATAACGTTAAGTAATCTGGGGAGGAGAATTGGATCAAATAACGTTAAGGTCCTATGGGATGTATCGGATAACAACCGCTAAAGCCTGTGCGGTTACAATGTATCTCTATGGAGCTTTAACGTTATCTGATACATCCCATAGGATTTTAACATGCATCGGATAACACCAAGACTTGTGGAACCAAGTCTTAGCATTATCTGAGGTATTACTGTAATGGGGAAGATCCTACAGATGCTACCTGCAGCTCTTTGGGGGAAGGGCAGAATAAGAACTTCACATTAATGCACATTTATTATTAATACTTATTAATATAATGGACCCCAAGTAATTCCTGCATTAATCCAGTGAGCCAGTGTGGTTTACTGGTCAGAGTTTCAGACTGGGCCTTTGGAAACTGAAATATAAGTGCTCACTGAAATATGGAAATTGTAGGGGTGTCCTTGAATCTATAAAGACTTCATGGGAAGATGAGCTACAGTACTTTAATTACCTTGAACTCACTGAAAGAAAGACAGGATTATAAATGTAACTAGCAATTACAAAATAGTGCAAACCTCCCTCCCCCCTCCCCAAGAGACCCCTGCTGATTGTCTAGTTAGGCCAGTGGTTTGATTGAGCACTAATGTACTTTACATGGTCAACAGACAGGGCAATTATCTTTGCAAAACTGACGCAAACAAGGCTATCCAACACTGACTTTCCCAAGAACCCAAAAAATTCAGCGGTAGAGAATGAAGATCAACCAAATATACCTTGTACCCACTCACTTTAAATTTCATTTTCTGACTCAATGTGATAAAAATTGAATTGAAGATTACCTAAAATAAATATGACGCAACAAATCTTATAATAAGAAAGGCATTATGACAGAATGCTAAATCACACATGCACACACAAAATGCAACAGCCAAAAATATTCTACACTGGCATTGTTGCATTTCTCCACAGCCATAACCAAGAGCAGGCGTGAACGGTCCTACCAGCCCAACAACAAAGCTGTGATTACCCTTTTTTTCTCCTTACTGTAAACCCCATCTTTGCCATGTCCTTACATGTCACAATTGGGAGCAGGCTATGCTGCTTAAAAAACACAAGGTGGCCAAACATGGATTTAGGTGAACCTGGAAATGCTGAGTTTTTGTCAACATAGCTCCTAAGCCATAACCCTTCAAATACCAATAGAACCAAATGCTCCACTGGCACCAGTCCATGATACTTCCCAACACACAGGAAGAAATCTCCTCATTCAAGAAACAGGGCTTCCAAATGCAAAAAAATGTACTGGATATGTCCTTGTGCAAGTATAAAAAAATGCAACCTACTCATGTACTGTATATCTATTACACAAGTGATTTGACACAAACAAGAATCTCACTCTAGAATCCTCAAGAGGAGAAGTTCTGGGAATTAATACTCTAAAAAAAACTGTTTCAAACTCTGGGATTTTGCAGCCAGCTGATTAAAAACATTAACACAAAAACCTGGAGTGATAAAGAAACATGCTCATGGCTCAGAGACGCACCTGTTGCTGTTAAGCATGGTCTCTTCCTAACTACATTCCATCTCTTGCATGTGGGTCCAATTCATTACCTGGAGCTGTTGGGCAAAGGCAGTTTTAAGCAACTCAGGTTAATCTTTGTGTTAAGGAACCACCCATGTTTTGGGAAGTTGACCAGTTACTGGTGCCAATCACGCCTTTGAAAGAAGAAATCCAAAACACAGAAATGCTTTCAAACCAGCCAAAAGACACTTACAAAGAAAAAGACCTGAAAGTTGCAATTCTGGAACAGAGAAATTACAAAACTAGGACTGAAAGGGAGACAGCAGAAATCAAATACCTGTACATCCATCTGTTAGACACCCATCGCAGGGGACTAAATATTAGCGAAGGGTTTCTGGGACATTATCAAATTTGATACACAGATTGCTATATGATTTTATATTAGAACTTTCCTGCCAATTCTCTTTAGCAAAACAGAAAGTAACCAGGTACAGTGTTTTTGTTTGTTTTCTGACATGCAGGTCAAAAGTTCATCAGAGACCAGAATGGGCTTTCTCAGCAACCTTGAGATTGAAAGGGAGTCATTTAGAGCTTATCTCAATAATCTATTGCTGCTAATGACTGTGTGAAGCTGTACTGTTGTGTTTGCTTGTCTGTCATCTTGCTTGACCACACCCCTTCTCCCTTTGACACCCTGAATTTGGTGTATAAAAACCATGCATGTAAGTTTCATTCTTTGTCTGAAGAAGTGGACTTGATCCACGAAAGCTAAAAATAAAAATGTAGCAGTTAGTCTTTAAAGTGCTACAGTGTTTTTTATTTTATTTTTATTTTGTTTATTTTGTTTTAATTTTTGATATGGCTGAACCACAGACTAACACGGCTACTATTCCAAAAAATTACAAAGAAAAAGATATCTAAAAGCAAAAGTAGTTATTAAAGCTAATTTCACTACTACAATTCTTCTCAAGACAGCCTGCCATGGTATAAAAATCTAAAGTTGACTACATTCTCATGGAACAAAAAGTCAAACAGACTGTCAGAAAACAAGATATGAATGTTGCCCTTTATTATTAACCTTTGCTTAAACCTGCACAGACAACTGCAAAAATGTCAGGAAGATTCTGAAAGTAAGGCAGCAACTGTATGGTAGTAAATAATGTTTACCTAGATTCAGATCCCTTTTTTCCGTGATGCCTCTCCCAATCTCCTGAGTGGCTAAACCAGGGGTGCCCAAACTATGGCCCATGGGCCGGATCTGGTCCCTGATGCCAATTCATCCAGGTTGCACCACCCTCAGAAGTGGAAATAAAATGCACATGTGCAGGCAAGTAAAGGACCCGCTCATGTGCAGAACGCTGTCATAAATGACATGTGGCTGTCGTAGATGCGTTTACAACAGCCACTGGTCATGTACAACAGCATTCTGTACATGCATGGGCACATTATGTGCCCACACCTGTGCATTTTACTTCCGCTTCTGGTGAGAGGAACCACATGACTGGCCTGAACGGCTATCTGTAGGGCGTGGTCAGGCATGCAGACCAAAAAGTTTTGGCACCCCAGGGCTAAACAATAGCTTATTAATCACACAATCTTCTGTTTGTGCATAAATAAATTTCATGTCAGAATTTACTCCAGGTGAATGGATTTTTGCTGAAGAAACTCTGCTTGGGGACGCCCAAATGAGGCTCCTGTTATCCACCTTTACCTTACTCGGTTTTTTAGGCAGCCTTGGATACTACAGGTGATCACAAATTCCAAACAGGAGACTGCATGGAACTCCATGTCCTTCCCTCAGTCACTAAAATGCAGAAGCCTGCCAAGTAGATAGCAGCCTGTGTTTCCATGGGTGGCCACATGAGCATGCAAGAAGAAAAGAAACACATGTGTAATCAGCAGTCACAGGATTCTCAGCTACTTTCAGGAATGTGACGACATTTGGCCAATGCTCCTTCTACCTGCATAGCAAAAGGGCACCGAGTCCAAACACAAATTAGTCCATTAGCTTGCTGCATTTAGGCACCTGTAGAACTCAAAGAGGGCTGCAGTTGCTTAGTCATTAAGATGCTGAACTTGATGACTGGAAGATCAGCAGGTCAACAGTTCAAGACTTGAATGCTTCTCGATGGAGGGAGCTCCTGCCTCTGTCCCAGGCTCCTGCCTACTTAGCTGTTCGAAAGCAAGAAATTGCAAGTAGATAAATAGGTACCACTTTAGTGGGAAGGTAACAGCATTCTATGCGCTCCAGCATCTAGTAATGCCTGCCACATGACCACAGAAATGTCTGCAGGCGCAGACAGCGTTGGCTCTTTGGCTGCTAACAGAGATGAGCACCACACACTATAGTCGGATATGACTAGTTTTCGAGCAACAGTGGCCTTTACCTTTACTACGCCAAGGGTCGTGGAAGAACCAACAGGAAGCAGATTCCTGTTCAGAGACATTCTTGCTCAATATTGCTGCTATCTCCCAAGAGAGAAAGAATAAATAGAAAATAACCACACAAGGGAGAATGCACAGAGGCATTAGCGCAGACACTGGGGGGAAACCACTGGATGCTAGCAAAATCTTTCGAAAAGATCACAAAAATAAAAGAGCATCAGCCAGCACACAGCTTTGGAAGCAGCATCTGGCAAGCCTAAGAGACCCCAGAGTGCAATACCACCAGGGAGGAAGGTTCATGCTACAAACTCGCACTGTACACACTGCTTTCAAGTCTCCAAGAGACAAAGAACCTTGGAGCTTATGGCAGGACTCTACATTATATGTAACTGTACAGTTTTTACTTTTGCACACTGCAGCCAGAGTCCAAAGTGGATAATAAACACTGGGATCTGGGGAGAGAGAAAAGGCCTTCTTAACCCTTTTCCTCAAGGCATTTTGCTCCTGAAAATCACACTCTCATGTACATGCAGCCGCTTTTACTGCCTTCAGGAGTGGAGGATGGGGGAAGAGATTACTCCAATGGAAGCATAAAAACCTTAACAATACCTAGGAGCTCTGCAGTAAAAATATAAAATTGCCATGCTTACACACTCTCCTCCTTCTCTCTCTCTGAAGCACAGTAATAGATGCAGTAAGCATCGGTTAAATATTGGGAATGTGATGAATCAATATTTATTTACTGCACAAGAGATGGGTTCCCAAGTGTTCAGCACTAAAAGATACCCAGATCTATAGTGTAATCTACTAACATGCACATTTTTTAAAAAAACAAATCGATCATGACCATCACCTCTACCATCCAACACATCATTATTCATTCTAAAATAGAGGTTCTTGGCTGCTCTCGTGGCAAAAAATTCTACTATATAGGTCACAGCACTAACACAAAACCATGACTACCCCTGTAAGCAATCTTTGAAGCAAAGAGTTTCAAGTGAGTCTGTAAGCCCCAGTGATGATGATAACTCTGGTTGGCATTCATTATTTTTAGAGCCAACTGCAGATTGAATGCTATGCCACTGTTAAGCTTTTACTAACCTGGCATCCTCCAGGGGTTCTCAACAGTAACCGCCCAGCATTCCTGTCCATCAGCCATTCTGGTTGGGGTTGATGGAAGATAAAGTCAAACAACATCTAAACCGGGTTCCCAACTTGTGGGTCATGACACTAAAGGGAGAGTGCAAAGTGTTTTCTGGGATGTGTGTGTGTGTCACTAAACTTCTACTACACCAAACTGATAACAAGAGTCTTGTGAGGAGGGAAGGGGAGGAGATTAGACCAGTCGTGCCCAAACTAAGGGCTGGGGGCCGGGTGCAGCCCCTGACGCCAATTCATTTGGCCCGCGAAGCCCTTGTCGCTCCTGGAAGCATACAGGCGCGTTTTACTTCCGCTTCCAGGAGCAACGAGTGCTTCGTGGGCCGGATGAATTGGCGTCAGAGGCCACACCTGGCCCCCGGGCCTTAGTGACTGGCTCCTTGAAACACATGATCGGCCCATGGCCCAAAAAGTTTGGGCATCCCTCGATCATTGTTTCCCATTCTTTGGTTTTGGGACTTCAATGCCCAGAAGCTTAAGTCAATTCCCCAAAGCACTGATCAGCCAATGTACTGACTTAGGCTTCTGGGAATTGAAGTCCCCCTGTGGGCCCTGGGCCCCATGTTGGGAACCACTGGATTAGACAGACATTGCCATTTTGTGAGGCAGGTCATGTGGCAAACCTACCACATTAGTGGTACAAATAAATCTACTTTTAATGTGTTTTATCTCATTAAAATGTCTTTTTAGGCAAATAGTCAAACCTCGCATAAAGAGTGCCTCGCTTAAAGAGCAGAATTTCCTCTGAATGGTCGCTTCGCTTAACAAATAAAAGCAACCAAAAACTCGCTTAACAAATAAATTGGGCCTCGCAATTCCCACCACCAGAAGTCACAATTGGTCACTTACAATGGTGCTTTGCTTAAAGAGCAAACTCACTTAAAGAGCAATCCCGTGGAACGAATTATGCTCTTTAAGCAAGGTACCACTGTACATTCAACTACAATATTGAAGGTGCTGGCTGTAAAGATCTGCTTGTCCACAGACACCTCTCTTACAAAGTTATTCTGTCCTAACAGAAACAGTCAGGAAGAGCAAGAAGCAAGAAAGCAAATTTTAACTGCATTTTAACAAGCAGACAGAAAGTTTAAAAAAAAAAACACATACACCAATAGATCAATTGGATTCCAGCAAGCCACATAAGAATGCCAATGTGCTTCTGCCTCTCATCAGGCATGCCTGTTAATGACCTTCTATTAACTGTTCCATAAAATTTTCTGCTAGGCTAGGACATCTGACATAATTTGCACCATAAAACAAATTTTAAAAAGCACCACAGACAGCCAACCAAAAGGTCAAAGAATTTGGGTAATGGACCTAAATAAAGAATTCTGTGAAATCAAAAATGCCTTGAAGGAGGAGGATGCATCTATCTGTTCATGTCACGCAGGACTGAATCATTAGACAGCCAAGGTAGGAATGGCAACTCCTTACTTCCAAGTCATCTAGGTGTCAGGGCCAGATACCCACAAACCTTTATTCAGCAGGAAGCAGCACCATTCTGGAATATTTGGCCAACCGACAGCCAGCATGATAGTGGAGTTACAATGTGTGTTATTCTATAAATCTCTAAGAGAGACTCAATGCTCAGACTTCCAATAAGAATTGACTTAGGGTAATGGTAAAGGTCACCCTTGCTTGAAAGCCAGTCGTATACAACTCTAGGGTTCAGTGCTCATCTCTGTTTATAGCCAATGAGCCAGTGTTGTCTGTGTTTGCAGGCATTTCTGTGGACATGTGGCAGGCATGAGTAAACACTGGAGCGCACACAACAGTGTTTACCTTCCCACCGAAGTGGTACCTATTTATCTACTTGCAATATCTTGCTTTCGAACTGCTAGTTTAGCAGGAGCTGGGACAAAGAGAGGAGCTCACCCTGTCATGCAGTACTCGAACTGCCGACCTTCCACTCATGTTCAGCGTCTTAACCACTAAGTCACCACAGTCCCTTGGAACTGACTTACAGTTACCCACATAGGGCCTTCCAGTTAAGGGAGATATCTAAGGAGTGGTTTTTCCTGTACCCATTCCCAGTGCATTTCAATGGCCAAGCAGGGACTGGCACACAGCTCTTCTCAGTCCTAGCTTTACTCATGGCAGGCATGAGTAAAGACAAACAGCACACAGAACGCTGTTACCTTCTCACCTATTTATCTACTTGCAATTTCTTGGTTTTGAACTGTTAGGCCAGGGGTGCCTAAACTTTCCGGGTTGTGGTCCCGTCATGTGGTTCAGAGGCCGGATGAATTGGTGTCCGGGGCTGGATCTGGAACACGGGCTGTAGTTTGGGCACCCCTGTGCTAGGCTAAAGTTCCATTAAATCAAAATTTATGTGGCAGCAGAATAACGCTTTACACGTCTAATGCCCCAAGTAAAAACCCTCATTTTTAAAAAAAATCATTTTAATTAAATTTTCAAACAAAATACTATTTTTAAAAAAACAACATACATTACAACAAATACAACATATCAAAGAAAGAAAAAAGAAAAAGAGGAAATAAAAATATACAATAGAATATAGAAATGCCACTTCAGTCAGATGGGACAGTGTGGCCCACAGTGAGCTGGTGGCCTAACAGACATAAGCAGAGTTGAGCAAAGTATAGACCTCAAAATACTGGCAGACTGCAACACCCAGCATTTTTCATTCCTGACTATGTCAGCAAGGGCTACTGGGAATTAAGTGTCCAACATTGGCAGGCCAACAACTTTGCAGCTCAATCTCTAGCATAAATAGACATTTTTTAATACTAGGAGTAAATTCTGTGCCTGTCCAAACATTGCTCTTGGCAGCAATGTAAGAGGATACATGACATGCATAGCCATTTAATTACCCAAAGTGACTCTTTAAGGATAACAAACTAACCCATCAATTCTTGATGTAAATGCATGATGATATTCTAATTTAATTAAAGATGATATGACAAGCTGACTGGCATCTGCTGATTCCCAAAGCAATGAACTAAATATATAAAGCCAGTGCAGCATATGTGTGTTTATGCGTATATGTGCACGTGCAAGCAACAAAACACAAACACATCGAGGGCAAATGGAAAACATCTAACTTCTCCACTACAACATATATGCAAGTACAGTCAAACCTCGCTTAGCGAGTAACTCGCTTAACAAGCGAGTTTTTCGAAAAGCGAGCTGACTCACATAACGAATATTTTCGCTATGTAAGTCCGACTCGCACAGCGAAAATTTTTGCTATGTGAGTCAGACTTCCCCTATGGAAACGCTCCCATAGCAAGGGTTTCTATGGGGGGAAACTCACATAAAGAAAAAATATTCGCTATGCGAGTCAGACTTCCCCCATAGAAAACTCGCATAATGAGCATTTCTATGGGGAAAACTCGCATAGCGAAAAAAATCATTATGCGAGTTTTTCCATAGGGATTTTCGCTATGCGAGTAAAATTCGCATAGCGAGCAGCCTCACTGAACGAATAAAATTCGTTATGTGAGGTATTACTGTATGAACAATGCTGCCTCAAATGTAAACACCTTTTTGACAGGCAGGTGGAAGAATTAATCTACAGATGGAAACAGATAAAATACATTAAAATATGTTGCTGTTGTAAAAAATTAAACTGAATCAGGCAATTTCCTCACATTTAATGCATATGCCCCTGTATGCTTGAGGCATTATTAGTTTGTCCAGGGCAAAACTTCCTGCTAGGTGGAAAGTACTCAGTGCCCATCTTCCTGTGTTCTTTTCACCACTCAGAGGAGGAGGAGGAGGAGGAGGAGGAGGAGGAGGAGGAAGAAGAAGAAGAAGAAGAAGAAGAAGAAGAAGAAGAAGAAGAAGAAGAAGAAGAAGAAGAAGAAGAAGAAGAAGAAGAAGAAGAAGAAGACACACCAAACACCCAATTTATTCTTGTTTTCAAGGAACCCAAGATCTAATTTCCTGGGCTGCCTGGCAACAGGGTTTATTACATTTGTAATCTCTCTTTGAATCTACATTTCCCCTCCTACCGGTCCTTCTTAAATCCCCTCATGAGTTGTGAAACAGCTAATATTGTTAGCCCTAGCTTTTTATTAATAACCTTAGAGGCTCCCCCACCCACTAAAATATATGTACATTTTTTCCAGTTAGGGGAAACATCTCACTGTCCGTCCTCTTTTTTCAAACCATATAAAAGCTTATACCCTAGCTTTCACACAAAAATAGCTGTAAGCAAGAATCTAATTAGTTTTATAGAAAGGAAAAGGGTTGGGGTTGTTTTTTTAGCCATTTCTCTTCCTTACATGTAAAGCAGGGGTTCTCAACCTTTTTAAGCGGGGGGGGGGGGAGGTCAAACTCCCTTAGACAGCTTCCAATGGCCAGATGGCCCTTTTGTCCTTCCTGCACCACATGGCACTTCCTGGTGTGGTGGAGGCAGTGGGGGCCCCCACATGAAATGGCACCATGAGCCACAAATGGCACCATGGGCAGCAGGTTAAGAATCCCTGATGTAAAGAGACAAATGGCCGCAGGCCATTAAGTAAGCTTCACTTTCATTTCAAGGAATAGAAACTATCTCTCAAAAATTACCGTATTTTTGGACCATAAATCACACTTTTTTCTCCCCAAAAGTGGGGGGAATGAGGGTACGTCTTATGGTCTGAAGGTTCAGGATTTTTCTTGTTTTCCTGCTCTAAAAACTGGGTGCATCTTATGGTCAGGTGCGTCTTATGGTCCGAAAAATACGGTGACTACACAATCATTGCCAACAGTGAGCATGCATATAAATGTTGCAGCAGGATTCTATCCAGCCTACTCAAGAGTAAGTATACTGCTGTTATATTGACTGCAGCCACAACCCCCCAAACTGTGCTATCTCTCTACTGCAGTGGTGCCCAAACTAAGGGCCGGGGTAGGGTATGGACCCTGATACCAATTCATCTGGCCCGCGACGCCCTCGATGCTCCTGGAATCGGAAGTAAAACACGCCCATATAGGCGGGTTTTACTTCCGCTTCCACGAGCAATGAGGGCGTCGCGGGCCAGATGAATTGGCACTGGGGCCACACCCGGCCCCTGGGCCTTAGTGACCGGCTCCCTGAACCACATGATTGGCCCGCGGACCAAAAAGTTTGGGCACCCCTGCTCTACTGTGTCTAAGTGAAAGAAAATGATAAATTTAGAATGGCAGTGAAGAAGGAAGGCCACAAATGAGAGAGATGCAGGGTGAAACGTACATATGTGTCAGTGGTCCATTACCTCACAAGTAAGTCGCAAGTGCGCTGCTTACCACTTCCTGGAATTCTTTTGAAATGTGAACCAGTTCACGCTTGCATAGCTGTCACTTAACAAATACTGCATCAAGTAACACCACTCATATTAATAAGCACCAGATATTACCCCTCAGTAAAATTATGCCACTCCTCTCCTTCAAAAAAGGCCCTCAAGGCAGCTAAGATATATAATTAAAAACAAAATTCAGATTAAACGTACTATTAAAAGCCATTTTTTTAAATGCAATAAAAAGAGACAGTTAATATCCTCTTCATTTAAAAAAAATGTTGGAATGTCTACAGAACAAGAAAACCAGCCTAGTAGCATGGATGCTACCACTGAGAAGGTCCTCAAACACAATGGTTTGAGTTCTGAGAAGCCCTCACAGGAATTAGCTGTGGTACAGATGAAGGAGAGTCTTGGCTAACCTTCTTCTTCTTCACCCCAATCTCCCCCAGACATTTCAGCTTCCGCATTCAGGAAGGTCCCCCAACTCTCAGGAGAGGTTTTAGCGGTGCTGCTAGGAGGAGGAAGAGGAAGGTGGCCAAAGCTATCAGTCTCTCTTGTATAAACAGCTGCAGGCGGTTGAGGACCCTCTCGCCCACTGACTTCCAGGCCCCACCATAGACGCCTGGAGGAGGATATAAAGTGCCGCCAGCCTCAGGCGGTGATGGACGCTCCCACCCACTGTCCTCTGGGCCCCGCAATAGACACCAGGAGAAGGATAAAGCGCCACCGGCTGTGGGCAGCTGATGATGACCCTCCTTCTCATAGAAAAACATAACAAAAATAGCATTGCTGCTGCCACCAGACTCCTGCCTCTCGCATGCCCAACAGAGGAAAATGACACAGCTGTTGGAGGGCAGGCGGCCCATAAGAACAGCAAAAAAACTATGTTGCCACTGGCACTGCTGTATATGCTATTCGGTTGTATTGCTACGTTGGATTGCTACATTTCATTGTTATATTTTACTGTATGACTCTATTCCACTGCAATGTCATATTTTATCGTTATATTTTATTGTATTATATTGTTGATGTGTTGAGATTTCTGTGAGCCGCCCTGAGTCGCGTACGTTGAGTGGGCGACATACAAATCCAATAAACGAAATGAAATCATTCCTAGGACTAAAGCCCAGAGCCAACCCACATATTCAACCAGAATTCCTGAGCAGTAAGAACTTAAATAATATGCATACATCTCAAGTAAAAAAAGAGAGAGATAAGTTGCAGTTGTGACTCTTCACATATAGGAGGCACTAATATAGTTCCAAAGAAAGCCAAAAAGGACCCCACAGGGCATTCACCAGCTGAGCAACTTTGTGCACATTTCAAGACATTTTTCTCTGCTTCAAGCTCTGCTGCGATGTAAGAAAGCCCACTGGAACAGTTGCAAACCAGGTTACAGTTCTCTAAAGCCTACAAAACTGTTTGGTTCGATCCCATTTCCTTCTTTTTGTTCTACCCTCACTTAACAGCTTGGGAGAAGAAGCTGGATTTTACTTAACTATTCCGGACTGACAAATCAGTAGGTATTCTGTGCCACGTGCAGACATCTAATGGGCACTCAAGGTTATTTTATTCCCACACTGGTAATGATTCACACTCAATCCAAGATTTATTTTAAAAAAAGAGCTGAAAGACAGTGCAGGCATAGAAAATAGAATGCTGTGCTAGGACTCAAGAGATCATGTTCCTTCCTGGCCATGGAATCTCACTGGCTCCCACGGCAATAGTAAGTCCTTGAACATCCCTCACAACTGTAAGCTGGAAGTGACTTGACCCCTCATAGTAGCACACACAAAGAGAGCATTGAAACCCAGCTCAGAACCAAGACAAGTCCTTCATGCACATCACTAGGCATGCTGATGGTTCTCCACCCAAGACATTTTGCTGTCTGAGAAAGCACAAGCTAGTAGTCTCACCTATTTCACATGTAGAATATAACTACTATGCTATCAACTGGATCTTAGTGCAATGCTGGTGATAGAATAATTTCTTCCACTATCATGTTGGCAGTAGGAGATTTTATAGCAGGGGTTCTCAACCTACAGCCTGAGGGCTGGATACGGCCCATGACACCATTTCATGTGGCCCACCACCACCTTAGCCAAACACCAGGAATTGCCATGTGAGGCAGGCAGGACAAAATGCCCCCTGGCCCCCAAAGCTATCTGTGGGAGCATGCACAGGCCCTCAGTTTGAAAAGGTTGAGAACCTTGTTTTATAGCAACAGGATAGATTATGTGTCCTCTGTTCTCTCACAGAGGTGGAGGGCTATGAGGTTGGCCCATAAGAGGAAACCTCATCAACTGCTGCTGCCTCTCCACATCTTTGACCTCAAATGAACATCTTGCTCCTTGAGTGCTCTTGTAACCTCAAGCAGCCTATACTGCAGTCCTGATGTGTTGGAGTTGTGAGAACTCTTCCTGCAACATTTGGGGGACACAAGGTTCTGGGAACCTCAGCCAAGAAACCTCTATATGCCCACAGAGGAGTTTATCACCACTCACACAGGGGTTTTGGAAAGCCTCCACAGCGACCACTAACCTCTGAAGAAGGGAATGTCTGGGAGTGGCCAAGACCCATGATGGCCACAAAGGATTATGGGACTGGTAGTCTTTGGAGAAATACTTTTTAAAGAGTGTAATGGGCAGAGTATGTCCCTAACCCCCTGGACTGTCCCTGGACTTTAGCCTCTCCCAGCCATCTCCCCCTTCTTCAGAAGCAAATGGTTCTTCTTGAAGCTTATCAAGGCCCCCCCATCTGAGTGTTAGAAAACTACTCTGTGGATTACAATTACAGTAAAACCTCATATAACACTAAAACCTGGTTCCACAAGTCTTGGTGTTATATGATTTTTAGTGTTATCTGATCCTCTATGGGATCCATAGAGATACATTGTAACCACACAGGCTTTAGCGGTTGTTATCTGAAGCATCCCATAGGATCTTAATGTTATCTGATGCAATTCTTCCCCCCAGATTCCTTAATGTTATGCGATTTTAGTGTTATTCGATACTAATGTTATATGAGGTATTACTGTACTTGACTGTAGCAACCAGAATTCCAGTTGGGAAATTCCTGATAAAATTCAGGGGGGTTTAGGATAAGTGCTGGGAACAACCAGATCCCCCCCCCCCAATCCCGGTATTACTTCTATCGACTGTGAACCCTTCATAGGTGTTCAACTACCTATGCAGAGATGGTGCCAGTTATAGGCATAAGGTGGCACACACCAGAGAAAACAAAGTTCAGAAATATCAACCTTAGGAGCTACAGTCCAAGACCATCTGTCCAACACAGCAGACTGGGGGGTACTGGAAAGTGTAGTCAAAAAAACAACCCCATTTCCAAATTATCAGAAAGGAGAATCAAGCAACTGAGCTACTCCAGTCCATGTTACAGCTTTCTTTCCTACTCCAACTTGAGTTCCAACCATCTCCTTAAAAAGTGAGCCCACGCACGCCCACTGAGCATCAATTCCCTAAGGCAGGGGTGGCCTACCTTGGTGCTCCAGCTGTTCTTGGACTTCAATTCCCAGAAGCCCAAGTCAGCATGCCTGCTGATCAGGGCTTCTGGGAATTGAAGTCCAATAACAGCTGGAGCACCAAGGTTGGCCATCCCTGCCCTAAGGGGTTAAATCCCTTTTTCATCTAGCTACATGGTCTCTGGAATATATAATATATTACATGTTATACAGAAAGGAGGAAGAAGAAACAAAAAAAAACTCTCATAAAAAAGAAAAATCCAACTCCTGAAACTTGTTATATAAAAATAACAAACCACACCATGAAGCCCATGCAATTTTCTGCAGAGGGCTGTCTCTTGTTATACTTACTCTTGTATTATTATTCTCTTTATATAGTCTATAATCTGAACAGTAGTAAATTTTAGTACAGGGCACTGAAATCAGAATCCCAATAATCTCAGCTTTCCCATTGTAAGAAGACAAAGCAAATTTCATGCCCTGATGCAAAAATTTAATTACTGTTCATATTTACACCCTGACTCTCCTCCTAACTCCAAAGCAGTGTGCGTGGGTGAGTGAGTGAATGCCTCTGTGAGCACATGTGTAAACCTGCAGTGCACACAGACACATTTCTGAAGCAAAGGCAAGCTTATAAAGTCTTCCAGTTCTTAGGGGGCAGGATCCTATGCCTGGATAAAATACCTCATTACAGGAAGAGCCAGGAACTGCCTTAAGTCCCTTGTGAAGGCATCACCATCATCATTGCCATCATCAAGTGGGAGAAAAAGCAATGGTTTATTCAATGCTTTAAATAGAAGGTATTATCCCTGTACAATGAAACACTTATCTATGCTATATCTGTGTGTCCACAGTCCTCTCTACTTTTTCTTTTTTGCTTTTTGAATAACTTCACCCCACATGACACAGAATTTAAGGTGACAAGTACACTATAATTATAAGAAACACTGAAGAAGGGAATGTCTACATGAAGCTTCTGTATCTATAAATTAAAAAGGCTCACAGAAAACTTGGTTTTCTTTCTGCCTCGCTAAATCTTTTCCTCTACTATTCCATCATTTCTCGCTTTTTTCTACTGCTATTTATAAAAAATCTTATTCTGTAGACCAGATTTTTTTAAAAGTGTTTACATGAGAACAAAAACTCATGGGTTGTTTTTGGTTCACTAAAGCTCAAACAGTTACTTGGCACCCTCTTGGTATGTGGAATTATAACTCCCATAAGCCTCAGAATGCACTGCTAATGATCCAACATTATGGGATAGGGTGGCAGCAGGCAGCCTAGCCCTTCATTAGGTTCTGGCCTGATAATAATTTCTTAAATAACTTAAGAGCCACATTTTGGTTCTATCTCCTGTCAACTAAATTTGGGCACACTTGAAGCCCTTCAGATGTTGCTAGACTGCAACTCCCAGTCATTCTCCTTGCTGGTTACAATTACAGTACTGCAGTTGATGGTAGCAGGCGCGTGCTGGTATATCAGGCAATCCGACTTTGTCGCACCCTGCCCTGGCCCATGGCACCCTGGGGCACTAACAGCAATGTATGGGATTCCCTCCCAACCGCCACCACTCCCTGTCCAGTGTCTTCCATGGTGCCTTGCACACCCTTGGATAGGAGCTTTCAACCCATAACATCTGGATAACATAAGAGTTGCACACTCATAAACTAAAGGGTTTAGATTCCCTTCTCATGTATCTTTCTCCTATATCACTTATCCACTGGCATACAAGTACAGGTTTTGGCCTCATGTCCAAAACAATGAACTATTAGATGTTTGCATAAAACTATCTTATATGATACAGATCCACAGGCAGACAGTCTTATCTCTATTAAAAAGTAAGGAGAGAAGAAATATAGAAGCCCCTCCACTGGGCTTTCCGGGGCTTTCATTCCAACAAACCTTCCTGCATGACTCCCCCACTGCATCTCTCAGAAGTTAACAGAACAGACAAGAAATATATATATATTAAGGGCTAAATAACATCCTGCACTCCACAGGGTGTGTCGAAAGCCATCCTCCCTTGAGAGAAAGAACGTGGAGGTTTGCCAAGACTGGAGGTGGAGGGGCGGAAAAAGAAAACTTCAGAGATTTTAATGCTATCAAACAAATCAGATCACACTAGGCGTATTTTGGGTAGTATATTCTTTTTTAGTTCTAGACACAATAACACCCTTGGACAGTTAAGAGCAAAAATCTCACTGCACCTTTGAGCTGGTTGCAAAATGAACCCACAGGATCAAGACTGCAAACTCAAAAGCCACAGAACTGCCAAGTGTGTAACTGGCTAACCAGGCGAGACCATCTTGAAATTAGTCAGTCCAGGGCATATTAGCTTAATTTTTCTCAGTTACTTTAATTTAAGTTACAAAAAACAAATCAAGACACTGATTAAGGAGGATGGTATTTCTCAAGGAGAAGTGGTAATATCTGTGTAATCAAACACCAACTCGTTTATTTCCAATGCATTTCATTAACAGCACATTACAGAAGCTTTGCTTAAAATGGTACAGCTTGAACAAGAGGCTCTTTGCCTTACACATCCCTACACTCTGACAGGCTTTACACATTGCAGTAACCAGTTCCTGTTCCCAGCTATGATACCCTTGATTATGTTAGGGCTATAGTGGCCATAAAGTTTGTCTTTTAGTTGTGCTGTCCTAGGCTTCTGAGAGTCACCCAAAATCACCCAAAGAGTTGAGGAATTGCTTGTGTAGAACTAGTTGCTATGTGGAAGTGTATACAGTAATACCCCGGATAATGACTGCATCGGATAACGATGCAAGTTTTTTTTGGGGAAACTTAAATTGGATAACGATTGTTTAGCGTTATCCGAGGCAATGGTCTGCGGGTGTGGGGTGGTTTGGGTAGAACTTCTACCCAATCCACCCCCCACCCGCAGCGGTCTCTGCGACTGCAGTAGGGTTGGGGAAAGGGCACGCCTTTCCCCCGACCCTACTGCAGTCGCAGAGACTGTGTGAATGAAGTAAAGGCAGGGAGGAAAAGAGTGAGATGCGATCGGGTCTCTCTCTTCCCTCCCTGTATTTAAACTACAGGCAGGAAGGGAAGAGATAGATGTGATTGGGTACATATAGAAACAGTATAAATAACAATTTTAAGGCACAAAGAGTGCTAACATCTCTTTTAAAGCAATACAGTAATACCTCGGATATCGCTAAGACTTGGTTCCACAAGTCTTGGTGTTATCCGTTTTTTAGTGTTATCCGATCCATGTTAAAATCCTATGGGATGGATCGGATAACGTTAAAGCTCCATAGAGATACATTGTAACTGCACAGGCTTTAGCGGTTGTTATCCGATCCATCCCATAGGACCTTAACGTTATTTGATCCAATTCTCCTCCCCAGATTACTTAACGTTATGCGATTTTAGCATTATCTGAGGTAAACGTTATTCGAGGTATTACTGTACGTTTAAAGCACAAAAATACAGGTTGCCCCTCGTATCTGTAGGGAAATCGTTCCGATACCTACTGCAGATACCTGAAACGGCAGATAGCAATGAACCTTATATTTTACACTGCAGACAGTGACCTCTAGTGGTGACATCTGGTAATGCACCACAGAATACATATTATGTATTTCGGGATCTTTATGTTGAATATTTTTAGACCCACAGATTAGAGAAACCATGGGTCTGAACCTGCAGACATGGGTGGGTGTGGGTGGGTGTGTCACCTGTAATGATTCTTCCCTCCACCTGATTCCTCTCTCATTTCATTCATATGCTGCCTTTCCTTCCTCTCACGGGGAACACAAGATGACTTACAATCAGTTATAACAACACAATTAAAAACAATTTATGGGGAAGGCAGTGAATTTCTTTGTGAATGTGCTAGTTTTAATAAAGTATATTATTTCCAATACAAGGTTTCCCTTCCCACAGAAGATGTCATTTCTCCTCAGAACTTTTTTCTCTTCGTTCATGATGAATGTGGCACTTAAAATTTTCACTATTTACTCACAAACTAAACAGTGGGTAAACAAGCCTGAAAGAAAATCACTGAAATGTTCCCTTTAAAAGCCATTTCTTTCTGTCCACCCCACACTTAAAAAGAGAGGACTTCAGTTGCTCTCACAGCTCAACCTCCCCTCCCCCCTTGTCCACTCCTGAATGAATGTGAGAACTTCCTGCACTCAGAACAACATGAATAGCCCTGGCAGCTAGTCAAGAAGATAGTACAGCCCTATGAATGCCCCAAATTCAGCTTCTGTGCAGCCGCTAAATTAAAAGCAATTCAAAGGCTTCACAAAGCCTGGGCTATTTAATGGATTCAGCCTTTTATTTGATAATATAATTAGGCAGCATACAAATGAAAAATGGCCTTTTCCAACTGTCTGTGCTGAACAAGCACAGTGAGTGACTTCTCTCAAGGCTCTTCTCTTTCTCCTCAGAGGAAGGTTTGGCATTCCTGTAAAATCTTTCAGAGATCTGCAAAACCTCTATAAGTCAAGGCAGCCTTGAAACAATTTACAAAAAAGCTTGGGTGATTCGTTACCGCAACTGTTCCATACTGCACAACATGTCTTTGCCTTGCCCAAAGGGTCTATGAAACCACTTCCATTAAATACCACGTCTTCCAGTTCTGTTATATATACTCCCAAATATTTGGCTAAAGCAGAGATTCTCGACCTTTGGCCCATGGGCTGGATGTGGCCTATTGCACCATTCCATATGCCTCCACTGCCTCCACCACAGCAGGAAGTGCCATGTGGTGGAGGAAGGGCAGAAATGGCCATCTGCCCCCCCCAAAAAAAAAAAATCTGTCTGTGGGAGCATGACCCAGCCCCTGGCTTTAAAGGGGTGAGAACTCCTGGGCTAAAGTGATGCTCAGCCTAACAAGACAGACCCCTCTTGATACACTCTAAATAAGTTTATCCCATTCTTTCATTTTTGGACTTCAATTCCCAGAAGCCAAAGTCAATTCCCCAAAGCACTGATCAGCCAATGTACTGACTTAGGCTTCTGAGAATTGAAGTCCCCCTCTGGGACCTGGACCACACTTTGGGAATCACTGCTCTAGATAGAGAGAAACCTCTTGGACCACAGTGATAGTTACTCTTCTTTCATGTGGTTCATTCTCCACACCAATGCCCATTTCTCCCACAATAAGAGGGAAAGATCCATTATCTCTGTCACAAAACAATTCCACAACACTTGGCTGCATAGAGTCAAATGTAGATGACTGGTGCAACTCCCATCAGTTCAAGTCCACAGAGCCAATACCTGTGTAACATAGTGGTTTTAGAACAGTTGGACCCAACTACAGATACTTAGTTCACTTCGCAACTCTGCAGGAAATTCCCTGCTAATTGTGGAGCAAACAACATCTAACCTAAAGAGTAGCTGTGAAAAATAAAGTGGGGAGAGGAAGAACCACGTATATTATCTTTAGCACGCACGCACGCACAAACACATGCGCACGCACATCATTCAGGGCTTGCCAATTCAGTTCACATGACTTCTGCAACTTTCATGCTCAGCCATTTGCTCTTTAAAAACTTACATAGCCATTAGAGATGGAGTGCCCAAAATCAACAGGCTGCCATCCGTGCTGCAGAGGGGCGTGGCAAACTCTGTGCTGAGAGGAGGAAGTGCTCCCATTGGACTGCTAGGCATAGGGGTGGGGCGAGCACTGTGCTGGTGGGAGGGAGGAAGCACTCCCATTGGGCTGCTGGGCAGGGCAAACTCTGTGCTAGGGTGACACAGCACATGCCCACAGAGCAGGCTCTGAGTGCCCCCTCTGACACGCATGCCGTAGGTTTGCCACCAAAGCTCCAGGCTTTCTTGGCACCACTGCAGGAAAGAACAGTCCGCATCTAGTCTGCTACTTTCTCCCCTCTGAACACTGGATCTGGAGAAAGTAAGAACAACAAGCCTCTTTGGCTTTTCCAGTTGTCTAGGAAGGCCATCGCACTATCTTCATAGGCTTGTCAGAGGAGGAAGCAAGAGACCCTTTTCAGTGGCTGATATCAGCCATTTCCCATTGGGAAGCCAATTTGCCTCCTCTTTCATGTCCTTCCATGAGCAGTTAAAAGACCTTCCTTGTGAGGCTGGTTTTCAATGACTTGGACATTGAAATTGAGGTAAGTCTGTTTCTAGATCTTCTTTCAATATTGTCATTTGTTCAATAATTTTAATATTACATCTTACTGTATTTTATTTGGGTTTACTATGCTGTTTTAATTGATTGTGAGGAATCTTGGGGCCCCTATGTGAAGGAAGGTGGCATATTAAACAAATACATACACTATTCTTTAAGATGCCACATACATTTTTGTTGATTTGGCTGTTATCCTTCACAAATTCATCTACTGTTCCCTTTTTAGCTAGTCAAACATTCCATAGTTCATTTGTTACTCAAAGGGGCTACAATAAAAATAGAAAGGCAAACTGTATCATTTAATCGTAGCAAAGAAACCACTGGTAAATACTTCTGGTTAACATAGTTTACCTATGAAAAGATTTTTCTTTTTTTCCCCACTGAATATTGAAGGTGTTAAATCAGTGGTGGACATCAGCAGGTTTGCACCAGTTCGCTAGAGCCGGTAGCAGAAATTCTGGCTTGCCCCACCCATCCAGAAATAAAGTAGTCTTAATTCAGGCTTCCCCCTGGCCACGCCCACAATGTGGTAGTAAAAATTTTTTGGAGCCCACCACTGCGTTAAGTGGTGTGCTGGGGTACACAGAAAGAGCTTTCTCGAAGACTGTTATTTTTGAACCACAATCAGGCGTACCCTGGTAACAGCAACTTTTGTGTTGCCGGCTAATCTTTCTCACACTAGGTCAGGCGAATGAAGGTGCCTTCATTTTGGCAGTTTCATGTCTAGCCTAGACATGGAAGAAGAAGTGAGGTGCTGCTAAAATTTCCTCCAACTTGAACACACTAATCCTCATAGTACCAAACAAGACAAACACACTTGTTCACCAGTTTAAGATTAGTGTGAGAATATGGTCAATGTCTAAAACCAACCATGTTCAAAACAGCTGTAGGAAAAATTAGGAAGTGTCTCAAAGTATTTATACAAGACCTATATCTACAGTTTATTTCTAATTCTGAAGCTTTTCCTCATACAGTAAGATTTGCCCTGGAGTGGCTGAATGGGAGAGCCACCGCCACCGACTCCCACCAGGTTGACTCGTTTGACTCATATGGTGCCAGGGCAACATGAACCCAAGTCTGGGCTGTCCCCAAGAAACTGAGGCGGCGGTGCTATGAGTCTTGACGAGCTGAGTCTCCTGATGCCGGGGAACCTCCCAGGATTGGGAAAACGCATGGACTTCACTGGGCAGCTGAACACCGCCACCCAGCTGGCCTTGGGCCCCACCCTCCTGGGGCCAGGGAATGATCCCTTCGCCCAGTGCCTGTTTGGATGGAAGTGACCATAACTGTCTGTTTGGAAGGAAGTAACTATATCTGTCTGCTTGGTGGGAAGTGATTGTTTTGTATTGTAATTTGTTTTATGCTATGTACTTGTTGCTATTCTGCTCCATTGTAATTGTCTGCCCAGAGAGAAGTGATTGTTTGTAATTGTTTCTATGATATACACTGATAATATTGATATATTTGTTATTTTTGTTTTGTTGTATTGTATCATATTGTATTTTATATTATATTTAATTTCAAATTTACTGTAACATATTGTTGATTATAGTGTTGAATGTTATATTTGTGAGTTTTGTGAGCTGCCCTGAGTTGATTGCACCAAGGACGGAATATAAATCTAATAAATAATAATTTGCTAGTAAGCTTTATATCAAATTACAATACATAGAGATGCAATGGCTGAGGAAGGAGAGCGGGGGCAGCCAGAGTGAGAGATGGAACACTAGATGTTCTAAAGTCAGAAAATACCGTAAAAATATTTTCCCTTCAGAATTACTAGTGAAAATACCTTTTTAAAAAAATAAATAATCAAAGAAGACAAAACGAGGAAAGGTTGAGAATCTTATTGTAATCCATAAAAACCTCCTATCTTCCAAAATTCACATTAGGGCAAGTATAATAACAGTACTGTACCAGCAAAGGTTTTTATCCCTTACAGCCAAAATTCCCTAGATTACTGGATTCACAGTCTGCAGGTATTTATCAATCACTTGAGATTAAACGGACTTCTTTGGGTTCAAGTGCCTCTTTCCAACATTGGCCCATAAGCCAGCTACCAGTATACCTGAATCTGCTGGTAACCCTCTTACTATGATTTGCTGGAAGGAGACAGGGTCTACTTTTAAAGACTCAATATGTCTGCACATCAATATATGGCTCCAGTTTTATTAACTGGGATTGGATGCTTCATTCCCATTACAGAAATACTTACGTTCACAAGCTCCAAGTCCATTTCTAGGTCTGGTTTGAAGTACAGAGGTACCATGCTTAAAAGAGCACAATGCATCCTACGGGATTGCTCTTTAACCGAGTTTGCTCTTTAAGCGAAACACCATTGTAAGTGACCAATTTGTGACTTCTGGTGTGGGGGATTGTGAAGCCCAATTTATTTTTTAAGCGAGTTTTAGGCTGGTTTTATTTGTTAAGCGAGGTGACAATTTAGCGAAAATTCTGCTCTTTAAGCAAGTTACTCTCTAAGGGAGGTGCTCTTTATGTGAGGTTTTACTGAACTGGTTTTAATCTTTAACATCCACGGCTTGAAACCAGCTTGTAAAACTCCCCAGATTTCCTCTGACATCCTATTCCGTGCAAGTATGCCAACTTGAAGTAAAGCAGGTTAATACTAAAGAAAAAGGTAGAACTTAGAAATAACTAATTAGAAGTAATGTCACAATTCACTGTAAAGTGGTATGGGTTTGTTTGTTCGCTTGCTTGCTTGTTTTGAAAGACAGCCATTTAAAATGGGAAAGAAACAGCATTATATCCTTGAGGGACAAATATGTGTCATCAATGGCCAGAATCCTACTGGCAATTTATACTTACATAAAAGATACTTGCATAAGCAGTGGGGGGATTCAATTTTTTTTACGAACTACTCTGTGGGTGTGGTATGGTGGGCATTGGCCAGGAGGAAAGCCCTGTGTTGCACCCGAATTAGGACTACTGTACTTTATTTCAAAATTTGGACGGGTGGGGCCAGGTGGAATTTCTGCTACTTCTTCTGGCGAACTGGGGTGAACCTGATGAATCCCACCACTGTGCATAAGTCATAGTTGTACATCACCACTCATTAACAAGGTGCAGGTTGTGTTCCTGGCTGCATACCTGATGCTGCAATCAGGCGCAGGCTCTGGAACACAACCAACACCTGGATAGTAAGTAAAAATTCATCACCCAGACTTACACCATCTCCCTTATGGAAACAAACTGCCAATAGGATTCCGGTTACCAACAATAACTACTCAACACTCCAAAAGTTAATATAGTTGTTTTTGTCATGAAATAAACCACCACACAGAGACATCTGAATTTCTTTGCACCTAGCTTCAAGCTTTTTTGAAACATTTGAACTCTAAAATTAAATCAAATCACCATCTGAAATTATTCTTAACGGTAATTCTGACCAAACCAGCTTAAATGTTATTAAAGAAATGATAGTGCAGGTTGTTCTAACACTTGAAGTTAATTAATTCTCTCCATAAACAAAAAATATATGGACAAAGCATTCTTGCCAAAGGCTGTGTCCTTTGTACTGAAAAGATGATTACACAAGTTGTTGTTGTTGCTCTCTGCGGTCGCAGTGTTCAGAGGGGAGTACAGTCAAAAGTAACACATTCTGTGCATAAGCATGAAGTACCAACAGGCTCTCCTCTATAATAATCCCACAGTTATTGTGCATTTTAAGACCTCTTTACATGGTGAAGGGGGGGCGATGTCCGCAAAAGCAGCTCAATGAGGACTAACCATGCTTAGCAGCCAAAAAAGTCGGCTGCTAGGGAAGCAAAAATACTTCACAGAAAATCCAGAAAAGACAAAATCACAAAGCAATGTTTATTTTATATAACACTGGTTAATACTTCTTTTCAGGATGGACAAATCTGCCCTTTTCTCATTCTGCATGAAATTTTATAACCATTTTTGTACAAATCCTCCTGATAACAAATTTTCTTATGCAACTTTGCCCAATTATATAAAGTCACATTTGTTGTTGTTCAGTCGCATAGTCAAGTCCGACCCTTTGCAACCCCATGGACCACTGCATGCCAGGCACACCTATCCTCCACCAGCCTCAACCCACCCAACTCTGTGCCCATTGCATCAACAATACCATCTAGCTATCTCATTCTCTGCTGCCCCTTTCTTCTTTTGTCCTTGACTTTTCCCAGCATTAAGGCTTTCTAAAATGAGTTTGGATTTTTTCTCCTCTAGAAATTTGAAGAACTTCTTTTGGGGGGTTCATGTTTTCATTCAGAACTGCAAAATTACATGAGTTTTAGTGGGGGGAGATTAACCAGATTGTTTCTGCGTGCCTATCTTGAACAAATTATTTAATACAGACAGCAAAAACCTCAGACTAATCAATAAAACCCACTGGTCTGCTCAACTTTCTCCAAACAGTTGTCTCACAAGAGAAAAAATGAGATAACTGTTTGTACTATACCCAGAACCTCTTGGCAGAAGCCCAAAGCAGAGACATGACAAAATGCTACTAAGGAGAAAACACAAACACATCTACAGCAAGGGTGTTCAAACTACGGTCTGTGGGCCAGATCTTGCCCCAGACACCAATTCATCCGGCCTGCGCCGCCCTTGCCACTCCCGGAAGCATTTTACTTACACTTCCGGGAGCTATGAGGGCAGTGTGGACCAGATGAATTGACAACGGGGGCCGGATCCAGCCCACAGGCCATAGTTTTGTCACCACTGGTTTAAGCAGAGAAAATGGCTGCCTAAAAATAGATCTTATCATTGCGAAACAGATCGCAAGGCATGTTTTGCTTCCACTTCAGTGGGAGGAACCACATGACTGTCCCGCTGAACCATGTGATCAGCTTGAAAAGTTTAGATACCCCTGATCTACAGCATAAAGTTCAATAAAAGTAGTGTGTCCAGGAATGGAAAAAGGGCGTGATTACTGGGGTTGGCAGAGCTTGGGGTTGGCAGATTTTGGAAAAGCTATTTTCAGACAACAGCCCCCACAAATCCTCAAAGGTATACCGTAGCAGTGGCTGAGGAATTTGGGGGATCTGAAGATTCTAGAGATCTTGGGAGCTGTGGTAAAAATAATGTTTTTTCTAAGTTCCACAAGAAGGCAAGATGAACACTGGAATAAGAAATATTTAAGTATGTATTGCAAAACAATGGCTGAAATTACGCCCATGGAAGATGCTAGTGTCATTAGCTGCAGGTTTTTATCATTCATTAAAAGTTTCCTATTCTCCCACCACCACCATCCTTAGGTTCTGAGGTTTCATCAGGACTATTTTTTTAACCTTGTGAAGCCTTTGGAAGCCTAGGAGCTGGAAATCTTTAATGCCTGACAATCACCAACAGTGATCTTTCTACCAGGATTGAGATGATCAACACTGGTTTTCAGGCATCAAAGCCTCCCTTCCCTATCCCATGGCTCAAAGGCTTCCCCAGGTCAAAAGGAATCCCAACCCAGGGAGAGGTTAATGACTGATAAAAGCCAGCAGCTGATGACATAATCAGCTTGGCCAGGTATAAAGTTATGCAACAGAATTTTAGCTATTATTCTCAAGATTCTAACTAAGGAAATCCATAGGCTTATGAACAAGACCATTTAAGATGACATACCTAATATACTCTGCAGCATGAACACTTTTGGAGTTGACAGCCTTACATCCATGAGCCGGCCATAATCAAAGGTGTCAAGTCTTTCACAGAAATATGGGAAACAGTTCATCTTAAGCAGGCCAACACTGACCTGCAGAATCAATGTTCTATTGGCTTCATATATACAGTTGTACCTCACTTAAAGAGCATAATGCGCTCCACAGGATTGCTCTTTAAGCAAGTTTGCTCTTTAAGCGAAACACCATTGTCAAATGACCAACTGTGGGGGGGGATTGCGAACCCCGATTTATTTGTTAAGCGATTTTTGGTTGGTTTTATTTGTTAAGCAAAGCGAACATTCAGAGAAAATTCTGCTCTTTAAGCGAGTTACTCTTTAAGCGAGGCACTCTTTATGTGAGGTTTGACTGTATTTTTGTTGAAACTTTTCTGCAAAGGCAACAAACGATGCACAAGTGTGCAACTACTAGCAGTTCGACATGAGCCAATTTACCATCTAATTATGGCAGGTTTAAATCCTGTGTGTAAATTATGCATCAGGGCAATGGGCTACAAGTACAAACAAATTTTTCCCCAAAGCTAATAAGGAGATAAAACACATGGAAAGGTTATCAAAAATGTTCTTGCATGGCATGGCACTTAAATCTAATCTAGGGATGGCTGTCAGATAATCATATCTTAGCTGGGCAGAACCTTGGAAAGCAAAAGATAAGTGAACAAAATCAGATACTGTCTTTGAAAAAAAGAAATGAACTGATGACCAGATCACTCGACACAATGGGGTAAAAGAGGAAGCAAAAAAGAAGACTGAGGACTAGAGTTCAAAAAGACTAGAAATATATTTCCATCTGATATGTTATTTTACAGGAACATTCTGATTCATTCATTATAGTGAAAAAAAGTTCTGAGTTTTGAGAAAGACACACTAACCTTTTAATACACATTTATCTCCCCAACCACAGGCACAAGGATCAAAGAAGCTTTCATTGATAAGACACACTCTCCCATACCCTACATGGTACAGATATGAAAGCTGAAGCAGGTTAGCAGCCACTTTCCATCATGTTAATATCTTTATTTTGATTTGGAATAAACCTGAAGATGAATATTAATTCACTTTACGTGCAAGATAAAACCTCCTTTTATCACATCTTCAGTATCAATTGTTCAGGGCCCCTGGAAGTCTTTATTTGTGTCTGATGAACCACCAGCTTATAACATAATAACAACAGCACATAATAAGTAAGCATCTGGAATTAGAGTCTTAATAACCCTCTCCTTTGAAAATTTAGATCTCAACACTCAGATAATCAGAAACTGAATTTTAACAACTTATCCATAAATACATATAGAAAACTTCAGCAAGGCAAGGGTCAGGGCAGAGAGATCATCCTGAAATAGATTATTCCTTTTCCAGTGAAGAAAAAAGAATAAAGCTTTGGGACCAATACTGAAGCTCAAGCTCAAGTACTTTGGCCACTAAATGAGAAGAGAGGACTCACTGGAGAAGGCCCTCATGCTGGGAGAGATTGAAGGCAAAAGGAGAAAGGGGTGGCACAGGATGAGATGGTTAGATGGCATCATTGGCACAGCGGGCGTAGATCTGGAAGGGCTACAGAGGATGGCAGATGACAGAGGAGCCAGGCATGCGGTGGTCCATGGGGGTTGCAAAGGGCCGGACTTGACTGCACGACTGAAAAACAACATCTTTGGTAGAAGCAATGGGGACAATAGCTAGCATTCTTATTCAGAACATAAGAGCAATTGCATAAGCATCTCTTTGCTCCAGAAGGTCCATTATGTGACCATTTACACAAGTGGTTGCACAACCACTCTCAGATGGAGAGAGAGAGACTAGACACAGAAAAGGGAAGCTGCTGGAGTGGGAAAATTATTGTGTGACTGTCCTTCTGTAGTGGCATAACAAAACAAAATAATGGCCAAGGTTCAATTTCCATCCCTAGCAATTGGCCCAAATCTCTTAACCATCCTTAACATACTGGAAACCAAGAGACAGAACTGCATGCCCATTCTCTTCAATGGCCATGAGCTATCCTGTGGGTTACATCTGTACATGCCTAGTCAGCGATGATTAATCCTAATCACAGTTGCTGTCATAACCAATATTTCAAGATTTTTGAAAAATCTTCACCAGGATACTTCTCAAATAAAGAAGCAGAGATTAGAAAACTTTCGATTCTCTTAAGGACAACATTACCCTAGGGCAGTATGTTAGGAACTGCATACCAACAATGGGCAGGACCAGAGCCATTAATGAGGAAGGACCCTTCTCTCGTGCCCCACCCTTTCTTCTCCATACCAGATGGCCAGCAGGTTTCATTGATTGTTTGCAAAGGGATTTTGAAATTAAGACTAAGACTACATGAATTTATTCAGAAGGCTACACACAACCATAATGTTGCACACCAACAGAAAACACAAAATGATTAGTTATCATGCCTCACAAAAAACTTTGATTATGAGGAGTACAGTACATATAAAACAGAGTCCAAACAATATCATAAAAAAATTACCACTGTTATATAACAAATATAAAAGTTAATCAAAAATCTAAGTATCAGTTAAATATTGGTGTGATATGTATGCTATTCGCTGTCTTCTGTAGCTCTGATGGTGTGGTTTCAGGGATTTGCCATTGGTTATAATATTTTAAGAAATTCCTCAGCATTGTTCCCAGTGCCCTGATGACTATTGGGACCAATGAAGTGCATTTCATCCATAACCAAGTTATTTCTATTGTCAAGTCTCTGTATTTTGTTAATCTTCCTAATTCTTTATCTTCAGCTCTGAAATCCACTGGAATTATAATGTCAATTATCCAGACATTTCTTCATATTATTATTGTTATGTCTGGTGCACTATACTCACAATTTCTGTCATTTTTTATCTGAAAATCCCACAACATCTTAACTTGGCATTTTCTAACACTTTGTTGTTGTTGTTGTTGTTAATTTGTTTGATTTATACAACAGGAAAGGAAAAGCCTCAAAATCAGAAGTACATTCAGCCACATACCACAGACATTTCTATATGACTTGACTCCCTTCCAACCTTTTAAATTGTGGTGGCATTAAAGGTTCCAAATAAAGGACATAGCCCCATCCCACAATAATTCTGGACTGCCACTCCCATGTGCCACCATCAGTGGAGCAGGCTGATGGAAGTAACAGTCCATCAACAATGAGCTCATCTCTCTTTTCAATGTGCACAACTGCATTCAAGTTTGAAAATGACAGCAAGTGACAATGAAGGAAAGTCACAAAGATAAACATCTCGGGATATGGAACAAGTAAATGGTGTGTTCTTCTAAGCAGGAATAGTTATCTGACATTGAAGTAGGGACACTTCCTCATCTAGGATTCTTTTGAAAAGATTGTTGGAAGAAATTTATTTTAGCTCACCCTGTCTCTTCCATATGCACTAAATCTTAATGACTACAAGTTATCTACAAAAAAGACAGAATGATGCTTAAAGGTTGAAAAAATGATTTAAGTGAAAGAGTTAGAGAGCGGTTATACAAGTTATCGAGCTAAAACATTTAGAAGGCAGGATGGATGTTAAAAACACATTTTTAATTATTTTTATTCATTTTTCTATAGAAGTTGATGCACTGTTTACCTGATTAGCAACTGACAATTTACAGTTTTCTGCATGTTATTTATAAAGCATTCAAGAACCATGTTCCTGTTTAATACAAGTTTATTTATATAGTTGTACCTCACTTAAAGAACATAATGTGTTCCACAGGATTGCTCTTTAAGCAAGTTTGCTTTTTAAGCGAAACACCATTGTAAATGACCAATTGTGACTTCTGGTGGGGGGGGGGGATTGGAAACCCCGATTTATTTGTTAAGCAAGTTTTTGTTTGGTTTAATTTGTTAAGCGAAGCGAACATTCAGAGAAAATTCTGCTCTTCAAGGAGTTGCTCTTTATGCGAGGTTTGACTGTAAATGTTTTGATATTTAGCATATATTTACAAATATACGCTTCTATTTGAAAATGTCTTCTCCCCCCCCCCCCCCACGCCAAGCATTTACTTAATTCCTCACTACCTCAAGATAACAATAATTCAGAATAGGCACACTAGAGAATAGTGCAAGATGTTCAGCTAAACAATCTGGATAAGAATAAATACTTTACTTACATTGCTTGTGTGAAATGAAAATAGATGAGCTACAGTCTTCGAAGTTCAAGTCTTAACCTCATTTTAAAATGCCCCTTCATGAAAATGTGACACCTATGAACTTCGCACATAATTTGAATTGCATGAATGCTACATAAGGGGGGGGGGTCATATGCTGTACAATGCCACATTCTATGTCTATAGAATGCACTATGGCAAAGAAGGAATAGTTACCAGCTCAACTGCTACAGCAGCTAAGCAGAAGAGAAGCCTAGCCTTATCAGGGTACCCTTGCTAAGAGCAAGCCAATTTTATGCAAGAGAGGTTAGAAAGTTAAATCCACTATTTCAGCATATCATGCAGGACAGCATCATTTCTTCCACTGAGCAAAGAACAATCAACCCAAGTGATGTGGCACTGAATAATACGTTCATTATGTTCATTATTCTGAATTGCATAATGAAGAGCTTTTAAAAGATGCACTAAGTGGCCAGAAAGCCACAAGCAATCATCTCAGCAGCAGAACAGGCATAATGAGAAGAAGTCCTGATTCGGATGCACCTCACGTCGCGCGGCCTTAATATTGTTTGCTAAATACCAGGCTTCCTCTTATTAGATAAGATTTGTTTGCAGTGTCAACAACGGAAGGGCTCAAGGTGAGACAAACCTCCCTCTGCTTGCCTTTAAGGAGCAGGGGGGGGGAACAAATAATGAGGACCAGAAAGAGCTTATCCAACCCATCCTTCCTGTCTACACAAAGCATCTGCACATTTCCTCCCACTCTTCTCCAATTTAATTCATGTATATTATTTTATTTCCCTGGCCTATAACAGGAAAACTCCATTTGGCTCCCACCACCCCTTTAGAAGTGGGTCAATCACAACGCAGCAACAAGAAGCAAGGTGCCCCATGGAATAACCCCTGAAGGCAGAAACCTACAGGTCAGCTCTCAAGGTAGAGATAAACATACATAGCCTTTCAGGGTGAAAAGAAAGAGTGGAAAAGGAAACACTTGCAGATATAATACACCTCAGTACAATACCTACTTACAGTATTATTAACATTAACAGTAATTCATCCATAAAGCTGCATATCACAAAGAAGACTTCTAAGACACATTTACTCATTGCCCCCCCACCAATTCTCAGCCATTATCAATGCATTTTTTAAGCAGCAACTAGCCTTTCCCTCTCTATCTTCATTTTCTTCACATGGCAAGCAATGTGTGTGAAGATAAAACTCTTGTATTGTAAGCAACACATGCAAACAAAAACAAAGATTTCCAAGGTTCTTTCTCAGTCTATGTAACCGGGTGGCCAACCTTGGTGCACCAGGTGTTCTTGGACTTCAATTCCCAGAAGCCCAAGTCGGCACACCTGCTGATCAGGGCTTCTGGGAATTCAAGTTCCAGAACACCTGGAGCACTGAGGTTGGCCACCCTTGGATATAGAAGCAGGAGTGTCTCCTCTTCAAACAAATCATTCTCCAAGTGGTGAAAGCAATGAAAGAGAAAAGAGGTGATAGTACCAACTGGAGGGGTAATAACTGAATAGCAATTTAACCTAGCCTTCTTCTAATCCAGTTTTACTGAGTTATATGGGAGTACCTTTCAGTTCCCCTCCTTCCTCTTTTTCTTGTCCTGAAACGTTTCATAAAACCAATTTGGAACAGACACAACCTACTTGCATTCCAGTTGCTGATAACAGTAGGTCAGATTTATTTTGGCATGAATTACTGCAAGAGTTACCATCCAAAAATGCGGATGTTCTCAGATGCTAGTTACAGGCCAGATTCAAAAGTAATGGGCCAAGATTACTATCACTATTATTATTAGATGAATGTACACGATACAGGAGAGGACAATGTATCATAGAGAGGACACTGACAGGAGAGGACAATGTATCTTGGAGAGGACAACGACAGGAGTACCATACACACAGTGGTGGGATTCAGCAGGTTCGCACCAGTTCTCCAGAACCAGTAGCAGACATTCTGTCTGACCCCACCCATCCAAGTATTGAAATAAAGTACAGTAGTCTTAATTTGGGTTCAAGGCAGGGCTTTCCCCCTGGCTACACCCACCATACCATACCCACAGAGTAAGTGGTAAAAAAAATTGAATTCCACCACTACATTCCAAATTACAGTGGTGTATTTGGCCAATACAGGGGATGAGAGTGAAGTGACATCTAACAAGTCCAGGGCTGAAAACATAGCTGAACAATGAATTTACTGAGCACTTTATATTTTTCCCATTTTGGTCCCATGGATATTGGGGAATAATAATACTAATCAACTTATGGCCTCATTTAAAACATAACTAAAGATATGTAAAGCTCTTTAGATACTGTTCAAAGAAGGCAAAGCAGTATGAGGAACAGAGTATTAGCCTTGCTTGTTTTCAAATTTAAGGTCACTAATGAATCCACCAGGGAAGGCTCCACAGTCATAAAATGATTTGCCCCAAGAATTTCCCATTTTAAAAAATGGGTGAAGGATAAATGGCTGGTTACACTTACACAATACAGCCTCCCTCTAACATTACTGCGTAGCACAAAAGGGATGACGGAAAGGAAATAGTAATTGGAAAAGTTATTCCACCTACCCAACACACTTCTGCAATTTCAAAACTATCTCAGCAGCATAGTTAGTCACTTCCTGCTTGTAGAATGTTGCTACTCAACAGTAAGATGAAACGACAACTGCTCTATCCTACAAGAGTAAATTGAACTGATATTCCAGACACTGAAAATAGCAACTTCCTTCCACATGGTAAACAGCAGAAACTACTCACAGCATGAAAACTTAGGTGTGTTACTACCAAGACCAAACACTGTGCCATACTGGAATCTCTAGATGCAGGAGTACAATCAAGTTGCAACCAAATGCTATCCCTCTGACATGACTAAATTGGTCTCTCAGAAAACATGGAAAAGGAAGGGAGTTAACCTGTGGCATCCTGAACCTTGGACACACATGGAAATGGGGGGATCTCACCTACTCCGAACACTGGCTTTGCCCACCATTGGCTTCAGTCCAATCCCAAAAGAATGCAACTTTTGGAAAAGTTTTCTATTATTGATGAAGAAATATACCTACTGGAAAACCCTTGAGTTCCCACATGCTAAGTTTCACCACAACCCACCACTGAGTCCATGGATATTCACATCTCGTTCACACATTTCATATTTGTTAAAAGTAATATTACTCGAGCCACAGAAAGTCAATGACAATACAACAGAGGCAAAACTTTCTACTAACAGTGGACATGATGGATTGATTGATTGATTGATTTGTGCCAAGACAAAGCCTCATCCATCTATTACAGCTCTACCCAGCCAATACTGCATAATGCAATGATTTACAATACAAAGGAAGAAAGCAGGCTGTTTCATAATACAAAAAACAACAACCTGGGCTCATCTAATAAAGCTTAGTGGCTCAAGATTCAGAACAGATTTTAAAAAGTACTTCTTCAAAGTACAAAGTTAAATTTTAGAATATGCCAACACAAGATGTAAGGAATAGCACCAACATAGACAGCTTTAGCAAGGAATGAGACCAATTCATGGAAAAATAGACAAGCGGTGGTTACTAGTCATGATGGTCATCTATCATCTCCATTATACAATCATCATGCTTCTGGAGCTGTCATGTCCTACTTGTGGCTTCCCATCATGAAATGGGGTCAGCCTAAATGGGAACTGAATGCTGAACTAGATAGCTCTTTAAACTGATCCTAGAGGGATTTTTTTAACGTTTTCCACTTGCAATAGAGTAGCGTACTATACACTCCTTTGCTATAGCAAAATGTTTCCAGCTTCTCCAAGCCTACAGTTTCTGCTAGTTCTTCCTCTCTGTTTTCTTTCTAATTTGCAAAAGGAATAATGAAAGAGAAGGACACCTAATGCTATTCACTAGAGACATTCTTTTTAACAGCTGGTGTTGAATTTAGACCACCTTCTTCTCTAGATGAAAAAGCAGCAGGAAACAAAAAGCAAACCAAGACATGACACACAGGGTGCTGCCCCAGAATGCTATTGTGATTTTCCACTGCTTTCACACATTATTCTCTGCAGTCTACCAACTGAAAACTGTAGACATTAGAGACACAGTCCTTTTGTTCGGGCTCAACAGCAGCTGCCTATCCACAGAGGAATCACTAGAGAAGCTGATATTAGGATTGGCATTCCTGACAAAAATATGACCCACAGTTAGGGGTAGCAAAGATGAGAAGCAAGAAGCATATGCAAGGTCTCTACAAAGAAGCAGGGTTACACTAAAAATGCATACAATATATGAAAGGACTCACAAGTCTTGAAAATCTCCTCTGGAATTCTTGGAACGCCTCAACATAAAAGCTGAGTTATTGACCTGTATGGGATGCCATTAGGCCATGCATGCCCACACCAACAAAATACATCAAGCTCCCTTATGTTCATTCAGACTATACTATTTATCAGTATAGCTCAGCGCTATCAACACTCACTTGCAGCAGTTCTCTGGGATTTCAAGCACAATTCTCCTGGTGATCTCAGCCACTCCGATATCCAAGTTGGAGCCAGCCCTGATTTTGCTTAGCTTCCAAAATCAAGGAGGATTCAT
The DNA here is from genome assembly GCA_030440675.1 of Furcifer pardalis. NCBI lineage: Eukaryota > Metazoa > Chordata > Lepidosauria > Squamata > Chamaeleonidae > Furcifer > Furcifer pardalis. Next base: position 126,520,420 of record CP126891.1, read on the forward strand.
GTTTTTAGGGTGGTGTGGTAAGCATCCCTCAGTGTGCACCAGTGGGACTATTAAATTCCAATGAAACTGAAAAATCACTGGGGAGTGACAGAGGGAACACTGGTCTTTCCCAAGACTACCAACACCTGGACCTATATCACCATTATTAGTGACAGAAAAACAAAAATCTCAGAATCAGAATTTCATTTTTGCATCTTCAACTGGAAACAATCTACACCAAGACTGTTGCTTTAATGGTGGAAAGAAAACAATCTACAGAAAAGCAGGGGAAATCTTTTCCCCATGGTGTAGCCACTCAATCAGACAGCAGGAGAAAATTTTAGTGTTCTGCACAGTGCAGAAAACCATGCAGTTAACAGGCCACAAGCTACAGACTATACACCCATTTTAGATACAGTATTTACAAATGAACTGTAGTAAGGTCTAGACCCAACTCCTACTCTTTTGCATGCCACAGGCCTGCCAATCTAAATCTCAAATCATGCTCTGAAACTATTTTGTAGCCCAAAAGATCAAAAAGGGCACTAGACTGAAAAAGGCTACCGCCATGGTTCAGGACGACCATCTGAACTAGCTTGTATACATACATCTTATATTCCTCCCTCTGCCCACAACTCCTATTAAGATTCCCAAGCAGAAATTCACAGGCTGTCCAGATAATAAAATACTGAAAGACATATGAAAAGACTGACTCCTTGGTTTTTAAACCACAAAGATTACTACTTTACTTCTAAAGTTTAGAAAAAAACAAAGAAACACATTTATTTATGAACATTTATTTCAAGAGTTCTCAACCTTTTCAAGTCAGGGGCCGGGTCACGCTCCCTCAAACAGTTGAAGAGGCCAAACTGTTTGTCCTCCTGCTGTTTACAGCTGTTGCAAATACTGTACATTTATGAAGGCTATGGACTCATTTACAGCTGTAGTAAATGCTTTTACAAAGACCGCGGACTCATTTATGGTTGTCGTAATTGCATTTACAATGGCCAGAAATGAGTCCCCGGCTGATTCTGGTGGCGGCGGCTGGAGCGAGGGCAAGGGCTAATTATTTGGCACCATGGGCCAGATCTGGCCCACAGGTCATAGGTTGAGAGCCCCTGTTTTATTTGAACAGAGTTTAAGCTCATTCTCTGATAAAAACTGTGCTAAAATTATTTAGGATTTTATCAGATGGGCGTTTTGTTCCACTGTTTGGTGCATTGCAGGGTCAGGATGGTTTGCTCTGTTTTTAGCACTCAGATGATCTAATTACTACAGCAGACCAATCTGCCCTTAGAACATCCCTATGTGCACTTTTGTAGATGCTTTCAAGGACTTCGTGTGTGTGTCTGTGTGTGTGCGCGAGTAGATACGCTCTACACATAGGGCGGCCAACCATCCCGCATTCTGCACGACAATCCCATTTAGGGAGGGGGAATTTCGACTTACCCTTGTTTCGAAAATGGTACTGGACCTCCCCCGTTGCGTCACGGAAGCCCCGGTTTCCTCTCCGACCGGCAGGCAGTTAAAGAGAAACGGAGCCGAAATGACTCCAATAAACTGCGCATGCGCAGAAACCCAGTTTGGCGCCAGATTGGGTCTCTGCGCAGGCGCAGTTTATTGGAGCCTTTTCGGCTCCGTTTCTCTTTAACTGCCTGCCGGTCGGAGTGGAAACCGGTGCTTCCGTGACGCAACGGGGGAGGTCCGGTACCATTTTCGAAACAAGGGTAAGTCGAAATTCCCCCTCCCTAAATGGGATTGCCACGCAGAATGTGGGACGGTTGGCCGTCGTATCTACACACCACTGCACACAAGAGAACCAACTTTTTTAAAATTAAACAAAGTGACTCAGTGCTTCAACAATAATCTACCACAGGGTTTCTCAACCTTGAACCCCAATATGTTCTTGGACTTCAATTCCCAGAAGCCCTGATCAGCGGGGGCCCAAGGTTGAGAAACTCAGGGTCTAGCAGACTCAAAAAAAATAATTCCACTTCCCCTGTTCCTCCAAAGAAGAGCAGTGGAAGTGTTCAATTTGCCAATATCTTGAAAGTGGCTTGTTTATTATGCCAGTTCAGAAATAGGGTCACTTAAAGTCAGGATGCCATTTGAACATGAGGACATGTCATTCTTCCTCTTAACCTTGAGATACCCTATGTAGACTGCGTCAGTTCACATCTAAAAGGCTAGTACAGTCTCACTCTTAGAAAGAAAGCATTTCCAGGTAACGATGGCCTTGCAGTACCTTGTTCATATTTCCTGTTTAAAAAGGAATACTGTATATACTCGAGTATAAGCCTAGTTTTTTTAGTCCCAAAAATGAGCCCCAAAAAGGGGAAATGGTTGATACTTGGATCAGTTACCACAAGGGTCCCAAGACGGCATCAGATTGAGATGCGCAAAAAAATTAATTAATTTTACCATATTTTCATGTATTTTGATTATTGAAACTCACTAGCAGCAGCTGCATTTCCCATCCTCGGCTTATACTTAAGTCAATCTATATTTCTGGGTTTTCAGGTCAAAATTAGGTACCTCAGCTTATATTCGGGTCGGCCTATACTCAAGTATATACAGTAATGAAATATAAGGAAACATTTCCTTTTAATCTTTTAAAGCAAATAAGATAACTCCATTCAGTAAACAGAAGCAAACACAATGCTGGGAAAAAGGAGGAATGCCTGGATTAGAGCTCCATGTTCTCTTTTACACCATTCCAAGATCTTTCATGTGGCCGTACATCACTGACAGATTGCATGAAGCGCCTAATGTTCTAAGTGGAACAGATGGATATTTTAATTGCACAGAAAGAGCTCCAATATACAGTACAGTATATCAATACCACCATCATCAAGAAGAGAGATGTTACAAATTTTCAAGCAATAGTGACCAATGATAAAAGGCAAAACCCAGCAACAAGATAGCTTTTTAAATTCTTAGCAGATATGACTAACAGACACAATCAAGTGAAACTGGACTGAAAAAAGGCAAATACTGTAGAAGAAAACCCAACTCATTTTCTTCATGGTTTTCAAAGTGTTGTATTCATTTATGGATGCAATCCCAAATATGCTTTGTAGAAAATATGTCCTATCACTTTTCTTTGAAGTTAATGCGCATAGATAAGGTAGAAAAGGCTGAAAATATGCAAAACCAAGGACACATGTTTAACAAAATCCCAAGCCGATAATTAGAAGCATATTAAAAACTTTCATTAAAAGTAAAATCTTTTTTTTTAAAATGCTAACCCTTCTCCATGGGACAGTAGTTCTAAGGATCGACTGACCTTTCAGTTTATAATCTTAGTCCTAACAGTATCAAATCACTATTAAAAGGCACATTCCAGAAAGTTTTTGAAGGGGGAAAACGACACCAAAATCTTTTCAAGTAACCTAGAAGTCACATAAAAGATGGCCCACGTTTGTTTTCTTTAGCTCCAGGGGGAAGGACCCAAAGTAAAAGATTTCAAATTGTGAGGAAAGAGTTTCCCTAAATGTTAGGAAGAACTTCTTGACAGCTAGAGCTTTTCAACAAGAGAATGGTCTGCCCTATGGCCTGTCTTTCATGGGATTTAAAAAAACAAACAAACAAACAAACCAAACCTTAGTACCAGTTTACTAGTCTGTCAGATACAGGGATATGACACCACTTGCAGTCTCTTGAACAATTGTAGGATTCAGCTACAGGTATTCCAATACCATTGCTACTTGTGTTTGCCACTTTCATTATGAACATCAATCAGTGTACCAAATGTGTGAGAAATTAGCATATTTTTCAGACTATAAGATGCACCCAGTTTTTAGAGCTTTTAAAAAGCTTTTAAAAAGCTTTTTTAAAAAACTTTTAAAGAGTTTTTAAAAGCTGTGATCGATCAGCGCTTGGGTTGTGGGAAGGAATGGGCATGTGCGTGCCCATTCCTCCCCACAACCGAAGTGCCGATAGATCACAGTACACAATCGGTGCTTGGGTTGTGGGGAGAAATAGGTGTGTATGCTGGTTCCCCCCAACCCAAGCGCCAATTGCATGCTGTGATTGATCGGCACTTCAGTTGTGGAGAGGAATGGGCACGCACATTGGTCCCCCCCCCCAAAAAAAAAAAAACAAGCACCTTTGGACCATAAGACGCACCCTCATTCCCCCCCCACTGGGGGGGGGGTGCGTCTTATGGTCCGACAAATACGGTATGTGGCCAAACTAGCATCCCGTGTTAGACTAAGGTTGTAGTATCTCTAGCCTATCAGGTAAATCTTGAGAGTTTCTGGGTCCTCAGACAAATCCCCTTCCTGAAGTATCACCCACCCCCTCAGAACAGAGAGGAAGAACAAGGGTGGGTAAGACTGGGGAAGTAAGCAAGATGCAGAACCGACACATCACTCTTGGTGGGCCTAAGCATCATGAAGCATCGCACTGAAGGTTTGAGAATATTGTCTCACTCACAGGTTGAGTAACTCCACAAACATCCCTTTAGAATCCACAATGACATTCTCATACACAACGAGACCCTTAACACTGCAAAACACTGAAAACAGACAGAGGAAAACAACAGAAGCGGCATCATGCATTCTGACAGAACAAAGGTGTTGAATGTCAAAAAAAGAGAATGAATTGAACATGATGAGAAGTTCTGAGATCAAAGTTAAGTGCTCGTTCCTCATCACCTGACATTTATTCTGACAGGCTTCTGGCTGGCAAATACACCCATCAGGTACAAACTTCAGAAAGGCTGGAATGCATGCGTCTGTTGGTAGAGAACCTTTGGGAGGATTACTTGCTCCCTTGAGGGACTCCTGTATCTCAGTCATTGAGCTGGGAGCAAGTGGAACCATCCTTTTTCTTGGCCACACCTCTTGCCCACCAAGCAAGTGCCAGAGATTCCTCTTACATTAAGACCTCTGATAAGGTTTGTATCAGATAACGCTAAAACTACATAACGTTAAGCAATCTGGAGGACTTGTGGAACCAAGTTTTAGTGTTATCCGAGGTTTTACTGTATTTCTAGAACCCTCTACATACAATCAGTTAGATCAGGGGTTCCCAAACTATGGCTCATGGGCCAGATCTGCCCCCCAGTGCCAATTCAGCCAACCTGTGCCGCCCTCGTCATTCACGGAAGCAGAAGCAAAAAATGAGCACGTTTTACTTCCGCTTCTGGGAGCAATTTGGGCCAGATGAATTGGTGTCAGGGGCAGATCTGGCCCACAGGCTGCAGTTTGGGCACCCCTGGTTTAAGCAGAGAAAAATGGCAGCTTAAAATCTATCTCATCCTGTTGCAAAAAAGACTGCAAGATACGTTTTACTTCCATTTCCAGTGGGAGGAACCATGTGATCGGCCCACTGGACCACATGACCGGCCCACTGAACCATGTGACCAGCCCGCTGCCCCAAAAGTTTGGCCACCCCTGAGTTAGATCCCTGGCAAGACCAAATACCACCTCAGGCTAAGTTTATCAGAACTTTCCAATTATGCCCAAATTTCCCACACAATATAAGTGAACGAAAACTCCCAGATTCCACAAAAACACACATCACTTTTCTGAGCTCTGAATTTAATGGGCACTGGTCTTCCTCTGTACCATGTCCAATTCCTTTCTTATGAGTCTTCCTTGTACAAAAACGGAAACATATTTTTGCACAAGAGAGACACAACATATACATTTATTCACAGGGAAGACCCGACAATTGCTTGTCTTCTACTCTGTTTCTATTTAAACTCCTGACAGCACAGAGCATCAGATCGGCAGACACCAGCTGCATACTAATATTTCCACTATTACTACTTTTCTTGCTAGATCTATCTGAGTGAGCATTCAGTTAATAACAAGAAAGAGGTAAATGTAAATGTAAAGGTCACCTTTGCTTGGAAGCCAGTTGTATTCAACTCTAGGGTTCAGTGCTCATCTCTGTTTATAGCAGAAGAGAGAAGCAGCATTCAAAATCAAGCCCATCATGTTAAACAGTGATGGACAACATGCAACTTTATATCACCCAGTCTGACCATCCAGAATAGGACAAAACCAGATTAAGCCACATCAAAAGCCTATCTATCACACATAAACCTTCTGGAATTAAGTTACCTTTAAAAATTAATAGTTTTAAAAATTGTGAGGTAAGTTAAAAGGAAATACATAAACTACTCGCCTGAGGCAAAATAAAAAACTAGCAAAAAGCAATTCATTTTTCTCCTTTCTTGAAAGTTCAGCTGTCAGGTTATACTATGATGTATGTACAGAGTGTCAGAATAATTACAGAGTGTATAGAAAAAGTAGCTCTGAACATGAAAACCTTTGGAATAGTTTATTACAGCAGTAATCCAGCTATTCCCCTGAACAAGGTCACTGTACCATATTTTGACAGTCAAACCTGTCTAATCTTGCAATCTGTAAATATGAATGTGTAAAAAGGGGAAAGATCTTAGCAACCATTTTGTTGCTATTTACTAAACTCTACAAGGGCCGGGTTGTAAAATCCCCTGGTTTTACAAGGGGCTATTATTATATACAGTACTCTCAATATTCTAAGCTCTGAAGAATAACAGCCAAAACAAATGACATTACTGTATTGCTATAATGGTAAGAAGAAGCCAGATTTCCTGTTCTAGAACGTAGAGTACTGGAAGGTACTAATTCAATAGATTTCTATTAAAGACATGTCCTTGGTGCTCCAAGGTGCTAAAACTTGCAGGTCCTAAACCAGGGGTGCCCAAACGTTTAGGGCTGTGGGCCAGTCACATGGCTCAGGGTGCCAGTCACATGATTTAGTGGGCCGGTCACATGGTTCCTCCCACCAGAAGCAGAAGTAAAACGTGCCTTGCAATCTCTTTTGCAACAGATATGTTTTGCAACAGGATGAGATAATTTTTTAGGCTGCCATTTTGTCTGCTGAAACCAGAGGTGCCCAAATTATGGCCGGTGGGCTGGATATGACCCCCAACACCAACTCATCCAGCCTACACCGCCCTCGTCACTCCTGGAAGTGGAAGTAAAATGTGCCCATATGACAATGGCAGCACGGGCCAGCTAAAATGGCATCAGGGGTCAATGTCCTAGACCAAGGGCACCCAAACTATGGCCTGTGGGCCCAATTAGGCCCATGCATCTCATTAATGCTGCCCACGGTGAGCAACCAGGCTCACCGCAGACCGCCCCCCTCCACCTGCCCCCACCACCTGATGTCAGCAATGGTGGTGGAGGCAACAACAGCGCTTTGTCCCTGCTGTTGTTTTCAACTAAGTATTTTTGTGCAAACGTGACACAGAAGCAACATGGATAAATAAAGCTTATAGAATCAAATGTTGCCTGGAATTATCTCAACAATGAAAAGACTTTTACCTTGGCAGTCAGATGGATTTTGGTATGATTCGGAATAGTTGTCTGTCTTGGGCTTCGTGGGCCGGATGAATTAGCATTGGGGGCCGACACCGGGCCTTAGTTTGAGCACCACTGTTTTATCAGGATAAATGCCAGCTCTGATGAACATGGACTTCCAACTTTTTCCTAGTGCCCTATAAAGTTCTGTAGGGCTCATGGGGCAATGATCAGGTATCAGATTCTCTGCTTTGCCACAATATAACTTTGTAAACACATAAGAAAATTTGTATTTTGTCTCAAAAGGTTTCAGAAACAGTCTTATAAGCAACCAATTTCTCACAGATACTTCTGAGATACCAATTTAAATAAATAATTGAGTTGGTTATGTCCCATCTGGCTATACTAACTGGAGGAATTATGTGACATGCAGTCAGAATCAGCATGGAAAGTAACACTGCAGCAAAGGAACAAAAGACAGAAACATGGTTTATGGGTTTCTAGCCTTGATCCAAGCTGAATGGGTGCCAGGGTAGAAGGAGAGATCAATGAGAAAGAAACCGTGTGTGGGGTGGGAAAGAAGAGAGAATACATTAGGTAAGAAGGTGGTGTGGGTAGAAAGAGAAGCCTGATACATTGGCCAGTCTAAAACACAAAACATGTTATTACTGTATGGTTGTTCACTAGCCACAGACTTCACTGTGGGTTACTTAGCTCTGATGTGCCTTTCTTTTTCAAGAAACATTACAGATGTTCTGCCAGTCTTCAGGCTATAACATACATGCATGCACACACACACACACACACACACACACACACACACACACACACACACACACACACACACACACACACACACACACACACACACACACACACACACACACACACACACACACACAGATCCAGAAGCAGAATGGTTCACTCTATGAATTCAAACAGGGAAAAGGTTCCAGAACAAAATCGAGGCCTCAAAATAAATGATAGACAATCTTTTTTGCTGTTGTTCAGTCGCACAGTCGATTCCGACCCTCCACGACCCCATGGACCACCGCCCACGAGGCACTCCTGTCCTCCACCATCCTCCTCAGCCCACCCAGCTCTATTCCCACTGCATCCACAATACCATCTAGCCATCTCATTTTGGCCGCCCCCTTTTTCTTTTGCCCTCCACCTTTCAAAGCATCAAGGCCTTCTCAAGTGAATCCTCTCTTCTCATTTGATGTCCAAAGTACCTTAGCTTCATCTTTACTATTTGACCTTCTAAGGAGCAGTCAGGGTTGATTTCCTCTAAGAGTGACCTATTTGTTCTCCTCGCTGTCCAGGAGACTCTCAAAACTCTCCTCCAACACTACATCTCAAAGGCATCTATTCTTCTGCGCTCAGCTTTCCTAATGGTCCAGCTCTCACAACCATACATTGCCATCATTGCTTTGACTAGACACATTTTTGTTTGCAATTTGATGTCTCTACTTTTCACTATGCTCCCCAGATTTCTCATCGCTTGCCTCCCAAGAATCAGTCGCCTTTTTATTTTATGGCTGCACTCCCCATCTGCAGTGAGCTTTGACCTTTAGAGTACTTTTAAAGGGCAATTTAAATACTAATAAGATCTCAGTAGTGAGCATATATATATTTGAAAAGGCACTGACCTACACACAACTGCAACAAGGCAGAAGCACAAATTTACTCTGAAGTAATTCCCACTGTGCTCAGTTCTCTGGTAAAACTGCATATATAATTGCAGCCTAAAAATGTTATACACTACTTCTTAAAATCATTTTTCATTCTGCAAGTCTGATTTTACTGTGTGTGCTCTTAACAACAGCGCTGCTAAATGAACATATGGGACTCATCTTGCGCTCACCCAAGTCTTCCTCCCATTACTTTCTGGAAAGCCATTTAAACAGGCATACAAATTAGGGGAGGTATGATGCTCTGAAGGGGATAGTGAGTTGATCATTCAAGACCTGTGCCCACATTTAAACCTTGAAGATTGTAGTACAGGTACTTCTGAACCACAATCAGGTGTACCCTAGTAATGGCAACCTTGTGTTGCCAGCTAATTTTTCTCACACTAGGTCAGGCGGAGGGAATTGCAGAATGAACCCACCAAACAAAGGTGTCTAGGCACGCGTCACACTGAACCCTAGAGTTGGTATGACTGGCTTTCGAGAAAGGATGACTTTTACCTTTTACCTAGACATGGAAGAACCCTGTATTAAGCCAGTTCTAAGGTGCCTCCCACTATTTACCCAACTTCTTTATATCAAGCATGCTATCACTAGCCATATTTCTACAACCATGCTCAGAGCTACTCAGAATCAGAATGTTATTTGCAGTTTCTTCCTAGAAAACCAAGCATGGAACAAAAATAACTAAGTGCTATTTGCACTCCAGCTCCTGGGGATGCAGATATTTTAAGAAATGTTTAAATAGGCTAGTAGTGTAAGCCAGCCTTAGAGTGCAACGTTAGGAACTAAGAGGACTGAATAGAGTACAGGATTTTTAAAGCTTCCATGCTGTGTAGAAAGACTTTAGGAAGTCCAACCATGAAAGGAAGTCCACACTTTTCCACTCTTACTCAGAAATGCAGGAGCCTCATCCTTTGCATCCATTCCTCCTACAACCAAAACTCTTCCTAAAATTTTTGCAGTTATACCAAAGTATATAGGATATTGCTCCCTAGATGCCCATATACAGTACACTAGTACCCCGAATAACGTTATGACTTGGTTCCACAAGTCCCGTCGTTATTCGGTTTTTAACGTTGTGCGATACATTGAACACACAATGTTAAAAAAAGCCCTGTTTCCCTGGAGGCTGCAGGAAGCGAGAACATCGGGATTTGAATCCTGACATTTTGGCTTGCTGCTGCCTCCAGGGAGGTGGGAGAACTTTGGAAACAGCTTGGAGCGGGTTTCCCCACCTCCCTGGACCCTGGTCCTCCCTGGACCCGGCGTCCTGAGCCAGTGCAGCAAGCCAGAATGTCAGAGTTCGAATCCCGATGTTCAGGCTTCCTGCACTGGCTCAGGACGTCGGGGAAGCCCAGAAACACCTTGGATCGGGTCCCCACACCTCCCTGGACCCAGCGGGGGGGTCAGAAACCCCAAAATTGGTAAAAAAAAAACGGACTTTTTTTTACCAATTTTGGGGGCTCTGACCCCCCCGCCGGGTCCAGGGAGGTGTGGGGACCCGATCCAAGGTGTTTTTGGGCTTCCCCGACGTCCTGAGCCAGTGCAGCAAGCCAGAATGTCAGGATTCGAATCCCGACGTTCTCGCTTCCTGCAGCATAAAAGAGGGTGGGGGAAGTTCAAAATTAGCGCACATCAGCTCTAGGGAGGTCGGGAGACCCGATGCGCGCTAATTTTGAACTTCCCCCACCCTCTTTTATGCTGCAGGAAGCCAGAATGTCGGGATTCGAATCCTGACATTCTGGGTCGCTGCACTGGCTCAGGACATCGGGGAAGCCCAGAAAAAGCTTGGAGCGGGTTTCCCCACCTCCCTGGACCCGGCGGGGGGGTCAGAGACCCCAAAATTGGTAAAAAAAACGTCCGTTTTTTTTACCAATTTTGGGGTTTCTGACCCCCCCGCTGGGTCCTGGGAGGTGTGGGGACCCGATCCAAGGTGTTTCTGGGCTTCCCCGACGTCCTGAGCCAGTGCAGCAACCCAGAACGTCGGGATTCGAACTCTGACATCCTGGCTTGCTACACTGGCTCAGGACGTCGGGGAAGCTCAGAAAAAGCTTGGATCGTGTCTGCCCACCTCCCTGGACCCGGCGGGGGGGTCAGAACCCCCCAAATTGGTAAAAAAAACGTCCTTTTTTTTACCAATTTTGGGGGGTCTGACCCCCCCGCCGGGTCCAGGGAGGTGTAGGGACCCGATCCAAGGTGTTTCTGGGCTTCCCCGACGTCCTGAGCCAGTGCAGGAAGCTAGAACGTCGGGATTCGAACTCTGACATTCTGGCTTGCTGCACCAGCTCTGGACGTCGGGGAAGCCCAGAAACACCTCCAGAGAGATCAGAGGACCCGATCTACAGCTGCAGGGTGGCTGGGGAAGCTGACGGGGACTCCCTGTCGGCTTCCCTAGCCACCCGCCCATGCCTCCGCAGCTGTGGGGTGGCTGGGTAAGCCGATGGGGAAGCCCCCCGTCAGCTTTCCAGCCTCCCCACCCCTGCCTCCGTAGCTGCAGGGTGGCTGGGAAGCTGAACGGAGAACCCCGTTCAGCTTTCCACCCACCCTGCTGCTAAGAACGACTGTATCGTGTAACGTTAAAATTGCGTTACTCGATACAAGATGTTTCCGAAAATCTTGTAACGTTATGCGGTTTTAACGATATACGGTACTCGCGTTATACGGGGTATTACTGTACTAGCTTTGACACACTCAATTCAGGCAGTACATTACATATACTGTACAACTGTATTCTTTTCCCTCCCATCTGCACCCACTCAGGAGTACTATAAAAAGCAATGAATTTTGTGTACCAGACAAACAATTCAGATTCACAGTATACACAATGCAATAGTGACTAGATAACCGGGGGGGGTGTGTGTGTGGTGTGTCTGTAAATCCAAGCGATTGCTTCCCTGGAGAACACAACTAGCAGCAACCTTGCAAAGGGACGATTGCTTGCAATCATTGCAGGGTAATGCTTGTAGAAAACAGGCTTGCTATTTCCTCCCTACATTTATCAGAGATATTCCTCTCAATGTGTTTAATACACAGTCTGCACTTCTTTCTACCTTTACCCCAAATAACATTCATCCTGGTGACAACAAGTGGACTTCAGGTTAGGAAGAGATATAAGGTTTAGAGAGATCTCATCTGAACCTACCTCACATGGTTGCTGAGGACCACCAAGATTGTCCAGAGAACTTCACAACAAGGAGTAATGAACATTGGATGTGCTGGTCCTACATGAATTGTTATAGTACACTCTCTCCTGAGCACCTACTTTCAAAAACCAAAGATTTGCTTCAAATATGCTAATATCCTTTTTTTTAAAAATAGAAAGAAATGCAGATTTAAATTATGCAGACCCTAATAGATCCTATCAATGCCATTCCCTCACTGGATATCTCCATGTTCTGTTCTACAACCTGCATACAGTCACAGAAAGAACAGCTTACAGAAAAGCCCAGCAACAGAATATAGCCTAACCACTGATCCAGATTCACTTGCCTACCTAACCAGGACAACAATCAAAGAAAGACGTGCTATTGGGCTGCTTCCTCTCTGCACAGGCCTGCTTCATGTTTAAAACATAGCATGAGTGCACTGCACATGCCAATGGAAACTGGATCGTCTCAGAAAGATGTGGGGTTTCTCTTTCACATCTTGGAGTAAGGAAGCATTACAGGCAAGAAACCTCACTCCAGAGTGCATTCACTTTAGCCCCAGTTAGTGTACCTTTAAAAAAAACCAATTACCGTAGGGTGCGGCACACCTCTCTTTTCCTATAGAACAGTGTTTCCCAACCTTTGGGTTTTGGACTTCAATTCCCCAAAGCACTGATCAGCCAATGTAGTGATTTAGGCTTCTGGGAATCGAAGTCCGTCTGCTATAGAAGGTCATTTGGAGCATGACTCACACTCTCATGTAGAGACGTTCAAATGGTTAAGGGCATCTATGTAACAGTTATATGCAGGAAACCAACGTAATCAGTATCTGCAAGAAGGGAACTCTGGGCACTTCTTCGGTCACCCTTTGTTTTTCAGATCACCTACCCAGAAACACAAACAAAAGCTTGTTTCTAATCTTCATAAGAGAGCAATCATACCTACAAAAAAATCATAAACATGCCCCACCATTTCAGTAGGATTTGCTCAAGTAACTTTGGAAACGAGGGCAACCCTGAAGGCTGGAATTCAAAGAATTGTTTCGAATTAGCCAGAGGGACTGAGCATGTCATTATTTAGCTGCTAGTTAATTTTCAAAAAACATGTTTCTGCTATTCCTCACTATCTCAGATGCCTTCTACCACTCAGAATAGAAGGGGGAGGAGAGATGTGAGGTACTATAGCTGTCGTAAGTCTTTCTAGAATAATCCCTGGTGCAGATTGATGGGAACTGCTGTTCAGGATCTGGAATACTTCATGACCCCTCCCCTCCCAACTCCTGGCACGTAGAAATGAAGCCCAAAGGCATCATCCCTACACAATAAATCTCTGGAATTTGGCCACTGATACATCCACCAATTTACATAATGCCGGATAATCAAGGTATGAGCTCTTATGTCTGAGGAAGTGGATTTCGTCTATGAAAGCTCACAGTTAAACACAGGAGTTAGTCTTTAAGATGTCACAATGTTTTGTTTTGTTTTTGCTGTTCTGTTGTATTTACTCTCAGATATGCTTGCACAGACTAACATGGCTACCACTTCAAACATTTCAAGGTACAGTAATACCTCATATAACATTAGTATCGAATAACACGAAAATCGCATAACATCAAGGAATCTGGGGGGAAGAATTGCATCAGATAACATTAAGATCCTATAGGATGCTTCAGATAACAACCGCGAAAGCCTGTGTGGTTACAATGTATCTCTATGGATCCCATAGAGGATCAGATAACACTAAAAATCATATAATACGAAGACTTGTGGAACCAGGTTTTAGTGTTATATGAGGTTTTACTGTATCAACAGTTTCAGACAACTTCAACTTGTTAATCTTGTGAACCAGTAACAAGTAAACTTTTTTCAAGAGGAAACAACCTTTCCTCCCTTTACAAGTCCACCTCTTCGCTTTTGTTAGCAAACTGGATACACATACAGTAAGCATAAAATAGGAAAAACTGCCACCACCTCCTAGGCAGGGGGTGGAGATACAATAAATGGATTATCAGCTGAACAACACAAGGAAGCTTTTGTGTCTACTAGCCTTTTCAAAGTGAAGCAACCTCTCCCAAAGTTCACTTGCTACACCCGTTGCAGGGGGGAGGGGGAAGTTTCCAGAAAATACATGATCCCAAGAACCTTAACCAAACTTCACTTGATCTTCACCAGAAGGCCAATAAGTGATCCTTCAGCTGACAGTTCAGCTAAATAGACTACCAGTGCTACACGTAAGCTTAGTAGTAGCAATAGTAATTTGAAGCACAGTACTGTACTAATGTTTACTCCTTTAATTCTGAGCATATATACTCCTCTTAAAAGATATATTTAAGTACCCCTATCCTAATTTCTATCTTTTGATGTACTATGCTGGTCTTGGACCGTAATAAAGATTTGATTTGACTTCACCAAACTTCACATCTTCTACACACCATGGCCCAAGAGCAACCTCTCAGACTAAAAAAACATGCTTTTAGCACATCCTTCTCCAAAGCCAAAGGAAGAACTGCTTGAAAGCGGCAAACACGTTTCAAGGTGAACCAGGTTGTGCCTTCTTGACCATCTTCTCTAAGGGCATTTCCCCAGCCTTCCTACCTGTCCACGCCTCCTCCTCCAATTGGCTGTCAGGATCAGCTCAGAGAAAACTGGATCACACCCCCAAGTGTGCCAGCCTTTTTTTTTTTTTGGGGGGGGGGGACTTCCCAAGTTCAACAAAATCATATCAACTGGGGGGGGGATATAAAAGAAACCACCTTTTTTAGTACTGCAGATCATAATCACACACCCCTCCCATGCATTTAAAGTTGGCCTTCGCTGCTTCACACCTTGACACATTTTTTAAAAAGGAAATGTTTCCCCTATTCCATCAGGGTCACCCCATTCCAGGTTTAATTCCTGTGGGGCCAATACTCCAGCCACCAAAACAAGAGCTCCAAACAAAAGCTTTGATGCTTCCAATGCTACCTGAAACCATGTGTAATAATGATTTGTTGTTGTTGTTCAGTCGCACAGTCGATTCCGACCCTCTGCGACCCCATGGACCATTGTCCGCCAGGCACTTCTGTCCTCCACCATCCCCCTCAACTCGCTCAGCTCTGTGCCCATTGTCTCCACAATACCATCTAGCCATCTCATCTTGGGCCGTCCCCTTCTTCTTTTGCCCTCGACCCTTCCAAGCATCAAGGCTTTCTCAAGGATGCCTCAAACCTCCAGCAGATGAGAAAACAGACCCTCATGTTGGTATGGCTCCACTTAAGATAAGGAGAGAAGTACTGTACCCCCTGGCTCAGATCCAGCAGGAGCTTTATGGCAAGAACAAACATTCTTGACGATGCAAGACAGCAAAACCAAACTAGAAGATGGAGGGAGGCGCTCACTGGGCAAGGAACATCATTAAAGGCAGATATAGCTGAGGAACTCAACCTCCCCATCACTTGGGGGACCATGACTGCCCAAACCTTTTGGCCATGAGCTGGTCACGTGGTCCAGGTGGCTGGTCACTATGGCCCATGGGCCAGATCTGGCCCCCAACACCAATTCATCCGGCCCACAAAGCCCTCCTTGTTCCTGGAAGTGGAAGGAAAACGATCTGGCCCACGGGCCATAGTTTGGGCACCCCTAGCCTAAACGTAAAGCCAACAGGCTCCAAGTGGGGGCTGCTGGCAGACAACACCACACGTGTGAATGGGGAGAGATACAGAACCAGGCTCATTGACGGGTCTGCTGAATACTGCCAGAGACATGCACCGATTGCTACTTAAGTCTCGCCAACAACAAAGCCAAGAAAGTGGCTTCATATTTGGGCAGTCCAAGTTTTGATCGGGACACGAAAAGGTAAAGGTTTCCCTTGCTCGAAAGCCAGTCGTATCCGACTCTAGGGGTCAGTGCTCATCTCTGTTTCTAAGCCGAAGAGCCAGCGCTGTCTGCTTCTGCAGACGTTTCCATGGTCATGTGACAGGCATGACTAGACACCGGAGCGCATGGAACGCTGTTACCTTCCCACCGAAGTGGTCCCTATTTATCTACTTGCAATTTCTTGCTTTCGAACTGCTAGGTTGGCAGGAAAGCGAGGGGGGAATCACACAGACACACGCACATACACACACAGGGCGGGAAAGGGGGCCCTCCACCCACCTGCATAGAAGCGGATGAGGCAGCCGGTCTCGGAGTCCATGCCCTCCTCCTGCACCCGCCACAGGTCCCGGAAGCCCAGCTGGGAGAGGTAGTCGGTTTGGATCTGCAGCGGCGCCTCGTGCCATTCCAGCCGCCGGGCCGTCTCGCCGTGGAGCTGGACGTACAAGGCCGGAGGCGGCGGCGGGGCGGCGGCGGCTTCCCCGGCCGGAGAAGAGTCGCCCTCCGAGGCCTTGCCCAGGTCGGGGAGCTCCGAGGGTCGGTCGCCCGGGCGGCTCCGGCAGGGCCCCGATCCGCTCCCCCCGTCGACGCCAGCCCCCGCCGGCAGAGCGGGCTCGGCGGCCAAGTCCTCCGAGGAAGAGGAGGAGGAGGAGGATCCTCCGACGCCGCCGTAGGGATCCAGCCGGTCGGCGCTGGGGCTGAAGCTCTCGGTGTCGGAGCCTCCGCCTCCCACGAGGGACGGGCAGGAGCGCGGCGGGCCGCACAAGTAGAGCTCCGTAGTAGGAGGCAGCGGCGGAAAGGGCCGCCCGGGGCTGCCGTCGGAGGGCGTGAGGCTGGGCCGGCCCGCTCCCGCCCGGCTGTTCTCGCTGCCCGCAAGAGCCAGGCGCCCCGGCCGGGCAGCCGCCTCCCCGCCGCCCTTGGGGGTCCCCCGCCGGCTCCGAGGCCTCCTTTCGGTCGGGAGGGGCAGCCCGTCGATCGCTTCGGGGGTCCCCGGTTCCGGCGAGGCTTCGGCGGCCAAATCGTTTCCCAACTCGCCCTTTCCTCCTCCTCTTTCGTGGGGCAGATCCGCCTCGACGGTCGCGGCCGCCGCCGCTTTGCCCAAGACCCGGACCGCGCTGCTCCCCCCGCCCCGGTGCCCGAGCTGCACGAGGCGGGCCGCCACTTCGGCGGCGGTGGTCTCCAGCGTGCAAATCACCGGCAGCAAGTAGTAGCCGCCGCCGCTGCCGCGTTGGTGGTGGTGATGGTGGTGATAGTAGTAGTAGACATGGACGCATCCCCGCTGGAGGTCCCGCCGCACCCAGTCGCGCTCCGGCGGCTGGAGCGGCTGGAGCTGCCGAGGGGGCTTGGGCAGCAGAAGGAGGGTCTTCCGATCTAAGCTACGGGTCCCCAAGGTGGCGGGAGCGGTCGCGGAGGAAGAGGAGGAGGAGGAGGAGGAAGAAGACGGCGTCGGGGGCGAGGAAGTGGAGGAGGCGGCGGTGGCCGAAAGGTTCCTTTTCAGCCTTCCCCGCCGCGACAACAGCGAGCTGGCGCCGCTGCTGGGCACCGCCTGGGGAGTCCCGTTGGCCGCCGAGGCGAGCGGAGAAGCCCCGCAGCCGGCGGCAATCGCCGCCGCGTCCCCTCGTTTCCTTCGCCGCTGCTGGCCTCCCACCAGCCCCGTCGTGGTGACGGCGGCCGTTCCTTTGCCGCTTTCCATGGGGCTGAGTCCTAGGGGCGGCGGGGGTAGTCGTGGCGGCCCTCCACCTCCCGCGATGCCGGCGGCTGCCTGGCCCGAGCCGCCCGGCCGCTCCCCCCTTGCCGCCGCCGGCGCGGCTCTGCTGCCATGCTGGGGCGGCTGCGCAGGTTCCATCGTCGAACCCTCGGGCGCGCCGCGTTCCAAAAGGGGGAGGGGGAGCCGGATTATGTAGCAGTGGCGAACATTCCGTCGGTGTCTCCGCGTTCCATTCGGCTCAGCCCTGCCGCCGCGCAGCAGCTGCCGCCGCCGTTGGAGTGAGCGCCATTAGGGGACTGGAAGGGAGAGGCTCTCAGTAGCAGCAGCGGTAGCCACCGCCTCCCTCGCCGCCGCCTTCCCCTCCCACCCGGCGTGGCCTCTCCTTCGGAGGTTCCTTATGAATATTAATTAACCCAAGGCCCAGGCGGCGGAATGGTCTCGTCTTCCTCTTGTGTATTTCCCACCCGTCTCCCTCTATTAGGCAACGGCTGTTCAATATTCATGAACGGGCTGACGCCATCCCTCGTGAGGGAACTGGGAGGCGGCGCCCCAGTGATAAACAAAACGTGACCCGCTGGCGCCCAAGACGGATGCGGAGGGTGGAGACGTCGACGGGCGCGCCGGGAAATGTAGTGCTCGGATGGCACTCCGCCTCTGCCAGGCGCGGGAAGAGCGGACTACACTCCCCAGAAGGCATCGCGCCTCTTTGAGCGGGAGGGAAAGTGGGCGTTCCTTTTTTTTTCCTCCTTTCGCTCGCCGCTACCTTTCCCCTGCCCTTGCTTGTGTGTTGCCCTTGATCCTTCCGTACAGTGGTGGGATGTCAAAAATTTTACTACCCCCACCATGACATCATCAAGGTGTGGGCGGAGCTAACATCATGGGCGGAGCCAATGTCATGACATCATGATGTGGGCGGGGCCAAAGAAAACAAATTAAAATACAGTATAATATAAAAAATAAGCACACACACACACACACACACACACCTACCCCCCCACAACACAAACCTGTAAATAAATTAAATAAATAAAAAATAAATTAAAATACAGTAATACCTCATATAACATTAGTATTGAATAACACTAAAATCGCATAACATTAAGGAATCTGGGGGGAAGAATTGCATCGGATAACATTAAGATCCTATGGGATGCTTCGGATAACAACCGCTAAAGCCTGTGTGGTTACAATGTATCTCTATGGATCCCATAGGATTTTAACATGCATCAGATAACACTAAAAATCATATAACACCAAGACTTGTGGAACCAGGTTTTAGTGTTATCTGAGATTTTACTGTACACCCACCCACCTAAACACCCACCTAAACACCCACCCACCCACAACACAAATCAACCAGAGCTTAAAGCTTATTCTGGCTAATCTTTCTCACACTAGGTCAGATGGAAGGAACTACAGAATGAACACACCACAAGATGGCTTCATTTTGGCACTTTTCAACTTTTCAACAGTTAAAGAAGTTAGGTACTAAGTCTTTGCCTAACCCGTTCTCTAGGATATCTAGGGGAGCAGGCTATAGGGAGTTTCAGGTTAGCAGCTTCTCTTCCTCCTCCCCTCTTGGGAGGACAGCAAGGAGGCTGTGCATACGCGCCAAGCACTGTAGGCATGCATGCACATCATGTGCAGTGGAGGAACCAGTGAAAAGGTAAGCCCCAAAGGTGGTTCCCCCCCCCCAAAGCTGCAACCAGTTCTCCAGGACACTGGGGAAAGTTGCTACCAGTTCTGGAGAACTGGTGAGAACCTGTTACATCCCATCACTGTACCGTGTACCTCTCCGCCGTCCGCGACGTTTCCTTTGACGCGTCATTTTATTGCAGTTGATGCTGGATCGCGTTAGACGAGCGCAGAATATGGTTTGGATCTCAACACCAAGAAGATGAAATATCTTGTTATAAGCCGAGCACTAACTCATGGCAAGCTAATGGCGTGGACACAAGAAATTACACTGGGGAACAGTGATTTTGGTGCCTCACAATTTTCACCTATTTCTGGCTATATTTGGGTCACTGATTCAAAAAAATGCTTTCAGTTATGCCTCATCAGCTCTAGTTTTTTAGATATGGCTTATTCACATTAGGCCAATCTAACCATACTGGTTACATGTATAACCAGAGGCGTAGCAAGGGTGTAAGCCACCCGGGGTGGAGTGAAATTTTGCCACCGCCCCAAAAACATTTTCTGCCCACCCAAATATTTTCCCACCCCCAAAAGATTTTTCCGCCACCCCTCCCACCTCCGGGAGCCTTCGATGCACACATGGAAGCAAAAAAAAATTTGTTTGAAAAAAAATTGGGGAAATGTCAAAATCATACTTAACATAAGTAGAAAAAAACTAGAATACAGTAAAACCTCAGATAACACTAAAACCTGGTTCCACAAATCTTGGTGTAATACGATTTTTAGTGTTATCCGATGCATGTTAAAATCCTATGGGATCCATAGAGATACATTGTAACCACACAGGCTTTAGCGGTTGTTATCTGATGCATCCCATAGGATCTTAATGTTATCCGATGCAATTCTTCCCCCCAGATTGCTTAATGTTATGCGATTTTAGTGTTATTCGATACTAATGTTATCTGAGGTATTACTGTACAAGCCTCCCTGGATGAGTCCATGGAGCAGCTGCGGAGTTGGACTAGTTTCGGGATGCACAGCATCCAGTCTCAACAGTAAAGGAGAGCACAGAGAATGACAAAAAAGGTCAGATTAGTTAAATTACACTTGCAACAACAACAGGAATAGAGCTTGAACAACATCAATAAGTATTATTAAAACAATCAATTTACAAATGGTGAGGCAAATACAGGTGTAGTCATATGAGCAATGTATAATGACATCATCGATATCTCATGAACTAGAGCTGCTAGAACAAAATGGATGGCATTTTCGGAATCAGCCGCCCCAAAATGCCAGAAATCAGTTGAAAAATTTTAGGCACCAAGAAAAAAATTTTTTTTTCTTGTTCCCCAATGTTATAAGAGTGGATGAAATGGTCTCTTGGGAGACTATTTTTAATGAAAAGTGAGGTCCCGAGGTAGAGAATAAAATACAAATAGTAAAGGCAAGATCCACCTTCATAAAAACGCGACATTTGTTATGCAGTAGAGATGTAACACTCTGCAAAGATCCGAATAGTGAGATGTTGCATACTGTATTCCCACTGTTGCTTTATGGAGTCAAAGCTTGGACATTGACTAAAGCATCTGAAAAGAGAATCGAAGCTTTTGAAATGTAAATCTACAGAGGGCTAAGAATATTGTATTTTTTGGAATAGTAGCCGTGTTGGTCTGTGGTTCAGGCATATCAGAAAACAATAAACAAAAATAACACTAGCACTTTAAAGAGTAACTGCTATATTTTTATTGTTAGCTTTCGTGGATCAAGTCCACTTCTTCAGAGGCGTGAAATGTACAGGCATGGTTTTTATACACCAAATTCAGGCGTCAAAGGGAGCAGGGTGTGTTCAAGCAAAATGACAGACAAGAAGCAAGCACAACAATATAGCTTCCCACAGCCATCAGCAACAATAGATTATTCAGATTAGCTCTAAATTTCTCCCTTTCAATTCCAAAGGGTCTGAGAAAGCCCATTCTGGTCTGCAAACAAAAACACTGTACCTGGTTACTTCCTGTTTTGCTAAAGAGAATTGGCAGGAAGGTTGTAATATAATATATAAAGTGTCTAGCAGCATGAGTTGACCATGTGACCAGTGGTGGGCATCAGCAGGCTCGCACCAGTTCGCAAAAATTCTGGCTGGCCCCGCCCATCCAAGTTTTGAAATAAAGTCCTAATTTGGGTACAACGCAGGCAGTGATGGGATGTCAAAAATTCTACTACCACGTCATGGACGTCATGGGCGTGGCCAATGTCATGACGTCATGGGTGTGGCCAATGTCATGACGTCATGACGTCATGGGCGGAGCCAACGTCATGACATCATGACGTTGTGGGCAAGGCCAAAAATAAAATAAAAATAAAAAAATAAGCACGCACACAGACCCGTAAATAACTTAAAGAAATAAAATAAAGAAATAAATAAAATAAAAATTAAATAAAAGTACAACCACCCACCCAAAACACAAATAAATCACCCACCCACCCTAAATATAAAAGCCTCACTTACCTTCCTTGGCGCCGACGAACCTCCATGTGGCCCGGGGCCACCCAACAAGACACGCTGCCCCCGACTGCGGCCGTTTCCTCCTACGAAGGCCGCAGCCGGCCCTGCAGCCGCCGGCCACGGCCGCCACAGCCGCCTGCAGCCCCTGGTCGGCCACCGAGCTCCCACGGGCACGTTGGTGCCTGCCCAGGCCGTCCGCCCGTGCCGCGGCCTCCTAGGGACTTGGGCCCGACAAACCCCCATGCCCTGGGTAAGCCCAGCGGGGCCTGCGGGCAGCAGTGGGCCCTGGCTGCCCGTGGCCACAGCCAGAGCCGGGCTGAAAAGGCACCGGCCAGAGGAAGCTGCAGGCGCCCGGCGGAGGAGGATGCGGCGGTGGCGAGCCCCACCGGGCTTACCCAGGGCATGGGGGTTTGTCGGGCCCAAGTCCCTAGGAGGGCGCGGCGGCGGCGGATGGCCCGGGCAGGCACCAACGTGCCCGCGGGAGCTCGGTGGCCGGCTAGGGGAGGTGCCCTTCTCTGAGGGCTGCCGCCGCTGCTGCCGGAGCCACTCTAAAAAGGGGCGGCTCCAGCTTCGGAAGAATTTTTTTTAAAAAAATTGGAGTCATTCGGCTCCAATTTAGTGCGCATGACCAGAAACTCAATTTGATGCATGCGCAATGCGTCAGATTGAGTTTCTGCGCATGCGCAGTCAATTGGAGCCATTTTTGCTCCAATTTTTTTTAAAAAATTTCTTTCGGTGAGGCGTCCGGAACCGGACACCTCAAAAGTGGACTCCCCTCCCGGAGAACCCTCCGGGATTGAGCCTACCAGTTCCAGGGAACCGTCTGGAACCGGGGACATCCCATCACTGAAGGCAGGTCTTTCCTCCTGGCCACGCCCATCGTCTCACTCCCACAGTGTGGTATTACAAAAAAAAAATTGAGCCCACCATTGCATGTGACTAATGTAGAAATGTTACGCACAGTGGATGAAGAACAAGAACTGTTTAAGACCATTAAACAATGAAAACTAATAACTTGAACAATAATAAATAAATATCACGAGCAACTTAAAGCAGGGGTACCCAGAATTTTTGGGCCACGGGTGGTCACATTGTTGAGTGGTTCCTCCTACTGGAAGTGGAAGTAAAATGCGCCTGTGGGTGATTTATGGCAACATTTTGCACATGTGCGGGAGAAGCCCAGGCCAGATTATTGGGTGCCGTGGGCCATAGTTTGGACATCCCTGATTTAAAGTATGGAATACTCCAACTCCAATAAATGAAAAGAAATGAAACTTTCAATGCTAGGGAAGATCCTTGGGAAGAGAGGGCCTGGATGTAGATATACCTTGTGGCTGAAGAATCTGAGAGACTGGTGTGCAATGTCCTCGAAATGTTTGTTCCAAGGAGTTAAGAACAGGAAGACTTTCACTATGATGATAACCAATATTCAGAATGGATACGACACTTGAAGAAGAAGATCCTACAATCTTCTGTCCATTATTTTTGCAGAGAGCCTGTCAAACGGACTCGTCCAACCTGAGTAGACATAATAAGTAGAAGAAAGTTGTAATACTGTACTGTAATGTCATCATCCAACTGCAATTAGTTAATTCCATACCACACGAATGGAGGGATTTTATTTCACTTTGATCAGTGTCCTTTTCAGCCATGTTGAAAGAAAATTAGTTTCATGCCAAAGGATTCACAACACCTGGGAGCCAGATTGAGCAATGTGAAATAAAGGATAGCTTCTCATGAGCCCAAAGTACCCAGTGAGCTACAAGTTTACCTGCTTTGGGGCAAACTATGCTGCAGGTCTGTTTGTCCTCTCAGAAATCACTCCCACCCAAATGGTATAGTGGACATCTCTGACAGTGACATTCCTATGATGATGCCCTGGAATGTTCAGTTCTTATGCCAATTTGGCCTGAGGTTCAGGACTGGCCGGGGATGTTTTGCTGCCTGAACTCAGGAATGAGATGGTGCCCCTTCATGGATGTAACAAAAGTATACTAAAGTATGGAGGGGTCTCTATCACATGTGAGGTTGCCAGGCAGACCAGGAGGTGCAAAGTAAGCTGTCCGCTACACTACTTTACACCACATGCTTGTATTTACTATCAGAGGAAGTGGTCTGACCCTGCTGAGCACCCCATATAGACCTTGACGTGCTTTGACTCCAGCTCTCCAACCTTGATTATGTCTGGAGCCACCTGTCTGTTGAAATGCAGATGTTGGCAGGTTTCAAATGAAGCAACACAGATCTCAGCAGGGAAGGAGTTGTCCAACCCTGTTTTAAATAAAAATAACTCAGGGTTATAAGAGTAACAAATGTTACAGATGCTCATTTCTTATGTCTCTCGGCCATTAAAAGAGGGTTGAACCTACAGATCAGGGGTGCCAAAACGACGGCCCACGGGCCATATCAGGCCCCTGATGCCAATTCATCTGGCCCATGACACCCTTGTCACTCCAGGAAGTGGATGGGGGACACGCCTATCATTGCACATGTGCGTCCAGAGCCACTTTCTGGAGTGGCAAAACCACTAACGGGAGTGGTGGAGACGGATTTGGGCATGCACAGAAACATGCAGAACCACTTCCAGGAGTGGCAGGGACACATTTGCACATGTGCAGAGACGTCCAGAACCACTTCAGTGGTGTGGTCAGGCCCCTGGCACAAAAAGTTTGGGCACCCCTGCTCCAGATGCTTTGGGCTATAACTCTCTTAATCCTCTTCCATTGGCCATGCCACCCACCTGGAATTTCAGGGAGTTGTCATTTGAAATATCTGAAGGGCCAAAAATTAAGTACCAGTGCAATACAAATAATCAACAAAGTTTGCTGCCCTTTTACTTGGCAGTGAGGTTAACTATCTCATATACATACAGCTATCATCGAACGTTCATAAAAGGGCAGCAAACATTGTTTAATTTACTATTACAACCAGGCTCACAGAATTTTAAATCCAAGGGAAAGGTGATTGCAAAATTTTCTCTTTACCATAATAATTTGGGCAGCCTTGGGTCTTGCATATCTTGCCTTAAGCAACAGAGATAACATTTGCTATTCCTCCTACAATGGCAAAATGTCTCAGCCTTATATATATATATTTATTTCAACCACACGATAAGATAAAGAAATTGCTTAAACTGCCAGAAATCAACTTGCCCAAGGTCATGCATCTAGGTTTTATAGCTATGCAGCTAAACCTCATCTTATAGTTTATCCAGCAACTGCAGTTGTCCACATGTCAAGTAAGAAGCAAATTACTGTACACTGAGTTCAAGGGAATCTTCTCACAGATAGATGGGCACAGGATTGTAACCCCAATAAATGTTCAAGTTTTGGTATGTGAATTTCAAGAGGATGTCTGCAGTGGTGGGATGTCAAAAATTTTACTACCCCATCGTGATGTCATCAGTGTGGGAGGAGCTAACATCATGACATGATGTCATGGGCAGGGTCAAATAAAAAAATACAAAAAAAATAATAAAATAAAAAATAATAAAATAAAAATAAGCACACGCACACACCCCTCAACCCACCAAAACACAAACCCATAAATAAATTAAACAAATAAATAAATAAAAATACATTAAAATACAGCCACCCACCCCAACACACACACACACACCTCAAACACAAATCAACCAGAGCTTTTAAACCAGAGCTTAAAGCTTATTCTGGCTAATCTTTCTCACACTAGGTCAGGTGGAAGGAACTACAGCATGAACTCATCACAAGATGGCTTCATTTTGGCACTTTTCAACTTTTCAGCAGTTAAAGAAGTTAGGTACTAAGTCTTTGCCTAACCAGTTCTCTAGGATAATATGCCTTAATGTAAATGTAAAACAGCTGTACCTCCTTAAGGGTTCTCCAGTTGGAACAGCAATTGGAACAGCACAGGTGTAACTTATTGATGAGGTCACTCCAAGACTTTGCTTAAAAACCCCAAGCCAGGCTGCCAGGCCTTTTTAGGAACTGGTAGTACGTCAATATAGGTAAAGGTATTAAATACATTAAATTACACACAAACACACCACATCCAAAGGTGAGTCACTTACCCTGGGGAGCAGGCTATAGGGAGCTTCAGGCTAGTAGCTTCTCTTCCTCCTCCCTGCTTGGGAGGACAGCAAGGAGGCCGTGCATATGCGCCAAGCACTGTAGGCGTGCATGCACACTAAGTGCTTGGTGCGCAAGTGCAGTAGGGTAACCAATAAAAAGGTAAGCCATGAAGGTGGTTCCCCCCCCCCAAAAAAAAAAAAAAAGAAGCTGCTACCGGTTCCCAGGGACACAGGGGAAAGTTAGTACCAGTTCTGGCAAACTGGTGAGAACCTGTTACATCCCATCACTGGATGTCTGTTATTAAACTTTGCTACAAACAGTACAATACTGGTGGCAGTAGTGGGATTCAGCAGCTTCGCCCCAGTTCGCCAGAACTGGTAGCAGAAATTCCGGATCGCCCCACCCATCCAAGTTTTGAAATAAATGTGTACTGTAATGTGTACTGACCTACTATATGATATTTATTGTACTTTACTGTTCTGTTATATTGTATGCTATTGTACTTTTGTTTGCTCTTTAATAGTGATATTAGGGGACTCTGTGAGCCGCTCTGAGTCGGTTGAAACCGAGGAAAGCGGGATACAAATCTAAAAATAAAAATAAATAAATAAATAAATAAAGTAGTCTTAATTCAGGTGCAATGCAGGGCTTTCCTCCTGGCCACATGAACCATACAATGCCCATAGAGTAGGTAGCAAAAATTTTTTGACTACCACCACTGACTGGTGACAAAACAGTCCATGGTCACTTTAAGCCAGGAGTTTTCAACCTTTTAAAGTCGGGGACCAGGTCACACTCCCTTAGACAGCTTCGGGGTCTGGACGGTCATTTTGCCCTTCCTTCACCACATGGCACTTACTGGTGTGATGGAGGCAGTGGGGGGCTCTATGAAATAGTGCGGTGGGCTGCATCCAGCCTGTAGGCCGCAGGTTGAGAATCCCTGCTTTAAACCTAAAAAACTGGGGGAATCAGTTTTGTGTGGAATGGCTCTCTTCTACAGAGATTACTGTGCACATTCTTCTAATCTATGTGGTCTTTTGGAGTCATGAGATCAGCACAAGCCTTGCAAAGGGCCGAGGAAATGAGATTTCAGCCAAGGGAAACATGCCACTGCTACAATATCTGTTTCTTTTCCAGAAGCTGCCAACGTTACAATCGGAATCTGGAAACATTACTTTGTCAGACTGAAATTCTACAAATCTCTCAGCCAAGTGGCCATATTGGCAGGGATATTTTGGGAGATTCGGGGGGGGGGGGGTGTTTCTAAAAGGAACTTTCACGAGCTCTGCCTACAAGGTAGCTTGTAATAAGTATCCAAAGGTGGAATGTGAGAAGTGCTGCCGTTCAACAATACTGAGCTATAAAGTGAGATGTGCATCAGCTGGACCCCATTTTGTTAGACTTGGATACTAGTCAGTCCTACCCGGCATGGGCAATGGTCAGGCAAAGTGGAATTGGCAATCTAACAGTGTTCAAACAGCCAAAAGAAATTTCCTTCCCTCATTGGGTAGGATGGGATATCACATACCAAAATCTCTATAAAAGAGGAGAAAAAACAAATGTATAACATTCATTCTCAAGATAGAATTATGTGTACAGTGTAAACCAGTGGTTTTTGAACTTCAATTCCCAGAAGCCTACGTCAATTCCCCAAAGTACTGATCAACCAGTGTACTGACATAGGCTTCTGGGAATTGAAGCCCCTCTGTGGGGCATGGGCCCCACGTTGGGAGCCACTGGTGTAAACTCTAAGCTTACTCCTGCCTTTCCCCCTTGAATGACAGTGCACCAACAAATTGCATCTTGAAGCTTTTAAGGGATGGGGTGCAAAAGTACAGCACCTTTTCCAAGCTTCCTTCAGAGGAAATCTGAATTCACTGTTCACTGATTGATTAATAACTGCAGCTTCTGCCTGTAGCCAGGCCTGTTTCCTCCTACAGAAGCTTGTTTTGCGAAGGCTGCAGCAGGAGCATTTTGCCAAACGTTTGTTCAAAAATGCTACATTCTGTCCTAAAGGGAGAGATGTTGGCGCAAAAACCAGAGATATCATCCACCGAGCAGAGTTTCTCCAGCAAAAAATCCTTTCAACCCAGAATAATTTCTGACACAACATTATTATTATAAGAGACCAAAAAAAAGGACTTTTCTCTCCAACCAACACCTGCAAAAATACATTTTTAGTCAGCAAAATATGACTGACAGTAACCTGATGCAAAGCCTGTATCATATCTACCCCAGTGAAGGAGCTTCCTCACTGAAAAATATATGTATGAAAATAAGAAATGGAAGTTGATTTGTCTTTTTTTGTACTATAATTTCCAAAGACTGCAGTGGCTTAGTGGTTAAGACACTGAACTTGATGACTGGAAGGTCGGCAGGTCAGCAGTTTGAGACCCAAGTGCTACGTGATGGAGCGAGCTCCAATTGTCTGTCCCAGCTTCGGCCAACCTAACAGTTCAAAAGCAAAAAATTGCAAATAAATAGGTACCACTTTGGTGAGAAGATAACAGCATTCCGTGTACTCCAGGGTCTAATGCTTGCCATATGACCACAGAAACATCTGCAGATTCAGACAGTGCTAGATCTTTGGCTATAAACGTAGATGAGCACCGGCGCCTAGAGCCAGATACAACTGGCTTTTGAGCAAGGGTGACCTTTACCTTTATATTTTCCAAAAGCACATAGCCAATACCCATACATTTGTATGAAGGCATTTGAGCAATGCTGGCAGTTTTATTTCATTGATTTTTCTTTCCTAATAATCCCTGGCATTGAATGTGAATGGAAATTTTGCTACAAAAAGTCATTTCCCCTTCCTTAGGTGTTTATTGACACTATTGATTATGTCTTGCCTATTAATCACAACTAGTCGTGTGTGCTCATACAGTGATTAAATCTTGCACTAACTGGCTTCTTATTAATTTGTGTTCTGCAGAGCACCAGGACCCAGGTACCATATCTCCTGTTACTTGATCTTTTGACCTCACTTTGCCTTTCTTTTTACTATATATACACTATTCTAATTAAAATACCTCAATTTTTAAACATCAGTGAGGCAGGCAGTATAGCTACTTAATGTCAGTCAAAAGAGCTTTGCATTACCCAAGTATGTGTCAAAAACACATCTCAGTTTTGTTTTTAAACAATGAGCTTGGTGCTAATATTACCTCTTTAAAAAGTACCTGCACAGCTCTTCATCCATCCATCTTTACACTGAGCCCTTTGACTGGATATGGTCTACATTTGTGATCTTTGTAGTACGGTGACACCAAGTCATTTTACAAAGCGAGCTAGAAAGACCTGCCAATGTTAAGTATAATAGTAACTATATCCCAGTACTGAACAAAACTAGCTGTACAGATGATGACTTCACAGCTCTGACAAGAATGCCCATGATGTCCTAAGCTATCATAAATTTATTATCCTTCCAGATGCCACAGGAACATTTTGGTTCAGGCTGGCAGCTGTCCATCAATTCCCCAACAAAAACAGACAGACCTTGAGTAAAGGCAGATGTTCTGCTTGGAATAGCCACTTTTTATCTTTAGTGCAACTCCAAGATCCATCAGGCACAACCTAGTGCAAAAGACATGTACTGTACTCAGAAATCTTTCCTAATCTTCTATAAAGCACCCAGAGATGAAGAGTGAATCCCCATCTACCTTTTTGCTTACCTTTGCTTTCATGCACTGGTTTTCAATTGCTAGTTCTCCCTATCCATTTCACTTCAATTCCCAGAAATGTTAGCTATCTGAATCAGCTGGAGGAGCAAGTTGAAAACCATTATTTAAAGTAACACATTTGAGCAGAGTAAAATAAAGACTATAGTGAGTACTGTAAAAGCCATACAGTGAAGCCAACAGCCTTCACTCATTGACATGATCTCCACACCATCGACAGCCACTGATTTTGTGGGGAAGACGACATTCACAATGTAATGATAATAAAGCATAAACAATTTTTTAAAAATGTATCGAGACAGGGAGGATAGAACTTGACATGTATTGGTGGCAGCTCCATGTTGACTGTAACATCTACTCTTGTCTTATACTGTACTTTCATGCTCATAAGACAGCTTTATCAGTTTGGTCTTATAAGCAAGTACATGTCTTCACCTCAGTGTGAAGAATTAATGGATTGTCTCATTGATTTCTGCAACAGAAAAATCAAATAGAGAACTCAATCCAAATGTCAATACATACTTGGTTTTTATGGGATGTTTATGAATGACCACTGACATTTGTACTTTAGTGTTTCTATGACTAAAAGGAATACACTAGTACCTTGGATAACGATGAGACTTGGTTCCACACGTCTTGTCGTTATCCGGTTTTTAATGTTGTGTGATGCATTGATCGCACAACGTTAAAAAAAAGCCCTGTTCCCTGTCAAAAAATTTACTACCCCACCGTGATGTCATCACAGTGTGGGCGGAGATGATGTCATGATGTCGTGGGCAGGGCCAAACAAAACAAATAAACAAACAAATAAATAAAAATAAGCGCGCGCACACACACACACCTCAACTCACCCACCCATCCACCCACCCCAAACACAAACCAGTCACTTACCTGTTAGTATAAGTGCTTGTTGCAAGATGGATATGGTCATTGTACTCTAGGATAATATGCTTTAATGTAAATGTAAAACAGCTGTACCTCCTTAAGGGTTCTCCAATTGGAACAGCAATTGGAACAGCACAGGTGTAGCTTATTGATGAGGTCACTCCAATACTTTGCTTAAAAAACCCAAGCCAGGCTGCCAGGAACTGTGGTAGTACGTCAATATAAGTAAAGATATTAAATACACATTAAAATACACACAGACACACCACATCCAAAGGTGAGTCACTTACCCTGGGGAGCAGGCTATAGGGAGCTTCAGACTAGTAGCTTCTCTTCCTCCTCCCCACTTGGGAGGACAGCAAGGAGGCCGTGCATACGCGCCAAGCACTGTAGGCGTGCATGCACACCAAGTGCTTGGCGTGCATGCACAGTAGGGGAACCAGTGAAAAGGTAAGCTCTGAAGGTGGTTCCCCCCAAAAGCTGCTACCAGTTCTACGGAACACTGGGAAAAGTTACTACCGGTTCTGGCATGCTGGTGCGAACCTGTTGCATCCCATCACTGCCTGTTCCCCTGGAGGCTGCAGCAAGCCAAAACGTTGGGATTTGAATCCCGACGTCTTGGCTTGCTGCAGCCTCCAGGGAGGTGGGGGAACTTTGGAAACAGCTTGGATCGGGTCCCCTGACACACACCCCTGGAGCCAGCGGGGGGGGGGGTCAGAGAGCCCGAAATGGGTAAAAAAGACATCCAATTTTTTTACCCATTTTGGGCTCTCTGCCCCCCCCTGCTGGCTCCGGGCAGGTCAGGTGACCTGATCCAAGCTATTTCTGGACTTTCCCCACCTCCCCAGCCAGTGCAGCAAGCCAGAACATCAGGATAGTGGTATCTATTTATCTACTTGCAATTTCTTGCTTTTGAACTACTAGGTTGGCAGGAGCTGGCACAGAGACAGGAGCTCACTTGTCATTTAAATCTATAATGTGTTCCTCCTGAGATCTGCTTGTGTCTGGCTAACTTTCTAGTCTTTATTTATAGCATTTAATTGTGATTATCTAAACATAAATACAAAGTAATACCTCGGATAACGCTAAGACACGCTAAGACTTGGTTCCACAAGTCTTGGTGTTATCCGATTTTTAGTGTTATCCGATCCATGTTAAAATCCTATGGGACGGATCAGATAACGTTAAAACTCCATAGAGATACATTGTAACCACAAAGGCTTTAGCGGTTGTTATCTGATCCATCCCATAGGACCTTAACGTTATTCGACACAATTCTCCTCCCCAGATTACTTAACGTTATGCAATAGTTGTTTGATTACACACATGACTACCTTAGCTAGCTGTAATTTAGCAATTTAAACCATTATGTACATTGTTTCATCTGATTTAACTATTTAGCCAGCTGTTTGAAAATAAGCAACTTTAAATCAATTGTGTATTAATTGTGTCCAACACCAATAAATGTTGCTATTGTATAACACATATTTTCCCTCTAATTCATTACAATGTTCATTCAGTTGTATTTACATTTCTCAAGGTAAACGATATCTCAAAACCTAGCACAAATGAGATAACACTAATTTGGCTGGCACAATATTTGGATTCTGTTACCTCACTCAGTTGAAAAGCAAGGCAACTGTTATATAAACTATCTTTGCAAGCTGCAGGTTTTAACTGCTTTTATTTTCAGGGCTACTTTCTCTACAGCCCCATCAATTATGTCAGCAATCTGTGCATGTTAATAGCATCCATTGACACATCCCCTCTTGGCAGTTGAAGACTCTTATGAAAACATTGCTGATGAAATGTTTGCTGGTGAGGAATTTTCCATATAGACCAAGTTCTCAAGTGAGGATTCCAATGGCAAAGTAGTACAAAGTAGCACAGTTGTTATGGTAATAGAGTAGAGTAGACCATACTGCCAGCAACTCAACTCCAAGTGTCAGGCGGCAGTTAACTAACCTGAGAACCCTAAGAACTAACAGCCTTGGGTGCTGAAGTCCACAGGAAAGGGTGATGGTCCCCAAGTGGATTAAATCCCACTTGAATCCATCTTGATGGAGGGCAGCAGCTTCCTCAATCCTGGCCTGAGGCTGATGAGGACTTTTGTGTGCCAAAAAGGCTCAGGACCAGAAAGTGACTCATGGAATTGGATCAGTGGTACAGGTGTCATGCTGTGATACAGAAGGGAAATGGAAGGCCACTGCATTATAATCTCAGGACAGTCATCATGACTGATCGCTATGATAATTACCAATATTAAGATTAGGATATGGCAGAAGAAGAAGAAGTTGACTTTATGATATAAATTAAGACTAGGAAGTGACCTGGAGTAACCCAATAATTCTCCATTCAGAAGCTTCAGAAAAACAACACAGCCCTAACTAGAATCCATTGTGGATTTGTCAAGAACAAATCCAGCCAGAGTAATGTTATCTCAGTTTTTGAGTGGGTGACCCCCTGATAGATGGTAGGAATGCTGCAGACATAGTGTATCTTGACTTCAGCAAACCTTTGATGAACTGCCCCATGATAGTCTAATTGCCATGTGAATTTGTCATTGGCTGGATTGAACAGTTGTCAGGGGATCCACAGTTGGTTACCGAAGCATATTCAAATAGTGCTTATTAATGACTTATTCTCAAAATGAGAAGAGGTGGCAAGTGGGGTGTCACAGAACTCAGTCCTAGGCTTACTGCTCACCATTTTTATTAATGACTTCGATGATGGAATGCCAGATGAATTCAGGCCATTGAATTAAATAGAGCTGTGAGGCTTGGTGTTTGCCTCTTGGTATTTTAGTGGTAAAATAAAAGTATTTTCCACCCTTATTTTTAGATTTCATATAAGGGCCATGGGGTTTTTTTTTTCATTTTCAATGGACAGGTTTCCTTATAGATATGTGTGTAGGGTTGTTCTGCAGCAGCAACCTTATATATGCTTCCTCAGAAGAAATTCCCAATAAATTGCTTAGGTGATTTACTTGTAGATAATGGTTACAAGCTGCCACTTCACTGAACTTTTTCAAAATCCATTAGTTACTCTGACTGCAGTGACAATAGTTTGGCTCATACAAAGTCAGTTATCTTGAAAACATTATCTTTGGTAAATTGCCCTAAATCCCCTTTTGTATCCATTTCCCTCCCTTAGAGTGAATTCTTAAAATTGTTATGGCCCAATTCCCACCTCTTTATTGGAATATTTGCAAAAAAAAAAAACCCGGCCTAGATGTCTCTCTGCCCCAGATATACTTCCTCCAGCTTTTTATTCCCTGCTGTAGCTGCATCTGCCAGATGTGTTTGGGGCTGTGTATGTGTGTGAATTCCAGTTAAGTAAAAGCTTAAATGAAAAGTGGGATCCCAAGGTAGAGATTAAAATGCGAATAAAAAAAGCAAAATCCAGCTTTGTAAAAATGTGACATTTGTTATGTAGTAGAAATATAACTCTCGCTATGAAGATCCAAATGCTGAGATGTTATGTATTTCCAGTTTTGCTACATAGAGTTGAATCTTGGACACTGACTAAAGTGTCTGAAAAGAAAACCAAAGTTTTTGAAATGTGGATCTACAAACAGCTTCAAAAGATATAATGGGTTGACCATATGACTAACGTAGAAGTGTTGCCAGTGGTGGGATGTCAAAAATGTTACTACCCCACCATGATGTCATCATAGTGTGGGAAGAGCTAACATCATGATGTCATGTAATGGGCGGGGCCAAAGAAAAAAAATACAAAATAAAAAAAGGAAGCTTCAGGCTATAGGGAGCTTCAGGCTAGCAGCTTCTCTTCCTCCTCCCCGTTTGGGAGGACAGCAAGGAGGCCGTGCATATGTGCCAAGCACTAGGCGTGCATGCACACCAAGTGCTTGGCATGCATGCGCAGGGGGGGGGAACCAGTGAAAAGGTAAACCCCGAAGGTGGTTCCCCCCAAAAGCTACTACAGGTTCTCTGGGACACTGGGAAAAATTACTACCGGTTCTGGAGAACTGGTGAGAACCTGTTACATCCCATCACTGAGTGTTGCCCTAGACAGATAAAGAACAAGAACAATTTAAGATCATTAAACAAAGAAAGCTCCAATACCCTGGATATATCATGAGCAATGACATAAAATATAGAATACTCCAACTCATTATGCAAGTGAAGGTCCTTGGGAAGAGAGGCCCTAGACGCAGATGGACCTCATGGATGAAGAACCTGAGAAACTGCTGTGGAATTTGGAAGAATTGTTCTGAAGAGTTAAGAACAGGAAGACTTTCCATCAACAGCCAATATTCAGAAAGAATATGGCACTTGAAGAAGAAGAAAGCCTTGTGTATTTGCTGTTATTTTCTAGGTCTGAGAAAAGATGACAAAGATTACAGAAACAGAGCAAATATTTCTAGTCTTAGGTTGAAGCGCTTAGATTTCTCCGCTGTGGCTCATGTGAGTGGAGGAGAGTTTACTAGGACAGAATTCTAAATCCAGCATCCACAGAATAAAAGCCAGGAGACGGAGTCCACAGAATAGAGCCAGGACAGTTCAATAAATCAATAGTGTAAGAAATCCTGCCAGGCTGAGACTGAATTAAAGAAAAGAAGGATAAGTAGGATGAGATTAAAAGGAGCTCCTGAGGTGGAAATAAAAAGATGGGACTACAAAAAAGTGAGAATATGACAAAGAGAGGAAAAGGGAGAGGTAACAAGTAAGGATTCAGAGAAGCTTGTGATGAGGAAAGGGGAGCCTGCAGCGTACACAGAGAATAAGAATATAGTACACTACAGCGAGACCTGTGAAGCAACAAGATACAGGTCTTTGATGATATATGGAGGAGGGAGCGGGAACTGCACTATGTGTTATGGTAAAGGTCGCCCTTGCTCGAAAGCCAGTCATATCAGACACCAGGGTTCAGTGCTCATCTCCGTTTACAGCAATAGAGCCAGCGCTGTCTGTGTCTGCAGACCTTTCCATGGACATGTGGCAGGCATGACTATACATTGGAGTGTATGAAACACTGTTACCTTCCGACCAAAGTGGTACCTATTTATCTACTTGCAATGTCTTGCTTTCGAACTGCTAGGTTGGCAGGAGCTAGGTTGGAAAAAAAGCACTTGCTTACAATGCGGCAAACATTATATTTTTCTGATTAAAGTATTGGTTTGGCCTTGTTGTGTAAGTACAAATACAAAAATGACTGTTGAGCTTGCTTGTTTGAGTTGTCTGCTCCTGTCAGTTTGTTTCAGTGGTGGGGGTACAAAAATTTTTACTACCACACTGTGGGCGTGGTGTGGTGGGCATGGCCAGGGGGAAGCCCTGTGTTGCACCCAAATTAGGACTACTTTATTTCAAAACTTGGATGTGCGGGGCCAGCCAGAATTTCTGCTACTGGTTCTGGCGAACTAGTGTGAGCCTGCTGATGCCCACCACTGATTTGTTTGTATGTCACCTTTCTTTCACAACTGAAACCCAATAAGGTTTTAAATATAGCCCCCAAAAGGCATTGAAATCTAATATGATGCAAGCATTAAAATGCAATTACACTAATTCTAGTATTGAAACACAATTAAAATTGTAGCACTCAGAGACCTCTTAATTCAAATATCAATAGTACTTTGGCTAAAGGAAAGGAAAGGAAACCAGCACACCTAGTTAAAACCGTACTGTCAGCAAATTGTTACGGTAATTGGAAAAGACCCAACTGAATGTAAAAGTTGGAAGGACAACTAGAAGAAGTAATTGTACCATCTTTTGGCAAACAGGTCCGGAGCCCAGTAACAGCCACAGAGAAAGTCAAAAGTAGACCCCTTTCATTCTCTTTTCCAGATCAGAATACTATCATGCTTCTTTTCTTGACTCTTGGAGGGTGACTACACACAGAGAAACACCCTGTTCCCTTTGAAATTGTTTTATTCTGGGATTTTGCTGTTTTCCATTGGTGAAATTTCTGTAGTCCTCAACATCAATACAATCAATTATCTTGCTGCAAGAGTCCGTACTTTGGCAGTAAATAGTGAGGGGAAGGAATCAAGTGCTTGTCTTAGGTTAACTGGGGTGGGGGAATGATATATCTTCAGTCCCTCCATCCCATAGTTTAACTGGGCAGGCAGATCATGGCTGAAGGGTTCCATGGGAAACAGCATGCAGCATCAAAGTCAGTGCTGAACACAGAGTAGCAAGTAGCTACCTTCAGCCTTCGACAGGCAAAGCTACTTCCTAGTTTAATCTATTTTGTGGAAAAGAGGCACTCCGCTAACACACAACTATTGATGCTACTGATACTACTGTTGAACGAAGCTTGTGGTATTTTGGAGTGTGGTATTTTTGAACCACAATTGGGCATACCCTGATAATGGCAACCTTGTGCTGCCAGCTAATCTTTCTCTCACTGGGTCAGGCGAAAGGAACTGCAGAATGAGCTCCCCAAAAGGTGCCTTGATTTTGGTAGTTTCATGTCTGGCCTAGACACGGAAGAAAAAAATGGGAAAAGACCAGGTTTCCCCACATTTATCATTATGTCATATACGTTGCTGATAAATACTTTGATTTTAACTGTGTTAACTCCAATACAAAGCATGGAGGTAGGTTGCAAATACAATCACACCCTAAATGAAGGGAAGAGACTCAGGAAGAGGAGTAGAAAGAGCAGAAATGGAAACATTATTTTTTTGGACAGCATTTCCAAACATTCATGGTTGGAGATTCTGGAGTTTCTGGTTCCAAATAGTAACTTTTCAAAACTCATCTTGCGGTTATATTTGCCCTGGAGAAGACTATTATGTACAGTATATCAATGTATGAGGTGAGACAGATAACTTGGCTTCTCCCAAACTTCCCTGTGTTCCAAAGAGTGCAAGGCATGACAGCAATTGGTGACTCTTGTTCAAGAGGTAAGTCCCTACCCATCCATATATTTTATGTATCCAGTGTATCTGGGTGCTGTGTGGGTAGAGACTTACGGGCCACCCTGTACATTAAAAAGGAACCACATGGCAGTTGAGATATACATTAATATGTTGTGTCACTTTATGCAGTGATATATAGCTACTCAGGAAGTGGCCCATAATCCCAATAAGTCTGCTGGTTTTAAGGTGCTGCTATAAGTTTGCTCTAATTTTTGTTTTGTTTTTCTTATGCATGCCAAAACACACTAGCACAGCTACATGTTTGAAAACTTTTTTTTAATGTTACAATTCGTGGTATTCATCTGAAAGACTACTTTTAGGTTACCAAATAAACCATGATTTTTGCTATACTACACTACAATTATAAGAGAGTTTTGACATTTTATTTCATCCAAGTGACAATTGCTCCAAATCAATTAGGCAGGTCTATTCATTTTTTAGTCTTCCTTTGGGAGGTTATATTTTTTTAAAACAATAAATAACCACATCCTACTCCTCTGGTTCCCTACAGAACCGCTTGGCATCACCAACAATTATGTTCAAAGAGCTAAAGGAATGGGGACAGAAGATGTTCTACATTTGGCAAAAACTCTTGTGCCCTCTAGAACAGGCAATAACTGGATATCCAGGAGCATCTGTCCGTCCCACCAGGGCGGATCGGAGAGGCTCCCTTCTTATTCCATCAGCTAGAGAGGCACATCTCTCTAGCACTAGGAGGAGGGCCTTCTCCGTGTCCGCCCCAGCCCTTTGGAACCTCCTACCAACGGAGTTGCGTCTGCAGACAGAGCTCCTGCCCTTTCGGAAGGGCTTAAAAACCTGGCTGGCAGGGCAGGTGTGGGGACCCAGGAACATGGGACCCCAGGTGGGATGGTTGATTTAATGGACTGCCACCCCTGCGGCGTCAGCTTTTGCGCTGTTTTAATTCTTTTGTGGTTTTAAAGTTTTAAGTTTTAGTTTTAAGCATTAGTTTTAACTTTGTGATTTTAACCAATATTGTAAGCCGCTCAGAGTCGGGTTTACCCGATTGGGGCGGGATAGTAAATCTGAGGAAATAAATAAATAAATAAACTAACTGGCTGTTGGGTCAAAAAATGAGACCTCATTCCTTTCTTTGACTACACTGTTACTTTATTGGATGACAAGCGCCAGAATCCCTCAGCAAGTCTGTCTAGAAAATAGGATACAAGCTACAAGAAGCTTCATTTCCCATCATACCTTGGCTGGAGAAGACTAAAGCTCTATATCAGGAGTTCTCAACCTTTTAAAGCCAGGGACTGGGTCATGCTCCCTCAGAAAGCTTCAGGGGCTGGATGGCTGTTTTGCCCATCTTCCACCACATGGTATTTCCTGGTGTGGTGGAGGCAGCAGAGGGCCACATGAAATGGTTCCACTGGCTACATTTGGCCCATGGGCCACAGGTTGAGAATCCCTGCTCTATATGATTACGCTTAATCTCACTGTTTCCACAGGAAGTTACGCAAATGTTTTTAAATATTGGGTAGCTACAAATAACATCTTTTTGTTACATAACTGAGTGCCAAAACTATTAGGCATTTGTTTTGCATTCAGAACTGAATATATTTGCTTGGAGGAAAACCAGATTGATTTCCTTCTCAAGCATATTTATTAATGCTGGAGCAAATGAATCTAGGGCACTATGAAACAAAATCAATATTTATGCAGCCTACTTTAGGAAAAACGAGATGCTCCCAAACAGCACGGGATCTTACCATTATCATTTTCCTGCGATATCCTTATGTGTATTGAACTTGGTTTGTTTACATCGTTTTTTAACTATTTACTCTTTCTAAGTTAAACAGAAGGATATTGCTGACAAGCAGCAGGGGGGAGGAATGTATGATACTTTGGTATTAGACCCTACAAGACCAGCTCTCTTGTGAGGCAGACTGAGGCAGCTGCCCCAGGCAATGTATGTTGAAGAGTGAGGAGCAGCTATTCTGCCTGCTCTACTCCTGGTGAGCTAGCCCAGGGAATTAACATCATATGCTCTGAAACTTAATGTCCTTTTGGCACATGGTTGGCTTTAGTGTTGTTTTCTTCTTTACTTTGAGAAGCAAGATATTTTAGGCTGATCCACCATCCTTCTTCTTGTTGTTGTGCTATATCCAAATCTGAATATTGGCAATCATCATGGCAATCAGCCGTGAAGATTTTTTTGTGAACAATATAATGCAGTGGTCTTCCATTTGCCTTCCACATTGCACTGTGACTCCCGTACCACTGCTTCAGTTCTTCGAGTCACTTTCTGGTCCTGAGCCCTTTTGGCACACAAAGTCTTCCTCAGCCCCAGGCCAGTATTGATGAAGCTGCTGCCTTCCATCAAGATGGATTCAAGTGGGATTTAATCCACTTGGAAACCATCACCCTTCCCTGTGGACTTCAGCACCCAAGGCCATTAGTCCTTAGGGACGTCACGTTAGTTCATCGCTGCCTGATGATCAACGTTGAGTCACTGGTAGTATGGTCTTCTCCAGAAGTCCCCAACCTATAGCCCATGGGCTGGATCCAGCCCACAGCACCATTTAATATGGCCTTCCGCCCTTGCTCCTGCTGCCAGAAGATTTGCCATGTGGTTCCTTTTTAATGTACAGGGTGGCCCGTAAGTCCCTACCCACACAGCACACAGGTACACTGGATACATAAAAAATACATGGATGGGTAGGGACTTATGGACCTCCCTTTAAGCAGCATTTGAAAGCTGTTTACATTAAAAAGGAACCGTGGCTGGTCCCGGGATCGAGGGCAGCAGGCCACGTGAAAAGGTCCTAGGGGGGTAGTGGAAGCACCATTGGGCTCCTGGCCTCATCTTACCCAACCACCCCCCTCCAGGACCCCAGCCCCACAAGGAAGAACTAGCAAGTCCTACTCACCCTTTCCCTCAGCAGGCAATCCATCTCAGTCAGGGAGTGAGGTCTGGAGCCTCTTTTGAGGGCTGGCATCTCCCTCCCTCCTTCCAGGGAGAAACAAAATGCCCATCCCTTTGAAGCTTTTGGGACCAAATGGCCACCTAAAAATGGCCATTCCCATCATGCAAGAAGGGCAGAATGGCCGTCCGGCCGTTCAGCTGTATGAGAGAGCGTTAACTGGCCCGCAGCTTAAAAAGGTTGGGAACCCCTGGTCTACTCTATTACCATTACCTGGCCATTAGCAGACAATTATTTCTTGTGGTCCAGGCTTCAATCACTTCAGTTCCATTCATAGAACATGGTGGTTATACCCTGAAATAAGAAGCATGAGTATAAGTCACGGTCCTGAAGCCAATCCAGGTTATATTGTGGATCCTAACATGCTCATTCCCTGCAGAGACTATGAAGAATCACTTTTGCCGATAAATCTATTTGGGTTTTTAATTCCAACACATTAATTTACCCTAACCCTAACCCTAACCCTATTTCTCTTGTAAGGCATTTTATTCTGCCCCACTGTTTCCAACATAGGCTTTCTTATTAGGGTGTTTGGGTTTTGAGGGGTTTTATATGAAAATTTTAATATTTGTGATAGTTTGTATTTTTGAATTTTATGCTGTAAGCCGCCCTGATTAAGAAAGTTTTCCCTAGAAGGGCGTTATATAAGTTTAATAAATAAATAAAACTTGCAATCTGCTTTCATATTCTTCTGAGCTCCCATTAAGTGACAAAACATGCAACTGAGCAAGGCTGCAGAAGATGGGGCAGGAAATAGAAGATGCGAAGGCCTAGCAGTGGCTGGGGACCTTGCCCACTCCTCTGGGCCCACAACAGCCTGACGGGAGTTAGTTTGTGTTCTGGTTTGGTTGTTTTATGTGGTTGCATTTTATAATTTTTATTGTATTGTTATTGTTTTGACTGTAAGCCGCCCTGAGTCGCCTTGGCGAGTGGGTGGTAATATAAATCTAAATAAATAAATAGACTGGTGATGAAGCCAAAAGCCCCCAGGCTAAGGATGAGATAGAAATTGGTGAAACACAGCAGCAGATCTGCCTTTCTTGAGGGTTAGAGGTTATAATGCAGGGCAGGCACAGTAACAGCTTTCCTGGTAGCCTCTGAAATGCATTTTCATGTCAAGGCCATGCAGTAAGTAGCTTGGCTGACAAAGGACCCCAGAAGGAGGCTCATTGCAGGCTGTCTTTGAAGATGACTCTTGAAAGGTCAGCTGATACCGTATCGCAATGCATTCATTCAGTTTCATGGTGGGTGGGATTGGATGGCCAGATCATATTGCACTAATTCTGTACCAGCTGTACTGCTTGAGTAGGTTCCTGGACTCAGCTTCAATTGCCAGTGTCAACCTTTAAACTCTGAGCAACGTAACATATTCATCAGTTCTTTACCATGTTGGCCAGAGATGGGAGGCAAAGGCAAAGGAACACTAGTCTCACCCTTTCTATTATAAAACCTGGCACCCTCCTAGATATGGAAGTTGATGGATCTAAAGTAGGAGAGCGTCCATTTTCCTTGATGGCTCTTGGGTTGGAACTCTGGAAAATCAGTGCTTTAGCCCAGATGGATAGCATTTGACCACAAATGGCAGAGCCCCACCACCACCACTTGTTCAGACTCATCATCTTCAAAGGCAGGTGGAAGTAGGGAAAATTAGAAACAAGTGGAGACAAAGGGGAAAGAACTGAGCCTCTTTCAATGATCTTTCTTCATGGATAATAACATTTAAATATTGCTTTTGAATTCATATTATTTGCAAGAATACTCACGCCCTTATGAAAGTGCTCAGGCTTTAAGGCAAACTTTGGACTCTAACCACAAGCCTACCACTAAAATCAGGATGTTTAGTAGGCTTTTCTGTGGTGACCCCTTTCTTATGGAATTTAATTTCAAAAAATACTTGAGCATTTAAAATGTATTTGCTCCTTTCGGCTTTAAGTCGAGAATGTTTTACAATACAGTAATACCCCGGATAACGCGAATATCGTATAGCGTGAAAACTGCATAACGTTACAAGATTTTTGGAAAAATCTTGTATCGAATAACGCGATTTTTAACATTATCCGATGCAGTCGTTCTTAGCAGCAGGGTGGCTGGAAAGCAGAACGGGGTTCTCCGTTCAGCTTCCCAGCCACCCTGCAGCTACAGAGGCAGGGGTGGGGAGCCTGGAAAGCTGACGGGGGGCTCCCCCGTCGGCTTCCCCAGCCACCCC
This sequence comes from Furcifer pardalis, assembly GCA_030440675.1. Lineage (NCBI taxonomy): Eukaryota > Metazoa > Chordata > Lepidosauria > Squamata > Chamaeleonidae > Furcifer > Furcifer pardalis. The sequence continues at coordinate 126,562,894 of CP126891.1, forward strand.
ACAGCTGCGGAGGCAAGGGCAGGTGGCTAGGGAACCCGACAGGGAGTCCCCGTCAGCTTCCCCAGCCACCCTGCAGCTGTAGATCAGGTCCTCTGATCTCTCTGGAGCAGGCAGGGGACCCGATCCAAGCTGTTTCTGGGCTTCCCCAACGTCCTCAGCCAGTGCAGCAAGCCAGAATGTCAGAGTTCGAATCCCGACATTCTGGCTTGCTGCACTGGCTGAGGACGTCGGGGAAGCCCAGAAACAGCTTGGATCGGGTCTCCCCACCTCCCTGGACCCGGCGGGGGGGGGGGGGTCAGAGACCCCAAAATTGGTTTAAAAATGGACCTTTTTTTTAACCAATTTTGGGGGCTCTGACCCCCCCGCTGGGTCCAGGGAGGTGGGGAGACCCGATCCAAGCTGTTTCCAAAGTTCCCCCACCTCCCTGGAGGCTGCAGCAAGCCAAAATGTCAGGATTCAAATCCCGACATTCTGGCTTCCTGCAGCCTCCAGGGAAACAGGGCTTTTTTAAACATTGTGTGATCAATGTATCGCACAACGTTAAAAACCGGATAACGACGGAACTTGTGGAACCAAGTCATAACGTTATCCGGGGTACTATTGTATAATGTTTTACTGGTACAGAATGCGGCTGCTCGGATTGTGATGGGGTGCGGCCGTTATGCTCGTGCCTCACTATTGCTCAGGGAGCTGCACTGTGTGCCAGTGTGCCTCCAGATGCAATTCAAGGTGCTGGTTATTACCTTTAAAGCCCTATATGGTAGTGGGCCAGGATACCTAAGAGACCACATCACCCTAAGAACATCTGTCTGTCCCACAGAGCGGACCCGAGAGGCTCTCTGGCACTAGGAGGAGGGCCTTCTCTGTGTCCTCCCTGGCCCTATGGAACCTCCTGCCAATTGAGCAACGAATCCAGTTGGAGTTGCTGCTCTTTAGGAAGAGGGTTAAGACCTGGCTGGTGGGACAGGTGTGGGGTTTGGGTCAGACAGTTGTGTCGGCTTGTTGGCTCCCTCTCCCGATGTTTGAATTTTAAAAAAATCTTTTAACTTTGCTTAGTTTTAATCTCTTTTAATATTATTTTTAGACAGGATTTTATATTGTGTTTTATGTCTCTTTTGAAGCTTTGTTAGCCGCCCTGGGTCTCTTTGAGGAGGGCAGCATATAAGTCTGATTAAATAAAATAAATAAATAAATAAATAAATATTTGACAATGTGATATTTGAAACTGTATTTTCTTTTAACAATTTATTTTAAAATTCTATGAGCAAAACCTCATTGTTAAGTGCCAGCTAGAGCAGATGAGTTTAATCAATGACTCCACTGTGGCTAGAAATAATAGTTAGATTTAGCCCTACATATATTACATGTATTATATATACACCAGTTAAACAATGTGGTGTAGACTTCAGGATACAGTAATGGACTACAAGGCCTGGGCTCAAATCCCCACTCAGCCATAGAAAATCACTGGGGTGTGTGGAACTGATAAACCACTCCTTAAATATCTCACTTACTTTGAAGACCATGTTATGGTTAGGGTCACTCTAAGTTAGTTCTCACTTGAAGAATATAAAAACAACATAACATTGTTTTATAATTTTGCACCAAGTGCAAAATTATTGTAAGCTACCATGAGAAGATCATGGTCTTAAGTGTGTCAAAAATGTATTTTTTTTAAAAAAAATAGGTTAAATGTATTTTCAGACACACAAGTGCTTTTCTGAAAATAGGTCCCTTGCTGCTGTGAGTTACAAATGCATACATAGTCAACATTTGCTGTAAAAGATATAAAACTCTCTTGAGAGGAATGATGGGCAAGTGGAGGAGGCAGGCTGGCAACAGATCTAAGGAGGAGGTGGTCCAGAAAGAAATACACTATTCTTCTCTTGTGGAATTGAGAAATTTAAGGTTGTACTTCTATGGTATACCATAGACCATGGCAAGGGAACCCCAGCTTGCTTAGTAGGGCTACTTCTGATTGGCAAGATCTAATCACAGGAGGAATGAAATTAAGGCCCCTTACATTGGCCTGCTTAGACTTCTTATCTTTGAGCTCTTTCCTCACCAACAAAGAACCTATTTTGTCCAATATCCTGTATCCATCTTATAGAAAACCTGTAGAAATGCCTTTTCCAGTGGCCTGTTGACAATCATTTTGTCATATGTTAGTTCCAAAGTCCAGAAACAGGTCTGCCATTTCAATGTCTGTCTCTTAAAATATACTGTCTCCTAGGCTTAAAAGAGCTGGCCTATGCAGCTCTTCATAGATATGCTCACCACCCATTTTCAGATCCTCAGACAGGAGGACCTTTGATGTCTCAAGTATACAAGAGTAGCCAGAGCAATCCCCTCTTCAATTAACACCTTTCTATCCTATCTCCAAAAGATGAGATGAGTGCCTTCCTAGTCAATGTGCTGTTAGTTTAAAGAACTTGTTTGCCTGGTTTTCTACTCCCCCCCCTTCCCCCAATACACTCTTTTGTCACTCCTTTGCTTACTGAAAGATAAAGTTTCTTGAATGTCCTCTATCTGTTTATTTTATTTTAAAGTATCTTTGGGATTTATCTTTGTGTCCTAAAAAGTAAGAATTCTTTTGGGGATTTACACTAGATTAAGTATAATTGTGTAAACATGGTGGGAAATTGCAATCCCTATTGCATGACTGGCATATGTCCAGGGAGGTGAGCCTTAACTTGTTAATTAGTACTGATTTGACACTGCATTTTATACAGTTACACTTATGGTGTTGTGAATCCTCTATAGGACTGTGGCCTTTTAATCGTGACCTGAGGTTATGTGGCATGCCCAAGGAAGACCTCTGGTCCCACATTTCTAAAGCAGTGGTTCTCAAGCTTTGGTTCTCCAGATGTTTCAATTTTTGGCCCCCAGAAAACTGGTGCCCACGGAGTATGGAAACCAGATGTGCAAACATTTGGGTGGGCCAAGTTTGAGAACCTCTATTCTAGACCAGTTTGGTCATATTACCAGACTTTAAAACAGATTGTTTTTATCCGGTGCATTCAAGATATTGTGAACTATAGTTCCTAATACTGTACAGTACTCGCAAACCACAGCCTTGCTACCTATCTACCCTGGAGAACTGCTTCTGAAACAGCTGTTGCACGCTGATTGATATGCCATTAAGCCATTTCTAACTCACAGTTATCCTATTAATTAATGATCTGCAACATGTGTTTTCATTAACAATCCTCCCCTGGCCTTGCAAATCTAAAGGCCATGGTTTCTATTATTATTCTATCCATCTCATGTTCAGCCTTCCTATTTTCCTACAGATTTCAACTTTTCCTAGCATTAGTGTATTTTCCAGCAAAGTCTTGTCTTCTGGTTATATGTTCAAAGCAGAATAGCCTCAGTTTATTCATTTAAGCTTGTTAGGGTTCAGGCTTGATTTAATTCCAAATCAATTTATTTATATTTTTGTGATCCATGATATCCATAAAGCCATTCCCCAACACCACTTTTCAAATGAACGAAACTGCCCATTATCACAACAATATTTATTTACTTATCTGAGAAGCAAAAGCAGTTTGTAAATTTGCAAGACATCATGACATACCTGTTATAATTTGGCCAATTCCTGTCTAAATCATGGACAAACCAGGATATTTCCTCATCAGGAGCTGAAAATCAAGATACACTGGTACCTCGTACAGTGATTTTAATCCTTTCCACAGGGCTTGTTGTTGTATGAAAAAAAATGCTATACGATACATGCATTGTATAGCGATTTTCCCTATGGGATGCATCGCACAATGTTTTTTTGGGGGGTTTTTTTGCAAAGCGGTTTTTCCAATTGAAAAATCATTGTACGGTTTTTTCCATAGGGAAAATTGTTGTGCAGGATGCCACCCCCCCCAAAAAAAAAACAACCCCTAATTGTTATGCAATTTTGTTGCTGTGTGGGGCGATTGTTGTACGAGGTTCCACTGTAGTTTGTTTCCTTTCCATAGTACAGTACTGTACTGCACTTTCTACTGTGAATAGTTCCCAGCCTCTTATTTTGTTATTATTATTATTATTATTATTATTATTATTATTATTATTATTATTATTATTATTATTATTATTATTATTATTATTATTATTATTATTTTGGGGGGGAGGAAGCTTCATAAAGACAGGATTGGAAAACACAACATTAAACTTGGTGTGTGTGTGTGTGAGAGAGAGACAAATGACTCATTCGTCAAGATGCTTTGAATAAATTAGAAGTGAGGAACCCACCACCATTCATCTGTTGGATTGGAACTCAATGTCTAATGTTATATGTCTTTTTGGTACTGTTTAATGCAATTAGCAGATTAGATGGAAGGAGTAAAATTTCAGAAACTGTGAGGTTTGCCTGTTCATTTGTCTCGTCCTGTTATGGCCAACAACCTCAAAATGCTTAAGACGAACTATGCCCTCTTTCTTAGGATAGACAGAAGAAAGGCTGAGGATTTCAAAATGGCAAGAGCTGAAAGAAAGATTGGGGAAGAAGAGAGTGGGGGGAGAAAACATAAAACTGAAGGGATGATTGATGAAACTGCAGCTGAGTCACCTAAGAATATAACCTTAATTTCTCCCAGATAGTAGCAATCTGGAGTTAAACTGATGAGTAATAACAAAGGAATTTGGTGCAGATCCAGATTTCTTTCCCTTCAGAGTCATTCGGTTCCTCCTAATATAGTTCAGTAACTGCAGGGAACGGAAGAGCAACTGTTAGAATATGGTTCAGTAAATCATGGATCACTGGATCCTCCTGTATCATGGTGACTGGTGAGTGTGTAAAGCTGGGGTTCCCAATTTATGCCCCATGGGCCTAATCCAGCCTGCAGTGGACACATCAGCACCTTCAGAAGCTCCCACCACAACCAGAAGTCCCAATACGTCACTTACGACAGCGACGGCGAGGGCAATAGTGCTGTTTTTGCAGCTTCTTGCACAGCCTGCACTGTGAGGCTTTCTGGAACATTTCTGCTCCAATTTGGGATTTGTTTTTTGTCGCTTCTCTGCTGCATTTTGACAGCTAAACCATGGTGGTTGGGGACTTCCAGTGCTGGGCGAAGCTTATGTCAGTGCCTGGGTTTACACCACAAAAACAGGAAGTGCCCAACCACCACAGTGAAAAAAAATCCCAAAATGGAGCGAAAATGCTCCGAAAAGCCTTCTGCCACCCTAGGACACGGCGGAGGCTAGGCAAGAAGCCGCAAAAGCAACACAATTGGCACCACCAAAAACGTAAGCAGTGGGAGAAACCACGCCTCCGGCCCCCACAGCTGAGTGTCATGGGCGGGTCTGGCCTGTGGTGGGAAAACACTGGGAATCCCTGCTCTAGGGTCTGTATATATACAGGTATCTTGATGATTGCTTCCATAATTCCCTAGTCTATGTGGGAACTCTGGGGTTTGTAGTCCAAAATGAGAAAGTAACCATTATAGATCACTTCTTTAAGAAGTAAAATGAAATGCAGTGTGTATGAAGCAGAATATCTAGTGTTCAATTCCTTTTTTTTTTTTAACTTGGCAAATGTGTAACTGGGAAATGGCAGCCCTGTCACATGTTGACAAACTGCCTTCCATTACAGAATAACCCCAAGACTGATTCACTGATGTAGGAAATAGATTACGCAATACCTCACATTAGATGTTTAAAATGTTAAAATGTTCCAAGTGTAATTACAGTACTGGTTCCTGCCAGGAAGGGAATATATGGCACTCTGTAATCCATATGCCATGAGAAGCAGCTATTCATTACTCAGAGAATGCTCTCAATGTCAACGGAGTGGACTTGCCTCTATCAGGTGATACTGTCAGAGGTGAAAGGTAAATTACTTATTAAAGGTTTCCCTTGCTCGAAAGCCAGTCGTATCCGACTCTAGGGGTCAGTGCTCATCTCTGTTTCTAAGCCGAAGAGCCAGCGCTGCCTGCTTCTGCAGACATTTCCATGGTCATGTGGCAGGCATGACTAGACACCGGAGCGCATGGAACGCTGTTACCTTCCCACCGAAGTGGTCCCTATTTATCTAGTTGCAATTTCTTGCTTTCGAACTGCTAGGTTACTGTATGTATATTTCTTTCTCAGCTCCCAGAGGAAACATAGCTATGGGAATACAATGGAACCTCATACAACAATCGCCCCGTATAACAACGAAATCGCATAACAATTAGGTTTTGGGGGGAAATGGTGTCCCGCATAACAATTTTCCCTATGGGAAAAAAACACACAGTACTGTACAACAATTTTTCAATGGGAAAAACCACTCAGCAAAAGAAAAATCGTTGTATGATGCATCCCATAGGTAAAATCGCTATATGATGCATGCATCATGTAAGAATTGTTTCATATAACAAGGAGTCCAGTGGAGCTCTACTGGCAGGCAGTAGAGCTATTGTAATGGGTTTGTGTGGAGTTTGGGTTTCTCTGTGGGAAGACGAGAAGACCGTGTTCATCCCAAATTCGCAAACTCACTGAGCCAAGCTAAAGCATTATGTAACTGTCTGGGCCAAACAGAGCCAGCATTCATGGGCCAGGAATGTAGAAGAGAAATAGGTGAAGAACATCCAGATACTGGAGAAAAAGGCAAAACAGTGTCATGGCGAGGGCAAAAAGAAACCAGAGAAAAACGTTATCAAGCATGGCAAACAGAAATCTTGACTAAGAAGCCAATCTAGACTTTCCAGCAAGATAGGACGCAAGATGTAAAACCTACTCAGCAGAGTACGGGTACATTATAGGATTCAAAGGTTGTTTTTGCTCATTCGTTTGTGTTTTATTAAAGACAGCCTCTTTGATCCTCTTGCCACCGTGGCAGGATTGTGATTTTAGGTGCTGTAGTCTAAAAGAGTAGCTTCATATCTCTGATTACTTCCTATGGTACAAACTGCATGGTTTTTAAAACTACGAAGCCGTGAGTGGCTTAGACAGACACTTGCACCCACTTGCAGTTTATAGACCAGTGTGTCTTCCAGACACTTCACTGTTCTTAAATTTAGATCACATATTGCCAAAAGGACCCAGTGGTAGGCAGCAAAAAATTTCGCTGCCACACTGTGGGTGGAGCCTACATCATGGGCGGAGCTTACATCATGGCCAGAGCCTACGTCATGGGTGATCTAGTCATGCCTGCCATATGGCCATGTATACGTCTGCAAACATAGCACTGGCTCTTTGGCTGTAAATTGAGATGAACACTGCACCCTAGAGTCAGATATGACTGGCTTTTGAGCAAGGGAGATCTTGAACCACTTGCAGGGACAAAACCTGGCGTCAGATTTGACTACCAATCAGGGATCTTCTGTTATTAGGTAAAGGTTGCCCTTGCTCAAAAGCCAGTCGTTACCAACTCTAGGGTTCAGTGCTCATCTCTGTTTATAACCAAAGAGCCAGTGGACTTGATCTACAAAAGCTCACATTAAAATACAGCAGTTAGTCTTTAAGGTGCCACAATGTTTTTGTCTTTTTGTTTTGTTTACACTCTGATATGCTTGAACAGAATAAAACTTTTTAAATGGTAGCTGTGTTAGTCTGGGCGGGGCAGGGAGGTGGGCGTGGCCACCCAATTTTCCTTTAAAAAACCCCGCCCAAAGGCCACCCAATTTCACCACCACCCTGACCAAAGGCCACCCAATTTTGCTACCACCACCCCTGCCAGTGTGTGTGCGGACCTCTTACTGCCCTTCACTGAAAGGGCCTCTTTGTTGGCAAACAATTCATCAGCTTCAGCAGTCAAATTCTAGATAAGGCACACAACATTCCAGAATCTTCTGGCATTTTCCAGGGGTTGTATCACTGATATCTGGAAAGACATGGCTAGTCCAAACAGCTCTCTTGAGAGGATTATTTTTTGGCAGACCCTGCTAATAACTTGGTTTTTGGTTTTTAAGATTAATAAACCTTACCTGGCGATCTCTGCTGACTCAGCTGCTTTAAAAAGCCACAGGATCAGATTAGACTGGATTTGTCCCACCCCACCCCCACTCCTGACTGTGACTCAAGGTTGACTCAGCCTTCCATCCTTCCAAGGTCAGTAAAATGAGTACCCAACATGTTTGGGGCAAAATGCTAATTGATTTGTGAACTGCCCAGAGAGTGCACTAAGCAATGTGGGGCAGAATATAAGTGTGATAGCTTTGTGTGTGTGTGTGTGTGCGCACGCGCGTGTGCGTGTGCGTGCGTGTGTGTGTGTGTGTGTGTGTGTGTGTGTGTGTGTGAGAGAGAGAGAGAGTTGATCTAAATTTTCTTCTAGTATTCTCACATGTTTGGTGCTAGAGTGGAGCAATTCACCCAAAGTGCTTCTTTCTGGACCTCTGCCAGAGACATCTACTAGTTTCTGAACCCTGGGAATTGGATAAAAGAAAGCGACGCAGTTGTCTAAGCTGCTTCCAGGGTAAAGGTCTCCTATCATTTGTAGCTGATGGGGTGCTGAATGATGCTAGCAAATTAAACACTTTCCCTGATTATGTGGGGACAGTCCAGGGAAGTATAAATTGTTTTCTTTAGTTTGCTAGATTGTCACTGTTATGCTGCAGTGGCCACCTACTGAATTTAAGGGGGGGGGGGGAATTATACTTCCCCTGACCATCCCTAGACAAACAGGGGAAGAGTTTAATTTGCTACCAGCAACAAGGGTGGCTGGAGGAACAGAATGCTGCTTGGATGTGTGCTTCTTGCCAAATGACATTTTTCTCCTCCTCTATCTCTCCTTCTCATACTACACCAGGGCAAAATTGACCACTGAAGATAGGGTATAAGTTGAAACAAATAAATGGCAAGCACTCAAGGCTAATTATACACACAGCCGGGGAAGCGTTGGATGAATTTTGCATGGCGAAGGGAAGATGTATTCAAAAGAGCACTTCAAAATCTTTGCAAAACGTGACTTTAAAATCAAAGGAACAAGGATTATTATTCTTGATTGTAACAGCTAATACATACTTCTAATGATTTAAATATTTTTAAAATGGCAAGGAACACATTTTGATGCTTGACATCTTGCAAACTGAAGAAGTCAGTCTTAAATTTTGTGACCATAAAAACAAGAGCTGCATCTAAATTTGCATGTATTTTCCCTTAAACTACCAAATGTTAAGGTAGGAATAAGCAGAATCTTTGGAAGGGTAGCTCAGTGGGTTACTTTAGCTTCACTAGAGGAGTCCTTGTAAAAGACTAATAAGATATTTTATATGGCAAAAAGGATATTAAATACATATGATATTAAAACAAAAACCAGCACTTCATTTGTTTAAAAAAGGCTTTGTATGAAAGGTAACGGTAATTGCCTTCTTCAGTCTTTTTTTTATATCCCCTGATTATGGTGGCCTGGATAACTAACTTCCTGTGAAGGTTTTGGTTTTATTTTTTGTTGGATTTAGAAAGCCATTAGCAGTGGGCATGGCAGTAAATATGAACAACATTATCTCAGTAACAGTACTCTGCCAATTTGGTCAACTGTCCGGTACATGGAATGCAGAGTTAGGTAGCAGAAGTGTTCAAGTCTTTGCTTCCTCAAATGTATAAGGGTGGCCTTGCATCCAAGAGACATCTGAAGAGTCTCCATAGGTGGAAGACTGCCTCTTTAATCTCCAGTTATAAATGCAATGTTATTTTTTTTAAATGCACAGAGCTGGGAATGAGAGGGACTCTGTTTGTTTCGTCACCCCTGATGACACAGATATCATCCACAAGGTACCTATTACATTGCTCTAGCTCCAATTTAGATAACATTCACAGTCACAATTAAAATAATAGTGGGAAGGGAAGGTGACTTTGTACAACATCACATCCCAAGCAGTAAAAATGTATTGTTTCTGCTGCTCTCTTGCAACAGAAGTGCTTGGAAAAAAAGGTGCTCTGGAGTTCACAGACCCATCAAATAGCTGTTGTGCAGTTTGTGTTTGTGCTAAAAACACACGCATCTAGAAAGGTCATTTTTCCTTTCCTTTCCTTTCCTTATCTATGCATGCAGTTCACTTCTAGGCTGATGAACAAATTAAGGTGGGCTGCCCATGTTCCACACACGAGTGACAACAGATGGACCACCAGAATAATGGAGTGCCAGAATAATGAATTTGTATTTGAGAGATTGTAAAAAACCTAGGGGAAGACCACCTCATTTGATGGGAAGAATTTCTCAAGAAAAATGTTGGACCAACATGGAGAAGAACTGCCAGGGACAGATCGATATGGACAGAAGTTGTGTGGAATGTCGTCACGGAGATGTCTACTCATATAAGGACTCCTCGCTGAATAACAACTCCAAGGTATTCAAGTCTGGACAATGTACTGTGCAGAATGGCAGGTTCTTGCTGTGTTTGAGATTGATCTTTTCTTGGTCCTAAACCTGATAAGACTAGAAGATGCCCACAAATCTGCCTCCTTGGCTGCCACAATAGGAGAAAACAGAACAGTGTCTTCAGGGGAGTGCTGGCTATGCTAAAAGGGCAACTGGACAGGGAGTGATGAGTTGGACAGGGAGTGATGAAGGCATCTAACCCTAACAAAATATATACGTTCCCACTCGCCTTCTAATTTCAACTCCCCTCTGAGGATTCAAACCAACAATCTCCTGCTTACAAGACAAAATTGCAACCTCTAAGACAGTGGTTCCCAACAGGGGGTACACAGCCCACAAGTGGACTCCAATTCCCAGAAACCTAAGTCAGTACATTGGCTGATCAGTGCTTTGCAGAAATGACTTAGACTTCTGGGAATTAAAGTCCAAACACCAGCATTTGGGAAACACTGCTCTAAGACAACGGCTCCACTGTCACTTTTGTAATGTTATCTTTCGTGGAGGAAGCCAGGCAGAGGAACATGGGCCCCACTCATTTGCTTGATCGTTCCAGGCGTCGCAGTTTGGCTTAGCTCTTTGAATTGGCACCCAGAGGGGCACCATTGTACTGGGGGGGGGGGCACCCTGGGCTGAGTCCCAGTTGCCTGATAGGCCAGCTCACCACTGAGTGTCTTGAAGACAATGGAACTAAGAATTCCAGCCAACTGCACTGCTTCCTCCCTTTGCTTCTGCCCCTTTCTGCCAAATGAAGAATTATGAATGATGGAAAATGAAATAAGGTCTGGATTAGCAGTGAGAAAAGTGGGGAGGGAACCTGGCAAGCCCTGATCCAGTGAGGCTTTCTTTTCCTGGTTTTTTTTCTTTTTAATTTCAGTTATGTGTTCAATGGCAGTCCATCTCAGTTTAAAAATAAAATAATAATCTGGCCATGTCTACTATTCCATGAGCCAGAGCCCGTTTAGAAGGACTTGACCTACAAAATTTATTGGCATTTTGGTGGACCTGCAGCTATTTCACTGTACAGTATTCAACATACAGTAAAACCCTGACTTACGTAAAAAGTCCATCCCACAGGCTTTTATGTAAATTGGTTTTTCACGTAACTCAAAGCAAACCCATAGGGAAAAATGATTTTATTGATTTTATTTATTACTCACATTTGTACCGCTGCCCCCTCGCCAAGCAACTCGAAGCAAACCCATAAGAAAAATGATTTTTTGATGTAAATTGAAGCAAACCCATAGGGAAATGTATTTTTACATAAATCAAAACTAGCCCATAAGAAACTGTGTTACTTAAATCGGGACATTTACATAAATTGGGACATGGTTTTAGCACAAAATCATTACGTAAGTCGAATGTTATGAAACCCGAGGCATACATAAGTCGGGGTTTTACTGTATAACATTTTCCTCATGTGAACACGGGGTGGTGGTGAGAAAAGTGGCCAACCCAAGTTGTGCAAATATCTGCTTTCAGAGACAACTTATTTGTTCTCTTTAATGATGAGATTGTGCACTGACATTACAGGCGATTTCACACGCCATAAGACATGTTCTTTATTTTGCTTCATCCAGTGATTTTTCTGTAACTTTCCGCTCCTTCTGATATTATTGTTTACATACCAGAAAAGAAGAAACTTACTGCTCTTCATAACAAGCTTCAGATCAGCAGCTTTCAATTTGCATTCATTTAATGCTTTAGAACTGGTGGCTCAAGGGGTTAAGATTGCTGAAATTGAGGACTGGAAGGTCGGCAGGTCAGCAGTTCAAGATGCAAGTGCTGCATGACAAAGTGTGCTCCCGTCTCTGTCCCAGCTCCTGTCAACCTAGCAAATTGAAAGCAAGAATTTGCAAGTAGATAAATAGGTACTGCTTTGGCGGGAAAGGTAGCAGTGTACACTCTGGTGTCTAGTCATGCCTGCCACATAACCACAGAAACATTTGCAAACATAGACAGTGCTGGCTCTTTGGCTGTAAACAAAAATGAACACTGAACCCTAGAGTCGGATGTGATAAAGAAAGAATGAAAGACCTAATGCAAAAGGTAGAGCATGGGAGTGGGTTTATGCAAAGACTTCTATGGGCTTTCATAGTCAGGTTTCAGTGCAAATCACCATAAGCTCCATGCTTCTTTAACACCAAGATACTTACAACATTGGAGGGGAACTATTGCTCCATCAGAAGAGCCCAGATTTGGGAAAAATCCATCTGTACTTAGTGCCCATCGGCTAACATCCAAGCTGTTAACAAATATTTCTGTTCATAAACCCTGAAGATGTCTTGCAATTGTTTTTTTAAATGTTCAGAAATATTTTTTTTAATTTAAAAAAGAGATGCAAGTGAAGGCATATATGTAGCTTTACATAAATATTTTAAAATGTTGTGATAAGTATGATAATAACTGCAAGAACTGGATTATCTAGTAAATGATGAATCCTATTTGCAGGCCAGGTTAAAAAGAATTTGAAAATATTTGTACAAGAATGTACAAAAATTCTCCTCCATCATTAATGCAAGAATTTCTTGGGGGGGTGGGGGGAGAGAATGGTGACCAAATCCAGGTTGGCCATGAAGCTCACAATAAAAAGTATTGAAGCCCTCAATCTCTCATAAGACTTTACAAGGAAAGCCTAAGGGCCCACCACAATAATCGCTACAGTCTATGGACAGCCACTGTTTTATGGTAATCATATTGTAACTGTTTCAGTTGACATACTTTGTTTATCTAAATCATTATTATTCTTCAATTGTATATGACTGCAATACTAATTTAAACACTATCTATCTATCTATCTATCTATCTATCTATCCACCCACCCACCCACCTGGTTACTTTCTGTTTTGCTAAAGAGAATTGGCAGGAAAGTTGGAATATAAAATCATATAGCAATCTGTGTATCAAATTTGATAATGTCCCAGAAACCCTTCACTAATATTTAGTCCCCTGCAATGGATATCCAACAGATGGATGTATTTGATTTCTTCTGTCTCCCTTTCAATCCTAGTTTTGACACAGAAAGAGCCTCCTTAAAGACTGTGGCATTTTTGAATCACAACCAGGCATAACCCTGGGCGACGGGTACCTTGTGCCGGCTAATCTTTCTCACACTAGGTTGGGCGAAATGAACTGTAGAATGAACTCACCAAAGGTGGCTTCGTTTTTGACAGTTTCACATCTGGAGACAAATCACAAGTAAGGAAGCTAATCTGCATAATTCCAAAATTAAGAGAAGCTGATGCTGTGATATTGAGCTGCCCTGTTTCTGGCCTTAAAGACTTAAAAGATTTTGGGCATAAAATTCCATAGACTGCAGCTCACTGCATCAGACATAAAACCATTTCGTCTTTAGATGTCATAACACATCTTTGCTTCTGCTGCAACAAATAAACACTGCTATCCTCTTAAATTCATCACATTATTGAATGTAACCCCTTTTCTTTTACACTCATGGGGAAGCTGGCTCATAAGCAAGGCAGAAGGACAACAGGGATTTTCTGTCAATGTTTCACTGATTCTGATAGAAGGTACACTGCCTACGCGTGTGGCTGAGATTCCATTTTAATATGTTTACATTTAAACACAGCAGAATTCTTTCATGGAAGATTTTGGTTCCTTGTGTATATATAACATATACATGCACGTGTGTGTATATATAACACACAAAGTCCTAATTAAGGGTTTATAGATGTTGCTTCTTTTTCTTTTGTGTCCCAATCAAACGCTGGACTGCCAAAATGAAGCCACTTTCTTGGCTTCGTTTTGTTAATTACGCAGATATTTTCTATAATTCCAGAAATTGGAAAAGTTAGTTTCTCTCATGTCCAAACATCCTCTCATTTTTGCTCTCTCATTTTAAAAAAAGGAAATTTATTTTTGGAGGATTCTGGTTGTAATAATCAAGAAAGATACTTTTTGAAGCTCTTCTGTAACTAACAAGCTCCTTCAAGCAACCTCACCATACACAATTCTCCGTTACCTCTTTCTGTAAGCCACCAGAAGCAAATTTTAGTTTTAACGAACCAGACAATTTTGCTTATGACCAAATAAAATTTGTTATTGGATATTTTAATTGTAACAGTGAAGCCTGGGGATATAACCAATCCAACGAGAATGGTGCAAAACTTGTATCTTGGGCAGACACCAATGACCTCCAACTTGTTCATGATCCGAAACTGCCCACATCCTTTAACAGTGGTAGATGGAGAAGGGGATATAATCCGGACATCGTCTTTGTTAGCAAGGAAATAGCAGCACAGTGCATGAAAGTTGTTTATCATCTGATGCCATGCACTCAATGCAGGCCTTCATGTGCATAGTAAATGCTGCACTGAAACGCCAGGAAATGCCTTTTCGCAGACGGTTTAACTTTAAGAAGGCTAAATGGGTTAATTTTTGAGAACAATTGGAGAAAAGCGTGGAGAAGATTCCCCGCACCCAGATAAATATCATGAATTTGTCCATCTTGTGAAAATAATATCAAGAAAAAACATTCCAAGAGGATGCCGCACCCAGTGGTGGGCAATAACTGGTCCTCAAACCAGCACCACCCCAACGGGGGTGGGGGTGGGGTAGTGGGGTTGTGTGGCCGTCGGGTGGTGTGGTGGTGGCAGAATTGTGTGGCCTTTCGGGCAGAGGGGTGGTAGAGTTGGGTGGCCACACCCACCTCCCTGCCCTGGTCATATGGCAGGCATGGAACACTGATTACCTTCCCACTACAGTAAAACCTCGGATAATGCTAAGACTTGGTTCCACAAGTCTTGGTGTTATCCGATTTTTAGTGTTATCCGATGCATGTTAAAATCCTATGGGATGTATCGGATAACGTTAAAGCTCCATAGAGATACATTGTAACTGCACAGGCTTTAGCAGTTGTTATTTGATGCAATTCCCCCCCCCCCGATTGCTTAGCGTTATGTGATTTTAGTGTTATCTGATGCAAACGTTATCCAAGGTATTACTGTACTTGCAATGTCTTACTTTTAACCTACTAGGTTGGCAGGAGGTCACTCCATCATACAACACTTGGGTCTCGAACTGCTGATCTGCCGACCTTCTGGTTGTCGAGTTCAGCATCTTAACCATTAAATCACCACAGCCCTCAGAGCATACCCGCCAACACACACACAAAAGTAGAGCCTCTTGGAAGATGCCCCAAAAGGTACGATTCGGGGGTCTCGGGGGACGGACTGGTCTTCTCCTGTAATTACATTGTGTGATCACTGGGAAAAAGAACAGACCAACGCACCCCTGCAATGCTCCAAACAGTGGGACCAAATGCCTGTCTGATCAATCCCTCAGCTCTAAAGAGGCAATTCCTCCACCCAGCCTTATACATAGAAGGCAAAATTAGCCAGATGAATAAGATGGGAGCTTCCACAATACAGTGCTGAAGGCTTGCTGCATGGTCAGTTTTAAAGCAGAGCAAATGTATAAGTATGTATCTCAGTGAAAGAGGGATTACAAACACTTGAAAATAAAACTCTGTAAAAGGCTACCAGGGAGCAAATCTGTTCCCAGCTAGAACAGAGGTGTCTGCCAACTCGTTAATCTTCTAAAGGAATTACAAAAAGAAAGAAAGAAAGAAGGAATCTAAAATGGAAAATATTTGCCTTTGGCTTAACAGGTACTGAACGCACCAATTAAGAAATGTGTTTATCACATTATTCCAGGGAGTTCATTGGACATAACATGGAGCAGCCAGAGACAGCTGCTAGCAATGGTGGTGTTTCCCTGTGTAACCCTAATTTTGAAATTAACATTTTTATTATTATATATACTTTTATTTTCAATAAAATATGCTTCTCTCATTATTTTAATTTGCCATCCACTTCAAGTTTAGTCTTACATGTTCACAAGCCACACTGTGCCATGATTGCTAGCAGGTGGGATGGCTGCATGAGTTGATTTTTTAATAAATTTATAAAGATCTCAAACTGATTTCCTCTCAGACCAAATGGGCAAACAGGAAGCCCTATTCATCCATACTGTCCTGGAATCCTGTTTACCTTGAGGCAAAGGTGTTAATTGCCTTAGGAATCAGCTATTAACATAACTGGGTGGGGGAACTGAAATTCCTGATGTCCTGCAGATCTTAAATTGCCTTTTCTTCCTATAAACTAACATGCTCTGTTCTATATTTTCAAAGTAGAATAATAATCAGAGGTATTTCCCTTCAACAAAGGATTATCTACTCCCACCCAGAAAACAATTACCTCTCACCTAAAGCCAGACAACAAACAAGCAAACAATGGTCACACCTGGAAGGGAACTGCCCAGAGGTTTTCACCTGGAAGAAATCATCTGTAGCCTTGATTACCATAAAGACATGTACCCCCACCCTTTCCCCTTACCATTTTCCAGACTTTGTATTTGCATAAAAACTTGAATCTGAGGTGCTAACAACCATTGTAACACAAGTTTGAATGTTTACTTATGAAAGAAAACCCCCCACTGCTGGCTTTTGTTCTGTTGTATAACTTCAATGTAGCAATAGGTAATTGGATTAGCAGAAGAGTATAACTGGTCCTGCGTTTGGGGGGCAAACTAGCTCTTCCATCAAATCTCTTAAGGGAAGCTCAGCACATAGATTTTTCTAGCAGACAAAAATGGGTAAGATATGGCTGTTTATCCAGCAGTGGGGGACCCTCTGTTGCTTAGATGTTATTTTTGTCAATAATCTAGTCTTGTTTTTGTCTGAAATTAAAATCTTTGTGGTTCTTAATCTTGGGGGGCTCCGCCAGCAAATGAACTTTTTAATTTTAAAACACATCTCCACATTAAAAAGGGAGAGCGATTTTTAGGTAACATCTGCTTCCAACTTTATCCTTGGGTGCTACTCAGATGAGAACTGGCTGAAGCAGGATTGCTAACTATCTTGTCCCCCGCCTTGTAGGGTGTTTAAAACTGTAACACAGAACTAGAGAACATTGGAATATAGCCCTGTGTTGTTTTTAACTTCTGATGGTTTTAACTCTGATGTTTTAGTGTTGGGTTTTATTTTTGTTTTTATTTTGGATGTAAGCCGCCCAGAGTCGGGTCCTCCCGATTGGGGCGGGGTATTAAATTTAATTAATAATAATAATAATAATAATAATAATAATAATAATAATAATAATAATAATAATAATAATAATAATAATAATAGAGACAAAACTGAATAGGCACTGTATTGCCTTTTCCCCTCACAGTGTCTCCACGTGGGAAAAACTTGTAACTGATGGATTCCTGCCTATAATTAGGATTTCTAGGTCAACAGTATTCCCTTCTCTAAGATTTCAGGACCTAGAGCAGGGGTGTCCAAACTATGGCCCATGGGCTGAATCTGGCCCCCGACGCCAATTCACCCGTCCCGTGCCACCCTCATCGCTCCCCGAAGCGGAAGTAAAACGCACCTGCATGGGCGGTATGGGCAGCGGATGAGTTGGTGTTGGGGGCCAGATGAATTGGCATCAAGGGCCAGATCCATCCCACTGGCCATAGTTTGGGTATCCCTGGTTTAAGCAGAGAAAATGGCAGGATAAAATCTGTCTCATCCTGTTGCAAAACATATTGGTTTTAGTCACAGCATCCATAAAGCATGCAAGATGATGAAAAAGAAAAGGACTGTTACACATCCAGCCTGTCTACCAGCTATTTCAGTGGTGGCAAACCTATGGCATGTATGCCAGAGGTGGGACTTGGAGCCCTCTCTCTGGGCACCCATGCAATCACCCAGCACGGAGTTTGCCCTGCCCCTCTGCCCAGCAGCCCAATGGGAACATTTCCTTCCTCCCCTGTTGCTGTGTTGACACATCATGATAAATAAGTGGGTTTTGGGTTACATTTTGGGCATTCAGTCTCTAAAAGGTTCACCATCACTGCCCTATTTCCTAAGATTTTCAGTCCCTGAAACCATCAAAAAATGGACTTAACCAGATTCCCTCAACTCTGAGGGTCAAAAGCCAGTCAGACAACTCTACTTGGAATGTGTCTATTACAGGCATCTGCTTCTGTCAAGAAAAGGCAGGATAAATTTTATTTTTACCACTTTGATTTCCCTGTAAGATGTAGGTGTTTCTGTGGTAAACTGTACACAAGCAGACTGTTATGTGTTGTGAGAAAAGCAACAATGGCAGAGGGTTTATTATTTATTTATTTAAATGTGCAAGTAACATTTTGTCTCTCACATTCCCACCAGTTACCTCAAGTCAATACATGTGGCTCTCCTCTTCCCCTGTTTAACATCATAACCCTGCGAGAAAATTTAGACTGAAGAAGAGAATGAGTGACCCAAGAAGATCAATGACTATCATTGCTTTGCAAAGATTTGAAGCTGAGTCTTTCAAGTCTCAAGTGAGTACTCTAACCACTACACTACTGGGCTTGAGTTGTGGTATAATGTCAACCTCACTTTTAAATTAGTTGACCTTCCTGAGTTGGTGCCACTAAAGAAATATTGCATTATAAGGTTAATTAAATAGTAGTTACCAGATTTGCAGTCATTAATTCAAGCATTGCGCTTTGCACATACACCATAACCATTTTCAATGTTCAATGAGTCTTGCTCCCAGGAAAAATATTCACAGTACTGCATTTGCCTAACCATGAAGATCAATGTAGATTGGCCCGTAAGTAATCCTCACTCCTATGGATAGGATTCACTATATATTGGTTACCTATATAGTCTGTCTTTTCTTCAATTACTCTGGGTTTTTATGTAAACATTAATTTCATCAAAAATGTATATTTTTGGAGATAATTTGTGGGAGTGCCTATGATTAGAAGAAAGATAAATGGCAATCCTACATCTGCATACCTAGGGAGTAAACCCTGTCCTACATCACGGGGCATAACTGTTAAATAGACATGCACAGTATTACACCTTTTTAATCCATAATCCACTGCTGCAAATCCCACCTCATTCAACAATGTGGCACAGTGGTGACCCTGGCCATCCGATAGCTACTGTGGTGGGGGTGTATTCCCCTAGTATGTTCAACCATGCCACAAAGGTATCAGCTAGTGGTTCAGAACAGGGAATTCTCCATTCTGGAACGGCAGGTCAGGTAAGAGGAGTCAGGTAACTGGGTGATATACCTGGCCAGTGCATTGCTCTAATATGGCCATTGGCCAACTTTGACATGAGCCCAGCCAGCTGTGTCTTCGTATTTAAAATGGCTAAAGGAGCATAAAAATTATGTGTCTCAGTCCCCTGTACACCATCGGGCCCTACTATGGTAGCAGTAAGACTTCCTGGTGGCAAGAGGCTGCTAAAGTCGCGAAACTGTGGGAGATGATGTTTTGATCTGCCACATCAAACTGATGTGTGAAGCATGGATCAACCAAGTAACCATGTAAGGAGCATTTAGGCTGCAAAACATTTTGCTATTTCCATTTAAAAACAAAACAAAACAAGGTCTAGTCTCTTTGTCCTGTGTTTTCTGTTTGCCCGTAAACATTTATCATTTCTTGTCTACTCCTAAATCAAACCTGTTTAATCAGAGTGTTCTGCCCTACCTGCTCCTGCCCTCCTTCATTCTTCTCAGGAGCCAATTTTTATATCCCTCGAGGGGGTAATTTGAAAGACAAGGTAATTTCCAATCTTGGAACAGAACCTGAGTTAGTTGCCATATAAAGGGATAATAAAGAGACACTCCTGAACTTGTAGAGATTTCCTTCTTCCTTTCTCACAAATGAGACCCGGAAACCATAATGCAAAATTATGGATTAGAGATAGCTAAGAGCCCTCTGGTATTTTCCATGGGTGCACATATTTGCAAATGCAAATTATATTGTCGCAAATCAGCCTGGAAGTAGGACGCTGTCTATGCAAAACTCTCCATTGGAACATTCTGTGTGTAACTAAGTCATTCTGTTGGTAGAGGTAGAAAGGTAGAATCCTACCCAGGGATGCCACATATGTGGTTTATTTTTTAACAAGGCCCTCTACAGTATACATGGCTGCCCTTACAGCTTTACCCACACAACAGTCAAATGAGGCAGAGTTAGGCTGACTGGTCCAAGGTCATCTAGTTGGTGGTCCTGGCTGGTTAGGGATTTGAATCCAGGTTTCTGAAGACTTACCCCAGGAGTTGTCAACCTTTTAAAGCCAAGGGCCGGGTCACACTCCCTCAGACAGCTTCGGTGACCAAACGGCCATTTTGCCCTTTCTTCACCACGTCACCTCCTGGTGTGGTGTGGTGGGGCCACATGAAATGGCGCCGAGGGCCACATTCAACCCACAGGCCTCAGGTTGAGAAATCCATGACTTAGCCCAGGGTTCCTCAAACACGGCTCTCCAGATGTTCTTGGACTTCAATTCCCAGAAGCCCTGATCAGCAGGAGTGTCAACTTGGGCTTCTGGGAATTGAAGTCCAAGAACACTAGGAGAGCCGAGTTTGAGGAACCCTGACTTAGCCCAACACACGAATCCTTGATCCAGGTCTACATGTTTACCTCAGAACAACACCAGAGAACATAGCTGTGGCAAGCTTGGCTGAGGTTTTCTGAGGAAAACAGCCTTGGAATTTTCTGGAGAAAACATCTTAGACCTTTGACCTGAACTTAGAAAAGGAAGGGAAGAAAAATCTGCTCAAATCTGCACTTGGAATGTTTCTAGGCAGCAGCACCCTGTTCTTACAAATGCCAAACGTAGTCCTTGCATTCATGGTCTAAGATAGTGGTGCCCAAACTAAGGGGCGGGGTCGGGTGCAGCCCCCGACACCAATTCATCCGGCCCACGAAGCCCTCGTCACTCCTGGAAGCGGAAGTAAAACACACCCATACCTTAGTGACTGGCACCCTGAACCACATGATCGGCCCAGGGCCCAAAAGGTTTTGGGCACCCCTGGTCTAAGATAAGTAAAAGAGACCAATGTAAGGAATCTGCTAGCAGCACGTTTGGTCACTAATTGGACGCAGGTTGCCATCCAAAGTCTAAAAATGATCTGCAGAACCAAATATTATAGTCATAGTGTTGTTTTCACTTTAAACTCACCTACCTCCCCACCTCCCCCTCGCTTTCTCTAGCTGCTGTTATCAAAGGTGTCACATCTTTATAGTTGGGTTGTGTCTTTCTAAACTTTGTTCTTTTCCATTTTCAAATAAACTGAATGTTTTTTTAATCTGATAAGGCCTTCATCCAATAGCATGATATGGGTTTAAAGGTCCTTTTCGTCATGATGTGTGAAAAGAAGAGGTGGGGTGACGTGCATAGAGTAGAAATAAAACAAGGAAATACAGCTATTTAAATGAGATGTTATGCTCAAGAACATGTTGCCTAATATTTTGAAATTCACCCTTTAGTTTAAGTTATTTTCTTTTACTTTTAAATAAAGTTATTTGAACCTTTCAGTTTCCCCTGAAATAACCATCAGTTTGCACTGAATATTACACGTTCCATATTCCCCAGAGCACAGACCTTTACCCCTAAGGCAGTGGCAGATGATGCCTGCATCACCTAACACCCATTTGCTAGCTATATTTTAGTCTAACATCAATAAAGAGTTCTCTTGTACCCCCACTCCCCTTCATTGACCATTGGGTCTTCTTTAATGGTCTACATTTATAAACTTAAGCATTGCACAATATGCTCAAATGGAGCCTGGAAATTAATGGAATTAGACCAGACGGCTGATCTTGGAGTCACCTTTGACATATGTTAATGTGTTAATCTCACTTTAGGAAACGAAATGCCTTTCTCTCCTGTTGGCCAAAGCCATTGGTCAACATTGAAGATGATTTCTTTAAGATAGGAATGTATAGGTAACTTCTATGGAATTATTTTTGTTTCTGTCTGATTATGATACAGTATTAATATTGGATTTTATTTATGCCTTCTCATTCCAAGGAACAGTTAAATGGAAAACTATAAGTAAAGGACAGCTCTGATAATTAAAACCAATGCAGATATGTGGAGGAAAAACACCCTTTGCCCTCAGGAAATTCTCATCAAAAGATTCAAACTAGCTTTTCCAGCTAGGCCCATCAGCCAGATGTGGAAGTCAACATCTATTGTTGTGGAAATAAAACTGGCCTAGAGGAAATGTATCAATATGTGAACAAGAAATCAAGAAGCCAGTTTTGATTGATGAACTGCCCCCCCCCCCATCTATGATGTACCAACAACCTGATTGGTCATGGACATTTCACTCATTTTTGCAATCTCTGATATGATTTGCCTTTCATTGTGAAGGCTGAGATGCATAATTGAAAGAGAGTGTTGTGTTACTGTATTGTTTTGTACTTGAAGAAACACTGCTAAACTGTACTTAACTTTTGATCTGTGTACGCATCTTCTTTGAATGACCATGAGCTTCCCTTTTGCCTTCCTAATCTGTAACATTCATCTGTAATAATCTGCAATAGTTAGTTTGCTTGGCCTTGCAGCCACATGAATCATTATAAAAATTGAACTCTGAAGTCAGTACTTCACCTGATTCCTGGCTTTTTCCATCTGCCTAGTTTTAGGTCAAAAACACAGGTCCTTTGCCTTTTTGAAATGGCGCCTTTCAGGGGGGCAAATGTCTGTATTGTTATTGTTTCAGTGTTTCCTAGCGCCTCCCCCCCCCCCCCCAGTGATGCCACTGTGCCTACCCACCTCTAGAATCCTGGCTATGGCCCTGCAACGACAAAGCAAAGAAACACGAAAGTGGCTTCATTTTGGCATCTAGGGCTTGATCAAGGACATGGAAGATGACTGGCGATGTGCAAATGGTCATGATTCCATAGCAAGCCAAGGCAGCAGACCTGATATCACATGATCTATGTTGTTTGTTTGTGGCTTTCTTGTTTCCTTTCTTTTTTGCTAGATTAGGACATCCATGGATTAGGATAGTGGGTTTGATGACGCAAGCCATTCAACTATCTTGCCCGTGCCAATGAATGACCATGATTAAGAATTGAATTTGTTGTTACTCCCTATTGCCTTCTGAAAGCAAATTTCCTGAATGTCTGATGATAAAAGTAGGGAAAGCACTCTAATAACATATCCCATGCTCTTGTCATAGCGATATAGGATGCTGCTTTGCACTGAATAGACCCTTTGGTCTAATTAGCCCTTGACCGAGAACACTGATAGGCAGTGGGCTTTCCCCAGTCCAATCTGAAGCTTCTGGGCATTGCATCTGGTATGCTGAGCAGGCCAAGCATCAGTGGCGTAGCATGGGTTTCAGCCACCTGGAACATAGGCCAAATTTTGCGCCCCCTGGGTGGGGCCGAGGACGCCGGTGGTGGCGGAGGGTCCTGGTACCCATTTCAGCAGTGGCCTGTTTTCCCCAGCTGCTAGGAAGTGAAGGGGTGGTGGCATTGGCAAAGTCCTATTTATTGTAAAATTTTGCTGCCCCAAAAAAGTGCTGCTCGGGGCGGGGCGCCCCATGCCTCCTCACGCTACACCACTGCTAAACTACCTCTGAAGACTGAGTAGACTCCGTTGAGTGCTGGACTGCACTGTATCCCTGCCCCCACAAGCATTGCACAGGACTTGCAGGCCCTTTGCATTCAGAAACATTCACCTGTCAAAATTCCTAATCACAGGAAGTCTTTGAAGTATGTCTCGTTCCATATATTTCATGTCTTCTTGCTCAGGTTGTGTGCGAAGCAGACATTGCCTACTAACTGCAATGAGCCAATTTATTCTGACAGCTATTTTGAGAACAAGGTGCCACATCTTCAGCTGCAGGGTGTGTCCCTTTTGTTCCATCTATCCTCACTCCAAGATGTGGGTTTCTTGGTTCTAGAGGCAAATTCAGAAATTTGAACTGTTACAGGTCAGGCGGGTTAATCAGAAAAGGTCAGCCCCGACCCAAGAAAGACACTTGTGGAAGTGGAACGCTTGGTGAGAATCCTCTACTGCCATCTGAAGGGCCAAAGTAGACATTACACATGCAAAATAACAGTAGTGTGGGCAATTTCTCATGGTCTCACACTTTGCACAAGTGCCTTCACAAACCTTCTTTAGGTTTATTTACTTACTTGCTGCATTTAGATATGGTGAAATGAATGGTAAGAAAATTGGGTTGGGACTCATGAGATCCAAGTTCAAGCCTCCACTCAGCCTTGAAACTCACTGGGTGACCTTTGGCAAGTCACACAGTCTCCGCCTGACCTACTGCATAGGACTGTTTGTGTGTATAAAACCAGGAGGAAGCAAGTCATTTATATTGAGCTCACTGAAGGACTTAAACAAACAACGTTATCTTAGGCTTTTCATTTCTTCCCCTTTGAAATATTACTGCTGTGAAACCCTTGGCCTCATGGTTAGGAGGCATCAGCTGGCTATGAGCGAATGATTACAAGATTTACATGGCTGCTCCTGAGAAGAGACCTCAATCCCAGAGTCTCTAAGCCAAACTACGACTTAGGGGCCGCATCTGGCCCCCAGGCCATAGTGACCAGCCCTTTGAACCATGTGACCGGGCCACAGCCCAACAAGTTTGAGCACCCACCCCTGCTCTAAGCCAAAAAGAGCCCCCAGTGAATCTGGCCCAATGTGACTTGCTATGTTAAGCTTCTATTCAAATCCCCTGAGGTTTGAATCACCAAATAAAACCCCACAGTAATGTTACCCCAGAAGGGAATAAATATGCTGCCTTTGCTTTATACAATTTCCCAGGCTTCTTGAGTTTTCACATTTTATGATGAGGTGGGACATTTTGGAGCAAAGAAATGAGACCTCTGGCAAGAGAAAGGAAACATATTGAATTTTAGGCCTCTAAATGACAGGTGAGTCATGATTTTATTGATACCAGGAGGCAAAGTAAAGAATTTTGCCAAACTAGGTTTCTTTCCCTTTTGTTCACAAGTCAGTGAACTCAAAGGAGACCTGGATTTCCCTCCTGTTGTTACTCTAAATCTGAAAATTGCCCCTTTTTATTATTTTTAAAATATTTTAAAATATTTTTATTTCCAATAAATATTTTTATTTCCAATAAAAATGCTTTTAATCTTTATTTTTCATTCCCCCCCCCCTCAACTGTTAGGCTTACGTATACATAACCACCACACTAAAACATGCATCCATTCAACACAATTTGCAGGCCAAAAGTATTGTTATATATTCTATCATGTTTTATTTTTGTATATTTCAAGCAGGGACCTCTTTGAACCTTCTCATTTGCCTTGGGGGTTTTTAGGCAAATGCAAAAGCCAGACCACATTCCAAAATCATCACATCTGATGCCCCAAAGCCAGGAACTTACTTGTACTCTTCCTGGGAACCTAATACTCATCCTTGAAGACCTCCTTAATTGTTTTAGTGATTAATTATTTTACTCTGTTTGCCTGTGTCTTTCCCATCTCTTGTTTCTGAGGGTAGAAATTAACATATGTACTCAGTGCTGGTAGGGTTTACTGCCTTGGGACAAGATTAGGATTATCTGGGTGGGGAATGCCTGGGTGCATCCTCAGTGAAGTTCAGTGAATTGCTAAATGGCTATTCAAACCTCCTGCTTCGGACGTGCCGCAATCCTGATTGGTTCCTGTCTTCAGGCCGAGCTTGCCCATTGGTGGCAAGCCTAACAACCACATTTTACCATTGGTTGCTGCATTGACTTTGCCTTTACCTAAATTCCCCCAATCTCCTCCCTCTATTTTCCTAGAAATTGTAATCTTTTTACCATTACCATTTATTTGCATAAACATTTAACTTTGTAACCCAAAATTGACTTATCTATGAAATGACCACCTGCTGCAAGTTTATTGTTTCATTGTAAAAACTTCATTTTTATAGTAGATAAGTGATAGGATTAGGACTTCAGCTCTCTCTGAAAATGTAGTTAGGCTAGGGAAGCTCATGTTTAGATTTTTGTAGCAGGCAGTTTTGAGAACTGTCTTTGACTAGTAGGTGGCCAACTGTTGATTAAATGCATTTCAATGAAACCTAATTTCTTTGCCTGAAATTCAAGTCTCTGTGGTTTCTGTGGGATTCTGCCAATGGAAGAGTGTCTCCAGTGATCTGCAGGTCTCCGCTGTGCTCTACCCTCGCTGGCTTGTACAGCAATTTTGACATGTGACAGAAAAAGGGGATAGCAGTTTTTCAGGTAACACTGTAGGCTAGGACTGATAATCCTTCAAATGGAAGGCACCTTGAAAAGGAGGATTTTTCTATGGTAGCCTCATTATATTGTGTAAAACAGAGTTTAGAAATAGTGAGTTACCGATAACATAGAAGTTATCTACATGGCTCTATAGCAGGAGTGCCCAAACTTTTCAGGCCATGGCCCGGTCACATGGTTCAGGGAGCTTGTTACTATGGCCTGGGGGCCAGATTCGGCCCCTGATGCCAATTCATCCAAGCCCACAATGCCTTTGTCACTCCTGGAAATGGAAGTAAAACGCACCCATACATTTTACTTTCACTTCCAGGAATGCTTAGAGCTTCGTGAGTTGAATGAATTGGCATAGGGGGGTGGATCCAGCCCCCAGGCTGTAGTTTGGGCACCCCTGCTTTATAGCATATAGCCTGCTCTTTGGGGTGGGGTGGTCTGATTGCATGCACACATCAATCAGGCCAGTCTGCCTAATTTTGAGACCTTACCTGGGGTTGAACTAAATTGCCCTGATGTATTTTATCTCATCTCCAGTGGATACGCACACCAGGGACAAGATAAAAAAAAGTGTGTGACCCTCTTTCCAGCTGATAAGGGAAGAGCTTCCCCCATCAGCTGCAAAGCGGTTTAAAGCCTTCCCCAATACCTGCTGTTGAGTGGGTTCCAACAGTCTGATCAGTAACAGGCATGGTAAATGTCCTCTTAGAAGAGCAAAATGCTGTCTGAAAATGGAGCATTTTGCTCCTCCCCCAAGTTCAAGCAGCTTTTAAAGAGCCACTCTAGTCTAAACGGGCCTGGTAGGGCAAGTAGGGTCAAGTTCTATAATGCTTGTAACAAACCCTGTTGTGATGGAAGCAATGAGAGTTTAGTGAATTTACATTCCAGAAGTAACGTAACAAGCAGGCACTGACTGAGACAACTACTGAGAAGTCACTTTCTTTAAATTCTTAGGAACTAAAGAAATATCTCCTATGGAGGGAACTCATGAGTTAGTGATGTTCACCAAAATAAATTTATTATAAGAAAAGAGAACAATAAAAGTTTATATCCCACTTTAATATATGCAAAGTAAAAGGCAGTCATCCTTTGGAATAAGCAGGTAGTATGCTATCTAAGTTTAGAAGTTAAGTGAAAAAATTAGTGGTAAAAACGAGAGTTTAGAGCGTAACTATTGTTACCATTTAACAATAGAGAGTTGCTGCCCTTTAGAAAAGGAGTGAAAACCTGGCTGGCAGGTTTGGTCTGGGGAGTGGATGGTTCAATTTCCCCAGCCAATTGGTTGGTTTGACCCCAGTATGCCTATGTTACAATTTCTAGCTTTTAATATTAAGTTTTTAAAAGTTTTAAAAGTTTTTAAATTCTTTTAAATGGTTTTATAATTGTTGTAAATTGCCCTGGGTCCCTTTTTGGGAGGAGGGCGATAAACAAATTTAAATAATTTAAATAATAAATAATTATTGTGGTCTTCATTCCTAGAATTACCATCATTACTTTTCCCAAATAATAGCAGCTTGGTTTCTTTACATGTGAAGTAGCTTTGCTAGGGTTTCGAGTGCTCCGAGATGATAGAAAGAAATCTATACATCATCTTTCAGCAGATCTGTTTCAAACGCTCCGAAGCTTTAATCATGCCATATTGGTACTTTTATTGCTGTCTACACTTTGGTTAGAGATGAGGGCAGCTTGTTTTGCTGTCTGATTGTGATCAGGTCACAAATGGGAGATTTGTTTTAATTAAGCACATGTTAATTCCTTAGCTAACTAAACTTCCCTCTGAAAAGACGGATGATCTGTACGAGTGCCCATTGCTCTTTCACCTTCCTAGGATTCTCAGTTAAGCTGATCTCATGGTGCTACCCATTGGGCCCTTAATTATGTTTTTCTAGTCTGTACACCAGCATTAAAAACAGGCTGTAGACCAGGATTCCCCAACCTTGAACGGCTAGATGTTCTTGGACTTCAATTCCCAGAAGCCCTGATCAGGCGGCATGCTGACTTGGGCTTCTGGGAATTAAAGTTCATGAACACCTGGGAACCAAAGGTTGAGAAACCCTGCAGTAAACAATAATTATAGCCCAACACTTATCATAATAAGAGTAACTATGAGGGTTTATCTCCGCTGTTGTTTCAAGACCATGAAACCCATGAGATCTGACATGTAGCATGAAACTTAAGAGCGTGTGTGCTTCTTGGCATTATTCTGGACTTTTTGTAATGAATTAATCATCCTCATTATGACATGGCAACAAGTCTATTCTGAGTTATGGCTACTATTCAAGGGTTTTCTAGGTAGAGACCTCACAGAAATGGTTTACCAGTCCCTTTCTCTGGAGGTTACCCTGGGATTGTGCTGCTTGCCCAAGGCTACAAAATCTGGCTCTTCTCCCAGGAGGCAGAAGGAAGAATTGAACTCCCAGCTTCCATAAACCACTGAGCAATCCAGCCAGCTAATGAATTAATGCATTTAGTTGATTAGAATATATCTGCAGCCTGAAATATGATTGCTAACCATTAGGTGCCAAATCTAATCCAATCCCAAAAGACAAACCTGAAAGAATATCTAGAATGTGTGTGTGTGTGTGTGTGAGAGAGAGAGAGAGAGAGAGAGAGAGGGAGAGGGAGGGAGAGGGAGAGAGAGAGAGATTTACTAGCCTGTATTGTCAATGATGGACCATAGAAGTTGTCCAAAACATTTGGAGTGCCAAAAGTTTACCACCCTTAGTTTAGGACAGTGTTTCCCAATCTTTGGTTTTTGGCCTTCAATTCCTAGAAGCCTAAGTCAATTCCCCAAAGCACTGATCAGCCAATGTACTGACTTAGGCTTCTAGGAATTGAAGTCCACCAGTGTTCTGTGGTACATAGTTTGGGAACCGCTGGCCTAGGAGATTCGCTTCTTCATTTCTTCTACATGGTACATCCTCTCCCCCATCCCATCCTATTGTCAACAGTTGATAGAAACGTAGAGTTACTATTTTTGAAGACAGACCGGAGTGATAAGGGATAAAGTTCAGTGTGCCCTCTGATGACAGGAATGAAAGGCCAGCAAAAAAAGAAATTGTGATGGTTGAGAATTCTGTGTTGAGAGTTTTTCAACAGATGGAAAAAGGGTTTGGAAATCAGGGACTAAAGGATTTCTGGGCAGATGAGAAGTTGCCCATGTCTATTAGTGCTTAATAAAATCCTGTTCATACCCAGCAACATTCTACTCTATTTCTCAAAAGCATCCTATCGCAGCAAAAGTTATGTTTCTCCATGTCAGTCCTCTTAACTATCACTCATTGCACCTGCTCTTGCTTGCTAGGCAGGCAGTCTGTCTATTTAACAGAGTGGTGCCAAAACTTTGTTTTCTGTGGGGCGGTTCCTCCCCCAACACGCAGCTGTGGTGGGCTGGAGGCGGCCTGCTCCCATTGCTGACCATTTTGACGTCAGTGATGGCAGTCATGCTTTGCTCCTGTTGGTCCGAGGAGCCTCTGCTCGGTCCCAGCACTGCGAAAGCCTTTGGCAACGTGGATCACCGTGTTGTAGAATTTTTTTTGAGGCTTTTGTTTCAAAATCCATGGCGCTGGAAGGGTGAACTTGGAGTGCTGCGCTGACGTCAACCTCGGTGCGCTACACTGGGAGAGTCCCTTGGCACACCAAGGCTGATATCAGCACAGTCCGCCAAGTTGACCCTTCCAGCGCTGCAGATTTTGAAACAGAGAAGGCTTGAAAAAATTCCACAATGCGGCGATCCACATTGCCAAAGGCTTTCACAGTGCTGGGACCAAGCAGAGGCCACTTGGACCAGCAGGGGAAAAGCACGGCCGCCGTTGCCGCATTGGGACATCAGGCAGTGGGGGTGGGTGGGGGCGATCCAGAGAGGGCCCAGGTTCTCACCGCAGGCCTTATTAATTATATGTGCGAGACTAATTGGGCCCATAGGCCGTAGTTTGGGCACCCCTGATTTAACATTTACCCTGCCCTCAATCCACAAAAAGTAGTATTAAAATAGAGCAGTTGTTCTTTAAGTTGCCACAATGCTTTTTGTCCTTTTGTCCGATAAACATCTGGAGGGCTTCAAATTGAGAAGGGGTGGGCAGTTGTGACTAGCAGCATCTCTACTGGGTTTTAAACAGAAGTTTTTCCCCTGCCTTATAAGATATTGAACTTGTTATTTTCTGCAACAGAAACATATGTTTTATCCAGTGGTGGGTTATTAAAATCTTCACTACCCCACCATGATGTCATGATGTTGTGGGCGGAGCAAAAAATTAAAATTAAAATGTCTGCGCATGCGTCAAACCTCCGTTTGATGCATGCGCAGTTCTTTTTATAGTGTACACTAAAAAATAGAACTGCGCATGCGTCAACCGAAAAAAATGGCTGCCCGGAAAAACATTTTTTGAGGGTGCCGGAGAAGTGACTGAACCGGTCATCCGGGGTTTTACCACCCTCCCCCCGGCGACCCCTCCTGATGGGGTGCTACCGGTTTAAGTGAACCGGTCCGAACCGGTAACATCCCATCACTGGTTTTATCATACAGCCACGGCTTAACCAAGCTTGTTTCTGAACTCAAACTCAACCAGTGCTGGTTTTACGTACAATAAATAATGCCTTTTCAAAAATGATCAGTGCCTTTTATTTTAATTACGTGTTTTAGTACAATGTTTTGTTACAAATTTGTGTTAAAACTGGTCTCATTCTATATCAGTTCCATGCCATACCACTTAAGCCCCTTTGTTGATTATTAGAGAGTTGTTGATATTGTCATTTCTAACGTGTCCTTCTATCAAAGGCCCAGTCAGCTATAAAAATATTTTCCACAAACATGAAACAATTTCTCAAGCACGGGCAAGCATCCAAGCAAACAATACCAGGTTTGTGTATAGCACATTAAAAAAAAAACATATTTCTGAATAGAATTTTGCAATTACAGTAGCAAGGGACTTTTTCTGCCTTTAGAAAATCAACATAACACACTAAGTGTCCTGGAAGATACAACCATGAAAGCAAAGCAATATGAGCAAAAATAACCAGTATTCAAATGTGGTTTCATGGGAGGAGTTGTAATGAGATTTCCTCAAAGAGGAAACGAAGCAGCTCAGTTGTGGAAGGTGGAGAGGAATAGTCCTTCCGCTG
This sequence comes from Furcifer pardalis, assembly GCA_030440675.1. NCBI lineage: Eukaryota > Metazoa > Chordata > Lepidosauria > Squamata > Chamaeleonidae > Furcifer > Furcifer pardalis. The sequence continues at coordinate 126,594,334 of CP126891.1, forward strand.
ATAGAAGTGCTTCCCTTGGTGAAATAGGAACAGCAAATCCCATTTCCGCTGCCCCTCCTGCAGCTTCGAAATCTGGTCCAGAGGGTTGTCGACTGTCTAGAGCAGGGCTTCTCAACCTTTGGCCCCAGTTGTTCTTGGATTTCAAAAACCAGAAGCCCAAGTCAGCACATCTGTTGAAATTTACAAAAACAATTCTAAGTAATTAGTACTGTAAAGGTTTGTAGATAGGAACAGAGCAGTTTGTCACTGGTTTTCTCAATGGGTATACAGTAAAACCTCAGATAACACTAAAACCTGGTTCCACAAGTCTTGGTGTTATATGATTTTTAGTGTTATCTGATGCATGTTAAAATCCTATGGGATCCATAGAGATACACTGTAACCACACAGGCTTTAACGGTTGTTATCTGAAGCATCCCATAGGATCTTAATGATATCCGATGGAATTCTTCCCCCCAGATTCCTTAATGTTATGCGATGTTAGTGTTATTCGATACTAATGTTATATGAGGTATTACTTGTACAGGAAAGAGACAGTACCAGTGGCGTAGTGTGGGTTTCAACCGCCCAGGGCATAGACCGAATTTGCTGTCACAGACGGACTTCACCAAAGGGACTTCCCTGCACCGTATCCTAATTTGCAGGTGTTATTAGACAATATTGAACTCTATTCTTTATATGAAAGAATTAATTCTCGCTGAATATTCGTCGTGAACAATCCGAGCACAAAATAAAATACGGGTAATTACTGCAAGGCAACTGGTTAGTACAGACGGTGTTGCCAGTTGCTAGAGCAAGTGAGATGACTACGCTTATGTAAAGAAAGGGGATTCCCCAGTTCCATCACAGATTAAATAATAAAAAGTTATGTGCTCAATTTAATTGGTCCGAATTGGAGGCACGACAAAATATGATATGAAATGGTTCAAATTTTTAGTTCAGATTGAAAGATATTATTATTATTATTATTTATTGTGAAATTTTACCACCCCAAAAAAGTGCCGCCCGGGGCAGGCTGCTCCCACAGCCCCCACTATGCTACGCCACTGGACAGTACTGTATTCATATTTGCCTTAAGTACTACCTACCTTCCCAGAGGTCTGGAATTTGTGTGATTATTCAACAGGGAGAAGAGCACACTGTGCACTTGATGTCGTCTTCATATACAGTACTTCACAGAGTTATATCCCGAAACATGTTATACCCTTGATTGTATCTTGGCATTATAGCAATATAATCAAGTTTAAAATCTTAGACCATTGTGTTATCATAGACTCAGAACTTTTAGAGCATGAAAGAAGTTTATTACATTCCTTGTAATGGATTTTAGCTAAATTACATGAATCGTATGGAATATTTCCCCTTGTTATAACTATAGTGCAATGTTAGTACAATGTTGAAGAACTCTTTCCATATTTGACTAGAGAAGGTGTAGTAAGAACCAATTCCTCTATAACAGCACAGCTCTCCTTTTTTCCATATACAGTATATGGATACATTATGTTATCTACTTATAGTTCACGGAGCACTACACATACAGAACATGTAATAAGACTGTCCCAGCCTGATTACTGAACTAGCAAAATGTACGGAGCTTTCACTCAGTGACCCTGTTCCGGGTGACCAGGTCCCTCCTTGGTAAGGGGTGGTGGTGGAGCCTAGTTGGCAGGCCTCAGCTGACAATTTTGCTGATTATCTGACAGAGAAAATTGCTTGGATTCGCTTGAGGTTTAACCCCGAAGTGGAGACAGAGTCTGGAGAGGACTGGATCGCAGTCTAGCCGTGTTATCTGGGATCAGTTTAATCCAGTTGTCCCTGAGGAAGTGGACAGGCTCCTTGGGGCTGTTCATGATACCACCTGCTTGTTAGATTCATGCCCCGCCTGGCTGATCAAATCTGCCAAGGCGGTGACAGGCAGTTGGGTTGGAATGATGGCAAATGCTTCTTTATGGGAGGGGGTGTTTCCGGTATCATTCAAACATGCACTGGTGTGCCCCCTACTGAAGAAACCATCGCTCAATCCAACAATATTGGACAACTTTAGGCCTGTATCTAACCTTCCCTTTTTAGGGAAGGTACTGGAAAAAGCAGGGGTTAGGGATGAAGTGGATTATCTGGACCTTTTTCAGTGAGGATTCAGGCCCGGATATGATACTGAGACTGCATTGGTTGCACTTATGGATGTTCTCTGGCATGAGCGGGACAGGGATAATCCTTCTGTCCTTGCTCTCCATGACCTCTCAATGGTCTTCGATACCATCGACCATGGTATCCTTCTGCAATGGCTCCGGGGATTGGGGGCCCAGGCCACTGTGTGGTCCTGGTTTTCCTCATTTCTGAGGGGCCAGACCCAGTTTGTGTGCTTGGAGGGTGAGTTGTCCAGCCCTAGGCTTCTCCATTAAGGGATGCCATAGGGCTCAGTACTCTCACCTCTTCTTTTAACATCTACATGAAGCCGCTGGGTGAGATCATCCGTTCCCATGGGGTGAAGTATCATCAATATGCTGGTGATACCCAGCTGTATATTTCGGCTTATGGGAACCCGAGTGATGCAGTTGAAGTCCTATCCAGGTGCTTGGAGGCTGTCAGGGTCTGGATGGGGGACAATGGACTTCAGCTGAATCCTGGCAAGACTGAGTGGCTGTGGGTTCGGGGCCCCGCGTTATCTTGGGAGCTACCATCTTTGGTGCTGGATGGGGCTCCTTTGCCCCAGACAGACCTAGTGTGTAATTTGGGGGTCCTCCTGGACTCACGACTGCTGCTCGAAGACCAGGTGGCAGTTGTGGCCAGGAGGGCTTTTGCACAACTTCATGTCATCTGCCAATTATGCCCACTCCTGGACCGGGACCTCCTTACTTTCAGTCACCCATGCTCTGGTCTCCTCCAGACTGGATTATTGTAATGCACTCTACATGGGGCTGCACTTGATGACCATCCAGAGGCTACAGCTGGTTCAGAATGCAGCTGCCTGAGTGGTGACAGGGTGTGGGCGTTATGCCTGTGCCTCACTACTGCTATGGGAGCTGCATTGGTTGCCAGTATGCCTCTGGGTGCAATTCAAGGTGCTGGTTTTGACCTTTAAAGGCCTTTACGATAGTGGGCCAGGATACTTAAGAGACCACATCACCCCAAGATTTCCGACCCATCCTACGAGAGCAGATCGTAGGGGCTCCCTAGTGGTCCCATCAGCCAAGGAGGCACATCTCACTGGGACCAGGAGGAGAGCTTTCTTGATATCTGCTCTGGCCCTATGGAACCTCTTGCCACTTGAATTGTGCCTCCAGGCAGTGTTGCTTTCCTTCAGGAAGGCCTTAAAAATGTGGCTATGCCAGCAGGTGTGGGGTACAACTGGTACCACAACCCAGCCCTGCTGGCTTATTTAGCCCTGCCCATATGTCCTTCTTTTTAAGGGGATTGGGGAGGTTTTATAAATGTTTTTAGATAGTTTTATAGTATTTAGTTTTAATTAGCATTGGGTATAGGTTTTAACTGACGTTGTGAGCCGCCCTGGGTCACTTAGGCGAAAAGGGCAGTTATATAAATTCAACAAATAAACAAACAAACAAATACAGAAGATGTCAAGGGTCAGAATTAGCTAGATTATTGATTGAATGAATTACCGGTAGGTTCATTTACAAATGTGCAACAAGCCCCAACTTTGTCCGATAAATATTCTTGTAATAAAAACGAAAATTGTTTACATTCATTTATATGTTTTGCACCTACATAATTTGCAGGACCAAGCATCTAACGCTGACATTTTTTGCATGATTTAACGCTGGTGGAAGTGACCAACTTTCTGGAGGAAAATGTCAGTGTCCTGCTTATAAAGTATTAATACTTGGAATTATTTATCTTTGCTCTTTGATCTTTTGTATTGCATCTCATACTAACTATGGCTGTATTTCATTCAATGTGTGTAAAGAGCCAAGACTTGTTGAGCAATGTAATGGTGGCAGGGATATGCCTTGCATCATATTAGACTCCCAAGTTACATTTCAATGACATCAATGGGCAAGTAACCGTTTCCCCCCAGGTTTTCCAACTACTGAATTTTCTCTCATTTTGCAGCATAACCGCACTACTGATCTTTCCAGTGAGATAAAACCATGAAACACTAATAAAGCAGCAGAGATTATGGGGATGAAAAGTGGAGATATATACAAAATGCAAAAAGAAATGTAATTGGGGGTATAGCAAGGTTAAAGTCACTGCAAAGTAGTAGAAGCAACAGAAAAAGAAGGGGAAAATGAGATAGCGGAGTTTCAAAACAAGGTCTATATGCTGCGGCATGGAGGCCAAATACTGTGGAAAAGAAGAGAGAGAAAATATATACAAAGCATGAAAAGGATATAAACGGGTGCATAAAATGACTAATTCGACTACATGATTATTGGCACTCTTGAATCCATTGTGCCTAAAAAGCATGCATTCCCTCCCACATCATATCCTTTACTACAAAACTGTGTGCCACTCAAGAAAAGCACTGTACTGCCATGTTTCAGAACTCACAGGTACACATTTACCTTTCAAAATACTATTTGATGATCAAGAACACATTCAGCTGCATTAGTTAACCTGATTTTAACAGACACAGACCCATAGACACCTACATTTCATTCACCTTGAACAGGGCCTACTTTCTATGGAAAAAAACAAACTGTCCCAGTGCTTCCTTCTGGGACTCCTAGGTATCTGTAGGAGGTGTAGTCTTGCTGTCCTAGCCTCTAATTATTTGGCTGTTGTTACTTCAGGTGGTTCATTTGGTTTCCATCATACAGTTGTACATTTGCTAGGAATCAAAACCACTGGACTTTGTATCAAATAGCTGTCAGGAGTAGCATATGAAATAACATCCAGCATCTTTGGGGAGGAATGCTACTGCTCTAAATAACAGGGACAATTTCGCACACTGAAAATGTTACAATCGCCTCTGCCTTATGAATGATGTCATTCTGTTCCACTAACACAGGGGTTCCCAAACGTTTTGGGCCGGGGGCCTGACCATGCCCCCAGAACAGGGTGTTTGCACATGCAAGGCCATTTTACTTCCTGGTTTGGCACACATGGGTGAAAAATAGCCATTTTACTTCCTGGTTTGGCAGTCTTCTGTGCAATGTGCAAAAGCGGCGATTTTACTTTGCAGAAGCATCAGTGCCAAACCAGGAAGTAAAATGGCTGCTTTTCGCACATGTGCAGAGGTGTCTGTATTTCCTGTTTGGCAAGGGTGTTGTGGGCCTGACGAAATGCTTTCGGGGGCTGTATCCGGCCCACAGGCATACATGCACTAACATATTGCATCTTCCAACCACCAGAGGTCACATTGTAGTAATAATCTGCTCTACTTGTAGCTCATCATGAAGCCTATAAACCCATGAACCATATGGAAGAATTTACAGCCATCACTAGAGTAGTGTGAGAACACTCATAGATCAGCAGTTAGCAAACAGAAAATTATAGCTGGTAAGGGAAAAGGGGCTAAATTAAGTCAACACTGGTTTTCCTCAGTGAAACCAAGGATGGACAATTGTGGCTTTTCCAAAGGCTCTTAGTCAGCAACTCTCATCAGCCTCATAAGTGAGATGCTAGCTAGGACCACAGTTTGACACCATCTGAGTGGGCACATTTGCTCATTTTGGAAAGCAACACTGAGGCAATTGTTTTTCTAGTCTGGGCTGAACTAAGTGTAAGTTTGGTTGTGAAGTTATGTTTATCCTCCTTGGTTATTTCCCATCCAAGTCTGGGATCTTCCAGACATGCTAAAATGATCACAACTCTTTCTACCTTTCACTGCAGGAAAAGGGTAAGGCACCTCAATCTGACTGCCACAAATAATTAAGTACAGTACTTTCAAACATATGCTTTTTTTCTCTTTTTATTGCTGTTAATCCAAGGAAAAATGCTGCATAAAATCCAATCTGTTCTAGAAATATAAGTGACCTTTCCAGTACATAACATTTCAAATATCAAAGTATATGGTAAACATACAAAGAAAGAGAAGGCAACATGCCTCCTATTTACAGTACAGTATCTTAAATCATAAGTCCCATAGAGAAAACTGGCAGATAATTGAGAATGCAAGTCCACTGGTGCTCTGACACCCTCACTAGACTCAGAAGCAGTCATTTTCATTTTATTATGGTCCAACATAACCAGCACAAATTATTTTTTTAACCAAAATAAGTTCCTATGGTAATTTTATTTTAAATTAAAGCTCTCATCTACCCCTTTGTCCCCTTCACTTCCAAAATATATTGGTGCTATAAATATAAATGCTATCTATGAAGAAATGTAATAAATCAAGTTTCTTCAAGTTTCTTTTTTTTAGCAATTAGAACCAATAAAAAATATTTTGACTGGTTTCCATCTGCTGTATAACTAATATTTTTTTAAAAAAACCTACAGGTATAATCTACATTTCTGCTATGAGCTGCAATATCTATGGGTACACAAATGGTTGTAGTTCAGTGTAGATTTCAACAGTCAAAAGTTTTCTTCCAGATAAACTCAGTGCACTTGAAAAATCAAATATTACCTGGAAGTAATTTAGTACAGCTTGGCTTTTAGAAATAAAATACAGCAGCGTTAAACTTAGTGATATGACATTAACATGATCAATCTTCACACTCATTGGAATCTTTCACATTATATCGTGATCACACAGTGGTAAATGTCATAGGAAAGTGACATTGCTATTTGGTAGACTGGTTCTAGCATACAAATACCAACAGATTTTAAGAATATACACAGGGTTGTTTTTTTGTCCAGCTTGAAATAAACAATTTACATTCTAAACACAACACTGTAATAGCCTAAAGGGGAAAGTTGTTAGAATCTAGTCTTATTTTTTTGTACTGACATAGTAGAATATGTTCAATAAAGGTACTTGCTTCCTACTTCCGTTACAAATGCAAACACTCAAACTAAGGCATTCATGCCAGTTACTCACTTTGAACCAACAGTTTTTTTTAAAAAAAAAACCAACATAATAAAAAATTGTTCAACATGTTTCTATTCCATAAATCTTTTAAAAGTTCACACCATTTTAAACATTTCCCATCTTCTTTATTTATTTTCCATTTAGGCACATAAGAGCTGTATATATTTTGTGAATCTTCTGCCTCTCAAGGAAAGCAAGCAATGCCCCCATCAGTTTACAAGCACAAGGGTTTACTAGAGCCATGGGAAGGGTCCCTTTCAACAGCTGAGCATCCATCCAATCCCATGGAGACATGCAGAACCAGCAAAAGTGTGAGGGGAGAGTAGCAGTAGTGTAGGAAAAAGCAGAGAAGGAACAAAGTGACTTTCAGGAGTGTGACCCAGTTTCTCCATATGGCTGTTCGACCAGTGTTGCCACAGATTAAATGACCTTTAGAAACGCAGTAAACTTTGCATGTCTCATGTCTTCAGTGCAAAAGTCTATTTTTCCAAAACTCTCTTTCAATTGAATGGCTGAGATAGGCTTATACTTTATGCAAGTCAGGCCAGGAGAAAACAGCTTTTCTTCTTTTGTGTTAAAACAGGTGTTCATGAGCAATGAAAAGATGCAACAGAATATAAGCACACACAAGGAATCTCTCAAATCCAAAGAATTCCCCAGATTACCCAACCTTCATTTTGGTATGTAGGCAAGATTTACTTGGTTTCAGTCAGCAGAATCCAACGTATCATTAGAAGGGGGCGGGGGAGGTGCATATCGCAATCTGTAAGTGCCTAGAATAGGAAAAAGAGCTTACTAAATCACTGCTTAAATTATAAGGGGAAAATGCTATAAAAATCCCAGACTGAACATACTACTCCATAAGTGATATTCTCCTACCCAGACTAACGCCTGCCTCTTATGTTGCCTCTCTAGAAGTCACTTAGTAAATAAAGGATTGCTATTCCAAGAACAATTTTTCCTGAACAAACAAGTTCACAATGGCTGCAGTCTGACATTACGCAGAGTCATGGCTTAGTTGCAAAGGTCCTCGAAAGGTTTAAACAGTCCCCACTTTCCTATCTCTCTTTCTTGTGTGATAAAAACCAGGAGAACCCAGATGCTCTAGCTCAGGGGTGCTCAAACTACGGCCTGTGGGCCAGATCCAGGCCCTGGTGCCAATTAATCTGGCCCACGCTGCCCTCGTCACTCCTGGAAACGGAAGTAAAATGTGCCCAAACAGGTGTTTTACTTCTGCTTCCAGGAGCAATGAGGGCAGTGTGGACCGGATGAATCGGTGCTGGGACCAGAGCTGGCCCATGGGCTGTAGTTTGGGTACCCCTGGTTTAAGCAGAGAAAATGGTAGCCTAAAATCTATCTCATCCTGTTGCAAAACAGATTGCGAGGCGCATTTTAGAACCACCACGTGACCGGCCCATGGTCCAAAAAATTTGGGCATCCCTGCTTTAGCTTGTCTCTGATGAACCACAATTCAGTGCAAAGTTAGAGCAAAGCCAGCCTTCCAGATGTTGCTAAACTACAAGTTTCATTACCATCTGGATTAGCTATAACAGATCATCTGATTTAGCATACTGTCTTTGAAGACTGAATGTTTAACTGAGCATTTTGCAGAATGAAAACAAGCCAGCTTTGTGAACTATGCTTAGTTATGATTAATGACAGCTTCTCCGGATTAACTTTGCACATCAGATCATGATTAATCTAGAAAGGGAAGCACAAGCTTTTAACCATTCTCCTTGTGATTGCACTGAAGGAAGTGGGCGGCTAGACTTGTCCTTCTAAATTAAACAAGCCCACAATACTAGACGCAGTCTTAGACAATTCAACTGACTTTAGCATGACTACTCTAAAGCATGTCATTTCAAAATATCAGTCTACTAAACCATCTTTTCTGATCGGTATTTCAGGTTTTACCAGAAAAAGGGCAAATTTGACAGTTATAAATCTTAAAATAAAGATATACAACTAATAGAATTCCTTGATTTAAACGATTTAATTACACTTGGACATGCTTCTGTATATCTGAGAGTAACCTGGTCAGTCACATTTGTAAGGCAAGGGGGAGAAAATAAATTTTGCTGTGTACAGGTGAAAAAAGTGCCTTACTCCCTTTTCAAAGTAACTTATACTGCATGTGTGAAATCTCGTTTTAAAAGACCAGGTGGTCTTTAAAAGAGCCTCTTTGAGACAGAGTTGCAGTTTAGCAGCACAAAGGCTAATAACCTAAAGAATTGCACTGGCTTTTGTTTTGGTCTCCCTCATCTCAGGTTTCAGTACCTAATCTGCCCAATTATCTCTGAACTTCATTACTTTGTTCTATCACAACGATGTAAGTCTTCAGATCTACTACAAATTACTAAACATGTTTACAATCAATCATGCAGACACACAGTCATACAATCCACAAATAGCACAAAAATGGGGTGGTATGGACAAGAACAGAAACAAAATGAATTCAAAAGCAACCATGTGGGGAGTTATGATTACCTTGTTGACTGGCTTCCATAGGTGACTGCTTACAATCCTGTGCATAGTGCCCACTAAGACCACAATTATAACAGGACATATTCCCATTCTTCTTGGGACCTGATCCATTAGTATTGGCAACCATATTTTGAGCTGGATAGACAGGATAGAACCTCCCATATCCTGTCATTTGCTGCATGCCATAGTTGGTTTGGCTCCCCATGACTGCGTCATGCATCATCCCATTGGCATATGGGGCCCGAGGCAAGTAAAAAGGAATCTGTGTTCCGTTGGTTTGATGTGCTTGGTTGAGGTAGCTACCATTGCAAAGCGATGGCAAAGAAAAGAAAGGCGGAACTCTGTAGACTTGTCCATGAAGTGGGTAAAAAGAATAACTGTTAATTTGAAGACTTCCACTGGTCCCACAACTGCATCTGCGGCCGCAAGATGGACAAAGCCCAGCTCCTCCTAACTGCTGTGGAGACAGCAGAGTCCCGTTAGCATTCGCATTTCCAACAGCACTTATGTAGGATGTGCTATCACTCTGTGCAGTACTGTGGGTTAAAGCAGGACTTGGGCTAGGCGCAGGACCTGGCGTGTGAGTAGGTATTGCAGGAGGAATAGTAGGCTGGACATGGGTAACACAGAGTCCAGATGATGGAGGTTGCGTTGAAGCCACAGTGTTCAGCACAGTTGTATTTTGATTGGGCAAAACACTGGCAGCATGAGGAGTTACTGGTAAAGTAAAAGGAGCTGATGGAAGTGCTGGGGAGAGACCAGCTGGAGGAACTCCTACTTTTAGACTGGGAGATGGTGGGATCACTCCTGGGTTTCCCTCAAAATGAGGAGGCACCATTTGATTTAAGCCCATCACATGAGATGCAGGTTTGGAGACTGGATCTGTAACGGGAACAGTGGTTCCTGGAAAGTTACCTGGATTATGAACAGGGATAAAGGCAGTGTTTGGTGATCCAATGCTTACATTTCCTGTTTGTTGTGGTTGTGGCCCAGGAACGGTACAACTTTCAGATGATGTCTGTGGTGAAGATATTTTCATTCTGTGGATTGCTAAGTGCAATGCAGGGCTACCAGGCTGGGCTGCAGATGGGAGGAAGGTAGCTGGCAAAGGGGAAGACAAAAGTTCAATATGCTTCTCAGATTCAAAAGCTGAGCTCATTCCAACTGGAGATGAATTGGCAACCATCATTTCCAATGTTTTCCCATCAGCAGAAAGGGGGGATGGGACTACTGTTTCAGGTTTCTGTCCACCATTGAGCATTACACAGTGCAGGGCAGGCATTAGAGAAATGTGCGGAAACTGTGTACTCAAAGGATCATCCACAATATTTTGATTGTCTGAGCTCGCTGAAATCTGTGCTGAGGACTTATTAAGCTCTGTAGCACCATAGCCAGTAAACCGCATGACATTTTGGTTCCCAGAATCTTCTGAATTGCTGTCTGTATCTGTGGAAAACAAGATACCATGACACAACTGAAACATTCAAGTTTCCAGAGTAAGTCTAAAATGTCTGTGGGAACCTGCTGCATGGAAAACAGCCAAGAGATACAGGTTGCTCCATGGCTATTGGCCGTGCACTTCTAACCTGTCACAACATTAAATATGACCCATGCTTCAAAGTCTGTTCAAACCAGTCCACTCAAATTTTGCTTTGAGCAATGAAAACCAGCTAATTTTTCTGCCTGTGTTGTATGTATGACCTTTATAAATAAACTCTATTATTATCTGACAATTATAGACATTTACAATTTAATTTATAAAACACAATATGAAAAGCTAAACTACATCAGGTCAAATCCCCATCTGTTCTTACAGCACATAAGTGTAACATATTTTTTCTTAGCAAATGCTACTAAGAAGTATGTTATCTGATATTCCAAATAATCTAGCTATCATAACCAGCAGTCACTGGCATCATATCTTCCTTAACACTTTCACACTTTAAGGGGAATGTTTTAAAGTAATTTAGAGATGCATGAAGGCCAGTCAGGATTGAAAGTCATTGGGGGGCGTGGGGAGGTATGAAAATATTAAGTAGCATAAAACTGCCAAAAGACTTTCTTAGGACTCTACTACCCTGGCTGAAATCCTGTTGTTCTGCTATGCAAGAGGCAAGACCTTTGGAGATTAACTGATTTCAACAGATATTTGCAAAAAGAGTTTTAACCTGAGGCAACACGGTTCCAAAACTTTTGCATAGCAGCCAAACAGAATGTAAACCAATGTATATAATCCTGCTAAGTTGTAAAAATAAAGGAAGAGGTAGATATAATTATGTGAATTGAGCAAACTTTAAAACCTATTTCTGATAAAGGCCAAACCCATATCACAAATCAATTTATTTCATAAAATACATAGCTAATAAAATACTGATGAAGAGCAGAGATCTGTTGGTATAGGAGGCAGATAAAAAAAGATGCAGGTATACTGAACATATGGGTTTAGAAAAAGTATTTAAGCCATTCGGAGAATAATTATAAAGGTATAGAAGAGTTTTATTATTTGGGAATTTCATAAATTCAAATACAGATTACATTTGATAGAATATCCCACATTTTTTTAAAAGAAAATGCTGTGTAGCTTTTCCAAAAAAATTCCAATTGTTTTCCCAACTACAAAATTGATTAACTAGAGATATCTTCATTAATGGGGAGGGAAGGAGGATCCAATAGCAATGCTTTTATTCTATACAAAAGGAACAAGATTATGAACTGTAATTTAGAATTTACTGTATACCAAGTACAGTAATACCTCGGATAACGCTAAGACTTGGTTCCACAAGTCTTGGTGTTATCCAATTTTTAGCGTTATCCAATGCATGTTAAAATCCTATGGGATGGATCGGATAACGTTAAAGCTACTTAGAGATACATTGTAACCACACAGGCTTTAGCGGTTGTTATCCGATCCATCCCATAGGACCTTAACGTTATTCGATCCAATTCTCCTCCCCAGATTACTTAACGTTATGCGATTTTAGCATTATCCGAGGTAAACGTTATCCGAGGTATTACTGTATGCTATTAGTAAAATTACTGAGGATGTTCCTCCTGTCTATCAGCTGGGCACACTGATATAAATGGATAACCACACTGAAGGGATGCTATCTCTTTTATTATTTTAAAAATATACAAATACAACCTCTGTCTTTTTCTTCTTCACTTTCAAAGCTTTCCTTTCCATCATGCTGTGGACTAGAAGGAGAACTGTAACTCTCTGAAGAGGTTTCTCCACAAGTGTCATGTCCAACTGTGATGACTAAATTTGAATCTAGAAGAAATTTCATGGCAGCAAGGTTACTGTTAAAGATCATCTATTAAATGCATGCCAACATGTGTCTTTCTGCAATCTTTTACCTCCTAACTAGGATGATTGCCGGCTCACTGAACCCAGTTCTATTCAACACTGCCACTTTCAAAATAATCTCACCACTCAAACTAGACCAGAGGAAGAAGAACAGCAACGCAGTTGCCTTAGTGGATCTGGGGCTCCTTTCCATTTCAAATCCCAGGCTTCATAACATTTGGGCTTGTGATTTGGATTCCTCTCAAGCCCATGCCTCACCACTGCTGAGGGAGCGGCACTGGCTTCCAGTTTGCCTCTGGGTGCAATTCAAGGTGCTGGTTATCACCTTTAAACCCCTACATGGTAGTGGACTAGGATATTTAAGAGACCGCATCGTCCCAAGGACATCTGTCCATCCCACCAGAGCAGACCGGAGAGGCTCTCTGGTTGTGCCATCGACCAGAGAGGCGCACCTCTCTGGCACTAGGAGGGCCTTCTCTGTGTCCGCTCCGGCCCTATGGAACCTCCTCCCAATAGAACTACGCCTGTAAACGGAGCTGCTGTCCTTCAGGAAAGGATTGAAAACCTGGCTGGCAGGTCAGGTCTGGGGAATAGATGGATCAATTTCCCCAGCTGGCTGGATGGTTTGACACCCAGTGCCTCCTAGCTACAATGCCTAGCTATAATGCCTAGCTTTTAATGCTAACTTTTAAAGCTTCTTTTTAAACTTTTAATTTCTGAACTGGTTTTAAATTGTTGTCAATATGCTGTTGTGTTGGGAATCGCCCTGGGTCCCTTCGGGGAGGAGGGCAATAAACAAATTTAAATAAATAAATAATAAAAATAAGTACTGATCTACTGAAAACAGGTAACTGGGGTTCAAAAACTATGTAGGAGACAAGGAGAAGGCAGGGCTCCTTGGCTTGGACTTCAAAACCTCAATGGCCACCAAAGGCCTTTTCCCCCAGGGGTGAAAAATCTAAAATGCAAGAGTGGTTTTGAGAGGTTTATTTAGCTCGTCTCTATAGTGAATGCTATACTGGTCAACCATTGGTTCCAAGTGTTTCTGGACTGCAACTCCCAACAGCCTTAGGCAGCATACCTAAGGGGAAAAGGTGACAGGATTTGGAACCTAATCATCGTTGGAGAGCCACGGTTGCTACCTGCTGCACTCAAATGTTCTCTGTGTTACCAGAAAATCACCAATCTTTTGACATGTTCATGCAAAAAGAATATTCTCTCTATGCTGACACTGATAATTCCCCCCACTGTGCCATGTCTGATTAATAAAACAATGAACAGAAGAGTCCACACATAAAAGAACTTTCTCAGACAAACTTCTGTGAGCTGTTGTGGCCATAAAGGTCAGAAAACAAGCTGAGATGTTGCTTGCTTTACCCCTTGTGGCCTGAAAAGATCAGAATAAGATCTCTGATCAAACAGAGGACATAAGCAGCACCTCTCCCGATAAAACAATGTCCCAAACTACATGGGCATAATCTGTATTTGGAACACATTGCAGAGAAACCATTAAGAAGAATTTCAGACCATTTCTTCTAGGACCATTTCTTCTAGGAGATTCTAACCCCCAGCCGCACGAGGACCAAGAGGTAGTGAGCCTCCTGGTCCGGAAAAATTGTTTTGAGAAAAAAAATTCGATTTTCTGAGGTAAACTCAGGCAAATACACTAGCTCTCTTTTTCTAGGCTCCTGCTCGCGCAGCGGAAAAAAAGAGAACTGAGGGAGAAGCGCGAAATGGCGCCAGAGGCGGTTGGGGATGGTGGGCGGTCCTAACTTCAAATCTTTATCCAATCAGCTTTTCAGCTCCGCTCGGGCTCAGCGCAGGCGCAGAACCCATTAGTGTGCATCCCCAAACGACACGAAGGAGAACTAAACTTCAGGAGTATCTCCAGATGCAACATTACCTTGGAGTTCTACTACATTCCCCCACCACATAAGACACTGCATATCTGATTAATATATTATTGGCTGTGAAATTCAAAGCAGAATTCTTAAGAGTTTTCTTACCTTTTGCTGTTCCTGGGTGGAGATGGTGGCCATCAGCTACTCTTACACAGTTAGTTCTGATGGTTAAGCGGGTGTCAGTTCTCTTTACTTTATCTCTGTGTTAGGAAAGTCAAATATTTATAAGAAGGGAAAGCAAATATTCTTTTATGGCACAGGAAGTCTAAGCCAAGTCAAAACAGTTCAGAAAATCACTTTGTGCTGATTACAATTAAAACCTTTAGAGCTACTGATTTAACACATCTAGAGTGTTCATTTTAATTACACAGATCGATATCTGGATATTGGAATACTGCTGTGTTACAAAATTAAATGTTATCTCTTTATGTTACCAACTTACCAACCAAATTGTGTTTATGTAGCTACAATTGTGGAGGGCAAATGGCATAACCTGCAGTGAACTCTTACTAGGAATTAACAAGTGCTCGCTTGGAATTTAAGACATGCAGCAAACCAACACCCTCGCCAATCTCTCTCTCTCTCTCTCTGCCCTTAATTTTGTTCCCCTCCCCATGGAGGTAAAAACTAAAACAAAGAAACTATTATCATCAATGTAGATTATTTTCCTTTTCTAGCCCGCAACAGAATGGTGGGTGTGTATGGGAAATGGTTTAAAGTAAAGTGTCTTTTAGCTGGTTATCTGTAGTGATATGCTCATGAAAACGAAAGACATGTACAAACACTGGCATTGACTCTCCTTCTAGGGAAGATTTAGGAGGAAGCTGGATTCATCCCTGGATTCAGTTCCTGAATCAAAGGCAGCAATCAGTGGATGCAAAGAGTACAATGGCAGTTATCTTAGGGACAAATAATTATTTTAACAACAAATCCCAAAAGGTTTCAGGCAATTTCTGCAAGAACTGATTATTAAAGAAGAAGAATTTAAGATGATCCAGATTTTTCTGAAGTAGAACAAAGCAAGAAGGGTGCTTCCTGTTATTTCAACTTGTACATGTAGTACTTAATACTACTAGAAATTTTTTAACAAGGCTTTGTTAGCCACAGGATATGCTTCTATTCCAGTACAGTCAAACCTCGCATAAAGAGTGCCTCGGTTAAAGAGTAACTCACTTAAAGAGCAGAATTTTCTCTGAATGTTCGCTTTGCTTAACAAATAAAACCAACCAAAAACTCACTTAACAAATAAATCGGGGTTCGCAATCCAGAAGTTACAATTGGTCACTTACAATGGGTTTCGTTTAAAGAGCAAACTTGCTTAAAGAGCAATCCTGTGGAAAGCATTATGCTCCTTAAGCGAGGTACCACTGTATCTAGTATCCTTTATTAACCTAATATCCAATATGATATGCTTTTACTGTGTACTAAAAAATTACTAAAAGCCGACTGTTTCTGACAACTATCTGTTTACAAAAAACACATACAGTAATACCTCGCATAACCTGGATGGGGCGGTTCTGCCCCAAACGGACCCGGTACATAACCTGGGGGTCCTCCTGGACTCACGACTACTGTTCGAAGAGCAGGTGGCAGTCGTGGCCAGGAGGGCTTTTGCACAACTTCGCGTAATACGCCAGTTACGCCCACTCCTAGACCGGGACGCCTTGCTTATGGTTACACATGCTCTGGTCACCTCCAGACTTGATTATTGCAATGCGCTCTACATGGGGCTGCCCCTGGTGACCATTCGGAGACTACAGCTGGTCCAAAATGCGGCGGCCCGGGTAGTGATGGGGCGCGGGCGATATGCTCGTGCCGCTCCACTGCTCCGGGAGCTGCACTGGTTGCCAGTATGTCTCCGGGTGCAATTCAAGGTGCTGGTTATTACCTTTAAACCCCTATATGGTAGTGGGCCAGGATACCTAAGAGACCGCGTCACCCTAAGAACGTCTGTCCGTCCCACCAGGGCGGACCGGAGGGGCTCTCTTGTCATTCCATCGGCTAGGGAGGCTCGCCTCACTAGCACTAGGAAGAGGGCCTTCTCTGTGTTCGCCCCGGTCCTTTGGAACCTTCTCCCAACTGAACTGCGCCTACAGGCAGAGCTCTTGCCTTTTCAAAGAGGCTTGAAGACCTGGCTGGCGGAGCATGTGTGGGGACCCAGTAACACGGGATCCCATACAGGCTGGTTGATTTGAGGGCAGCCATCCCCCTACCCTGAGTTTTATCCGTTATGCTGTTTTTAATCTTTTCTTATGAATTCTTTCCTATGAATTCCTAAGGTTTTAAACATTATTATTTTTACTAGATTCAATCTGTGTTTTTAGCTATGCTGTAAGCCGCCCAGAGTCGGATTTACCCGATTGGGGCAGGATAGCAAACGTGAATAAATAAATAAATAACGAGCATAATGTGTTCCACACAGTTGCTCGTTATGCGAGTTATTCGTTAAGCGGAACACATCTTTGCCTTCAGTGCATGTGTGAAGGTATGGGGAAGATCCCCATACTCTTCCCAAAGACACCACAGGCACGCACACATCAGCAGGGGTTTAGGAAGGGTACAGGGAAGATCCCCGCACCCTTCCCAAATCCTCAGCTGACACGTGCCGCAGTTGCACGCTGTGCGTCAGCTGAGGGTTTGGGAAGGGTACGGAGATCTTCCCCGTACCCTTCCCAAACCGTCTGACGCGCGCGCACCCGCACGGTGTTTAGAAATGGTATGGGGAAGATCCCCGTACCCTTCCCAAAACCTTGCAGACGCGTGGTGCCCGTCAGCTGAGGTTTTGGGAAGGGTACGAGGCTCTTCCCCGTACCCTTCCCAAACCCCGGCTGATGCGTGCGCACCTGTAGGGTGTTTGAAAAGGGTACGGGGATCTTCCCCATACCCTTTCCAAACACCCAGCTGACGCGCGCCGTGCAACTGCAAGGTGTTTTGGAATGCAGCGGGGAGCCCCCTTCTGGGTTCCAAAACACCCTGTAGCCGAGCAACCTGTCAGCTGGGTGTTTTGGAACGCGGACGGGGTACTCCCCGCTGCATTCCAAAACACCTAGCTGGCACGCTCTAGTCTGCAGGGTGTTTTGGAATGTACCGGGGGAGTCCCCCATTGCATTCCGAAACACCCTGCAAATGCAAAACTTCTCGTTAAGCGAGTTTTTGCTTGTTCAACAAAGCAGACCTTTTGGGGAAAGGTCTGCTTGTTAAGCGAGTTACTCGCTATACGAGATGCTCGCTATGCGAGGCATTACTGTACATACAACGGCTATTACTATTGCTATTTAGCATTTTTGTATCTATGGCTTTCAACATTCCATACATGATCAACTGAAAATGGTTAGTGACTAAAGATAACATGTATATTTGCTCTGTAAAAAAATCCCTATTAATAGAAACAGATATATTATATTGACTGTTAAATATGTAAATATTAGAAAAGTGAAATTAACACCTACTTTTCTGGTTGCAGTTTTCCTTTCTTCTTGGTCACTGTAGACAAACTCCTCTTCTCTGCTGTATTCTAGAGGATATACTGCCAGATTAGAATCCTTCTGCCAAAAAAAATCTATAATTCCACATAGCACAAAGAATCAGGACTAATATTGAGTTACTTTTAAAATGGGTAACAATGCCACCAGAACTAGATGTCACTAAAACCAGAACTCCAAGTAACCTCTCTGGTCAGGTTATCCTGCTTTGGTAATAGAGGAGACCAGTGATTCTTAACCTGCGGCCCAAGGCATCATTTCATGTGGGGGGGCCCACCCCCTCCATATAGCTAGAAACTGCAACTGGCAGCCATTTTGGCGCCGAAACTCCAGACTAAAAACTCCTCTCTAAGCACTCTATTGCCACCTACAGGGCTCTGAAACGCTGCATGTGTATAAAATATAAACCCATAGGGGAAAAGGCATTTTTTGCTTCACCGGAGGCAACACAGAAGAGAAAGAATTAATTTGTAAATCAGGGCATGTTCGTAACGCGAGGCATGGATTTCAATGCAGAACCAATTCGTAAGTCGAATTATTAATAAGTAGGGGCATTCATAAGTAGAGGTTTTACTGTATTTTGATTATTGAAACTCACTAGCAGTTGCTGCATTCCCCACTCTCAGCTTATACTCAGGTCAATCTATTTTCCTGGGTTTTCAAGTCAAAATGAGGCACCTTGGCTTATATTCGGGTCGGCTTATACTCTAGTATATATGGTAAGTAATTTGTCCTTCTCATTTTTGAAAAAAATAAATAAAATCTGGAAAAGTCCTGGGATATTTCTCCCCTCTTATTAGTGTATTATTTCTAGCTATACTTTTTTCTTATGAAATGCTAGCCAAAAAACCCACCACTTCAGTTCTCAAGTACATCATTCATTCCATCTAGCACCAATTATTCGTTGCATAAGAATTAATTGTGAACTGTGAATATCATCATGCTTCCTAATATATTTCCTGCCATTTAGTAATATGGGTTTTCCATTATGAAAAAAATTAAACAACTACCTGATCAAGTAATGCGCAGTGTTCTGGGTGCTGCTGAAGAGCACAGTTTTTTCTCCTCCAGTCTGCCACACCATTGTATTCAGAATGGGTTACATCAAAGCCGTCCAGTGAAGACAATTTTGTACTAACAGCACTGTTACAAAAGACACATTGCATATTGTGACTGAAGAGATTCACCATCATACAAGCTATCTAGGGAAATAAATGTGTGACTTTTCCAAAACAACTCTCTGGACAAGGCAAAATGAGGCACCTGTTATCCCCAGCACATGATGTCTACAGGAAAACAGTATATAGTAAAACCCTGGGTTACGGACACCTTGGGTAACTCAACTTACAGAAGGAAATTCTGAGGAAATGGCATCCTGATTTATGGAAAAAACTCACAATACTGAAAGGGTTTTTTTTTTTTTTTGCGGGAGGGGGGGAGGTGTTCTGACACTTCCCAGTGTGACGGGAGGTTGTTTGGAGCATTTCGGCTCTGCTTTTGAAATTTTTCATCGCTTTTTTGGCTCTAGCAAAAGCTCTCCCAGCAGCCAGGAAGTGCTAGAAATTCCCCCTGTCCCATCAGCTGTTAGGGAGGGACTTGTCCTGTTATTACCAGGGCTGGCCACTAGATGGCACTGACAGAAATGTGACAAAAATGAGGGGGGATCAGCTCCAAAGCTCACTGAAAAGCTCAAAAAAGTTGTTTTTTCTGTTCCAAACTCTTTCTAAAGTGCACTTTGGAATGTTTCGCTGTGTTTTTGCCACTTTAGAAAGCGTTTGGAACAGAAAAATTATGGGTTGTTTTTTTTTTTTGCTCTTTTCTAACCTCCAGAATGTTTTTCTAATTTTCAATGCATTCCTATGGGAAATTGTGCTTCGCATTACAGAAAAATCGCTTTACAGAAAACGTCCCAGAACAGATTAATTCTATAACCCGGGGTTTCATTGTATTTCATAAACCCTAGTCAGTAATTCTTTACATGAATAAGCTAAATGCACTTCAAAGAGTGCTATTAGCCCATCCCCTTTGTTACAGATCACTATATGGGAGTGGCAGGCTTGCAGAGGAGACTCCTGTTTGTGTCTAGAGCCTTCATGAGCTACAGTACTTCTCTTGCAGATACACCATCTTCTGCCTGTAGAAAGGGATGAGAATGGAGAGGCCGAATACTCCACCAATAAACATGCCAAATGTATCCAGGTAAAGAACACTTGACTTGAAATTCTAAATGAACCAAATGCTGCCAAGGCCAGACTTCACATGGCCTGAGGTTCTGTGCTAGCTACCCTCCCACTCTCTCAGCACTTTTCAGGGTGCAGCAAAGAACAAGTGCAGAGAGAATATATTTTGTATTCTTGCACTGGGTGCACAATTAAGTAGTTATAACTCTCAGCACAGAGTAGCAAATGTTATTCATTTGGTCACTAGAGATAAGCAGCAACTGCCTTTGCTCATCCATCTAAACTTATCCTTCAACACTGCACCTTTTAAAAAGGCTTCCAATTCTTCACAAAAATGTGGTATCATGGTTCAGATTGCTCACATTCTCTTCTCAAACTGTCCTGTTTCAAAAATATGAATACACGGAGGTAGTATGGATTGTACTAAAGAGATTCACAAACTACCAGGAGATCTCCAGTATTTGCATTTGCAGTTTGAAAATATTAAAATCACAGACACACTTCCTTACCATTCATTTGGCATTTTAAAATCACTAGGGGCTGCGGTGACTCAGTGGTTGAGAAGCTTGCCTTGTTAGCTGGAAGGCTGGAAAGTTTGCAGTTCCGAGACCTGGGTACTGCACGACGGATTGAGCACCCATCTCTGACCCAGCTCTTGGGGACATGAAAGGAGCCTCATCTGGGCATTCCCTGAGCAGTTTCTTCTGTAAAAATCCTTTCAACCCAGAATAATTTCTGACACTAATAATAATAATAACAACAACAGTTGTTGATGATGTTATTATTACTAAATCACAGCAGCTGCAAGCAAAAAATAGAACTCTACAGTTATTTTCTTTTCAAATACACTCAAGATTTATTTCCTATGGTCACTAAATAAATTTCATTTCAGAAATTACTCGAGGTTAAAAGGATTTTTGCTGGAGAAACTCCACTCAGGAGACACCCAAATGAGGCTCCTTTCATGTCCCCAAAATCCGTCAAGCAGCACCCAGGTTATCGAAACCCAATCTTCCTGTCTCCAAGCTCAGCGTCTTAACCACAAGCCACTGCAGTGCTGGTTAACAAGCTGAGAAGGCAATAGTTTTTGTCCTCCAAAACCAAGTTATCACATGCATTAACTTCAATGGGGGGGGGGGGAGGAGACACTGCACATATACACTACACTTACCTGGCCACAGGACATTTCCCATTGTGTTTCTTATGAATCAATGTGTGCTGTATAATTTCTGGATGGAAAAGATTAAAAAAATAGCTGAATTGAACCAGATATTCTCCTCTAGACTGAACAGCCAAAGTCAGCATTCACCTGCACACAAGTGAGGTTAATATACATAAGCCCTGCATGGCTAGTGTTTCTGGATCAGAAGGTTTCTGTTGCTTACAAAATAACTTTCAGATCTTCCCAAATTTGGTATTAAGACCTACTAAAACCAACTGAAGGTGCATAAATGACTAAATTATTTAAAAAATGCTTGCTCCTATGTAATTCACAAATATCTTCTACATACTTTAACCCAGCTTGTATTTAGGTGAATACCTGTGTAAGGCTTGATTTTAGCATTCTGGTAGAATGGAACACCGTAATATTATATAGTAACAGTAACTGTGTACTGTGTCAAAGTCAATTACAACTTACAATGACCCTTTCCAGTGCCTTCTAAACAATGAATACAAAGAAGTGGTTTACTATTTATCTTCTGTGTGCACCCTGGGACTCTGCAGCTTACCTACAACTTCACAGACTCTCTCAAATCTGTCTAAACCATTTCGTAAGTCACAACAGAAATATATTGGTTCAGTACTTGTTCCCAATTGCTTTCATCTCATACCACCATAAATAAAAAAGGCTATTACTTATTGAACTAATTCCCAAGATATACATTTTTTTTCAACAAGTTTCATTCTGGAATACATGTTTACCTTCCTCTTGACTTGAAGCTTCAGAGCTGTCCTCTTTGAAGTGTTCAGGCATCTTAGAAGTTTTCAAACAAGTCTGGAAGTTATCTGAAAAATTAAACTCACTGAATAACTTAAAGGAAAATTGTTTACAAGCCATAATTAGAACAGCTAAGTAGATTTAAAAAGAGCTATGAAAAATTAAGGGATCACAGAAATTGTGTATATTTGCAAGCAGATATTATTGATCTATTTCAAGATAGCAACATCAAGCTGATTTGGTTGCCCTCTATAGAAACTCAGAAAGGACTTTTACCAGTATGGTGCAATAAAGAAAATGGCACAGCATTAAAAAAACTGCTAAATTATTTTTCCTTAACAAAATGGAATATAGAACCAGAATCAGAAACTGAAAGGATAATGCTACTATGTCACCTGCTTCAATTCCTTTAGTAAATTACCATTTACTCACTTAAACAGAATGTATTTTAACACATCAAGTTAGCAACAATACATCTACAAGAAAGTTTGAATGATCGCTGCAACACTTCATTTTTAGAAGGCTAGGATGATCTTGCTGTTTGTCCTTCCGAGCCTTCTGGATTTGATTGCATCTTACATGAATACTGAACTTTTAAAAACAAGTGGCATTTACTGAACAAATCAGTGCTTCCCATTACCTTAAGATAAGTGTGTAACTATCAACAACAACCCTTTGAAAGTTAAAACTGTGATGAGTAGGTCCAAGTGCACATGCTAGGTCAGGGGTTCCCAACCTTTCAAGCCGAATGCAGGGTCATGCTCTCTGTCAGCTTTGAGGGCTGGATGGCCATTTCACCCTGCCTGCACGATGGAGAGCGGAGGGGGCGGCTGGAGTGAAGGCACAGGCCAGATGATTTGATGCCACAGGCCAGATCCAGCCTGTGGCTCATAGTTTGGGGATCCCTGGTCTACAGCATCAAAGGCGTATGAGAGCCTAGAGCTTTTTTTGCGGTACAGTATCTACATATCCTATCACTTAAAATCAAGAGGACAGGTTTAGGACTATATCCAGTCATTGTGAGAGTGCAAGACAGATCTCACAATCACAGCATTTGTCTCATACAGATTTCACACTTCCCTCCTCTACCCCACTGCTGCCACTGAAATAGCTTTCAAGACTGTTCCAACCAACCTTTCGGAAAAGAATTTTTAGAAGCTACAAGTGAAAAAGGAAAAGTGAAATCTGTTCCGTAAATTACTGTCTGTTTATACAACTACTGAAAATACTCAGTTTGATATACTATGAGCTTTTTGAAAATGTTTATTAATTGATCTCACATGAAGGTAAAGAATGCTAATGTTACCATTTGTCCCACCAATGTCAATGAAATTATAAATATTCACATCTCAGCTTCTTTACTTCATGGATCAGGTATCAATATGCCACAACAGGTTTACGATAAAATCAAAACAATTTTAAAATGTTCTTACTGTGAGCATGGAAAGATTCTGATGATAGTGACTGAAAGAAGCTGTTTACTCTCTGATTCTGAAGAAAAGCTTGGGATGTGTTTGAAAACAGCTGCCTAAAACATATGAAAAATAACGACATTAAATGTAAAATTAGAATCATATATTACTTTATAAATAAAAAGTGAGCAGTCCCTTAAAAAAACAATGCAGAATACCTGCTTGACAAAGAAATCTTTATAACAAGTCACTGTTATGCTGATTCAATCTATATCTAGTAGTGGGGTGAGATGATGAATTTCTGGTTTTATGTTGGAATCCCAGCTGTCTACCAAGAAAAAAATGCCTTGCACATTGCAAGGTAGAAAATGGACAAAAATGGCAGAAGTTGTTTTCAGATTAACAGTGTCCATTCACACAAGTGTAAGTTTGATAGATGAACAAATAATTGGCACATAGAAATTGGGCAATTTGACTAAGGCGCTGTGGTCCTAGTTATATGAGAACAGAAGAATCAAACATGTTCACTGTGTTACTCACAACTGTCCTATCAATGTGCATGTCTTCTGTGTCTAGGCCAGACGTGAAACTGCCAAAATGAAGTCACCTTGGTGAGTTCATTCCGCAGCTGCTGTCGGCTGACCTAGATTAGCCGTCAACACAAGGTTGCCGTTACCAGGTTAGGCCTCATTGTGGGTAAAAAATGTTGGTCTAACATTTCTAAAATTCCCTCACACTAAAATTTCCTTCTTTCCTGGCTCCTGAGTGCCACTCCCCCAACCCCTTAACTTTTAGGCGTCTGATCAATTTTAAATGTTGGCTTTCACAGATGTGGGAGTTGGTTCAGCACTTGATAAGTTTAGTCTGTACAGCTGGTACAGTGTTAAACTGTCCAATAATCTAGGCAGCTTACTATGTAGATTACTAGTGAAAAGATTAATTACTAAGAAAACAAAGGAAGTAATAGAATCAATTCAAACTGAATCTGATATTAAACACAGTGACACCAATAGCAGTTTTACCTTATCAGAGGTTCAAAGTCAGGATGTCTCCTTTCTTCTTGTTTCTGGAAGCCCTGATTCAAAGCTTCTAAAATAGTCTTGTCAAATGCTTCAGAAGAAAGTTCTTTTGGAAGCTGATAAGAAGGATAGTGTTAGTACTGAGTATAAGGTAGTTAGAAAAACTATCTGCCTCCCATTTTAATCTGCTGTCTTTCATTCTGGTAGCCAGGTGAAACTGCTGTAGTGTTCCCACAGTAGGAAGATAAAAGGGAAAAGGGGGGGGGGGAGTATGGATACTGTAGCAATGCATAATCAAGCACTGCTAAGGGGCTGGTTTGGGCACACTTGAGTTCATGGTGTGATACACTAGATAAGCTGTAATTTGCATGCATGTAACCAATAATGCATTACGCAGCTGCAACTCTTAACAGTAAAAAGTATAAAATTACTTTGATCCACTTCCTGGTGTTCAGATCTCTTAAAATGACTTATAAATCAGGCTATAATCCATTTCCCATGTCCACTGTAAATTAGTCAATAAATTTTGTCTCTTTGTAAGTTACTTGTTTGAGAACTGTTTACCCTGCTTTCCCATAGCTATAGAAATATATTAACAGATCGGTCAACAACACAAAAACAAAAGACAAAAATGCTGTGGCTCCTTATAGACTAATTGTTATTTTTAATGGGAACTTTCATGGATTAAAGCTACTTCCTCAGTCATAAAAGTGAGACTACATGGCAATCATTCATGGATGTCCCCATTACCTGGTAAGGATACAGAAGGAGAATGGTTGACTAATAGACACAAGCTGCAAATTGTGTGAGTCAATATGGCATTTCATAATTGGTAATGACTTAAGACCAGATTGATACTCAAATCCTTTCCTTTGAAACTTTGGTATACAAAAAAGTGGCAATGGTTAGATAAAGGATCAACCTTACACATCCAGCAACCACTTTTTTTGTTGTTCAGTCGCACAGTCGATTCCGACCCTTTGCGACCCCATGGACCACTGTCCGCCAGGCATTCCTGACCTCCACCATCCCCCTCAACTCGCTCAGCTCTGTGCCCATTGTGTCTACAATACCATCTAGCCATCTCATTTTTGGCCGCCCCCTTCTTTTTTTGCCCTTGACCTTTCCAAGCATCAAGGCTTTCTCAAGTGAGTCCTCTCTTCTCATGTCCAAAGTACTTTAGCTTCATCTTTACTATTTGCCCTTCTAAGGAGCAGTCAGGGTTGATTTCTTCTAAGATTGACCTATTTGTTCTCCTCGCTGTCCATGGGACTCTCAAAACTCTCCTCCAACACCACATCTCAAAGGCATCTATTCTTCTCCACTTAGCTTTCCTAATGGTCCAGCTCTCACAACCATACATTGCCACAGGGAATACCATTGCTTTGACTATACGAATTTTTGTTTGCAATTTGATGTCTCTACTTTTCACTATGCTCCCCAGGTTTCTCATCGCTTGCCTCCCAAGAATCAGTCGCCTTTTTATTTCATGGCTGCAATCACTATCTGCAGTGAGCTTTGATCCTAAGAAAGTAAAATCTGTCACTGCTTCTACTTCTTCCCCATCTAGGTATTTTAGGGTTTCATACAGTTAAAATGATTTCTATTTTTATTATACCATCTCTTGTGAACACTTACTTTCAGTAGAAATTCCTGTAGCTCCTGGTGTGTTTTAGTCACACAGGATATAGAATGATCAGACCAGATAACCTGATACAAAAGACACAACAGAACAAAACATAGCATCAAGCCTTTAGAACAGTGGTCCCCAACCTTTGAGTTTTGGACGTTAATTCCCAGAAGCCTAAGTCAGTACATTAGCTGATCAGTGCTTTGGGGAATTGACTTGGGCATCTGGGAATTTCAAATCCAAATTCCAAAGGTTGGGTACTACTGCTTTAGAATATCATTATAAAAGGGCTGATACTAAATTATTAGGCTATTTAAATCACTTAAAGAAACAGAAGCAGCTTTGGCTTCCAAGAACAATGCAAGAAAATACATTATAGCCTCTCTTAAACAGTCCTTGCTTTAATTCTAGGTTGTGTGCAAATTTGCTGTCTCCTGCATAAATTCTGTGCAACCTGAAATCAAAGCAGGAACTCTTTAATTTGTAGTACAGTAAACTTCCACTGCTGATGACACCACAGCTGGTATACCATTGTACCTAAGCAACAATGGTCACTGTCAGGAAACAAAGCAGCAGCACAAATATGCTGTTGTTCAGTTGCAGTCGGGGCCGACCCTTTGCGACCCCATGGACCACTGCACACCAGGCACCCCTATCCTCCACCATCCTCTTCAGCCCACTCAGCTCTATGCCCGCTGTGTCAACAATTCTATCTAGCCATCTCATCCTCTGCCACCCCCTTCTCCTTTTGCCTTTGATCTTTCTCAGCATCAAAGCCTTCTCGAGTGAGTCCTCTCTTCTCATTTGATGTCCAAAGTATTTTAGCTTCATCTTCAATATTTGTCCTTCCAAAGAGCAGTCAGTAACAAATATGTTACTAAGAACTATACTTTATGACAAGTGCAAGATAGAGAAGTTTATTTTTAATTATTCAAATAATAAATATCAAGCTGTATCTAGATAGAATTTTCTTAGTGGGGATACAATTTGTTGTTCAGTCGCACAGTCGAGTCCAAACCTTTGTGACCCCATGGATCACAAC
The DNA here is from genome assembly GCA_030440675.1 of Furcifer pardalis. Taxonomy (NCBI): domain Eukaryota; kingdom Metazoa; phylum Chordata; class Lepidosauria; order Squamata; family Chamaeleonidae; genus Furcifer; species Furcifer pardalis. The sequence goes on from CP126891.1 coordinate 126,621,670, forward strand.
ATGCCAGGCTCCTCTGTTATCTGCCATTCTCCGTAGTCCACCCAGATCTATACCCACTGCATCAACGATGCCATGTAGCCATCTCATCCTCTGTCATCCCCTTTTCCTTTTGCCTTCGATCTTTCCCAGCATCATGGCCTTCTCCAGCGAGACCTCCCTTCTCATTTGGTGGTCAAAGTACTTGAGCTTCAGTGCTTGTCCTTCCAAGGAGCAGTCAGAGTTGATTTCCTTCAGGATTGACAGATTTGATCTCCTTGCAGTCCAGGGGACTCTCAAGAGTCATCTCCAGCACCACAGTTCAAATATGTCTATTCCTCTGCGCTCGGCCTTCCCTTATGGGCCAGCTCTCACAGCCAAACATTACTACTGGGAAGACCATTGCTTTAACTATGCAGACTTTTGTTGGGAGGATGATGGCAGGGTGATTCTCTACTTTTTATTATGCTGCCCGTGTTTGCCATAGTTTGCCTCCCAAGAAGTCTCTTTTTATTTCATGACTGCAGTCACCATCTGCATTAATCTTAGATACCAAGAAGGTGAAGTCCATCACTGCTTGCATTTCTTTCCCTTCTATTTACCAGGGACTGATGGAGCCAAATGCCATGATCTTGGTTTTTTTGATGCTGAGTTTAAGGCCAGCTTTTCCACTCTCCTCTTTCACCCTCATCAAGAGGTTATTTGTGCCATTAAAGTAGGGATACAATTATCACATTCAAAACTTGTGAAACCTTTGGAGGTCTTTTATTTCAGAAAGTGTTTATCATCATCAAACTTGGTGAATCCATGTACAGATCAGGTGAGAGCAGTTCAGCCGTCAAGACAGAAGTGCTTCTTGTACTCCTCCCCCTGCCGGGGATTTGTTTCTATTACATGATGGTGACTAGACTGCAATTTTTCCTGTGATATGTACCACTATTGCCACAGTATAGGTAGGTCTGATGTCTTTCCCAGCAACTACATGAGATACAGCTAAGCACAAATCATCCTAGCTTTTTCCCATGGTTGACTGGCAGGGGCTACCTTTCTTCTGAGAGGAGATGATCGGGATTATGTAGTTTTGTCCTGGTTCCTGGCATGAACAATTGCTTACATTGTTCCAAAACAGCAGTGGCAGGTGTATCGGAGGGTGATGCTGAAAGTGATATACCCAGAGTTATGCCATGGCAGAGCAGAGCTCAATTCTTCAGATATAATGGGCATATAGGGGCACTTCTTAAGAAGTATTCTACTGCCAATCCTCAACAGCTGAAATGGTTTCCCTTCTCTCTTTAAAAGCCTGGACAGATTAACTGTGGTTCCAGATCATTAACAACCCAGGACCACAGATCACCCACTCTCTTCTGGTAGTGTACAGTCCTTTTTTCTGATTGTTAAAAAAAAACACTTCAAGATGATGTGCTTTGTCAGATAACCCCTACAGGTTTCCCCTCTAGTGATAGTCTCTGTTAAGGTAAGATCAGCATTTTGCAAAATATTAAAGAATTTCAGTGCTATGTCACTTGCAAAGAAACATCAATGGGACGAAAGGAAGAGTCAGAAAGAGGGCAATACAAATGACAGAAGAGGGTGAAAACTGTAGAGATTTGGGGCACATGTGCTTTCTTACCCTGAAATTATCCAGGATAAAGTAAATATTTCTGTGTGGCCTGAAACACTGATCCAAATAATATTCAAATAGCAATATCTCCCCAAATAGATCAGATCCAACCTTGGACAGTTTTCCTGCCTAATCACACCATACATCTACTTTTACAGATCTTAACCTCAGAATCACAGAATTGGATTGTAGACACAATGGGTCATCAAATCCAACTCCCTGTCAATGTAAGACACTACATCTTAAAACCTCCGTGACAGAGGCTATAATCAACTTCTCTCTTTCAAATCTTTCTTTTGTTTTCACAAGCAGTCATTATAAGTACAAATGTTAACATTTTAATGTTGTGACAACCCACACATTCAGCTCAAACTCACTTTGAAAGTATACTCCAGATGCTTGTCAGACCTTTTCCTTGGTACTCCTTTCAACATTATCTTCTGAATATGTACAGCTAAAAAAAAGGAGGTAAAAATGTGAAAATGTTCAGTAATTTAGAAAAGCAACATAAGCACTTGGAGAGGCCATCATTGAATAAAATCTTATTACAATCCTTGCATTGCTTGAGTGGTGGTTTGTTTGTTTTTTTGGTTGCTGGCATTTTTAAAAATGTCTGGGTATTATTTTTGCTTTCTTGATATTTATAATTGTATTCAATTTGTTTACATTTTTATTGTAAATATTTTTATTATTAATATTATGTTCAGCTGCCCACAACTGAAAAGTAGCCCAAATGGGAGGAATATAAATGTAATAAATAAAAATAAATGGGACTGAAGAGGCCATAAAACAATAACAGCACTAATTACTAACTCAATAATACTATCGAATAACTTTATGCTGAGCCAAACAGACTGACATGGTCATCCATCACAAGACTTCCGTCAGTAGTGATTCTTATGCCTCAAAATTCTGCCACAAGATTTGTGGATGCTATCTGCTGGCAAGCAATGACATTTTCAGAATCTTTAGCAATTTTGACTCACAGTTAAAGAGGGTTTTAACCGGGTTGGGTGCTATTTCTTTTCATGGGTGTGCTCTATTTCTTTCCTCTGGTTTTATTTGTGTATGTGTTTTATTTGATTTTTATCACTAACAGCCATCTTGAGTACCATTTCTGATAGGAATATAAATTAATAAGCAAATAAGTATAGAAGGTCTAACTGTATTGGGCTTAAACTGAATTCCAGATGATCAACCAAAGGAATCATATTGTTCCTGAAACAAATCAGAATCAAATATGAGCTGAAGTTTCAAATGTTTTCGGAAGACTAGCTTAAAAATTATTCTTGCCTTTTAACTCTAAAATACATTGGCAGACTGCACAGAATTCTAACTGGGCATTCTGTGTGGGATAGGTGCTAAGAGGCTTGCAGGGCTGTTGTGACAATAGAAACTTCCTAAACTCAAGAAAAAAAATAACAAATGTTAATAAGAGCTTAATTCTGATTTTTTACCTCTGCAGTCAAAAAGGAAATTAATAACTTGATACCGACTAATTTCATACTGATTTGGACTACTGTGTAATTCAATGGCTTTATTTTGCACTGCTCTTACAATTTTAGAGAGAAAAAATCCACACTCACATTTCTCAGGGACAATACAAAAACATTAATTTAGTTCTAGAGCAAAACTAATCTGGGTTCTGATTATACAACAGATGAAACCAGAAATACATACTTGTTAAGAGCATGTGATAAGAGATGAAAGAACATCATTCAAATAGAAGTGGATCTATGTAGTCACAGGACGTCCCAATAAATACTGAAAAAGCATTATCTTGTACATCCCAAGCTCTTTGTATATATGTCAACAATACTTTTGTATAAGAATTTTATTGTAAATTTCCCTGCCTTATTTATGGAATTTTACAAGTTGGGTAAGGAATAGATAGATGTTTTCTATTATTTGTAATTCTGTGTTTTCTCATTGTTTGTTCTGTCTTTGATTTCATTGAAGGAAAAATGAAATAACTTACAACTCTATTTGCCTAGCAGTAATGCAAGCCCCCTATCTGCAATGATGAAATATCTTGTTCCATAGTACTGTAATTCATAATCATTTAATAACACTTTAAAACAGGGGTGCCGAAACTTTTTGGGCCATGGGTCAGTTACATAGTTCAGCGGGCCAGTCAAGTGGTTTTCCCCACCAGAAGTGGAAGTAAAACATGTCTTGCAATGTGTTTTGCAACAGGATGAGATAGATTTTTAAGGCGCCATTTTCCCTGATTAAAACAAGGGTGCCCAAACTACAGCCTGTGGGCCAGATCCAGCCCCCAAAGCCAATTCATCCGGCCCATGCCACCCTTGTTGCTCCCGGAAGCGGATGATTGGGTTTAAAACATTTAATTACCACACGTTATTCTGGCCATGGATGCTTGTTCTTATAAATATGAATAAGACGTATTAATACATTTCTTTTCACTAGCAGAAAACCTCTTCTGCCAGGACAGTAACTTTTTTTTTGTATTGTGCAAAAACGGGATCCTTGCCTGCTGTTCTCTTTACAAGTAAAGGGAGGGGAGGATGTCTCAAAAACACATATTCTCTTTGGCAAAACTTCTTTATTTCTAAGTGAATGCCTACCAAACCTCAACATAATATATGTAGTGATACTGATGTTAACTATGGACATAAGCAGTTCCAAATCATTGTTAAGGAGAAATAATGAGTTAGCCTTAATCACTAAAATCTTACTCGAAAAAAGAATTCTGGGGGGACCACACAATTCCATAGCATTCCTAAACATTTAATAGCACTCTGCAACATTTAATTACCATGCTTATTATTCAGCTCATGGAAGTTTTCTAAGAAGCAAATACAGATATGCTTACAGCTTGTGAATAACAAATGATGTGTAGTTTCTGAAGAACTACAATCTCTGCCTTCTGTTCTAAACAACTGATATTTGATTTAACATATTTGACTTGTATACAAAAGCAAAATTGCTAAGCCATTTTAACCTTATATGTTCTATAAATATTTGGACAATATAATGCAGATGAACTGATCAATTTCTAAAAAAAATCAATCACATGTTCTTCAGATGCAACACTATACACACCTACTGAGATTAAACCCACTGAACAAAAAGGAATGGGAACTCTTTCTAAGTAAATATGCTAAGATTGCACCATTGATCTGATTTGAATGTTACACCTAAATAAAATCAAATATGTTACTGAAAATGTTTCTAGGACAGCTTGGAAATGGCTTACATTATTTAAGGGAGAAATCTGGTAATAAATTTGCAAAAATAGATTTCAGCATGGCTGAATAGTTGTGCACTTAAACTTCTGCAGTCTTTAAAACCAGCAACTTGTAAAGAATTATAGATTTTTAAACTGATACTGTATGCATTGCATCTTCCCAATTTTCCTCGTTGCACTAATTCATTATGTCACATAATTATGTTTAATGAACATGAGCAAATAAAAATGCTACTTTTCTCGTTAAAAAATAGAACAGTGGAAAGGTTTTTATTTTACCATTCCAAATGATTCTAATTAAGTAAAACAAAATTTGGCAGCCAAGCAAAAACTTCTCTTTATTGCAGCATAAGAAGTTAGTTATTAGTTTGGCCCTGTACCTGCTTCTCACATACCTTTGCTATCCAGTTGAAAAACAATCACCAGCCATCTCCTAGCTCTGAACTCGTGAGAAGTCAGACACTGCTTTCACAATTGATTAGATGATTTCACCTACTTCTGTCTGTTGGTCTGTAAAGCTCACAAAGTTGAGCAGAATGCTAAACACTGTCCACATGTAAAATTTCACCTACATACCTTCTTGTTGAGGTCTGTGGGATGCTACCACAGGTTTATCCATTTGTTCAAGTAAACTGCCCTCATTTCTTGGCATACAGTGATGGGGAAAGTTCTACATTGGGGAGAAAAGAATAAAGCATTGAATAGAAATAGGATCACATTTAGTAATACAAATACAGTACTGTATTTAACAGTGGAAAATTAATGTGTATGTAAAAAATTTGCAAAAATTGCAAATTTGATACTGATGAAGCTCAAACATGTATTCAAACAGTAATTTTGAAAATTTAAAATACACATTCTTAGAACAGCCTGAACACTATTAAGTTTTCTTGATCTAAACATTCATAGTTTATTCCACCATCTAACACCAAGATTCTTTTTGTTGCACTTGACTAACAACTCCAAAAATATTTCTAAAGACAACAATGAATTTCAGAATAACCATGACATATTAATTTAGCTTTTAGTTCAGGAATGGATAAACCACAGCCTATAAGACACAGATGGTCATGGCCCTTGACTGAACTGCCACCATTGGGTAAAGACAAAGTTGTTTTTTCTCTGATAACAAAATGAAACAGTACAAGTTGATGGTGGGAGGTTCAGGAATGGTAATACTATACAGAAAATTAATCTATGTAATTTGTTACTGCAATATATGATTATGGTATTAGCATAAACAGGTTCTTCCTTCTTTCTAATTTTTTAGTTCACTCAAATTCATGGAGAACAGAACTATCAATAGTCATAAATCACAAGTTAAACAGAATATCTTTGTTTAAAGACAGTATATTTCACAGTATTTATTCCACAAAAAGAGGGCTATAATTCTCACCATATAGTATGTGCTTTTAAGCAGTTACTGAGGCTGTAAGAGAGCGGGCAATTTTGAATGGCTCAGGAACTACACCCAGCCACCCCAAATATTGGAGTATGATATATTCATTCTGAGCTCCCACAAAAAATGTTTATTTCCTTTTTCTTTTTAAAAAAATCTATTTCCATACACTTTTAAAAAGTAAATGAGGAGAGGAGGTGCCTCAACGCAAGGCAAAATTTCCCTTCATGGTTTTTAGAAACCACAAGAAGCAGTCTCTGTGTGGCAGCACATTTGGGGCACACTTTGAGCACCCTTGCTGTAAAGTACTGTACCAAAAAAAACTGGATGATGCATTACATGACTCTCTGGTTTCATCCTGGAATGCTCTCTTATTCTTGCTGTGTTCCAGACAGTGCTAATAAGGAATTATTTTCTGTATTAACCTGCCACCTAAAAGAGACACCATCATGGTGGCACTTCTATGCCCTCAGCAATGGGAAAGGGCTTGCTTAGGAACAGAAGGGCAAAAATATTAATATTGCAAGTATGCCTCACTGTTTTATTTTTCCAAAGCAAACTTGAAACATTCCCCCCCCCCCCACACACACACACACACACTTCTCTGGTACATTTGACAGCAAAGCCTTAGAAATGGATGACCTGTATTATATTTTTTAGAAGAAAAATAACAACAATAATAAAAATAACAATAATAGTTAATAATTATGATAAAAATCATTTGACACCAAGTCATTTCTGACTTATGGTGATTCTTTCCAGGGTTTTCTAGGTAGAGAATACACAGAAGTGGTTTACCACTCTCTTCTTCTGGGGGGCAACCTGTAATAATGTGCCCAGACAGACTGGCTCTTTTCTTGAGAGGCACAAGGGGGATTCGAACTCCTAACTAGATACAGTACTTAAACCACTGATCTATCTAGCCAGCATGACTGATACCTATATTTTAATTAGAGGAGGTGCTCTAGCTGCTTTTTAAACAATCAACAAAAGGTTTTAAGAAATATTCCAAAACCCTGTTGCTATTCCCATGTGCTCAATCGCTGACTTACTAAAATTCACAGCAAGTGACTATTAAACCTCTTAATTTTTTTGTTTCTAAAGCTAAGTGAATCTACTCAAAATATTTACACTACCTTTCTACTTGACAGCAAGTTTTCTCAGGAGCTAAAAATCAGTTAAACAACCAAGCAGATACTTTGCAAAGGAAGCTACATCAGTCCAAAACTTTGTCATTTTGGAACAAATAAATTTTTTAAAGAGAAACTGTGAATTTTCAACAGGAAAGGATCATGGAAAATACTTTTACTTGCAGGTGTGCTGGACCCCAGCACATCTTTCAAAGGATGGAGGTCAGTTACTGCCAGATACACTTTGTAACTAACACATCTGTTTGTTTCAGCTGCCACAAAACAGACATATCCTACTTCCCTGAACCAAAAAAACCCTAACTTTGTCCTGGTGGTGCAGTGGTTAGGTTCGATCCTGATAGGGATCAATGCTGACTCAGCTTTCCATCCTGAGTATCCAAGCATGCTGGGGGCAAAAGGCTAATTAATTTGTGAACCACCCAGAGAATGCACTAAGTGCTACGGGGTGGTATATAAGTACAGTAATACCTCATATAACATTAGTATCGAATAACACTAAAATCGCATAACATTAAGCAATCTGGGGGGAAGAATTGCATCGGATAACATTAAGATCCTATGGGATGCATCGGATAACAACCGCTAAAGCCTGTGTGGTTACAATGTATCTCTATGGATCCCATAGGATTTTAACATGCATCGGATAACACTAAAAATCGGATAACACCAAGACTTGTGGAACCAGGTTTTAGCGTTATCCGAGGTTTTACTGGTAGTTGCTATTTCTAGGCAGTGACTACCTCCCAAATTCATAGCCGGGCTTCCCGTCCTCCCAAACTTTTGTCTGGTCGTTCTTAGGCCACATCGTGAAAGGGGGGTGGTGGAGGTGGCGAACCCTGCGAGCCTTCCCTACCCATCCCTACCCTATTATGGCATCATGTTAAGAGGGGACCTTTCTTCCAGGAGCCGCCCCACGGCAAGAGAAGCCAAGGAGAGCCGGAGGGAAGGGTTCCGTTCACGGCCTCGGGAGGCCCCCCGAAAGGGCGGGACCGAAGCCTTACCCGGCTGCCGTGACAAGCGAACCCGCCCGCCTCCTCGGCGTCCCGGCACAGGGCCCTCCGCAGCCGCTCCAAGTGTCCCCTGAGCGTGACCCTCTGGTGGAAGGAGAAGGCCGGGTGCAGGGAAGCCATGGTGAACAGCAGCAGCAGCTCCTCCTGAGCCACCAGCCCCAGGGGGCCCTCTTCCACCGCCGCCCCGGGAGGCCCGGCCTCGGCCGCCTCTTCTCCCGCCCCGTCGTCGCCGACGCGGTGGCGCACAAGGCCGGCGGGCCGGCAGCACTGCAGGATGGCGTCGATGTGGGGCAGGAGGCGGTGCAAGCGCCCCGCCGCCTCGCGGTTCTCGGACCCCAGCAGCGCCAAATAGACGATCAGCCGGGAGCGGGTCGCCGGGTCGCGGAAGTCGCTGCCGCCCGGCGGCAGGAGGGGAGGAGGCGGCGGCGGAGGCGGCGGAGGGGAGGCCGCCGCCGCCGCGCTGGCGGGAGGAGAAGGCGGCGGCGGCGGCGGCGGGTGTCCGTTGTTGGCGGGAGGAGCCGGGCTGCTTCCCGCCGGGGCGTTGGCGGAGGCTGCCTCGACGCCTCCCGCCCCGGCCGCCGCCCCGCCGTTGGCTTTGACCTCCGAGTCCCGCAGGCAGTGGTAGTCCTTTCGGGCCAGCTCCTCCAGGCAGGAGCCCAGGAAGCGCAGCTCCAGCGGGTTGAGGAGGTCCAGCAAGCCCACCGCGAACTCGAGCCGCTGAGCCGAGCCCAGCGTCAGGCCGAACCACTCGTAGACGGCTTCGCGGGCGCCCCCGGCCGAGCAGCCGCAAAGGCAGCGCAGCAAAGGAGCGGGAGGCTGAGGAGGAGGAGGGGCCCCGGCCACGCCGTGGACCGCGGGCTCCAGCAGCAGCCCAGGCCCGCTTCGCCGCGGGGGGTGGGCCAGGCCGCCGCCGCCGCCCTCCCTCAGGGCAGCCCCTCCAACCGCCGCCGCTCCCTCCTCCTCCTCTTCTTCCTCCTCCTCCTCCACGGCCTTCGGGCTCGCCGTCGGCCGCTGCCGGGGCTGCTTCGTCGGGAGCTTCATCTTCAGCATCCTCAGGATGGAGGCCGGAGAAGGAGCGGGGGAGGGAAATGGGGCGGGCCCAGCCAGCGCCACCGCCTTCCTCGTCGTCAGGAGCCGCCGACACCGCCGCCGGGCATCGCCTTTCTCCTTCCTTCTCAACCCTGACAGGGGAAAGCCGAGGAAAGGGCAGGGGCGCGCCTCGGCCTGTGACAGCAGTTGCTGAGGAGGAGGGGCGGCGGCGGCGGCGGTGACGACAAATGGCGGCCGCCTCTCCTCCCTCCCCCCCCCGGCTGCTGAGGGAAGCGCGTGAAGAGACGCGCGTGCTTCAGTTATATAGGAGGGGGCGGAGTCAAGGAGGGGGCGCGCGAAAGGACGCGGCGGGGGGGGCAGATGGTGACAGGCTCCTCCCCCTTTCCCCTCCGCCCCTCGGAACGTCGGGAGCCGAAAGGAAGGAGGGAAGAGGAGGAGGAAGGAAACAAGAGAGGGCGGGATAGAATCTGAATGTTCCGTGTCGGCCAATCAGCGCGCAGCTCGCTGAGTGGCCATGTTGCCTTAAGATTCTGAGAGCTGCTTCGGGCAAGCTCTCGGCTCCCGTTTATTGTTTATGTATTAGTTCAAATTTATATTGCCGCCCACTCGCCGTGGTGACTCAGGGCGGCTTACAGACAATACATTACAATGTGCACAGAGGGAGGGGCGGCAAGGTCCTCATCATCCTGCCCTGGCTTCTTCCTCCCCTGGCAGTTGGTATAGGCACAGGGGGAGGGGGCGGCAGGGTCCTCATCCTGCCCTGGCTTCTTCCTCCCCTGGCAGTTGGTATAGGCACAGGGGGAGGGGCGGCAGGGTCCTCATCCTGCCCTGGCTTCTTCCTCCCCTGGCAGTTGGTATAGGCACAGAGGGAGGGGCGGCAGGGTCCTCATCCTGCCCTGGCTTCTTCCTCCCCTGGCAGTTGGTATAGGCACAGGGGGAGGGGCGGCAAGGTCCTCATCCTGCCCTGGCTTCTTCCTCCCCTGGCAGTTGGTATAGGCACAGGGGGAGGGGCGGCAAGGAAGGTCCTCATCCTGCCCTGGCTTCTTCCTCCCCTGGCAGTTGGTATAGGCACAGGGGGAGGGGCGGCAAGGTCTTCATCCTGCCCTGGCTTCTTCCTCCCCTGGCAGTTGGTATAGATACAGGGGGAGGGGCGGCAAGGTCCTCATCCTGCCCTGGCTTCTTCCTCCCCTGGCAGTTGGTATATAGGCACAGGGGGAAGGGCGGCAAGGTCCTCATCCTGCCCTGGCTTCTTCCTCCCCTGGCAGTTGGTATAGGCACAGGGGGAGGGGCGGCAAGGAAGGTCCTCATCCTGCCCTGGCTTCTTCCTCCCCTGGCAGTTGGTATAGGCACAGGGGGAGGGTGCAGCAAAGTCCTCATCCTGCCCTGGCTTCTTCTTCCCCTGGCAGTTGGTATAGGCACAGAGGGAGGGGCGGCAGGGTCCTCATCCTGCCCTGGCTTCTTCCTCCCCTGGCAGTTGGTATAGGCACAGGGGGAGGGGCGGCAAGGTCCTCATCCTGCCCTGGCTTCTTCCTCCCCTGGCAGTTGGTATAGGCACAGGGGGAGGGGCGGCAAGGAAGGTCCTCATCCTGCCCTGGCTTCTTCCTCCCCTGGCAGTTGGTATAGGCACAGGGGGAGGGGCGGCAAGGTCTTCATCCTGCCCTGGCTTCTTCCTCCCCTGGCAGTTGGTATAGATACAGGGGGAGGGGCGGCAAGGTCCTCATCCTGCCCTGGCTTCTTCCTCCCCTGGCAGTTGGTATATAGGCACAGGGGGAAGGGCGGCAAGGTCCTCATCCTGCCCTGGCTTCTTCCTCCCCTGGCAGTTGGTATAGGCACAGGGGGAGGGGCGGCAAGGAAGGTCCTCATCCTGCCCTGGCTTCTTCCTCCCCTGGCAGTTGGTATAGGCACAGGGGGAGGGTGCAGCAAAGTCCTCATCCTGCCCTGGCTTCTTCTTCCCCTGGCAGTTGGTGTAGGCACAGGGGGAGGGGGCGGCAGGGTCCTCATCCTGCCCCGGCTTCTTCTTCCCCTGGCAGTTGGTATAGGCACAGGGGGAAGGGCGGCAAGGTCCTCATCCTGCCCTGGCTTCTTCCTCCCCTGGCAGTTGGTATAGGCACAGGGGGAGGGGCGGCAAGGAAGGTCCTCATCCTGCCCTGGCTTCTTCCTCCCCTGGCAGTTGGTATAGGCACAGGGGGAGGGGCGGCAAGGTCTTCATCCTGCCCTGGCTTCTTCCTCCCCTGGCAGTTGGTATAGATACAGGGGGAGGGGCGGCAAGGTCCTCATCCTGCCCTGGCTTCTTCCTCCCCTGGCAGTTGGTATATAGGCACAGGGGGAAGGGCGGCAAGGTCCTCATCCTGCCCTGGCTTCTTCCTCCCCTGGCAGTTGGTATAGGCACAGGGGGAGGGGCGGCAAGGAAGGTCCTCATCCTGCCCTGGCTTCTTCCTCCCCTGGCAGTTGGTATAGGCACAGGGGGAGGGTGCAGCAAAGTCCTCATCCTGCCCTGGCTTCTTCTTCCCCTGGCAGTTGGTGTAGGCACAGGGGGAGGGGGCGGCAGGGTCCTCATCCTGCCCCGGCTTCTTCTTCCCCTGGCAGTTGGTATAGGCACAGGGGGAAGGGCGGCAAGGTCCTCATCCTGCCCTGGCTTCTTCCTCCCCTGGCAGTTGGTATAGGCACAGGGGGAGGGGCGGCAAGGAAGGTCCTCATCCTGCCCTGGCTTCTTCCTCCCCTGGCAGTTGGTATAGGCACAGGGGGAGGGGCGGCAAGGTCCTCATCCTGCCCTGGCTTCTTCCTCCCCTGGCAGTTGGTATAGGCACAGGGGGAGGGTGCAGCAAAGTCCTCATCCTGCCCTGGCTTCTTCTTCCCCTGGCAGTTGGTGTAGGCACAGGGGGAGGGGGCGGCAGGGTCCTCATCCTGCCCCGGCTTCTTCTTCCCCTGGCAGTTGGTATAGGCACAGGGGGAGTGGGGCGAAACCTCCCGCTGGGTCCTAGAGCACATGTGGAGCTGGGTGTAAACCGAATTATTATTATGTGACAGAAATTATTCTGAGTTGAAAGGATTTTTGTGGAAGAAACTCCACTCAAAGGATGCCCGAACGAGACTCCTTTTATGTCCCCAAGAGTTGGGACAGGGACGGGCGCTCAATCCGTTATGCAGTACCCGGGTTTCAAACTGCCGATTTGCGAGCCTTCCCCTAATGAGACGAGCTTCTTAACTACTGAGCCACCGAATCCCCTGTGGACCGAATGATGGCAAGAAGTTCTATGCATCGCGTTCAAAGGTGTGGGGGCGCGAAATGTAGTAGATCATTTATTTATTTATTTGTTCATAGTTTTATGCCGCCCTCCTCACAAGGACTCAGGGCGGCTAACAGACTTTAAAAACACTTAAAACACAATAAAAACACAGTATAAAAATCAAGATTAAAAATTACAGAGATTAAAAAGATTAAAAACACAGAGAGAGAGAGAGAGAGGGAGGGGTCAGATGAGCCAACAGACTGAAGCAACCATCTGGTCCATACCCCATATGCCCCGGCAGCCATGTCTTAACCCCCCTCCTAAAGGGCAGCAGCTCTGTCTGGAGATGCCACCCACTTGGCAGGAGGTTCCATAGGGCCGGAGCAGACAAGAAGAAGGCCCTCTAGTGCTAGAGAGGTGTGCCTCTCTAGCCGAAGGTACAACCAGAGAGCCTCTCTTGTCCACTCTGGTGAGACGGACAGATGTCCTTAGAGCGATGTGGTCTCACTACCATATAGGGCTTTAAAGGTAATGACCAGCACCTTGAATTGCACCTGGAGGCACACTGGCAACCAGTGCAGCTCCCGAAGCAGAGGCGAGGCGTGTGCATACCGCCCACACCCCATCACCACCCGGGCAGCCGCATTCTGGACCATTTGCAGCCTCCGAATGGTCACCAAGGGCAGCCCCATGTAGAGCGCATTACAATAATCATGTCTGGAGGTGACCAAAGCGATCATCCTTAAGTGGCTATCATGATATATCGGTTTCGTTCGGGGTGGCAGGGGCCAGTTTGGAAGGCATTTATCGCACCAGTCCTTGTTGACAATCCAACCTATTGATGAAACTCAGAAAGTCCTGGGAAATGTTTTCCAGGATGTTTTTTGGACTACAGCTCTCAGCAGCCTTCACTATTGGCTGTACTGGCTAAGATTTGTGGGAGCGTAGTCCAAGAATATCTGGGGGCCCAGAGTCGTGAACCAGTGGATATGAACAATGAGAAGCAGGTACAGTATTTTGTAAACTGAATGGCTCTTGATTGCCCATTCGCAGTAAGGCCCCCTCAAATACTGTACAGTACTGTACAGTACTTTGCATTGCAGAGGGGATACCTTGGAACAATGTACTGCAATACAGTACTGTACTGTACTCCTTTCTCCCAGCTACTGTGAGTTTTGAAGCTAACTGCAAAGAAGGAGACCTGAAGGACTGGTGGATGATGGCATAATCCCTGACCTATTATACTCTGTCATTCCTTGTTTTTCATACTGCTCCTGCCTCTGATAAATAAAATATCTTCTGCCAGCCTGTGTCATTATGCTATGCTTTAAACTGGAAAGATAATGTTAATTAGCAAAAGACTTGAGTTTTTGTAAGTCACCTACAACTTTTTTGGTGATCTAATGCACAGTATCTTTAGGCAAAGGTAAAGTTTGCCCTTGTTCAAAAACCAGTCATATCTCACTAGGGTTCAGTGCTCAGCTCCATTTATAGCCATTTATATGCTGTCTGTGTCTGCAGACATTTTTGTGGACATGTGGCAGGCAAGACTAGACACGAGAGTGCATGGAATGCTGTTACCTTCCTACCAAAGCAGTACCTGTTAACCTACTTGCAATGTCTGGCTTTCGAACTACTAGGTTGGCAGGAGCTGGAACAGATGATGGGAACTTGGGTCTCGAACTGCTGACCTTTCACTCATCAAGTTCAGTGTCTTAACCAGTAAGCCACCACAATCCTGATCTTTAAATAGCAGCTAACATAAAAATCTATCTAAGGCAGGCTTGTGTGATATGTAACTGTTGCATCACGGTGATTGTCTACCTGACTGTGTGTAGTAAAAGGTGAAAGTAATTAGTTTCAAGTATAAATTAGAAGCTACTGTATTTCCATTGAAATGACTGAGTGGGAGAATGAAGTACTATACGGCTTAAATCTAGTGCTTGCTCTAGCTAAGGTATGAATGAATTGGTGAATGAAAAATCAACACTTACACAAATTCCACTGATTCACTGGGTCCTCTCAAACTGGGCCATAGCCATTGCATCAGTGGTGGGATGTCAAAATTTTTACTACTCCACCGTGATGTCATCACAGTGTGGGCAGAGCTAACATCATGACATTGTGGGTGGAGCCAATTTCATGACATCATGATGTGGGCGGGGCCAAAGAAAAATTAATAATAATAATAAAATAAAAATAAGCACGCACACACACACTCACCCCTCCACCCACCCACAACACAAACCCGTAAAATAAATAAATAAATAAAATAAAAATACATTAAAATACACCCAAACACCCACCCACCCCACACACAAATCAACCAGAGCTTAAAGCTTATTCTGGCTAATTTTTCTCACACTAGGTCAGATGGAAGGAAGTACAGAATGAACTCACCACAAGATGGCTTCATTTTGGCACTTTTCAACAGTTAAAGAAGTTAGGTACTAAGTCTTTGCCTAAATAGTTCTCTAGAATAATATGCCTTAATCTAAATGTAAAACAGCTGTACCTCCTTAAGGGTTCAGCAATTGGAACAGCAATTGGAACAGCACAGGTGTAGCTTATTGATGAGGTAACTCCAAGACTTTGCTTAATAAAACCCCCAAGTGAGGCCTGCCGGCCACCAGGCCTTTTTAGGAACTGTGGTAGTATGTCAATATAGGTAAAGGTATTAAATACACATTAAAATACACACAGACACACCACATCCCAAGGTGAGTCACTTACCCTGGGGAGCAGGCTATAGGGAGCTTCAGGCTAGCAGATTCTCTTCCTCCCCCCCCCCCGCTTGTGAGGTCAGCAAGGAGGCCGTGCATACACGCCAAGCACTGTAGGCATGCATGCACACTAAGTGCTTGGCGCACATGCGCAGTGGGGGAACCAGTGAATAGGTAAGCCCCGAAGGTGGTTCCCCAAGATGCTACCGGTTCTCTGGGACACTGGGGAAAAGTTACTACCGGTTCTGGCGAACTGGTGAGAACCTGTTACATCCCATCACTGCATTGGATATAGGCCAATGCATTTTTGGAAGGCTGTCAGTGTGCAAATCAAAACAGCAAAATATTGGCAATTCAGAGGCTTGGTGGGCTTTCAGATTTACAATGCAAATACCCTACTTTACCCATGGATTTTGAGATGTTCCTGAGAGTTCCAGCTTTCATTTGTAACACTTCCATTTTTTCCACCACTCTTTTCTTACTACAGGAAATCCAGTAAAGAGGGACAGATAATGTAACTATTCTGTTGTTGTTTGTTTGTTTGGACCAGAAACCATCTGTATGAAACCACCTTTGCGTGTTTACTATGACAGAGGCTTCATTGACTTGGGGCTGTAGGCCAGGAATAGGCCTACATAGGGAAATTCCCAGGTTCGGTCCCTCACAGTACTTGGCAGTACAGTAATATTTTATAAGTATGTTTACCAGTAACATTTAACTTTTGGAGGCTGCCAAGGTCATAATGAAATTTCCTGTTATGAAACAGCATAACAAATAACATTGGGAGCAAGGAGGAAACATTTGCTTTTTAGTCAGCAACATTATTTGGGAAGTTATTTGGAGGGATAGGAGACATTTTAAAAAAAAATTTAAAAGATAATTTCAAAAGGACTGTAGCTTGTAAAAAAAAAAAGAAAGTACCATACCTGTAACATAAATTGCGTGATTGTATTGCCACATTATTGCTGTTTTGCTGTGTGGTGTTCTATCCCAGTATTGTTGCCCTATTATTGTATTGTACTGATGATTGTATTCTACTTGTTTTGTACACCGCCCTGAGTTGGTTGCACCAAGTAGGGCAGTATATAAATCAATAAAATAAAATAAATAAGTAAAATAAAGGCCAAAATATATTGGTTAGGCCCAACAGCCTGTGTTAACTGTACAGATACAGCAAGTCAACCCAGAAGAATCAGGTAATAGCCCTGACAGGTTACATTATTATTATTATTATTATTATTATTATTATTATTATTATTATTATTATTATTATTATTATTATTATTATTATTATTATTATTATTATTATTATTATTATTATTATTATATTTGAATTTCTATACTGCCCTACTTGGCAGAGCCAACTCAGGGCGGTTTACACACATGTATAGTTACAGTCACAACACATCAATAAGTCAATAGTCAATATCAAATGAAAACAGTCAATAAATAGTCAATATCAGTATCACAGAACATCAGCACATAAACATCATTACAGTAAAAGTAATTCAATAAACAGTAACAAAAAAATCAATAACATCAATATCAAGCAGTAGATTAAAAATTTCCATATCTCAGTCAAATTCACATCAATAAATCAATATACCTATGTTTGCCATAAGACCAGCTGGAACAAGATTTCAGCTATGCAGAACTTTTGTGAAAAGATGAAGCTGGTTTTGTATACAGTATTTGTACCCTGTCTCTGCACCTTCCTGATGACCATGCCTTTGATGTAACAGTAGAATAGGGTCCAGAGGTGAGATACATAAGAATCAGGGAGAAAGTTAAACAACAACAATTCCGGTACAAGCAACAATCCTTGACACACTGCCTAAAGAGTAAAGTCCTTTAGATGTAGGTGTTGAGAAAATATGCTCAAGATTGTACTGCCAGCTGAGGTTTAGGAAGATATTGGGGAAATAAAATCACCTTCTTTTTCAAGGCTAGAAAAATGAACACAGACAAAATTCCAAAATCAGGATTGTGCCAAAATCTTTGTTCGTCTAAACCAAGAGTTCTCAACCTTGTAAAGCTGCAGGCTGCCTGTCATGCTCCCTCAGACAGCTTTGGGGGCTGGATAGCCATTTTGCCCTTCCTTCACCACATGACACTTCCAGGTGTGGTGTAGGTGGAGCACATGAAATGGTACCTGGGCCACATCCAACCCATGGGCCGCAACTTGAGAATCCCTGGGCTAAACAAAGCCCCAACATGTGTGCATGCTTTTGAGTGCTCTAAAAGTTGTGAGCAGGAAAAATGTCATAAAAAGCAGACGGAGACAACAGAGAAAGGGAGATACTTGATGTTAAAAGCGTACAGACTGCAAATTGTCATCTGAGGCAATAAAGAAGAAGGTCTGGTGGTTCTCAGATGGGCTTATCAAGTGATGCAATGGTAATAGATTTCACCTGGAATACATCTAGTATAGATCCCTTGTTGGGATTAGGAAAAGGAAAATTAATTAAAAACTAGTACTCCGTATTGAAAATATAAAATGCAACTGGAAACCCTAAACTACCTGTGTCTTATTCAAACTTTGCAGGCTCTATTATCAATGGAATAACAGAGCAATCTTTATATTGGTGAAGCTAGAGACATTTTAGATACTGTATTAGATTAAAAGGTAGTAGCCGCTGATTTGGATAGACTTACCTATCAAAGGAGATGAATTCTCAGAGAATAAAGCTTGGGGTAGTACAAAATAATCCTTCAGCAGCAGTGAATGGCTAAATTCACTGTTCCCGGTATTATATCACTGTTCTATAAAAAGCAGTGATAACAGAGTTGGGTATTTTTTTAAAAATCCCAAATTTTGTTAAGGCTATAACTAGGTCAACCAGAGGCAGAAGAATATGTGCAAGCCTTTGAGATTTCCTATATATCTTCATGAGGCAAGATCTTACAGCAAACTAGTGAAAAACAATGGCTAGACTACATGAATACTACAAGGTGCACCAGAAGTCACCATACATAGGAAAAAGTCTATAGCAACAGATATCTTGGAATGGGTTTCCCATGAGGTGGGAGGGGAATACCTTGTGTGTGCATAGATAGAAATGGCCAACACAGAACATTTGTTTAAACAATTAAATTTGGGGTGAATATTTTGTACATTTAGCTACAATTTCCCACTTTCCCTATGTCACCTTCAAACTCTCAGAAAAAGTGATCAGTTTCTAAGTTTCTTTAAATATAAATGAAACAGCCAGAGAGGTTTTGAAGGAAATAAGAGATGTTATCAGCAAGATCAATTATAATATAACATATGCATATGTGGTGCTTGGTTCCATATACTGTAGATCCAAGAACCCCTATTAACAAGTCAATCAGACTTATATACTTTTTGACAAACTATACACACATGTTCTCAGCCCAGGTGGGCCCGATGAACGAAAGGCATTTCTTTTTCTATCTTGACATTAGTAAAGGTAAAGGTTTCCCTTGCTCGAAAGCCAGTCATATCTGACTCTAGGGGTCAGTGCTCATCTGTTTCAAAGCCAAAGAGCCAGCATTGTCTGCTTCTGCAGACGTTTCCATGGTCATGTGGCAGGCATGAGTAGACACCGGAGCGCACGGAATGCTGTTACCTTCCCACCGAAGTGGTCCCTATTTATCTACTTGCAAGTAATTGCTTTCGAACTGCTACGTTGGAAGGAGCTGGGACAAAGACAGGAGCTCATTCCGTCCTGCAGTACTCAGGAATTGAACTGCTGACCTTCTGCCTCCCTGTCAGTGTCTCATATTCATTTACAATGTTCAGAAATGTACAGTCATGTAAGTCTGTTCCACCTAGATAAATGAGTCAGTAGTTTTAGTCTAACTGTATTTTCATAAAAATGGTTTTCTCCAGGCCACACTATAAATTAACACAATTAATTAAAATAGTTATGCAAACTTCATTGTGATCTTTAAGTGCACACTTATTTTGTTAAGGGAAGATGTGACTTTTGGGACACCCTGTAGAATCTACAGTACAACTCAACAGCCTTCCCACCCCCCAACATTTCCAATTTTTTAAAAACAAATTGTAAGGGGTCGTTCAAATACCATGTGGCCATTTTAGGTGGAGAGGGGGTTGACCAAAAGTCATGGAAAGTCATGTGGGTTCTGTGTGAAGTCACGTGACTCCAAAATTATCAATGTTTTTTGCATCTAGCTGGCCATAGATCGACTGTATCTTCAAACTACATGGGGGGGGGGGAGGTGATCCGTCAAAAGTCATGGAAAGTCACTGGGTGTGTGTGTCAAAAAGCAGCCTATTTTAGGTCACGTGGTATTTGTGAGAGACCTAACATTTTGCCTGGAAAAAAAGAGTCCTCAAAAGCCAGCACACGTTTTTGTTTTTCCTAATAATGTAAAAGTATTATCAGTGCTATGTAAAAGATTATTCAGGTAGCAAACCTCCAAATCACTGAAATTTTCTCATTAATCTAATCAAGAGCTTAAAGGGGAATTGAGTGTGGGAGGAAAGAGATCCCAATATTTCCACAGGTCATTGGTAAGGAAAAATAGGAGACGCATGCAAAGAAAGAGAAATGAAACCTAAAACTGATAAAGCAGAAAGAAAGTGAAACTAAGTATTTTCTGGAAGAACAGGGATGCTTGGCTTGAAATCCACACCCAATCCAGCCTGATTCTCAGCCAATAAACACAAGGAAATGGCTGCAGTGTTTACTCTTTAGTAGGCACACAGAGGAACAAATGTTATGTAAAGAAGCATGATCCATATCCTTGCATATATTTCTATGGTGTGAGTCCAGGCAAATTTACTCATAAACATATCATAGTGTGTTCAATAGGAATCACTTCTAGGTGAATATACATGCATACAAGATTGTAGTAACATGCCAAATAGCAATGTTTAATTCTTGCTGAGGTTACTTCAAACTGTTGTAACAGGATACAGGTAAGGACCATGCAGT
This sequence comes from Furcifer pardalis, assembly GCA_030440675.1. Lineage (NCBI taxonomy): Eukaryota > Metazoa > Chordata > Lepidosauria > Squamata > Chamaeleonidae > Furcifer > Furcifer pardalis. The sequence continues at coordinate 126,641,966 of CP126891.1, forward strand.
GAAAAGTAAACTAATATGAAAATGATTGTAGATGAGAGGAAGAGAAGAGGAGTTGGAGATTATCACCAAAATCCTTATGAAGCTAGCCAGCCCTAAGTACTAATATTGGGTAAGGTGCGTGTAGACTCTACACGCACCTTACCCAATATTAGTACTTAGGGCTGGCTAGCTTCATAAGGATTTTGGTGATAATCTCCAACTCCTCTTCTCTTCCTCTCATCTACAATCATTTTCATATTAGTTTACTTTTCACTGCATGGTCCTTACCTGCATGGTCCTTACACTGTAGAGTCAGCCTTGTTAGCGGCGGAAGCTGAGAGAACTAAGCAAGAGAACATCCCTCAACACCCTCTGAATGGATACGAGTCTCAAGTCCACTGGCTCAGATCCAGGAAGAGCTTTATGGCAAGAACAAACATTATTGAGGGCACACAAGAGCAAAACCAAGTTAGAAGATGGAGGAAGGAGCTCACTGGACAAGGAACAACATTAAAGGAGGGTATGGCTGAGGAGCCTAACCTCCCCTACATCACTTGGAGGACCTGGAATAGATTGAGGGTTGGAGTCCCTAAATCTAAGACCAACATGCTCAAGTGGAGACTGTTGGCGGACAACAACATGCAGTGTGAATGTGGAGAGCTACAGAATCCAGATCATTTTTTGGTCTGCCAGTTACTGCTGTAAATATTCACCAATGAAGTCTTAAGTTTGGGCAATGACAAAGTGAAGAAAGTGGCTTCATTTTGGCAGGTCAGGGTTTCATCAGGACACAAAAGAAGTCTTGTTAATGGATTGTTGCTGTAAGGCTGTAGTTTTTATGCTGGCTTTTATTCTCTCTCTCCTTCTGACTAGTGCAGTCGTGCCCAAACTATGGCCCGTGGGCCCAATTAGGCCCGTGCATATAATTAATCTGGCCCGGGCTGAGTACCCGGGCTCTCCTAGGACTGCCCCTTACAATGTCATCCTGGGCACACCATGGGACTTTCCTAGTGCCATGGATTTTGAAAGGAGGGAGGCTCCGAAAATTTCCCCAACGCAGCGATCTATGTCCCCAAAGGCTTCTGAAATGAGGGGACAGAGCCATAGGCTGCTTGGAGCAGCAGGGACAAAGTGCGATCACTGCTGCCACCACGGCTGACATCAGAACCGTTTGGGCACCACTGGACTAGTGAGAGAAAAAGGAAACACAAATGTCTGGTGAACTAAAGGCATTTTCAATCCCATCGCATAATAAACAGTCAGGCCCAGAAGTATGGGAACAAGGATGACTTTTTGTGAACTCAACCACACTGATGAAAGGAAACACTTGGTGGCTCAAACAGAAGGATTGCCTTCAATACTTGATTGAAAATCCTTTGCAATCAATGACTACCTGGAGACTGGATCCCATGGACATGACCAAATGGGTGTACAGGCCATTTCCCAAAAAACTGAAATCCTTGTTCTAATATTTCTGGATCTGACTGTATGCTCCAAGTCAGTGATGGGTAGCAACAGGTTTGCACCAGTTCACCAGAACCAGTAGTAACTTTTCCCAGTGCCCCGGAAAACCAGTAGCGGCTTTTGGGGGAACCATTTTGGGGGCTTATCTTTTCACTGTTTTCCCCACTGCGCATGCACACCAAGTGTTTGGTGTGTATGCGCGCCTACAGTGCTTGGTGCACATGCGTGGCCTCCTTGCTGTCCTCCAAATGGGGAGGAGGAAGAGAAGCTGCTAGCCTGAAGCTCTCTATAGCTTGCTCCCCAGGGTAAGTGGCTCACCTTTGGGTGTGGGGTGGGTGGGTGTATTTTAATGTGTATTTAATGTGTATTTATTTTTAATGTGTATTTTTATATGTTTTATGTGTATTTAATTTGTATTTTTATGTGCCAAGGCCTAACAGTGGCTGAGAACATCACCTCCTCCTCTGGGCCCACAACAACGGCCTGAGGAAGAAGATGCCAATGCCTAGCAGTGGCTGAGAACATCGCCCCCTCCTCTGGGGCCACAACAACTGCCCAAGGAAGAAAATACCAAAGCCTAGCAGTGGCTGGGGACCTTGCCCACTCCTCTGGGCCCACAACAACGACCTGACGGGAGTTAGTTTGTGTTCTGGTTTGGTTGTTTTATTTATTTATTTATTTATTTATTTATTTGCATTTAATATCCCGCCCCAATCGGGCGGACCCGACTCTGGGCGGCTTACAGCATAGCTCATAATATATATGGCCTTAAAATTCATAAAATTCATAAGAAATTCATAAAAAATTTAAAACATTGAACAGTGAAAACGGATAAAAACCCATAATAACAGCTACCAGATGGGGGCGGATGGCTGCTCTTAAATTAGCCATCCTGGATGGGAACCTGCATTGCTATGTCCCCACACTTGACCCGCCAGCCATGTCTTCACGCCCTTTCGAAAGGGCAGAAGCTCCGCCTGCAGGCGCAGCTCTGTCGGAAGGAGGTTCCAAAGGGCCGGGGCGAACACAGAGAAGGCTCTCTTCCTGGTGCTCGTGAGGCGAGCCTCCCTGGCCGATGGAGTAACAAGAGAGCCCCTCCGGTCCGCCCTGGTGGGACGGGCAGACATTCTTAGGGTGACGCGGTCTCTTAGGTATCCTGGCCCACTACCATGTAGGGCTTTAAAGGTAATGACCAGCACCTTGAATTGCACCCGGAGGCAAACTGGCAACCAGTGCAGCTCCCGGAGCAGTGGTGAGGCCCGAGCATAACGCCCGCACCCCATCACTACCCGGGCTGCCGCATTCTGGACCAGCTGAAGCCTCCGAATGGTCGCCAAGGGCAGCCCCATGTAGAGCGCATTACAGTAATCAAGTCTGGAGGTGACCAAAGCATGCGTGACCATGAGCAAGGCATCCCGGTCTAGGAGGGGGCGTAACTGGCGTATTACACGAAGTTGTGCAAAAGCCCTCCCGGCCACGGCTGCCACCTGTTCTTCGAACAGTAGCCGTGAGTCCAGGAGGACCCCCAGATTACGCACCGGGTCCTTCTGGGGCAAAACTGCCCCATCCAGTACCAAAGTTGGCAACTCCTGTGATAACACAGGACCCCTCACCCATAGCCACTCAGTCTTGCCGGGATTCAGTTGTAGCCCGTTGTCCCCCATCCAGACCCTCACAGCCTCCAGGCACCTGGAGAGGACTTCCACTGCACCGCCTGGGTCCCCACGGGCCGAGATGTACAGCTGGGTATCATCTGCATATTGATGATACCTCACCCCGTGGGAACGGATGATCTCACCCAGCGGCTTCATGTAGATGTTGAATAGGAGAGGAGAGAGCACCGAGCCCTGAGGCACCCCATATTGAAGGGGCCTAGGACTGGACCCTTCCCTCTCCAAGCACACCGACTGGGTCCTACCCCTCAGAAATGAGGAAAACCAGGACAACACAGTGCCCTGGATCCCCAATCCTTGGAGCCGTCCCAGAAGGATACCGTGGTCAACGGTATCGAAAGCCGCTGAGAGATCGAGAAGAGCTAGAACGGACGGGTGGCCTCCGTCCCGCTCTCTCCAGAGATCATCCACCAAAGCGATTAGTGCAGTTTCCGTACCATATCCGGGCCTGAATCCTGTGGTTGAATTTTATAATTTTTATTGTACTGTTGTTGTTTTGACTGTAAGCCGCCCTGAGTCGCCTCAGCGAGTGGGCGGCAATATAAATCTAAATAAATGAATAAAATAAATTTTTTAAAATGTGTATTTATTTTAATGCGTATTTTATGTGTTTTTATGTGTATTTTTATGTCTATTTAATTTGTATTTTTATGCGTACCTATTTTTATGGTTTTTTTATGTTGGCTCTGCCCACATCATTGGCTCCGCCCATGATATCATGACTTGGCTCCACCCAAGATATCATGCTGTTGGCACCACCCACAATGTTGGCTCCACCCACAGTGTGATAGTAAAATTTTGGCTGCCCACCACTTCTCCAAGTCCCTTTAATTTCAAAGGGTCTATAATGGGTTAAAGAATGAATGAATGGCTACTAAGGAAAACCTACGCAATTGTCATTAAAGGTAAACTTTAATTGAGAGCATTCCCTAGGAGCAAATGGGATCGGAGACTCTTAGATTTTCCATAGCATTTATAACTCCACCCACTTACAAGTGAAGGTATAATAGTATTTTTTAGAAACCACAAGTCCTTCCTTTGGGTTTACAGTCTGAACAGATAAGAATAAATGGAAATGAAAATGAAAAAAATATATAGCTTCAACTGTATTAACATAGAAAAATACTTTTAAAACTTACTTCTCCAATTGTTCCCCAATCATATAATAATAGAGCAGGAAGGGGCTTACAAGGCTGTTGAATCCAATCCCTGCTTTAGCCCAGAAATTCCAAGCCTGAAGTACATAAACAATTACCGGTACTTTAATTGAAAATTTCTTTATACAATTCAGAGAATTAAAGCAGAACACTAAATCTATACACAGACAGAGCAGTGGAAGTGTTTAATTATTAAATAAGTTAAAATGTTATTAACTAAACAGCAATTTGTTGCCACAAAGCAGGGCAGTACCCTGATCTATTTGCTTGTTTAATTTATACCTTGTCTTTCTTCCAAGAGGGATCAAAGGTAGCTTATGAGGAATTTTAAAAACACAAGCAGTTAAACTGAACTTCAGCTCGTGTAATTTATGAAGCTGATGGTGTTATCGGCAATGGTGACTTTTTAGAAATAGAAAGTTTCCCCTCTACACAAGGTCTTGAGTTTCTCTGGGGTCCTTTTTCTTGTGGGGAAGCCTTTGGGGGCCATGGAATAGGGATGTCTCTAGGCTAGGTACTCACCTCCGTTTACAGCCAAAGAGCCAGCGCTTGTCTGTGTCTGCAGACATTTCCTTAGTTCTGCCTCTGTCAGTCTCAGGTGGCAATATGTAATGGTGGAAACATTCTGAGTATTCTAGGAAAAGGGTTTAAATGAATAGGTTTTGCCCTTCCTTGCAGTGTTTTTTATGATGTTTTATAATGTTGTATTTATGACCTGCATAATTTTGTGGTGTTTACCTGTTCTGTGAGCCGCCCAGAGTCGAGCAATCAAGGGGGCGGCATATAAATGTGAATATACAATACAATATACAATTTCAAAAATAAAGATAATAATTGCCTCTGGGATGATCTACCAACAATGGCAATTTTCAGACATTAATCCAGCAGTACCCCAAGCTGTGATCGAATGCCATCTTCTGAGGAATACCTCATAGCCACGTCAACAGCGACTACAAAAATAGGAACCTGTGTGAAGCCAAATGGTGGGTGTCTGTGGGTGCCATTTACTGTGATGGATGAAGAGTTGGCTTGCCTCATTTCCTTCTCCGATTGTCTATTGTGTAATAAAAACAATCCAAACAAACGCATCTCTGATTTCTGCCTCCAGCTGTACGACCTGCTCAGATCAGGATTAACAATTCATCAAAGAGGCCATTAGGGGACACTGCACACTGATAGAAAAATAAATCCCTATACAGTACTCTGCTGTAGTACTGGTCCATTTTATTTATTTATGTTATTTTATTACATTTATACCCCACCCTTATCCAAGGACTCAGGGTGGCTTACAATTTAAAACAATTAAAAACACATTAATTACAATAAGAATTAAAGTTAAAAGATTAAGAAGTTAAAAAACAACAACAGGGAGAGAGGTGGGGTATTCAAAGGAGCCATCTGGTCGAACTGACCGTCTGGCCCGCACCCCACACTTGCCCTGCCAGCCAGGTCTTCACCCCCTTCCTAAAGGGCAGCAGCTCTGTCTGGAGACGCAACTCACTTGGCAGGAGTTCCATAGGTCAGGAGCGGGCATGGATAAGGCCCTCCTTCTCGTGCTAGAGAGATTCTGCAGCTGATTTGCTAATAAGGAAAAAATGGGGACAATATTGCATCAAAGATACCCATTTATCATGTGTTGAGGCTGACAATCAGCACATATAATCCTGATTTCCCCTCACTGGAAGAATAAAACAATATACAAATTGAACAATAATACAAGTCGAACAATGGGATGGCATAGAAGTCCAACAACAACATAATTTCTGCAAGTTTTGTGCATTATATAATATTTTTATTCTTTTCTTTTTAAAAAGTTAGAGTGATGATAAGCCAGTAATCAACCTGTTAAATGGCCCAAAACTATCTTTCGGCAGGTTTCTTCAGCTATCCTAGTCACTCCTGGTTTGGTGGATTTTTAAAAATTTGCTTTTCCTTGCTGCAGTTCTTCTAAAAACATGAGGATTTTCTAAAAACTCTAGAAAAGTGCTGTCATTGGAAAAGCAACAATGGGATGACAAAAGCTGCCTGAATAGTTAAGACTGGGTATTCATCAGATTTTAAGTAATTTTAAAAGCACATTTAAAGCTGCCTATTATGTAAGCCAGGGACTGCAGTGGCTCAAGTCACTAAGACGCTGACTGGGAAGCAGAAGGTCAGCAGTTCGATTCCCGAGTACTGCAGGACGGAATGAGCTCCCGTCTCTGTCCCAGCTCCTGCCAACCTAGCAGTTTGAAAGCAAGAAATTGCAAGCAGATAAATAGGAACCACTTCGGTGGGAAGGTAACAGCGTTCCATGCGTTCTGGTGTCTAATCATGCCTGACACATGACCATGGAAACGTCTGCAGAAGCAGACAGCGCTGGCTCTTCGGCTTAGAAACAGAGATGAGCACTGACCCCTAGAGTCGGATATGACTGGCTTTCGAGCAAGGGAAACCTTTACTTTATTATGTAAGCCGCTGAAGTTTACTATCTGAAATTTGGCAGATTTAATCCCTCTTTGAGAGTCTATTATGTCTCCAAATTATATGTGCATCACTACAAAATGAAGACACTTTAAACCATTTTCATTTTCCAATGTAAAGCTAGAGATCACAAATTACAAATGGATGCAGATCCAGGACACAAATCCAACCAGGTGGGCTCTGAATTGTTTCAATCCAATTTGGGTGCAACTCAAAGTCTGAACTGGCTCCTAGAATGAATCACACAACCCTATTTTGTATATTAGGCTCAGCATTTTGTTCAAGTAGTTTAGCATGGCATACTTTCCTTTTTTGCGTACAAGCCTCACTTGTTGAACTTTCTTCTTCCATGGAACTGTTAAAAGCATAGGAACCCTGGGGTTTTTTTCATATCCCTCTCCTATTTTTGATTATATTATTAGTATTACAATAAATTACAAGACTCCGTGAAATGATGGTATACATTTGTCTGGAGCAAACAGCATCAATTCCCAATAATAGAGAATAGTATATATTCCCAAATAACCAGTTATATTGAGTTTTTCTTTTAAAATCTGAGTCCAGGATCATTTACAATCTCCCACAAATCTTTTCTGCAGAAATTGAATGCAGCGTAATTCACAGTCTCCAAGTGTATATTAGGGACTGCGGTGGCTTAGTGGTTAAGATGCTGAACTTGACAACTGGAAGGTTGGCAGGTCAGTAGTTCGAGACCCAAGTGCTGCATGGCAGGGTGAGCTCCCATCTCTGTCCCAGCTCCTGCCAACCTAGCAGTTTGAAAGCAAGAAATTGCAAGTAAAGAGGTACCACTTCGATGGCAAGGTAAACAGTGTTCCGTGCACTCCCGTGTCTAGTCATGCCTGGGACATGTTCACAGAAATTTATTCATTCAGAAATGTCTGCAGATGAAGACAGTGTTGGCTCTTTGGTTATAAACAGAGTTGAGCACCGACTCCTAGAGTTGGATATGACTGGCTTTCAATCAAGGGAGACCTTTACCTTACCTAAGTTTACCGGTATATTAAAGCTATTACACAAATATGTGAGTGCACATACAGATACACAATCCTCTCTCTCAATATATAGATTTATTTAAGTTATGAATTGCTCATTCAAACTCTTTCCTTTAAGGTTTCAGTAATCCCCTATAAGGTTGAAAATATAGCATTTTCTCCCATTATTATAAAACTGCATCATGCTTCTATTTTATGTAAAGCAGAGTGAGCCAAAAAAAGATGTATACAGTCTCACTGTGGCAGAAAATATTCATTTCATGTACGTTAACTACTGTGGGAAGAGAAAATTATATGAAACCACTGGGCTTTTGATTGAGATTTTGTAATCCAGTCTTGAACATATCTGATCAAAAACAATTCCCATTTGATTGTAATAAAATTGGTGGTAAACAACTCCATGAATATTTCACATACTTTGATAATCCCATTAGGATTGCCATGTTGATGTTCAGTCACACAGCTGAGTCCGACCCTTTGCAATCCCATGCACCACTGCACGCCAGGCACCCTTATCTTCCACCATCCTCCTCAACCCACCCAGCTTTGTGCCCATTGCATCAACAATGCCATTCAGACATCTCATTCTTTACCCCCTTCTTCTTTTGTCCTCCATCTTTCCCAGCATCAAGGCTTTCTCAAGTGAAACTTCTCTTCTCATTTGATGTCCAAAGTACTGTAGCTTCATCTTCAACATTTGACCTTTCAAGGAGCAGTCAGGGTTGATTTCTTCTAAGATCGACCTGTTTGTTCTCCTCGCTGTCCAGGGTACTCTCAAAATTTTCTTCCAGCACCACATCTCAAAGGCATCTATTCTTTTGCGCTCAGCTTTCCTTATGGTCCAGCTCTCACAACCATACATTACTACCAGAAATATCATTGTTTTGATTATGCAGACTTTTGTTTGCAAGGTGATGTCTCTACTTTTAATTATGTTCCCCAAGTTTCTCATCGGTTGCCTCCCAAGAATTAGTCACCTTTTTATTTCATGGCTGACAATCACCATCTGCAGTGATCTTGGATCCTAAGAATCTAAAGTCTGTCACTGCTTCTACTTCTTTCCCATCTATTTTCCAGGAACTGATAGGCCCTGTTGCCATTATTGTAGTTTTCTTAATGTTGAATCTCAAGCTAGCTTTTGGACTCTCTTATTTATTTATTTATTTATTTATTTATTTATTTATTTATTTACGGTATTTATATTTTGACTTGTTTAGCTGCCCCCTCACCTAGGCGACTCTGAGTGGCTTACAACACAAGAACACGCCAAACATAACACACTCTGACAACCCATACATATGGTTAAAACATCATAAAATCTCTAAAATCTCAAAATCTTTCAACCTAAGCAAGAGCTTCTTTAGGTCTTCTTCACTTTCTGCCATTAGGGTAGTATCATCTTCATATCTCAAATTTTTGATGTTTCTCGCAGCAATTTTAATTCCAACTTTTGATTCATCCAGCCCTGCATTGTGCATTATGTGCTCTGTGTATAGGTTAAATAAACAGGCTGACAAAATGCAGCCTTGTCTTATTCCTTTTCCTATTCCAAACCACTCCATCATTCTGTAGCCTGTCCTAACTGTTGCTTCTTGACTCATGTACAGATTTCTCATGAGGCATATAAGGTGCTCTGGTATTCCCAGCTCTTTAATTACTTGCCACATTTTGTTGTGGTCTACACAGTCAAAGGCCTTGGTGTAGTCAATGAAACGGAAGTAGACTTGTTTCTGGTATTCCTTTATTTTCTCCATGATCCAATGTATGTTGGTAATTTGGTGTCTTGTTCCCCTGCCTCTTCTGAACCCAGCCTGTACTTCTGGTAGTTCTCTCTCCATGTGCTGCTGAAGCCTGTTCTGTATTATCTTCAGCATGACCTAGCTAGTGTGTGGGATGAGCGCAATTGTTGGATAATTTGAGCATTCTTTGGCATTGCCCTTTTTTGGGATTGGAACATATACTGATATTTTCTAATCCTGTGTTTTTCAAATGTGCTGGCATATAGAATGCAAGGCTTTAATTCCATCATCTTTTAAGGCTTTGAATAATTCAACTGGAATACCATCATCTCCACTAGCTTTGTTACTAGCAGTACGTTTTAGGGTTCTCCTAACTTCATTCTCCAGCATGTCTGGCTGCAGTTCAAAGCTCTCATCTCTGTGGTTGTCAGGGGTGTTGAGGTCTTTTTTGTAGAGTTCTTCTGTGTACTCTTGCCATCTTTTCTTACCTCTTTTGCATCAGCCGTTTTTGTCCCTTATCATGGTCATTTTTGCTTTAAATGTTCCCTTGATTTCCCCAGTTTTTTGAAAAGATCTCTAGTCCTTCCCCTTCTGTTGTTTTCCTCTATTGCCTTGCACTGTTCATTTAAGGTTTCCCTATCTCTCCTTGCTTTTCTTTGAAAATCTGTGTTTAATTGATTTCCATGAATTGGATGCAATTTAATGGCTCATAATAATTAACAAATAGGCAAAGGAGTTTGAATTGCAGCAGCCTTTACAAAGGTGGAGTGTTAGACACATGCAATCAAATAAAGCTGTGACTTTGACTTTTACTCTTAAAAACTGCCTTTGCTGAGGGTATAATTTTAGCGAAGCTTGGAAATGAAAATGCATTGTTTTAAGAAACACATAAGAAGTCAGAATCTGGGCAATAATTTATTCCTTTATTCATTAGTGTTTGGAATGTAATACTTTTATTTACTATAGTGCCAAGAACAATTTGTTGTAGTACTTGCTAATTTTTCACTCTTCATTACTTTTAGAAAAACCCTCAGGACTGACAGAATAAAATTAAATATGGTTTTAATGGGTGGCATTGAACATTAAAAAGTAATAATTTATTGATGAGAAAATGATATTAAAGTTGAACTATTCCTGCCAAAATTCCCCTGCAAGGCCTAAAGAAGTAAAAATCCCATTTAAAAGTAACTTCGCTTTGTTCAAACTTTCTGTTTTGTAACATGCGCTTTTTAGTCCTACACAAGAAAAAATTCTCACTAACAGAAAACTATGTTATTTGAAAAGACTGTGGTGGCTTAGGGGTTAAGACGCTGACCTTGACTGGAAAGTCAACAGGTCAGCAGTTTGCGACCTGAGTGCTGCATGACATAGTGAGCTTCTGTCTCTGTCCCAGGTCCTGCCAACCTAGCAGTTTGAAAGCAAGAAATTAGGTAAAGGTCACCCTTACTTGAAAGCCAGTTATATCCAACTCTAGAGTTCAGTGCTTATTCCTGTTTACAGCTAAAGAGCCAGCGCTCTCTGCATTTGCAGAAGTTTCTGTGGCCATGTGGCAGGCATGTGCCTGGATACCAGAGTGCATGGAATGTTGTCTACCTTCCCACCAAAGTGGTACCTATTTTTCTACTTGCAGCTTCTTGCTTTTGAACTGCCAGGTTGGCAGGAGCTGGGACAGGTGAGAGCTCATTCCGTCTTGCAGTACTCGGGACTCAAACTGCTGACTTGCTGACCTTCAAGTCATCAAATCCAGCATCTTAACCACTTGAGCCCCTGCAATCCCTAGCAGGAAACTGCAAGTAGATAATTAGGTACCACTTTGGCGAACTTTACCTTATTGCACAGGGATCAACCAGTTGAAATAGCTGAGGAGAAAGCCCAGCAGAGGGAAGAGTGACATTCTACTGGCGGGAATGACCAATCCCAAGGTAGACCAAAACTACTTACATATTGTACCTTAAAGCTCTTACTTTACATTTGCCTTAGGAGAGGTATTTCAATCTTTAAAAATGTGTGCGTGTGCATGTGTGTGCACATACAAAGATAGGTAAAGGAGGTATCAAAAGATAGAAGAGGTGGTCCTCTAGGGAATCCCAGTAGTCTGGATTGGGATCTCATGAGGTTCATAGTTGGTTCCTCTTTCATGACAATGGATCCTTTTCATTCAGTCTGCTTATGTAACAAGTGGCTGTGCATATACCAGTATGGAGTGGAGCTGCATAAATCATATTCCTGCTGCGCTGTGGCCTGGAATTGCATTATCTCACATTCAAATAAATCACGTGTTTCATCCATGGTTCCTCCTTTCACACAAATATCTTTCCCTCTGTGTCTTGCGAACAAGTGTCAAGATTAGTAACAAGTGGCTTTCATAGTGGTAAGCTGGTTTTATTTCGGGGGGCTCACAAGAGCTGTAAAGCAATGGTCCCTGCTTAAAGGAAGGAAATGAAATATGGAGCACTGTAAGTGTTCTGGAAACATATTCTAAAAACTCCAGTTAAACCATTTCCCCCTAAGCTACAGCACAGGGAAAACTGGCTCTGTAAAACTGAGTACCAGAGTATGGCTGGTTGTTTGAGACTGGGGAGGGGAAGCCACATGCATTTGGTGTAATCCTCATGTCCAAATAGTATATTGACCTCAGGTGACCCTGTTTCTAGCATCAATATTGCACCATCTTCACAAGGAGTTATAATGGAATGCCTACACGCACAAAAATGCAACCACTTATGCCTGTATAATCAGAGTCCAGAAGCCAAATCAAAGAGGAGGAAAGGGTAAATAATAAATAAGCAGACCCCCTGAGAAGCTTGCTGCGTCATGTTTGGTCTTCCTTCCTTCCCCTCCTGGCTTGTCTCCTGCCTTCAATCCTTCCTCTCCTGTGGAAACTCATAAGCAAGCAGAGCTAGTGGTGGTGGTCATTCCACAACCAGCCCTTCTCCCTTTTCCTCCCCCATAAACCTTTTATAAGGAACCCCTTTGGGATCTCTTCTCTCCCCTCTTTCTCACCTAAAGCTCCCTAAAAAGTAAGTGACAAGGATTATGTGGCTACATCCCTAGCAGTGGGGCAGGACACCACAAAAATGTCCCCTGCTCATCAGGATGTGGGTATCATTAAAATGCCCCCCCTTTGTAGTGGTGATTGAGAAACTGCCCAAAACCAGTTCTGAGTGGCACTTCACACAAAGGCAGAGAAAACCGGTATTTTTTTTATTTAAGTGATTCAGCACATGAGCAATGGTCTAGCTGACAGTGTTTCCCAAATGCTGGTTTTTGGACTTCAATTCCCAGAAGCCTAAGTCATTTCCCCAAAGCACTGATCAGCCAATGTACTGAGTTAGGCTTCTGGGAATTGAAGTCCACTAGTGGGCTGTGTACCCCTTGTTGGGAACCACTGGTCTAGCAGACTCAAAAGAGTTAATTTCACTTCCCCTGCCCCCTCCACAGAGGAGCAGGGGGAGTGTTCAATTTTCTGATACAGTACAGTAATCCTGAAGTGGTTCACTTACTAAGTCACTGGACAATACCAGAAACTGACACCAGAAGGTGCCTTTGACAGCTGCAAGGCTCAAATTTACTTGTCCCTCAGTGGTTAAGATGCTGAACTCGAAGACTGGAAGGTCAGAGTTCGATTCCGAGTACTGCAGGATAGAATGAGCTCCTGCCTCTGTCCCAGCTCCTGCCAACCTAGCAGTTCAAAAGCAAGAAAATACAAGTAGATAAATAGGTAACATTTCAGTGGGAAGGTAAGCAGCATTCTGTGCGCTCCGGTGTCTAGTCATGCCTACCACATGTCCACAGAAACTGCAGACACAGACAGCACTGGCTGTTTGGCTATAAACAGAGATGAGCACTGAACCCTAGAGTTAGATACCACTGGCTTTCGAGCAAGGGCGACCTCTACCTAATGATCTCATGTATTGGGTACAGATTAAATGCAGTGTTTCCCAATCTTTGGTTTTGGGACTTCAATTCCCAGAAGCCTAAATCAATTCTCCAAGGCACTGATCAGCCAATGTACTGACTTAGGCTGCTGGGAATTGAAGTCCACCAGTGTTCTGCGGAAGATAGTTTGGGAAATGCAGGGTCTAGTGCATTCTTAACTGTGTCAAAAAGTAGTATTCCCTGACATGAGCTCAAAAAGGTTCCGGGGGGGGGGGGGGCGGCGGCGGCAGATTGTTCTGCTCCTACAGTGACATGTGATTACTGGGGGGGGGGGAGAGCAGACCAAATAACCCTAATGTGCTCAACAAAGCAGAATAAATCCCCATTTGATCAAGCCTTAAGTACAGCACTGACAGGTAAGCCTGGAATAAGATCCACCCACCTCTACCCAACATTAAGGCTGAAAAGCCCCCATTAAAACAAGTTTTACTCTTAAAAGAACAGGACATGAACAAACAGGTAAAATAATACATTCATATGAGTAAGGGTATATGTGGTGTTTCCAAACGTCAAAGGAAGCCAAGAAGCCACCAGAAGCATTGGGAGGAGAAAAACTGAATCGCTGGTCTATCTGGTGGTTGTTTTTTTCTTGACAGTAAGGGTGAGGAAACTGGACTTGCCCCATGAAAGTTGAACTGCAAGTATCCAGAGTCTACTATCTAAAGCAGGGGGTCCCAACCTAAGGCCCGTGCATCAGATCCAGTTCGCAGCACCATTACACGTGCCCCCCCACCCCTCCAAGGGCATTTGAGAAATAAAATGGCCACCCATTTGAAGCTGTTGGGACAAAATGGCCGCACACACACACACACCATCATGCAGGCAGGGCAAAATGGCCGTTGGGCACTCAAAGCTGACAGAGAGCATGACCTGGCCCATGCCTTGAAAAGGATGGGAACCCCTGATCTAAAGCAATGCAAGCATCTGTATTAAGAGTCTTTAGCAGCATGTGCAAGATAATTAGGAGCTTAGTCCATTGCATTTGGGATGTCTCCAGCCATGACGATGCACCTCACATTGCACCTCCGATTCTTCCTGGAAGAGTATGATAAATGCACCCTATGGCATCCAAGCTAACCTGTTCACTTTAATAACAAAGGATCCCCAGGAAGTGTGAAGGCCCTTCTCCTAAAGAGTCACTCAAAGGAATCTGACCTCTCCTCTCCAAAGGCATACTTTTTACTATTTAGTGCCATTCAGATGCTGTTTCCAGACCCTAGTCAATGACTGGTAAGTTTTCTTTCTGACGAAATGGCAGAAATCAGTAAGCTTGCAATGATTTCTATCAGTGCAATGTTTGTGTCAAGAACTGTCCTGGCTTCCCTTCCTCTTGTACAGGTTGCGAAGCCTCATTATAGAGATGTTTACTGTCCTGATCCTTGTGGTTTTCATCCTGTATGATAGGCCCAAACGTCCTCTTGAACCCTCCTACAGTGCTTGGCGGTTCATCATGGATCACACTGTGAAGTGAGTTCATTTCAGCACATTTTTCTTTATACAGATGAGTGTTGCCTGCAAATGTCTCACAGCGGTTCAGGTTTTCTTCTTGCACGGGACTTCCCAGGCTGTCATCACTTGACCCGGGAGACATCGACCCCTCTTGGGAATTCTGGCTGACGTAGACCACAATGATTTCTCCTTTAAAATTCATGACTTGTCCGCTTGAAATAAACGTCGAATTTCCATTTCCAGTCACATTTCCTAGAGTGTATCAGAAGAGAGGGAGAGATCTGTGTTCATTGCATATTTACAAAAAGAGTTGTGCTAGTATGCGATTACTGTACAGTAATACCTCGGTTAACGTTTACCTCAGATAACGCTAAAATCGCATAACGTTAAGTAATCTGGGGAGGAGAATTGGAACGAATAACGTTAAGGTCCTATGGGATGTATCGGATAACAACCGCTAAAGCCTGTGTGGTTACAATGTAGCTCTATGGAGCTTTAACATTATCTGATTCATCCCATATGATTTTAACATGCATCGGATAACACTAAAAATTGGATAACGCCAAAACTTGTGGAACCAAGTCTTAGTGTTATCTGAGGTATTACTGTATATGTATTGGGGAGGGGGAGGTATCCCTGCAGCTGCAATGCAACCTCTAACAGCAATCCCTGAGTAACAGTACTCTCACGCAAGAACAAGAGGCAAACAATTTTGGTTCTTTAGCACCTTCTGGATAGTTAATGTCTAGCATAATAGAGTTACTCTTTCAAGGTACATAACATAGTTAAGCGAGCGCTGAACCCTAGAGTCAGATACAAGTGGCTTTCAAGCAAGTGACCAATGTCACTTTACACACCACACAACCATGACTATCTTTATGTGTAAATACTCTGATGCCAGTGCATACAGGCTTTCTTGTTGATATGGTGTGATTTTTGCACAACAAAGCTTGTTCAGAATTCAAAGTACAGTGGTACCTCATACAACGATTTTAATCCGTTCCACAGGGCTCGTTGTTGTACGAAAAAAATTGCTATATGATGCATGCCTTGTATAGCGATTTTTCCTATGAGATGCATCGTACAATGATTTTTTCACTAAGTGGTTTTTTCCATTGTACGATTTTTTTCCCATAGGAAAAATTGTTATGAGGGACGCCATTTGACCCAAAAAACCTAATTGTTATGCGATTTCGTTGCTATACGGGATGATTCTTGTACGAGGTTCCACTGTACTTTATTCCTGTAAGGCAGAATTCTCTGAACAGACCAATCTGATCTATCTGGAGGACACTATGTTACATAAAACATAGTCGCAGATAATATTGTTCAAACAGAAGCATTAAGTACTGTTTTCATCGGCTGAGTTTGTCATTTCCAAACTGTCATTGACTGTTGAAGGAATTTGCTTTTCATTTCTTTGCCGCCACCACAACATTTGGCCAGAAAACATTAGCTGGTTGGAGTGCCAGAAAACAGAGCTTTCTTTGGGTGGGGAGAAACCACTGGCACCAACATGTGACCACGCTGGGTCTAGACCATTTCCAGAATCTCAGAGAAAATAAGATTTCCTGGCTTGCAAGATTCAATGAGCAGGGCAAGCTTTACTAAGAAACAGCATGAATTAATTGCTTCAGAAGAAAGAGGCCCTCCCCTCAACTCATTATTCGATGCCCAGCTTCCACCTATGTATGGTTTTTTTTAATATAAAAATATAACTAGGTGACAAGTGTGTCTTTTAACTTTTTATTCCAGATTTAAATATATCTAAGGCTTACATTGGGTTCATTTGATTTGTCTTTTTCCTTCCTGTTTTTCATTAACAGCCTTCAGGCTTTGGGCTATATGTGATTCTTTTTCTGCAAGAGCTGTATCTGATATCCTCATGGAGATTGGCCATGAAGATTTTCCTGGGACCAATATAATGCAGTGGCCTTCCATCTGCATCCGGCATCACAACATGACACCCATGCCACTCATTCAGTTCTGCAGTAACTTTCTGGTCCTGAGCCCTTTTGGCACATAAAGTCCTCATCAACCCCAGGCCAGTATTGATGAAGATGCTGCCCTCCATCGAGATGGATTCAAGTGGGATTTAATCCACTTGGGGACCATCACTGTTCCCCGTGGACTTTGCCACCTGAGGCCATTAGCCTTCGGGGTTGTCAGGTTAGTTCACCGTTGCCTAATGATCGACACTGAGTCGCTGGTAGTATGGTCTACTCCAGTGGTTCCCAATGTGGGGTACAGGCCCCACAGGGGAACTTCAGTTCCCAGAAGCCTAAGCCAGTACATTGACTGATCAGTGCTTTGGGGAATTGACTTAAGCTTCTGGGAATTGAAGTCCAAACACCAGCATTTGGGAAACACTGGTCTACTCTATTACCATAGAAAGATAACCTGGCCAGACTGCAGCTATATGTGATGCCTGCAAAACTCCTTGGGAAGGAATTTGGTATAGGTATTATAATTTTTACAGGGACAAAGAACACTTCTAGGAATTGAAATATTCACTAAAAGCAGTGCAAGGTAAAAGTTAAATCCCTCTTCTCCCTGCCTTAATATGGACGACAGATGCTACTGCAAGTTTTTAATAGCATCATAAATAAGGCAGCTGGACTGGAGGCACCTTTGACAATTTGGAGGGGAAGCTTCAAGGATTCCAACCTTCATTAGCCCTTGAGGCCAGAGGTTTCCTTGTCTTGTTAGAAGATGATCACACTGCAGCAAATCCAAGGCACTGCAATCATTATTAGCTTAAGTTTAGTTTTCATATGGATTACACCATACCATGCAAGGCATATGTGGAAAGAGGAGGAGCACAAAGACCACAAGGCAGACCCAGAAGAAAGTGGAGATAAAACATCCAAGGAATATTACAACACCATCAAATAACATGAGTGGAGGTGGATAGAAGTGCCAGAACAAGAACCTTGCATCTCCCTTGACACCTGATGGGGTAAAAGAGGAATCAAAGAAGAAGAAATGGGTTACAGAATTACAAAAGATTCCAAGCTTGGTCCCTGTCATTGGCAATGTGGCTCAAGTGGCTAAGTCACTGACTGGAAGGCAGCCGGTCAGCAGTTCGATACCTGAATACTGCAGGACGGAATGAGCTTCCGTCTTTGTCCCAGCTCCTGCCAACCTAGCAGTTCGAAAGCAAGAAATTGCAAGTAGATAAATAGGGACCACTTCTGTGGGAAGGTAAACACCGTTCCATGCACTCCAGTGTCTAGTCATGCCTGCCACATGACCATGGAAACGTCTGCAGAAGCAGACAGCACTAGCTCTTCGGCTATGAAACAGAGATGAGCACTGAACCCTAGTGTTGGATAGACTGGCTTTCGAGCAAGGGTGACCTTTACCTTTACATAAGCCATTCCTTGAACGGTCCACCACATCAAAAACCCAGACAGGACTGCTGTACACCAGAAGTGACTAAGTGACAACAGGTGTACATAGAACAATTTATTTCCTTCGTCAGGTAATTTCTCTCCTCAGCTATTTGAGTGTATGATTCCTAACCAGACATTCATGAGGGAGATGATCATTCCCTGAATCTGATTTCACTCACACAGAGACTCAAAAGTTGATATTTGATGATCCCTAGCACTGGTGAGCAAACAAGACGACTTATGGAGGGTCTTACCAGATGCTGCTGGGGAATCGGATGTGCTGCTGTTTGACTCAGGTGTTCTTTTTGTGTTGTGGTGCTTTGGACCATTTCCATCACATGGATCATTCCTGGCACTGGTGCTGTTTCCTGAACTGCTCTGGTCCATAGAAGAAGAGTCTAAGCCACAGGTGCTGGCTGAAGGAGGTCCATTTTCCTTGAAAGCATCTGAGGCATTGCCAGGTTTGCTGGGAGATTCTCTACAAGCAGTGCAATTATTTGTCTCTCCGATCATTAAGGAGGAGACTCCTATGTCTTGATGTTCATGATCTCTCACATTGCTACAGGTAGATGGGTGGCAAGAGTTCTGCAGGCATTTTCCAGAGAAAACATGAATGGGGTCCATTCCACAGGAAGTATCTGTGTAATAGCAGTTTGTTAATTCCACTAGACTTTCAGTTCCTGTGAAGCACTGACTTAAACTATCATTCTCCCCCACTTCCATGGGCTCTGAGAAAGGTGAAACAGGTGTGCTTTCAGGTTGACTCAGTAAACGTAAATAATGGGGGCCATGAGCCATTTTGTCTGTGTACTCATTTTCCGTGGGAATCTGCCTGAAGTGGTCATCTTCAGATACAAGAGACAGTGCTTGGAAATTCTCTTCTGATTCACAATGGATTTTATTAGAGCCAGCTTTCTGAGTGATATGCCCATAGGGGCAACATATGTCCTCTGAAAATAAATATTCTTCAAGGTCCAGCAAATATGTCCCTTCCAGAAACAGTTGACCAGTGGGACATGCCACGTTTCCATTTACAAAGGTGTCACCATTGGAGTCCTGCCCCCAAAAAAGCACAAACAAGTATATAAGCACTTAGCAATGGAATGCTAACAATTTTGAAGGCTGCCTGAAGACTTCTGTGTAGTCACCATAGTAGCATAAAGTATGGTTTGAAAATTAAATAACACCATTGCTTGCAAAAGTTACTTTTTGGACTACAGCTCCCAGAATTCCTCAGTGCCTGACTACATGTTCAAAACCTGCAGGATTTACTTCACTTATAAAATGGGTGAATTCAAATTTTTTTTTACTGACTGCATGACACAGCCCATCATTTGTTCTCTGCTGCTAGAGAGCTTCTACTTTTTAATGTCAGGAAGATTCAATCAGACTTTTCCCTGTGTAATCATTTGTAATTATTTGTTGTAAAGATGTGGAATGTGTCTATAGGTGCTGTTTTGAAGACATAGGTGGCTGAAGGATGATGTTCAGGATTTGTAAAACATAACTTGCATTCTTTCCTCTCTCCCGAGTATCCTCCAATTTTTTAAAAATATATATTTGAGATTAGTACTACAGCAGCATTTTACCTTATATAGTACTGGGTTAGTAACTGAGTAGGTTTGGAAGGCAAAAGAAATGGGAAAGAGTTTCTTTTTAGGGACCTCTCTTGCTAATGAGAGAGCAAAAGAACTCAGACTATGAACAGGGAGAAGAGGGGGAGAAAATCCCAAGCGTATATTGTGTATATGTGTGCATTTTAAAGCTACAACTGTTTTCCCTTACTTACATTTTTGCTATAAAATACTATGTCCCCTGATAGAAATACACACAGGAACATGTGTGCGACACGCGTGAGCATAGACAGCACAGCACACACTTGCACATACTTATCAGAACCTTCAGATGTTTCCACCAATGGATATATGGGTCTGTTGGAAGTGTCCACAAACCAGCATATAAAAACCAAGTAATAATATCTGAAATAAGGTGACTATATATTATTATTATTATTATTATTATTATTATTATTATTATTATTATTATTATTATTATTATTATTATTATTATTATTATTATTATTATTATTATTATTATTACTGCTACAACTTCTCTTAATTAAAGTATTTAAAAATGTGTTGTGTGAACTTTGGTTTTGAAGGTGCTAGAAATGTCTGCCCAGCAGAGTCACTGTGAAATTCTGAGTGACAGTATTTCCATATCATAAAAATGATATTCTATTAATGTGAAATAGAATGGATTTCAATCAACTACAAGCAAAACTTTGACTTTCCCCAAGAAAATTTGTGGTTCTCTGTTCCTTGCAATTTCGCCATTCCCTCCTGTCATTTCTTATGTGGTATGGCAGCTACTGAATAGCTGTTGACAAAGCGTTGACCTTGCTTCACCACTTGACGTTCACCAGCTGCCAAGGAAATCAGAGATTAGAGGCAGTATAATATTGTGGAAATATGTGCGGGTTAGAATTCACCTTTGTCCCTTTTAGTTGTCTGCATATCACTTGAGCCCAGTACTGTAAATCTGCTGAAGAGAGAACAAAGATGTGAAATCTGTCAGATATTTGGTACAGGAAACAAGTCACCAATAAAAACATTCACCATCTACCTATGCACAGAAACCACTTCTCCCAGATTCCTTATATTAGAACAGGCCATGGTTTGGGCACCCCTGGTTTAAGCAGAGAAAATGGCAGCCTAAAATCTATCTCATCCTGGTGCAAAACTGATTGCAAGGCGCATTTTACTCCTGCTTCCAGTGGGAGGAACCATGTGACTGGCCCACTGAACCACGACTGGCAGTGAACAGTGACAATTCATTCCACATTTCAGTAGTGGTCTCACAACAACCAAAGCACCAGGATTTCTTCTTACAACATTTGGATCCAGGGCCCCAGGTGGGTGAAGCCAGTAGTATAAAAATACTGTGTAGCTGAGTGGCAATAGCAAGCTACATCACTAACCTCACACTCTGTTTCTTGATACAAGCTTTACTTCAACCATGTAGGAAAACAAGTTGAAATAAAATTTGTCATGCTGCTGATACTGAGATATAGTTTATATATTACTATATACTACTGTATTTAAATATGATTTATACATTACTAATATTACCCTCCATTACTACCAGATCCAAATCAATTGGTGCATTGCATACATAATCTGATCTTGTATCCAGATCAGTGTTTCCCAAATGCTGGTGTTTGGACTTCAATTCCCAGAAGCTTAAGTCAATTCTCCAAAGCACTGATCAGTCAATATACTGGCTTAGGCTTCTGGGAACTGAAGTCCAAACACCAGCATTTGGGAAACACTGATCCAGATCAATCCAACACCCTTAGTCCCAAGAGATTTAAGCACATGCAAAGCTATTTATTTTCACTCCTTTTCTACTTCATTGTGGATGTTGCTCTTGACAAGAAACAAGCTATTAAAAATGGCAAGATATTAGATGTAGCACTGAATTCTCTAAACTCAGTTGAGCTGAAGACTGTTTATTTTTCAATTTAATTTTTCTTAAAACATTCACATTTTAGAAGGGCATATGTCTGGATCACACACACACCAATGCATAAATGGAAGATACTGAACATTCAAGCCTAAAATAGGATATTCCACATGAACTAGGTCTTTGTTCCACCTCATGTGCCCATCAGGCTATGACTGACCTGTTAATGATGTAGCTGAGTGCAAGTGACTGGTTGGTTAGTCACATGAACTGCTAAAGGAACAATTATATATAGCCCTGGGAAGACTTGAAAGGAACAAAACAAACATTAACCAATCTACTTGCTCCTTCCCGCAAAGAAGTGGTGTTTCCATGAGTAATGTGCTTTGCTTGGACAGAAGGTGGAGAGAAAGCTGGGGGAATTAGGACATCTTCTGGGGGTGAAGTAGGGATATAAAGATATGACAGTCGTAGCACCTATCTCCTATCTCTCAAGGAAAGGGTGGTGACCCTATTTCAGCCTGCGGGTCAAAGTTAATTTCAGAGAAGTTTTAGGAACTCTGCATTCCACTGACAGAGATAATCAAAGGTAAATAAGTGAGATCCAAAAATACCATCAGGTTTTACTGTAAAACTGTCACTGCCAGTAACTAAGTCTTAAGAGAAGCATTTAAACAATTTAGGATTGGAAAAAACTGTAACCACCAAATGACGATGTCATGGGAAGAAGGTGTGGCTCTTTAGGGAACATCAAAGAATTGAAGTGGGACCATATTCAGGGCTAACTTTTTCTTGAAAGTTACCATGTATAGATTTAATTAGCAGTTAGAAGATTTGGCATCTCTGTTTCACTAGAAGTAAAAATGTTAAAATATCTGTAGATAGTATTTGAGATCTATCTGACAGGTATAGAGAGAAGGAATCCTCATGATGGATTCTGCTTTAACCTAACCCATGTTTGATTTGCAGTAGGGGTTATCATTTAAGTTCAATCAATTCAAAGGATTCTTCCTAAAGAGTAGAATAGATAATACAGGGCTAGCCACAAAACCACTTAAACCAGTCTATCATATTTTTAAGTTGACTCACAGCTTCTGCCTCAATTAACAACACAGTAAAGTCGGACTGTTCACATTTAATCTTATTTTGTCCAACTGGTGGGAACTGACCAGTCAAAATTCTACTATTTCAACTTAACTGAATTATAGATTTCTGAAAGCCAACAGTCTTAACTTTCTAGGACAATGAAAACTAAAATGGACAAATGGGATTCTGCAGCATCAGTAGAGGAGTCCTAACAATTTCAGTGGAAAGAATCAGTTTTTCACCCACAAAATGATCAGGTACAGGTGTAACTTCTTTATTAAAAAAGAATTAAAATGGTTGTGCATATGCCAACTACTTCCACACAGGTGCACAAAGGTCCCTGGATCCAGATTCCTGACAAAGTGAAGAGGACATCAGTGCTGAATTGAAGGATTCTTGTAACACAGCACTCTCTCAGAAATCTCATTAATTTCAGTAGGTTTTAAAACAAGATGACATCCTGGTGGATTGCCCCCATGGTATATAAACACACTTTGCATTAGAAGCATGTCCAAAGAAATGCTTGTAGGAGATACTCCATATGTGAAACTTCTATGGAAATGGCAAATAAACTGTGCTGAAATGCAGAACCTGAGAAATACACTGGCCAGAATTCTATTCCTAATTTAAGCACACAGAGTGTAAACTGCAGTGAACTGTCACTAATTAATGTGATGCACTAAGAAGCATGTACCAGTTGTAGAATCAGGTATGTGGCTTGTAACACAACTGGTGCCTTGCCAAGCAGTTCAGTGCAGTTAGTTATGCAATTTAACTCATGAATAGATAAATCACCTATAGGATTCTGGCTAGTAAAGGTTAAATTAAAGATAAGTGTAGTAATTTATATACAGTACTAGTTTTTAATAAAGTAATTTAAGCAAAGCACAAAGGTAGCATGCAGTTTTTATAGTAAGATAAAACAACTTTAGGAGCCACATACCTTTCACTGTTTTTCCTTTGTTATGATAGTATATAACAAGGACCACAATTCCAACGAAGGCAACGAAGAGGAGTGGAGCAATCAACAAATACAATAAAACGTTGGTTTCTGGAAAATGAGCAAATCATGTCTGAACATTCAGGAAGTTCAGAGTCCAGTACAGTTTTTAAACTAGTTATATTCTTCCAATATAATAAATTATTTTGAATTTAACATAAAGTCAGTGGGATCCCTCCCCCAAGGATGTTGTTTCCTTCTGTTGAATTCACAAGCTTCATCAAAAAGTGCACAAAGGAAAAATGAAAATTATCATTACAAAACAACAACATTGCAATTATGCTTGTATAAATCCTATTTTGATTAAACTTGCAAAGCGAGATACCAAATCACTGGGACTAATATTTGGTCTATTAATTTTAATGTCAAGAATAATAATATGAGAATTTAGAGGACCTAGGAGATACAGAGCAAAATGCACACATGAACATTTATATCTGAGAAGGCTAAAGAGTCTAGTGTGTATTTCACTCCATTCCCACAAAGTCATAGGGAAAATTAATGTAAATCCTATAAACCTTTTGTCCATGACTACTTCTCACAGTTTGCATGTGTTAATGCTGGTTCTTATACATTAGCATTACCTTGTTAAAGAAAACATGACCCTTTGTTTCTAAACAGTCATGTAAGCTTTCTAAAAATTAATTCATTGATTAATTTGGAATACTGTTATATTATCACATTCTAATTTTTTTAATTGCCAAAAAATTTCAGTAAAAAAATAAAGTCATGAGAAGCGTTCATTGTTACTCAATTCTTTCCTAGCTTTGCCACTTACCAGCTTGTGCGTGTGTTTCCAGTTGCTTCTTGCAAACTGCATCGGACCAATTATTCCCAGGACTTTTTTCCTCCATTCTCAGAGCTGTGCAACTTGAGAAAGAAACAATGAAAGAAAAGGAATTGTGAATCACATATTGTACCTTTCAAGTTACAAATACATGGTCTCTCTCAGCTGTATAAACATTGCTATGAGCAGGATCAAATTGGGGGCTTAAGTAGATTCTGCAAAAGATCCAGAATTAAGCAGCTGCCCTCCAGGCCCTGCCATCTCCGCCCAGAGAAGAAATTGCTGCCGGCTGCGGGTGGTGAGAGAATGCTCCCTCCCTCCCTCTGGGCCCTACCACTGATGCCTGGAGGTCGATAAAAGACTGCTGGAGGCTGGCGGTAAGAGGATGCTCCCGCCCTCCCTCCTGGCCCCATCATCTCCGCCCAGAGGAGAAGAAATTGCTGCCGGTTGCAGGCACTGAGAGGATGCTCCCGCCCTTCCTCCGGGTTCTACCACTGATGCCCAGAGGTCAATAAAAGGCTGCTGGAGGCCAGCAGTGAGAGAATCCTCCCTCCCTCCGGGCCCTGCCATCTCCGCCCGGAGAAGGCATTGCCGCCGGTTGCGGGCGGTGAGAGGACACTGTATCTATGATATTTGACTATACTGCTACATTGTATTGCTGTATTGTTACACTGCATTATTGGATTGTATCTCTACATTGTATTGTTTGATTGTACTGCTATATTATTGCTCGACTGTATTTCCACTTTATTGCTGTTTTTGCTGTGTGGTGTTCTATCATAGTAATGTTATGCTCTATTATTGTATTGCATTGTATTGTATTATTGATTTTGTGAACCACCCTGACTCAGTTTTTACCAAGTAGGGCAGTATATAAATTGAATTAATAATAATAATAATAATAATGTTGCATCATCGTCATGCCAGCCAGGGGCTGCTGGGGTGGTTCAGTGGTTAAGAAGCTCGCCTTGTGAGCTAGAAGACTGGCAAGTCGTCAGTTCAAGATCCAGAATGAGCTCCTGTCTCTGTCCCAACCTAGCAGTTCAAAAGCAAGAAATTGCAGGTAGATAAATAGGGGCCACTTCAGAGGGAAAAGATCTTGGGGACATGAAAGGAGACTCATTTGGATGTCCCCCTGAGCAGTTTCTCCAGCAAAAATCCTTTCTACCCAGAGTAATTTCTGATTTGAAATTATTATTATCATGCCAGCCTGTCTCTAGAGCTGACAGTCAATACTGTGAGATAATGCTGGAGTAGTGCCTAGTATAGTATAGTGCATTCACATAGATGCTACAAGGAAGAGGGAATGAGGAAGTGTAGCCTTCAGTATTCAGCAAAGCTCTAAAACAGAACTATAGACATGTATTCCTAGCTTGTGAAGTTCCACTGATCTTTGTGGGTAGAATGTTAGACTGAGAAACAGATTCAAGTCCCCACTGAGCAGTGTAACTGAAACAGTGTCCTTGAGCAGCCACTCTCTGTAATCTTGACCAACTCCAGTGTTGGCAAACCTATGGCACGCATGCCAGAGGTGGCACACAGTGCCCTTTCTGTCAGCATGTGTGCCGTCATGGTTAAACAACACCCCGCACCACCCCTGCCAATGGGGAGGGGAGAGGGGAGTCTGAAATCCTGCCTGAAAGGTGCCGGTTTCATGCGTGCAGCAGTTGCATGCGTGCACACGTGCCGCCACATGGATGCATGCACACATGTGGGGGTACATGCACTCACATGACTCACCAGTGTGCCTCAAGCAGTGCACACTCACGAACCCAAATGATGCCACTGGAAGCATGCCGGCGACATCACATGGGTGCGTGGGCATGTGCAGTGCCTACCCACATGCCGCCGCCACCAACTTGGACATTCAGTCTCTAAAAAGTTCTACTTTACTGGCCTATTTTGAAATCAAGTATGACTGGAAAGAGAACCATTCATAAGTTTGATGAAGTGGACCTGATCCACGAAAGCTAATACAGTATTAAAATACAGCAGTTAGTCTTTAAAGGGCCACAACATTTTTGTCTTTTTGTTTTGTTTGCACTTTGATATGTTTCTAAAATGTAAGCAAGAGGTACAGTGAGATTTTCTCAATGATTTTACTGTATCAGATGTTTCTGTTACTTACTTCGTCCAGGTTCTGCAGGCCTCAGTTGCAGAAGAGACATTAGAGAAGTAGCCTCTAGGACACTGTATGCACACTGTATCTTTATTTTGTTGTACTAAGAGAAATAAAACAAACAAAATTACTTAGCAGTGCAGCTTTGCTCGACGAGCCACACTGTTAAAGATATTCTCTTCGCACAGAAGGAAGAAGTGGTCTTATGGCATTTGCTGACAGAAGCAAACTGAGTGGTCCTGTGTTCTGTGCACCTTTACCTGAGGAGGGGAGTGTACCACTTTGTCACACGCAGCATAAAATCTTAGGCTGATCCTGGCATAAACCATGGAAAGAATCCACTAATGTTTACAATAAATGCCATAGAAAACCCTGGACTCATCTATACACTTAAAAAACAACCCTTCCCAGAGTTATTAAATCAAAACAAAATCTTACTAGGATATTTCACTCCATAACCCAGAGGGCATTTTGTGTTTCGGCGGCAGCAATCACAGTCTTCATTCCAGTGATAGCCAGCAGTGCAGGCACACTGTCTCTGGGAGGTGCTATTTCCTGGATTCACTTCTATTAAAGCTTTCCCTTTAAGCACAATAAAAAGGAAATACAGATAGGTGTTAAAACAAAAACGATTTCCTTCACAGCTTCTTTTAGAGATCTCAGCATCAGACAAAGCCATAGGCACCCTAGGTCACATCACAGGCAGGTGAGACTGAGGATCTGTCTTGGCTGATGGAAGTTTTGCTGCTTGTGCTGCTTGCAGGATTGTTTTATGTCAGCAAAAACATCTGATTATCATAACATGAAGTCTCCATTGCTTTGAAAGTTGCAAATTACTTTGCTCCCGTTTGGCAACTGTTCATCAGGAGGTAAACAAAGGGTTTCATTTGCATGTTGCTTGTGCAGACGTGGTGATGATGGAAGAATCCCATTTCCCAAAGAATAATGTTCCATTGTCTTCTAATCCCAAAATCGGTGCCTCAAGTGGCTAAGACTCTGACTGGGAGGCAGAAGGTCAGCAGTTTGCTTCGCGAGTACTGCAGGATGGAATGAGCTCCCATCTCTGTCCCAGCTCCTATCAACCTAGCAGTTCAAAAGTAAGAAATTGCAAGTAGATAAAAAGGGACCACTTTGGTGGGAAGGTAACAGCATTCTGTGTGCTCCGTTGTCTAGTCATGCCTGCCACATGACCATGGAAATGTTCGCAGAAGCAGACAGCACTGGCTCTTCGGCTTTGAAACAGAGATGACCACTGAACCCTAGAGTCAGATACGACTGGCTTTCAAGCAAGGGAAACCTTTACCTTTACCTATAGTTTGACCCACAGAGAGCAACTGGAAAACTACCTGTTGTACCTGTAGTGACCCAAACTGCACATGAACTGTATTATAGGAGAAAATTCAGGGATACTGTACATGTAAACATATGTGCTGGAAAAAAGCAAACAGGATGATAATGGAAGTTTAGGAGAAATCTCCCCCTTACATGCATAGGACCTCTTGAACAGCACAGCTGAATACACAATTGCTCAGCTTGAGTCAGTTCCCAATAGTAGAAAGAGGGGGACAGAAACATGATGTAACTGTAATCAAAAGCACAATCATGATTTTAATAGAATGCCTTCTCCATGGAGGCTTAACTGGGCTTGGCACAAAGTTATACAATAAGACTCTTCACCCTGGTTTTCATGACTCAGTGGTCAAGGATTGCTCTGATCTACTGACCTATAGATATCTGCCTGTTATTTTATTATTTGCAACTGCTTTATAATTGTTTAAGTTGCTTTACTATTTACACCCAATCTTGAGATCTCTAGATAAAGGGGCAGAATGCAAATATTTTAATAAAGAAATTATAATTGTGCATGGCATTTTGCAAGCCAAACAAGGAAGCTTTTTGATGGCCTTCCCCGCCCTGCAGACTTTCTCCCCTTTCTGCCTGTGCCCCTCCTAAACTGTTCCACCTGTCTCTCTCCAAAAGCCACTCCTTGACAGATGGATGCATTTTAATCTATCAACATGGTTAAACAAGAGTAAAACAAACTCAGTCCCGCTTATACATTTATAACCCAGCATCGTGTTCCAACTAACATAATCACAAAAGTGGCAAGAACCCAAAAGAGAGTCACAACAACGCCTTTCTGTGTTTTCCTTACCATGATCACATATTTTATGAAGCAAGCATTTTTCTTCTTCATTCCAGATGTCCATGTATTCATTTGGGCCACATGGTCGGCAAACAGTCTCTGAGGTGGCAGTGCATCTGGCAGACATGTAGGTTCCTGCGAAAGACAGGATAAGAAACTGATCACATTTTATGTTCCTGGAAATCAATAGGTAAATCTTTAAAATGGGCTTAACTGCAGTGTCAGGATTATTTTCATCCTCTGAATTAGTCTTCTTATTCAAGTGCTGTATCCAATTATGAATATTGGTTATCATCATGGCAATCAGTCATGAAGATTATTCTGGGACAATATAACGCAGTGGCCTTCAATTTGCCTTCTGCATCATAGCATGACCCCCGTACCACTGATCCAGTTCCACGAGTCACTTTATGGTCCTGGGACCTTTTGGCACACAAAGTCCTCA
The DNA here is from genome assembly GCA_030440675.1 of Furcifer pardalis. Lineage (NCBI taxonomy): Eukaryota > Metazoa > Chordata > Lepidosauria > Squamata > Chamaeleonidae > Furcifer > Furcifer pardalis. Next base: position 126,671,285 of record CP126891.1, read on the forward strand.
CCAGTATTGACGAAGCTGCTGCCCTCCATCGAGATTGATTCAAGTGGGATTTAATCCACTCAGAGGCTGTCACCCTTCCCTGTGGACTTTGTCACCCAAGGTCATTAGTCCTCAAGGGTGCCAGGTTAGTTAATCACCACCTGACGATCATATTCAATCACTGGCATTATAGTCTACTGTCTTACCATAGCACAATAATTTGGCCAGACTGGATTTTTCCAATTAGGATATCTCAATTAATTTACTGAATTGAGGTTTTGCAAATGTTTGAATCTTACTATGAGCATGTCCAGGCAGAGCATATAGCTTGGGCGTTGCAGCTCTTTGGGTTTGAGCCACATTTGTTTTTTATGTAGAGTGCTCACACCCTGTCGTCCACCCACCCCTCCTTTTAAGCTTGTGTGTTCTTATTCTGGCATAATATTAGGGCTCCATTTCTTTGGAGCACTCTCAGTGACCCCATTGTATAGCCCATTGTGTAGGGATGGTTAGTTTGCACCCAAAGGGAACTATGGGCAGTGTTATCTAAGGTGACAATCTGGTGATGTATGTAGTGGATTGTGACATTAAGATGGACAGTGAAGAAATCCTTTCTTCTACCTTCATTTTGACTATTTTTAAAACTATTCCCCTCACCAAAGCAGTGCAATTCTAGACACAAAGGGAATGTGATAGACTAGGTTTCAATTTGTGCCTCATTCTGAATTCAGAGTTGACATTATGGGAGTAAAATAGGTGCATACAATGGTTGAGTCAATATCATGATGCATTAATTAGGTGTAACACACTAGGTCAGGGATTCTCAACCCGTGGCCCGTGGTGCCATTTCATGTGGCCCACCACCACCTCTACCACACCAGGAAGTGCCATGTGGTGGAGGAAGGGCAAAATGACCATCTGGCCCCTGAAGCTGCCTGAGGGACTGTGACCTGGCCCCCATCTTAAAAAGGTTGAGAACTCCTGCACTAGGTGCTTCACTATATAAGAGCCCTGGTGGCATAGTGGTTAAAATGCTATACTGCAGCCAGAACATTGTGAGTTTGATCCTGACCAGGACTCAGGGTTGACTCAGCCTTCCATCTTTTAGAGGTTGGTAAAATGAGTAGCCAGCATGTTTGGGCAAAATGCTAATTCACTTGTGAATCTCCCAGAGAGTGCATTAAGTGTTATCGGGTGGTATATACGTGTAATTTGCTAATTGCTCAAGTGGTTAAGACGCTGAACTCAATGACTGGAAGATCGGAGTTCGATTCCCGAGTACTGCACGACGGAGTGAGCTCCCATCTCTGTTCCAGCTCCTGCCAACCTAGCAGTTCGAAAGCAAGAAATTGCAAGTAGACAAACAGGTACCACTTCGGTGGGAAGGTAAACAGCATTCTGTGCACATGCCTGCCACATGTCCATGGAAACATCTCCAAATATAGACAGCATTGGCTCTTTGGCTATAAACAGAGATGAGCAGTAAACCCTAGAGTTGGATATGATTGGCTTTTGAGCAAGGGTGACCTTTGCCTTTACCTATATTGCTTCCTTTAAGAAAAAGGAAAGGAAAGGGTGAAGGCCCATGAATGATGATTGTGAAAGGAGCCAAAAAAGACAAGGGGAGTGCCAATAAGCAGACAAGGTGGAGCTATCTGAAGAGGTCAGGATCCTTGATACAGAAAAAGAAACATCTAAAGTCTGGATGCTAAGATTGTTCCAGCGATCCTCAGGGAGAGAGATAAGTGATTGAAGTAAAGATAAGGAACTTTTCAGCACAACACAAAGTCCCCAGACTGGACACACTCTGTGTCCTTACATAGAGCTACCATGGCTGAAACACAGCATGGTAGACCAGGTAGCTTAGCTCTTACCAGGAGATTTCACTGAATTTTCAGAAAGCTATTTAAAATAATAGCTGAAATCCTATTGGTTAGTGTAGCAAGTCGCAAATAAAGTAGGCCCATATGAATTAGTTGAGCTGATGGAGGAGTTGGCTACTCTAGTGCAACCTACTAAGCTATGCAATAGGATTCCAGTCAGCATTTGACATACCGAAATAAGTTATTTACCTGCCTTGGCTTAGTTGACACAAGAGTTCACATGTTTTTAGGTTACATACTCAAGACTCAGTTCCATCTTAGAGGACATCTCCTGTCTGGCTTCTAAAGCTACAGCTATGATTCATCTTCCCTAATTAATGACTCAGAAATAATGTCTTTGAGCGCTGCCCCTTCTAGGAGGAAATTATCTAAACTCTTTCAACACATAAAATAGAGAAGTAGTCTTCAAAATATGCTGCTCTGTCCTTGGAGAACCAAGGGCTTGCTCACTGTCCATTACATCTGTATTCCCTTGAATCAACTGATACATTATTATCATGATTTGGACCATGATTCTTATGCAATCTCTTGTATCCATATCAAGATTTACATATTTTTATGAAGCTGGCATATTTAATCTAATCTTTTCTTTATCTCCTGGAGAACTGGACCTCTTTTCTGTTCAGCTAAGAGGACTGAATGTTTCAGATCCTTTTCCAGATCAAGACAGCTTCACCATGTCCAGTGTCTAATAAACTGCTACTGAGCCAAATCACTGACACCCTGTCTCATATAACAAAGATGGTGCTATGAAAAAAGGATGGTTCTTTTAACAGTTGTGTGGAAGTGAAGTTTTCATGAAGGGGAACTTACCTGGCTAACTCTTTTTATAAACTATTAAAGATACTGCTGGCAGGTCATCTTTTTTCTGTGACTACTCGAAGTCTGGTCCCCCCATTCCTTTCTGAATCCCTTTGGGGCAGACTCCAGTACTGTATGCTAGGAATTGTTTGTTCATTCATTGTTCATCTGTCTATCTATCATTTATCACAGGGACTGTAATGGATCAAGTGGTGAAGATAACTTGACGACTGGAAGGTCAGCTGGTCAGCAATTCAAGACCCAAGTACTGCACGACAAAATGAGCTCCCATCTCTGTCCCAGCTCCTGCCAACCTAGCAGTTCAAAAGCAAGAAATTGCAACTAGAGAAATAGGTACCACTTCGGTGGGAAGGTAAACAGCGCCCTGTGCACTCTGCTGTCTAGTAATGTCTGCCACATGTCCACGGAAATGTCTGGAGATGCAAACAGCGCTGGCTCTTTGGCTGTAAACAGAGATAAGCACTGAACCCCCGAGTCAGATATGACTGACTTTCAAGCAAGGGTAACCTTTACCTTACACTGTAACATATAAACTGCTTCCAAAATTCACCTATTTGAGGAATTTCCAGACATCGCTGCAATTACTAAAACTTGAGAGATGCCTGCATGCGCATTCATGGTGCTGTTTGATCTGCTCTGGGAATGGGCTGATTTGCCCTTTTGCCGGTGACCACACAAAATAAATATCAATGTGAACCAGCTCAAATCCCAGAGCATTCCTTCCATGCACTTTTCGGCTTCTCAGGGGCCAGTCTCTTAACAATGTAAGTAGATTCAATTAAAGCACGTGTGAGCACTGGGATCAAACCAAAGTGGTTGGCTAACACATCAGCAATGCTTTAAAATGGCTTTTTAAAAAGCCATCTCCTAACATCACTGAAGCACTCTGTTGTTGTTCAGTTCCGCAGTCAATTCTGACCCTTTGCGACCCCGTGGACCATTGTCCGCCAGGCACTCCTGTCCTCCACCATCCACCTCAACCTGCCGAGCTCTGTGCCCATTGTGTCTACAATACCATCTAGCCATCTCATCTTGGGCCATCCCCTTCTTCTTTTGCTCTCTACCTTTTCCAGCATCAAGGCTTTCTCAAGTGAATCTTCGCTTCTCATTTGATGTCCAAAGTACTTTAGCTTCATCTTTACTATTTGCCCTTCTAAGGAGCAGTCAGGGTTAATTTCTTCTAAGATTGACCTATTTGTTCTCCTCGCTGTCCAGGGGACTCTCAAAACTCTCCTCCAACACCACAACTCAAAGGCATCTATTCTTCTGCGCTCAGCTTTCCTAATCGTCCAGCTTTCACAACCATACATTGCCACCTGGAATACTACTGCTTTGACTATTTAAAAAAATGCAGAACTTTCCCTCCCTTTCCCATCAAAGATAAGCAGCAAATAAAATTTAAAGACAAAACTTCATTAACTGTCCAAGTTTGCTTAAACCACTTAACATTCCTGAGAAATGGAGATCTTTCCCTTTAAAAGGGAGCCTTGATCATGCTAAAAAGGTTCACTTGGATTTGATGTGGTTGATATACTAAATGGTATACCACACCTGAAAGCAATCTTGTTTAGCTGGATCTATACCAAAACAGGTAAAGATAATTCAGTTGTCTAGTCATTCCCTTACAAATACATTTATAGCCATGATCACTGAATTTCTGAAAGTGAGCCTAATTATGACTTCACTGGACTAAAATGTTCTGCATAACGTGAATTAATAACAATAATATTAACACTTGTATAGCACTTTCAAGCTTTCAAAGAGTATCATGTGCATTAATCTGGTGGTAATCTAACACCCTGGAAAGAAAGTCAGTACTGTATTAGTATCCCCCTTGTAGAAATGTCACCAAGGTACATGTGCAGTGTCTTTTGTGTTGGCATTTCCCTGAAAGTTCTCCATGGCATCACAGGCACTGAGGAAGAATATGCTAACAAGGCTCCATGGTCTCTCCTTTATTTCAACTCCCAAAACATCTAAAGTGGCAATGCAATCCGCTTGTAGTACTAGTACTAGTTAGTACTAGTAAACATGTGTCTTTTAAAAAGCATTTAATTAAGAAAAATATTTTGATTAGTGAATAAGGACAATTTTAGCATATTTACCTGGTTCACATTTGGTGCAGCATCGCCCAGCATACTCGTACTGTTGATCGCTTTTACAAGGAGAAGCAATTTCTAAGGATACCTAAAGGACAGCAGAGGGAAAAAAAGATATTGTGACATTAAGTTAACAAATGCATTGAGAAGAAAATATTTTCATTGCCAAATATGGATATGACTGTGTCTGACTACAGTTGCCTGGCCTAGGATTGTTACAATATAATTTGCTATATATCAAGGATGCTTCCAGCTTTTTATGAATGAATCATTCTGCCTCATTCATGGACTTTTACAAAGGCTGTCTTCATCTTGCCCCCACCATGTTTTCCTACCACTTCTCTCTCTTTTTTTCGCAATAAAATCCATTTTGAAAGAAAAGACAGACTGTTTTTTGATTGAACTTGCTACCCAAGTTGGAAACTGGTAAATAATTTTGGGCAAAATGTCCTATCATTCCTCTGTCAGGATGGAAGCAAAATAATGGTGATTAATATCTCCCCATAATTTTCTCCCAAACTTCCATACTTCTTTCTCCTCCTTTTGTATACTGAGGCAATCTAACTTAGGGCACTTCCAGATAGTTGGCTCGGTAGTGTTGTTAATCAAAAGACATGCCTTTCCCTTGCCAGAAAAGTTCTTGTGATAAGAAAACTGACAGAAGGTGTGACAGGAAAAAGCACAGGAGATTTAGAAATGAAATCAAGTTCTGAATTCTCCTTTCTCTGCTGTAAAACTCCAGGAAAGGTGATTTTCTGTGAAAAAACCTAATTTGGAAGCAACTCCTAATTGGGAAGCCAAGAAATACTGCAGAGAGACTTCAGTCTTTAGAGCTTGGACATAGTAAAGGTTGCTCTTGCTTGAAAACCAGTCGTATCCGACTCTAGGGTCTGGTGTTCATCTATTTGTAGCCAAAGAGCCAGCGCTGTCTGTGTCTGCAGACGTTTCTGTGGACATGTGGCAGGCATGCCTAGACACCAGAGTGCTCGGAACGCTGTTTACCTTCCCACCAAAGTAGTACATATTTATCTACTTGCAGTTTTTTGCTTTTGAACTGCTAGGTTGGCAGGATCTGGGACAGAGACTGGAGCTCATTCCGTCCTGCAGTACTCAGGAATCGAACTGCTGACCTGCCGATCTTCCAGTTGTCAAGTTCAGTATCTTAACCACTAAGCCACCTTCGGTAAAGTTAAAGGTTTTCCTTTTCTCGAAAGCCAGTCGTATCTGACTCTACGGGTCAGTGCTCATCTCTGTTTCTAAGCCGTAGAGCCAGCGCTGTCTGCTTCTGCAGACGTTTCCATGGTCATGTGGCAGGCATGACTAGACACCGGAGTGCATGGAACACTGTTACCTTCCCACCGAAGTGGTCCCTATTTATCTACTTGCAATCTCTTGCTTTCGAACTGCTAGGTTGGCAGGAGCTGGGACAGAGACGAGAGCTCATTCCGTCCTGCAGTACTCGGGAATCGAACTGCTGACCTTCCGCCTCCCAGTCAGCGTCTTAGCGACTTGAGCCACTGCAGTCCACCTATCAAGCTACAAATAACATACATTTCTCCCTTCCAGTCCCGTGCCATCCCTCTGATTTCTGTTTCCAGACATAATCACTTCTAATGCGCTTTTCCTCTTAGGGGGATAATCAAATTACAGTATAGTTAAAAGTAACATTAGTATGTGGAAATGAAATTATTGTACTGGTATAACAAATAACAGTTTCTAGGTAAGAGGCATTTTAAAGATAATTTCAGAAACTTTCTGATAGCATTCTTGAAGCTTACGCCATTTAAAATCATAATCCTTTTTAAAAATAGGTAATTAAAAAGTAAACAAAGGAACACATAATACTGTACAACCAATTGCTTTCTACCATTGCAACAAGTAACTGCAATTAATCATTTTAAAAAACAAAATGTTAAGTAAAAGAAATTACTTTTAAAAAGAGAGGATTCACTTGAGAAAGCCTTGATGCTGGGAAAGGTGGAGGGCAAAAGAAGAAGGGGGCGGCCGAAAATGAGATGCCTAGATGGTATTGTAGACGCAATGGGCACAGAGCTGGGTGGGTTGAGGAGGACGGTGGAGGACAGGGTGCCTGGTGGACAGTGGTCCACGGGGTCTCAAAGGGTCGGAGTCGACTGTGCGACTGAACAACAAAAAAGTTGCTGATAGTTTGGTGAGAGAGTTGAAACGGTGCTGCTTCCCAGAAATGTACATAGATGTTTGTTTTGTTCCTGTGGTGTCTTTGGTCAAACACATTTTTGAAGCACTACAGAAACTTGAAATACCAGTTTATTGGAGACCAGGAAAAGAACCTGCTTTCAGCTGGGGGGAGGGGGGGAAGAGATCTCCAGTAATAGTTTAAAAGGCTATTCAGTCAAACCTCTCATAAAGAGCACCTCGCTTCATGAGTAACTCACTTAAAGAGCAGAATTTTCTCTGAATGTTTGTTTCGCTTAACAAATAAAACCAACCAAAAACTCGCTTAACAAATAAATCGGAGTTCGCAATCCCCCCCACAACTGGTCACTTACAATGGTGTTTCACATAAAAAACAAACTCGCTTAAAGAGAAATCCTGTGGAACGCATTATGCTCTTTAAGCGAGGTACAATTGTACTGTACAGTAATACCTTCGATAACGTTTACCTCGGATAATGGTAAAATCGCATAACGTTAAGTAATCTGGGGAGGAGAATTGGATCGAATAACGTTAAGGTCCTATGAGATGTATCGGATAACAACCCCTAAAGCCTGTGCGGTTACAATGTATCTCTATGGAGCTTTAATGTTATCTGATCCATCTCATAGGATTTTAACATGCATCGGATAACACTAAAAATCGGATAACACCAAGACTTGTGGAACCAAGTCTTAGCGTTATCCGAGGTATTACTGTATATACAGCTTCAACACTGACTATCCAACTTGCTTCCCTTTTTCATGAATAGCTTTTCACATCTACCATTTATGAAAATACAATTAGTATTTACATGCACTCCAATGACAGAAGATAATTTCATCAAAGATGGGAAAATCCCAGATTTCATAAGAAGTGTAATCCATCTTCTTCAGAAGGTAGTGAATAGTGGCCTGTATGTTTGTGATCTTTTTAGGTAATTGTTTGAAACTGCTTGGTTGACTTACTCAAATGGTTGCACTTGCATTAGACATTAATGAATACACATACTGTATCATCTAAATTAAGCTGTGAAAAGTACTGGAATAATCATGAGAGAGATGGTTTCAAGTACAATAAAAACCCAGGTTACGATGGAGGTCCGTTCCAAAAGCCTCGCGTGTAACCCAAAAGAAATGTAACCCGAAACATCCATAGGGATGCATTGGAAAATAAAAAAATGGTCCTGAATTGAAGGTTGCAAACCGAAACAAATACATTAAAAATTTGTAAACCGGGACGGCATTTCCATAGGATTTACCATTGTAAACCGGAGCAAACTTAACCTGAGGCAGTTGTAACCCAGGGTTTTACTGTACAGCATAAGCATATGAATAAACCTATCTGTGTATGTGTGCGTATGACTGTATCTGTCCTGCAGCCAAAATGTTGTGTGTCTGATCCTGACCAAGAACAAGGTTGACTCAGCCTTCCATCCTTCTGAGGTCAGTAAAATGAGCAGGTTGGGGGCAAAATGCTAATTAACTTCTGAACTGCCCAGAAAGTGCACTAAGCACCATTGGGCAGTACTGTATATAAATGTACAGTAGTTGCTATTGCTATGTAATTTGGCTCTGTTGAATTTGGTGATGTCCTCTGTTTATATCAGTGGTTCCCAACATGGGGCCCACATCCCACAGGGGCATTTCAATTCCCTGAAGCCTAAGTCAGTATATTGGCAGATCAGTGCTTTGGGGGACTGACTTATGCTTCTGGGAATTGAAGTCTAAAAACCAAAGGTTGGGAAACACAGGTTTCGATCATTCTCCACCACATCTGTGGAAACCAAGCAAGCTTAGGAGTGGATGGTCTACGATGCAGAAATCTTCTTCCATACTTTATGCCCAACACCCACCATCTGGTACTTTAGGCAATGACCTCACTGTGCCTCATGAAAGAGCCAGCCCTTTCAAAAATTCATGCAGGGGATCATAAATGTGATTCCCTCCCCTGCTTTATTTCTAGGGTGCTGCTGGTGAGCATGAGCAGGAATAGTTCTTATTCTCTTTCACAGCTGATGGATTATCCAGTCTTCTACAAATTTATCTCATATGTGGGCTACTGTGGTGTATAGCAGGCATCTTGTTTTGGGTGCATCATTTTTCTGGTTTGGGATTTTTCTAATAAAGTGTTCATCTTCACAAATTGATATCACACCCTCTTCCTTCAGATAGAAAGTGCAGTGTGAGAATCTAGCTGCAAAAAGAGTAAGAGTTCAAGCTGTTAACAATTCAGAACCCAACAGAAAGTGGTCAAGTTACACCAGCAGGACCACAGATGACAGACCTACCAAGTGCTAATGGAACCACAATGTACCTGGTTGTGTGCATTATCACTATCGTCCTACCACCTCTATTCTCTTGTCTGGCATGATTTCTTATCAGGTGTAACAAAACATATGAACAAAGGATGCGATTTTGTGCAGCATTCTCCCTTTTGTTGAGTAAGCATTTTACTGTAGCTCCTTCTCCCTACTTTCCACACATGTAGTACAAATCTCTATGGAGTCAGAGCCTACATTGATACAACAGACTTCAAATAAGCTGGAACTCTAATTGAAAAGAATTCATGTGGTGCCTCTGTAAACTCAAGTGAACATCCTAAGAACCCTTCTATGGGAAAACTGCAGTGTACACATAGATTCTGGGGTGAGACAAACTGAATATATGGCAACACAAATGGAGCTACTTAGCACAGTAAAAGTAAAGGTCGCCCTTGCTCGAAAGCCAGTTGTATCCGACTCTATGGTTCAGTGCTCATCTCTGTTTACAGCCAAAGAGCCACTGCTGTCTGCGTCTGCAGATGCTTCCATGGACATGTGGCAGGCATGCCAGAACAGAACACTGTTTACCTTCCCACTGAAGTGGTCCCTATTTATCTACTTGCAATGTCTTGCTTTCAAACTGCTAGACTGGCAAGAGCTAGGACAGAGATGGGAGCTCACTCTGTCATGAAGTACTTGGGCATCAAACTCCAACCTTCCAGTCAGTGAGTTCAGGGTCTTAACCACCTGAGCCACCACAGTCACCTCAGCATATTCTACTCCTTATCTGAGTGTTACTATATTCATTTAGGATAATTACTGGACAGGACTGTGGTTGGCAAGGTCAAGTGGCAGAACATTTTGGATTTACAGCTCTAGAACCCAGGCAGTGTGCAAATCAGCCAAGCAGCCTTTCCAAGTTTTGATTCTATAAATGACCAAAGCAATTTACTACTTGATAAGTGGCTAACAGGTTGCATGGATGTTTAAAGACTAGTCAAAATGCTCACTCGTATGCATATATTTTTAAAGAATCTCTTCCTTTTGGCTCAGTTTGCCAGTTCCTCATAGTATAAAAACCTTTAACAGTAACTTGGGCAAAGTCCTTAGTTTTAAGGAACAGTATGCAAATCCTTAAGAGAACACAGAACTAAATGTTAGAGAATAGCAGGAAATCTATATATCTAGTGAGAGTTCTGCTTTGAAAAAAACTGCTACAGTAACTCATAGTGAAGCCATTCTGTGACCTTTATGATAAAAGGAAATGAAACACTCCAAGTGAGAACAATGAGAGTGCTTTGTATAGCAATATCATTCGCCACCTTGATAAAATGCCAGCAATAAAGCAACTAAAAAAACTGGTTTCTCTTAATACCAAGATTAACAATAAAATAAATAAAGTCCATGTTCATCGTTTATTTCCTTACTAAATTGCCAGTGCTTTGCCATTCAACTTGATGCCTGTCAGCGTCTCTTCCAAAAGACAGTGTCAAACATTCTCCTCAGGCCTTGTTGTTACAGGTAGCCACACAAAGGTGGTGTGGAAAGTCTCAGTAAGGAACTGGGCCTTCTTGGTGATGGCCCAGTTTTTATGGAACACTTCCTTTAGAAATTTCCTAGGCCACCTCCTTCCTTTTGTAAACCAGTGGAAACAGAGCTTTCTAAGCAAGCTTAAAAAAAAAAAACACCTCCCTGTGCATTAGACTTTTTTTGTCAATCAATATGTTTCTAATTTATTCCAACAGTTGCCATATGGCTTTATTTTTCTTATTTGATCTTTTTGGTATGGTTTGTATTACACTAAAAAACCGGATAACGATTGGATTGGATAACGCTAAAATCACATAACGTTATGTAATCTGGGGAGAACAATTGGATCAAATAACGTTAAGGTCCTATAGGATGGATCGGATAACAACCGCTAAAGCCTGTGTGGTTACAATGTATCTCTATGGAGCTTTAACGTTATCCGATCCATCGCATAGGATTTTAACATGGATCGGATAACACTAAAATTCGGATAACACCAAGACTTGTGGAACCAAGTTTTAGCGTTATCCGAGGTTTTACTGTATATATTTTTATTCTCTGTCTGTCAGGTTGGGCTGGTGGATTGGATTTTTACTTTCACTTTGTAAACTGTGCAGGGTAATGGCATCTACGTGCATCTACTCAGAATTACCGGTATGTCCTACTGAATTCAATAGGACTTGTTCTTAGGTAAATGTATACAGGACTGCACTCATAGTCTCTAAGGGAGCTGCATTTCATTTTTGACATTATTATTATTAAACCAAATTGACACCAAAGCAAAATACAGACAAAGGCATTTTTTATAATCTTTCTTCTGTCCCATGTAGAAAACTGCATTTTGCATTTGCCTATTTTCTCTCTCCAAGCCTACAGAAGAGATCTGTGCCCTGTCCCAAAACAACAGACAGATTTCAGAAAGGCAGATAAGCCAGGTTTTGTTTTTTTGCAACATCGCGAACTGAGAATTTTTGCTGGCAAAACTCAATGACTGAAAAAGTAACCATACTGGCCATGCCTCATCCCTTTTCTTTAATATAGAAGGGTACACCAAGCTCAAATAGGTACAGTGGAAAGAGGGCGGGGATCACCAGAATTCAAACAGCAACTATTAGAGTAGTTTAGGGAAAATATATTTTTATGATGTTATTGAGCAATCTAGTTGCAGAAGAAAGTGTGTCATGGGCTGCTAACATTGCTTTTCGCTCAAATGACTTCTTAGCATGAGACACATCACTGACAGAAGATAGAGTTGCAGGGGCTTCTTTCTTCTTTTTGAAGAAAATAAACCTGGAAGAGCAAACAAGGGGGTTTCCATTGGCCTTTTGATATACCATTCTAGCCAATAACTTGAACCCACACATGGATTAGTCAATGGCACTAATCACCTTCTTTTAAAGTGAATGTTTGCTTAAAGTTTGTACCTTCTATGTGGAGATAACTATAGCCATCTGGTGTCAGAAGTTATGGCCTCTAGGTTCAGCAGGTGCAAATTTTTCAGTCAGACTTGGAAAAATAATTAACCATTTAGCAAAACAGATGAGACCTTGTGCTTTAGATTTAGTGCTCCTGAAGCCTAGTATTCGCTAAATTCCTTCCTAATTTCCCCCTTTTGCTTTTGAAAATACAGTGGTACTGTACCTCGCTTAAAGAGCATAATGCGTTCCACAGGATTGCTCTTTAAGCGACTTTGCTCTTTAAGCGAAACACCATTGTAAGTGACCAATTGTGGGGGGTACTGCGAACCCCGATTTATTTGTTAAGCGAGTTTTTGGTTGGTTTTATTTGTTAAGCGAAGCGAACATTCAGAGAAAATTCTGCTCTTTACGCGAGTTACTCTTTAAGCGAAACACTCTTTATGGGAGGTTTGACTGTAGGCTATTGTTGCAACACTGCAGTCTGATTATCTCAGGGGTGGCCAACCTTTTTATGCCATGGGCCTGAACACGCCCTTAGACAGCTGAGTGGGCTGAACCACACACCCCGGAAGCAGAAGTGGGTGCATTTACAGCTGTCATAAATGAGCCCAATTCCACGTTTATGACAGTTGCGGGCGCTTTTATGCATGCATGGGTGCATTTTATGGCTGACTTAAATGCATCCACTTTGACTTCTGGGTACAGTGGTGGCCCACATTAAATGGTGTCATGGTCGGGGCTGGCCCATGGGCCGGGAACCCCTGGGTTATCTGAATAAAAATGTAAGCCCTGATGAATGTTTTGGCCTTCCAAGTTTCAGCACTTCTGATCACTGCAGCGCTGGCTAGAGGTTCTGATAGCTGGAGTCCAAAACATCTGGAGGCAGAAAGGCTGGGGTTACCTGTCCAGTCAGCTATCAGCCAATGTTATATTGAGTCAGAGATCAAGTAAATGCACTGCTGTTACTCCTTCCTCTTCCTCTCAAAGAAACTTTCCTATACATAAAAAATACTCCATTGCTCCACCATACCAGCTGTCATATATAGCAGGTGGGGCAATATAATTTTTCCCCAACAAGAGAAGAAAATAAAAATATGGTAACAGTTTCAGTGTGGCTCCTGTTCTCGCATATGATAAAACAACACGACCTATCCTTGCCAAAAGCTATGCCATGTTGCTATCACCTGCCACACTCAGTTTGCAGAGGGAACCTGCACAGAACATGTAGCCATTTAGTTTTAAAATGTGATGACAGAAGATGAGATTTCCCACTGCATGCCATCATTAACTTGGTGCAATGGTTTGCACCAAGACATTAAGATGATTTGCAGCAAAGTTGGTTTCTCTGAAAAGTAGCTGATTTCCGCTCTACTGTGAAGCTTCATGGTGTGGAGAAAATGATTTCCTTCTGGTTTGCTAGAACACAAGTCTTCTTGTGGCTGCGGTAGGAAGAGAAGAATGGATATTTGATTTTCAACAAGAAATATAAGGAATAAATACCATGTTACTGTTGAATGTAGGGACTTGCAGGACCACTCCATGATGGCTGATCCCAGGGCATGATGGCTGATCCTAGGGCATCGTCCCTAAGACATCGACTTGTCCCATGAGAGCAAACCGAGGGGGCACCCTTTAGATACCATCCGTTGAGGAAAAGGGGCTTCTCGGTTGTAGTCCTCACGTTATGGAACCACCTCCCAGTAGAAATACGCCTCTAGGCCCAGTTGCTACCATTTAGGAAAAGCTGAAGACATGGTTGGCAAAATGAGTCTGGGGGCAGGGATTGTCAACAAGCTCCCCTTTCTGGCTCGTCTGAGGCTTCCCCCCCTCCTGTAACTAATGTTAATGTTATGCTGATTTTATATTTGTTTTTAGATAGCAAAATGGCACAGCGGTGGGCAGTATTGCCAAATGTTTTTAAGGGTTTTTAAAATTGTTTTTATATTGTTTTTAACTTGTTTCATTGTATGGTCAGTGAGGTGCTTGCTAGCCTATGTACACTGCCCAGAGTCCACTGGATTAGGGTGATATATAAATCTATTAAATAAAATAATAATAATAAATAATATTTTTTACTGTCAACATTTCAGATGTTTTTATTATGGAACACATGGCATCATCCCTACAAGGAATGTTCCCTTGCTGTGGTGAGGGAAACTGTGTGGTTCGATGAGGCTATGAGCTATGCTGTGTAGGGTCACCCAAGATGGACAGCCCATAGCGGAAATGATCCACTGGTGACGGACCTGGCAACCCATGCCAGTATTCTTGCCAAGAGAAGACCATGGACGGTATCAAAAGGCTAAAAGATATGGTTACAGAAGATGAGCCTCTCAGTCAGAAGATGTCCAATATGCCACTGAGGAGCAACAGAGGGCAAGTACATGTAGACTCAGAAAGAGTGAAGTGGCTGGGCCAAAGCTGAAAGGACACTCAGCTGTGGATGGGTCTGATGGTGAAAGTCAAATACTGTAAAGAGCAATATTGCATAGAAACCTGGAATGTAAGACCTGTGAATCAAGGTAAGCTGGATATGTCCAAACACCAGAAGGTAAGACTGAATATTGACATCTTGGGAATTAGTGAACTAAACTGGACAGGAATGGGTGAACTTAACTCAAGGGACCACTACTGTGGGCAAGAATCCCTTAGAAGAAAGGGAGTGGCCCCTATAGTCAATAAAAGTGTGAGGAAAACAATAATGGAATACAATCTCAAAAACAGCAGAATGATCTCGGTCTGACTCTAAGGCAAACCATTCAACACCACAGTAACCCAAGTCTATACCCCAACCACTGATGCAAAAGAAGCCGATGTCAACTGGTTCTATGATGACCTACAACACTTTCTTGAAGTGACACCAAAAAAAGATTTCCTTATCATCACAGGGGACTGGAACACCAAAGTAAGAAGTCAAAAAGTAACTTTCTGCATGTATTCATTAAACATACTTATAAACAAGATGGCAGTGGTGAATGAGAATTGTTTTACAAACTCTCAAAAACTCTGAGATTACATATTTTACAGAGGATCAAACGTGACAGCCTTCCTTGGTGCCTGTACTCCTAGAGAGGTAGTTCTAGTCTAGGTGAAAAATGAAAGCATTACTTCTCTAGACAGAATTTCATTTGAATGTCTCCAGAACTTTATCTGTATCTCAAATCAAGGTACAGTACCTAGAATTTAACACAAATCCAGATATTTGTTTATTTCCCATTTCTTCCTCAATGTACCTTTTGTAATATCTTGCCTGAGAAAGCTGAAGATCTAAAAATCGTGTGCACACAATTGTGCCTTTTTCATTGGCCTAATAAAGTTATTACACTAGTAGAAAACTCGGACTATGGAATACAGTATTCAATGTAACAATTATAGAAAGTGTTAGGTAATATAAACCAGTGGAGAACATTTCCTTGCAAATTTACATACAGCCACAAGTTGCAATCTTGTCTATCTCATCCAAGACTAAGGTGAAATTTCACTTTTAAAAGCTCAAGAGCCAGCTTCTTCTAAACAGACTCTTAAAGAGTCTTCAAATAGGGCTCTAAGCAATCCATGCAGCTCGGAACATCAACTTCCAGGTTTTTAATTAAAAACAACATTAAACCCTGAAGGAAATGGTTTTTGTGATGTCAACTTTCCAAGGAAGCTTGTCAACCACATCACATAATTTCCATAGAGCAAATATACAGCCAGGGAATGAAAAGAGTATAGCAAACTGGAAGGGAGGAAAATTGTTTTTCTTTTCAGCACAAATCTTGGCTCTTAAAATGTTCTGTTAGATGAAGAATGACTTGTAAAAAAGATAAACCATTAAGAGCTACTCAACCTCTATAAACTGTTACTTGGGATGAGACAAGAAGTTAAAATGCCTCCTCCCTGGTCAAATCACTGTGGCTCACTGCATTGTCTTCTGCTCCGAAAAAAAGGAAAGCGGGAAAGCCAAGACATTGGCAGATGAATTAATCTAGCTTCTGTTATGGCCCAATGAAGAAAAAAATATTAAAGCCTAATATTCAACGGCATACATAAGATCATATAAGTACTCCTTGCTAAATAATGACTCCAAGGTATCCAAGGTGTTTATAAGGATATAGTGGCATGACATTTCCAGTTGTAGTCCATTGATATGGAGTGTGCATTTGTATATAAGGAACTGACATAACTCAGTGAAATGCATCTCAGCATAACCAGTGAAAAAGTTTCTTTGCTGCCATAGGCAGAGTGAGAATGGCACCATATTTATTTATTACATTTTTATACCACCCATATTGGATATTTCCCACTCTGGGCCATGTACAAACAAATAACATAATAAAACAAAGAACAAAATAAAATAAACAGCAAGATAAGTACCTAATGGCATCTGAGGGCAAGCAGCTCAAACTTGGCCAGCTAACCTATTGCCAATGGTGTGATATCCTTAAAGGTTCCCTTAAAAAATAAAGTTTTAAGTTGTTGTTTTTTAAATTTCCATATGCAATAGATCTGAACTTTTATGAAAAAGCCTCAGTTCTTAAGTTATTTACTATTATATTTTCACTGCCATATATGGGGAGATGTATTTGTATCTGTCTCATATGGATAAAATAAGCTGGCTAAATGATGACTCTGATGAACTGAATGTGTATATTCCACCTCACATAGCAAAATGCCTTCAGATGGTCATGAGAAAGATAGCTAGCTACCTGAAACTGTATGTCATTGCTACTTTAAGAACCACTACAAGGAAGAGGGGAAAGTACCAGGCAGGATGGACGAAGGTATTAGGTAGGTTTGTGTGTTTTACACAACACTCAAGAAGATTAAAAGGAATTCATGTCTAAACTAGCTTATTATAGTAAAGGTAAAGGTTTCCCTTGCTTGAAAGCCAGTTGTATCCAACTCTAGGGTTCTGTGCTCATTTCTGTTTCAAAGCTGAAGAGCCAGCGCTGTCTGCTTTTTCAGACATTTCTGTGATCATGTGGCAGGCATGACTAGACACCAGAGCACATGGAACAGTTTATCTTCCCACTGAAGTGGTCCCTATTTATTTACTTGCAATTCCTTATTTTTGGACTGCTAGGTTGGCAGGAGCTGGGACAAAGACGGGAGCTCATTCTATCCTGCAGTTCTCGGGACTCAAACTGCTGACCTCCCGCTTTCCAGTCAGTGTCTTAGCCACTTGAGCCACTAGCTTATTAAATATGCAGGTTTCAGAAGTACAGTACTCAATTGTGCCTTGCTCATCCACAAGCAACATTTTAATTCTGGAATTAAGAGATAAATATTAAGACATATTAGATCACTGTGTCTTAATATTAATATACAGTAATACCTTGGATAACATTTGCATCAGATAACGCTAAAACTGCATAATGTTAAGCAATCTGGGGGGAAAATTGCATCGCATAACATTAAAATCCTATGGGATGCATCGGATAACGTTCCCTAAAGCCTGTGCCAGTTACAATGTATCTCTATGGAGTTTTAACATTATCCGATGCATCCCATAGGATTTTAACATTATCCAATGCATGCATCGGATAACATTAAAAATCAGATAACACTAAGACTTGTGGAACCAAGGTTTAGCTTTATCCAAGGTTTTACTGTATTAATTTGAAGAGTAAAAATGTTTGTCATATTCTGGCAAAACTGAGTACTTCTAAATTCTATTTATTTAACTGGATCATTAAGGATATGCTTATGGAGATCAGTGGAATTAACTAAACAATAGGATTTAATACTGACTACTGCTTAAGAAACTAGCTAGGAAAGGGGACCACTCAATAACTTTGGCTAAATTGTACATATTAAAATGATTATTAGACTAGTACAGTATTAGCCTCTTATTCCAGCATAGGAAATCTAATCTGGATAAAAAAACAAAACAGATGAATAGATGTATGGTACATAATTGATGTAATGTGTTGCTAGACCATTAGAGTTTTACTCATATTGAATAACATTTAAGTATTTCAATAGTTTATGAAGAATGAGAATTTTGGACTGTAACACTGCAGGGGAAGTCATATCTTTTAATGCTTCTCCATGAAAAAAATCTCCTAGTTTACCACCATCAACACAGCAATGGCAATTCAGTGATGCTATCACGTTTCTGGCTCTGTTTAAGTCCTGGAATTTAAATGGTGCCCCCCAAATTCTAGGTGTGAATTTCTGCTCCATGTTTTAGGGACTTCAGTTCAAGATAATGGAAATGGCAAGTTAGTTAATGTCTGAGATTTAGTCTTTTTTCTTTTTTAAAAATAATACATACCACTTATGTATTTTCCTCCTGTGCACATTTTTGGTGCCTAGAACAATATTGCTCTTCACACTGAGTACCAAATTAGAATGAGGAACTTGCTGCCAGGATGTGTTTGAAGGAAGCCAAAAATTAAGCAATTCACAGAGGAAGCAATGACTTATAAAGCTGACAGGAGAATATTCAGTTATAGTACTAAGTATAATAAATTTCCGCAAGTGGTTGAATTTTAGTCCTTCACATACACTGAAGTCACCAAACATACCCCAGCAAGATCTCCAACTACGTCCTACTGAATCAAGCTAATTTAATGCTCAAAAATCCTCATGCAGGTGTAAGGGCAACATCGTTAAAATACAGTGGCAAATAGGAGTTACTGCTTCAACACACATCAAGCCACTTTCTAGTTAAAAATATGACACACTGTGTCTCTACTGAGACACATACCGTATATACTGTACTCGAGTATAAACTCACCAGAATATAAGCCAAGGCACCTAATTTTGACCTGGAAACCCAGGACAATAGATTGACTCAAGTATAAACCGAAGGTGAGAAATGCAGCAGCTGCTAATGAGTTTCAATAATCAAAATACAGTAATACCTTGGATAACGTTTACCTTGGATAACGCTAAAATCGCATAACATTAAGTAATCTGGGGAGGAGAATTGGATCGAATAACGTTAAGGTCCTATGGGATGGATCGGATAACAACCGCTAAAGCCTGTGCGGGTACAATGTATCTCTATGGAGCTTTAACGTTATCCGATCCATCCCACAGGATTTTAACATGCATCGGATAACACTAAAAATCGGATAACACCAAGACTTGTGGAACCAAGTCTTAGCGTTATCCGAGGTATTACTGTACATGAAAATATTGTAAAATTAATTAAATTGTTGGCACATCTCAATCCAGCATGGATAAACTGTGTCCCCTTTTTGGGGCTAAAAAACTTGGCTTATATTCGAGTATATATGGTAATACAGGCTTGCAGCTAAAACTGTAGGTAATTTGTGCAGCTAGAAATAATTTGGGTGGGTATAACACCCATCTGAGGGGCTGCAGTGGCTTAGTGGTTAAGATGTTGAACTTGACGACCAGAAGTCAAGACCCAAGTTCAGTAAAACCTTGCATAAAGAGCGCATTGCTTAGAGACTAACTTGCTTAAAGAGCAGAATTTCTTTGAATGGTCGCTTCGCTTAACAACTAAAACCAACCAAAAACTTGTTTAACAAATAAATCGGGGTTCGCACCCCCCCCCCCCGAAGTCACAATTGGTCACTTACAATGGTGTTTTGCTTAAAGAGCAAACTCGCTTAAAGAGCAATCCAGTGGAACGCATTATGCTCTGTAAACGAGGTACCACTGTACTGTATCGCACAACGGAGTGAACTCCCATCTCTGTCCCAGCTCCTGCCAACCTAGCAGTTCAAAAGCAAGAAATTGCAAGTCGATAAATACATGCCACTTCGGTGGGAAGGTAAACACCGTTCCATGCACGCTGTTGTCTAGCCATGCCCACCAAATGTCCACAGAAATGTCTGTAAATGCAGACAGCGCTGTCTCTTTGGCTATAAACAGAGATGAGCTCTAAACCCTAGAGTTGGATACAACTTGCCTTCGAGCATGGGTGACCTTTACATTTACCCTTACACAATCAGAGTCCATTGAGACGTTTGGGGTGGTAGCAATCATAGGTACTGAGGATAGTTATCCTGGCTGGGGATGATGGAAGTTTTGATCCTAAACATCCAAGGAAAATGAAGTTCCCTACATATGTCCTTCTCTATTTTTTAGTGAGTCTGTAATGCACAAGGACAGAAGGCGGATCCTGCCGGATCTCACTATTTCTTCTTAAGGTGATTCTCAGGCACTGAGATGTATAAATGTCCTTGTGCACGTCTGCCACACTCTGTTCACCACAGACAACAAAGCTGATGGAAATAAATAGTGTTGCATCAGGGGACAATTTGAGTTATTCATCTCACCGGTGATTTAAAAATTCTGGGTGAAAGTGTATTTAGAAATGCTATGAAATTAACTTTTGGATTTGAACTTCATTCTTTTAGCTGTCAGGCTATTATTAGGGCTGCCATTTGTTACCAGGCTGTGCCGACTGCTACATCTGCATGAAAAGTAGAATTTAAGAATGTGAAGGATGCATCTTAGAAGACAATGGTTTGGTAGGAAAAAGAGGGCTAATGGTTGATGAAAAGTATCCCATCCATCTAGGATATTCTCCCACTCTTGGTGGCTTACAATTAAATGGCTTCAGAAGTAGCAAGGGGTGTTCCTCCCATGGCAGCCAAAAAGAAATGAACTCAGAGCTGAGGGGAGGGCCATTAAGTGCACACTTGGTTGGGTTGCTGTGTTATGCTAACATCTCTCTGAAGAATCCAAGATATTTCACATAGACCACAATGAAGAACTATAAATGCAAAGATGGTGATTTTGCAAAACAAAACAATAGCACTGAATGAGAGGCAAGTAATTACTCTGACAAGTATTATTACTATGACAGGCAATAATGCTGTTACTTATTCTTAGATATTGTTATACTATGCAGATATATTTAAGCCTTCAAAGTCCACATACATTATCTCAGTGATAGAGAACCTTTGCACTCCAGATGTTCTTAGCCTCAATTCCCAGAAGTCCTGATCAGCAGGAGTGCTGACGTGGACTTTAATTGAAGTCAAAGAACACCTGGAGTGCCAAGGTTTGCCATCACTGCATTATCTTGTTTTACTTGCCATATTATCAAGGTGTGTATTATCTTCAGCTGGAAGCTGAGAGACATTGTAGTCAGAGCAGCTTAATATATTGCACAGGGTTTACAGGACAGTATTGTAGACAAAATTAATCTACAAACGGCCTTCCAAATGTAAGGTCTGGGGAAAATGCTGAGTAGTAAATGATGATTCAATTATTAAGCTGCAATACTGCAGTCAACATCCTGTTCATTATTGAATTCAACCCCAATGGGTTCAAGATTGTCTTAGCCTCCCATCCTTCCAGCTTGTGTGGGGCAAATTTTAGGCTGCGTAATTACTTTGTAAGCTGTCCAGAGAGTGTTTTAGCACTATACAATGATATGTAAGTAGCTGTAGTTGCATTTGAATTTTGCACTTGTTGAGGTAGAATTAATCAGAACAATTTTTTTCTGATAAATGTTCTGAGATATTTCCCCCTTCAGTTCCCTAAAAGTAGAAGGCTGCTTTAAATAATTACGTATTTCCAAAACTTCTCTGCCATTTTTAGGATGACTACTTTACTGCTACCAATAACTTAGAACTACATCAGTTGGACAAAACCTTGAAAAAAACAAAATGGTGGTTAGTCTGCCAGTAGAGTGGTAGTTTATAACTGCAGCAGAAACACTGAAGAAACCCAAACATTTTTATGGAGAAAAGAACCGAACTTTGCTATAACTATAGCTAACGATGAGCCCTATCTCTAAGAAATCATTGGAGAACTTTTCTTTCCTATGGAGAAATTAGGTGAAATTGTCCGTCCAATTTCTCTTCCCACAAATATGATGCAAAATTTAACAAGGCCTTTTGTGCACATTATAGTACAACATATGGTAAATCAGTTTGGTACAGCAACTCAATTCTAACATGAATTTTTTTGAATAGTAGCTGTGTTAGTCTGTGGTTCAGACATATCAGAAACCAAAATAAAAAACACTGTAGCACTTTAAAGACTAACTATAGCAGTTAATCTTTAAAGTCCTATAGTGTTTTTTATTTTGTTTTCTGATATGCCTCAATTCTAGCAAAGACTATGCTTCTACAAAACATAAGTCTTGTCCATCTTGCCTAATTATAATTAATTTGGGCAATTTATTATGTAAGCCATATCTTGTACTGTACAGCTATTCCATCTCCTTCAGAGAAAAAGCTAGAAATCCACTAGAAATCCACACTCCTGTTGTTATTAATAAGGCAATTCAATGTCTTCTGGTGACAATTTTTGGAAATTACTCTACTCTGTCATGCTGCCCCCAGTGGCTTTCCCAAAACAAAAAGAATCCCATGGGAGCCTTAAGACCTTTAAAAAAATTAAGCTCTGAAAAGCCATCATGACTGATGACAACATCAGCCTTATGTGTCATACTTCATGCTACTGGATTTGAGCTAGTGTTAACAAAGGTTTAACTTTATGGTACCAAATTCTTTTCCAACTAAGACATATCTTTCTAAAAGTCAAGTGCCAGTTGCGTAAACTGGAGTACTGTATGATCATGAAAATGAGCAGTAACTTGATAATTAGTAGCAATTTGCTGATGTATTTTACACAATTAAACTTATCCTTAACAGAATTCTCATATTTTCTAGTTTTCCAATTCATTATATGTTGGAGTTCTAAATATTAAAATAGAAGTATTCATCTGTCAGGTATGTGATGTTGAACATTGAATAAGTTTTCAATATTCTTAAATAGCTCTTTTAATGTTGTTAATCCTTCTTTTTCATATTGCATGTCGTTGCACAAGTGCCCTGATGTACTGCTACATTATAACCTATTCTTTTGATTTTCTTTGTAGATTTGTCATCATTTTGTAAAAATTCTAAAAATGAGTTTTAAAAAAATATAAATAAGGAATAATAGTTGGAAGGGCCAAACAGTAGAAAAAAATAAATGGAAAACACTTGTGAAGCAATTGTAATAAGAGCTACCATTTATTTTAAAATATCTTAATGTTTAAACACAGTTTAATTTATAGGATATGTTCCCAAGGGAAGTGGTGAAAGCCACATCATTGGAGACCTATCCTGTTGGAAGAACATTCACAAAGATGGACCGCGATGGAAACCCACCACTGAGTGAATTAATGGGCTAGTTCCAATAAGGATTAGAAAACATAAAATAAATGACAACAGAGAGCATGGAATCACATACTGTACTGTACTTTCTACTGACTTAAAAAAACATACCAGTTATATCCCTTGATAGCTTTTGTTTGTGAAGCATTACTGGCCTCATATAACCTACAAAGATTAGCAGATGATGAGTTTTCTTTTGTTATCTTCAAAATTCATTGGAGTCTGGGAACACTAAGCAGATATTTGTTTTAGATAAGAAAGCTGTGTAAGAAATTGAAAGTATTGAACGTAGTTTCCATTTTTTTATCTTTCTGGGATGATCTTGTTGAAATTTGTAAGCTATTTTATCAATCCAAATGTATCTACACTGGAAATAATCAGAGAAGAGCCTAATAAAGGATCACAATGTGGAAACCTTGCCATTAACCAGTTAAGGTCCATGCTCAATGGAAGATTTTAAAATATGGAGTTCCAAACAAGAAGGCTACAATCAAACAAGCATTTCTCCCATTGTTTGCTGGACTGCACAGGGATTGCGGTGGTTAAGACACTGAACTTGAGGACTGGAGGGTTAGCAGGTCAGCAGTTCGAGACCCAAGTGGAGGATGATGGAGTGAGCCCCCGCCCTCACCACCGGCTGGAGTGGAGGGCTTTAAAAGCTGTCGACCAGAGCCGGGACGCCGAAGCTGCTGCCCTTCCCCGCCCTCACCACCGGCCGGCATGGAGGGCTTCAAAAGCTGTTGACCAGAGCCAGGACGCCGAAGCTGCTGCCCTCCCCCGCCCTCACCACCGGCCGGAGTGGAGGGCTTTAAAAGCCACGGATGCGGTGGAGGACACTGGGCCTGGCCCTCGTTGGGGACGTTCAAACAACAATGACTTTTTGAAGTGGCTGGAGGGAGGCCACCTCCATGTTTGGCCCCGGGACTCGTCCATCTGTGTATGAACTGTTGTTTTTTATGGTTAAGGTGAGAGCCCTGACATTGTCGGATCATGTACTTTATTTTTATATTGTATCCTATTATTGAAACTATGTTATGTATATGTAACTGGAACTGTACCCTGTAACCTTATTTTGCAGTGTCGTTTTGTTTTGTTGCACTGCTTACTGTATTGTTATATTTATTGCATTATACTGTATGATTTTTGATTATGTTTATTACCTCTGATTGTCTGATATGTATGGTTTCTGTAAACCGCCCTGAGTCGGTTGCACCGAGCAGGGCGGTATACAAATCGAATAAATGAATGAATGAAATGAATTTGTCCCAGCTCCTGCCAACCTGGCAGTTTGAAAGCAAGAAATTGCAAGTAGATAAATAGAGGTAGGAAGGTAACAGCATTCCAAGGACTCCGACTTCTAGTCATGCCTGCCACATGACCATGGATTCGTCTGTGGATGCAGACAGTGCTGGCTTTTGGGTAAATAGACATGAGCATCATCCCCTAGAGTTGGACATGATTGGCTTTCAAGCAAGGGCAACCTTTACCTTGCTGGACTGCAGAGTAGTGATAGTTGGTCCATTCTTTTTTCTGGTGGCCACATGACATAACTGCTGGAGCAAACTAATTTATCCCTAGAGCTCCCCTACCTGTATCTTTCTGAACCCCTATCAGGGGCTTCTACTTTTCTGTTATAAATAGGTATACTCTAGTTCAGGGGTCTGCAAACTTGGCTCTCCAGGTGTTCTTGGACTTCAATTCCCAGAAGCCCAAGTCAGCACTCCTGCTGATCAAGGCTTCTGGGAACTGAAGTCCAAGAACAGCTGGAGAGCCAAGTTTGCTGACCACTGCTCTAGTTCAATCTGTTCCCAGCACATGTGATTGCTGGGAATTGGACCAAACTCAAGCTTTGCAGATGTCAAAGCTCCTTCCACTGTCAATTTTTGGTAACATGAATGGCTTAATAAATGAGCCATTTCAAGATACAGTGGTACAGTACCTCGCTCTTTAAGCGACATTGTAAGTGACCAATTTTGACTTCTGGTAGGGGGATTGCAACCCCTGATTTAGTTGTTAAACGAGTTTTTGGTTGGTTTTAGTTGTTAAGCAAAGCAACCATTCAGAAAAAATATGTCCTTTAAGTGAGTTAGTCTCTAAACGAGGCACTCTTTATGCGAGGTTTTAATGTACAGTTGTACCTCGCTTAAAGAGCATGTGTTCCACAGGATTGCTCTTTAAGTGAGTTTGCTGTTTAAGCGAAACACCATTGTAAGTGACCAATTGTGACTTCTGGTGGGGGGGATTGTGAACCCCGATTTAGTTGCTAAGTGAGTTTTTGGTTGATTTTATTTGTTAAGCGAAGCGAACATTCAGAGAAAATTCTGCTCTTGAAGCGAGTTACTCTTTAAGCGAGGTGCTCTTTATGCGAGGTTTGACTGTATTGGCAAATCGAACATTTCCTCTGCAGAGAGGCAGGGGAAGTGATATTATTAACCTTCTGGCTCTGCTAAACCATTGTGGTTCTGCTGAATGTTTCTTTTGTATTTTAAAAAAGAAACTTTGCTTTTATGTCAAGTGCCGATTGAAACCGTGGCTGTGGGCAGGTACTCAATTAGCACTATACATAAGGTGTTTTGTAAAAAATAATCTAAATGATTAAGTGGATCAGTATTAGTCTAGCACAGGGGTGCCCAAACTTTTTGGGCTGTGGACCGATCATGTGGTTCAAGGAGCCTGTCACTAAGGCCCGGGGGCTGGGTGCAGCCCCTGACGCCAATTCGTCCGGCCCACAAAGCCCTCGTCGCTCCTGGAAGTGGAAGCTTCCAGGAGCGATGAGGGCTTTGCGGGCCGGATAAATTAGCATCGGGGCTGCACCTGGAACCTGGGCCTTAGTTTGGGCACTACTGGTCTAGCATAATGTCACTTGAGGTCAAGAAGAGCAGGAGGAAAGTTAAACTGACCTCAGATGGAGGAGGAGGGTGGTTTGAGATCAATATACCATTTGCATGATAGGGGACATGAAAGGAGCCTCACTCAGGCATCGGCTGCAAAATCCTTTCAACCCAGAGTAATCTCTGACATGAAAACACACATACCATTTGGACTCTTGGATCACATTAAATGGTGTATCACTCACTTCCAATCTCAAACAACCCTATTTAGATTGCACCAGCCAACACGGAAAGGGTCAGTGGGGACGCACCTTTAGTTCTTCAAATTCTACTGAGGATTTCCTTGTTCATCATGGAGACACAAAGTGTTGTGGCAAAGTCTTGGGCTATCTCTGCAGCGATGCCTTCTATTCTGAACTCGACTGACTGTCCTTTGAGATGACCCCCCCCCTGCTTTTTCTAATTATCACAGACTTGTTGCAACAGATGAGGATTTATTTTGGACTTTTAGTTTTCATTCCTGCTGCCTTTAAATGTACAGTAAAATCTCGCATAAAGAGCGCCTTGCTTAGAGACTAACTTGCTTAAAGAGCAGAATTTTCCCTGAATTTTCCCTCGCTTAACAACTAAAACCAACCAAAAACTCGCTTAACAACCAAATCGGGGTTTGCAAACACCCCCCCCCCAAAGAAGTCACAGTCGCTCACTTTCAAATGGTGTTTCGCTTAAAGAGCAAACTCACTTAAAGAGCAATCCAACATATTATGCTCTTTAAGCAAGGTACCACCGTACTTTAAATTGTATATCTTAAAAATTAATACACATAGAGGAGGGGAGTTCCATCCCAGAGTAGATTGCCGTCACCCAAAACATCTTTATTCCTGTGGAAGGTGGAAATGGAGACAATCTGTACTTTGAGCGAATACCAATGTGGTATAGCGTACTTAGGATTCAGAAGACTTAGGTTTGAAACCCTGTTCTGTCGTGGAAACTCAGTAAGGGAGTGGCTCTGGTTAAAATTTTCCTTAAGTATCTCCTTTACCTTGCAAACCCTACTAGTAGACTTCAAAGTGATGACACGTAACATGCACAAGGTATGCTGGTGTAAAGACTAATTTTATTAAAGTAACTAAGAATAAGTTCCATGAAAATATGTTCAGGGCAGAAACACTCATTTAAAAGAATAATGAGCTGGAGTCAGATTATGTTCTCTGAACTTTGCTGAAATCTGTGTGAATGGCTACTCTTTCCACATCTCAACAGGGTTAAAGAGCTATTCGGCTACAGCACAGTCTGTGGGATAGCTCAGTGGTTCAAGGTACAAGTAATACCTCATATAACATTGGTATCGAATAACACTAAAATCGCATAACATTAAGGAATCTGGGGGGAAGAATTGCATCGGATAACATTAAGATCCTATGGGATGCTTCAGATAACAACCGCTAAAGCCTGTGTGGTTACAATGTATCTCTATGGATCCCATAGGATTTTAACATGCATCAGATAACACTAAAAATCATATAACACCAAGACTTGTGGAACCAGGTTTTAGTGTTATATGAGGTTTTACTGTATCTGGCTGCAGAGCCAGAGTTCAATCCCCCCCCCCCCCATGTGCCTCCAGGAAGAAGAGCCATTTCCGAAAAGTCTCTATGTAGTAAAGCCCTGTTAACTCCATAAATCAGGAACAACATGAGGAAACGCAGTTCTGATTAATTGCTAATGTAGAGCTCGATGGCCGATCCTATTTATATTTACTTCGAAGTAAGCACCACTGAGAGCAATTGGACTTGCTCCCGTGTTAAGTGGGCGCAGTCCTAAACTGGGTACAGCCTAGAAAAAATTTCCCCACAAAAGCTCCTGTTTGGCATGAAGCTCAGTCCTTGCTCCTCTAGGAAACTGCACTTTTAAACTAAGTAAAACCTCGGATAACGTTAAAACCTGGTTCCACAAGTCTTGGTGTTATCTGATTTTTAGTGTTATCCGATGCATGTTAAAATCCTATGGGATCCATAGAGATACATTGTAACCACACAGGCTTTAGCGGTTGTTATCCGATGCATCCCATAGGATCTTAATGCTATCCGATGCAATTCTCCCCCCCAGATTGCTTAATGTTATGCGATTTTAGTGTTATTCGATACTAATGTTATATGAGGTATTACTTGTACAACATTTTTACAATTTTTACCACTGCAAACTGATCTTCAATCACAACACGGTCCGGACTTTCTACACCAGGGGCGCCCAAGCTTTCTGGGCCGTGGGCCGGCCACATGGTTCAGGGGTGCCCCAAAAAACTACAGACCTGGGGCCAGACGGGCGTGTTTTACTTCCACTTCCGGGAGCGACGAGGAGGGTGGCGTGGGCCGGATGAATTGGGAGACGAGGACGGGATCCGGCCCCGGGTCTCTAGTTTTGGGCACCCCTGTTCTACACCCAAGTAGTCCAGCTTTCGAGAGCAGCAATGCCAGGATAGGAATAACAAACAAAATCAGTTTTAAAACCCCATGGCGAGGTGTGTGCGCACACGCACCCAGGAATGAGGACCTGTGCCCGAACGTCCTTCCTTGCACGCATAGCTGGTCACTGACTTACCTGCACGCGAGTAGTGCAGATGAAGAGGCCAACAAGGAGTCCCGCCAGAGCCATGCCGCTAAAGGTGGGCGCTGCAACAAGGGGCTCCCCCAAGCCAAGTCGGAAGGCGCCTGGCCGAAGGACATGGACGCGCGGGAGCCTCTCTCCTCGCCGCCGCTCCAAGGGAGGGGAAAGCGCGCAAAAGGCGGGCGGGCGAGCCCAGCCGAACCAAGGCGGGCCCTCCCACTACCGCCGTGGTTTCCCTGCTCCAGGCGAAAACAATCCCTCAGGACTCGCCTGGCAGAGATCTGGCTCTCCTCCTCCTTCCCACCCACTTTTCATCACCGTCTCCAAAACCTCTTCCTTCTCCATCCACTTTTCGAACTCCTCCTGTTTTTCAGAAGCTTTACCACAGCCACCGTGAAGAACTTTAAAACTGCCCGAACAAGACAAACATTTACATATATATATATACAAAGGGTGGGTGGGTGGGAAGTATACATTATAAATTGTATACAGGTCCTGGCATCAGATAGTTATAGAGCAGGGGTGCCCAAAGTACGGCCCGTGCGCCGCCAGGTCCACCCCCAGGTGCCAATCCATCTGGCCCAGGCTGCCCTCATCACTCACGGAAGTGGAAATAAAATGCGCCCACCAGAGGCGTAGCTACCGCCGTATCTGCCGTATCAATTATACGGGGCCCCCGGCGGCCCCTGGGGGCCCCCAACGTGCGTAAGCAAAACAAATCTTTACCCTTCCTAAGGGCCCCCAAACAAATTTTTATACGGGGCCCCGCCAAGGCACACTACTCTTCTGGCGCCCACGTCTGTCTTCCACATCCGGGAGCGATGAGGGTGGTGTGGACCAGATGAATTGGCATCAGGGGCTGGATCCATTTCATTTATTTCATTCATTCAATTTGTATACCGCCCTACTCGGTACAACCGACTCAGGGCGGTTTACAGAGACCATACACATAAGACAATCAAAAGAATATAACATAATCAAAGTCATACAACTTAATACAATACCATACAGCAGTGCAATAAGGTTACAAAATATAAAGTTACAAAATATAAATCCAATTACATATACAGTATATGACATAGGGCCGTAGTTTGGGCACCTCTGTTATAGAGCCTCCTTGTTAAAGAGAAAGAACTACTGGGAACCTAAAGAAAAGTTATCCTTCCTGCACAAATCCACATGCAACAAGAATCGTAGCCCGATTTGCAGTATGATAATTTCGTGTCAGAAATTATTCTGGGTTGAAAGGATTTTATGGTATCGATTGAGTATTACAATTTTAATACAGATTTCCCCTTTCTTAAAATGTGTATACTGTACTTTAATAAGTTTGTTGCACCAGTGGCAAAGTACAAGAAGTCAAACAATAAGAACAAGGACATAACATGCCAACAACAATTAAAATTGACACAATAAAATTAGTAAATGTTAACATTGGATACATAATAAGTAAAACTTGACATATAAAACAATTAGGGGATCCCCTAATGAGGCTCTTTTCATGTCCCCAAAATCTTTTCCCACAAAAGTGGTACCTATTTATCTACTTGCAATTTCTTGTTTTTGAACTGTTAAGTTGGCAGGAGCTGGGACAGAGACAGGTGCTCAAATCGTCATGCAGTACCCGGGTCTCAAAATGCCGACTTGCTGGCCTTCCAACTTACAAGGCAAGCTTCTTAACCACTGAGCCAGCGTTGCCCCATTCCTATTTGCAGTGAAGGCTGCTAGAGACCCAGAGAGAAGTTTCAACTCTATCCTTATAAATTAGTATCGAGATTTGGAACAACAGTATGATTGAAAGCTGATAAAACTCCACCAATGACACCCCTAACACTCCTACTACATTTTAATTGTAAAATTTAAATTGTTTTATATGTCAAGTTTTACTTATTATGTATCCAACATTTACCAATTTCATTGTGTCAATTTTATTGTGTCAAAGTTGTGTGTTGTCAAGGTTGGATGGCTTTCCCAGTGGCTCTCTACCTTGGCAGATAAACATATACAAGAGGAAATATAGCTCTCTGTACTTGGACTCTTCTGCAGTTTCAGCTCTGATGAAAAGCTAGTCATATAGAGATCTATGTACAGTACATAAGCTTTCTCCTAGCAGTGCACAGACATTGGCAGGAAAGGCTGAGAATGTCATCCAGATGCATTATTCCTTTAACTGTGTAGAACTATTGCACATTATTAATATGCAAAAGGACTAAGATGATACTTTTAAGGTAGATCTTATTACTTAGCAAAGCAGTCTCTTAAATTCACATTCCATGCTTACAAATATCGGTGAAGATGTAGTTTCTACTGATCAACAACACAGACTCTGCAAAATTATAAGACTTTTGGTTATATTTAAGAATGGAAACCACACTTTTGGTCTGAATCACAGATGAGTAAGGAACGTGCTTACAGTTGCAGAATTGTCTACCATTGAAAAGAGGAAATGTGTTGCTGGTAGCAGATTAGGAGGAACAGAACCTGCCTAATCAGGGTCTATATATTAAGTATGTTTGACCTAGAAGTACTAATAATATACAGTGAAATTAGGGGTGCCTCTGCAGATGCTGCTGGACTTCTATTATCATTAGCGTGGGAGTAAACTGCTAATACAACTCCACTGCACAATTACATGGGTCCCATCACACGTGAGAAAGGCAATTGTAGAATAATCTCTAAAGTAATTACATATGAAAAAGGGGATATTATATACGTACCTATTATATACGTACCTCCGAAACTGCCTGTAGGAGCATGAGACAGTGCAGAGGAATCTCCATGGGACAGCAAAATTGGTTGTGAAGAAAAAGTTAGTAGGAATTTCCTGACTGCTTGAACTTTTAGCAAGACCTCACATACTTCTGATCTAACCATAGAAAACCCACATGCTGCAAAACAAGCTTTTAGAACGATAAAGCCTAAGATTGATTTTAAAATCAAACAATGCACCAGGTTGAATTCTATGACTAACATAACTGAATTTCACCTTAATATTGTGGTACACAGAAGGAGTCTCCTCAAAGATTGTGAACCGCAATCACACATTTTCTGGACAATGGCAACCTTGTTGTGCTGGCTAATCTTTCTCACACTAGGTCAGGCAAAAAGAATTACAGAATGAATTCACCAAAGGTGGCTTCATATTGGCAGTTTCATGCCTGAACTAGACATGGAAGAACTTTAATATAGAAGGATAAATCAGAACTACTGTATATACTAGAGTATAAGCCAACCTGAATATAAGCCGAGGCACCTAATTTTGGATGGCTTTCCCAGTGGCTCTCCCCCTTGGCAGGTAATCATATACAAGTGGAGATATAGATTGATATGAGTATAAGCCGAGGATGGGAAATACAGCAGCTGCTAGTGAGTTTCAATAATCAAAATACATGAAAATATGGTAAAATTAAATTTTTGGCACATCTCAATCTGACATGGTCTTGGGACCCTTGTGGTCACTGATCCAAGTATAAACCATTTCCCCTTTTTGGGGCTCATGTTTGGGACTGAAAAACTAGGCTTATACTCAAGTATATACAGTACTTCATCAAGTCATTGAAGCAGCACAGGTAATATCTTATTTTATCTCAGGTGTGTCCAATATTTTCCGGCCATGGGCCAGTCATGTGGTTCCTCCCACCAGAAGCGGAAGTAAACACGCCTTGCAATCTATTTTGCAACAGGATGAGATAGATTTTAGGATGCCATTTTCTTTGCTTAAACCAGTTGTGCCCAAGCTACAGCCTGCAGGCTGTAGTTTGGGCACCCCTGTTTTATCCATTTGCACTCAAATTATTGGACATGGGGAGTTGCAAATTCTATTACTGTATTCCATTAGCCAGATTTAGCTAATCAACTGCAATTGTTTCCAGAAGACAAAAGAGGAACTAATGGAACATTCAGAAGCAGAGAGGATGCGGACAGAGCCTTCTCTTCCCTTGTAATCAGAATAGTGCTACTGTCAAACTGATGCTATTTTAAAGATCAGGCTTTCTTCATATTTGTTTTTCTTAATCAAACATTTCCTGGGATGTATATTACTTAGTTTGGTAACATTGTTATCTTTTAAGCCAGCCAAAATTATGCCAGAAAATCCATACTAGAATGTAACTTTTAAGAACATTTCAATATTAACTTGGTATTTCTTTCACTAGATGAGTTTTTTATACTGTACTGCCAATTACAGTACAGTACTTGTAAAACTTTTTCATTATGTTTAAGTATCTCTTGCAGCTGCAGAAAACTGACAAGCAAAATGAAATGTTAAGTGTTTTCTACAGACTTAAAAAATTCTTGCAATCCACTACTGAATATTTGTTTAAGAAAATGACCCAGCTCTATGTATCATAGGAAAGATAACGTACCGCTTAAAAACACCAGCTTGCAACTTGTTTCTGGAATACTTTGATATTAAATATTAACTAGCAGTTAACATTTCCTCAGACTTTGCCCGACAGTCCTGCAGATGGAAACATTTTTTGGCATTTGGCCTTTCCTATTACAAAAAAGTGGCTAGAAAGCAAGCTATCTTATGCTGCCCAAGGAACCTTCAGCTCTTTTCCTCCAGTCATCAAGAGTGAAGTTGAAGAATACTTAGAAAGCCATGGGTTCTCTGGCTTAAATAGCAGCCACCCCCTTCTTAGGAAACAATATTTTACTTTTCAAACAGTATTTTTTAGGGATACCTGTCAACACCCTTACAAGTATCTGTTGGCATACGAGAGATAATTACAGTGGTACCTTGCTTAAAGAGCATAATGCGTTCCACGGGATTGATCTTTAAGCGAGTTTGCTCTTTAAGCGAAACACCATTGTAAGTGACCAACTGTGACTTCTGGGGGAGGAGATTGTGAACCCCAATTTAGTTGTTAAGCAAGTTTTTGTTGGTTTTAGTTGTTAAACAAGGCGAACATTCAGAGAAAATCCTGCTGTTTAAGTGAGTTAGACTCTAAGCGAGGTGATCTTTATGCAAGGTTTTATTGTATATGAAAAGAAACTTCCTAAGAAATTGATGATTCTACACATGTACATTACATATTACAAATAAAATCTGGAGCCTTAGCTGTAGTATGGTATGATTTAGAAACAAAATGTCCCCTTTTTAATCCCTAGCATCTCTAGCCAGGACTCTAAAATACAAAAGGGCTTCCCTCTATGAGTGTGTACCATATTAAGTTAAACAGATTCATGATCTACCTTCACAGAAGACAGCTTTCTAAGTTTTTGTATTGCATTACAGTTACATACTGTATTTTCTGGCATATAAGACACACTAGAGTCTAAGACACACCCCGTTGATACCAAAATAACCCACTATATACAGTACAAGATGCACTCAATTTTTCCAGTGTATTTTAATTGGGAGGGGGGAGTGGGTCTTATAGGCCAGCAAATACGGTATATCCTAATAAATGCAGCAATGATTTTCAATTTTTTTCTGATATTGGACTGTTTAATGCCTCAGTGATGTCACGAATTTCCATCGATCCCTTA
Source organism: Furcifer pardalis (assembly GCA_030440675.1). Taxonomy (NCBI): domain Eukaryota; kingdom Metazoa; phylum Chordata; class Lepidosauria; order Squamata; family Chamaeleonidae; genus Furcifer; species Furcifer pardalis. Next base: position 126,705,463 of record CP126891.1, read on the forward strand.
TCTCCATCTAAATTGACTTCTTTCTGTTGTAAAGGAAAGAGATGCAAAGGAGGTCAGGACCTGCCTACTCTGAAGAACTGTTCAGAAGCCTGTTGGCTGGTTCAGCTACACATAAAACTTGGTGGCTAACCTTGGGGCAGTTATTTTATTTTAGCCTGGCTTGACAGTAGGGTTAGTGTGAGGATAAAAAGGGAACAAGGGGAAGAAAAGACCAGAGTTCCTTGAATGAAAGGTTAGAAATCAGGGACGGGCTAAGGCCAGCCTATGGGTTTCATATGGTCTCCCAAGTCTGTTTTTGAGGCTTTCATGGCTCAGAGTGTTGCCTTAGTTTTTCTACTAGCAAACGGGGCAATTTTACCTCTGGAAGTAGTTGCCCAGTCACTTCCAGGTTTGTTTGTTTTTTGAAACATTCAGGTTTGGTGTGCAGATCATTGAAGGAAATGGGGTTTAAAATGTAGCTTCCAGGCCCATAGAAGTCCCCACTGGGTATAAATTAAGAGTAAAGAAAAGGCATCTCTTTAAAATTCCTTTTTCTGCACAGCAGTCAATAGTAAAGTATCACAGAGTAAACATAGAGTTCTTGACCACAATGTTTGGCAAACACTGTACTTCCCAAATTATTTTTTTTTGTCCTGTTTAAAAGGAAACTTTCCTATAACCGTCCCACCCATCTTTACTAGTTATTTTTGGCAGGACTTCAATTTTATTCCAGGATATTATCAGCAATTTAGAATTAAGACAAAACAGAAACTGTAGAGCCCCGTGCTAGTGAAGAAAATCAAGCACTTTTGAAAGGAGAAACTGTAGCAGCCAGGACAATGGACTCTGACACACACATAAGAGATTTACCTACCAACTTCAAAACGTTACTCATCTCAGTCTGTCATTATGCCTAAAAGACTGTTCAGTGAGGACGATGGATGCGTTTGTTTTAGTCTATTCTAGCCTATGATAATTTCTTGACAATCTTCTGTAGAAAAAAACATAAGCAAAAATAGAGATGGTTCAGACAGTTCGCTGATGTGGGTTGTATAAAGGAGTCTACATATTAGATCAAGAAATCAGTGAAGGAAAAAACACTGATAAGCTGGAAATCCTCAAACACGCAAAGCAGGTATGAAAAATATTTAACTAAAGAAAAAGCAAGAGACTCGGCAGCCACTTCAAATTATTCTAGGATGTTTCAGCACTTGCAACATAATTTGTACTACCTGCAGGAACTTCAAGAGGGGGGAGTTGACTTGTTTATCATCTGTCAAAATATCAACACAAGCTAAAGATTTAAGATGAGGCTGCTGTAAAACAGGCTCTTTCTTTTATTAAAGACAAGGGCACCATGAAAATATACTAATACCTTAGTTGAGTATTACAAGGCTAGCACAGAGTATTCAATTACATCTGCTATCTGATTTACTTTTTTGCTAAAATGGTATGTTTTTTATTACTGTGGTCAGTCTACACATTTTGGTTTAATTTTTACTACAGATTTTCCCCTCCACTTGGTGTCAAAGTCCAAAGAGACCAATAGGGGATTGGCAAAAAGTTGACCCGTTTGCTAGGAACAATGGTATTGTGTGTCTGTTCAGTTATTGTCCCTTACTGCCCATGTTACTAGTACAACTGTTCTCTTGCACTAAAAGTGCAGTGAGGTTTTTTAAATTCACTTTTAGCTACCCATAAATGTCCCTCAGGTTTATCAAGCCTGTCATGTCTCATCACCTCAGGACAGACATTACTATGGTATTTAATGGAACATTTATTGCTATGTGATCTCTTCTTGTATTTCTTAAAAGCAGTATGTAAGGAAAACATACATATATAGACAGCCTGCAATTATGCAGTAAGAGATATTTAGAATTTGTTTGTTATTGTTCAGTTGTACAGTCGATTCTGACCCTTTGCATTAGGCAAGCAACTACTGGGCACCCTTTAACAAATCTGGGTCTTAACCTAACTAGCCTTAAATGAGTGTTACAAGCAGAAGATAAGGGAAATTATTAGCATACTTGGTTCAAGTGGTTAAAATGCTGAACTCAAAGACTGGAAGGTTGGAGTTTGAGTACTGCATGATGGAGTGAGCTCCCATCTCTTTCCCAGCTCCTGCCAACCAAGCAGTTCGAAAGCAAGAAATTGCAAGTAGACAAATAGGTACCACTTTGGTGGGAAGGTAAACAGTGTTCCATGCACTCCTGTGTCTAGTTATGCCTGCAACATGTCCACAGAAACATCTGCAGATGCAGACAGCGCTGTCTCTTTGGCTATAAACAGAGATCAGCACTGAACCCTAGAGTTGGATACAACTGGCTTTTGAGCAAGGGCGACCTTTACCTTGCAGTTAACAAAAATGGCGTAACATTTGGAAGCAAATTGTCCTATATAACTCAGTACACACTAAATGCCTATTGTGATTTGTGAAATTTAGACAACTTGTCTCCAAACATTAGACTTTTTAGGTTACTACAGAATAACTCCAGAAAAAGATTTTGGCTGCTGAACAATACAATCACAAACGGCATCAGTAGTAACTTCTTGGTAATGTTTGTACAGTGGAACCTTGGTTCACAAATGGCTCGGTTAACATAAAATCTCATAATAAAAGGAAATCCACAGAAAATAGTGGCTCGGTTTACAGATTCCCCCCCGGAACGGATTAATTGGTTTTTAATGCATTCCTATGGGAAATCATGTTTCGGTTAATACATTTTGTGTTTCAATGCATTCCTATGGGAAATTCAGTTAAAGTAAAGTTTGCTGTAAGAAACATCCTGGAGAACACATTAATTATGTTAACCGAAGTTCCACTGTAACTTAAATTAGTTATTTTAAGTTGCACTGTATTGAAAATCCTCAATTTAAGTTGAAATCAAGGGTTGAACAGGTCATTACTTTCAGTTACACTACATAGTATAGCCAGTGATGGGATGAAACAGGTTCGCACCAGTTTGCCAGAACCGGTAGTAACTTTTCCCAGTGTCCCGGAGAACTGGTAGCAGCTTTTTGGGGGAACCACTTTCGGGGCTTACCTTTTCACTGGTTCCCCCACTGCACATGCGTGCCAACCACTTGTTGTGCATGCACACCTATAGTGCTTGGCGCGTATGGATGGCCTCCTTGCTTTCCTCCCAAGCAGGGAGGAGGAAGAGAAGCTGCTAGCCTGAAGCTCCCTATAGCCTGCTCCACAGGGTACGTGGCTCACCTTTGGATGTGGCATGTCTGTGTGTATTTTAATGTGTATTTAATACCTTTACCTATATTGACATACTACCACAGTTCCTAAAAAGGCCTGGTGGCCGGCAGGCCTCACTTGGGGGATTTAAGCAAAGTCTTGGAGTTACCTCATCAATAAGCTACACCTGTGCTGTTCCAATTGCTGTTCCAATTGGAGAACCCTTAAGGAGGTACAGCTGTTTTACATTTACATTAAGGCATATTATCCTAGAGAACTGGTTAGGCAAAGACTTAGTACCTAATTTCTTTAACTGTTGAAAAGTGCCAAAATGAAGCCATCTTGTGGTGAGTTCATTCTGTAGTTCCTTCCATCTGATCTAGTGTGAGAAAGATTAGCCAGAATAAGCTTTAAGCTCTGGTTTATTTGTGTTTGTGGTGGGTGTATTTTAATGTATTTTTTATTTTATTTATTTATTTATTTACCGGTTTGTGTTGTGGGTGGGTTGAGGTGTGTGCGCGTGTGTGTGCATGCTTATTTTTATTTTATGGTATTATTTTTTCTTTGGCTCCGCCCACAATGTCATGATGTCATGTTAGCTCCGCCCATACTGTGATGACATCACGGTGGGGTAGTAAAAATCTTGTCATCCCACCACTGAGTATAGCACTAGTGAAGTAGTGCCTACATTCTGAGCTTTATTTTACAAAATCTAAGGCTTGAATTTGATGAAATGCTGACCAAAGGGCAAAGCCTCTACTTGTATAACCATTCCACATGACCAGGTACAACTCAAAATAGTTACCCCAAGCATTAAAAAATAAGAACAGCTTACTTACCTGTAACCGTGGTTCTTTGAGTTGTTATTAGTTACTATATCACACACCTATCAATTATGGTCTAAATAGGTTTTGCTCTTACGGATGTTGAAGGTTTATGAGCTTGTGCAGAGAGACCGTATTGTCTACATGAAGGATGTGGACAAAATGCACATCTACATAAACATTTCTTGTGTAGCAACATCACAATGTGTTTTTTCTAAGGTTACAACAACAAACACATCAACTTGTATGCAAGTTTCACCAAAATCAGTGTGGCTTTGATTGTATTAGGACTTTGGAGCCAGGCAACTATGGGGTGGCCTTCAACAAATCTGGTTCTTAACCTTGTTCTTCTGCCATATTCGAATCAAAATACTGGCGATCCTCATGGCAATCAGTCATGAAGACTGTCCTGAGAATATAATGCAGTGGCCTTTCATCTGCCTTCTGCATCGCAGCATGATACCCGTACCACTGTTTCAGTTTAAGGATGCCTTAAACTTGCACCAGTTGAGAAAATATACCCCCTTGTCGGTATTGCTCCACCTAAGATCAGGAGAGTAGCAGTAGATGCTGAGCGAACTAAACAAGAGAATGACCCTTGACACCCTCTGAACAGATATGAGCCTCAAATCTGCTGGCTCAGATCCAGGAAGAGCTTTATGGCAACAAACATTCTTGAGGGTACACAAGGGCAAAACCAAATTAGAAGACGGAGGAAGGAGCTCATTGGGAAATGAACGTCATTAAAGGTGGATATGGCTCAAAGTTTCAATCTCCCCTGTGTCATCTGGAGGACCCTGAATAGGCTGAGGGTTGGAGTCCCTAAATGCAAGACCAACATGCTTAAGTGGAGACTGCTGGTGGACAACAACACACAGTGTGAATATGAAGAGACACAGAGTTCGGCCCAATTGCTGGTCGGCTGATTGCTGCCAGAGACATGCACTGATGAGGACTTGCATTTGGGCAACGACAAAACAAAAAGTGACTTCATTTTGGCAGTTCAGGGTCTGATCAGGACACAAAAAAGAAAGTTCGGTGAGTCACTTTCTGGTCCTGAGCCCTTTTGGCATGCAAAGTCCACATCAGCCCCAGGCTAGTATTGATGAAGCTGCTGCCCTCCAGCAAGATGGATTTGAGTGAGATTTAATCCACTTGGGGACTATCACCTTTCTCTGTGGACTTTGGCACCATGAGTGGTACAAGCAGAACATAAAGAAAATTATTAGCACACTTGTATAGTTAACACAAAGGCATTAACTTTTGGAGGCAAATTATCCCAAATTAAGAAATCACTGTGTCATGGTTAGAATGTGGCCTGTGTGTTTTTTGAGTCTGTAATGGAGATTTTAGCGTGTGTACTGAAGTGGAGGGGTTAACCGTTATGGTGCATCTTGGGTATCACTGGGCAGAAGCTGCTCACCAGACTAAACATCTCAACCCTCATGGTTTGGAAGAAATGAAATTTAAACTGGACAGACATGTGATACTGTATAGTCATTGGCTGTATAGACATGTGATACTGTATAGTCATGAACTAAGATTCCTTTAGGGGAATGGCAAGAGGGTGGAACTTGTTTGAGGCGATAAAAACCAGAGCGAATGGGCAGGACATTCTCTTGGTCCAGTGCTCAACACTGTGTAAGTCATGTAGGGGTTTTTAAGCTAAGAGGGGTCCAATGGCTTCCCCTATTAGATAGGCTTTCATGGTTTTCATGTGTTTTCTGAACTAAGATTGTTTCATTTGCTGAATTAATCTGTAACCTGATTTTGTTACAATATATATACAGTAATACCTCGGATAACGCTAAGATTTGGTTCCACAAGTCTTGGTGTTATCCGATTTTTAGTGTTATCCGATGCATGTCAAAACTCTATGGGATGTTATCGGATAACGTTAAAGCTCCATAGAGATACATTGTAGCCGCACAGGCTTTAGCGGTTGTTATCCGATCCATCCCATAGGACCTTAACGTTATTCGATCCAATTCGCCTCCCCAGATTACTTAACGTTATGCGATTTTAGCGTTATCCGAGGTAAACGTTATTCGAGGTATTACTGTACTTTTAAAAGACAAGAAGATGACTGGAGTGGTTTAATTTCCTATGCGCTACCTTATTTACAGCCTAGATTTAGATCAGGACACGTGAGAAGGCAAGCTTAAAATCCTGGATTCAGGTGTGGTCCCACCTATGTGTAGACTAAAGTTCTACTTGTGAGTAACAGCATAACACACTGTACATATGATCCGACAATTAACAGTTCCCAACACCACTAACTCTGTTTACTGGAATGTGCTGTCTAATAGGGAGGCTATCATTTAGTTGCTTACATTATGATGTATTTTATAACTCTGATTCACCCACCACTTCTAGAATAAATTGCCTTTCCAGCTACCTGTAATGCAAGCAGTGCTGTATACATTACATTCTCTTCCTCTGTAATTCAAATATACAGAAACTTTAAAACTTGTGGGGGGCGGGAGAGGGAGAGACAAAAATTTCACCCTATCCAGGAATGAAACTAGTGCCAGTGGCTCTTTGCCTTTCATTTTAGAAAACATTAATAATTGTGCATTACTCTTTTGTAACTTAAATACATAAGTATTCTCCACTTTATTACTTCATGACCGTGACTTCAAATTTACATTATTTTAAGTACCATCATAACAGCTTCATTTATAATACAGATATCAGCTGAAAATTCATCAGGAAATAAAAAACCTTCACTATATATATATATATATAAAAAAATTATGCTGGAAATACATGAACACAGGACAGGGACTTGATACAGACTTAACTTAGTTTTATAATCAACCACATTTAACCTAAAGTTAACAGATACATAGCAATATTCAACAGCAGTGCAAATATCTTTGTAGATCAGACTAAAATTATACTACCAGAACATAAGATGGGGAAATAAAAAGGCAAGTACTTCAAGTACAAGGAATGAGTCTCAATGAGGTCTTTCAGTGTTTACAAGGGCTTCCTTTTCCTATTTATTTCTTCCTCTGGAATACATTAGCCAGCATGGCTCCTGAGGTGGTCAACTGGCCCATTTTGTTCAAAAACTTGGTCTTTGTGTCTTCACTTACAAGACTTGCTGCAATAGACATAGAGCTAAGGGGAAGGAAAAACAAAGTCAATCTATTGAACCAATTTTATTTAAATGATCTAGAGTAGAAGGGCAATAAGACTTGAAAAACTGCTATCAAAGAAAATAGTCCTGTGTTACATAGACAAAAAGTCTATGAGCCATATGGACTCTTTTCAAAAACTATAATTAAAATATACAGTGATTCTGAACAAAACTTTAAAACCATATCCAAGTGAACCCAACAATTCAAATTTAACAAAGCTAGTAGTCCTCATTCTTAGCTTTTTGTTTTGCAGGCATTGGGCATTTCTGTAAAAGTGCAAATTCTGGGCAAAACCACTTTTACTTTCTTCCACATTTTCAAGTGAGGAAGAGTGAGGTGTGTTCTTCCCTGTATTTTGGACTTTCCTGTTACTTTCTGCAGAAACCAAAACACACCAGAGACAGACTTCTGTTTCTTCCATTCCATGAAATATTATACTTACTGTATTTGCCGGTGTATAAGATGCATCGGACTATAAGACACACCCTGTTTTTAATAGACATTTTAAAGGAAAAATATATTTTTCTACATTTTAACTCCCCACCACCACCTCCACCACCTGCCAGGAGGTGATGGGGGCAGGATTGGGTGAGCAAAATAGCTCCTGCCCCTGGCTGCCAAAAGCTGAGGGGAATGGAATGGGCTGGAAAAGAAAGATCCTTTAAAGACTGTTTCCACCCCACCCTCACTGACTGCCAGAAGCCAAGAGGACTAGGATGAGGTGGAAGAGACAGACCCTTCAAGGTCCGTTTCCACACACACATCACCACCACCACCACCACCCTGGCTGACAGAGGCTGAGGGAACTGGGATGGGGTGGAAAAGATCCTTTAAAATCTGTCTCCATCCCATCCCATCCCATCCCCACCAACCATCAGGAGCCAGGGAGGCTGGGATCAACTGGCAGTCACTGAACTGCACCAGCGGGCAGGGGGCTGTTACTGGTGTATAAGACACACTCTTGTTTTTCCGGTGCATTTTAAGGGGGGGGGGGAGTACGTCTTATATGCTGACAAATACGGTAATCTGTTTGTTCTTCAAGCAAAATAGCAAGAGAAAATATACTTATATAATACTTTGTTTGAGATCGCTAACATCCTTTGCCTTTCCATTCAGCTGCAATTTTTACTTAACTGCTTCTCATATGTGTGACAAAGACATAAGAAAGTACTGTATATGAGAACTACTGTTTCCTTGGATTCTATCCTATTCCAGGAAGTGAAAATACCTATATATTTCATTATTCACAATTGGATAAGGGCAAAAACTATTCTCTTGACTTGAAGACCTAATGTATGATTATTGTGTGCAGCCATTATACAACAAATGAAACAAAACACGTATGCCTAGACTGAAAATATGATTATACTTTAACTATTTTGATTCATTAAAGTTGGTCAGATAAGGGAAACATACATGTACATATGGGAAACAAAAACACTGCATTACCCTTGTGGTTCCTGGACACTCCTATTTTCAATTTTTTGTTCACACTCCTTTATCATGGAGCTCAAAATCACCTAACAGGATAAATCAAAAGTAAAAAGTTGTAAACATAGCTCTCAATTGTGACATTACATGTTCCCAAGACAGTACAAAGGTGGCAACATTTGTAGCCACATCATATTTTCAATATTATTTTTGTTAAAACATGAACATTCAGTGTTTTAAGAAATGACAGTCAAAGTTAATAATCAATGAAGTGGTGTCCCAGGATGATCTTTTGCATCTATATCATAGCTGGTAACATTTAATTTTGATGTACAGTACTGTAAAATTCTCCCAACTGGCACATAAATAGAAAGTATTTCCCAGGAAACTGAACAAAAACCCCAGTAACTGAACTTTTAGAATGCAGTTTTAAAATGTTCATTAAAATTGATATATTATAAAAAATAACATACACTGTAATAAGAAAAAAAAAACCACATGCTTACACAAAAAGTGTATATGAACATGTATGTGAATTTTTATCTGGACTCAATCCATTCTTGAAAACTCCCTCACAAATATATATATTAAAATAAAAACTGGAAAGGGCTGTAAAGTAGATTTATAATTCAGGCAAGAGATACTGCCTGCAGTGATTTGCTATACTGTACACTATCACTTATTTTAAAACATTTATATCCTCCCCTTCTCCTTAAGAGGGTTGGCATTTGTGTCCTGAGCAAACATTTGTATTTACTGGAAAGATTTTGCAAAAACAGTTTATAAATGTTTGCAAAAGTCTATGAGTATAACTACAATAATAATTTTTATATGCTGTCTTTTTCAAATAAGTTTGAACAGCCTTCTGCAGACTATAAAGATGTTCTTTTCTTCTCCCGTTGGGATAAAATCTCAAGCAGCAAGGGAAATCACCAACACAGAAGTTTGTTTTAAAATAGAGTGATTAATGCATTGTGTGACATACTTACAACCAATCCATTTTTATGCCTGATCTACTATAAGTGTACAGAGTTGACTGATGGATGGGTGGTATTTTCATATCTCCCCATTCCTTGATGGTATTTTGAGTTTTCCAGAACAATGTGGGTGTTAAATGTTTGACCATTTCCATGGAGCTGAAAGATACTCTTTTTGTTCATGGTGAGCTGTGTTTTCTTTCCCGCAGATATCTGTTGTTCCCTCTCCGGTTTGTTGTACAGTCAGCCGTATTTTTGAATCACTTCCTCGTGCTCTTTGCCAATGCAAAAGCACATGTTTGGCATTAAGTTAGTTGGGTCATGACCAGCACAACCTCAACTATAGGCTATGAAATGAATAGGCTGTACTAAAGTGTGTAATGTGTGGTATACCTCATATGCCCCTAATGCTTCAGTTGCTGAAAAATCTAGCGTAAGGATGTCAAATCCTAGTTAAAAAGAATATGGAGATAATATCGCCAATTTTCAAAATGTGTATACCTATTCCCTCCTGTCCTAACTCTTAGATACATAGCATATTTTTATTCCTGTCAATACAAGCCTATGTTCAAGGAGACCAAGCAGGAACAAAACAGTCTGATCTATAATAAGAGTCACAAAGAGTCAATAAAAAAGATGATAATATCTGAAGCTGCTCACCTTTACAATCACTAAAAAGCCTAGCATCTTTCAATCATGCCTTCTAATAGGAAATTTAGACGGAAAGTGCCAGAAGTATTGAAGCTGCTCACCTTTACAATCATTAAAAAGCCTAGCATCTTTCAATCATGCCTTCTAATAGGAAATTTAGATGGAAAGTGCCAGAAGTATTGAAGCAAAATGGAGTTACTAAGACACAAGAGGGAGCTATCCAGTGTGCATGTAATGACAGGCATGGTCATGAACACGAGTGGGACACATGGATCCCCAGCAGAAACAAACTATAATAGAGATAATTTACTGACTTTCTGTGGACTGAATGGTTTATGCTTTGGGATCACCTATTTCACCCACAAGCATATACTGTACAGTAATACCCTGGATAACGATTGTACCGTATAGCGCTAAAACCGCATAACGTTACAAGATTTTCGGAAAAATCTTGTATCGAATAACGCGATTTTTAGCGTTATCCGGTACAAGCATGTGCGTGGGGGGGGGAGTTGGATTGGGTAAACATCTACCCAATCCAACCGCCCTCAGCGGCGGCCCCCACGATGTTTGGAAAGGGTATGGGGATCCGTACCCTTTCGAAACATCCAGCGCGTGGCGTGCATCGTTGGGGGTTAGGGCAGGATATGGGGGAAACCTCCGTATGCTGCCCTAACCCCGACTGACGCGTGCATGCCCGCACGCTGCCCGATGTTTCGAAAGGGTAAGGATCTTACCCTTACCCTTTCGGAACATTGGGCGCACGTCGGGCGTCGGTGGGGGTTAGGGCAGGATACGGGGGAGACCTCCGTATCCTGCCCTAACCCCGACTGACGCGCACGTGACCGCACGCTGTCCGATGTTTCGAAAGGGTAAGGGGCACTGGGGGGGGGTTGGATTGGGTAGATGTTCTACCCAATCCAACCCCCCCAACAACCGCAAAGAGCAGAGGAGGCGAAGGAGCTGGAGAGGAAGAGAGAGGGGGAGGAAGGAAGGAAGGAGAGCACCCCCGCCACCGCCAAAGCCACTGCTGCCTCGCTAGTTGATCCTAATGTTTCTTAAACTGCCTTCTTTCTTTATTTGGGGAACCTTAGCAAGGTGACATTAGGATCAACTGGCTGGGCAGCAGCGGCTTTGGCGGTTTTGGCGGTGGCACCCCCCTTCCTTCCTTCCTAGAACATCCCAGAGGGCGTGCTGGCTGGCAATGCAGCTATACAGCCCTTAGCTGCTTTTCTTCTGTCAAGAGGTTTAATAGGTAGCGTATTCAGAGGCTTGTATGCACTTTAACTCTTACCCAATAAAGAGACTTTTTTTAAAAAAACGTTGATTTATTGCATCATAACATAGTAAAAAAATGTAGAGTAATTCCAACAGAGAAAACATATTTATGTAGTCCTTTAGTACTGTCAAGATTTCCTTCTTCTTTAAGATTCTGTAATCTTTTACCTCAGAACTGTTCCCTCTTTTCCTCAGAGGTCTCTTCACCTCAGAACCCTCAGAACTCTTTTTTCCTCAGAAAAACTCTGAACTCTCTTAAGACTTCTCTTTTTATCACAGAAATCTCTCAGACCTCTTTTCCTCAGTCCTCCTTTTACCACAGAACCATCTCTGAACTGTGTTCCCTCATCCTTCCCATAGAACTCCTCAAACCCTCCAGCGATGTTCCTTTTTATACCAAGAGGGGTCTCTCCTCACTAGCCAATTTGCATACAACTAATCAGACACCCTCACTGTTCTCCTCACAACCAACATCCCTTAGAGTTGCAACATACCAGGCCTACTTCATCTTGCACACATTCGTGAAAGGGGTCTTCCCATGACAGCATACATCAAGTCTCTTCTTTTCTCAAGGCAGTTTCCACTATTTTATAGCTAAAACGTATTAATTTCTTATTATATTGTCTTTTAATATTCAGTGATCAATCACTATACAGTAAAACATCGGATAACGCTAAAACTTGGTTCCACAAGTCTTGGTGTTATCCGATTTTTAGTGTTATCTGATCCATGTTAAAATCCTATGGGATGGATTGGATAACGTTAAAGCTCCATAGAGATACATTGTAGCCGCACAGGCTTTAGCGCTTGTTATCCGATCCATCCCATAGGACCTTAACGTTATTCGATCCAATTCTCCTCCCCAGATTACTTAACGTTATGCGATTTTAGCATTATCCGATCCAATCGTTATCCGGTGTTTTACTGTATTTCCTTTCTCATTTTATACCAGATTCAAAACATCACTTTAATTACTCACCTCATGCTCTAGTGAGAGAGTTTCCATGTCATTTCGTAAATACCTGAGTCCTGGCAAAAAGTGATTGACCATTAAATCTTCAGAAATAACTAAAAAGCAATCAGTTAAGGTCTCACAAATAAAACAGCATGATGTGGCTTTTGGCAAAAATAAAAATATTCTTTAATTACGAAGCTTTTCTTCTATTTTATGAGTGCCAATGTACTGAGTCCTTTTTAAAAAATAATAATAAGGATACAGTATAGGTATTGATAAATATAAGGCATTTGCAACACCAAAATACTTTCAAGAGTGATTTGTAGCGGGCAGTACAAATAAACGTTTTCCCTAACATTTTAACAGCATGAAGGCTAAGTTGAAAGTATATTAAAATGGGACTAGTTCTAGGTCAGGGGTGCCCAAACCACGGCCCGGGGGCTGGATCTGGCCACTGATGCCAATTCATCCGCCCACAAAGATCTCATTGCTCCTGTAAGCGGAAGTAAAACGTGCCCGTATGGGCGCATTTTACTTCTGCTTCTAGGAGCAACAAGGGCTTTGGGGGCCGGATGACTTGGTATTGGGGCTGGATCCAGGGCCCGGGCCATAGTGACTGGCCCCCTGAACCACGTGACCGGCCCATGGCCTGAAAAGTTTGGGCACCCCTGTTTTAGGTACATCATGGTACTTCAGTCTAGAGCATTAGTTCATTTCCTGTCAGCCTTTACCCCCAGCCCACAATTATTTACTCTTCCTCCTCCATAGATAATATAGTGCTGGACTCTTTTAGCAGTCAGTGGCGTAGCGTGGGGCGGCTGCCTGCCCCAGGCGGCATTTTTTTGGGGGGGCAGCAAAATTTCACCTGGGCATATAGGTGTTCTTGGACTTCAATTCCCAGAAGCCCTAGAGGCCGCTGCGGGGATGGGTGCCAGCGTGATGGGCCCCACCCAGGGGGCAGCAAATTTGGCTTATGCCCCGGGTGACTGAAACCCACGTCCTGGGCCTCGGGTGGCTGAAACCCATGCTATGCCACCGTTAGCAGTCCTTCCTTTTTCCTTTTCAAAAACACCCTGAGATCCTTACAAGGAAAGGAGCAGAAAATCTGTACTGTACTCCTGAAATTTTGATTGAAAAAGCTTTTCTAGAACTGCAAAGAAAGGCAACTGTTTGAACACTTTGATCTATAATGTGGAAACACTTTTTTTCATAACAAGCATTTAATTCCTGCTTTTTCAGTTTTACAACATTCAAGTCTACATCAATATGTTTTAAAAATATCTAAATTTAGGACACAGTTATTAAAGGTTTCTACCAACTAAGAAATGGTAGTAGGGAATCCTCAAATGCTGACTTGCTTCTGTAATGAGCCAAACTTTAGCCTGCAGAGCGACAGCACATAATAATACATTAACTAACAAAAACATAAAAGTTACCAATATTAATTTATATCCATGGTAAAGAACTAAAAACCTTTTTAAAAAGGGGGTTTATTTGCATGCTGTGTACATGATACAAGATTAAATGATCTCAAGATACACAGACTCCTCAAGTGACATAAAGAACCATTTCTAGCTGTCTGTTTAAAACAAATTACAGTAAAACCTCATATAACACTAAAACCTGGTTCCACAAGTCTTCGTGTTATATGATTTTTAGTGTTATCTGATCCTCTATGGCAGGGGTGGCCAACTGTAGATCTCCAGCTGTTCTTGGGCTTCAATTCCCAGAAGCCCAAGTCAGCACTCCTGCTGATCAGGGCTTCTGGGAATTGAAGTCCAAGAACATCTGGAGATCTACAGTTGGCCACCCCTGCTCTATGGGATCCATAGAGATACATTGTAACCACACAGGCTTTCGCAGTTGTTATCTGAAGCATCCCATAGGATCTTAATGTTATCTGATGCAATTCTTCCCCCCAGATTCCTTGATGTTATGCGATTTTCGTGTTATTCGATACTAATGTTATATGAGGTATTACCGTATTGGAATTTGTGGAATTTCTGCTAAAAGGCTAAAGCAAACCATTTATTCAACTAGATAGTGAATGTACTTGTATTATCCCAAAATGCAATACCAACTGTGCCATTTTTAGAAATTGGCCAATTAAGATAGTAAAAGAAATGGAAGAAGGCCTTCCATAATCTTTCAGTAGCTATGACACTATACCAACTCATCCTCTCCTACAATACTTACAACACAATCTATAGAGAACATAAACCAGGAAATTATCAATCAAATCATCAGAAGGTAGAAACAAGGCTATGTATGTATACTCAGAATTAATATAGTGTTCCATTAATATAGTCCCACAGTGTTCAATAGGACTTATTCCCTCATAAGTGTGCATGGAATTGCAGCCCTTGTTCCAAACCTGTAAACACTATACAGAATCTTTCAGAATAGTGCTATTAAACAAAAAAAGAAGTTATTTCCAGAATACAATACTTTGTAACACATTATAAAATGTTGACACAACAGGCTTTTCCCCTCCCATCACCAACAGGTTTTTTGTTTCTGGCATTTTTTTAAAATGTGTGGGTGTTAATTTTGCTTTCTTGATATTTATAATTTTATTCAATTTGCCTACATCATCATCATCATCATCATTATTATTGATGATGATGATGTCATACGTCACCCAGAGTGGGAAAATATTCCAGATTTTTTTTTTTTTGGGGGGGAGAGATATAAATGCAAATAAATAAATAAATAAATAAATAAATAAATAAATAGTTGCTGTATTCCTCAGAGTTTAGTACTAACGGAGCCATAACTGATGTGTATTATTTTAAATAGCTTCATGAGATATTGAAACATGCACTTCAAAACCAAAACAAGGATACAACAACAGGAGAGTGCACTATAGGCTTCAAAGAGATGAGTAGCAATGTCCAATCTTTTTGAATCTGTAGACTGCTGGTTATTGACGAATGCCAGTTTATGCAAATGTGGAATAACAACTGGAAAAGCAAACATTTCAAATGGAACAGGTCAATATTTTAGTATAACCCACATTTTAATTAAGAGAGGGCAACTTCCAAAGGCCAGGTCCTGCATCCATCCCAGAACATCCCTGCCTTTCGACCCCAAACGCTCATTTAAAAACCCTAAAGTTATTAAGCCACAAAAGATATATAACCCCCCCCCCCAAGGAATACAAACTGCTATTCTCCTCTCCTACAGTGGCTCAAGTGGCTAAGACGCTGACTGGAAGGCAGGAGGTCAGCAGTTTGATTCCCGAGTACTGCAGGACGGAATGAGCTCCCGTCTTTGTCCTAGCTCCTGCCAACCTAGCAGTTTGAAAGCAAGAAATTGCAAGTAGATAAATAGGGACCAGTTCAGTGGGAAGGTAAATAGCATTCCGTGCACTCCGATGTCTAGTCATGTCTGCTACACAACCAAAGAAATGTCTGCAAAGCAGACAGAGCTGGCTCTTCAGCTTTGAAAAAGAGATGAGCACTGAAGCCTATATTCAGATACAACTGGCTTTTGAGCAAGGGAAACCTTTACCTTTACAAATGATTTAGCCCCATATGGGTCTTTTTCTCAAAATTAGAAGTACTGTAATCAGATTATCTATCTATCTATCTATCTATCTATCTATCTATCTATCTATCTATCTATCTATCTATCTATCTATCTATCTATCTATCTATCGTATGATGATTAGATGATTACTTCTAGTTTTATGGAGAAAAACTCTTGGCTGACTAGATCTCAGAGACAGTGGTGGCCACTTTGGGCCAATTTCTGCCTTAAATCTTTAGATCCTTACAAGAGTAAGCTACAATAGTTGAAGAGCATAAGATAAATGAAAATTAGTCTTTAATTGCCACAACTTACATTCATCTCTAAATCTTGGCTCAGCATTTGGGCCAACTCTTCCAAATGTTTTTATTATTTCCGTATGTAAAGAATGTTGATCTTGGTATTGGGGATCATCCAGAAAAGATGCCAATTGCATTTTAACTCTTTCCAATAGCTTAAAAGGAAATGTAACAAACACAGAAAATAAGCAAAATTAACTACACTAGTAAACCTCCAGAAGCTCTTATACCAAGCTGTTATAATATTAATTAATTGATCTATAAGGTTTAATCTGCTTTGCTGATTGAATAAAAAAAAGCATATGACAGTTTTTCTATTTTGTTTTGCCATAAGGTTAGATCATAATGATTGAAAAAATTATTTATGCTTTCACACAAACACACAAGCATATGTGTTGTCTAGATACTAGCATGTCACAGGAATGGGAAGCATTCTCTGGAAGCTGCTTTGCAACAAGTTTTTCCTACTTTTCACACTACCAGGCCATGTACACATGTGTGTATGTTTGTGTAAAACTGACTGAAATAGAAATTAAAGCCCACCAAACACCCCAATGGATGAGGCTTTGCCCAAGTGCTGGGAATAAAGCAACCCTTAGCTAACAAAATGAAGTCCACTTCAAGCTGCTATTTATAGTGGTGTGCAATCAGAAAATGCTCCATACTGCTTACCATGTTAATGGCACTCTTATCAGCCTCAAAAGCATAGTTTGATGGACCAGCTGGAGTACAAATAGGAGGAAGCTGTGGACGACTGTCAGTTGCTATTTAAATCACATATATTGTTACTAGCCAAAGCTAGGCAGCAGGGACCTAGGATTTCTAAGTGGGTCTTCATATAAGAGGAATCAACATCAAGCTGATCCATCTCTGAGTATGAATTGAGACATGCCAGATTTAACACCGGGACTGCAATGGACTGCTGCAGCCTTGAAGATATGGATAAGATGCGTCTTCACAGCCAGTCCATCTGGCATGGCCTCTTCCCCCTCCATGACTGTTGAGAATCAGAGTTCCTTCTCCGCTCATTTTGCTGTTTGGCCCAATATGATGGTTTCCAGTGGCATTTCCTCCACTGTGGGGACCACCTCCCAACCTAAAGGGGCTCATCCGCCCCTAGCCATTGGCCCCTTTAGGGAATCAGGTTATTTACTGCAATCCAACACTTGGCAATAGGTTGCTGGCTGTACGGTCTACTCCATTACCGTAGCAGAATGTCCAGCGAGACAGATTTGGTGGGAGGTATGAAGTAAAGAAATAGAGAGAATGCCCATATTTTCCCCCTGAGCGAGTGGCTGTGATAGGGATAATGGTCCTGGTCAAAATCATTGCCACCATACAGCCTTTGCCCAGCTACCCATCGCTACACATGACGAATATAGTGAAACAATACCCACCCATGAACTGAACAAAAATTCTAAGTTTATTGATTACCGCAGATAAAAATGCATGGTCAACTCTTCTTTAAAGACTTTTCTAGTCAATTACTATTGTTACCCAAGCACCATATGAAGGCATCGTACCTCTCTCTGAGTGACTGTTTCCATGATGGTACCAAAAGCAGGAATTGTAGCTATTCTTACAGAGCTAAAAGGGAAAGCAAACAAAAAGAGTTCTTCTGTTTTTAACATTAAAGCAGATTTTAATAATAAAAAAGCAATTTCAAAATGACTAATTTTAAAGATATATTAATTTCTAGCAATGACAAGAAACAGACCAGAAAGAATGCTAAAAAAGGGGACGGGGGCAGGGGGGGGAAAGGCAGACAAACAGACAGGATTAACTCAAGAACACAGTCAGAAACTCACAATTCAGGATCACTGGACAAGGTAACAAGGGCCGGAGCAACCCGCTTGTCAACTAAGGCTTCATTCATGCCTCGAAGAGTCAGCTGTAAACCAGTCAACATGCAATAAAAATGGTTTTAAACTGCAAGGATAATTATGTTAGCTGTGACTGAGGGTGGACAGGAAGAGTCACTGGCTTCACTGAGTTTAGTCACCCACACAGGGCATCAACACTGTTCGTGCTTCAGAATTTACTGGCAATAACATGTTAGTGAGATTAGCATCCCTCTTCAGTATGGAAGAAACAAAAAGCAGTACAATGGCCTTGGGCACATGTCTGGGCCTCAAAATAACTAGAGATGGCAATGTTTCATTTTAGAAAGAACTGCAGCTTTGAAATTTGCAGCATTTATTTCAAACTAGGACAAATTCAGCAGTAAGCATAAATTGTAATTTTCAAGGCAGAATTTCAATTGTTTTTTTAGCTATCAAGAGCTTTAAATTATTCTCATGTTAAGTAGTTAAAGTGCTTTAATACTTTAGTATCAACATAAATGTTCTTATGCTTCATCATCAGAATATTAAAAACACAGCCTGTTGGTTTTTATTTCTTGACAGCTTGTAAGAGGGATGCTAGTTTTATAAGACAGTTGGGAAACTTACATTTCAGGGTCACTGGAGAGAGTAATGAGAGCAGGAACAACTCTCTGAGCTACCAGAGTTTCATGTACCCCCTTCACCAACAGCTGAGTGGGTAGAGCAGAGGGGTACCACAGGTGATGCACGGAAAGAGTGAGCACAGTATCATGGGAAGAACAGCACAACCAAGAGGAAGAAAAACACAAAAAGCAAACCAAAATTAGAAGCAAATACCACTACACTAAAGTGCCCCCTTAATATAATAATATGCAAGAAGGCACAATGAAGGTGCAAGTGGTGCGAGCAGGCAGCATGAGCTACTAGACAAACTGTGGAGCTGTTAAAAACAAGAAACAAAAATCCCTTAAAATAATCCAGGCACTTGCATTATTATCTATACAAGCTTCATTCAGCTGATCCATTCTGGCTGTCTTCTTCTACTTCTATCACAGATGTGTAAGTTTAGTGCAGTAATACCTCGGATAACGCTGAGACTTGGTTCCACAAGTCTTGGTGTTATCCGATTTTTAGTGTTATCCGATGCATATTAAAATCCTATGGGATGTATCGGATAACGTTAAAGCTCCATAGAGATACATTGTAACTGCACAGGCTTTAGCGGTTGTTATCTGATACATCCCATAGGACCTTAACGTTATTCAATCCAATTCTCCTCTACAGATTACTTAACGTTATGCGATTTTAGTGTTATCCGAGGTAAACGTTATCTGAGGTATTACTGTACAAGAATTGGCACATATTCTTTTTTGTGTCTAGGTTAAATGTGAAACTGCCAAAAAGATTTTTTTTGGAATAATAGCCATGTTAATCTGTGTTTCAAACACATCAGAGAATAAGCAAAACAAAATGTTGTAGCACTTTGAAGACTAACTGACGTCATCCTGAGCACGCCAGGGGGCTCTCTTAGCGCCATGAATTTTGACTTGCAGGAGGCTCCAAAAATTCCCGCTAGGCAGCAATCGGCTTCAGCAAAGATTGCTGAGGGGAAAGGATCGAGTGAGAGGCTGCTCAGAGCAGCCTGGAAGAAGCGCATTTGCTACCTCCGTCGCCACCACTGTTGACATCAAAACTGTCACCAGTGGGGGCAGCCTGCCTCTACCCCCTGCAGCTGTGTGTTGGGGGCGGGACTGGCCCGCAGGAAAAAAAGTTTAGTCACCACTGCTATAGAGAGTGCAGCATGACCTAGAAATGACAGGTCAATTTCCTCCTAGTGTTAAATTTCCTTTCATATATGCCTAGAAACCATAATGTATATTTGTAAATAATTTGAGAACTCATGCAGTAAAATGGAAGAAGGTAATGTAAAACTAGAGAATTTCTAGATACATATTTTAGCCAGACTGTTTTTTTATGATTAATATGAAATACTCATTCTTTTTATACATCAGAATCATGAGGAGTGTTAACATATTGCATAAGTAAGCTTCCAAGCTGAGATAACAAATTTGATCTGAAAGAATTTCAGATTACTACAAATACATGGTTGTCATAGTGAATTATCAGTATAATTCTGCTATAATGTTAATAGCTATTCTTTCTGATCACTACTGCACTGAACCCCACTGAGCAGAAAACCCTAGAAGTGTAATAATCCAGGATAGCACCACTTGCATAAATGTTGCAATTGCATAAGCAATAGTCCCAGTAAAAAAGCTTGGACAAATGTAGCAACTATGCGTTATTTGCAAGCAGGATTTTTTACTAAAGGATGTTAAGATGCATTGGGCAAAATTACATTGTATAGTTACACAAGAGGAAGGTAAATGTTGTAATTCATAGCAGTTTCTTGCTGCTAACAAGTTTCCCCCTTTTGGGTTGTGCCGCTCTGGTGGTTTGGTGTGGAACCAAAAACCCACTTGTTAATTGCCAGTGAAAAGTCACCTAAAGCCATGTTATTTACTTTCCTATGTGTAGCTATGCAACAGAATTTCAGCCATTAGCTTTAAAGTTTAGGATTAAAAAAAAAAAGACTGATTTTGTATTTCCATAAAAATAATATTTGACATTACTGGATGCTATAATATGACAACATGAATTTTTGTCATAAAAACTTGTTTTATTTTAAGTATAAAAGAATGGCATGTTGATAGAAAGCCAAAACGTTTACTTACTTTTTCTTTTATTAATCTAAGGGTACCTGGTACATCTTTTTAGTTTTAAGCTATCAGTGGACCAATAATACAACTGTTTGCACACGAGAACACAGTATCGGAATCTATTAAAGTCATAACTAATCTATGGTAAGTGACTTTGAGCATATATTCTTATTTAAGAGTGCTTTGCTAAATTACCCACTCCAGTACTATTTGCAAAAAATCCAAGCAAACAGCAGATAATAGATTATCTTCTGGTAGAGGACAAATGTAACTTTTGCCTATCCATAGTTTCAAATGATGGACACATAGGTAAGTTCACAATTCTCTTCTGCAAGGGTTGTGTTCAAACCAGGACCACACTGGGGTTAACACAGACAGTTAATGATTCACACAGTGCAATATGGGTGATTAACATGCTCACACACAGAAGAGGGGAGAGCCAGATAAAAAACAGCATGTTAGTTTATAATAGCTTCAGACGAGAACTAAATTTTTCTGACTATTCTAACAATCTTTTACATATACTCCAAGTTAGATAGCAGAAAGGTACCTGCCTGCTGCCACTATTTCAATTATTTTAAGGAGGGTACACTTGTACCATATGTTTAGGAAGAAATTAAACAAAACTTTAACAAGAATAAAGGCCATGAAACACTCCTTGTTTGTCATAAAAATAATTTTAGTCCACAAAGCGGACTCACAGGATAATATAATGGACCAGCTTCAAGATGCAATAACAATTCAAAGGGTAAAGTTGGAGTTCTCAAACCTTTAAAGCCTGGGGCCAGGTCACGCTCCCTCAGACAGCTTTGGGGGCTGGATGGTCATTTTGCCCTTCCTCCACCACATGATACTTCCAGGTGTGGCGGAGGATGGAGGACCACATGAAATGGTGCCATGGGCCGCATCCGGGCCACAGACCACAGGTTGAGAATCCCTGGGATAAAAGGTTCTACAGTACGTATTATCATTTGTGATACCATTCCCAACAAGCTAAGTCATCTAAAACAAAAGATGTGACATAACTAAAAGAAGCTCTTTTTCTAATATTACATTCTACATTCATCACAATGTTACCTAATGGACCTAACATCGTCATGTCCAAATACTTTTGTTATGAACATGTTTCCCTACTAAATTTGCTCCTGCCTGAAAGTTATATTGATGTTCAGGTTAAAAATATCGGTGTTACAGGCAGATGAAAAGTTAATGTACAATTAATGAAAATTTAAAATTCATAGCCCGCCTTCCAATTAGCATGCTTGAGACTGCTAGCTATACTGAAAAAAGTACCGTATCTAAAAATTACATTAAATCAGTACAAAATAAGAAGTTATTTTGCCACAGAAAGAGATTTTGTAGCTTGCAGTTTCGTTTGTTGGTGTTAGCTGCTGTTTGTCTGAAGCAGGAGTAATGAAAAGAACATAGTTTTTGGCTGCTCCAAAAACAGTTAATATTAACAAAAACAGAGTTAATAATTGCGGGTCAGCAACAACAATGGCAAGTGGATAAAGTTAAACATGCCACGTTATGTGTTCTCTCCCCCTAAATGTTTTCATGGATTTGATTTTTTAATCATAATATACAACCAGTTTTGGATTTTTTTAATTACTGATCGTAATTTAGTATCATTAATAGGTAATACTGTACTGAGTTTGAAAGGTATTAACAAGACATGTGATCTAACACTAGATTCAGCATTAAAATGATTTCTTATAGCCAATGTATTTTTCTAAGCATGTAATCCGGAACCCTAATCAGATTGGAAACAGAAAGCTGGTAACCATGAAATGAAAATGAATGAAATGAATCTTGCAAGTAGATGCAAGCCAGTGATACAGAAAATAAATTAATGAATGATAGAAAACTTTTAATTCTATGGAACCCTGATTATGGAACATTAACATCCTGCTCCATCACAGAATATATAATATCTTAGAGATATTTTAAATAATGGGCATTACTTTGTTTGATATGCTTGCACACAGAACTCCAGTTGTAGATCTGACTAGGTATCTATTGTGTGCCTGGCACCTTGGTTAGTTAAAATTCCACATTCACATTAATACTAAACAGAATGCTGGCCAATACATGCACCATTAATAAACACATTTTAAAGTCTCCAGATATACTAGACCAAGAGTGCCCAACTTTTTGGGCCGTGGGCTGGTTACGTGTTTCAATGGGCTGGTCATGTGATTCCTCCCAATGGAAGCAGAAAACGAAACCTTGCAATCGGTTTTGCAACAATATGAGATAGATTTTAAGCTGGCATTTTCTGTTTAAACCAGGGGTGCCCAAACTTTTAGGGCCACAGGCCTGACCACGACCCCTGGACAGCTGATCAGGCCAGTCACATGGTTCCTTCCAGCAGAAGCGGAAGTAAAACACGTATGTGTGGGATGCATTGCACAGAGTGCTGCCGTAAATGACCCACAGCTGTTGTAAATGCATTTACAACAGCTGCTGGTCATTTACGGCAGCATTCTGTGGATATGTGGGTGCATCACATAGGCATGCACGCATGTTTTACTTTTGCTTCTGGGAGCCGCAAGGGTGTCAGGGGCAGGATAAAATGGCTTTGGGGGCTGGATCCAGCTCATGGGCCATAGTTTGGGCACCCCTGGTTTAAACCAGGGGCACCCAAACTATGCTCCATGGGCGGATACGGCACCCAATGCCAATTCATCTGGCCCACATCTCTCACATCATTCCTGGAAGTGGAAGTAAAACATGCCCGGATGGGCGCATTTTGCTTCTGCTTCTGGGAGCGACAAGGGTTGCGTGGGCCGGATGAATTGGCATCAGGGGCTGGATCCAGCCCACGGGCTGTAGTTTGGTCACCCTTGCACTAGACAATACAAAGCCCAGTTATCAACTAACTCTAGACATGGATCATCTTGCACTGGTGGTGGGGTAAAGAGCTAACAGGGATAGATCTATTTTCCTTTGTCCCTAATTATTTCCCTCCACAGCAGTGATAGGCAGGTAATGAAAGGTGTCCCCAGAATCAAATGCATGTTTTACACACAACCCATTGGCACCAGAAAAGGAAAAGAGAAACCCAGGCCACCTTAGTCACATGCCACTTACAAGGTAGCTGGCTCGCCCATGCCAAATGAGAAGCTACACTAGAATTTCACCTTATAGTTGTACAGTATGTGTGTTTATTTAGATCTTGAGCATCTAATAACTCCCTTGTAATCTCTAACTTGCTTTAAGAACTGAGCAGCTCTGTTGTGGTGGACATGGGAGGCAGTAGTGAAAAGAGATGGCATCCCTTAAGGAGCTACGCTTGGCCCTTAGGTCACCAGTTGCTAAACCTTACTATGGCCTTCAAGCAGGGTCTGAGTCTGATAAAGACTTACCTCAAACATTCTAGCAGCTGTACACCGAACAAGTGCTGAAGTATGGACAACTCCATACCATAATACAGTTAGCAGCAACTCGTGGTAGGCTGGATTTGCACTGAGAACAAAAAACAATAAAGATTAAACTATGAATAGTATTTTCTTCCCGAAACAGTGCACTTTCTCTTTCTTTCCAACAACTCCATAAACGTAATCTTTTCTATGAAAACACTGCCTAGCCTTAGTCTTCAATCAAAAACAAAAGTATCTGCAGCTGCATTTTGTACACATTTTATATACTCCTTCTTTTCCTCTTAACAGTTTACATTCAGTTTATAAGAGCCTTAGAAAAATGATTTTCTGTGTTAACACACTAAAGGCTCTTAGTTATAACAATCCAGTGTTTGTGCTAGGACAACTTAAAAAAAAAAAGACAGGATAGCTACATTGCATGAATATTAGAAAGCCATTATAAAGCAATTGCATGAGCACAACTAAGAGCAGAATTCAATAAATATTAGAAGATGAACTTGTATGAGACATTGCTTTACTCCCATTCTAGTAAGATAATATACTTTACCCCAGTTCTACAAAAGATGCTTTCAAACTATCAAGAGGAGCATGAGATAATGAAAGCATTGTCATTACATCTTCTAAAAATCCAACCAACAGCTTGCGGTCTTCTTCCTAGAAGTAAGTATTAGAAAAGTTAAGTCTTAGTTTCACAACTTCTGTAGAGAGACAGCTAAAATCTAGGCTTTTATTTCTCAGAACAATATCTAGTAATAATCTTGGGATCCAGGTATTAGGTGTAAACCTTGTTTCAGACACATGTCTTGACTCTTCAGCCTGTGTGGCAGGGATGACTAGATCGTCCATGGCGTAGGCTCCACCCATGACGTAGGTTCCGCCCACGGTGTGGCAGTGAAATTTTTTGCTGCCCACCACTGGGCACATTACACACTTTACTAAAGGGATGATAACTATTCTCACTTAATTTTGAATATATTTCAATGATGCCTAGTATGGAGGTTTGAAGAACTGCTTACCTGGATGTAGCATGTAAGTACACCTGTTGCATAGATAGGAACTGTGGCTTTTGTTAGTACTCCATTCCCTGCTGCAGCATCTGAAATTAAGAAATAAAATTAAGAAATAAAATTATATATAAAAAGCAAACATATGATACCTCAGGGACTGCATTGTCCCTAGGACATTGACCCATCCCACAAGAGCAAACCGAGAGGGCACCCTTCAGGTACCATCTGTTGGGGAGGCTTGCCTCTCCAGCACAAGGAAAAGGGCCTTCTCGGTCATAGCCCCCACATTATGGAACCTCCTCCCAGTAGAACTATGCCTCCAGGCCCAGTTGCTATAATTTAGGAAAGAACTGAAGAAGTGGTTGGCAAAATGGGTCTGGGGGTCGGGATTGTCAACAAACTCCCCTTTCTGGCTCATCTGAAGCTCCCCACTCCTGTAATTAATTTTTTAATGTTAAGGTTTTGTAGATTTTATACAGTAATACCCCGTATAACGTGAGTACCCAATAGCGTGAAAACCGAATAACGCGACAAGATTTTCGGGAAAATCTTGTATCGAATAACGTGATTTTCACGTTATTCGATACAAGCGTATGCGTGGGGGGGGCAGTTGGATTGGGTAGAACATCTACCCAAACCAACCCACCCCCCAGCGCCCCCCCCCCCGATGTTTGGAAAGGGTACGGGGATCCTTACCCTTTCGCAACTTCGAGTTGCAAAAGGGTAAATATCCTTACACTTTCGCAACTTCGAGCATGCTCGCGCGTGTTGTTCGGGGTTAGGGCAGGAGACGGGAAAGACCCCCATCTCCTGCCCTAACCCCGAACGACATGCGCGCCCGCGCCCGAAGTTCCTAAAGTGTAAGGATCTTTACCCTTTTGCAACCTCGGGCGGCTTGGAGGGTTGCGCGGCACGGCGGCAGTGACGGGAGGATGTGGGAAGGTCCCTCGCATCCTCCCGTCACTGCCGCCGTGCCGCGCAACCCTCCAAGCCGCCCGAGGTTGCAAAAGGGTAAAGATCCTTACACTTTCGGAACTTCGGGCGCGCGTGCGCGTGTGTCATTCGGGGTTAGGGCAGGGGACGGGGGTCTTTCCCGTACCTTGCCCTAACCCCGAATGACACGCGATCGCGTGCCTACCCGGGGGGGGGGGAATGCCGAGCCTTGCCTCGGCATGGTTTGTCCCTGACGTCAGGGCTTTTTTTAGCATTGTTCGATCAATGTATCGAACAACGTGAAAAATCGAACAACGTCATGACTTGTGGAACCATGTCATCACGTTGTTCGGGGTTCTATTGTATTTGTTTTTAGATAGTAAATGGCACAGCGTGGGTGGGTAGGTAATATTGCTAGGTTTTTAAGGGTTTTTAAACATTGTTTTATATTGGTTTTATCCTAAACTCTGATAGAGTATTAGACCACACTCACCCACTGTGCATGCGCCCTCCCTACTGCCAGTCCTCAGTTCTCCTAGTCATATGCAGGAAGGACATGGAGCATGTACTGCCTTGATTATCTTGTACATAGTGGTTATTTTATTGGTACCCATTTGTACTCCGTTGCTCATGATAATTAATTTTAAATGTTTGAAAAGTCTTAATTACAGCCAGCATCTCCAGTTTGTTCACAAGTAGATATCTTTCCTGTTGGGACCGCAGGGCATATAATTTGGCAGTTTGTGATGGTAAATTCTCCAGCCTATTAAGCTTGCGTATATTGTAATTTGGATGCAGGTTGTAAAATGGAAATGTTTGTTCACCAAATTAATTTATCTGACAGTTCTTTGTGACAATTAGGTTTTCTTACATTATTCACTGAATGTTGAAGGAGGAAGACACTGCACCTGGAGGTACCTCATTCTCAAACAAGCATGAGGAATCACGACTGTGACTGTGGCCATCAGCCTGAGCAGCTTTTGAAGTCATATAAGCTGTAATCGATACATTGGGCATCAATTTCTTTGTTAGTATAAAAAGTTTATCTATCTTGTACTGAGGTAAACGTGTTCTTGTAGTCCTGGATTTTAATATGGTCTCAATGCAGTACACCATTCTTTTGGGACTTATATGTGACTTTTATAGGTTTACTTGAAGACTAAGATGTGACAGAGCATGGAGTGTGTAGGAGCATAAAGTTCTGCTTTGACCTTTGAATCTGGCACAACCAACTATTTGTCTACGTATGGAAATACAGTTATACCACAGATTCTGAGGTATGCACCAACTGGAGGTATATATTTCATTATCTAAATGCTGTTGATAGTCCAAAAGGGGGAACTTTGAATTTGTCTATCTTATTGGCCAAAGCAATGATGATGATCTGAATGTTTTGAGATAAAATGGTAATCAGTGTCCTTGAAGTCTATCATAGTAAACCATTCTTCTTTTTGAGAAGCAGCAGAATATCTTCTGGTATCATTATTCTGAATTATCAAATCCAAGACAAGTCTCAGTCCCTATCCTTCCTTGGACTGTAAAGTGGTAGGAACAGAATCCTTTCATCACATATTTGATAAGGACTCTTTTTATGGTGTTCTTCTGGAGCACAGTAGATATTTCTTCCCATAAAATCTGAGATGGTTTTGTAGGCCTGAAAAGGCTTGTTAGTAGAAGAGACATAAACTCTATGGCATAGGCCTACTGGAGTATATATATAATCCAACTATCATTGGTGATCATGTGTCAGGTGTTGTAATATGATGCTACTTGAGAATACAGTACAAAGATCCATTGATCTTGGTCTGAAGAAAGTAAAAGATACTGCCTGGATTTCTTGTCCTGCCTTTTGGAGATGATCTGATGTATACAGTCAAACCTCGCATAAAGAGCGCCTCGCTTAAAGAGCGCCTCGCTTAAAGAGCAGAATTTTCTCTCAATGTCCACTTTGCTTAACAAATAAAACCAACCCAAAAGTCGCTTAACAAATAAATTTGGGGTTCACAATCCACCCTACAATTGGTCACTTACAATGGTATTTTGCTTAAAGAGCAAACTCACTTAAAGCGCAATCCTGTGGAACGCATTATGCTCTTTAAGCAAGGTACCACTGTATTATCATTTACAGAATCAAACCAGAACAGTGAATAAAGCAGGTTATGGTACCACTAATAAGACAACACATGCTCTTTAAGTGAGGTACAACTGTACTTGGACTTTTGTGAGGGTGGTCTAAAGTAATGTGATTTATCTGTCTGAGCATGGAGAATGTGGACATTCATATTGATAATGATAAGTTCTGAGGTACAGTGGAACCTCAGTTAACAAACAGCTCAGTTAACATAAAAATCGCATAACAAAAAAAAATCCATAGAAAATAGTGGCTCGGTTTACAGAATTTTTTCAGAACTGATGAATTGATTTTCAATGCATTCCTTTGGGAAACTGCATTTTCGTTAAAGTATTTTGGTTTTCAATGCATTCCTATGGGAAATTCGGTTAAAGTACTTTTTGCTGTAAGAATTTCCCGGAGAACGCATTAATTACTTTAACCGAGGTTCCACTGTATTGTGATTGAACTCTCATTGCTGTGTTTCTTTTCTTGTAGAGGGAATGTCGATTAATGAACTCTTTCAGGTTCTAGATTGTTCCAAAGGACTCTGAACAGGCACAGAGAAAACTCAAATGTGTGATTCACAGAGACCATAAAAAGAACTGACACTTAAATCAAGAAACTTAAAAAGTACAGTAATACCTTGGATAACGTTTACCTCGGATAACGCTAAAATCGCATAACGTTAAGTAATCTGGGGAGGAGAATTGGATCGAATAACGTTAAGGTCCAATGGGATGGATCAGATAACAACCGCTAAAGCCTGTGCGGTTACAATGTATCTCTATGGAGCTTTAACGTTATCCGATCCATCCCATAGGATTTTAACATGCATTGGATAACACTAAAATTTGGATAACACCAAGACTTGTGGAACCAAGTCTTAGCATTATCCGAGGTATTACTATCAAACCTTGCATAAAGAGCGTTTTGCTTAAAGAGTAACTCGCTTAAAGAACAGAATTTTCTCTGAATGTTCGCTTCGCTTAACAAATAAAACCCACCAAAAACTCGCTTAACAAATAAATTGGGGTTCACAATCCACCCTACAATTGGTTACTTACAATGGTGTTTCGCTTAAAGAGCAAACTCGCTTAAAGAGCAATCCTGTGGAACGCATTATGCTCTTTAAGCGAGGTACCACTGTATTATCATTTACAGAATCAAACCAGAACAGTGAATAAAGCAGGTTATGGTACTACTAATAAGACAACGCATGCTGACAGAATTAATGGGGAGAGATGCCATACAACCTTCACATAATTCCT
This sequence comes from Furcifer pardalis, assembly GCA_030440675.1. Classification (NCBI taxonomy): domain Eukaryota; kingdom Metazoa; phylum Chordata; class Lepidosauria; order Squamata; family Chamaeleonidae; genus Furcifer; species Furcifer pardalis. The sequence continues at coordinate 126,734,968 of CP126891.1, forward strand.
TCATATTTCTCAGGCTGTCATTTTGATCATTAAAGACTTGACACTTGAGGAAGGGATTCCAGTATCAAGGAATGCATCAGATTATTTCTACCATAGTAATTGTGACATCATGTATAAGCTATGAGAATGCATCACACTTTGACAAGCTACTGAAGAATGGAAATATAATAACTCTGACTTTCTTGATACTTCACTATACCACTTGCATGTGCTATGATATATAACTGGAATAGAACATTTATGTAATACAATTCATTGCCAATTAGAATTGTAATATCTAGGTTCCTGTGCACACTTTGTAAAATCTCTTGCATATAATCATGCTGGCCGAATAGTTCAGTGAGTAGGTATCTGGCTATGGACCCAGAGGTTAGGAGTTCAATTCTCCACTATAACTTCCTGGAGAAGAGATAGCCTGTGTAGTTACGGGCAAGATGCACAGCCCCAGAGTACCCCTGGAAGAAGGGAATGATTAACCACATCTGAGTACTTTCTGCCTAGAAAACCCTGAAAAGGGTCACCATAATTCAGAATTTGACAGTACACAATTATTACTAGCAATAAACAAACAAACAAACAAATAAATAAATACCATACAAAAATATACTACTCACCAATGTTTTCTTCAGAAAGCCTTAAAATTTCCTGGAACTGTGGTTTTACCTAAAACCAAATAATAAAACTGTAAACACTGTATTACATTTCCTATAAAAAGCCAGGTATTAATACAGCTACTGTATTAGGTACTGTTTAAACAATCAATCATGCTTTAAAATTCTTTGTGTATGTATAAACATCACTATGCTTAGAAAACACGAACAAAGTGAGAATTAAGTAGAGGAGGCAGCATGGAATCTTCAGAGAAAAATGTATTTCAAGTGTATAATACTCTGCAATTAGTCACAGATCACAGCTGACGTGGATTAGCAGCATGAGCCTCTCTGATTTTGGCAATAACTTTTAATAAAGGTTTTCCTCTAGCAGCGGCAAAATTGGAGAGAGACCTGCGTAAGAATGGACACTACGGGACAAAATCACATTGTTTTGTTCTTATCTAAATGGTTAGGTTGTTGTGACAGCCTCTCAGTGGGGCTAAGAAACACTCAATGTGTTGAGTCAAACTGCTGATATCTACGTTTAGTATCAGTACATATAGGTAAAGGAATGAAACAGAGATGAGCACTGAACCATAGAGCTGGATATGACTGACTTTTGAGCAAGGGTGACGACCTTTATCTTTAAAGGTTGCCCTTACTAAAAAAACAGCCGTTATCTGACTCTACAGTTCAGTGCGGATCTCTGTTTATAGCCAAAGAGCCAGCACTATCTGTGTCTACAGATGATTCCGTGGACATGTGGCAGGCATGCCTAGACACTGGAACACTGTTTGCCTTCCTACAGAAGTGGTCCCTATTTATCCACTTGCAATTTCTTGCTTTCAAACTGCTAGGCTGGCAGGAGCTGGGACAGAGATGGGAGCTCATTCCATCATGCAGTACTTGGGTCTTGAACTGCTGATCTGCTGACCTTGAGCCACCACAGTTCCCATACACATGCTAATTAGTTTCAAGGTGTTTTTTTGGTACATTTTTTTGGATTAAAAAGATATTTCCTCCTTTTAGTAGTTAGGTGCAGTGCCGAATCTCATTTGTTAAGCATGCGTACAAAAAGCTAAGGTCCTCAAAAGAGAACCAACAGCCTTCCCAAAACAGCTCATTCTTTGCACAGGCTCAAAATTTACCAAAACTAAGTTTAGCAAGACATTTTTTCAAGTCTATCTACATCTGCCTCATCTCTCACCACAATCATAAGAGGTTGCTGGTCATAGATTTAAGAATACAGTGGAACCTGGGTTAATGTAATTAATGCATTGTCTGGGACATGTCTTACAGAGAAAATTACTTTAACTGAACAGGAATGCACTGAAAACCAAAATACACTAACCAAGATGCAGTTTCCCATAGGAATGCATTGAAAGCCAATTAATCCATTCCATTATTTTCTATGGATTTCCTTTTGCTATGCAATTTTTATGTTAACCGAGCAGTCTGTATGCATATATCGCCTTACATTTTCCAATAAAATGCTTGGTAAGAGAACAAAAGTGCTTAGTTCTTTGCTTTATATACAGCTAGGGAGGTATATTTTAGAAATGAATTGTTTAAATGAGTGGTTCCCAACAGGGGGTACACAGCCCACAAGTGGACTCCAATTCCCAGAAGCCTAAGTAGGTAAATTGGCTGATCAGTGTTTTGGGGAAATGACTTAGGCTTCTGGAAATTGAAGTCCACAAACCAGCATTTGGGAAACACTGGCTAAATTCATCAAGTGTTAGGTGGATTCTCTATACTTCATGATGAGACAAAGGGTTGTTCAAATACTACGTGACCATTTTAGGGGGGAGGGGGTTGACCAAAAGTCACAGAAAGTAACGGGAAGGAGGGAGGTATGACATGAAGTCACCTGACTCCAAAATTATCATTTGCTTTTCACATTGAGCTGGCCATAGATCTATCTTCAAACCACATGAGGGGGGTGTCGGTCAAATGTCACAGAAAGTCACAGAGGGGATAGGGGGTCAAGAAGTGGCATATTTTGGGTCACGTGATATTTGAAAGAGCCCTAAGCTTATGAATATTTGCAATATACCTTCAAATGTGAGCGAGAAACACAAGCATCTAGATAAACATGCACAAAATAAAACTGAAAAACTCACAAAGTTTAGATCAGTAAAGAAACTTGTAAAAGAAACCTTGGTTTAAAAGCTAACAACAGGTTTATGTTGAATCTCCCTTTAGATTGGAAGTTCTGCGTCATGAGAAACACTTCTTGAATAAAGGCAAGCTCAATGCCTTTCAACTGTAGAAGCTACCATTCTATCTTAGCAATTTTTGATTCTACTCCATATACAAGTAGAATAACATGTATATATGCAGTGATGGGATGTAACAGGTTCCCACCAGTTCTCCAGAACCGATAGTAACTTTTCCCAGTGTCCCTGAGAACCTTTTTTTTTTTTTTTGGGTGGACCACCTTCAGGGCTTACCTTTTCACTGGTTCCCCCGCTGTGCATGCGCGCCAAGCACTTGGTGTGCATACACGCCTTCAGGCTGCTAGCCTGAAAGCTCCCTATAGCCTGCTCCCCAGGGTAAGTGACTCACCTTTGGATGTGGTGTGTCTGTGTGTATTTTAATGTGTATTTAATACCTTTACCTATATTGACGTACTACCATAGTTCCTAAAAAGCCCTGGGGTTTTTAAGCAAAGTCTTGGAGTTACCTCATCAATAAGCTACACCTGTGCTGTTCCAATTGGAGAACCCTTAAGGAGGTACAGCTGTTTTACATTTACATTAAGGGATATTATCCTAGAGAACCCGTACGATGACCATATCCATCTTGCAACATGGTGCTGCCCAGGCACTTATACTAACAGGTAAGTGATGGGTTTGTGTTTGGGGTGGGTGGGTTGATTTATGTTTGGGGTGGGTGGGTGGGTGTATTTTAATGTAATTTTTATTTTATTTATTTATTTTATTTATTTACGGGTTTGTGTTGTGGGTGGGTGGGTGGGTTGAGGGGTGTGTGTTTATTTTTATTTTATTTTTAATTTTTCTTTGGCCCCACCCACATCATGGCATCATGATGTCAGCTCCGCCCACACTGTGATGATGTCACAGTGGGGTAGTAAAAATTCTGACATCCCACCGCTGGGTATATGTCCACATTTCATTATTTTTATTTGGATGTAAATGGGTTTACCTTTGTATTTGTGAAGATTTTCCCAAATGTTCTGCAAAGTCTCCAGAAAAACCTTGAAAATTCATGTACACAGGCCGTTGAGGCTACATTAATTTTGCCAACTATTTCTATGAGCTGTGGTAACCTGAAAAATTAAAGATAGCTCACTATTAATTAAGTTTGCAACACTGTGAACATGATAATCCTTTTACATGAATTTCCTAATATTTCTGCCATCCATCACACTAGCCCATGGTGCACATAGTCTCTGGGCTGTTTAAAACATACTGTATTACATTAAGTCAACATTGAGCTTCTCAGATAAAAACACTAATAAAAAGCAACTCTAAATAATTGTTTTTACATTTAACAGTACTACCCCCATGTCCTTTTGCTAACTTTTACCTAGTGACAATAATTATGATTCCATGAGTTTTGAGCTTGCTAAAAAGATACGTACTACTGTCTTCAAAAGGGAACACAACGTCCAATATTGCCAAGATTATATATACTACAGGTTTTAAAAAGGAAACAATCAGATGAATACGTTGTCTCTTGTGTGCAGTGATTCAAAGGAATTAAAGTAGAGTAAACAAACAAAGCAAACACTCACAGTTGATTAACAACCCATAGTAAGGTATCCCAGCCTGTGGTGCCCTCATGTTCCAGTTGGTAATCATACAGCTGTAACAGCACAGCCAGTTGTTCACGGCTTCCAATGATAGTTGCTACATCTTGAAGAGGTGACACAGGCCTCGGGAATCTTGTCACTAGCAGCAAACAAAAACAATCATGAGAAGATTTAGAAAACATTCTTCTTGGATTAATCCAATGCAGATAAGGGGGGAAACAGATGAACGCAGGAAACTATAGGATCTCTCACTTAATAAAACAGCTTCAAAACACCAGCTTATTAACTATTTATTTCATAAAAGGTACAATTAATGGATTTAGTCCCATCAGTGTATTCAAGACTGAAGGGTATAAACCCCTAATACTGGTTCTAAGCTTCATGATCTGTAAATCTGGTGCCATTACCGTAAAATACTAGACATCTGCCTAATAGAGAGAACTATTACACAAGTTGCTTTTCACACTATTGCAAAGATGGGCTTCAGGCTGAATGAGGGCTGCATGTTGCCCCCTAAAACATCTCCCTATTTTTTCAACTAAAAAGGCTTTCATACTCTTCTTTAAAAAAAAAAAGCAAAAATCATGTCTCAAGTGCAGGGGAGATCTGGTGGGGCCTAAAACACTGTAAAATGGCTTCTTAGTCTCCAAGAGCATATGAGCATCCTTTCTGAGTAAACAATTTAAAAAAGAAAATGTGGTGGGAGTAGGCGTGTGGTCCATAGACCAGGCATCAGCAACCTATGGTCCACAGGCCAGAACCGGCCCCTGATGCCAATTCATCTGACCTCCGACACCCTCGCTGCTCCCAGAAACAGAAGTAAAACCTATTCTGCACATGTGTGACACACATTTTACTTCTGCTTCCGGGTGGGAGGAACCACGTGACTGACCTGATCAGCTGCCCAGGAAGTGTGGTCAGGCCCGTGGCCTGAAAACATTGAGAATTGCTGCCTTAGACTTCTGAAAATTGCTCACTCCTTTCCTAAAGGAATCCAATGCTTACTTCAAGTATAAAATATTTAAGCCTGATCAGTAGACTCCAATGGTTCTCAATACTGCGTTGATATCAACATTTGCTGTGGACCATTTCTAATAATGCAAAAATAGCTGCAAGACTCATATACTAATGAAGAAGGCAGGTACAGTAATACCTCGGATAACGTTTACCTCAGATAACACTAAAATCGCATAATGTTAAGTAATCTGGGGGGAAGAATTGCATCAAATAATGTTAAGGTCCTATGGGATGCATCGGATAACAACCGCTAAAGCCTGTGTGGTTACAATGTATCTCTATGGAGCTTTAACGTTATCCGATGCATCCAATAGGATTTTAACATGCATCAGATAGCACTAAAAATCAGATAACACCAAGACTTGTGGAACCATGTTTTAGTGTTATCCGAGGTTTTACTGTACAGTAAAACACCGGATAACAATTGGATCAGATAACGGTAAAATCGCATAACGTTAAGTAATCTGGGGAGGAGAATTGGATCGAATAATGTTAAAGTCCTATGGGATGGATCGGATAAAAACTGCTAAAGCCTGTGCAGTTACAATGTATCTCTATGGAGCTTTAACGTTATCCGATCCATCCTATAGGATTTTAACATGGATTGGATAACACTAAAAATTGGATAACACCAAGACTTGTGAAACCAAGTTTTAGCGTTATCTGGTGTTTTACTGTATGTATAAGAAACACTCCTGCCAAAGTAAGTGGCCTGGCATGTGAGCTTTCATTTCACTAGTACTACAGTCTTTGAATGGATTTGGCTATTAATAATGAAGGAAAGACAAAAAAGCCTAGGGAACCTGAAACTCTTAACAATGTCTCCTATACCATTCAGGGTAGTACTAATATAATTTCTGAGATTTATGTTAACATAAAATATGCACATTTCACAAAGATGGACTTTATGGGAAGCCTCTAAACTTCATTGGATGAATCCTGTTGTGCAAGTAAGCAAAAGGTGTAGCTTTTCATGGCAAAATTGCTGATCTTTCCATAGGCATTATTTGTTTCACACCGAGTCAATAAAAGTTTTGCAGATCTCCTAACTACATAAAAATCCATTAATAGAGAACAGATAGCTAAATCATTTTTGATTTAACATATTCATATTTGTTATATGAAATGAAAAGAGGACTTTTAATTTTGCTAAATAAATCTTCACAACAAATATTGAAGTAGGTACCTTCTATCTGTGGGACTTCACCCTGAAGCTTTGCTTTGTTTGTGAATGGTGCATTTTGTAGCACCAATGCAAACATAGAAGGAATCAAGGACTGCAATCCAGAAAGATACATATGGAGCTTATGTTCATCCAATCCGTGTTCACCTTCCTGGAAGACAAAACAGAAATCCAAGTCAAACTTTTGGTCTTTCACCACCAAGATATGTATCTATTCAAAACACACTTTTAAAATAACGAATACATTTATTATTATTATTATTATTATTATTATTATTATTATTATTATTATTATTATTATTATTATTATTATTATTTAATTAGTTCGAATTTATATTGCCGCCCACTCGCCGTGGCAACTCAGGGCGGCTTACAGACAATACATTACATTACAATACATTATGTTGGGGTGGGCATAATTATTTCAAATTTATACTCTGAACCTGATTCTAGGCGGCTTACAGATTATAAAACAAAAACAAAAAAACAGCATAACAGTCACAAATTCCACATTATCATAATCACAATCATAAAAGTATCAGAAATATTATTAGCAGGATACCGGAAATACATCTTCAATTTATGTCTTCTAGAATTTATCAGACTTGATAGGAACATGAACATACAAAGAAAACAACTAGGCTTTTCATGAAATTCGGTATAATACCAACTATTTATAAGAACTATTTATCGGTAAATCTTTTCTGAAAGTTTTATTCATATTTACTATATTAATATTCTTCTTTTCTGTCAGTGAAATACAAGCATTCTGAAGTTGCCTCTTATGCATGCACTGGCAAATCCCAAGCCATACTTAGCTTCAGACCACCAAATATTAACGGCAATTAAACACAAAATTCAGAACTAATTTAAGCACTTCAGTTATCACAGATTTTCATAAGTGATATAGGTATGTATGTAGTTTGACCTGGAAGTGTTCACTATTACTTGAACTGTATCCATTATTCTCACTGATCTTATACTACAGCATTCAAATCTTCACCTATACAGTACTTCTACTATTTTTACAGCAGCTGGTTTGTAAAACATGTCTAAGTTGTCAAGTGTTCACACCTACCATAAAGGAGTTTGCTGCCCTTATAGTCTAAATACATTTTTGATAATTTAGCCTAGTATTCCCCAACCTTTGGTTTTTGGACTTCAATTCCCAGAAGCCTAAGTCAATTCCCCAAAGCACTGATCAGCCAATGTACTGACTTAGGTTTCTGGGAATTGAAATCCCCCTGTAGGACGTGGGGCGCACATTGGGAACCACTGATTTAGCCTTTCTCTATGTTCCTGTACTACTGGTAACAATGGAGGCATTAGGAAATATATGGAATCAACAGCCAAGACTAGGGAAGCATTCTAACTTGCTCCCTTGGTAGTGATGCCTGTTGCCCTCCTACCATGGAGCGTAATAAAGCAGAATGATAAAGTCTCCACTCTACCCCATGCTAGTTCTTGTATTAGGTGGAAACCTGATTGTCCAGAATTCTAAGTCACATGGAAGGTCTCCATGGATGATAGAGACTCTTCTGTTCAGAGAGTTATGCTTCACCTGCAAGACAGGAACACAACTGGTGCTGGCAGGTCTAGTATCCTTCCCTACATTGCATGGGGTTTTCATGTCCAACCAAGGTTAAAGAAGCCATATACAGTAATACCTCGGATAACGCTAAAATCGCATAACGTTAAGTAATCTGGGGAGGAGAATTGGATCGAATAACGTTAAGGTCCTATGGGATGGATCGGATAACAACCGCTAAAGCCTGTGCGGTTACAATGTATATCTATGGAGCTTTAACGTTATCCGATCCATCCCATAGGATTTTAACATGCATCGGATAACACTAAAAATCGGGTAACAGCAAGACTTGTGGAATCAAGTCTTAGCGTTATCCGAGGTATTACTGTACTTTAGATTTTTCTGTGTCATATACACATATTTGTTTTTCGCTCATGATTCTACAGTTTCTTATATATAGTATTGTATATAAAAAACAACAAACATTTCAGAGAATAATCAAATAATCAGACACCAATTTAAAAGCTTTCAGAATTGTCATTTGAAGATGTAACAGCCAGACTTCTATTGTGGGTTTACATCAGCATAATTATAACTGCATAAATTGTAGCAGTGAACTGTCATTAATTAATGAACTGTCATCTAGTTGCATGCCAAGTTGTTACAGGCTGTTAAGCAAGTATAAATTTGCACAATAATAATAAGGAATACTGCAGTTCGGGCACAGAAATAATTGGATGGTATCATAAATAAGTAACATAAATAAACATTGTAAGAAATGCCATACAGAATAAATTAATAAACCTGACATTGTAACACTTCATATTAATAATTCTACAATAAATTTGGACCACACAGTAAGAGTTATATTTTTCAAATACTGTAGATCGTTTATACAAGTATCACAAACATTTGCAAGCAGGATATATTTTTACACTTACCCTGAGTAGTTTTTCAATTTTATTAAGCAATGTAGGTATAAGATGTGACTGTAAATTTCCCAGTTCTGTAGTCCAGGCTGCATAGGCAGGTAAAAATACTTGATGTGTTGCACTAACTACTCGTTCTGAGGGATCAGCCAAAGCTAAAAGCAGCAGTTCAAACCCCTGTTAACACAAAGAGACCACTGACGAATTGTATGTATACTTACATATTCTAGTGATTTCCCAATTCAGTAAATGCTTACCATGAACCTGATATCAGATAAAATCTCAACCTGTTGGTTGTTTGGAATAGTAGCCGTGTTAGTCTGTGGTTCAGGCATATCAGAAAACAAAACAAAATTGTCAGAAAACGACATCTTTTTCCTAATGCTCTCAAAGCTTGGTTAAGTTGTAGTTTCATATAGGCCTCAGAACAAATCTTTTGTCTTCTCTGAGCCTCAAGGCTGTGTCACAGGCAGCCTGTTTTTCAGTATTTCTTATCTTTTCTAAGTTAGCTGAGAGCCATGTTTTGGCTAGTGCCAGTGCACTCTGTGTGCACGTGTGTAAATAATGTGTTGTTTTGAGAAAGTTTTCTCTTTTACTTGATTGGCTAAAGCTAAACCACCTGACTGCAAATTTTCCATTTTGGAGAGAAGAAAGAGTTCGTCTCTGCTTCTCCATGAGTTAAGACCTGTTTTTTGATTAGAGAGCTTTTGTTTCTGGATCTCTATGGGCTAGCATTCTTTAGCCTAGGAGCTATGCATTTTTGCTCCTTAAAAATGGTTACCTAAAAGATCTTGGACTGTTTATTGGACTGACCTGTGCTACTGACTTTTATTCTTTATGAACCTGAGCAATAAATCTTCATCATTTTCCTGAACAACTTGTCTTCATTGGACTAAAAGGGTAAGAGCAGCATTGCATTTCACACACAAACATTTGAACACGCTACCCAATTAAAACCTCCTTGTAGCTGATAAGCAGCTGAAAAGTTCTTATTGCCATCCAGCTCGCCCTGTGTAGGTTTGTTTTGGTTTACAGGAGGTTTTCCAGAAGTGAGGGGGGCGGGTGTAGCACTTTAAAGACTAACTGCTATATTTTTATTGTTAGCTTTCGTGGATCAAGTCCACTTCATCAGACAAAGAGTGAAACTTACAGGCATGTTCTTTATATACCAAATTCAGGGGCTCAAAGGGAGAAGGGGTGTGGTCAAGCAAGATGACAAACAAGCGAGCACAAGAATGCAGCTTCACACAGCCATTAGCAACAATAGATTATTCAGATAAACTCTAAATGACTCCCTTTCAATCTCAAGGTTGCTGAAAAAGCCCATTATGGTCTCTGATCAACTTCAGCCCTCAACTTAAACCCCTCACACGCATAATGAGGGATCTCCAACCCATCTTGGACAAGAGTGCTTCACTTTCCAAAGCCCTTAGTGACAGACCCCTATTCGCTTATAGACAACCCCCCAATCTCAAACAATTATTGACACACAACAGACAACACAGAAGTGGAGCAGATATGGGAACTAGACCCTGCTGCAAATCTAGATGTCAACTATGCCCCCACAATCGCTCTGGAAACAGTATTACTGGACCCAATGGCACCACACACAACATTAAAGGCAGTTTTACTTGTGCTTCTGCCAATGTGATTTATGCCATCTCTTGCCAAAAATGTCCACCCGTGCTTTATGTAGGACAAACAGGACAATCTTTACGCAAAAGAATTAATGAACACAAATCAGATATCCGGAATGGCAACATGGAGAAACCTGTCTCAAACCACTTCAATCTAACTGGACACTCTATCCAAGACCTGAAAGTTGCAATTCTGGAACAGAGAAATTACAAAACTAGGATTGAAAGGGAGACAGCAGAAATCAAATACATCCATCTGTTAGATTCCCATCACAGGGGGCTAAATATTAGTGAAGGGTTTCTGGGACATTAATAAATTTGATACACAGATTGCTACTGTATATGATTTTATATTACAACTTTCCTGCTAATTCTCTTTAGTAAAACAGAAAGAAACCAGGTACAGGTGTTTGTTTTTTTCCCCCTGACATGCAGGTCACAAGTTGATCAGAGACCATAATGGGCTTTCTCAGCAACCTTGAGATTGAAAGGGAGTCATTTAGAGTTTATCTGAATAATCTATTATTGCTAATGGCTGTGTGAAACTGCACTCTTGTGCTTGCTTGTCTGTCATCTTGCTTGACCACACCCCTTCTCCCTTTGAGCCCCTGAATTTGGTATATAAAGAACATGCCTGTAAGTTTCACTCTGTCTGATGAAGTGGACTTGATCCACGAAAGCTAACAATAAAAATATAGCAGTTAGTCTTTAAAGTGCTACAGTGTTTTTTATTTTATTTTATTTATTTTGTTTTGTTTTCTGATATGCCTGAACCTGTTGGTTGGTATTTTGGGCTTATTGTCTATAAGCTGATTTACTATTCAATCGGTTTATTGTTACAGTCAAAGACCAGCATAAAAAACAAAGCATTCAGAACATGGTTGACCATACTATAGCAGGACTACAAAAGAGATTTTTGAATGCTGTAATCAGACTCAACCAGTAAGATTCAGTTAAAATCACATTATGGTATATGCAGTTATATTAAAAATATGATATAAAAGGATGTGATGTAAAATGTAATATCTACTAAAATTACAATGTGTAAAAATGCTAAGACAATCAGTATTAATAAAAGTTCAAGTTCAAGTTCAAGTTGTTTACAGTCCATGACCAGCATAACACACAAAAACATAATACCACATCCTAACTAGTCTGGACACGGGTAATAAAAGGAAACTATGGTACTATAATACTAAAAACCTACTGGGAATCGACATAAAACAGCAGGTGCCTATCTAAAAACAATATTACTAAAATCCCTCAATAATTACTAAAACCTAGTGTCATGAAAATAAAATGCAATACTAATATTTACAAGAAAAAGAGGGATAGCCTCATTACAAGGATATAAAATACTCTCTAATAGAGTTGTAGTTTACTAAAACTCAGTAATTTATGGCCAGACCGATAATGATAAGGGTGAAGAGATAACATAATAAGTAGTGTAGGTCAGCTGCTCAGTGTGGGAGCAATCTCAGTAAACTATAGAGCCACACTAGACTTCCTAGTCAGCAGCCGACGTATCCTACTAGCCTGTGCACAAAAACCCGCCACTTTGCGCGTGATAGCAATACTACTGTCCTGGAGTAGGAAGGAAGCTTGTTAGGCTGGCAATTTTCCTGGGCATTGGCGCAGCAAGGGGATTATTAATTCTGCACGGGCATCCCTATAGAATGAGCAGAAAAGGAGAACATGCTCAATCGATTCAACATCCCCATCTCCACATGGACATAATCGTTCTGAATAGGGTATCCCGTTATATCTGCCCTCAAGGACAGCTGAAGGCAGGCATCCACAGCGGGCCTGGGTGAATGCCAGCCTATGTTTTGGGAGATCTAATTCCTGCAGATAAGCTGCGGGGACAAGCTGGTACCTGATGGAAACATTGGAGAAGAAACCAGGAGACTTGGCCACATCTTCCTGCCGTTCAGTGTCCCTTATTCTCTGTTTCACTAGCTCCCTGGCTTGTTGTGGTTCCATTGCAAGCAGGGTAGCTGGACACAAGCCCAAAGAAGCCAATTTATTAAGTATAAAACATTTCCAGGAAGAGCGAAATGAATCTTGAAGTGTAAGAAACACCAAGGTGCCCTGGGAATTGTGTATTTTAAGCCAATATGAAATCATCAGCATCCAGCACCTCGCCTCTACCTTCACTAAGCCCGTCTCCAGTCTTAATCTGGCATTGGAAACGCAGCGGGGGGTCGAGAGAGCAGCTCTAAGAAACTTTGACTGAACTCTCTCCACCTGCTGATAACTGGCTAAGGGTCCTAGCTGCGCACCATATGTGAGCTGGGCAAGTGATTTAGCTTCATACAGTTTAATGGCTGCTGGTACATAACGCCCTCCCCTGCTCCAGTAGAACCTAAGGATTGCTGATGCACTCCTCTGCGCATTCTGAACTACATAGTCAATATGGGTTTTCCTAGAGCCTGAGGCATGGAAAAGAACCCCCAAATAATTAAAGCTGGGGACCTGCTGAATAGGATGCCCCTCGATTTCCCAATTGTAAAGTTTGGGTTTCCTGCCAAAGACCATGATCTTGGTTTTGGCATAATTGATAACTAGATGGTTTTCCGTGGAATAGGCAACTAATGCTCTGAGTGCCCGTCTGAGTGCCCGTCTGAGGTGATCTTGCCATAATGAGGGTATCATCAGCATAAAACAGTGAATTAATATGCCTCTCTGCTAACTTTGGAGGATGGAAGTCTGGATTTGCCAAATGATTGACCAAGTCATTAATATAGAAATTAAACAGAAGTGGGGCCAATATACATCCTTGTCTCACACCTTTCTGGGTGGCAACTGCAGAGGACAAGTGACCCCATGGGGAGCAGCGCACCTTCAAAGCTGAGTTCTCATGCACCACAGAGATCAAGGCCAAAAGGCGGTGATCAATTGAGGTGGCTTTTAGTTTCTCCCACAGTTTGGTCCGTGAAATGGAATCAAAAGCAAATCTTAAGTCTATAAAGGCGGCATACAGTGAACTCGGATACTTCTCACAAAGGTGTTGTAGGATCAGGCAATTGTCCATGACTGATCTTCCTGTCCTGAACCCAGCCTGTTCCTCGGCCAAAATAGCTTCCTGGTCGACCCAGTCTTTTAGCTTCCAGTAAAGATGTCTAGTGTAGAGTTTGCTGACCACACTAAGAAGACTTATAGGTCTGTAGTTAGATGGATCATTTCTTTGTCCTTTCTTAAAAATAGGGACAATAACTGCCATCCCCCAGTTCTGGGGTACACAACCCATCCTATCTATAAAAGTAAATAGAGAAGCTAGAATGGGTGCCCACCAACTAGCGTTGTTTTTAATTAATTCTGGGGGGATACAGTCAATACCTGCTGCCTTACCAGGCTTGAGTTGGGCAATCAGATCCTTGATTTCTTTCTCTGATACTGGTGGCCAGGGGGGCAATTCCTCCCACTTAACCTCTATGGGAGCAAGGGGTTCAGTCTCACTGTATAAAGACCGAAAATGATTTTCCCATGTCTTAGGTGGAATGCTGCATTCAATATATGGTGATCTTACTGTCGAGAGGCCTGCCGTGATATGCCAAAATATTGTAGAGTGGCCTCCTTTGACTGCTTTATTTCAAAACTTGGATGGACATGGCCAGCCAGAATTTCTGCTACTGGTTCTGGTGAACTGGTGCGAACCTGCTGATGCCCACCACTGATTCAAAGCTGTATTCCTTGAAAGATAACTAGCCTCCTGTATCAGGAATCCCACACAAGTAAACGACTGCAGCTCAGCTGTGTGTTGGATTCTAACAGCCTTGACTATATCACCTGTGGCTCTGAGTGGGAGTTTTGCTGGAGAGAACTTGTATGGTTGCTTCTGATCTTGCCTTCTGTGTATCTTGATGCTCACTACTCCTCCCCTGGCTGCCTATGATATTCTGCGCTGGATTGACTATGTTTCTTAAACACAATGGTTGGTATTGGACTCTGGCTTTGAATCTCCTGCACCTGATTTATCTGACTCTCTTGTAGGCCTAGAGGAGACAGAAATGATGAAGCTGCGGCTGTCCTACTCTGAGCACAGCATGAGAAGGCAAGATTCTTTGGGAATGAAAATATGCTGGGAAAGGTTGAGTGCAGCAAGAGAATAGGAAGACTATAATTATTTTAGGGACTTCAGGAATGTTTTGAGAGAGCTGGGATTTGGTCAGTCTGTCTTGGCTATTGGAGCTGGGGAGAGCACTGGGAAAAGACATTTCTCTGTAACTTCAGGAGCGCTTATGTACCTGTCAGGCCAGGAAGGTGGAGACATCTGAACACATACTTATAGAATGCCAGTTGTATGAAAACCTAAGACGTGAGCTTGTTGCTGCCTTCCTGCAAATTGAGCTCAATAATCATATGTTTAGAACCATGCTCTCAGATAAAACCACGGATCTGAAGCCGCTGCTGCCAGGTTTGCTTGGAAGGCAACCAGGGAACAGAGTATTAGAGAGAACCAGCTACATTGGGGATAGGTTAACACCAGCTATAATGGTTTTACTTTGCACTTATAATCCTGTTTTATACCCTATTGATGTATACTGTATCCATTATATGCATCTGTATACAGATACTTTTATCCTCATGTTTATAACTATAACTTTTAAACTTTTGAATCTATGTCAGATTTTAGAGATGCCAGCTGTCCTAGTCGTATAAATCAGTTATTTTATTCTTTTTAATTCAGATTCAAAGAGGTATTCTTCCATTACCTAGCCCAAATGTAGCATCAATTTTAAGAACTGATTTTATTCTATTTTATTTCAATTTAAGCAGATAAGTTTGTGGTAGTACATTTTAATTGTATCTTGTGTACTTAAATCCTTTTTACCGTGCTGGTCAATGACTGTAATAAAGTGATTTATTTATAATTTCTCTATAACAGTGTTTCCCAACCTTTGGTTTTTGGACATCAATTTCCAGAAGCCTAAATCAACTCTCCAAAACATGGATCAGCCAATGTACTGATCTTACGGAATATTTTCTTCACTACCAGAAAACATGAAATACATTTCTAGTTTGTTCAGACAAGGCGATATAGCAATTATTTCATTAATGTACTTTGAAGATACAGCACCTGTTGGTATTTATCTGGATCATCAATATACCCCATGATGATACCAAGGCTTTTGATTACAGCTTCTCGTACCAAATCTGCCTTATCTTCCATCAGCATTTGCTGTAGCATGGAAAGTACCAATGAACTACGAATCTCTTTCTGAAAACAGAGAGGAAAACTAGTATTAGCTATTTTACATTACATAAAAAATTACAAACAGAAGTCATTAACAGCAAACACATTTACATGAACATTTCAACAGCAACTGAAATTATGATGGGCAACTCAAGTGACATTATCAACCAGGGATTGCCAATCTCTTTAAGTCAGGGGCTGGGTCATGCTCCCTTAGACAGTTGAGGGGGCTAGACTTGTGGTTCCTCCCCCCTGCCATTTACGGCTGCCATAAATGTGTCCGTGGCTGCCATAAATAAGTCTGTGGCTGATTCCAGCTGCCGCTGCGGCTGAAGTGAGGGTACGGGTCAGATGTTTTCGTGCCATGGGCCGTAGGTTGCCAACCCCTGTCATTAGCCATAGCCTCGTAGTAGCCCTTTTATGACAATTAAACACTTCCCAGTTCAGAACCCTGAATACAGTTTTCCAGCAACTGTCACATAGAGAGAAAAATAAATATTACAATAATCAGTGAAATCAGCTTCTGGACCAGGTTCCATTGCTGGGACCAACAGAGCTTATTTGGGAGTGGGGTTTAAATTATTTCCTATCCTGTTCCGTAGCTCTCAAATGCTTTCCAAGGACAAATGAGGTCACTAAGGAAGCTTGTAACCTGTAGTGGTGGGGAATTAAGAAATTTTAATTTCTCAAGAAGAAAAAAGCCGTAGCAAAGCTGTGCCAGACAACTAGATTTTGGCCAAAGAACCTGTGAAACAGTAAAGGCCAACTTTATAGTAACATTCTGATATGCTGTATAATAATGACAAAAATATGAAGCACTTTTGGTTAGGAAAAAAAGTAAGTGGAAAGTATCAGAAACAAACATTCTCATCATTTCAGATAACTGGTAGAAACATGGTTATTCAAGAAAGTTTTCAACTGGCTGCTCTTCACTTTTTTTATTGTTACACTTTACCAGTTTTCTCAATTATTATAGTAACTGCTCTATTGTTGACTTATACTGTTAATATTGCTTTTGTTTTGATTGTTGCATTTAGTAAGTGTATGTATCAATATGGGCAACAGGAACAACTGAAGTTTGTAGCTGAAATCCCAAATTTCCAAAATGGTTCCATTAGTTTCTAAGTGATTTAAACATTTTGTTCTAGTAGAGTAGGCTTCAATTCCCAATGACAAAATTACATTCAACCCTGAAAAGAGTTTCAGAAGTAATCTCTAATGTAGCACTATTACCTACCAGTCTAGAGTAACAACAAAATCAGGGAATTTCATGGGGATAAAAATAAAAGTAGGGAACAGGAAGTCAATGCAAGCAAGACACTTACAGGTAGATAAGGTGCCAGTGCTCCACAGGACTCTGCCACTAAAAGCCGTCTCTCTGGGTATTTGTGATTGATCTATAGAACAGAAAATGGATTTTCCATTAAATATTTATTGTTTGTTAACTGATAAAAGTTATATTACATGTTTGTGTGTTTCTCTCTATTTCACACACACATTATTTAAAAATTCGGCAAAGAGCAAAACACCAGGATATTTCTCTTTACTATGCTGCCACAAGTTTTTTGATTCAAAAAGTTAGACTACACAGTATGACCTGGACCAGAAATTATTTTGTTTCTAGGTACAAATTGAATCAAAGAGGCACCACTAAATCCTGGTGAACAGAGGTGCTATAAAGACAAAAATACTTTCATGACAATCCTGTGAACCCACATTTATTAGGTTTGGTACAGATAATAAGTTTATTCTTGATATTTATGTTCACTTCCAGGGCCAGTACAGGACTTGGGCTGAATTATTCTTAAATTCTTCTTCTGTTCCATCTGGACTTGCAAGTTTTGACCTCAGAGGCAAGGACAAACTCAATTATCAGCACACCAATAAGATTATCCACCTAGCTTCTAACTCACATTTTGTATGATTTATATATTTACCTTATTATTATTATTATTATTATTATTATTATTATTATTATTATTATTATTATTATTATTATTATTATTATTATTATTATTATCAAAAAGACTCTAAGTAATATATTGAAAACATGTTTCTGATTGTATGATTTTTACTGTAGAGTTACTATCCAAAATGTAATTAACTGCAGAAAATTAGCACATCCCATTACCTGCTCCCAACACTGTGGTAAGAGCTCTGCTTCTACACGCGTTGGTCCAACATGTCGAGCAAATGCTACACAGCCAGTTAAAATCATCTGCCTAGAAAGAGAAAAGAAACTCAGGCAAGGTTTTACACCCAAGCAATGTTGTTAGAGATGCAACAGTTTGAAAGGATTATGCCAGTATTTCCCAAATGTTGGGGTTGGGACTTCAATTCCCATAAGCCTAAGTCAGTACATTGGCTGGTCAGTGCTTTGGGGACTTAGGCTTCTGGGAATTGAAGTCCCAACCCCAACATTTGGGAAACACTGGATTATGCAGAAATAACATTAGAAAGATGCTGCTGATGTTTACTAAGCGCCAGATGGAGAATCCTAACATGAACTGCCCAAGAGGGGGAAGTAAACAAGTATTCTACTGCATTTTGTACATGAGATTTCATTCTGATTAATCATCAGTTAATCTGTATTAATAGTTTAAAAAAACCATCAGTAACAGGCATGGAAACATTGGGAACGGCACGGATCAGGGCCCCTGACCTCCCTGGACATGGCAGGGGTGGCAGGGAGCTCAAAATGGGTGGGGGGAAAACATGAAAGTTTTATTCACCCATTTCCGGCTCTCTGACACCCCTGCCAGCTCCGGGGAGGTCGGGGTACCTGATCTGCAGCTGCGGGGTGCCTGGGGAAGCTGACAGAGAGCTCCTCCATCAGCTTCCCCAGCTACCCCGCAGCTGTGGAGGCAGGGGCTGGTTGGCTGGGGAAGCCGATGGTGACTCCCCGTCGGCTTTCCAGCCACCTCACCCCTGCCTCCGCAGCTACGGTGGTGTTTGGGAAGCCGGACGGGGAGCCCCCGTTCAGCTTTCCAGCCACCCTGCTGCTACAAACAATGCAAAATTTCCGATGCAAAGTTTTTTAAAAAAAATTTGCATCGTTATCCAATTCTAGCGTTATACGATGCAATAGTTATCTGAGGTATTACTGTACTTAATATAAAAAGCATATAAAACATTACTATAAAAGGAAGAACATTGATTTTAAACTACACTTATTTTCTGTACAATATGGTCATACAGTATATAATGCAATACTGTAATCTGTATATAAACCATTAGTACCTTGGGTCAAAACTATCTCAAAGCCTGATTCTCCCTTTATGAGCTTGCCTTGGTTGAAGATTATCAGGAGACAAACTTTCTTTTGGACACAGGTGCATTTGGTGGGGGCAAACTCCTTTATAGGAGGCTAGGCTTGTTCTGTCTTTACTGTCCTTCCACCAGCAGGCAAAGACCCTTCTCTTCAGCTACGCTTAGTGATTGGCTGTGTAAAAGGGCTTTATAAAAATAAGATCACCATATGTTTGTTGCCTGTAAATTTCTTTTCAATAATGCCTGTACCCTGTTTTAATATGTTTGTTTAATCCCTGTTTAATCCTTTTTAAATTATTTTAATGATGTAAGCTACCTGGGATCCTTTTTAGGAAAAGGGCAGGGTAAAAACATTTTACATAACCAAAAAGTATGAAATACCAAAAATCTATAAACAGGAGCAACTGAACATTAAGCAAAGTTTAATATCTTGTTCACATCTCGATCGAAATTATCTGCGGTACAGCTAATGAAATCAAGAAGAATGTTTGAAGCAGTGTAATAGCATAAATTACAGTGGGGCACTGCAGCTAACCAAGAAGTTGCTACTTATATTCCTCATCCAATATCCAGTGAGCAATTTCTAATTCTAGGACTGAACAGTATGAATAATATTTATCAGTACTGAAATGTATTTTGTGAATGAACCCAAAATATGGCAACTGCCATTTGTTGTTTTTACTGTCACAGGCACAGTAAACCAATCTTCTGACTAAAAAGGGAAAAAAGATCATTTCCTTCTGTAATAAACACACACCTTTGTTCATCATCTGGCCGTTTGATCAAGTTGAATAGTATATGTAGTAGTTGATCTCTCTCTTTGGGTTCAGGATGGAGGCAAGCTGTACACAGTATAAGTGGTATCAATTCCTAAGAGAGTATGAGTAGGAAGGAAAAGTGAGAATCTGTCGAAAGATGTTAAAAGCTTAGGAAACATTTAAAAGTCTAAAGAAAAGTAAAATCTAGTCAAACCATTACCAATGTGAATGAAATTACTTTGAATATAGAAATGGCAAAACCTTAAAGTTCAAGTTGAACCTTAAAGAGCGAATGTAACACTATGGTATAGGGGTTTTCTGTTGATGAGTTTCCTTGCTGAAACGGAAGAAATTGGTTTAAAAAGCATGGCATCCTAATAAATGCCTATGTGGACTGCCAAGCACCCAACTCAATCTAATGATTCTTTATCTAATAGCTTTTTATAGTCCTCCTATCTTCAATAGATTACACCAGTTAATACTTGAAGTTTCACTTACAAATTTCACCGCTAGTCTGGACATTTAAAAAAAGAGTGAAAAGCTTTCAAAAGTTATCTTTTTAGGGTCAAACTCCAAATCAAATGGTACAAAATCCCACAGGCATCTCTGATCTTAAGCAATGTGATCTAAGCCCCTTTCCTTGACATTTGAGTTCAATAAACAATTTTACAACAACACTTACAAAATTAAGGCGATTGTTACAACAGGACAACCAGAGCATGAACTGTTTTCTGTGGATTTTTACATTAATAGATTATTTCAACATGAATAACTATCTATTCCACATTTTGTCCTGACATTAAATGCAAGCCAGGCAAGCAAGAAAAATACCAATACTCAAAAATACAGATATAAAATATCACTAAAATAAGAACATTTACACATAGCATGTCAACAGGTTTTTTAAGAATGCTGTTTCATTCTCCTGATCAGTCCTCCTTTAGAAATAACAATCAGTGAAACAAGACTTAATATTCAATTAAGGAAAGAAGATACTTTATTTTTTCTTTAGAAATATCAGGGCTTGTTTAGCAGTTTGGGCAATCTGTGTCAGCTGCCCAGTTCTGGGAGAGATGATAGCTTTAATGCTCTTGCTCCAAGATTTCACAGACATACAACAAAGTTCAAAGATGTTGAAGAAACCAAGAGGTTTCATCTCTAACAAGATACAAAAGCACACTGTTTGAAGTAGTCCAGAATGGCAGACGTGTACACGTTAACGTTTTGTCTATTCCAGCATTTGAATAGTACGTGTTCCATTTGTTGAGTGAGCCCAATCTGTTGCCTTTTCGCTATGTAAGGATCCAAACTGATATGGAAAGTTACCATTCAACTTTCATAGCTCTGTGGTCTAGCTGTGACCTATTGCAAGAGCATCTAATAGTCAAAGAAAAAGCTAAAGTATTGGGTTGAGGCTAGGGCGTTCGGTGGTTCAGTGGTTAAGAAGCTGAACTTGTTAGCTGGAAGGCTGGCAAGTTGGTAGTTTGACACCTGGGTACTGCATGATGGATTGAGTGCTTGTCTCTGTCCCAGCTCTTGGGGACATGAAAGGAGCCTCATTTGGGCATTCCCTGAATGGAGTTTCTTCCACAAAAAATCTTTCAACCTAGAATAATTTCAGGCACAAAATTATTATTGTTATTGTTATTGTTATTATTATTACAGTAATACCCTGGATAACAATTGTACCGGGTAACGCTAAAACCGCATAACGATGCAAGGATTTTTGGAAAAATCTTGCATCGGATAATGCGATTTTTAGCGTTATCCCGCCCGCACGGAGATCTTCCCCGTAGCTTCCCCAACCCCCATCTGACACGCGCGCACCTGCCTGTACGGTGTTTGGAAAGGGTACGGGAAATATCCCCCGTACCCTTTCCAAACACCGTGCGGGCGCGCGCGCGTCAGACGGGGGATGGGGAGGCTACGGAGATCTTCCCCGTAGCCTCCCCAACCCCCATCTGACACGCGCGCACCTGCCCGCATGGTGTTTGGAAAGGGTATGGGGATTGGAAACTGTGCCGGTTACAATGTATCTCTATGGAGTTGACGTTATCCGAGACAGCTCCATAGGATTTTAACGCTATCCGATACATGTATCGGATAAGGCTAAAAATTGCATAACGTTAAGACTTGTGGAACCAAGTCTTAACGTTATCTGGGGTATTACTGTATTATTATTATTATTATTATTATTATTATTATTATTGGCCTTTTGGCAGTTTAAATAACACCTGTTTCTCTTACCTTAAATGTGACAAATTAGTCTAAAGTGATCCGATCTACTGCAACCATCATTTGTTTACATTATGGTAGGGCGAATGGCTAATCCCATTAAAGGCTAACTTTTTGGTCTGAGTTCTGGCCTTTCTCAACTTTATTACAAATTTGATTCTCTATGGTGACTACTCCATCTCAAGAGAGTTAATCCAAATAAAGGCAACCTCTTATACCTGTGGTGGATACATTCTGAAACCAAACATGGCTACAAATAATAGCAAACCCAATATCCCTGATGGCTAACCTTGGGACTTCAGGTGTTCTTGGACTTCAATTACAAGAAGCCCAAGTCAACACTTCTGCTGATCAGGGCTTCTGGGAATTAAAGTTCCAGAACAGCTGGAGTGCCAAGGTTAGCCATTGCTGCTCTTTATTATACACTGGAGACAGGGGGTCCAGTGGCCAGTTCTGGTAAATAGATTATGTTTTATTGAATATTTTTTGACCTGCAGGTAACTGAAATTGTGGATACCGAACCCACAGATATGCAGGCTGACCTGTAATGCAAAAACTGGGTAAAACTATGGAGTTAGATTACTTTTATTAAGTTATATGAGACAATACAAATCTTGACTAAGGTCCTTGCTCTGGCTATGCTATTTTATCATTTCAAAGATTATCTATGCTTTTTTAAAAAAACTTGAAAGGGAGAAACTGTAAATAAGGGAACAAAGTATG
This sequence comes from Furcifer pardalis, assembly GCA_030440675.1. Taxonomy (NCBI): domain Eukaryota; kingdom Metazoa; phylum Chordata; class Lepidosauria; order Squamata; family Chamaeleonidae; genus Furcifer; species Furcifer pardalis. The sequence continues at coordinate 126,757,816 of CP126891.1, forward strand.
AAAGAATAGTGAAGATCTAGAGAAGATGCTAAATGTTTACTAATATATATAAATATATGCAATAGAAGAGACAAACATGACAAAGATAGTTATACATATATTTTGAACAAAAACCACCCAAAATAGACTTTTGATGAATTAGGAAGGTTTTATTGGTACCACTACAGAACATGAAAGATGAGTGATACTTGAAAATGAATGTGAATGTCAGGGAAGGTATGTAATGCCAAGTGAATTCCAGCTAGATATGAGAAAATTGGCAAAATGACTTGTGAGGATAGATATTAGTCTCAAGAGCAGGGGTACCCAAATCTTTTGAGCCAGTCATGTGGTTGAATGGGCCAGTCATGTGGTTCCTCCCACTGGAAGTGGAAGTAAAACACACCCACACATGTACAAAATGCTACCATAAATGCACTCCCAGCTGTCGTAAAGGTGTTTACAACAGCCATACGGCATTTTGCGCATGTGCAGGCATGTTTAATTTCTGCTTCCAGGAGCGGCGTGGGAGGGATTATTAGGTGCCGTGGGCCAGATCTGGCCTGTGGGCTGTAGTTTGGGCACCCCTGCTCAAGAGACATGGTTAGTGAGGCTAATATTAAGCTTAAAATTTGTCAGTCAGTTTCATGTGGACAAATAGGACACATCAACAATTTAAATGTGTATTTAGAAGTGGTAGCATATTGACTCTTTACTAGGCTATGGTGTATTTAGGGAATAATCTTAGGCTTGTGTAAAAAGCAAGTTCAACTGAGTTCAGTGGAACATATTCCAGTTTGAGTTTGCTTTTCCAAAACATGTTTTATTTCTATAGGCCAAACATATGTCTAAAGCAAACATAAATTTAATAACATAAAAAAATAGTAATTTATCATATACCAGTATTAGGGAGATAAACATTTAATTTAAATTAACTAAAATTTAAATTAACCTAAATTGTATATAAAACAAACACCTTGAACACATAGAATAAAGCATTTTAAAATCTTTGACATATTCAAGATGTAATTTATATTTTAATTTTTGAGGAGATAATTGAGATTACCAATTTAAACTTACTTTCTAAGTAAACTAACAGAGGACTGTACTTTAATTAACATAAAAACTATAAGGATTTAGGAAATATTCTAGATGTAAAATTGAACATATAGTTTAAGATGTATATGGAAAAATCACCTGAAAAAGTAAATGTTTAAAGTAATATACTGAAACAAAGGTCCTAATGTATCAGAATTAATGTTAGTTTAAAGGGAACTATAATAAAATCCCAGTATAAAAGACTCTAAAACTGTGATTCCTAAGATGCCCCACAGGGCCCCCAATTCAACTGGGGGGGGGGAAATCGAGAATGAATTAGACCAGATTAATGGCCTTTTAGTCTTCCTCTACATGAACAGTTCACTTTTTGAATAATAAGAATTTGTCGGGGAGAGATATCAGGATTTTCAAGATGCTTAGATGGGGCATGGCCAAAAAAAGATTGGGAATTACTGCTCTAAAACCTTCTGAAACCATGTTAATCTTTCAGAGGAACATCAACATGAATGGTTTTGTTAGCAACTGGCATACAATAACATTAATAAGAGTGACATTTTGCAAGGTTTAGAGAGGGAAAATTTGGATATATTTATGGAGCATTCATATGATGTTGGAAGTCACATTTTACTAAAAATTAACCAATATGCAAGACAACAACTCTCCTCCAGTTTGAGGTGAAACATAGAAATATGGATTCAAAAAACCCAAACAAGAAGGAGGTCTTAGTTTTGAGATCTGAACAACTGTTTTACAAGTAGCAGCTGGGACATACATGTTTTTGGACAATAAATTCCCCATTCTACTAACTACTATTGAAATTTTATTTTATTATCTGTTGTGCTACGTGGGAACTGATCAAAATGTATGTCCAACTGTATTTGGGAGTGCAAAATTACGTGTTTTTTAAACACTGACAAATATCTTTGAAAAAAGATTGTCCAGGCTTCCTCTCTCAAAACGAGAAAGCATATATAGGAGATCAACAACGCAAATCTATGTATGAGCTTACTATTTTTTTTTGCAAGGTTGCTTCATGTAATCTAGACTGCGTGATAAGGGGCAGATTCAAGTCTGACGCTTTTACCTTGCAGAAAGCTGGATATTGTATCAGATGGAATTAGTTGTATATCCACGTCCATTGGCCATATTCTTTCATGCATACTATGGGGATGGAGCATTCTCTGCATCGCTGCATCAGTGCTTCTAAACTTCCTTCTATCAACGGGAGTGGAGAAACAATGAGAAACCTTCTTGAGCAGATGTGTCCTAATGCATGTTCCATGTATATTTAATGAAAGGGAGAGAAGAAAGAAGACAGGAGGAGGATGACAGGGCTATTTCTTAAGTGGGGAAGGTATGTAGAAAGCTCTCTGGAATATCTACACTGCATGAAGATTGTTAAAAAGTTTTGGAGCTTGATTACCCCTCTAGTAAGGAGACGGAATACAGGCTGATTTAAGTGTGCTGCATTCTAATGCACACGTACCTGAAGAGGTTCTCACTTACTTCTGAATCATCTTGCTTAAGTTTAAAAGCACAAAAGCTTCTAGGAAGAATATAGATCAAGTGCTTTGGAACATTAGTCCTAAAGACTTGGTTGGAGATTAATTCACAAACCTAGAATATTTGAGGTCACTGTCCATCATGTATAAATATACTGTATTACTTCCATAAAGTCAACTTCCATGAGGTTTGTGCTATGCTAACTTCATTCATTTCCAAAAAGAAAACAATGGGGGGGGGGGGAGAATCTGAAGGTATGAAAACATAGGCTGCACCCAATCATCAAGGAATGAGGCTTTTACATTTATTAATCAAGTTGTTCTTGCCTTTATTGGGAAGGAGTACCATGTTATTTGAAAGAGAAAAGTGTACATCTTTCCTGCATTGAGCAGGGGGTTGCACTCAATGGCCTAAAATGCCTCTTCCAACTTAGTTATTCTATGATTCTTTTTAAAAGAACAAAACCATCTTCTACCTCTCAGTGTAAACACTACATAAAATTCTTTGCCAAAAGATCTAGTATTTCAACACTTCTTTGTCCTTTAAAAAGCAAGTATGAACTAAGTTTTGTTCTCTTTTCTTTCCACAATGCTGTTCATGTAGCAGTACATTAAGCCCATACCAACATGAAAACAGAACATTCATCAGAAACTTCAACATCTATATAAGTGTAATTGCTATTGCTCGCACTATGAGGCAGCACATACGTGTAATTGCTATTTCTACTAGCAATGATATTCAATATGGTAAAGTAACAGATATATATATTTATTTATTTTACTCTCATTTCCATCTAGCTATAAGAACACCGTTTTGGTTCTAATCCAGTACAGTATTTCAGCTCACTAACAGACTGGATAAGGACAAACAAATTGAAGTTTAAGTCAGACGTGACAGGATGTTCCAGGTAACCAAAAAGAGAGTAAGGATTCAATTTGCATTGGATGAGGTTACCCCCCTCTGACAATGTAGGTTCATAACTTGATAATCTACTGCAGGAGTTTGCAACCTATGGCGCCAAATAATCCAGACCCCACCCTTGCTCCATCTGCCCCTGCTGCCATCAGTCACAGACTCATTTACAGCAGCGTAAACACATTTGCACAGCTGTAAATGAGTCTATGGCCATCATAAATACATTTACTACAACCGTAAATGAGTCCATGGCCACTGTAAATGCGTTTACGACAGCTACAGATGCGTTTTACAGCACCACTTTGACCCGCTCAGTTGTCTGAGGGAGTGTGGTCTGGCCTACGGCTGGAAAACTTTGAAAACGACACCAAGATTTGATTTGCATAATTAAACCTGGTTTATTTGCTGTGCCTATTCCTAGAGATGTCAGATTTGACAACAGTGACACATGCTTTACTTGCAGTCTACTTGAACCACTGATACTCAATGTACGTGGAGTTTCATTTGAGAATGTTTGGTAATGTGTAGTTTAATATACAGTAATATCTCAGATAACGTTTACCTTGGATAACACTACAATCGCATAACGTTAAGTAATCTGGGGGGAGAATTGCATCGAATAATGTTAAGATCCTATGGGATGCATTGGATAACAACCACTAAAGCCTGCGCGGTTACAATGTATCTCTATGGAGCTTTAACGTTATCCGATCCATCCCATAGGATTTTAACATGCATCGGATAACACTAAAAATCGGATAACACCAAGACTTGTGGAACCAAGTTTTAGCATTATCCGAGGTTTTACTGTACTGCAACTGGACTGTTGAACAAAATTGGTTATAAGAAGGATATACTGTATTTGCTGGTGTATAAGAACCACTTCCCCCCTTAAAATACACTAGAAAAGTGGAGTGCGTCTTGTACTGAATATAGTAGCCCATAGTATGCTATTTTTGTAATAATGGGGCACGTCTTATACTCCGATGCATCTTATATGCTAGCAAATATGGTAATTTCCTTATCACATGTTTCTAGGTCAGTGTTTCCCAACCTTTAGTTTTTGGACATCAATTCCCAGAAGCCTAAGTCAATTTCCCAAAACACTGATCAGCCAATGTACTGACTTGGGCTTCGGGGAACTGAAGTCCACCTGTGGAGCATGGGCCCTATGCTGGGAACCACTGTTCTAGGTACAATTCTAAGTCCAAGTGGTGTCTGTGACCTATAAAGTCCTACATGGCTTAGGCCAATACTATTTAATGACTGTACCCTTCTTATGAGCTAACCTCATCTTCAAGATCTTCAGCAGAGGCATTTTTTCTTCTTGGTTGCATTTGGTCATAACTTAAGACAGCCTTTTCAATGGGTACTCTTGGGGCTGTGTCATTACCTTGACAGGAGGCTGTTTCTTCCCCCTCCATCCCTCCACTGGTAAAAAAAACTTTCTGGTTAGCCAAACTTTGGGTCACTAACTGATATGTAAAAGGAGTTTCTACTGCAGCATGTTGTACTTTTATGGTAAGAAATTCGTATGTATATACTGTACTGTATGTCTTTTTCTGCTTCTTTTGTTTTTAAATTACAGATGTACCTCGCTTAAAGAGCATAATGTGTTCCACAGGATTGCTCTTTAAGCAAGTTTGCTCTTTAAGTGAAACACCATTGTAAGTGACCAATTGTGTGTGTGTGTGTGTGTGGGGGATTGCAAACCCTGATGTATTTGTTAAGCGAGTTTTTGGTTGGTTTTATTTGTTAAGTGAAGCGAACATTCAGAGAAAATTCTGCTCTTTAAGCGAGTTACTCTTTAAGTGAGGTGCTCTTTATGTGAGGTTTGACTTTATTTTAAGCTTTAATGGACTTTTAATCTTAAATGTTTGACAGCATTTTTTAATAGTTTAATTTATTTTTCTGCCTGCTTGCCCCCACCCCCCACATTCTGCCACTGGTATTTGTCAGAGTGCCTATCCCAAAGAATATTTGCTTGTATCACCTCTTCCTCACAGGCCTTACTGCTGAGAGTAATCACACAGAGAAGAAAGAGCAATTACAACAAGAAATCAAGGTTTCTTAGCAATGGCACCCTTGCTCTGGAATAAATTGTCAGGAAGAGTGAGGCTCCATTCTTTGGCATACTTAAAAAGACAAATGAATGCACCGTTGTTTAAAGATATACTCCTTGCAAAAGGATTCTAATTACTTACAATACCAGTGCTTTCTCACTCAGTTTTCTTTTTGGGTTGTCATCACACAGATACATAGTTTTTTAGTTGTAGGTGGCAGATGGTGGGTAAGACAGAGTTATTTTATCATACGTTTTAAATATGTATACCACCCAGTGTAGTAATTTGTCAGTAATCAGGAGGTATAACATTTAAATAATAAATACAATTTGTAAATTGCCTTGGGTCTAGGAATTGGAAGAATGTGATATAAATGCAATGTATTCAGTAAGGTAAAGGTTTCCCTTGCTCGAAAGCCAGTTGTATCCGACTCTAGGCTTCAGTGCCAATCTGTTTCAAAGGCAAAGAGTCAACACTGTCTGTTTCAAGATGGGATATGTATTAAGTAAACTAATACATATATAAGGAGAAAGTGCAAACAACTGGACATCTACATTTGCGCTTGTATTGAACCTTTAAAAGGGGTTGTATTTCTTGGATGGCAAATGCCTGGTAAATTTTCTTTGAAACTGAAGAAAGTTTTAAGAACAGCTGAAGATAAAAACACTGGGATTGCCATTCAATGAAAACAGTTAAATAAAGACCTATTGGACTTTTTAGATTCCAGGCTGTAGATTTAAGATACAAATAAAATGAGAAATAATTTTATTATGACCTTGCTTAAGTTTTGAGCAAATAAGATGACCCCATAAAAGGGGGAGAAGGATGGAAGGAAAACAAAGGAAGCACTTCTGTATATCTGTGTTAAGTGAAACAGAAATTTGTCTCTGCCCTAGTAACTTGTTTCACACAAAAAAGACAAAAGCATTGGCTGATTTGGGTCCAGCCTAGCCCAGTGGTTCCTTCATCCGCCTTTGGCATGCATTCATCAACAGATTACCCCCACAGGAAACCAGTCTTAGATGGGACGGGAGGCCAGTTCTCTACACGAGTTCTGTGGAAAATCTCAAAAGTTTCCAGGCTGTGCATGCATTTATCAAACTGTTGTAAATAATAGTATAAACTGTTGGTATCTGTCCTGTGGCTTCAAGGGGAGGAAGTAAAATTACTTCAAACCAAATCTTCCACAATAATACATGAGCAAGTAACTTAGTTATATACATGTTTTACATCTGCAAATGAATAGCTAATTTATATTTGAGATTTATAGGCTAGAGCAGCGATGGAGAACCTTTTAGAGACTAACTGCCCAAACTGCAACCCAAAACCCACTGATTTATCACAAAGTGCCAACACAGCAACAGGGGAGGAAGGGAACACTCCCACTGGGCTGCTGGGTAGAGGGCCAGGGCGAACTCTGTGCAGGGGGAAGGGAGGAAGTGCTCCCATTGGGCAACTGGGCAGAGGGCTGGGGTGAACTCTGTGCTGGCGATGAAGCACTCCCATTGGGCTGCTAGGCAGAGGGATGACTGCATGGGTGCCCACAGAGAGGACTCCAAGTGCCACCTCTGGCACGCGTGTCATAGGTTCTCCACCATTGGGTTAGACTAGTTACCTCATGATTTACAAAGCTGCAGTGAAGTGTTTATGTCAAGTCTTTCTGAGATATTTTATAAAAATTTGATTGTGAGTTTGATCTTGATCAGGACTCAAGGGTGACTCAGCCTTCCATCCTTCTGAGGTCAGTAAAATGAGTACCCAGCATGTTGGGGGCAAAATACTAATTAACTTGTGAACCGCCCAAAAAACTGCACTAAGTGCTATGAAGCGGTATATAAGCGTGATTGATTTGCTTTTTCTTTGTTTTTCTAGAACTCTCATGGTAAAGATTATAAAAGAAATGTCATAGGATACATATTGCTCATTAGGCTATTTTTCTTCAAATAACTTATCCCTGCAACATATTAGAAACTAGTTCCCCTCTGCTTAAGTAACAGATTGTCAACCACTATGGGATGTGTTGTTAGAAAAATCAGTAGTTTCATATCTCTTTGAGTCTTATTCAAGGAGATTAAATATACAGTACTGTACAGCGATGTAACAAACATACACCTATGCCTATGAAAACGTATACCAGTAATATTTATACAATTATTTTATTTCTCATTAAATCAATGGCTCTCAAAAAGATAACTGCTGTTATCATTTATGTTCTGTTGTATTTGGAAGCAGACTCCAAATGCTATATAACATAGTGTATTTAAATTAGAATAAACCATGTAAAAGTTGCAGCATGGAAGGAACTTGGTTCAATTAATTTAATATTCATAGTTTTTGCATTGTTTCATGTATGTAAGAGATCTAGAGAAAAAACTGCTTGCTATTAAATCATTTACATAAATGGTGAGTGCACAGAAGTACACGTATATACAAACATAACTTCAAATCTATTAGTACTGAATATTACATAGAAATTATATGCTGTTTGTTGACAGTAATATTGTGAAATGAAGACAACCTCAATAAAATATTGTGTTAAGTTTTCCTTATTTTAGGATCTAACATACCCTCTAATATTTCTTTTCTTCTAAATACAGAAGTCTGTAGTGTTGTGTGATCAACTCTCTCAAAGGAAAACATTTTTAAAATGGAATCTGAGCACACAAGCACAAGATTCTAATAAATATAACAAAATTGATGTACATTTATCCACTTGAATCATTTTATCTCTAAGTAGAGTTACATTATCCATTTTTACAGATTTTACATGGATAAAATAGACAGGAATTAGGACTACTGAAATACTACTCAGTCCATGTGTATAACAGAAACTTAAGCAGCATCCTGATAAGCTCAGTGGCAACAGAAAGGAACTGGTAACTGATCCTGTAACACTGTATATCTTATTTAATCTATGAAACTTAGAAAAAAACAAGCAATGTATATGATTAGGTGCAATGAAAAACTCTTTGCCTTGGTGAACAAAATGTCAATGCACCTGTCAAAAAAGTAGATACATTTGGAGTTTCATCACTGTATTTGAAGGATCTGTTCCACTTCTTAACTGTGCTACCTTTAAAAAATAACCTCAAAGGGAATGAATGCAATATGCAGTACTAGTTATTTGGAGTGATAGGTAAAGCTAAGGTGGCTGTAAAAGTAATTTTAAACAAAAACAAGATAACAGACATAACCACTTGATTTTTAATCTTTATAATACAGACAGTGTTAAAATCCTGTTATTAAAAGCCAAAATCCCAGCCTACTAAAACTATCCCATGTTTTGTCATTGACTTCCAAAAAGGAACATTCTGTTCATACTGCTTCTCCCACACTACAATTCATGTTTCCCTCTTTTCAAAATACAGTAAAACCTCATATAACACTAAAACCTGGTTCCACAAGTCTTCGTGTTATATGATTTTTAGTGTTATCTGATCCTCTATGGGATCCATAGAGATACATTGTAACCACACAGGCTTTCGCGGTTGTTATCTGAAGCATCCCATAGGATCTTAATGTTATCTGATGCAATTCTTCCCCCCAGATTCCTTGATGTTATGCGATTTTAGTGTTATTCGATACTAATGTTATATGAGGTATTACTGTACAGTAATACCTCTGATAATGTTTACCTCAGATAACGCTAAAATAGCATAACGTTAAGTAATCTGCGGAGGAGAATTGGATTGAATAACATTAAGGTCCTATGGAATTGATCGGATAACAACCGCTAAAACCTGTGTGGTTACAATGTATCTCTATGGAGCTTTAACGTTATCCAATCCATCCCACAGGATTTTAACATGGATCGGATAACACTAAAAATCGGGTAACACCAAGACTTGTGGAACCAAGTCTTAGTGTTATCCGAGGTATTACTGTATGGTAGTAAATCAACACTTCCCATCCCAAATCCTGTTGAATTCTACAAGCATTATTGTTTTCAATGTATCAAATTGACAATATATATTCTAATTATTCACAAATGTGATGTTATAGTAGTACATATAAAAAATGCATGCAGCATTTTCATCTTTAATATCTAGCTCCTAAGGCAGCCAATGGTGGGTCAGAAATATTCAGCCAGTCCACGGCCAAGAGAGCAGGGGTCCAGACATTCATTGCCAGGTGGAACATCAGAGAATGGATGACAAGGGCAGCTTTTAATCCTTCTGGCCACCTCACTATGCTTTGCACCTGCTACTGGGAGCCAACAGCAGCAACAGACATTGGCTACTTGGATGAGAAAGCCCCATCAAGTGACAGAGTGATTGTTTTGTTATCTTTTAAATAAATTGTGAGCTGCATTCAGAATCTCTATTCTTAGCTGAGGCAGATATTTTAAGTATATATAATTATTACTGAAAATGGAACGGGCAATCTCAGCCCAACCTAACATTTAAATTCTAAGATTACACACAGAAGCACTAGAAGAGGGCTGAGCTAACACAAGTAAGCAAACAGAAGGGCAAAACAGATGGACTCACAATAACAGCCCTGCAAAGTGCCATTGGGGGTCTTAAGCAAAAGGTTTAATAGCAAGAGACCATGCTGTTTTGCTAAACTCACCTGACAGAGATGCACAACCATTCTCTAGGAGCAGAGATGCATGCACAAAAGTAAGAAGATGATTGCAAGTAATAGATTTTTTCCATATAATAAACACTATAAAATTCTAAATGAACAGAAATGCTGAATGAAATTGAAATAAATATATCTGGGTTTCTCACCTCTCGCTTTGCAAGCAACACGTTAGGAACAATATGTGGCAAACAACGTCCAAGCATAAGCATGACACTTTTTTCACTATCAGCAATCTGAGACACCTAGAAATGTATTTTTTAAAAATAAAAACAGCAATATATATATATATATCTACATATACATACACATATACGTTCTATTTGTACAATTCAACGTTTAATTAAAGCAGTTTGGGACTTTCCCAGAAATGAACCATAACTTTAGGTTGAAAAGTTCTCTTTGAATATGAGGTCCCAAATCCTGTTCTGTGGCTATGTTGGCAAAAAGAAAATGGAACAACTTGCAAGAGGCTAATACAGTAGCCACTAATAAAGAGTCCCTACTTGGCTTTCTTACTGTGGAGAAGTTAGGTGGCTTGGCAGGCAACCAAGAATCCAAACAGGAATTTATTAATTTGCAACAGTTATCAGCCACTGTGAGTTGCAGCATCTCTTCTGTTGGCAAAATTAACGAACAGCATTTGGGCAATTAAAATGAGACAATTTTCTGAATGGTAAGTGTAAACTTTTAGTGCACTCCCTCAGGCCTCTGTAGAGGGCGGGCAAGGTTGAAGAACCTGAACAACGACCTTCCTGAGCTAAGCATCCAGGATTTAATTAGACTGACTTACTTTGAAGACAGGTTGAACAGATAAGGTTTTCAGGCCACTTTTCAAAGAAAACACATTATTTCCCCTTAGCAGAGGCCCAGTGACAGTCGGAGCCACCGTTCCCCCCCCACCATCTCAACAGAACCAGGGTGATTCCACTTAGAACCAACTCTGGTCCTTACAGTAAGTCCATATATAATTGGTTCTAGGAACAAGTAGGAAAAAATGAAGAGTAATCACTGTGTAACCAGCTACCTGCACTTGAGGAGAAAATTTGAAGCCACCCTGTGCCCTATCAGAAATGTTTATGCTCCTGTGATAGTAAAGAAATGGAAACTGTTGATACATTCTATTACACTACATGCCATTGCCAAAATGCATTTTACCTATTCTTAAAAAATCCCCAGATAGATAAAAGAATTTAATATATTTTTTCTTTCTGAGCAGGATGACAATATTACCAAGTGTCCCGATTCTGTACAACTGTCATAGTTGGCTGCAGTGCTCATCAAACACAGTGATTTGAATACTTGTTATATAAAGTTTATATACTATATTAATGCAGTGTTTAGCATAAATTATACATGTTTCTGTTCTGCATTATATAATTTATTAAATACTAGTCTTTGACCATAATAAAGTTGAAAAAAGCCACTGCATCTTCTCTTACAAGCTCCTGAGACATATTAATAAGGGAAATTACCACATGTATTAATCAGCTTAAATCATCTCAACCTTCTTTAACCAAATGACTAGAAATATACTCATAATCAAAAAAGCTTCAGAGTTCAAAACAGTTTCCTTTGTCTGGTTCTTACAACCGATCAGGATTTAACATTTTGCTTTAAGGACAGACATACCTCTGATCCTAAACGGCTCGCTGCTGACATCTGGCAGAAAGACAGCAATGCCTGATGGAATGCAAGTGATAACTTCCTGAAGTAATGGGGTGAAAAGGGGAGGGAAAAACAATAAAACATGAATGGAAAGCTGATTTTAATAAAGATCAATTTAGTTTATAAATGACAGACAAAAAACTCACAGTGATGATGAACCTTGGCACTCCAAGTGTTCTTGGACTTCAATTACCAGAAGCCTGAGTCAGCACTCCTGGGAATTGAAGTTCAAGAACACCTGGAGTGCCAAGGTTCGCCACCACTGTGACGCAGGATATAGCTAGTGCTCTGCAGGTTAGACAAAAAGCTCTTTCAAAGCATTTTGCTCAGTTTAGTCACACTAGAAAGAATAAATAATAATCTGGTGAGTCAATTCCTCCAGAAATTCCATTAATCAGTGGACCTAATGAGGTTATGACCTACTTATGCCAAACCACAGGATTTCAGCCTATATTACAGTGGTTCTCAACCTTTTTTGACCGAGATGTTCCTGGACTAAAACTCCCAGAAGTCACTCTGTTTATTTAGGAACATAAAATATAGCTATGTACAATTTGATTTGGCATGAAATTATCATAATTGTTATATTAAAAATACAGTGTTTTCAAACAATTATCCAAATTAAATTTACTTTCTTAAAATTTTCAATATGAAACTGTAACAAATGGAGCAACAATCTCCTGAACTGGTTTTGCTAGTTTATGTTGAGCAGGAAAAAAACCCAGAAGAAACATTAGTAGCAAAGAAAAATTATTTATACTTCTCCACAGTATCAAGTAGACATAAAGCACCCTTTCGCATAAAAAGAACCGGTGTGTGTGTGTCTGTGTAGGAGGGAAAGTGTGTGGAAGGGACTAAGACTCATTTTCTGAGCTAAACTGTACAAAGTTTTTCAAAATGATTTGGAGAACATCTTGTCTTAAATATTTTATTCATCATACTAAAATAAAATATTCCACAATCAATTTTCTTTTTTGCAATAAAAAAAATGGGGGGGGGGGATCTGAAATTTTCTGGTTTTTCCTGGGCTTTTATATGTCTACTCTTCATCCTGCTACAGCTCTTCAAAATGGTTTAAATTCTTTTTCTCTTAATTTTTCACAATTTATTCATATATTTCCATGCATACCAGCCACATTTTTTCTATGAATTTATGCCAGAACCTTTCTCTGAGTTCAATTACTATCCTTCAAGCCACTCATTTTACTTATACATTTGAGCTTTTGCTCTGTATATGGAAACATTTCAAGTTTAAAGGGAAGGAGGATCACAGATTAAATTTACTTAATGCTAGATAGTGGAGATAGAGGAACAGAGAGATAGCTTAACCAAGACTACATCTAAACCTAGCAGCCATTTATTTAAAATCGAGTCACCTAGTGCCTCAGCGTGTCTTACAGCTGACATAATCTGTTTTGAGTAAGATGTTGTTTTATAACACACACAAAAACAACTTGTGCATTCAGGAATATTCTCATAGTCAGATTTACTTTGCTACCATTTCTGCTATGGTAGTATCCATCACTGAAAAACTACAGCATGGGAAAAACCATTCTTGACATATTGAAATTCTATTGAACAGTCCTGCGTGTGCATCTCCAAGTTATACAAGCAGTAGGGAAAATCATACTGAGACAGAGGGGATATTAAGAAAGAATTTCTGCAGGTATATTGCACAACAACCATGTCAAGAATTGCAAAATCAAATTCCTTATAGTTACAGACTGCCCGGGTACAATGCCTTGCACAAATGTGTAGGTATAACTTTACATTACACTGACTACAATAGATATCATCCACTGAGCACTGCATTCAGACAATGCTTCAAGCATAACATATAATATTGTCACATAGCATGAAAATATTGGGCTCCAGGTCAGCATTTCATGCACAATAATGTTAGCATCATGCAGTGCTTCAAGCCTAACATTTTTCAGAGGTCTTCTCCCCCAATCTAAATAGAAAACAAAGCCAACAAAATGATTTACAAATTCAGTCAAGTATCAAGCACTTTTTAAACTGACTATATAGCCAGTGAAGTACTGAAAACTTGGACACTGGTATTCTTATACTAGAAACAGAGTATACTTTATATCACTAACCTGTTGGGTTTATCAAAGTGAACAGAACTTTTATTAGATGGACAGCAAGATGGAAATTTCTCTCTCTCTTTAAAAGTGACATACATTTGAGAATCCGCTTGATAGATTCTTGGTTGAAGTTCTGAGAAAATCTTTTTATCTTCAGTTTCAGTATGTTTATCATCATTAGCTGAACTTTTGATATCTAAATATTTCCCATTATCGTCTGGAAGTGTGAGAGGCACTTGAGTTGAAGACGACTGGACCAAGTCACTAATCATTGGAATTGAATTTTTTTCACTTCTTAAGTAATCAATTTCACTAAAAGACAGGATATAAAAGCCAGTTTTGAATTAAAAAAAACCAACAACCTACTTGCAATCACAGATTTTATTTATTTATTTATTTAAATTTCTATACCGCCTTCCTTGCCGAAGGCGACCCAGGGCGGTTTAACACATCCTAAAAAACATAAAAACAGTACAGGCTAAAATTCTAACAGGCTAAAATTCTAAAAGTTCTCAAAATCCACAGTTAAAACCAATTAAAACTACGACTAAAACTTTGCATGATTTAAAAACTTAAGAACTTAAGGGAGCAGGGGAGGAGGTCAAACCAGCCAGCAGGCTGAGGTCTTTGTGCCTCCAGGACCCCAGACCTATGTTGTATATTAGCTAATTTTTTAAACAAAGACATCACAAGCGAAATGCACAACTTACGAAAGGGAAAGTATCAGCTGTTTAACCATTTATGCTCCACATTTCTATGATAAAGTATTTTCAAGATGGTTTACAGAGAAAAACACACCACTATAAAAAGAATGAATGGAACAATATTAGTATGTGGATGGGCTGAACCTTATTTACTCTACAGCTTGGAAAGATGATCTGAGGATGATTGAGCTCAGGACCACCACACTGTAGTGGTTGTACCATTTCCTGCTTCAGCTTGTGATGGAGGTAGCAAGCCACCCACTCACTCTGTGGGGAGCCTGGACTTAATGTGAAGGTCTGTCCTCACAAGGAAATGAATCCTGACAATTTTCAGAATGCCTTGCGGGGATCTCTGACCAAGTAGGCCGGTGAGACTGTCACTACCCTGGAGGATAAGTGGTATACGGAAACCACTAGGACAGTGGACACCATTGTCCCCAAACACCAAATCCAGCTCAGATTTTGTCCATCTCCTTGGTACAACGTAGAGGTTAGAAATCTGAAACAGTGGCCCAAATCTTGTTGCTTAGCATGGTAAAACCCATTAAAGTAGGTAAAATGAATCAATGGAGATTGGGTGAATCAAATCCTCCATAATTTACAATGATTCAAATGGGCCTATTCTAACTATGATTTAGTTTAGCAAAGAAAGCCACATTTTGAGTAGGCCCATTTGAAACAAAGTTGATGCTCTAAATTCCCACTGATTCAATGGCCTACTCTAGTGGGTTTTATGATTTCAACCACTGATAAGCAAGGCAGACTGAATTTCAATGAAGTTTTAGATATAGTTTTGGAAGCTGGGCATATCTAACCAACACATTTCCATCTTAATTGCTGTGGTGATGGATTACCGAGCAATACATTAAGAATAAGCAACATCAAGTGTTTTTCTTATATCTGTAAAACTCTGAATTTTCACAATTCTCCCCATAAGCTACAATGCTGGAGCACACACCTTTCCAGTCTTCGTATCTGTTCCAGAAGAGACCACTTCTCAGTGCTTAACGCATTAATTTGGTCTTCCAATTTCTGTACCATTACACATTGCTAGAAGAAATAAGAAGGAAAAAATAACTACACTGTATTTTGGGGACAGATTTTATACTCACAAAGATTAATTATATTTGTCTACCTCTATTGATTCTGGTGTTCCAATTACAGGAATGTTCTCCAGGACAGGAGTGATTGCCTCCAGTTCATCCTCTTCAGTGCCAACAGCTACATCTACAACATCTTTTGCAGTTACATGATGGTTTCCAAAATCACGATAGAGTTGCAGCAAATCAGGAGGCTTTGGAATGTTCAGTCCTACATCATCCCACAGTTCAAAATCCTTCAAAAGTAGAAAGAAAACATTTATTATGCTTTTTGTGTTAATTTAGCAAGTACAACACCACAAATGAGAAACAATGAAAACAAACAGAGTCCACACTTGTAAGCAGCTTAACAATGACAGTTAGGTAATGCTAACACCTCATTTACAAATCAACTTTATTCTTTAAAACTTTTCATGACTTTATTAGAACACAAAAGGCTTAATTGTAGTGAGACCTTTGCTTCATATTGCATAGCTACTCCTGGACTGCTCAAAGGCTGCAATTCAGTAGTAAGTGGAAATTAAAGTATGTCCATTGAATCAAACCAGATCTGGAGAGTCAACTCTTCTCTAAGTTCCACTGACTCAATATGCCTACTCTAGTTCCCACTTACTACATGATTTTAGCCAATACTGCATTTACATCCTTATTTGTAACAGGCTACAGCAGAACTTCTCCAATCATATTAACCTTTGAATTATTATCTGATAAGAAAAGGTAATGGCAAGATTATCTATAATCCAAAGTGTAAATCCATCAGATCTATCTCTATATTATAAGTCTGAGACAGTAATCCATGCATAAGAGGGAGCTATTAGCAGGTTGAGGAGTCTAAATTTATAGATATACATGTCAAAAATTCTGAGAGCAGGGAAACAAAAATATAAACAGGCCAATAAGGAGTGAGAACTCTTAGTAAAGAAAAGAGCTAGTTAAATACTTATAGTGAAGAAACAAAAAGATAGGAGGAGGAAGAGAAATGGACTTCCATACTCTAGAAGAGGACTGACTGGATTCTCTCCCTGGAAGATACTGAGGAAGAATTCAGGAGTAAGGAAAGGGAGAAAAACTCCATTTCAAATTGGCTTGAAGTCTGGTCATAGAATGGAAAGTTTTTCTTGTGTGCATGGTGACTTATACATAGAGCTGGGCATGGGCAATGTGCTCCTGTTGTTTGTGCTAGACTTCTGACAATATCTTTCTTGACCATCTTCAGAACAGGACTTGGACTCATTATTTTACTGTGGCTCTTATATTCTGTGGCAAGATCAGATGGCAATGCTGGGTGACTCCTGTTCAATTGCCAGGACAATGGTCTTCAGGATTCCTCAGGATTCTGTTCTGTCCCCCATAATGTTCAACACAGATATGCTGAGAGAGATTCACTCCCTCCATGTGGCCTTCCCAGCTACAGGTAACAATATGTCTTTTAAAGCACGATTTCAGTAACTCAATTAAGCAAAAGAAAGGCAAAATATTTATTTATTTATTTATTAGTTCAAATTTATATTGTTATATTGTTTTTCTCTTAGCAGAATGCTTTACACTTATTGTTTTTAAGGTACTTAAAAGTCTTTTATCCTAAGTTCTTAGATAATTAGTCTTGATAATAATTGTATATACCTCAATATGTTTTTATTTGTGAACCACCATGAGTCACTAAAGTGGAAAAAAGGCAAAGCAGAAATGATACAAAAACAAAACAAAGTCATTAACAGTATTCTAGGTTTAATCATCCAGACTAGGAGTTTGAAATAAGATCCTCTATGTTAGCAAGCTGGTGGAAGACCTCTAGTACATTATATTATTTCTTACTGTGAATACAACGATAACTCTACCCCACTCCCTCCCATATAGAAGTTACCGGGTAAACAAAGTACCCCAATTTTCTAGAAGTACAGTGGAACGTCGAGTTACAAATGGTTTGAGTTACAAAATTTTCACAATACGAATGAAAATCAATTGAAAATAATGGCTTGAGTTACGAGTTTTTCCAGAACAGATTAATTGGTTTTCATTCCTATGGGAAACCATGTTTCAAGTTATGAATTTTTATTTTCAATGCATTCCTATGGGAAATTCAAGTTACAAATTTTTCATAACATGAAAAATGCCTTGGAATGCATTAAATTTGTAACTCAAGGTACCACTGTAACACTCAAGAATGCCTGATTACTAGGAAATTGTAAATAAAGTTTTATTTCATCTTACTTGATCATCATTTTCATCTGAAAAAGTTATTGATGTAAGCTTGTACCCATTCTTCAATAAAAATTCATTGACTAAGAAGTTCAGGGCTCTTTTTTCAAGAGGTTTAATTGGTTCCTAGAACGAAAGAAAAAGAAAAAGAAAAGAAGGTTAATAGTCAGACTCATGGGCATAACTATTCTGATCAGCAAGTGTTTTAGGACAACTAATTATCCACACACTTCCAGATGTCACAGAGTTGCTAGAACAAGCTATTTGTCTAGATGTGAGCAAATGCTTTACAACACAACCATAAAAGAAGAACAAATATCGACTATTTAATTACCTACCTGAATTTCAGGACTTGATTTGTAATTTCTCCGTTCCTGCAAAGGAACTTCATTTTCTGTGAACAGTAATAAATGAAAAAGCATTATTCACCATTTTGTAATTCATCACCTATTTTTGTCAAAATACAAAAACTATGGAAAAGGTTTATGTACACCACCTGCAGCCTGAGTCAGGTTGGCTCGGAGGGCCTGAATGGTCTCTTTTGCTTTCCGTAGTTCAAACTCCAGGACTGGACAAGGATTTGGATTAAACATACACAGGCATCCAACCAAGAATAGGGAAACAAAAATAAAATATAAAAAAGCAGGGATGGATATGAAAATAAAATACAATTTGTATTAAAGACAAAGCATGCAATCTTTATGGAACTCATGAACGCATGCAGCAGAGTTAGACTGAAGCAAACTGGTGAACATTTTCCATCATTAAAATCTAATCTGAATTAATAATTTAAACTGTCTGACAAGGAATGCTGTAGGGTTTAAGCAGAATATTATACCAACCTGACTTTGTTTCAGAACGTAGAACCGCTTCTGTTTCAAAGTATTAAGACACGGCAGATTGTGAGGTTAAAAGAGGTGTGTGTAAAAATATAAGCATGTCTTGCTTTGAGGGACCATGATGAATGTGATTCAACTACACCTATGAAAACAGTATGGTAGCTTTTAATGAAGAACCTACAGTGTTACTGCCATTTCCTAGGGATTACTATAAATCCTTCTGGATGCCAATAACCATGTGACATGCTGTTTGGACAAAGCATTTTATCACATGAACAAAGTTCTTCTCTTTACTCAATGCAACCTCTGATAATACTACATTTAAGGTTTTCCCCAAACAAACAAAAGTTGGTTGCACTTTGTTGTCATCGTCATCGGCTGTGACTTTATCCAAGTACAGTAAAACCCTGGGTTACAACTGCTTCAGTTTAAGTTTGCTGTGGTTTACAATGGCAAATTCTATGGAAATGCTGTCCCGGTTTACACATTTTCAATGTATTTTTTCCAGTTTACAATATGAATTCAGGACCATTTTTCAATTTTTCAATGCATCCCTATGGATGTTTTAGTTTACAATTTTTTCAGGTTACAACAGAGGCTGTTGGAATAGACCTCTGTCGCAAGCAGGAAAAATGCCAGTGGCATGAATTTGTTTAAGGTGGATCCCAGCTTGCCATGAAGTGACCCACACACTGTGATCACAGAGCCATCTCCTGCGGCACGTATGAAATGAGACATGCAGGATTTAACACCAGGACGGCAATGGACTGCCACAGCCTTAAGGATATTATCAAGGTGCACCCTCACGGCCAGTCCATCTGGCATGGCCTCTTCAGCTTCCATAGCCATTGGGAATAAAAATGAAGTAGTTCCTCCTCTGCTCATTTTGCTGTTGGGCCCAATATGATGATTTCCAGTGGCATTTCCTCCACTGAGGGGACCACCACCCCACCCAAAGGGGCTCATCCACCCATAGCCATTGGCTCCTTAAAGGAGTCAGGTTATTTACCGCTGTCCAACACTCAGTGTTGAGTCGCTGGCTGTGCGGTCTACTCCATTACCGTAGCGGGTTGTCTGGCTAAGCAAGATGAAATTTAACTGTTATGAAATGAATGATAGCATTTATCAAATATTTCTCTATTTAAATTATTAGAATTCACTTGTGGAAAATCTGTAATTAAAGTTAACTCTATCTTATGCAATTATGAAAGGACAGTTAATTACACAGAAGTTATATTTTTTTTCAAGCTAATAATGAAAGCCTTCATATTAAGATATCCTAAACAAATCAAATTTTCACTGTTATATTAAAAAGAACTTTTTAATCTAGTTTACTTACATAAATCCCTTCACCTTTGGAAGGCATGGACAAAGAACTGCAAATTACCAATGAAGTTGTGTAATATGCTGAATTATGAGAGTGTATGGGAAAAAATTCACCCAGTTTGCATTTTTCTTCTTTAAAAACAGAAGGGATAGTTCTGAACGGGGAGTACATCACATCTAATACATGGAAGTATACTGTTTGATGCACAGAATTTTACTGCAGAAATACAAAAGCACAACTGAGGATCTGATGAAGAAGTGTGAAAAAAATTGGTAGTAGTCAGCAATGCTGATCTGCAAATATTTCTGTGCAACAAAGTTAAAAAACAATTTTAAAACACTTTTTATATTAACAATCCTATAGAACAGTGGTGGCAAACCTATGGCAAGCGTGCCAGACGTGACACTCTCAGCCCTTTCTGTTGATATGCATTCCTTCACATTCTCCCTCCCCCAAGCTCAGAGTTTGCCCCGCCCCTCTGCCCAGCATCCAATGGGAGACTTCTTCCCTCCCCATGCACAGTTCACCTGCCCCTCTGCCCAGAAGCCCAATGGAAGTGCTTCCTTCCTCCTCCAACCCAGACTTCACCCTCCCTCTGCCCAGCAGCCCAATAGGAGCACTTCCTCCATCTCCTCAGCCCAGAGTTCACCTCACCCCTCTGCCCAGAAACCAATGGTAGCATTTCATCTTTCCCCCAGCACAGTGTTCACCCAGCTCCCCTGCTTGAGCACTTGATCTCTAAAAGGTTCGCCATCACCGCTATAGAAGTACCAGCAGTAACATAATTTAGTTAATGCTGGTTTAAAAAAACAACTTAGTATATTCATTATTTCAATTAAAATAAATTTAACTGTGATGGATAAGTTTCCTCCATTGAAATATGTAAAAGTAGTGGATACAGAACAATTGCAGATCAGAATGCCCTACAACATGATGATAAACATGTGTTTTAAAAAAAATCAGCAAGAACACAAATTATAGAGCAGCTCTAGAATTCTAGTAAGGGAACTGAACAGCAAGATGTATCATGAGGGGCACAGAAAGCCAGAAAACCCATATCACATAAACCTATGTCAGACGGCAAAGTATTTCCATTAATCAATCAATACAACTCTGAAATACATTTGTCTGATATTAAAACTATAATTGCAAAACAATTTTCCTTTATACTCTGCTGCATGGTTTCTATTAAGACATTTTCACATTTCAAAATGGCTAGTAAACTCAACAGTGTATCAAAAGTGTCTTACAGTTGTAATAAAAAGAAAACAGTTGAATCCAGATCATAATTGCATTTATCCCTTACTGTGACCAACAAGACAAGTAACATTGCAACTGACTCATGGCATCTAATGAGAAAAAAATTAAATTATTGGTTTTTTTTACAAATAGTGTTTTCCTAAATCCTCTCAAGTAAGCTGAAGCCAGGCAATAAAACTTCCTGGAATAATCATGGCTTCTTACTGTTATTATGGATCAGACTGTCCTGACCTTAATAAAATAAAAAGCAGTGAAGAATCTTATAACACTTTAAAAACTAATACATTTGGTTTCTGAATTAGTTACTGAAGATGAAAATAAATGCTGCAATCATTTTGTTAGGTTCTTGCACAAGCCTATTTGTTATCATAAACTTTCTATCTCCCACCAATTCCCCCCTCCTTTTTTGCAGGCTTATCCCTGCACCACATAACACACTCTTCCAGAGAATTTCCCAAACCTCAGAAGCAACTTTTGGGATGATTTGAAAGGGGCTAACATGAGACATCTATTTGTGTTTCTTTAGATGAAGTTGTGTGTCATTAAATGTGTTACCAAACAAGTGGGGCTGTGGGTATCATTCAAAAACTTCTAAGAGAAATTAAAATTAGCACATATCCTTGTCAAGAGGTAAAAATCCATGCTAATAGTACTTTAGAGTGGCCATTCCTTTGCAGGCAACATCTAAACCAGGGGTGCACAAACTATGGCCCATGGGCTGTATCCGCCCCAACACCAATTCATATGGGCATGTTTTACTTCCAGGAGCTGCAAGGGTGGTGTGGACCGGATGAATTGGTGTTGGGGGCTGGATATGGCCTGTGGGGTGGTTTAAGCAGAGAAAATGGCAGCCTAAAATTTTACCTCATCCTGCTGTAAAACAGACTGCAAGGCACATTTTACTTCTGCTTCGGGTGGGAGGAATCACGTGACCGGCCCACTGAACCATGTGACTGGCCCGTGGCCTGAAAAGTTTGGGCACCCCTGAGCTAAAGATTCACTAGCAAATGAAGTAATTTTAGTTTCAAAACCTCATGAAATAAGTCAGGAAAAGGAGAAAAATGATAGTTTGCATATAAATCCCAGTGGTAGAAAAAGGCCAGAGCATGGCTCTTGTTCACAAGCTGATGACTTGTAAATAAGCTGCATATTGCCCTACAAAAAGCCTGCCTTTTTCGTTTTACTGTTGCTGCTAAAAGTGGGTGGTGGTTGTACAAGGGACTGCAGGTGAAGACTACATACAGCAAAGGTAAAGCTACATTGCATAATCTACATTAAGAGCACAGCTGGACCAAAGTACATTGCTTCACGCTATATTTAAGATGTAAAAAATTATACTCCCAAACTGTTAGATCTCTATCTGAATGTTTCATGTGTTCTTTGTCAAAACAATTTTCAGACATCATTTATAGACAAAGTACTAAAAACTTAGATCATAGTGACTGAACATGCATGTCAGACTAACATGATTTAACACAGGAAAACAAAATTCTTATAATCCCATGGGCCTACCCTGCATTTACATGTTGTGTATTCATGAAGTGACTACCAGTGTATGAATGGCAGTCTATCTGTTCCCAAAATGGCATGCATACCACACCCAAACTCAAAGATAGCAAAACCATGTTTCTATATGTTGGCTATAAACCATGTCTGAAGGGGTAAAGGACCAGAGAGTGAAGAGAAAAAGATGTGTTATGGTCCAGGTCCTCAACTCTTCCTTTTCAGATAAGGCTCTCAAGTGAATGTTTCCATGATGGTAGATCTTCTTGGAAATATGTGTTATGCTGAAAAACCCAGGTTTTGAGTGCCATGCACAACCAGGAATGAGTTCATTTCCTCATACTCTTTGTCCTACTCTATCCTGTCCTCCTGCAAAGCTAACGAGCAGATTTTAAAAAATCATTTATCCGGATGGACAAAAAACAAGAACTGTTTCAGACCATTAAACAAAGAAAGCTCCAATACCTTGGTCATATCATGAGGAATGACATGAAATATAGAATACAGTAATACCTCGGATAACGCTAAGACTTGGTTCCACAAGTCTTGGTGTTATCCGATTTTTAGTGTTATCCGATCCATGTTAAAATCCTATGGGATGGATCGGATAACGTTAAAGCTCCATAGAGATACATTGTAACCACACAGGCTTTAGCGGTTGTTATCCGATCCATCCCATAGGACCTTAACATTATTTGATCCAATTCTCCTCTCCAGATTACTTAACGTTATGCGATTTTAGCGTTATCCGAGGTAAACGTTATCCGAGGTATTACTGTACTCCAACTGGCTATGCAAGGGAAGATCCTTGGGAAGAGAGGCCCTGGATGTAGATGGACTTTGTTGCTAAAGAACCTGAGAGACTGGTGTGGAATGTCCTTGAAAGAAGTGTTCCAAGGAGTTAAGAACAAGAAGACTGTCACTATAATGATAGCCAATATCTGGAACGGATATGGCACTTGAAGAAGCAGCAGCAACTCAATCTCTGCATAGCATTTTGAATTCAAAGGGACAAGATCAGTCTGACCAGAAAACTGAAACAGAAAATGTTATGATGCATTTGGCGATGAGTAGCTACAGAGACAAAACCAGTAGAACTGTGGTTCCCAACAGGGGGCACACATACCATAGGAGGTAAATTTGATTTTTATGGGGAGGGCAGGGCAATTTGAGAATTAGTTAGACCAAATTAATGGCTTTTTAGGATTCCTACATGTGAATAGTTCAATTTTTTAATAATAAGAATTATATGTCACGGGGTGAGGCATCAGGATTTTAGAGATAGGCATGATAAAAAAAAGGTTGGGAACCACTGCAATAATAAAATAAATAGGTGTGGAGTCAAGCAGTGATGACTCTGGAGACAGAATAGCTCAGGGACAGAGGACCCAGAAGGAAGAACAACAGAAGCTATCACACAGAAAAAAGACTAATGTGAAAATGGAGAAATGTGAAGTGGATTTTTACACAATGTTTTGATACTAGAGAGATTATGAACTGTTTGAGGAATGGGACATGGGAAGGACTGATAGGAAATAATGAATCAGGAAGCCAATGGAGATAGTCAGTCCCTTTTACTGGTTAATTCTTCAAATTAACAATTTAAACAAAGTAATTACTCTACAGCTAGGAAAGAAAAATCTTGGACACTTATACAGCTATTGAAAGAGATTTAACAAATTATTGTGTAACAGTAGAAATAGAACTTAGTAAAATGCCTGCCCTAATCTTAAATAGCAGAAACAGGTAGTGTAACACATTTTTTTGCAAAGGACAAAAAACATATGTATCCTACTGCTTCTTACATTGTAGCAACAAGGGAGCTGTTAGAAACAGGACGACTTCTCAGCTATCTAGTATTGAAAAATGAAAGCTTTGAGGGTTTTAAAACATCAGACATTTTGGGCATTGCAGGGGGAAATGGCTGAAGCATATGTTGCAGGTTATTTTGAGAATTAAACTCTTAGGCACACTTTCTCTAATTAGTTCCTTCCTGATGGTTTGGACTACAACTCACAGCAGTTCCAGCATAATGGCTATTTGATAAAGATGATGGCGGTTGTAATCTAAACATGTGGCAGGAACCAGATGCAGAAGGGAGTCTGCCATAAGGAACCAATTTAATAGCAAAAGGCTGACAGTTCCTGCATGAAATTTTTAAAGTGATAGCTGTGTTAGTCTGTGCAAGCATATCAGATAGTAAATAGAACAAAAGAAAAGAAAAATAAAGAAAAATGTTGTGATACCTTCAAGACTAACTGCTATATTTTAATGTTAGCTTTTGTGGATCAAGTCAACTTCTTCAGACATAAGAGTGAGACTTTGTAGCAATAATTTATACCATGGCCCCATTATCAGGTGAGATACGTAAGTACACAATTGCTTAGTACAGTAATACCCCGGATAACGATTGTACCGTATAGCGCTAAAACCGCATAACATTACAAGATTTTTGGAAAAATCTTGTATCGAATAACAATAGCATTATCCGGTACAAGCGTGTGCGGGGGTGTGTGTGGATTGGGTAGAACATCTACCCAGTCCAACCCCCCCAGCACCCGCCCCCATGATGTTTGGAAAGGGTACGGGGATCCGTACCCTTTCAAAACATCGGGTGTGCGGCATGCGTCAGTGGGGGTTAGGGCAGGATACGGGGAAGACCTCCGTATCCTGCCCTAACCCCGACTGACGCGCGCGCACCTGCATGCCGCCCGATGTTCCGAAAGGGTAAGGAGAAGATCCCCTTACCCTTTCAAAACATCGGGCGGCGGGTGCGTGCGTCGTTCGGGGTTAGGGCAGGATATGGAGGTCTTCCCCGTACAGTATCTTGCCCTGACCCCAAACGACGCGCGCGATCGCATGCCTACCCAGGGCTCGGCTTGTCCGAAAACCCCCCTGGGGGCGGGGGGATTTCGGACAAGCCTTGCCTTGCCTCGGCGTGGTTTGTCCCTGACGTCAGGGCTTTTTTTTTAGCGTTGTTCGATGTATGTATCGGACAACGCTAAAAACCGGATAACATCATGACTTGTGGAACCAAGTCATAACATTATCCGGGGTACTAGTGTATATGAGATACAATTGTATATCAGTGTTGCTTTTTACACTTGGTAATGACCCAAAGATCCCTTATTAATATGCAGATTTATTTCTGTGAAGCTTTGTTCTGTGAAGTGGTAAATGGTTAGTAGATAGATACAAAATAATCAAGGTGGCATTATACAATTGGTAATAAGTTTACCTTTTTAGAATTTACAGACTATGTTGTTTGAAAATTGACAATGGTGTGAATTGACCTGGACTGCAAGTACTTCCTTTGTTCTGTGATCTGGTCTCAGGCTATGAATAACATGGGTAACATGCCTGACAAAGTGGACTTGACCAACAAAAGCTCACATTAAAATATAACAGTTAGTCTTTAAAGTGCTACAGCATTTTTGTTTTGTTTATTCTCTGATATGCCTGAAACACAGACTAACACGGATACTATTTTAAAAAATCAACTATGATAGGCTAATCAATCACTGACTATAGTTCTGAATTTTTTTCTGTAAAGGTGGTATGGAAAATTACAGCATATAACAACCTAATAGATGTGGTAATGTCCCCAAAACTCTTGATCAATACTCAAACCATTGAGATGGATGCCCAGCATGTGTACATATTTTATCTTTGTTGTCTCTCTCTGGATCCTTGTCCTGTAATTTTTCTGTTTCAGAATGGCAACTTTCACATCTCACGCAATGTTTCCATACAGACTGACATATGAAAACGGTTTCTGTGTATTGCCATTCCTGATGCCTGATTTATGCCCATTCACTCTTTTGCATAGAGATTATCCTGAATGTTTGGTCCACATGGCTGAACAACATAAGGCAGTATCAGTTCTAATCCCTATCTATTAGCTTTTATCTAAATTTATTTTTCTGCACCAGACTACTACACAGCCTCTGAATGTTTTTTAGTCTAAAGGAAATAATATTACTGCCCAAGCTTAAAACATTTTCAGTTCTCAAAAACTTTACAGATATGGATCTTATCACCAGTTATAAACTGGCTTGCTCAAAATTCTATAAACACCTCAGCATAATGATGGTCATCATATACATTCAAGACTTTCCAGTCTATAGGGAAATACTTCAGTATATGTACAGTAATTTAAAAGCGTTCATATTTAAAATTGTGCACTTCTCCGGCATTTTATTTCCTAAAGAACTTTCAGTAACAGGTTTCTGGAAGAGTTTTACTAATACAGTACTGCTTTGTTACAATTATACCAGAGACAAAAAAAAAATCCAAAGGACAACATACACACAGTGGTGGAATATCACTAGAAGAATATACCTGTGTTTTAATGCAAACTAACCAAGATGTAGGGTTACTAATTTTATTACTTGCTCCAAAAAAAACTCATGTTACTAAATGGTGCCTTGTAAATGAAGTATTACAACATGACTTTTTAAACTGAGAAGTTACAATCACTACTGCAAAGTAAAAATACTGACATTTATTTCCCAACTTATCTGAAATGTTACTTACCAGCCACCCGTTCATCTGCTTCCCTGTTTCCATCATCTGAATATCTTGTAAAGTCCAAAGAATCAAGTGTGCTAATGCTTCCAGCTCGATCTACAAAAAAGGACACTTTTCTTTAAAAAAGCATAAAATTTTGATCCAGCAGGTCAACTCAGAAGGTCATATGTATCTGAAAATTACTTGTGGCGTAAATTACATTTCACACATAAAATAGTTCAAACATATGCACAAGACACAGCACTACAAATCTGATAATCATGATGCTAAACATATTTCAAGAACCTAGCTCTTCTTCCAGTAAAAGAGTCTTTTTTATTGACTACTGTTTCATGCACTGTAACCTATCATTTACTGAAAAGATTATTTCATTCCCATTTTACAGAACTGGATTTTGTTACACAATCACATGCCAATCAGTTGATCTCATTCAGAACATGAGATCTTAGTACAGTACAGTAATACCTCATATAACATTAGTATCGAATAACACGAAAATCGCATAACATTAAGGAATCTGGGGGGAAGAATTGCATCGGATAACATTAAGATCCTATGGGATGCTTCAGATAACAACCGCTAAAGCCTGTGTGGTTACAATGTACAGTAATACCTCATATAACATTAGTATCGAATAACACTAAAATCGCATAACATCAAGGAATCTGGGGGGAAGAATTGCATCAGATAACATTAAGATCCTATGGGATGCTTCAGATAACAACCGCGAAAGCCTGTGTGGTTACAATGTATCTCTGTGGATCCCATAGAGGATCAGATAACACTAAAAATCATATAACACGAAGACTTGTGGAACCAGGTTTTAGTGTTATATGAGGTTTTACTGTATCTCTATGGATCCCGTAGGATTTTAACATGCATCGGATAACACTAAAAATCGTATAACACCAAGACTTGTGGAACCAGGTTTTAGTGTTATATGAGGTTTTACTGTACTTTATAGGAAGCTTTGCATAAAATGCACAAGTCCAAATTGTTAGAGAAGTTTTATACAGTATTTGACTTTACACACAGAATAAAGCTGGAGGATTTTAAAAAGCAGGAGACTTTTGAGTAGAATTTTGAGTAAAGTTAAGCAATACGAAGGATAAACAACATTCTAATCATCCTTGTATGTTGCAATGAAGAAGCAGATTACAAAATCAAAAACTGGTTCCAGAAAATGAGGAAGTAATATTGAAAATACTTGGGTGAGTATTGAGAGCTATGGAATTATCTAAAGCCTCCTTGAAGATTGTGGTATTTTTGAACCACAATTGGGCGTACCCCAGACAATAAGAAAAAGCTGATCACTGTAAAATGAGAGCAAGGTGGGAAGACAGGAAATATATGGTTTTCCTTCACGGCTTTGCACTTCTACCTAATTTTCATTTCATTTTCTATTAGCCCTAATGGAACTGATTAGCCTATTTTTCATATTTAAAATATACAAGGAATGAAAATTTGAACAGCAATAGCCAAAAGATACTAAAAGAAAAACAAGCAGCTGCCAGGGTCTGGATGGGGGATAATGGGCTTCAGCTGAATCCTGGCAAGACTGAGTGGCTGTGGGTAGGGGGTCCTGTGTTATCTCGGGAACGACCATCTTTGGGTCTGGATGGGGCAGTTCTGCCCCAAACAGACCCAGTACGTAAACTGGGGGTCCTCCTGGACTTGCGACTACTGCTCAAAGAGCAGGTGGCAGTCGTGGCCAGGAGGGCCTTTGCACAACTTTGTGTGTTACAGCCGTTCCTAGACCAGGACTCCTTGCTCATGGTCACACGCCTTAGTCACCTCCAGACTTGATTATTGTAATGCGTTCTACATGGGGCTGCCCTTGGTGACCATTTGGAGGCTACAGCTGGTACAGAATGCAGCTGCACAAGTAGTGTTGGGATGCAGGCATTATGCCCACCCATGCCTCACCGCTGCTGAGGGAGCTGCACTGGCTTCCAGTTTGCCTCCGGGTGCAATTCAAGGTGCTGGTTATTACTTTTAAAGCCCTACATGGTAGTGGACCAGGATACTTAAGAGACCGCATTGTCCCAAGGACATCTGTCCGTCCCACCAGAGCGGACCGGAGAGGCTCTCTGGTTGTGCCATTGGCCAGAGAGGCGCACCTCTCTGGCACTAGAGGGAGGGCCTTCTCTGTGTCCGCTCCAGCCCTATGGAACCTCCTCCCAATAGAACTACGCCTGCAGACGGAGCTGCTGTCCTTCAGGAAAGGAGTGAAAACCTGGCTAGCAAGTCAGGTCTGGGGAATGGATGGATCAATTTCACCAACCGGCTGGATGGTTTGAACAAATTTACCCCCAGTGCCTCCTAGCTACAACGCCTAGTTTTTAATGTTAAGTTTTTAGCTTCTTTTAACACTTTTAATTTTTGAACTGGTTTTAAACTGTTGCCGATGCTGACGTGTTGTGAATTGCCCTGGGTCCCTTCGGGGAGGAGGGCGATAAACTAAGTTAAATAAATAAATATCTGGAAGTGATTATTAACATACATAATTCTTGGATTTCCTTCAGAACAAGTCATAAATCACCTGAACCAGAGACTAATACATCATGTACTAGACTGGAGACATAAATATACAGCAGACCATCACTGTGCTACTATATCCACCACCAGCAGGAAGAAGCTGATTTAGGACAGATGACGGTTAACACATGAGAGCATTGCTGACAAATTAAAAAAGGAACATGTACAAAACATTTCTTATTCAATAACACAAGAATACATTTTTTAAAAAAATCTTTGCCATATTTTAATTACACTGCATTATAAAATTAATATAAACTGCTTGTGTCTGCAGTGTATGATTTAAAGAAACAAGACAAATTTGACGATGAGGTTAAGTTTCAAATATACCGTATATGCCGGCATACAAGACGACTGGGTGTATAAGATGACCCCCCAACATTTCCACTCAAAATATAGTTTGTTATATACTCGCTGTATAAGACTACCCCCTCTTCCGCACACCTTCCACGCACCAAATAAAACGTAAAGGAACATCAGATTTGATTTCAACATGTTAATTTATATTCAAATGTTTATGACATGCAGAAAAACGGTCACAAGGCTGTATGTTATCAAACATGTACAGTAAACATAAAACAATGCAAGTTTATTAAATGTAATTCACCAAAGACAATTCACTAAAGCTGAATGAAACAATAAACCTATGGGAGCTCCCATGCTGTTTGTTTTCTAATCTGTTAACCAAACTGGAACTGTCAATGATAGAAGGAAGGTAACAAATAGAGGGAGAGAGCAAGTGCCAGGCAAGTCCGTAGCAAGTTTGCTGGCATGACAGTTTCCCTTTAAAAGCCTTCAAACTCCTGTTCGTCATCTGATATTAAAAGTTATTATCCGATCCATCCCATAGGACTTTAACGTTATTCAATGCAATTCTCCTCCCCAGATTGCTTAACGTTATGCGACTTAAGCGTTATCTGAGGTAAACGTTATCTGAGGTAAATGTTATCAGAGGTATTACTGTATTTTATTCAACAGAAGTGCACCCGGTGTACAAGACGGCCCCCACACTTGGAGGCATGTTTTTCAGGGGTAAAAAGACATCTTATACACCAGCATACACGGTACTTAATTTTTTTACTAAATTCAATCTATTTCCAACAATGAACACTTCAAAAATTTTTTACCATCCACTACAAAATGTTAATCAGTAAAACACCGGATAACGCTAAAACTTGGTTCAACAAGTCTTGGTGTTATTTGATTTTTAGTGTTATCCGATCCATGTTAAAATCCTATGGGATGGATCGGATAATGTTAAAGCTCCATAGAGATACATTGTAACTGCACAGGCTTTAGCGGTTGTTATCTGATCCATCCCATAGGACCTTAATGTTATTCGATCCAATTCTCCTCCCCAGATTACTTAACATTATGCGATTTTAGCGTTATCCGATCCATACGTTATCCGGTGTTTTACTGAAACTTGCTTCTAAACGCATTCACTTGCATCCAGTAAGACCTGCTTCTAAGTACAGTATCTCTCTGATTACTCTTCAAGACTAATGGATACAGGATGATCAAGCTAGCCCATGGTCAAACATATGCTCTTTAAATAAGCAACCTTGAAAGGAAGTCAACCATGCAACATGGTTACAAAAAAGGCCAACACTGTTTTAGGCTGGATTAACAGAAGTATACTCTCCCAAACCTGTGAGGTAATAGTTTCCCTCTATCCAGCACTAGCTAGATCACATCTAGAGTACTGTGTCCAATTCTGAGCACCCCACTTTAAGAAAGATGTAAACAAATTAGAGCAGGTACAGAGAAGGGCAACAAGGATGATCAAAGGACTGGAAACCAAGCCATATGAGGAAAGACTAAAGGTACTGGGCATGTTTAGCCTTGAGAAAAGAAGACTGAGAGTTGATAGGATAGCACTCTTCAAATACAGTGGAACCTCGTATAATGAAAATAAATGGTTCCACAAGGCACTTCGTTATATACCCCCTCCCCCACTGTACGATGCATCCATCGTAGAATGAAAATTTCTATGGGGAAAATCATACAAAGAAAAATATTCATTGTACGATGCATCCCATAGAGATCTTCATTGTACGATCCCCCCCCATTCTCTTCGTTGTATGATTTTTTCATTGTATGATGCATTCATTATACAAGGTTCCACTGTACCTGAACAAGGGTCATTAAGAGGGGTGGGATATATTCTTGGTCATCCCAGAATGCAGGATGCATAATAACAGGCTGAAACTACAGGAAGCCAGATATAGGCTGATTAGGAAAACCTTCTTAACCAGGGTGGCCACAGGCCTGCCACCAGGTAGCTGAGGCGACTGGGCCACACACCCTAGAAGTGGGTGCATTTACAGCTGTTGTAAATGTGCCCACTTCCACATTTATGACAGCCGCGGGGCGTTTGCACATGTGCAGGTGTATTTTACAGCTGACATAAGTGTGCCATGCCTGCTTCCACTTCTGGGTACATCAGAGGCAGCAATGAGGTGGACTGAATGGGCTGGGTCTGGCCCACGGGCCATAGATTGGGAATCCCTGTTCTTAATGATTAGAGCAGTATGAAAGTGGAACCAACTGCCTTGAGAGGTGGTGAGAGCTCCAACCATCTGTCAGATCTGCTATAATTTGGACTCCTGCATTCTTCTTTCATGTCTCGATCATACCCTAGACTGCCAAAATGAAGCCACTTTCTTGGCTTTGTCGTTGGTCAAACTTAAGTCCTCATTGGTGCATGTTTCTGGTAATAATTGTCAGACCAGTAAATGAGCTGGATTCTGAATCTCTCCACATTCACACCGCGTGTTGTTGTCCGCCAGCAGCCCTCACTTGAACATGTTTGTCTTACACTCCTGCATTAAACAAGGAGCTAGACTTGAAGGCCTTGTGATTCTATGAAAGTGAGGACCTAAACTGGAAGATTCAGAAGCCCTAACGCAGGCACACACATACTCTCTAGAACTTGCAAGTAAGGAAAAAGGCTAGAAATTCTAGGGCTTGGCTTACTTCAAATGATCTTTGCATGGGCAATACTTTAACTAGTTTGGAAGTTAATGGATATAAGATTCTACAATGATGTACCCACAAAAGGGTGTGATTCTCCATCTAGTCCCATTTTAAACATGCACGTTAACAGCCCAGTTCAATCATCACAACAAACCATGATTTGTTGCAATAAAGAAAACTAGGTGCCACTCTGCTTTAGATACACGAGGACAGGATTTAAAACTTTCATTCCCTTTTTTGAATAAATCACTGACAATGTTTCCAAAGAAGTAGCTATTGTAGCTTGTCTCAGCATGCTGGCAAAATTAAAAGATGAAAAAAGGGAGGTGGAGAGAAAGCAAAAAAGCCACATTATGCTGTCCCCCCTTTAACTCTTTGAGAGTTAACTCTTTGCAAGTTAGAAAATGCAAACAGAAAGGAAGAAAGTTTCCAGAGTTTCACAAAATTATCTAATGATAGTTCATAATCTGTTTTACCTGCACATTTAAAAATCAGTTCTACAATTTGATAGCAGTAATTTGTGAGAAGAACCACTCATGGAAGCATCCTGAGGGATCAGCAAAATACAGTAAAACACCGGATAACGCTAAAACGTGGTTCCACAAGTCTTGGTGTTATCCGATTTTTAGTGCTATCCGATCCATGTTAAAATCCTATGGGATGGATCGGATAACATTAAAGCTCCATAGAGATACATTGTAACCACACAGACTTTAGCAGTTGTTATCCGATCCATTCCATAGGACCTTAACGTTATTCGATCCAATTCTCCTCCCCAGATTACTTAACGTTATGCGATTTTAGCGTTATCCGATCCAATCGTTATCCGGTGTTTTACTGTACAGGAACTAGAGATTCATACATATACTATTAAGTTCACGTTCTCTAAATGAAAATATTAATTAAACTGTAATTTTCCAGTTCTCAAAAATAGTAAATGACTTCACATTAAGTTTCTTTTGTAAATATTATGCAACTCATGTGAGTGAATGAGTCACTCTTTTATTTTTGCAAAAAGCTAGAGAGCTAGTTCTAGAATAGTACTGTACATTGACATCTTTCAACAGAACATCAACATCAGCCTCTCAATTTCCAAACTTTAAGGCACATAATCCTACCAGGAAGAGCTTTATAGCAAGAACAAACATTCTTGAGGGTACACAAGAGCAAAAACAAACTAGAAGACGGAGGAAGGAGATCAGTGGACAAGGAGCAACATTAAATGAGAATATAGCTGAGGAACTCAACCACCCCACGTCACTTAGAGGACTCTGAATAGGCTGAGAGTTGGAGTCCCTAGATGCAAGACCAAGATGCTCAAGTGGGGGTTTCTGGCAGACAGCAACACACAGTGTTAATGTGGATTGATACAGAATCTGGTCCATTTACTGGTCTGCTGATTACTGTCAGAAACATGCACCGATGAGGACTTAAGTTTGGCCAACGACACAGCGAAGAAAGTGGTTTTATTTTGGCACTCAGGGTTTGATAGGGACATGAAAGAAGAACCTGTCCCATCAGGTAATAGTGCGTGCTTTTAGTAATCAGCAGCATCAGTACTCTTCTTGCTAACAATTGTTCCTTTAAAATAAGTAAGGCTATCACTTCAAGTCTTCTCCCTATGTTGAAAACATGGCATTTCAGCATCAAACTACCAAATTTTTATCTCCAAAAGGATGAACATGATTTTGAGGACCTTTGGCTGACAAGCTACCCAATTTTGCAGAATGACTGCAAAAACTGAAACCCTGTCCAGATTAGAAATCGCTTTACAGTCAAACCTCGCATAAAGAGCGTCTTGCTTAAAGAGCGCCTCACTTAAACAGCAGAATTTTCTCTGAATGTTTGCTTCACTTAACAAATAAAACCAACCAAAAACTCGCTTAACAAATAAATTGGGGTTCACAATCCCCCCCCCCCAATTGGAGTTGTACCTCGCTTAAAGAGCATAATGTGTTTCACAGGATTGCTCTTTAAGCGAAACACTATTGTAAGTGACCAATTGTGGGGGGGATTGTGAACCCCGATTTATTTGTTAACTGAGTTTTTGGTTGGTTTTATTTGTTAAGTGAAGCGAACATTCAGAGAATATTCTACTCTTTAAGCGAGGCACTCTTTATGCGAGGTTTGACTCTACCGGTATTAGACGCTGCATAACATGACTTACAGGGCAACTTAATTTATGCAAACAATTTTACATATCTTTAAAAGCTTATGCTCTAACAAGTATAAACTAACCACAAACATGAAAGCAGGCTAGTGCCTGGAAATCATGCCTCTGAGAAAGCAACCCTGCAACTGTGCAATCCCATGCATCTGAGGAGTGGCAATTGTTTGCAATCTAAATCCAATTCTTATACCATTTATTCAAGAGCTCCCACCAGTGGTGGGATGTCAAAAACTTTACTACCCCCACCATGACATCATCACAGTGTGGGCGGAGCTAACGTCATGATGTCATGGAGCCAAAGGAAAAAAATAAAAAAAGAACATAAAATAATAAAAAAAAATAAGCACACATACACACACACCTCAACCCACCCACCCACCCACAACACAAGGACAGCAAGGAGGACAGCAAGGAGGCCGTGCATACGCGCCAAGCACTGTAGGCATGCATGCACACCAAGTGCTTGGTGCGCATGTGCAGTGGGGGAACCAGTGAAAAAGTAAGCCCTGAAGGTGGTTTCCCCCCCCCCTTAAAAAAGGTTGCTAGTGGTTCTCAGGGACACTGGGAAAAGTTACTACTGGTTCTGGAGAACTGGTGGGAACCTGTTACATCCCATCGCTGGCTCCCACTGACAATGCTAAGGTTTACATTCAAGTAAATGCCAAGGAGTGCAGCCCTCATGGCATCTAGCACAACCCTATAATGTAGCCTACTTTCCTAAGAAGACAACTCACCGCCCATCTCAGACATAGGCATTGGTTTTTATTGAGCTAAGCGAGCCATGTGTGCCTAATTTCCTAAGAAATAAGACAACTCAAACCTCATATCAGGCATATGCAATGGTATTATTGAGCTAAGCCAGACAGGTGTGCCTACTTTAAGTAAGAACTCAAACTCCATATCAGCCATATGCAATGGTATTATTGAGCTAAGCAAGCTAGGTATGCCCGCTTTCTAAGAAATAAGACAACTCAAGCTCCATTATCAGGCATATGCAATGGTATTATTGAGCTAAGCCAGACAGGTGTGCCTACTTTAAGTAAGAACTCAAACTCCATATCAAGCATATGCAATGGTATTATTGAGCTAAGCAAGCCAGGTATGACCACTTTCTAAGAAATAAGACAACTCAAGTTCCATTATCAGGCATATGCAATGGCATTATTGAGCTAAGCAAGACAGGTGTGCCTACTTTAAGAAAGAGCTCAAGCTCCATTATCAGGCATATGCAATGGTATTATTGAGCTAAGCCAGACAGGTATGCCCACTTTCTAAGAAATAAGACAAATCAAGCTCCATTATCAGGCATATGCAATGGTATTATTGAGCTAAGCCAGACAGGTATGCCCACTTTCTAAGAAATAAGACAACTCAAGCTCCATTATCAGGCATATGCAATGGTATTATTGAGCTAAGCAAGCCAGGTATGCCCGCTTTCTAAGAAATAAGACAACTCAAGCTCCATTATCAGGCATATGCAATGGTATTATTGAGCTAAGCCAGACAGGTGTGCCTACTTTCTAAGAAATAAGACAACTCAAGTTCCATTATCAGGCATATGCCGCCCCTTCCCCTGTGCCTACACCAACTGCCAGGGGAAGAAGCAACCAGGGCAGGATGAGGACCTTGCCACCCCTCCCCCTGTGCCTATACCAACTGCCAGGGGAAGAAGCAACCAGGGCAGGATGAGGACCTTGCCGCCCCTCCCCCTGTGCCTACACCAACTGCCAGGGGAAGAAGCAACCAGGGCAGGATGAGGACCTTGCCGCCCCTTCCCCTGTACCTACACCAACTGCCAGGGGAAGAAGCAACCAGGGCAGGATGAGGACCTTGCCGCCCCTTCCCCTGTGCCTACACCAACTGCCAGGGGAAGAAGCAACCAGGGCAGGATGAGGACCTTGCCGCCCCTCCCCCTGTGCCTACACCAACTGCCAGGGGAAGAAGCAACCAGGGCAGGATGAGGACCTTGCCGCCCCTTCCCCTGTGCCTACACCAACTGCCAGGGGAAGAAGCAACCAGGGCAGGATGAGGACCTTGCCGCCCCTTCCCCTGTGCCTACACCAACTGCCAGGGGAAGAAGCAACCAGGGCAGGATGAGGACCTTGCCACCCCTCCCCCTGTGCCTACACCAACTGCCAGGGGAAGAAGCAACCAGGGCAGGATGAGGACCTTGCCGCCCCTCCCCCTGTGCCTATACCAACTGCCAGGGGAAGAAGCAACCAGGGCAGGATGAGGACCTTGCCGCCCCTCCCTCTGTGCCTATACCAACTGCCAGGGGAAGAAGCAACCAGGGCAGGATGAGGACCTTACTGCCCCTCCCCCTGTGCCTACACCAACTGCCAGGGGAAGAAGCAACCAGGGCAGGATGAGGACCTTACTGCCCCTCCCTCTGTGCCTATACCAACTGCCAGTGGAGGAGGTCGGGGCAAGATGGGGACCTTGCTGCCCCTCCCCCTGTGCCCACCCCAGCATATTGTAATGTAATATAATGTAATGTAATGTATTGTCTGTAAGCCGCCCTGAGTCGCCACGGCGAGTGGGCGGCAATATAAATTTGAACTAATAATAAATAAATAAATAAATAAATAATTATTGAGCTAAGCAAGACAGGTGTGCCTACTTTAAGAAAGAGCTCAAGCTCCATTATCAGGCATATGCAATGGTATTATTGAGCTAAGCCAGACAGGTGTGCCTACTTTAAGTAAGAACTCAAACTCCATATCAGGCATATGCAATGGTATTATTGAGCTAATCAAGCCAGGTGTGCCCACTTTCTAAGAAATAAGACAACTCAAGCTCCATTATCAGGCATATGCAATGGTATTATTGAGCTAAGCCAGACAGGTGTGCCTACTTTAAGTAAGAACTCAAACTCCATATCAGGCATATGCAATGGTATTATTGAGCTAGGCAAGACAGGTGTGCCCACTTTCCTAAGAAATAAGACAACTCAAGCTCCATTATCAGGCATATGCAATGGTATTATTGAGCTAAGCAAGACAGGTGTGCCTACTTTTAGTAAGAACTCAAGCTCCATTATCAGGCATATGCAATGGTATTATTGAGCTAATCAAGCCAGGTATGCCCACTTTCTAAGAAATAAGACAACTCAAGCTCCATTATCAGGCATATGCAATGGTCTTATTGAGCTAAGCCAGACAGGTGTGCCTACTTTCTTAAGACGACTACTCAAATCCCCTATCAGGCATATGCAATGGTATTACTGAGCTAAAACAAACCAGGCGTGCCAGAAGGTTACTTCACGAGGGGCCATGTCCAAACACAGCCCTTGAAAACGAGTCCAGCCACCAAGTCTCCTTCAACTTCCGCCTCCTTTTCTGTTTAAGCTCTACCGACAGCGCACCACGAAGTGCACACACAGAAGCAAAAGCAAACACGAGCCAAGGTCAGCCAAGGGCCGAGATAGCGAAAGGGGCGCCAGGCAGGCAGGGCAAGCACGCCCTTCTCCCCCCCCCCCCCGCTGGGAGAGCCGAAGAGCCACTTACGGAGCTGTCCAGGGCCAAGCTCCTTGCCGCCTCCGCCGGCCGCCGCCAAGATCCCTGGAGCTGCCGAGGCGGGCGGGATCGGGGCCGGTGGGCCCACCGCCGAGCCGGTTCCGCCCTGCCGCTCGAAGTTGCCCGGGTTGGAGAAGTAGTCGCGCAGGCGGGGCAGCTCCCGGCCGCTCTCCAGCAGCTCCGTGTGCAGCTCCAGAGCCGTCAGGAGGAACTGGTCCCGCAGCAACTGGGCCGCCAGGGCATCCATGGCCACCCGGGGCGGTTCCTCGGCCTGCTGAGGAGGAGGAGGAGGAAGGAGAGGGGGCGAAAGGAGCGGCGGAGGCTGCACGGGCGGCGAGGAGGGCGGAACGGGTACCGGGGGCGCAGCCCCGGGACCCCTCGGCTCACTGCTGCTGCTGCCGCCGCCTCCAGGCCTGGCTCCCTCAGGGTCCGACTCGTCCGAGTCACTGAGGAAGGGGTTCACGCCGCCGCCGCCTCCCACGGCCGCCATTTTGAGAAAAGAGGAAGCCCCCCCCCGACCTCCCACCAGCAGGGCCCCGACCGAACCCCGTTACCACAGCAGCCGCCGCAGCCCACCAATCACCCCCTTCCGCCTACTCCGAGGCTCCTCCTCCTCGTTTGCACCGCCTTCTTTCCTTCTCGCCCTCAACCGCGGCGCTTCCGCGTCGGAAATCTCGCGAGAGCACCGCGCGGTCGTTGCTGGGAGTTAAAGGGGAAACAGAGATTCGAAGGGGTTCTAACATTTGTTTTGTTCAGTCGCACAGTCGATTCCGACCCTTTGCGACCCCATGGACCACTGTCCGCCAGGCACTTCTGTCCTCCACTATCCTCCTCAACTCACTCAACTCTGTGCCCATTGTCTCCACAATACCATCTAGACTAGCCATCTCATTTTTGGCCGCCCCCTTTTTCTTTTGCCCTCTACCCTTCCCAGCATCTAGGCTTTCTCAAGCGAATCCTCTCTTCTCATTTGATATCCAAAGTACAAGTAAAACCTCATATAACACTAAAACCTGGTTCCACAAGTCTTGGTGTTATATGATTTTTAGTGTTATCTGATGCATGTTAAAATCCTATGGGATCCATAGAGATACATTGTAACCATACAGGCTTTAGCGGTTGTTATCTGAAGCATCCCATAGGATCTTAATGTTATCTGATGCAATTCTTCCCCCCAGATTCCTTAATGTTATGCGATTTTAGTGTTATTCCATACTAATGTTATATGAGG
Organism: Furcifer pardalis; assembly: GCA_030440675.1. Taxonomy (NCBI): domain Eukaryota; kingdom Metazoa; phylum Chordata; class Lepidosauria; order Squamata; family Chamaeleonidae; genus Furcifer; species Furcifer pardalis. The sequence goes on from CP126891.1 coordinate 126,797,572, forward strand.
TATTACTGTACCTTAGCTTCATCTTTACAATTTGACCTTCTAAGGAGCAGTCAGGGTTGATTTCTTCTAAGATCGACCTATTTGTTCTCCTCGCTGTCCAGGGGACTCTCAAAACTCTCCTCCAACACCACATCTCAAAGGCGTCTATTCTTCTGCGCTCAGCTTTCCTAATGGTCCAGCTCTCACAGCCATACATTGCCACTGGAAATACCATTGCATTGACTATACGAATTTTTGTTTACAATGTGATGTCTCTACTTTTCACTGTGTTCCCCAGGTTTCTCATAGCTTGCCTCCCAAGAATCAGTCACCTTTTTATTTCATGGCTGCAATCCCCATCTGCAGTGATCTTGGATCCTAAGAAAGTAAAATCTGTCACTGCTTCTACAAATAATCAGATTAATGTACAGTATATAGGTTGGGGAACGCATTTGGCATTGTGGTTCCAATCTCTGTCCTCAACTGGTCACTGTAATGGACACTTTATACATTTAGGGAAAATGCTACATGGACTTCGCTCAGCTCTGTGCCCATTGCATCCACAATACCATCCAACCATCTCATTTTTGGCCGCCCCCTTTTTCTTTTGCCCTCCACCTTTCCCAGCATCAAGGCCTTCTCAAGTGAATCCTCTCTTCTCATTTGATGTCCAAAGTACCTTAGCTTCATCTTTACTATTTGACCTTCTAAGGAGCAGTCAGGGTTGATTTCTTCTAAGATTGACCTATGTAGATTGTTCTATGTTTTAACCTTGATGTAAGCCGCTCAGAGTCGGGTTCACCCGATTGGGGCGGGGTAGCAAATGTAATAAAATAAATAAATAAAATATTTGTTCTCCTCGCTGTCCAGGGGACTCTCAAAACTCTCCTCCAGCACCACATCTCAAAGGCGTCTATGCTGCGCTCAGCTATGCCACAACTGAGAGGTTGTAATTTACCTGTCAGACCAGACTTAAAAATGGTGGGGAAGGGGGAGATGAGTCTCAGGACAGTTGACAGAGCAGGTTGACCTCTGGGCTGGGTCTCTTTCACAAAGCTTTCTCAATTAGCCCAATAGCAGATGTGTAATGTGAACTCGGGTGTTGAGGCATGCCTGCCACGTGTCCATGGCAACGTCTGCAGATGCAGACAGTGCTTGCTCTTTGGCTGTAAACAGATGAGCACTGAGTACAACAGATTATTTTACAGTAAGAATTAATTGTTGTAAATAAATTCATTTATGTATTGATATATTTAATGTGAAAGTGTTTTATAGCTGTCATATTATGTTTGTTTCTAAAAAGGCTATTTTGTAGATAACCTGCCCATTTTTGTCAAATATACTTCTGTCCCGGTTTTGTGGGAGAGAATTATGGCAACTCTAGATACGATTGGCTTTTGAGCAGGGGCAACCTTTACCTTTACTAATGTCAAAAAGTTCATTTTGCTAACGAGACATGAAGAAGTCTGCAGATTACTGCCATGATCCTGCACTGATGAGGACTTAAATTTTGCCAATGTCAAAGCCAAGAAAGCGGCTTCATTTTGGTAGTCCAGGGTTTGAGCGGAAGGAAACAAATTATTTGATTTCTATACCGGCCATCTGGTATAACAGCTACTCAGCGGTTACACCAGAGAGGTGTATTCCCCCCCCCCCCAAAAAAGGTAAAATATTTTTCTTTGAATTTTTTGAAATAGTAGCCATGTTAGTCTGTGGTTCAGGCATATCAGAAAATAAAACAAAAAAAATAAACAAAATAAAATAAAATAAAAAACACTGTAGCACTTTAAAGACTAACTGCTATATTTTTATTGTTAGCTTTCGTGAATCAAGTCCACTTCATCAGACAAAGAGTGAAATTTACAGGCATGTTCTTATACTGTATACCAAATTCAGGGGCTCAAAGGGAGAAGGGGTGTGTGCAAGACGACAGACAAGCAAGCACAAGAATGTAGCTTCACACAGCCATTAGCAACAATAGATTATTCAGATAAACTCTAAATGACTCCCTTTCAATCTCAAGGTTGGTGAGAAAGCCCACTAAGGTCTCTGATCAACTTGTGACCTGCATGTCAGGGGGAAAAAAACAAACACCTGTACCTGGTTTCTTTCTGTTTTACTAAAGAGAATTGGCAGGAAAGTTGTAATATAAAATCATATAGCAATCTGTGTATCAAATTTGATAATGTCCTTTGATAATTTCTTTGATCTTTTCACTCTTTTTAAAATATTTTTTCTTTTTATCTCCCCCCTCCATTTCTCTTCTTTAACTTAATTAAAAAATAAATTTATATTGTATTTTTTTTTTGTTTAGGTTTTTGTTGTGTCTCTTCTGTATTTAATAGAAATTTGTTTTTGACAATAAAAAACTGGCTCGTCCTCTTTTGCACCGCCTTCTACCAAGCAACCTCAGACCTTCCGGGTCAGAAATCTCACGAGAGCACCGCATTGTCAACTCCGGTCTCTGGGCAAGGGAAACAAAAGCATTCAAAGAGGTTCTGGTATTTCACGTTGCCTCCCCTTCTTCTTTTTCTCCTTCGCTTACTCTTTTACCCCATGGGGTGCCCTTTTCCAAATGAGTATACAGTACTTCTGTGCAAATTCCTGGTAGCATTGTTCTTCGTTCATTTATTTTATTTCTATATAGCCCATCGGATATAAGAGCAACTTGGGGGGGAGGGCACCGGCGGCGGCACCACACAATTAAGAACACATAAGCAAAAATTGCAAGTAGATAAATAAGGACCACTTCGGTGGGAAGGTAACATCGTTCCGTGCGCTCCAGTGTCTAGTCATGCCCGCCACATGACCACGGTAACGTCTGAAGAAGCAGACAGCGCGGGCTCGTCGGCTTTGAAACATGAGCACCAGTGATGGGATGTCAAAATTTTTACTACCCCACCGTGATGTCATCAGTGTGGGCGGAGCTAACATCATGTCATGATATTGTGGGTGGAGCCAAAGAATAAATAAATAATATAATAAAATAAGCACACCACACCCCTCAACCCACCCACCACCCACCCACAACACAAGGACAGCAAGGAGGCCATGCATACGCGCCAAGCACTGTAGGCGTGCATGCACACCAAGTGCTTGGCGCACATCCGCAGTGGGGGAACCAGTGAAAAGGTAAGCCCCAAAGGTGGTTCCCCCAAAAAGCTGCTACCGGTTCTCCGGAACACTGGGAAAAGTTACTACCGGTTCTGGCGAACTGGTGAGAACCCGTTACATCCCATCACTGATGAGCACTGAACCTTAGAGTCGGATACGACTGGTTTTCGAGAAAGGGAAACTTTTACCTTTAAGCAACGCAAGAGGGTCTTCTTAGGTGGCTTAGCGGTCATGTTTTTGAACTTGAGGACTGGGAGGTCAGCAGTTCGAAACTCAAGTGCTGCATGGCGGAGTGAGCTCTGCAGATGGCTCTTTGGATGTAAACAGATGAGCAATGAACCCTAGAATTGGATACGGCTGGCTTTCGAGCAGGGCGACCTTTATCTAACGGCAAACACGACGGTCTCAGCCCAAATGCTGCTTTTTACGCCTTCAACTCTAACCGCTGAATTCCCGAAGGCTGCCATCCTGTCCCCATTTGCGTTGGAATCAACTCCATAGCAGTGAACGCCATTAAAAATGCTTAAAAGTAAAGGTCCTATCCGATTCTACAATTCATAGTCTCTGTTTATAACCAAAGTGCCAGCGCTGTCTGTATCTGCAGAAGTTTCCGTGGGCATGTGGCGGGCATGCCTCAACACCGGGGCGTGGACGGAACGCTGTTTACCTTCCCACCAAAGTGGTCCCTATCTACTTGCAGTTTCTTGCTTTCAAACTGCTAAGATGGCAGGAACTGGGACAGAGACGGGAGCTCACTCCATCATGCAGTACCCGGAAAATCGAGCTGCGGTCTTCCAGTTTGCCAGGTCAGCGTAAAGTAGGCGCGCTATTTTTTGTTGTTGTTCAGTCGCACAGTCGATTCCGACCCTCTGCGACCCCATGGACCACTGTCCTCCAGGCATTCCTGTCCTCCACCATCCCCCTCAACTCGCTCAGCTCTGTGCCCATTATCTCCACAATACCATCCAGCCATCTCATCTTGGGCCGTCCCCTTCTTCTTTTGCCCTCGACCCTTCCCAGCATCAAGGCTTTCTCAAGTGAGTCCTCTCTTCTCATTTGATGTCCAAAGTTACTTTAGCTTAATCTTTACTATTTGACCTTCTAAGGAGCAGTCAGGGGTGATTTCTTCTAAGATTGACCTATTTGTTCTCCTCGCTGTCCAGGGGACTCTCAAAACTCTCCTCCAACTCCACATCTCAAAGGCATCTATTCTTCTGCGCTCCGCTTTCCTAATGGTCCAGCTCTCACAACCATACATTGCCACAGGGAATACCATTGCCCTGACTATGCGAATCTTTGCAATTTAATGTCTCTACTTTTCACTATGTTCCCCAGGTTTCTCATCGCTTGCCTCCCAAGAATAACCTTTTTATTTCATGGCTGCAATCACTATCTGCAGTGAGCTTTGATGCTAAGAAAGTAAAATCTGTCACTGCTTCTACTTCTTCCCCATCTATTTTCCAGGGACTGATAGGGCCTGTTGCCATTATCTTGGTTTTCTTGATATTGAGTCTCAAGCCAGCTTTTTCACTTTCTTCTTTCAACCTAATCAGGAGCTTCTTAGCTCCTCCTCACTTTCTGCCATGAGGGTGGTATACCAAACCAAAAATATTTTTGCATCTATTCTTTCTATATCTAGGAACCCGATGTTGTGATGTAATAACAGCACGCGAAATATGATAGGCGGTGTATAAAGGAGGCGGGGCTTTCTGGGGGGTAATAGACGGTTTTGATTGGGTATCGTTTACATTTAGAGGCACGAATAGAGAGGTAACTCTTCCGCCTCCACCTCTTCGCCCCGTTTGCAGCCGGATCTCGCGATAATGTTTCATGCAGGCGCGGCGCAATGTGGACGCCTGACGATGAATGTCCGGGGGTTGTTCAGTTGCAAAGCAGTGGCGGCCTTTCCTCGCATCTTTGAATCGGAGCACATTCCCTGATGGTGGTGGGTTACTTCGTTGGAGGTTAGCAGATCATTTGCTCCATTTCCCGCTCAGGCTGCCATTTAGCTCAGCCGCTCCCTCCCTCCTGCACCTTTGCTAGAGGTGGAGGGTCAGGACTGGAGCCCACCTGTGTTGTCCCTTTCCTGCGCTGTCTCTGTGTGTAGGAATAGAGAGCCTCTAAAAAACGCCTTTGAGATGTGGTGTTGGAGGAGAGTTTTGAGAGCCCCCTGGACAGCGAGGAGAACAAATAGGTCAATCTTAGAGGAAATCACCCCTGACTCCTCCTTAGAAGGTCAAATAGTAAAGATGAAGTTAAGGTACTTTGGACATCAAATGAGAAGAGAGGACTCACTTGAGAAAGCCTTGATGCTGGGAAAGGTGGAGGGCAAACGAAAAAGGGGGCAGCCCAAGATGAGATGGCTAGATGGTATTGTGGAGACAATGGGCACAGAGCTGAGCGAGTTGAGGAGGATGGTGGAGGACAGAGGTGCCTGGCGGACAGTGGTCCATGGGGGTCGCAGAGGGTCGGAATCGACTGTGCGACTGAACAACAAAAAAACCACAAATGGTTCATTTTTTATGAGAGGAGTCAAAGTTTCATACTTATTTTGTAGAGGCAATGCAACAGAGAATCAATCTACTCCAAAAAAACAGGCAATAGTACACGTGAAATGAGAAAAAACCCCACATTTTCTTATTTTGTAACCCATCCTTTTTGTGCAATCTGTCAAATCACTTGAGAATTTTTTTCTTTCCCTAGTGGCAGCAAGCAGTCAGGAGTGGTGAATCTGTAAAACTATCAGTAAAGGGACTGCAGTGGCTCAAGTCACTTAAGACGCTGACTGGGAGGCGGAAGGTCAGCAGTTCGATTCCCGAGCACTGCAGGACGGAATGAGCTCCCGTCTCTGTCCCAGCTCCTGCCAACCCTAGCAGTTCGAAAGCAAGACATTGCAAGTAGATAAATAGGGACCACTTCGGTGGGAAGGTAAACAGCGTTCCATGTGCTCCGGTGTCTAGTCATGCCTGCCACATGACCATGGAAACATCTGCAGAAGCAGACAGCGCTGGCTCTTCGGCTTAGAAACAGAGATGAGCACTGACCCCTAGAGTCGGATACGACTGGCAAGGGAAACCTTTACCTTTAGAGGGGTCAGGAACACAGTGAGGAGCGCTCTTTGCTTCAACCTTTCCTTGTGAGATTGACGTGTGCTGAGTTCCTGGCTCCCTTCATTTTGGGATTGCTGCCTGCCTACTTGCCTGAACCTCTGTCCTTTCAAATTTTTGGCCTTTTTTTCCTTGATGGGAGTGGGGTTCTAGTTCTTTGGATTATTTTTGCTGCTCTCAGGCAGCCTGTGTCTGCCAGCATCCTTCCTTGGGAATTATTTTTATTATTATTATTTTCCTGATTTCTTTGGAGATGGGGCTGCGTCTCCTTACTTAGATTATTTTGCTACCTGACCCTAGCGCCTTGCCTGCCTGCCTGCTGCCTTCTCTAGCTGCTGCTGCTGGACGTTTGGAGGCAGAGATATTTCTCCATATTCTATTAATTTGCATTGCAGGGGGATCTAATTGTATTGGTTTGGCTGCCTTTGCTTGCTTTTCTTGATTTTACATAGAGAGCTATGCTATGTGTGTGATTTTGTTTTTCTATTTTCCAACCTCTGGTGAGCTGAATTCTCTGATGTTTTAAAAAATGATATTTGCTTAATTTGCTGTATATTTATTCTTTGGAACTATGCAAGTATGCCACTGGACTGTATTGTGGTGGTAGTTGTTGGGCACAGCTTCAGTGTTTTTCTCTTCTTGTTCTTGGTGTTGTATTGGTTGTTGGTTGTAAATGGCTTTCTTTGTGTGGCAGCCAGCCATTACCTGGCTTCCTTTCCTTTTTTCCTGTTATGCTGCTGAGGCCCAGAGGATTTGTTGTGCTGGCTGGGTGACACTGAACTCATACAGTGGTGCCTCGAGTTACAAAATTTTCACAATACAAATAAAAATCAATTGAAAATAATGCATCGGACAACGCTAAAAATCAGATAACGTCATGACTTGTGGAACCAAGTCATAACGTTATCTGGGGTATTACGGTACTTGCAATTTCTTGCTTTTGAACTGCTAGGTTGGCAGAAGCTGGGACAGAAATGGATGCTCATTCCGTCCTGCAGTACTCGAGAATTGAACTGCTGACCTTCCACCTCCTAGTCAGTGTCTTTAGCTACTTGAGCCACTGCATTTACCTTATCTTAATATCCTTGCTCCTCACTTTCTATCAATTGTAGTGTCCCTTCTTCCTTGTCCATGTGGCTCCTATCTCTCACTTTTATTTTTACAGATACAGTAATACCTCAGATAATGATTGCCTCGGATAACACTAAAATCGGATAACATCAGGGGCAAACATTTGCATCGCACAATATAACCTTGATCTCTGCCCCAAAGCCCGTAGGGCTAGAGACCAGCCCTGCGGGGTTTGGGGCGGAGATCTATGGAGGCTCAGACCTTGGTTGGAGGGAGATCTGATGCGTGCGCCCTCACCCCAACCAAACTGGCGCTCTGAGCATTGGACCACCAGCTTAGTTGGGGGGAGACCAGGTGTGCCTGTTCTCCTCCCAATCAAACTGGCACTATGAAGCTTCCCAGCCACACTGCCACTGCACCCTTCATAGCAGCGGTGTGTTTGGGAAGCCGACTGGTGGCTCCCCATTCAGCTTCCCAACCACGACGCCACTGCACCCAATGAGCGATTACCACTTTTCTTGGGGAGGGAACGCATGTTCCCTCCACAAGCAAAATGGCAATCCCAGCAAGCAGTCACCACTTCGCTTGTGGAGGGAAAGCACATTCCCTCCCCAAGCAAAACGGCGATCCCACGCTGGGACCCCAGGTTTGCTTGGGGAGGGCTGGCACTTTCTCTCTCCAAGCAAACCAGATCGGCCCCCTGTTCCCTTTCCTCTTCGGAAATACCATCATCTTCGGAAAGGGAACAGGGCTTTTTAAAAAATGTTGTGCAATCAATGCATTGTACAATGTTAAAAACCGGATAACGTTAAGATTTGGGGAACCAAGTCTTAACATTATCCGAGGTACTAGTGTACTGTACTAATATCATATTTTCTAGTGTGTTATAATATGAAGTTTCTAAGGTCTCCTTGAACATGTAATATAACTGAGTTTATGTTTCTTTCTTGGTAGAACTGCTAAAAGATGAGTAGTAAATGGCATTCTTCTGACTATTGCAGGGACTGGCAGCCCGTGGTAGCCTCTAAAGACTGATTCCATGCCCATTACTGACTCCTGTCACCAAACCTGCTACATAAATTGGTGGTGACACTGTATCTGCTAGCAAAGACCATAAAAATCAATGCAATAACCACAGGAAAACTTCACCTATATCAGCAAAACCACTCTTCTATAGAACTACTCTACTTATTCATTGCTCCTACTTTTTCTTCCTCCTCTTCCATTTTTGTTGCTGACATTCTTAGAAAGAATATTAGCCAGAGTGGAGCCCACATTAGGCGCATTTGGGTCCAGTATAGTCTCCCTTATTAAGCAGTTGTCTATCTTTGAACAATAACAAATACATTTCGGTTTACAGTGTTTTATATATTTGACAAACAGTTCCTTGGTTCAGACATAGTGGAGAATTCATGGTGAAGTTGACCTCCTAATGGGATTGAGATATAGGAGGATTAAGAGAGAAATACTTGCCATAACATTTGATGATGAGTTCATTGAAAATTACAGTACAGTATTGTATTAGTGAAAGGACCCATATTAATGGTGGTTCTTTCTTACCCAGAAATGTGGGTTTGTTCCAATGGTAGCCAGCCTTGGCACTCCAGATGTTCTTGAACTTCAATTCCCAGAAGTCCTGATCAGTAGGTGTGTTGACTTGGGCTTCTGGGAATTGGTTGGCCATCCCTGGACCTTGTTGGGTGTGTAATAAGTAGCAAGAAAGCTCGAGTTCTTCATGCTAGGCCCTTTAATCTACAGGTAGGGAAAATTTGTAGCCCTCCAGAGAGTAATGGGTTACAACTCCCATTACCTCTGGCGAGTGAGGTAAATTTTGTGTCAGAAACTACCTGGGGTTGAAAGGATTTTTGTTGGAGAAACTCCAGGGGACACCTGAATGAGGCTCCTTTCATGTCCCCAAGATTCTCATGCAGCACGGGTATTGAACCCCGATCTTCCAGTCTTCAAGCTCAGCGCCTTAACCACTAAGCCACCACAGTGCTGGTGTGAAGAAAATACTGTAGTGAGATCTGATGAAAGTTGCAGTCTTGGAATTTTGAAGGTTTGCTCATTGCTTTCTCTAGGGGCTGCAGTGGCTCAGTGGTTAAGAAGCTTGCCTTGCTAGCTGGAAGGCCGGCAAATTGGCAGTTCAAGACCCGGGTACTGCATAACAGATTGAGTGCCTGTCTCTGTCCCAGCTCCTGACAACCTAGCAGTTTGAAAGCAAGACATTGTAAGTAGATAAATAGGGACCACTTCAGTGGGAAAAGATCTTGGGGACATGAAAGGGGCCTCATTTGGATTTTCTCTGAGTGGAGTTTCTCCAGCAAAAATCCTTTCAACTCAGAGTAATTTCTAACATAAAATTATTATTATTGCTTACCCTTAATCAATGCTGTTGTAAACCTTCTGAAAGATGTTGTGATGGTATTAGGCAAATTATGTTAGAGATTTGCTGGCCTTTCTACTTAACACAGCCTATATCCTGGGGTGGCACCAGAGGGTTGATGGATTGTCATCTAGGAAATTCAACAAGAAGTTCAAAATAACACATTTTGAAAAAGAAACAGATGCTTCATGACCTTTAAGTCAGGACAGCAGATAATCATATTCTTTCCCCTTGGATATTTTGCAAAGGAATTGCCCATGCTGAGTGCTAGCTTGACAAACTGAGTAACATTAAATGAAATACTTAGCTCTTAGGAAGCATTTTGCCTCCGGTCGCATTCATAGTGCTTGCAATAATCTTCTGCATTGCTGAGCCACATTTACAATTTAAAACAGGTGACATTTGTTATTATAATATGCAAAACACTCATGAGTATATTCATTATAAGGGAGTACTGTATTTGACATATGATATGAATTACAAAAATGTAAATGTGTGCAAAAAACCTTAAACTAAAATATGTGACAGATCAGATTCATCAAACATATTAATTTATGCTACTTTTTTCTTATCATGGGTGGAGGAAGGGAACAGATGTAGGTTTTTAAAGCCTTGGTGTAGGATTATAATGTAGCTGAGACTTTATGCAATTTAGAGAAGTAATATGAATGCAATTTGAAAACCTGGCTAATGTGCAGGAGTATTCCTAATGCAGAACAATACTGTATGCTGGTAGCAGTTTAATATATTAACAGAGGTGATATCCTCCTCTGGTTTCCATTTATTTATTTATGGATGAATTGTTTCATATCTCTTTGACAATCTGAATTAAATTTTGTGTAATGTGTTTTTCAAAATCTGTCAGTTAGAAAAATAGCAGCTACTCATACCTGTTAATAACAGGAGTGCCATGGCGTTGCTGTTTACTGCACATGCCTTTTCAGTAGATGCTCTTAAATGATATACTGCAGGAATATATTGCTTGTTGGAGCATGGTCTTTTTGAAATAAATGACTAAAGTCTTTTTAGAGATGTGTCTTGACACCCTTAAATATAAACATACACTGGCATGGTATATTCCTATGAATAATCCCTTTTACATGATTCTCTGTGTATTGAAAAGACAAATAGAAATGGAAAACAAAGGGTTGTACATTTCATAAAGATTTATATTTAGTCTTTAAAGGAAAGAAAAGTTGGGCTCAGCATTTTCAACAATATGAAATGTCTGAAATTTGTTAGCACTTTGGTATCTTCAACGAAACTAGGTCTGCATTTTGCCTCTTTATGTTGACACTTCCATTAATCCTGGAGAGCCTGAATCAGCAAAAGAAATACAGATTCCATAGTGGGGGGAAAGCCTTCGCAGATGTGCTCAGGCCATAGATTTACCTACACCATTATTTGAATAAATCGAAGAAAGAAACCTTCTTATCAGGTAGCATTAGAGCTGCTTGGGTTGACTTCTGCAGACAACTTCCTTTGTTCCGATTTTGGTTCACAAGAGCTGTGGTCCATGCTTTTAATATATATATATATAAAATATTAGTCTGTACTGGATTCAAGCCAGTCTCAGTTTGTTAGGTTTAGTGGGTATACTAGCATTGCAATCTGGGCAGCCTTGAGCTTCAGGGCGGTCAAGGGATGATTCAGCTGTGATCCAAGAAAGGAACTACATTTTTGGCGGGCATGACTAATATTCCTACAGTTATAGTACTGTGTTGGTAACCTAACTGAATATCCTTCTGAAAGCAGAGTTCAGAGGTAAGAATTGGGTGTCCCAAGCGTGGCCTCTGATCCACCTAGGCATCTAGTTCTGTTCCTGGGCTCCTTGTCCTGATTGTTAATCTTAATTTTCCTAACCATAGACTGTAATATTTCCAGAGGACTCCAGTGGGTGTGACTGTCCATTTGTATGCTGTCCTTCACCACTGGAACTTTTACAGTCCCAAAATGTTTTTTAAACAAAACAGAAATAGCCTTCTGGTTTCTTTGGATTGTGGAGGGAAAGATGACTGTGGTGCTTAAAAGTACAGATGAGTATGGTGGTTAAAACTACAGGTAGTTGGCAAATGGAGTGGGTGCAGTCCCTGAACTTTCTGTGGTTTCCTATTCTGTATGTAATGGGCATGACATGTTTTTAAGGGAGAAAAAGATAACACCAATGACTAGACTAGGCTTTCCTGGTGTTCTTGGACTTCAATTACCAGGAACCCAAGTCAGTACACCTGATCAGGGCTTCTGGGAACTGAAGTCAAAAAACATCCAGAGAGCCAAGTTTGCTGACCCCTGAGCTGTTATCAAGATAACATTTCTGCTGATAGTGCATCCATTTAGTGCAGGAAACATTGAGTCCCATTGCAGCTAATGTTAATCACCAGCATTACTTTTCTTTATTTTAAACCAAACTTTCTTACAGTGAAGCATTCATCTGTCTTCTTTTTCTCACTTTGGGTGATGCTTTAGTTCACAGCACCGGGCTAAAAACTGCTGTTTGTTCGGCCCTGTTGCCATTCCATCCACACACAGTTAGATGTGTAGGGCCACTAGTGTGATGCGGTGGGAAAGCAGAAGGATTCTTGCACAGAGTGGTACTAAACCTGGGTCTGGTCCTGAACCTATAGGGTGCAGGCTGATAAGTTATCTCTACAAGATGGAAATTTACAAATGTCTGAATAAACAAATATGGATGTAGATTTTTTAAAACCAAAAATCTGCAGGCTTCAGTGCTTTTTGTGCATTTTTCAATTGCTTTTCTTTAGTAAGAACCTAAAGTAGCTAATAAGTCCAATCTGTATGTAGGCTTTCATCAACAAAATGCTTTCCAGCCGAATTCTAATCAAAATGATGCTACAATTCCCCCAAGATTTTCCCTTATACTGTACAATTGTTGCCTCTATGAATTTTGATACAAATAATGTTTGTGTATTTGTGAGTCCATGCCACAGCCTATAGTTGGGATTGATTGCCTGCCTGATCTGTAATTCTTTCCATCTTTTATAGTTGGACTGTTATCTGACAAGCTATCACCATGAACATGCAGATCTTTATAGTCACTGGTCTCCTGGTGCATTGTGTGTTCCTGATCTCTATCTTTGATATCTACTTCACATCTCCATTGGTCCATGGCATGACTCCTCATCACACGCCACTACCTCCGCCTGCACAGCGCTTAGTCCTTTTTGTTGCTGATGGCTTGCGTGCAGATTCTCTTTACCAAGTGGATGACAATGGCAGTTCTAATGCACCTTACCTCAGGTAACTCTTTCTGGAGGTGTCACTCTGTAATTCATTTGCAACCAAAGAATCTTGATATACTAAAGGCATTCATTATGACATGAATTTTCTATGGATTGTAGCAAATTTCATTTTTTATGCAACTACCGTTCAATGGACCTATTATCCCCAGCTGCCTTCCACCAGGGGACATGTAAGTCTCTGATTTTCCAGGAAACTTGGAGACACACATGAAAAATAGGAGAACTATTTTCATACTTAAGCTTTCAGTTAAGCCAGTGTTTCCCAACTTTTGGTTCTTGGGCTTAAATTCCCAGAAGCCTAAGTCAGTACATTGGCTGATCATTGCTTTTGGGAATTGACTTAGGCTTCTGGGAATTGAAGTCCAAAAACCAAAGGTTGGAAAACTTCTGAGTTAAGTCCTTGCCTTTCCTTCTCACCTTCCATATTTGCTTGTTGGCTAAAAGCTTTTCTGAATACGTGAACTTGAGGATCATGATTTTAAACTGGAGGTGCACATTGTGGCACAAAATTCAATATTTGTTAAATTTTGTACAACAATTATTTTTTTAATACAGTACAAATTTCTTTATAATAGCTTAGAAAGATTACAATGGGAAACAATTATGGAGATCATTAAAATGTATGGATTTGGTGTTAAATTTAGAGAAACGATTGAAAAACTTTATAAACAAGGTTCCGCATGGGTCAAGGTAAACGAGGGGGTTACGGAAGATATAGAGCTGAATGCAGGAACAAGACAAGGGTGCCCATTATCCCCAATTTGATGTATAATGGCCATGGAGCTCTTAGCAAATGTTATACGAGATGATAAAGATATAGAGGAGGTGGAAAAAAACAAGATAGGATTATATGCTGATGACACATTGGTAATTGTGAAACACCCTATGAAGACATTGGAGAAAATACAAAAACATTTACAAGCCTTTGAGGAAATAACAGGATTAAGAGTAAATTGGGATAAATCGGAAATGATACTGTGTAATATAAGCAAAAAAGAACAGTTGGAAATTAAGGGGAAATATAAAATACAAATAAAAAATAGCTTGAAATATCTTGGGTTAAATATCACAGGAGAATGGGGCAACCTTAAGAAATTAAATTATGATAAACAAAAGAAAGAGATTAAAGAAAAAATACAACAATATAAGAAGTTGACTTTATCCTGGTTTGGCAGGATTGCATTGTGTAAAATGATGTTGTTACCCAAGTTGAACTTTCTGTTTGAGGCCTTGCCAATCCAGTTAAAAAAAAGAATTGAAAGAATTTCAATTAATGTTAAATAATTACTGTAATGGGGGACGTAGAATAAGATTGTCAAAAAACCTGTGGTACTTGCCCCCAAAAGAGGGGGGTTTAGGAATACCAAATATTGAAAATTATTATAAAGCTTTCCATATCAAAGATGTGGTAAAGATCTTAATGAGAGAAGAAGCAATATGGGAAGAACTAAAGTTAAGAGAAATATCACAATTGGTAAAGCTATTTTTTTAGATACAGAGACAAAGACAAAATTGTGTAAGAACAAGCTATTAAGGGGTTTATTGGAGGTATGGGGGAAAGTGAAGAAGGTGTTAGCTCCAGATATATCTCCGATAATAGAAATTGAGGATTTTAGACATTTTCCTATAAAATTAGATGAAAGAATTAAAAAAAGTATTGGTAGAGAACGGTGTGATATTGCTGAAGAATTGGCTTCGGATGTGTGAAAATATGGAAGAGAAGAAAAGAATTTATTCATTGATGAAGATAAATTGGTTTCAAATTATACGGTTAGATAAATGGAATAACAAATATTTAAAGAAAATTGGTGTGGAAAGGGAAAGAACAGAATTTGAAGAAATGATAATAAAAATTAGAAAGGGAGATATTGGGATAAAGGGGATGGTAAGCAAAATTTATAGGATGATAAATAAGGAGGGTAGGCCCCAGGAAACATTGAAGGATATTTGGGAACAAGATTTAAACATTAAAATTAATAATATAACATGGGAGAAAAAATGGAGGAGAAGGATCATGAGAACATTGTCTGTGAGAGTGAAAGAGCATAATTACAAAATGCTATGGAGGTGGTACCTGACCCCAGTAAGGCTTCACTAAATGGATAAAAAAGTAAGTGATATGTGTTGGAGATGTAAACAAACAAGAGGAACATATGAACACATGTGGTGGAGTTGTAATGTGGTAAAAATATTCTGGGGAAAAATAGAAGAGGAAATGTCAAAAATAATGAAGATGAGGCTTGAGCTGGGTCCAGGTATGGCCTAATTGACAGATGTGGACAGTATAAATGTGGATGAAGATAAAAGAGAATTGTTATCTATAATGTTAACATCAGCAAGACAATGTGTAGCAAGAAATTGGAAAAATGATGTTATATTAAAGATTGAAGATTGGTACAAAGAGATGTGGGGGCTTGCCTTAAATGACAAATTAACGTGGGAGTTGAATGTGGCAAAAGGATTAGTTCAAGAAAATAAATTTTCAAAAATTTGGAATTTATTTGTGGAAACGACATTGAATGGGGAGGAAGGGAGGCCAATACCAAAACAAATGAGTTTTTGGAATTAATAAGAAGCTGATCCCCCATCATCTCCTTGGCAATGTAAATAACACAAGGGTGATTGTTACAAACTAAGCAATAACTGTGTTTCTATAAGTAACTGTGTTATGTAGCGTGATGTATGTGAATTTCTTTTTTTGTTGTTGCCACACACATAGATGAGACATTGTAAACTTAAATAGTTACTCCTTTTCAAATTATATTTGTAGTGTGGTGTTGTTTGAAAATTTAATAAAAATTTTAAAATTTTTAAAAAATAGCTTAGAAAGTACAGTAAATGCATAAGTTTAGTTCTTTTTGTTGTTGTTGTTCATCACCCTTTAAAGCAGGAGTTCTCAATCTTTTTAAGCTGGGGGCCAGTTGCGCTCCCTCAGACAGCATCAGAGGCCAGATGACCATTTTGTCCTTCTTTTCATGTGGCATTAGGGGGCCACATGAAATGGGAATCATGGGCCAGATCTGGTCCACAGGCTGCAGGTTGAGAATCCCTGCTTTAAAGTTACAAATCACTTTACTCATTGGCTTCGTGTCTTACTTTCAGACATATCATACTGTCCAAAGGAAGATGGGGTGTATCTCATACTCGTGTCCCAACAGAATCTAGACCGGGACACGTAGCTCTCATTGCTGGATTTTATGAAGATGTCAGTGCTGTTGCTAGAGGTATGCTGATGGCTCATTCATCCATATAATAATTTTTTAAATAATAAGCTAGTAAACTGTTGTATTGTGACTAATTGTCAAATTGCTATTTTTAAAAAATCTTAAGATAAATTAACGGAAGGAGGTTTGTGGAAGTTTTTGTCTTCTTAGCCCAGAAAGAACAACTTCTTCGTTGTCTTCTCCTTCTCCTTTCTTTTTCTTCCTCCTATATTACTGTATTTCTGATCCTCTGAATATTTTTATGAATAAAAGTATGAAACTAAAGAATGGGCATTTTTTACATGAACTTCATTAATCTGATTTACTCTAGTAGTTCCAAGCTCTACTAACTTGAAATTTAAAGGAATGGGAATTATACCATATCCCCCCCCATAACTGATATATACCCGTACTTAATCTGATTTAGTTTTAATCATTGACTTAATAATATTTTAAAGTGGTTTTAATTGCTATTGATGTCTTGTTGTGAAATCACCCTGGGTCACTTTGGTGAGGAGGGCGATAAATAAGTTTGATAGATAGATAAATAAATAAATAAATGTTGTTCTGTTCTTTAAATGTTATCAAATGTTATTCATTAGATTGTTTAAAAAATATTAATCAAAAGCCATAAAGAGCTTTATGTAAACTATGTTGGGGGAAACTAAACTGTTGCATACATTTTCAAGAATGGTAGTCTTCCTTGTTGTTTGTAGCTGTGGATAAGAACTTGTACTGCAGAGTCCCTTGCAAAACTACTGAAATGTAGTTGTTGGTCCCAACTGGAGTTGGTCTATTAGCTGACTGGATACTGAGTCACCAAGTAAATTCCTTTGATTCAGTGGTTCAACTCTACTTGAGGCTAACAGTTGGATTGAAGCTGCTCAGTTCAATGGGTCTTTGCTCAAATTAACATGTATACAGAACTGCAGTAGTAATCACTGTCAGTTTTCTGTTTGTATCTGGGAAGGAAAAGAAGGATTTATTTTTCAACATTAAAGGAAAAGGAAAACTTTATTTTCCAATGTTTTAGGAGAAGCCAAACAAATTTGGTCTGCTGTTCAGGGTGTTTCTGTAGGAGGTATAATGCAAAATATCTCACAGTGGATTTCCTGTTAGATTTATTATGGGATAAAGATGGGTAACAAATATGCTCTTCAGTTATTTTTTGGAATATATCAGTATGTTTTGATGATATGTTTGTGGATGCTAATGAATTTAAAGAGCTGATCCATATCTAAGAATTCTGTTCGTAAAGGAGGCACATGTACACCAATTTGTGATATATATATGTCTGTCCATTTTTTTGAATGTACATGTGTTTGGATGTCACAGTCAACTGTAGCTTCCCTTTTTGTGAGGAAATGAACATGTATGATGATAAAATGTGTGGTTAATCATATAAATGTGGTTATGTACATTAATACTGAGTATGTTTATTGCTACCTTTAGATTTCCCCCAACAACTAAATTTAGTTCCATTTTGCTAAGTAAAATGTGACAATAAAAATGTGTATTTTGATGAACAGGATGGAAAGAAAATCCAGTTGAATTTGATTCTATCTTCAATGAAAGTAAATATACCTGGAGCTGGGGAAGTCCAGACATTCTGCCTATGTTTGCTAAAGGTGAGCCTATTTTAGTCTTGTTCATACTTCAGATACAAAATATGAAAGCCTTCGTACAGAATGCAGTATGTGGAAATTGTGCTTTGAATAAACCACCTCTTAAATATCTCACTAATCTTGAAAGCCCTGTTTGGGTAGCTATGAGTCAGTTCAGACTTGACAGCGCAGAACACAATTAAACATTAGTGTTACTTCCGCATCTTCCTTTATCAGTCTCCTGCTGTTGAGCTATTTGTATTCTGCCAGAATTGAGCAATACATACTTCTCCTGTTGTAAGAATTATAGCAATTGTTTCTATATCAACTTTTTTTGCCACATTTTTCAACATGGATCTCTTGATTGGCTGTATTCAGTGATAATTTTTGTAGTCATTTGCCTGTTCTTTTGCTCTCTTAAAGTTGGACTCTTCTCTGACAAACTGTCACCATGACCATGGATATTTTTAAAGTCGCTGGTCTTCTGGTGCACATTTTGGGTTCCTGATCTGATTCTGGCCTTTGTTTTGTGATTTCTTTTAGTTTTGTAAAAGAAGGATAAATACATATACAGTGGTACCTCATAGAACGATTTTAATCCGTTATACAGGGCTTGCTATATGATACATGCATTGTATAGCAATTTTCCATATGGGATGCATCATACAATGATTATTATTTTTTTGGCTAAGTGGTTGTACATTTTTTTCCATAGGGAAAATTGTTATGCAGGATGCCATTTCCCCGCCCCAAAACCTAATTGTTATGCAACTTCGTTGGTATATGGGGTGATTGTTGTTTGAGGTTCCATTGTATTTTTAACCTTGTAAAGCAGAGTATGATTTTTGTCTGATGTCCTCCAGAAGATGTTTTGGACTGGGGCGCTCAGTGTTGGCGGTGGTTAGGAATGATAGGAGATTGTAGTTCAAAATGTCTGGATCAGTTTGTCTACGCTTTTGGTAAATGTGGTGTAATAATTTCATGTCAAAAATTATTCTGGGTTGGAAAGATTTTTGCGGAAGAAACTCCGCTCAGGGAATGCCCAAATGAGGCTCCTTTCAAGAGGTGGGACAGAGAGGGACGCTCAGTCCATCATGCAGTAACTGGGTCTCGAACTGCCAACTTGCCAGCCTTGCAGCTATCAAGGTGAGCTTCTTAATCACTGAGCCACCACAGCTTCTGTGGTATTAATGTTCTTTGTAATATCAGGAACATTCTTTTCAAGCCAGTGTATCACACTTTCAATAGGTAAGAAACTCATCTGTTCTACCCAGTATGCCAGTGCTTTATCTTTAGCAGCACTGTGGTGGTTTAGTGGTTAAGACACTGAGCTTGGAGACTAGAAGGTCAGGTTTCAATACCTGAGTGCTGCACATGAAAGGAGCCTCATTTGGTCGTCCCTGAGTAGAGTTTCCCCAGCAAAAATCCTTTCAACCCAGAATAATTTCTGACACGAAATTTATTTATTTCTCTAACCAGCTTTTCCCACCATGCTAACCTTTTTTCCTCCTAAAGCCCAGGTTACCTCATCCTAGCTGTGTCTCTGGAGTAGTAGTTCCCAACATGGGCCCCAGGCCCCACAGGAGGACTTCAATTCCCAGAAGCCTAAGTCAGTACATTGGCTGATGAGTGCTTTGGGGAATTGACTTAGGCTTCTGGAAATTGAAGTCCAAAAACCAAAGGTTGGGAAACACTGCTGTAGAGCAGGAGTGTCCAGATTACAGCCTGTGGGCCAGATCCGGCCCCAGCACCAATTCCTCCAGCCCGTGCCACCTTCGTCGCTCCCAGAAGTGGAGAGGTGCATTTTACTTCTAGAAGCGACGAGGGTGGCATGGGCCGGAAGAATTGGCATTTGGGGCCGGATCTGGCCAACAGACCATAGTTTGGGTCCCCCTGCTTTAGAGTATGCATCTGGCAACACACTGTTATTGTTTTAAAAAAACCAAATGAAGAATTTTGTTTTAAATCTGTACTGGTTTCTTTCAGGTGCTACTGGAGATCATGTTTACATCAATTGTTATAAAGCTGAAAGTGAAGACTTTGCATCAGAAGATGCCACTGTGCTAGACACTTGGGTTTTTGACCATGTTAAGGTGAATAAAAACATTTGTTTTTGCCTCCTATGTGTTTAGGTCAGACCAAACACTTATCTGATACCCCAATGGTAGAAATGCTCTTGCTTAGTATACAAATTCCATTAGAAGAGGCCTATTTCAACTAAGAAGAGTGGAAATGATCCACCAAATCCCCATTGATTCTTTGGGCCTACTTCAGTGCAACTTACTATGCTAAGCAACCAAATGTAAGCCTATATGTGTTTGCCAGAGCAATCATGGAATACAACTGAGACAGTTAAAAGTACTGTATATCACTTGTACTTATCTCTTTTCCTTGTGCATTATGTGGTATGTTTTAAATAAAGTGTTCTTTTAACTACTTTTTAATAATCATGTGTATAAGCTAGTGTCTCTTTTTGATCTATTGGACTTCAGGTAAGTGCATTTTTCTGTTCTGGTCTGTGCGTATGTGAAAGAGATTGAGTTGAAAGGGCAGAATGGAGTTGGCAATTTTCTTTTTTGCTCTCCTCCTAAATCTATCTCTGGATCAAATTAGACATTAAGAGAACTGCATATTTCCTCCAGTCACTGCTCATGAGAAATCTGGCCTCAGCAATCAGACTTGCAAATGAAGTCCATGTTTACTTTGTAATGTCCAGCCTCAAAACAGGAAATGCTGAATGTGAGATATGTGTAGTAGTTGTTGAAAAATAAATACAACTACAAGAAGACATTTTTTGTCAGCAAAGGAAATTCCTCTTGGAAATATAGTCTAATTGTCTTGTCTATTTTCAGTCTTAAGAGTTTGCATTTCCCTTTCCTTTCATCTGTAGATATTAATGAGAAACGTCTGCAAAAAAATTAATTGAACACTATGAAGATTAGAATGAGGTTTGATTGCTCCTTTTATTTTGAGGTCAAAGGTATCTACAGTGAAAGCCATGGGTTACATGACATCAAACTGTTTAGCTTTTCTTGTAGACAGGAGTGTAGAGCACTTATCAAATGGAAGAATGTTACCAAAGTACTTTTGATATTCTACACAACATCATCAACAATAACAATCATTTCTTGATCTTTCATGGCGATCAGAATAATGTTTAACCCACTCTTTTCATCTAGGAGTTCTTCAGCTCTTCAAGAAACAATGAAATTTTGTATTCTAAATTGCATGAGCCAAAAATAGTTTTCTTCCTACATTTATTAGGCATAGACACAAATGGGCATGCCCATCGGCCTCATTCAAGGTAAGTTATATTAATTATTATCTTTTGAAGTGTAATAGAGTATAATACAGTTAAAGTTGCCTGTGATTATCAATGGGAGAGAGTTAAGCATGAACTTAATTGCCTCATAAAAGTAAGGTCACCCTTGTTCAAAAGTCAGCTGTATCTGACTCTAGGGTTGGTGCTCATCTTGATTTACAGCCAAAGAGCCTGTCTGCATTTGCAGACGTTTCCATGGATATGTCGCAGGCATGACTAAACACCGGCGTGCACAGAACACTGTTTATCTTCTCACTGAAGTGGTACCTATTTATCTACTTGCCATTTCTTGTTTTTGAACTGTTAGTTTGGGAGGGGATGGGACAGAGGCAGGAGCTCACTCTGTCATGTAGCACTCGTGTCTCAAATTGCTGAACTTCCGACCTTGCAGTCATCAAGTTCAGCCTCTTGACCACTAAGCATATAAAAATAATTTCAATTTTCCCCCCAGGACAGAGTTCACCCACCCCTCTGCCCAGCAGCCCAATGGGAGCTTTTCCTTCCTCCCCTGTTGCTATGTTGGCACTTAGTGATAAATAAGTGGGTTTGGGGTTGTACTTTAGGCACTCAGTCTCTAAAAAGTTTGCCATCACTGCCCTAGGGTCTCCCCATGACTTTCATACTTCAGCAAGTAGTAGAATCTGGATCTATTAAGTCCCAGTTGAATACACTAATTGCAAAATAAATTTTAAACTTCCATCTGTCTACATTTTTTGTCTGGTATAAATCAGCCCCCAATTTCTATGAACTTTATTGTAAATATTCTGTCAAACCATGTTGCTGTTTTCTGTCATCCATAGGGAATATAAGAACAATATCAGGAAGGTTGATGAAGGTATACAAGAAATGGTTTCAGTGATTGAGGATTTTTATGGAAATGATGGCAACACAGCTTTTATCTTGACTTCTGACCATGGAATGACAGACTGGGGTGAGGCTTTTCAGAACGTTGTCACAGAATTCAGTGTTACTAGCAGGAGGTCATTTTGTGTTTTTCTGTTCTGTACCTTATTTCTCTGAGAAGTTCTTTTGAATGAAAGTATTGTAGACTTAGTACAAATGTAATAATTTAAAAGGGACTGTGGTGGCTTAGTGGTTAAGACATTGAACTTGATGACTGGAAGGTTGGCAGGTCAGCAGTTCATGACCCGAACGCTGCATGATGGTGTGAGCGCCTGTCTTTGTCCCAATCCTAGCATTTTGAAAGCAAGAAATTGCAAGTAGAGAAATAGGTTCCACTTTGGTGGGAAGGTAAACAATGTTCTGTGCACTCTGGTGTCTAGTCATGCCTGCCACATGTCCACGGAAACATCTGCAGATGCAGACAGCGCTGGCTCTTTGGCTATAAACAGAGATGAGCATTGAACCCTAGAGTTGGATTCGGCTGGCTTTCGAGCAAGAGTGACCTTTACTAATAATTTAAAAAACCTATTTACAATCTGCATAATAAGAGCCGGTATTAATAGATGCATAGGAACACATCTGTTAGCACAGCCTGATGAGGCCCTACTATTAGACAGGAAGAAGCAATTTTTACATCTGGCAGATGCTAGCATAGCATCGTATATTTCCAGGCAATTCTTCTGAATGAAATGTCTTCTGTTGGCCTTGTATACAACCATTTTTAGATTCAAAGTCTGAGAAGGCTTTACCTACAACTTTAGAAAGCTGCTGTAAATTGAGAAGTGGGATAGGTGAATGCTTATAGCAAGCCAGATGGATGAGTAATACATCCAAACATTCATTGGGATTGTTAGTTAGAAGTGGTTTTTGTTGCTCTTGAGTGTACAGTGCTTGATGGGTATCTAAAAGATACTAATTAAGACTTTACAGCCATAGAAGTTCAAGAGGAGTGACATGATGTTAAGAAGGACACATTGAATGTAATTAATTTAGACTTGATGTTCACCTTTTGCTCAGGGACACATGGAGCCAGTCATCCATCGGAGACTTTAACACCACTAGTCGCTTGGGGCTCAGGAATCAAACATCCACAGAGAGTTGCCTCACAGCAATTTGAAGATGGTTTTTTGAAAGGTAATAGGAGCCAGTGATGGAGAACCTTTTAGAGATGGAGTGCCCAAACAGAGGGGGTGGGCCCGAGCTCTGTGCTGGGGTGAGGGAGGAAGTGCTCCCATTGGGCTGATGAACAGAGGGGCGGGGCAAACTCTGTGCTGGGGGGAGGGAGGAAGCATTCCCATTAGGCTGCAGGGCAGAGGGGTGGGCAAACACTGTGCTGACGTGATGGCGCATGGACCAACAAAGAGGTCTGGGAGTGCCCTGTCTGGTAGGTTCTCCACCACTGGATTATATGCATGTATTATGGATTGTTTAATCTCCATACAGAGATTACAAAGATATCTTTGTTTTATTAGTTGCCACAGGTAAGTTGACTTATTTCTTTAAAAACTTGTGGACAGCAAGCAGCTTAGTGAAGGTCACTTAATAGCTTATAAAGGATATGGATGCAGATCTTTGTTGTCCAAACTTAGTGCTTGGGTTCACTACAGCCTTTATTGTTTGTCACTAAATGACATCAGGACAAGCAATGTGGCCATTCAGATGTGTGTTGGGTTTTGCTAGAACGTCCTTGCAGGTTCAGAAAAACAGAGACTGCAAACTTGAATTTCCTTACTATCAACACAAGGAGACTTATCCCTTGAATAAACATGTTTTAGGATCAGGCTGCAAAGCAAGGATAGAGAACTTGGTTTGTGACGCAGCACTATCAACACCTTTGAGGTGTTAGGCAAGGCCTTCCCTTGTCCCTAGCTCTTTCCACCCAGGCTTAGGAAGGAGACAAGAGTGGAAGGGTGATTGATCGCTCTGTTACCTTGAGGAATTCACCTAGAGGACATGTTTCTTAAAAGAACTTCATTCCTCATTTCCATTCTATGATTGGATATGGGGAGGAGGGAACAATGCCACTCAAGACTCAGCCATTAGTTTCTCAAGTCTGCTTCTGTCTTACCTATTCCTTACTTCTCTTGGTGGGATAAAGCACAGGACAGATGAAACCAAGTGCACAATCAGCCCAGATCTAAACCAATAGCAGGCAACATAAGAACAATTTCCTACAATG
This sequence comes from Furcifer pardalis, assembly GCA_030440675.1. Classification (NCBI taxonomy): domain Eukaryota; kingdom Metazoa; phylum Chordata; class Lepidosauria; order Squamata; family Chamaeleonidae; genus Furcifer; species Furcifer pardalis. Next base: position 126,821,700 of record CP126891.1, read on the forward strand.
CTGGAGTCATTGAATCAATGAAACCTATAGAGGGGTTGATCCACCAAATCAACATGGATTCATTGGCCCTAATAAGGTTGTGATTTACTAGATTTGAGCCATAGATCAGGAGTTATCAACCATTTTAAGCTGGGGACTGGGTCACACTCCCTCAGACAGCTTCGGGGACTGGACGGCCATTTTGTCTTTCCTCTACCACATGGCACTTCCTAGTGTGGTGGAGGCAGGTTTGTTTTTTTTAAAACCTGAAATGGGGTTGGGGGCTGCATCCCTGGCCATAGATTATTTCCTGAGAAAAGAAATCTAGCATTTGTATTTTCTAAGTTCAGGATACATACATTATGCAGTGTATATTTAGGCTCCTCCTATAATATTTAGGCTCCTCCTATACAGAGTGTGGCAAACCGGTCCCCTGTCTAGCAGATAGACAACACCGAGGTGTTAAATTCCTTAAGGAATATGTATTTGAATGTGCATTCTGAAATTTGGTTGGTGGAGTTGATATTATCAGGAGGAAACGGTTTTGTCTTTACATGTTATTTGAAAAAGCTCAAATAAATTTAGTTTGAGTGGTCTTGGCAAATATCTGAATATGTGCATTTTTTAATTTGAAAAACAATGTTATGTAACAGAAGATAGTGACAACTCATTACATGTCAGAAGACATATTTTCATCTCAGATCTGGTCACATCAGCTAGGCTTGTGACACAAAATGCTGTTTTCTTCTTCTTATCCTTTTATAGATTGGAAGCTGGAGACCTTGAAGCGGCAGGATGTCAAGCAGGTACCTAGTTATACCTAGCTCACAGTTCATTACTTATTTACTTATTTATTATTACTCACATTTCTACTGCCGCCCCCTAGCCGAGGCTACTCCAGGGTGCTTACACATAAAACATAAAAATAAAAACTTTTAAAAATAACATTAAAACTGGATTGTTTAAATTTTAAAAAAATATTATTATTTAAAAAATGTCCTCCCAATGCCACATCACAAGATTTACTAAAACTGACAGCCTGGGCAATAGTTAAACAAGTCAGCCCAGGGTGGCTATTTACCCAGCCGCCGCCACCCCACCTGCTGCGCCAGCCAGGTCTTAAGGCTCTTGTGAAAGGATAAAAGCTCTCCCTGCAGGTGAAGTTTGGTTGGCAGGAGGTTCCATAGGGCCGGAGCAGACACAGAGAATGCCCTCCTCATGCTAGAGAGATGCGCTTCTCTAGAATATGGAACTATCAGGGAGCCCCTCTGGTCTGTTCTAGTGGGACGAACAGATGTCCTTGGGGTGACACGGTCTTTTAAGTACCCTGGTCAACTACCATGTAGGGCTTTAAAGGTGATCACCAGCACCTTGAATTGCACCCGGAGGCATACTGGCAACCAGTGCAGTTCCCGAAGCAGTGGCGAGGCACTGGAATAATGCCCGCACCCTAGCTACGACTTCCACCTACTCATTGAGCAGCAGTCATGAGTCCAGACGGTGGCCTCAGTCGGTTGGCTCATTTGAACCCCCCCCCCCCTGTGTCTTGTTTCAAAGTCTTTTAATTTTTGTAATCTTTTAAACTTGACTTTTATATTATGTTTTATTGTGGTTTCAAGTGTTTTTAAAGTTTGTTAGCTGCCCTCGGTCTTTGTGAGGAGGACAGCATAAAAGTATGATTAAATAAATAAATAAATAAATATTAAACAAGAGAGGTGAAAACACCAAACCTTGTAGCATCCCATATTGTAGGAGCCTAGGGCTAGACCTCTCACCTTCCAACAACACCGACTGGGTCCGGCCCGCCAGAAATGAGGAAAACCAGGACCACACAGTGCCCTGGATCCCCAAACATCTGAGCCGCTCCAGAAGGATACTGTGGTCGATGATATCGAAAGCCGATGAGAGGTCAAGAAGAGCATTATTAACACTTCTCTTAAATTTGAGCAACATTAACACTTAAATTTGAACTACTATAAATGGCAGAATAATTTAGAATTTTAACATCCTGTGGGGTTTTTTTAAACTGAAGATATAACAACCAAAGGTTTGGTTGGTTTGTCCAAATCAGTGTGACCCTTGCAATCATCACCGTTTTAAAAAAACTAAATTTATTTCCACTATTTGTTTTACCCATGTTATAGTACCATTAGCTGCCTAGATAGTCCATGGTTTTAGTATCTGGCTGTGGAGTCAGAGGATGGGAGTTAAATTCCCCATTTTGCCTCCGGGAAGAAGAGCCAGCTTGTGTTGCCTAGAGCACTCTGATTTGGAAGGTAGCACTGTGTCTGTAAAAAGCCTTGGAAATATGCCACTCTTGGGCCTAAGTCCAATCATTAGTCTCAGCAGCTGAATTTAGACCTTCCTCTTTATAACTATCAGTTCCATCTACTGCCATCAGCACGGAGCGCTTCTTTTACCCCAGACTTTGAAGTAAGGATATGCAAATGCATCCCATGGCCTATAAACCGTTTCCAAACCTCTTTTTTTGTATGTCCTGTGATTCCTAGAACTAGCCAGATTTTTAATTTAAAAAAAGGCAGTTGTGCCAAACAGCTAAATAAGCTGTCTGTTTCAATTTGAACGGTGTTTACTGCCATGTTTATGGACAGAGGGGAAAAAAAGATTTAATTATCTTCAGTTGCCAGTTTCTTCCACAGGTTTTTCTTCCTTTGAAATCAGTCAATTTCTTCTTTGTCATTTAAATAGGCCTTTTATCCATATGTTATTTAAATACCTCCTGCTGTTCTTTTCCCACAGTAAACAAATTTAAACTCTATGATTCTCCAAGTTGATTTGAGTTTATTCTCTAATGAATTAAAAGTAATCTTCAATTAATTTCCATCACTATTTAATTTAGTATCTGTGGGTTTGGAGAAAAGGATAACAATATAATTTAATAATACATAATATAAGCTATAACTCCATACAAATACATATATAGTACATATAATATTAGTGGGCACATATCTATCTATCTATCTATCTAGCTAGCTAGCTAGCTAGCTAGACAGGTAGATAGCTAGACAGGTAGACAGCTAGACAGGTAGATAGCTAGACAGGTAGATAGCTAGATAGATATGTGCCCATATCTAGCTAGATATGTGCCCATATCATGGCTAGCTAGCTAGCTAGCTAGCTAGATATTTGCCCACTAATATTATATGTACTATATATGTATTTGTATGGAGTTATAGCTTATATTATGTATTATTAAATTATATTGTTATCCTTTTCTCCAAACCCACAGCTAGCTACCGGTAGCTAGGTAGCTAGCTATGGACAGAGTGAAAGAGAGAGAAATAGATTATAATGGGATAGCCACTTGGTGTTGTGAGTAAAGTGACACTGGTATTCAAACTTGGGAGACTTGGATTCAAATACCCATTTAGCCATGGCAACTAACATAGTACAGTATTGCTATAAATCAGGTGCAACTTGATGGCACATAATTCACACACAAGTTGTAATAGAAGAAACTAAGACCATCTGAGCTCTGCCCATTCACTAAGGCAAAACACCCTGGCTGCAACTTCACAGAAATGGCCCTCAATTACCTTGTGGAATTCCTGTTTATGCCAACTCACATTTTTAATTTTCTCAAAGCTCTACCATATATAAGAACCAGTTATATCTCAAATATTGAAATAGTTGTTTTGAAGGGCTTGGCCCAAATTATGTTGCAAGTCTTAAAACACTACATTATTTCTTGCATTGTAACAGAATCTTAATGTTTTAATTGTGTTAAAATTGTTTTAATTTCAAATTAATGCCATTTTGTCTTGTTTGTTTGTAGGCTGACATTGCACCGTTGATGGCTTCCCTTATTGGAGTGCCTTTTCCTCTGAACTCTGTGGTAAGACATAACGGTAGTTTTTCTCTTGGCAGTTAAATAGGTAAGAGTTGCCATCCACCGTACACTGTGGGTATTATATACTGATATATAGATTTTGGTACAAATTAAGTACAGTATCTAGCAAATTAGATGAGAAGGGAGCTAGATAACTTTAGCTTCCTACCCTATTAATGTTGAGTATTTTACAACAACCCCAACATGTAATGGGTTAATATTGTTAATTTATCCCTGACTAACCAGTAAGAAAATCTTCTGTCTTCTTGCCTCTAGGGTCACCTGATATGTTTTTTATGTCTTAAGCCAGGGATAGGCAAACTACGGCCCACGGGCTGGATCTAGCTCATGGAGCCAAATCAACCATCCCATGCCCTCACTCCAGCTGCTGCCCGAATCAGCCACAGACTCATTTACAGCTGTTGTAAACATGTTTACGACAACCGCAGACTCATTTATGGTTGTTGTAAATGCATTTGCAACAGCCATAAATGAGTCTGTGGCCGATTCAAGCAGCGGTGTCTGGCCCACCAGTCTGGCCCACCAAATGTCTGAGGGAGCGCACGTGGGCCCCAACTTCAGAAGGTTGTCAGCTCCTGTACTTAAACCCTTGTCTGGGTCTCTTCCTTCTCCTCTTCCTTGCTATTTTTGCCTTATAAGCTGAAATATGTGTGTTTAAGCTCACCCTTTCATTTGAGCACATGGCAACCTTCCTGAAAGACTTTTACAAAGCAGAGCACATGTTTATCTCTCTGAATCAATTGTAAGTAAAGAACTATTTTTGTTATCTTTCTAAACATTGTGTGGAGTGTGTTTAATTGCTGAGCTAAAATAGGGAGTTGAAAGTCTTGGAGAAGTTGCGATTGAAACTGAAGCTGCTTGTAAAAACTGCCCCATTTTAGATAAAGGTAAAGGTCACCCTTGCTCGAAAGCCAGCCGCATCTGACTCTAGGGTTCAGTGCTCATCTCAGTTTATAGCCAAAGGGCCAGTGCTGTCTGTATCTGCAGATGTTTCCATGGACATGTGGCAGGCATGCCTAGACACTGGAGTGCACGTAATACTGTTTACCTTCCCACCGAAGCAGTACGTACTTGCAATTTCTTGCTTTCGAACTGCTAGGTTGGCAGGAGCTGGGGCAGAGACAGGAGCTCACTCCATCGTGCAGTACTTGGGTCTCAAACTGCTGACCTGCCAACCTTCCAGTCGTCAAGTTCAGCATCTTACGTACTAAGCCACCACAGTCCCTGATTCAGACTGAAGCTGCTTGTAGAAACTGCCCCACTTTACTGCTGCATAAAAACTCAACAATTAACACATCCTATGGTTTCCCCCTAAAAATTGCTAGCTGCTTCTTCTTCTTCTTCTTCTTCTTCTTCTTCTTCTTCTTCTTCTTCTTCTTCTTCTTCTTCTTCTTCTTCTTCTTCTTCTTCTTCTTCTTCTTCTTCTTCTTCTTATTATTATTATTATTATTATTATTATTATTATTATTATTATTATCTACTAACACTAGAGCCAAGGGCTGCTCTTGCTTCTCATTAGCCATAATAGTAGCCAGTTACAGCCATTATGCTTTGAATCTCAGCAGTGACGTCCAGAGGTCCGAAGTCTGACAAGCTCACTTTTGGACTTTTAGGTGCTTCCCTCATCTCTGTGGCATTTTAAGTATTTATTTTACTCAGGTCCCAATACTCTCTGGTGGATTTGGGAAAGCAGTTTTACCAGGTTTCCCTCCCCTTTCAGTTATCTGTGACCCTGGACAGGCCCCCCTTTCAATATTAGAACTCTTGAAATTACTTCCCACTTAGAGGGGGGGGAAGACGATGTGGCTGGGTACTCCCAAAACCTGACAAAATTGTCATCTACCCCCTGGTGGGGGGCTTTTTCATTTAGTAAAAATGTTTTATCAAAGAAGGGTTTATGTAGGGGAGGTACAGGAAGTAAACACCCACTCTTGCTCTGAGGTGTTCAGTGAAGCTGAAGTTTCTCCTCCTGGAATGCTTGTTACACTTGCTAGGTAGGCTTGTCAAAAATAACCTCATTCTGCCACTGCTTTACAGGGCTACGTGTGAGCAGGGAAGAAAATGTTGGTGAAGTGAAGCTGCGTTACTCCTCCTTTAACAAAATATTCCTCTCAAGTCTAGAGACTCCAGTATAATTCAATGGAGCAGATTTTGCACTTTCCCTAGTAGATTTGCTGCCTACAGCTGGTTTAGTTCTTCTTAAGAATTTATGTTGATCCTACTTACAGCACTCAACTTTGAGCCCTCTTCATTGTGACTGGATTTCTCAAACGCTTAGAATCTGCGAGCGGTCCTTGTTTTTTTATAATTGACTAACAATATGCCCCTCATTATTTATTTATCATTTATTTATTTATTTAAATTTGTTTATCGCCCTCCTCCCAAAAGGGACCCAGGGCGATTTACAACAATTATAAAATCATTTTAAAAAATTAAAAACTCTAAACACTTTTAAAAACTTGGTATTAAAAGCCAAAAAATACAACACAGGCATCCTGGGGTCAAACCAACCAATTGGCTGGGGAGATTGCACCATCCACTCCCCAGACCAAACCTGCCAGCTAGGTTTTCACTCCTTTTCTAAAGGGCAGCAACTCCGTCTGCATGCATAATTCTATTGGCAGGGGTAGAGTCATGTAAAAAAGATGTCATTTTGAAACTGGGAGAATTCTTCTTACTGACATTTTTTTAAGGTAAAAGTGACCCTTGCTTGAAAGCCAGTCGTATCCAACTCTAGGGCTCAGTGCTCATCTCTGATTACAGCCAAAGAGCCAGTGCTGTTGGCATCTGCAGAAGTTTCTATGGTCATGTGGCAGGCATGACTAAACTTCGGAGTGCATAGAACGCTATTTACCTTCCCACAAAACTGGTACCTATTTATCTACTTGCAATTTTTTGCTTTCAAACTGCTAGGTTGGCAGGAGCTAGGACAGAGATGGGAGTTCATTCCGTCGTGCAGTACTCATGTCTCGAACTGCTGACTTGCTGACCTTCCAGTTGTCAAGCTTAGAGTCTTAACCATTAATCCACTGCAGTCCCTATATATCTTTTTGTAGGGGCTTAAAAATAAGGTCTAATAAAACTACCGTATATACTCGACTATAAGTCGTCCTGAATATAAGTCAAGATATCTAATTTGAACCTCTAAAACTAGGAAAATAGATTGACCCGAATATAAGTCGGGAGTGGAAAATGCAGCAGCTGCTAGTGAGTTTCAGTAATTAAAATACATGAAAATACGGTAAAACGAATTAATTTAGACATTTGTGTGGGTATGTTTTTGAGTGTTTACACTGACCCAAGTATAAGTTGAGTCCAACTTTTGGACCTTATTTTGGGGGCTAAAAAACCCGACTTATACTCAAGTATGTACGGTATGTCAATCCCCTTGTTTTAATGGTTCCATAAAGATATTACCGAAACCATAATTCTGCATGTGTTTGCAGTCTAATTAAATATATACCATGTGGAAAGTGCCTGCATGAAGAAAGTAGGTTTGGGAGGATAGGTAGGATATTAATATCTTCTGTAACTAAATGGAGAGATGTGATTTCACTGGAAAACCCTCACATCTTTTCCAATTTGAGACAGTTGCTTTGTTTCTAAAATAGAGAGTGTCTTTTTTTACTGTTGGCAGTGTGTTTTGACAAGCGTGGGGAAAGGTGTGTGGCTACATAGGATCCCAGTTGCACAAGGGGAGCCCTTGGTTACATGTAGGAAGCTTCTATATAGTTGTTGAAAAGCAGCAGCCCCTCCTCTCTGTTAAAAACATGAATCTTCTTTTTTAGTATTTCACTGTATGAAGTAATATGATTTTTGGTCTGTTTTTCAGGGCATCCTTCCTCTAGAGTACCTGAATAATACAGCTCGTTTTAAAGCAGAGAGTATTTTGACCAATGCAGTTCAGATTGTTGAGCAGTTTAAGGTAAATAAGCAGTCACTGAAATGTAAGCATGTAAACATGCAGATAAATATTTGGGGCAACAAAACAGCCCATGTGTTAAAACTGATGCATGAGAGAGATTGAATTATTTACATAGTTGTGATATATGTAATTTATTTATATCATTTAGAGTGGTATAAGAATTATGTGTGCATTCTCAGAATACTGAGTTTATAAACAAGGAGCAATAGCGTTCAGGAAACCAGCCTGAATCCCTGCAGTCACAATTACTATGATCATAATTTAGTACCATGGCAGGTCGACAGCTTTCATTGATTTGAGGGTCAATGTGAATGTTTTATGGTAATTGTATTAGGGTGGAAAATTAAATTTCGAAGAGTCACATTCTGGCTAGCTGGTGTGAATTGACGCCATTGAAAGCAGTGCATTCTAATAAGGGGTTAGAATTGGACCTAGAATTTAATTTCCATCTCCTTAATGACTATTTCTGGCAAACCTCAAAGTGCTCTGCTGGCACACATCCTATTTTGGCAGCTAGGGACTTTAGTCATAATCACTGACAGAGTTGGTCTTGACACTTCCTCTTGAGCTAGGATTGAAATATTCTTGTTACGGTCTGTGCGTGCAATTTCTGATATGTGCCGGATAAAACAGAAAATGGATTCCTAGGACTTTGGGTTTCAAATCTGAGATTAGGATACTTTAGGGCAGTGGTGGCAAAACTTTTAGAGACCGCGTGCCCACACACAACTCACCTTCCCCACAGACTCAACAGGCTGCCATCCTTATACTGCATGTGAGCCATCCACCTTACCCCAGACAGGGGAGGGAGGATGCGTTCCCATTGGGCTATTCAGCAGAGGGACAGGGTGAACTCTGTGCTGGGAGGAGGGAGGAAGTGGTCTCATTGGGCTGCTGGGCAGAGGGGCAGGGCAAAATCTGTGCTGGGGCAATGGCGCCCATGCCCCCAGACAGGGCTCTGAGTGCCCCCTCTGGTACACGTGTCATAGGTTTGCCGCCACTGCTTTAGGGACATTGGATGGGGTTCAGGACAGGGCCTTCATTAGGCCTTTGATTAGGCTGAGTATTAAGTCCTAAAGAAAATTTGCCTTGTTCTGTTGTTAATGTCTTTGCAGTGACAGTTATTCACTGTAAAATATGGTTTTCTGTAAAATAAAGAAAGAAGCATATTGTGCATTCCTAAAAACCCCAAAACCTCAGTGATATCCAATTTAGTGTAGAGGAAAATATTAACGCTCAGGAGGCCAGGGTTCAAATCCTAGCTCAGCCACGGAAACTTCACTAGGGGAGTGGAACTGGTAAAAACCTCCTCTTTAAATGTCTCACTACCTTGGAAATCCTGTTAGAGTTGCTGTAATTTCAGAAAGTTTATTTCCAGAAAGTAGATACAGCCTCATGTCCTCTAAGGGTTGCATTTTGCCCACCCCTACAATTTACTTGCCATCTCCACTAAAATTTTCCTTTTGCATTGTAATAATTTTATTAATGGGAAATGCAATATAATTCTCACCTTTCTTACAATGAGTTATTTGAAGAACTTAAAGAAGAGACAATTATTTCTTCCTGCATTTTTATTCCTTAGAGACACATTTTGTTAACAGCTTCGGTTATTTTTCTCTTGTTTATTTTCAGGTTAAGATGGCTCAGAAAAAGAAAACCACATTACCATTCCTGTTTTCACCATTCAGGCAAGTAAATTTTCCATGTCAATATGATGCTGTATTTTTTCAGTCTTTCTCCTAGAGTTCTACTTCCACCTTGTACCCTTTGAATTCTGTCATGTGCCAATGACAGAACTAATAACTAAAAGTATAGTGCTGCGTTTCAATCAGGCCTTTCCTGCCAATGAATCCAGTGTGGGAATAATACTTGCTTGATTGAGAAAACAGTTGGAACTAGGGAATTATATCTGTATAACACTTGACTAGGTAGGGATAATTATGGTCCCATCTGATTGAGTGTTGTGGAGACAATTATTATCAAAAGCAAAGATAGCTAGCATGGCTATAAAGGGTTTTTTTTTTACAAATTCAGATTAATGCAGTGTTTCCTAACATTTGGTTTTTGGACTTCAATTCCCAGAAGCCTAAGTCAATTACACAAAGCACTGATCAGCCAATGTACTGACTTAGGCACTTGGGAATTGAAGTCCTACCCAGCTGCCAGCCCTTTGGGGAGTGGGCCCCGGGTTGGGAACCACTGGATTAATGTAATGTCTTTAATGGGTCACAAAAAAAGTATGAATGTTTTTGAACTACTTGAGTCTTTTCATTACATGGCAAGTTAGAAAAAAAGGGTTTATGGTATGGAACGTGGTTGGCCCAGTTTACTTAAAGTTGTTGGAATAAAATAGTTTGCAATGTTTCTGAAAGTTTAGCAAAGAGCTTCTTTATCCTCTAAACCAAGGTTTCATAATTTGAGGACCGTGTCTGAAAACCTCTTCTGCCCAACTGTCCCTGTCGTGGCTGTTACACAGATATAATGGCTAGCTATGGCTGCAATTGGCTGAACCGTCATGCTTTCGTTGGCTTGTTGCAGCAAATAGGCGCTACTGTACCAAAAGCTGATTCTACACCCATTTAAAGGACATGTTTTTCACCCCTATATAGAATCCCAGGAATTATAACTTAATGTAAGAGTTAATTTATCTCTGCTATGCATCTTTCATCTCTCTTATAGAACTGTAGTCCCTAGGCATCGCTGTGGAAAAATGATAATATTTAAGACCAGGTCATTTTAGTAGTCTAACTATGGCTGCTATATGTCTCGTGCTACACCTCTTGTTGCCCCTAGCTATCATCCTTAATTTTTTTTGCTTATACTTAGTACTGATTGTTCTTCTGCAATATTCCTGTATCTTTTAAATTGGATATATATCTTGGATGCTCCCTAATGCTCTGCGTCCCTTATGCAGGTGATGCTATTTTACATTTTTAAAGGAACAATAAATAGAATTTTGTTTTTGTTGTTCAGTCGCACAGTCGATTCTGACCCTTTGCGACTCCATGGACCACTGTCCGCCAGACACTTCTGCCCTCCACCATCCTCCTCAACTCGCTCAGCTTTGTGCCCATTGTGTCTATAATGCCATCTAGCCGTCTCATTTTCGGCCGCCCCCTTCTTCTTTTGCCCTCCACCCTTCCCAGCATCAAGGGTTTCTCAAGTGAATCTTCTTGTCTCATTTGATGTCCAAAGTACTTTATCTTTACTATTTGACCTTCTAAGGAGCAGTCAGGGTTGATTTCTTCTAATTTCTTCATACGCATCTTTCCAGGTGTAACAGGCACGGGAGGTAGGGCTGACTTAGAAGTTACATTTTGAGGAGCTTCCATATAGGACCTAATTCAACAAGCAGAAGGCTCCCAGCTGACCAGCCCTCTAGTAAGTTACCTCTGTGACCCTTACAATAAGCTTGCAAAGCAGATAAATATTCATCCCTGGATAGCTTGTGTGACTATTTAGCATCAACTAGTACTCTTGCCTCAGGTCTTTCCAGGTTCCCTCTGAGTTTCCAAGGCCAGCAAGCTCACTTTGGAACACCTGAGAATCCGAGTACCTAGCAGCCAATAAGTTGTCCTGAAAATTACCTTGCAGCAACCTGGGATTCCTCTCAATTACCAAGAGCCCAGACAATACTATGGAGAGTATGAATGTGTAGTAGCATATGGGACGAACTTGGCTTTACTCTTGATCTTACCCCCTTTCCAACAAAGAGACGTTGACATGCAGAAAAGATCGTTTATTGATCTTGAAGCATAATTAAAAGGTTACAGTCCATCTGTTGGTTTCAGGATACAGATAAATCCAAAAAGCAATTTCTAATCAAAAATACACAGGAATATCCACACTTGGGCTTTACCCCACAAACGAAAGAAACCTGACTAAACTAGGTAATCATGGTTACGCCTGGGTGGAGTATGGACTCTGTTGTAGGTTGGAATCCAACTCTATCTCCTGAGTGATGCCACTCAAAACCAAAACTCAACTAACTCTCAGTCCCATGTGTCTATAGCATAGAACATGAATCTAGCTTCCAGAATTAGTGTATAGCCAAACAGAGTTAAGGGTTTATGTAAACACACCCTGTTTTCATAATAAAGTCTTGTTGTCCTCAGTATCTGGATGGTGATGCAGGCAGACATTCCAGGCTTTGAGGGTAAGGCAAAACACAGGGCTAAGGCCTTGGAAAACTCTACAGCTACACTTGCTAAATAAGCAAGCAGAAAGAAAACGGGGCCTTTGCAAAGAAGCAAATCTACAACTCATATAACAGTTTCTGAACCTAAGAATAGTTGGAGTGCCAAGGTTTGCCAACTGCGACTATAGGCTGCCTTATTTGCCAGTTTGTTCTTGATGTTTGGCAACAATTTCCTGTTGCTGAATGGAGTAGCTCATAGCCTACTTTTAAAATTAGGCTTGCTTAGCTTTTGCAAGACAAACAAAAATGTGTTTCCTTTAAGCTGTATTTGTTTTGATGTTCCAGAGCTTCCCCACTAAAGCTTCTTTCCATCTCAAATGTCTTAGATCACATTTTCCCATACCTTCAGGCTAGAAGTGCTATTAGTCTTTTTGCTGAGTTCTTCTGACTCCTCTGCAGTACTGGCTGGAGGAGTTGTTGCCTCTCTCCTCTGTCCTTTAAACTGATTTCAACTGTAATGTAATTTACATGTAAAATGCATAAATATGCAAATATGGTCTGTCTGCTCTCTCTTCTTGTCTTTAAAAAACATTTTGTGGTTCCGAGGAGCTTTTATAATTTATCAGCATCAAGGAATTATGGAATTTGAGGAGCTTTATTTCATCTTTTTTTTTGTCTTGCAAAAATAATCTTTGAGGGGTTTTTTTTTGTAAATATATACCGTAGTTTATTTTTTTAAATTGATTTGGTTTCTGGGTTTGTGAGGTACTGGTTTGTAGGTGGGATTTTTTTTCTTTTGGAAAGTTCTGAAATGTTTTGTGCATTATACTAATTTAATTGTAACTGTATATTTTGTATTCTTTTTGTATCATTGTTAGCCGCCCAGAGTCGCGGCTAACAGTGGGGTGGCATAAAAATCGAACAATTAAATTAAATTAAATTAATTAAATGTTGCACCCCATGGCTTAGTGGTTAAGATGCTGAGCTTGGAGTCTGGAAGGTCAGGTTTCTAGACCCGAGGGTTGCAATTGGGGACATGAAAGCAGCCTCATTTGGGCATTCCCTGAGCAGAGTTTCTCCAGCAAAAATCCTTTCAACCCAGATTAATCTCTGACACAAAATTATCATTATTATCTGCTGCTTTTCTGTTTGTTTTAATTTGCGTAAATGTCTCCCCCACTGACCCACACACACACAGTAAAACCCACTTTGTCTGATACCTAGAAAGTTGGTAGGGTGAGGTTTGTTTACGAGCAATAGTACAGATGCAGTAAAATACGATTTCCCCCCCCCAACTCTGCTGATCTTCTTCCATGTCTAGGCCAGACATAAAACTGGCAAAATGAAGCCACCATTAGGTGAGTATATCCTGCAGTTCCTTTTGCCTGACCTAGTGTGAGAAAGATTAGCTGGCAACACAAGGTTACTGTTACCAGAGTATGCTCGATTGTGTTTCAAAAATACCACCATCTTCAAGGAGGCTCATTCTATGTACTCTGGTTGATATTCTGAAACAGAATAGGGTGAAGGGTGATTTTGCATAATGAATTGGGGCTCAGTATAACCAGGCAACCAAATTTAAGTCTTCTCTTTCCACCTATCAGCATCATTTTTTTAAAAATCTGACATTAATAAAATCTGCAGCAGGAAGTCTTTGCTTCTCCACAGGCATTCCTCTCAGATTAGGCAGAGCAATGGGCTCAGTTCAAATGGAGCTAGCTGTGCTTAATAATGCTGAGATGTGCATGAGTCTTGAGCCTGTGCATGCCAACAACACGTTACCTTTTATTTCCTGCCTCCCTCACAGTAGAGTTCAATGCTTCTTATCTTAATTAGCGGTAGTTTTCCATTAGGTATCTGCCTAACAATGATTTCATGTTGTGCCTGGTTCCAGTCCTGCTTAACTGTATTCTCCCCAGTCATATGTAGCCAGGAACTGTGCTTCATTAAGTTGAAGTTTGAATCGTAGCATGAGAAGGAAGGGAGAGGATGGCTGAAAATAGGAAAGAAGACTAATACAGATCTTGTCTTTTTGAGATACAAACATGCTGTGCTCTTAAGTGCCATGATTAGGACCGGAAGTAATAAAGCCATGTTTATATTGACAGGATTACTCAAACCTGTGCCCTTTGAAAAAATATACTGTCTTTTTGGCATCTCTCCACCTAATATAAGGAGAAAAATAGTAGCGGATGCTTAGAGAACTAAACAAGAGAATGATCTCAGGATCCTCCGAATGGATATGAGCCTTAAGTCTGCCAGCTCAGATCCAGGAAGAGCTTTATGGCAAGAACAAACATTATTGAGGGTACACAAGAGCAAAACTAAATTAAAAGCTGGAGGAAGGAGCTCACTGGATAAGGTACATAATTAAACCAGGATATAGCTGAAGATCTCAATCTCCCTTATGTCACTTGGAGGACCTTGAATAGGCTGAGAGTTGAAGTCCCTAAATGTAAGATCAACATGCTCGTGGGGGTTGCTGATGGACAACAACATGCTGTGTGAATGTGGAGAGATACAGAATCCAGCTCCTTTACTGGTCTGCCGATTATTGCCAGAAACATGCACCAATGAGAACTTAAGTTTGGCCAATGACAAAGCCAAGAAAGTAGCTTCATTTTGGCAGAAGAAGAAGGACCGAAAGTGCGTTAGAGCAGAGAAGAGATAATTGAGTACATGACAGATAGATGGATTCTAATTTGTATAACTGAGGTTTCTTTTTTTAAAAACAACTTTTTAAAATTAAAATGCAAACACACACAACCCCCTCAAAAAATCAGAAAAACAAAAACAACAATTTTAACAAAATTATTTGATACAAGCACAGATCTTCATTTTTCTTTCTTTCCATTTACTGGTTCTGTGATGGGAGAGGGTGTAGTAACTTCCCCTCTTCAGAAAGAGTACACTTGTAAAAATCACATCTCCAAAGGGTAACAGTAGAAACCACAGGCCAGACCATAATCTCCTGAGAAAACTATGGTGATTCATTTTATTACATCTTGGGTGTCTGGACTGTCAAATGATAGATACTTTTGTTCTTGTTTTTAATTTGAGTCATGAATTATGCGGGGAAATAATAGTTTTGTCAAGTATACTTCCACTGAGAGTCTGCAACATATCATAGGGGACAATTTACAGGCTTTTGCACAATTAACACTTATTATGCTTAGTTACATAATTAATTGTCCTTGCACATGAAAGATGTTGTTATTTATATTCCTGATATTAAGCAGCTTTTGTCTCATTATTGTTGATGATGAGTCTTGTAACTTTAGAAGTCATAACCCCAAATTTCTTGGGGTTTCTTAGTACTATACAGGTGCAGTGATTTGTAAGATCTACTTAGCATTACCAAACACTCCCATGTTGAAAACACAAATGAAGCATATTGCAGATTTCTGTTCCTGGCAGTTATTGAGCTATCTTCTGACTCTCTATAAAATTATATTATTGTGTAACCTCCTATCTTCAAAACCCTTTGCATGTGTATAACAAGCTGCTCTTGAATGATTCCTTTCAGGCTTTTTAGGTCTACTCTAGATAATGTTGTTTTGGGCAATATACTGTACTTCCTTTGTTTCTGTTCTGTTTCATATCCTAAAAAGACCTCTAAGAGTTATACAACAATTTAAAACAACAACAATGTAGTATGATTTTACTTATGGACATGGTTTACTTATATACTTTTTTTTTTGCAAGACAGCAGTCTGTTGGTGAGAATGTTGTTTAAAAATATAAAATTGCAGCCAGAGCAATTTTATTAAAGAGTAAGGTTATTATAAAGTTTTCACAGAAATGAAATAAGACTAAAATCTTATTAAAAAATTATGTATATTTTGCACAGGTCTCTCTCTGATTTGGATCAGATCGATATCCTCAGGAAAGTTAGGAGTTCCATTCAGCATGAAAAATATGAGGAAGCCGTAAGTGAACTAAATGACCTAGTGTCATCTTCCTTTATTTTTTTGTGTGATGTTTTAACAAACACTCTGTTTTCATCCAGTTTTTCCTCCTTTCTATCCCTTAGTAATAGAATATATACTTTTCATGTACCAAACTGAAATCTGATCTGTGAAGTAAAAGTACAGAAGTAAATACTTTTCTCTGTGACGTGTATTTGAAGTATCTTTTGGTACCTCAGCTGCACATATTCTCTACATTTGTCCTAAAAACAACAACAATGTGTAATTGTGTGTTGACTGAGAAACATTGGAAGTAATTATACAGAAGTTGGGGATGCCTTGGGACAGAAATAGAAAATTTTAATTTCCAAAAATTTCTCCCAGCTGGTAAAGTCATCTATCTTATGTAATTTACACAAACAAGATTTCAACCAGTCAGTAATATGGCTTCCCCCTCAACCGCACCAGAAAAGCATACATGATCTACCGTGTTTTTCCTCACAGCAAAAGAAAAAAACTTTGAAGGAGGCAAATTTAGCTATTTTTAAGCTATTTTTTTTAACAATTCAAACCACCTTGAGGCCTTTTTTGGAGAGGGGAAAGGCAGGGTAAAATATTTTTTAAAAGTAAATAAATACATGTGTGTGGACATACTGTATGGCAAAGAGGGAAAGAAGGGTTTAGTAGTTCCCTCTACAGTGTTCTCCACTTTTGTCTGCAGATTCAGAAGCAACTTTTTAATTTAAGAAGGAGAAGGAAACATTCAGCATCTTCTTCTTCTTCCATGTCTAGGCCAGACGTGAAACTGCCGATATGAAGGAACCTTTTGGTGAGTTCATTTGCCAGTTCCTTTCACTTGACCTAGTGTGAGAAAGATTAGTCGGCAACACGAGGTTGCCGTTACCAGGGTACCAGGTTCAAAAATACCACAGTCTTCAAGGAGGCTCTTTTAGCTGAACATCACTTTGGGCTTGACTATTCCTTTTCAAATCCTGAAACTCAATGGGTCATGGATCTAATTGCTATATAATATCATTTGTCTGTGTCTTTTCTATAGGTTTCTCTTTGTATCAACCTGATTAACCTTGCTTTGGAAGGACTATCATATTATCATACATATGACAGGATTTTCTTAGGCACAAGTGTTGCAATGGGTTTCATAGGCTGGACATTTTATGTGATCCTCATTATCATAAAGACACATACTGGTCTAACTAGGACTTGCACAAAAAATAAGGTAAGTTAAACCATTGTGCTTGCTGGTTGTTCAATGTATGGCTCTTCTGTGTTGCAAAGCTAGTTCAGTGACAACTTTGTCTATCTTGGTAGGAGTTTCACAATTGGGCCAATCAAAGTTAGCCATTTTAACATTTACTCATCTATTTCATCTTCTCATGTACTCACATTAAAACTATCCAAACAAAGATTGTCAAGTAAATGTAAATTACAGTAAAACCTCACATAAAGAGTGCCTCACTTAGAGACTAACTCGCTTAAAGAGCAGAATTTTCTCTGCATGGTCATCTCACTTAACAAATAAAACCAACCAAAAACTCGCTTAACAACTAAATTGGGATTCACAATCTCCCCCGCCAGAAGTCACAATTGGTCACTTACAATGGTGTTTCACTTAAAGAGCAAACTCGCTTAAAGAGGAATCCTGTGGAACGCATTATGCTCTTTAAGCAAGGTACAACTGTATTTAATCTTGACCCACCCTTTGCCCTGCAAATACAAACCTTGTGAAAGCCAAGCTAGAGCTCTTAATCCAGACATCTATGGGCATTTCTACATAGGAGGGGTGGTTTGCTATCTTTTTAAAAACATGTGGAATAGGATTTCTTCATCCAGTAAGATCTGTCAATGGCTTTAAGGATTTGTTGGGAAGCAAAAATGTTCTGCAACTACAAAAGTAAGAAATTGCAAGTCAATAAATAGGTATCACTTTGGAAGGAAAGGTAACAGCATTCCTTGCACTCTGGCATCTAGTCGTGCTTGCCACATAACCAGAGAAAGATCTGCGGATACAGACAGAGCTGGCTCTTTGGCTGTAAACGGAGATGAGTATCGAACTCTAGAATAGGACACGACTGGCTTTTGAGAAAGGTAGACCTTTACCTTAACTTATTGAATTTACTGTTGATATGTTGTAGTAAAGTTTATACACTTAGACCTCTTCCAGTTTCTTGGAAGGTTTCCTGGTAGCAGATAATGGTGTATTAGTGGAAAATGAAGCAGTTTCCTAGTGTGAAACAAGGGCAGCTCCAAGTCATGCTCTAAGGAGCCAGTGAGAACACCTCCTGGGATCCTGCAGTGTGAAAAGGGGCAAGGGACCATCTATGGTGATATGACATTCTTGAGAGAAAGGTGTAGAATTGAAGATATGCAGGGTGCGGCAGCATAGCTTCCTGTCTTCAAAACTTAATAAAACCCATTGTATGAATCAGAAAATTGTTTGTTTTTTATAATGTAGGCGCATACCTAAAGTTTTGTTTTACACAGTTTTGAAGATCAAATCAGGTAGGTGACGTACCCCATTCTCCATACACTGAGTAAACCGATTTCTGGCGTTTGTCATGACTCTTTCCAGCATAGCAGGCTGTATGCTGGGTTACGATCACTGAACAACCGCTTGAAAAGTAGTCCTCAATGGCAAACAGACACTCCACACTATTCCAACGCATGATGGTGACTGAACTGTGTCGGGACAAAACTTTATAGTCGCGCCTCTCGAACGAGACCACTAGCGCTCCGCTACGACATCAACTGACTGAATTGCGCACATTTTAAAAAAGGAAGTTATGCTGCCGCACCCTGTACAAAAATATTAAATAGTGACTGGTGCAAAAGCATTTCAAAAACAGACATTTAAAAAGGAACTTTATCAGTGGTGGCCTCCAAAAAATGTTTACTTTCAAACTGTGGGCATGGTATGGTGGGCGTGGCCAAGGGGGAAAGCCCTGTGTTGCACATCAATTAGGACTACTTTATTTCAAAACTTGGGTGGGCAGAGCCAGCCAGAATTTCTGCTACTGGTTCTGGCAAACTGGTGTGAACCTGCTGATGCCCACCACTGAACTTTATCCTTGTTATTTGAAGACATAAGAAGCATGAACATAAAACATTAGATTCCTTAAAAAGCAAGTAACTCACATTCATATAGTTTTGCTTTGTGCTTTGAACGCAGATATATATTTATCTTGTTAAAATTAGAGTGAAAACAAAAAGAAAAGAGAAAAAGGTAAAATACGGTAGCCCTTCAAAGACGTAACGCATGTTTTAGGGCCTCCTGCCTGAAATAAACAATAGTTCACTATTCAAGTTCCTTTGTTAATGAGCCATTGTCACTTTCTTTTTTTATCTCTATCCTCATTTGGCTACAACTCATGAACTTAGGGACTGCAGTGGCTTAGTGGTTAAGACACTGAACTTGAAAACGAGAAGGTTGGCAGGTCAGCAGTTTGAGACTCGAGTGCTGCATGACAAAGTGAGCACCCGTTGTCTGTCCCAGTTCCTGCCAACCTACCAGTTTGAAAGCAAGAAATTGCAAGTAGGTAAATAAGTACTGTTGCAGCGGGAAGGTAAACAGCGTTCTGTGCACTCCGGTGTCTAGTCATGCCTGGCACATGACCATGGAAACATCTGCAGATGCTCTTAGGCTATAAACGGAGATGAGCACCGAACCCTAGAGTCAGATACGACTGGCTTTCGAGCAAGGGATATGTTTATCTTTACTATGAACATACGTATAGATTTAGAGAACATGTATTTGTACTCTCTGTGTCTGAAGAAGTAGATTTAGATCCACGAAAGTTCACACTGAAATAAATCTATTAGGCCTAGGTTAGGTGCCACAATATTTTGCCTTTTTTCTCTCCTTTTCACCTTTTCTCCCTTTGATTTTGCCAAGATGCTGAAGTAACTAGCATGTTTATACAGTATAATAATTCAGTAAAACACCGGATAACGATTGTATCAGATAATGCTAAAATCGCATAACGTTAAGTAATCTGGGGAGGAGAATTGGATCAAATAACATTAAGGTCCTATGGGATGCATCGGATAACAACCGCTAAAGCCTGCACGGTTACAATGTATCTCTATGGAGCTTTAACGTTATCCGATCCATCCCATAGGATTTTAACATGTATCGAATAACACTAAAAATCGGATAACACCAAGACTTGTGGAACCAAGTTTTAGCGTTATCCAAGGTTTCATTTTAAATACTTTTATTTCTGACACTTAACTATATTATAAATATGTATTTACAAGTATTGATCTCTTTTTCAGGCACCTGCCAGATTTTTCCAATATACATTTCTTGCTGTTGGAGTACTGATAGCCATTTTCCTTCTCATTCAAAGTTTACCTTGGACTTACTACATATATTGTCTATTACCAGTCCCAATATGGTATGCAGTTTTGAAAGAGTAAGTTTTTTAAAAAGGTGGTGTGTACGCGCACGAATTTGGAACTCAATTGTTGTGTTTGAAACCAATTGGAAAAAAATCAAATATGGTATTCCTGTTGAAAATACTTGTGTGTTTTTTTTAACCTTTCACAATTTTTCCAAAGTTTTTGATATCAGGCCACTTCCAAAGTACCTCTGTCACTTAGAACAGGGTGGACAGAAGATCTGTTGGTCGGTCCTTTGGAGTCAGTAGGGGTAGAAGAGCCTCTTCGAAGATTGTGGTATTTGTGAACCACAATCAGGTGTACCCTGGGTAATGACCACCTTCTTGCAGCTAATCTTTCTCACACTTGGTCAGGCAAAAGGAACTGCAGAATGAAATCACTAAAAGGTGGCTTCATTTTGGCAGTTTCACGTCTGGGCTAGACACGGAAGAATAAGAAAGAAGCAAGGGAGTATAGTGTTTGAAAGGATATGAGCTCCATTTAGTTTCTTTAGATCCTGAAGACTAACTCCTAAGCTCAGAATCTGCTTGGAAGCATCATGTTATTTATTTTGAAATGCCCTTTTGACTTGGTTCTTTTGAGAAAGGTATTTGGGTAACATGATTTCCTGCAGTGTAAGTGAGTAGGTTCTGTTTTTCCTCTCTCTGTAAGCTAAAGCTCATCATGGTGTTATGAAGTTTTGGTACCTGATATGCAATGAACCAATTTATATAGCCCAATACAGAGAAAGAGAGAGAAAAGGCAGAGAGAATATCCATCAGCAGAACTGTGCATACAAAGATTTATTGCCACAACTACGTACAAAGATTGCATACAAAAATTCACAAAATCTCAATAAGAACAGATCACAGTGAGCATCAAAGCAGAGAAACAATCCATGAAAGAACTCAAGATATGGTGGGAGTGAGTGAAGGAGTACAAAGCTAGTTCTTCTGCATGAATCAGTCTTCAGAATTTAACTTTGTCTTATGGCTGCTGGAGCCAGAACTCTGACTAGCAGATGATGATAGTCCTTTGGAGTGTTTCTGTGCTTTTTATTTATTACCCTGTCTCTCCACCTATGGACTTTACCACTGTGGACATTTGTGTACATGAAACGTACATGCCTACCACATACAACAGAACCTTGGTTAACATAATTAATGCGTTCTCCAAGACGTTTCTTACAGCAAAAATTGCTTTAACCGAATTTCCCATAGGAATGCATTGAATGCAATTTCCCATAGGAATGCATTGAAAACCAAAATACTTTAACCGAAACACGGTTTCCCATAGGAATGCATTGAAAACCAATTAATCCATTGCAAAAAAATTCTGTAAACCAAGCCACTATTTTCTACGGATTTCCTTTTGTTATGCGATTTTTATGCTAATCGAGCTGTTTGTTAACCGAAGTGCCACTGTAACTGAATTTACTCAGAATATATAAAACTGTACTAGTTAAGTAGTAATCTTTAGTTTTACACTGGAGATATTATGTCTCTTTCACATTAAATTTCTTCATCATTTACCAGTTATTTATGCATTTTTCTCTTCTAATAAGTAGTGATTGTAATCTTTTCAAACAGATACCCTGTAATTCAGGAAGTGGCAACATTTATCTTGAACTTTCAACGAACACAATTTGTTGGATTCTTATTAGTTTACACCTTGGGAATTGAAATATTAGTAAGTAATTTACTTAACACTGTCTTTTAAAAATTTCTTATTCTAAATGTTGAAGCTGGGAGGGGGGATCTTACAATTAAACTATAACAAAATAAGTGACTGCTTAGCATTTCCTAAGAAGTACTGTACTAGATATGCGTAAAGTTTTTATCTCGTTGAATAATGTTATTCGTCCTGGTTTTTTATGTGTGTCTTCTGCTTCCATGAACTAGGTTTTCTCCTTTTTTCATCGGTGTGCTCTCAGCTTTGGCCTGATTGCCTTTTCTGCATGGCCTTTGGTTACTCACTCGTGGACCCAAATGAAGGTATTTTCTGTGGGCAGAGGCTCTGATTGTTTTTGTAGAAGAAACATGTTCAAAATCCTGTGGAAATGCAGGTCTACATGAAGATGCCATGAAGGTTACCCTCAAAGTTAGCAAAACAGACTTCAAAAGGCATGCAGTGATTTTGAGAAGGAAGAAAGTAAACATATGTTTCCAGGATAGCGAGTGGTTGACTCTTAAAATGAGAGATATGGACTTCTAAACCATGGAACCAACCTTATTCCTTGTTTCTTTTGTCTTGGATTGTAGTTTCCTGTTACATGTTACCAGCATGCCTTCTGCCTTATCAGTGTAGTAAGACATTGTGTAAATCCTGTATTAGACATAGAACAGACTGAAGTGAGTGAAGACTTGTTACAACTACCTTCAGTTGCTTGCAATGGGTCTACATAAGGGCAGTGTAAACATTAGAATTCATCCACTGTGTATTCTCATATTAATGTTTTCTGAAAATAGTATTTGCAGTGAGATGAGCTGTTGTGTATAATAAGGTTGGTGCACAAAGTAACCCTTCTTATACATTAGCAGGAAACATTAAATCTAACTATGAGCAAGAAAGGAAATCAAGTGCATGCGTAATTCTTATAATGATTCTGCACTTTCAGAAAGCTATCGGCATTACTTTACCAGAATTATTTTAGCTTAGATTTAATTTCCATAAGTAGTTATCTTTGCATATGTGACTTATATATCTATAACTATATATACATACATGTATTTTTTTTAAATTGCAGACAACTGTGTTAAGCTGGATTCTTTCATGTTTGCTTCTGGCAATCTTCCCCTTGATGCCTGTTGTAGGAAGAGAACCGAATATCAATCTAGTGTAAGAGTACATGTCCATTTTTTCACTTTTTCATTTAACATGCACAAATTTCATCTGATACGTGTTATTGGGAAGATAATTATGTTTTTGAGAGTCCATCAACATTTTTGTTGAAATTTAGAATTCATTGTAAGATAATTATGAAGGGAATCTGTTGTTTATTATTACCTTTAACTTTTTGAGTTTCTTTAATGAAAAACCAAATGGAGTATTAAGCACCATATTTGCTGGCATATAAGATGCATTGGAGTATAAGACACACCCCATTATTACAAAAATAGTCCACTGGAGGCCACTATATATGGTAAATACCACATTTGCCGGCACACAAGACACACTCCATTTTTCCAGTGTATTTTAAGGGGGGAAAGTGCGTCTTATATCCTGGCAAATATGGTAAATACTGTACTATGTTATCTTAGGCTAGAGAGGGATATCTGAGAAGACAGGATCTAGATCTCTCCTGTCTTCCATTCTGTTCTCTAGCACCTTGCTGGTTCCTCTATATAGTATTAGATACCCTAAAATAAGAGCGAAGATCATATTCTTGCATTAAACTCTCAGAGCAGGAGAAAAGAAAGGAAAACAGGAATGACATGACATTGTGAAATGGTCAAGAAGAAATACTGTAGGGAGAGAAGAAAGAAGCTTCCAAATTTGAATACAGCAGAGAGGGCCTCAGTTGTAAGTAGAATTTGCAGTTGCTGTATGGGAACAGCTCATATGATTGATGTGCCAAATCTAAAGCCACAAGCCAAGTGTAAGGTGTTGTAGGCATGTTTAGTAACAGATGGGGAACAGGGTGGCTACCAGCAGGCATTAGAGTGTGGCAGGACTTAAGAAA
Organism: Furcifer pardalis; assembly: GCA_030440675.1. Classification (NCBI taxonomy): domain Eukaryota; kingdom Metazoa; phylum Chordata; class Lepidosauria; order Squamata; family Chamaeleonidae; genus Furcifer; species Furcifer pardalis. The sequence goes on from CP126891.1 coordinate 126,845,601, forward strand.
CTCTACTGTTGTTATGTAACCCTCTTAATTTTCACAGTATACTTAGGTAAAGATAAAGGTCGCCCTTGCTCAAAAGCCAATCATATCCAGTATGGTCTACTCTGTTATCATAGCAGGATAACCTGGCCACTCATCCTTATTTTCAGTTTTTATCAAATTTACCTGCCAGGTCATATAATAAGAATGCTTATTTTTGGTAAAGACCCAGTCTAAGGGGTTTTCATAATCTTGAACTATTAGAGAAAATGGTAGATTCATGCATCATGGAAAATCATGGAAAAGACAATATAATCTAACAATCTTGATGCTGGGCTGTCATCTCTTCCTCTGTAGCTCTCAGATTAAATGTCTTACCCATGCTGCAAAGAATGGTCCATAGGGTCGCAAAGGGTCGGAATCGACGGTGCGACTGAACAACAACAAAATTTAATCTTCACTAAAATTATTCCTAAAGTTCTATTTTCAGAAAAAGACTCATAAATGGTTTATTTCTTACAGAACAGTAGCAGGTCTGCTGACTTTATTAATGGCTTTATCCTACCTGGCAGTGTGTCTTTGGAAAAGCAGAAAGAAATACTTGCATCATAAAGATCTCAAAATATATTTTTTTCAGGTCAGTGAGTTCTGCAAACATGAATTATTGAGTAGTTAATTTTTATTTATGCAATTGCTGTCTAAAAATCAATTCTGCTTTTTCTTCTGGGCCAACCTCCTTCTAACCAAGAATTGAGACACAGAGAATAAAGACCTATAATCTATCACCTCCAGAGCGCAAGCAGAGCTCCATATAGTGGTTTTAATCATTCTTTTGGAACACAGGAATGCTCCACTTATAACTCCCAAGAATTTCTCTGTGCACTTAGAGCAGGGGTGCCCAAACTACGGCCTGGGGGCCATATGCGGCCCCTGAGGCCAATTTATCCCGCCATTGAAGCCCCCGTACTGGCGCATTTTACTTCCACTTCCAGGAATGACGAGGGCTTCACGGACCAGATGAATTGGCCTCAGGGGCCACATCCATCCTCTGGGCCTTACTGACTGGCCCCCTGAACCATGTGATTGGCCCATGGCCTGAAAAGTTTGGTCACCCCTGACTTAGAGCATTTTCTCTATCACAAAAGATAATGGGTGCCTCCCGTCTTGTCCCATTCTTTGGCCTAATTGGAACAAATATTATTAATTACTTGCTGTCAAATTAATCCCTAAGGCACCTCTTTCCAGGATTCTTTAGCTAAAGAGTACTTGAAAGTAGATTACCATTCCTTTCTTTGAAGGGGGGGGGGGGTGTTGGCTAGACAAATCCAGGAAAGGCAGCAGCCACATATTACTGTCGGTAATCTAAACTGGTTCAGTAGTTGTATTTACTATCATCAGGGGACTCTAATGATTATAATTCACTGAGAATAATAACAGCAAATCCTGCAACATGTAATGTTTGACATCCTTCCCAAGTTACAGTTTCCAAGAACTTTAAGGTAACCTGCTTCAGGTGCTGTATCTCTTCCGGATATTGGCTATCATCATGGTGATAGTCTTCCTGTTCTTAACTCCTCAGAACAGTTCTTCTGGGGACATGACACACCAGTCTCTTAAATTCTTCAGCCATGAAGTCCCAGGGCCTCTCTTCCAAGGGGTCTTTCTTTGCAGAGCAAGCTGGAGCATAATATATTTTATGTTATTGGAGCTTTCTTTGCTTAACTGTCTTAAACAGTTCTTGTTCTTTGTTATGGTAACTACAACTACTAAATTGGATTACAGTTGGACATAAATATCCAGCATCATGGTAGCAATCCAGCACTGCTGTGTGCCTTACTCCATCTCACTCTTCTGAAGCCAGCTGATTTTGCCTGATTTCAGAAGCTAAACAGGTAATCCCTGGCTAGTATTTAATTGTCAGAGCATCAGAGATCTTCAGGTGGAGCTAGCAAAAAAATGGTACCTGAATGAAACCCTGGGAAACTTTTGCCATCCAGAGTTGACAGTACAGTGGTACCTCACTTAAACAGCATAATGCGTTCTACAGGATTGCTCTTTAACCGAGTTTGCTCTTGTAAGTGACCAATTGTGTGACTTCTGGTGGGGGGGATTGTGACCCCCAATTTAGTTGTTAAGCGAGTTTTTGGTTGGTTTTAGTTGTTAAGCAAGGCAACCATTCAGAAAAAAATCTGCTCTTTAAGCGAGTTAGTCTCTAAGCGAGGCACTCTTTATGCGAGGTTTTACTGGACAGTAAAACCTCGGATAACGCTAAAACGTGGTTCCACAAGTCTTGGTGTTATCCGTTTTTTTGTATTATCCGATGCATGTTAAAATCCTATGGGATGCATCAGATAACGTTAAAGCTCCATAGAGATACATTGTAACCGCACAGGCTTTAGCGGTTGTTATCCGATCCATCTCATAGGATCTTAACGTTATTCGATGCAATTCTCCCTCCCAGGTTACTTAACGTTATGCAATTTTAGCATTATCCGAGGTAAACGTTATCCAAGGTATTACTGTACTTGATTACACTGACAGCCTAACTCAGTATAAGGCTGCTTGTTAAATTTGTTTAAATCTCACTTTCGCCAATAGAGGTTAGATGTGAAATTCAATAGCTCAGGGTGCATTTCAAAATTATATACAAAATACTTCTGGGAGGGAAGGACAAGGCAGATGTTACAAAATTACTTGTGCAGGTAATCAAATAGATATACCATATATGCTGGGGTATAAGACGACTTTTTACCCCTGAAAAACATGCCCCCAAATGGGAGGCGGTCTTGTACGCCGGGTGCACTTCAGTTGAATAAAATACAGTAATACCTCAGATAACGTTTACCTCGCATAACGTTTACCTCGCATAACGTTAAGCAATCTGGGGAGAATTGCATCGAATAAAGTTAAAGTCCTATGGGATGGATCGGATAAAAACTTTTAATATCAGATGACGAACAGGAGTTTTAAGGCTTTTAAAGGGAAACTGTCATGCCACCAAACTTGCTAGGGACTTGCCTGGCACTTGTTCTCTCCCTCTATTTGTTATCTTCCTTCTATCATTGACAGTTCCAGTTTGGTTAACAGATAGGAAACAAACAGCTTGGCAGCTCCCATAGGTTTATTGTTCCATTCAGCTTTAGTGGATTGTCTTTGGTGAATTACGTTTAATAAACTTGCACTGTTTTATGTTTACTGTACATGGTTGATAACATACAGCCTTATGACAATTTTTCTGCATGTCATAAGCATTTGAATATAAATTAACATGTTGAAATCAAATCTGATGTTCTTTTACGTTTATTTTGTGTGGAAGGTGTGCGGAACAGGGGGTAGTCTTATACACCGAGTATATAACAAACTCTATATTTTGAGTGGAAATGTTGGGGGTTGTCTTATACGCCCAGTCATCTTGTACGCCAGCATATACGGTAGTCCTTCTCTCCAGTCTTCAGTTCCTGTCATCTCTGTTCATTTTCTAAGTGTAAAATGTTTCCTTTATTCTGAATTCTTAACGTGAAGGACAAAGATAACTGTGTAGGATCAAGCACTGTGTGGAGGGCAAAGATAAAGAACATCTTTAGCTTATAGCTTCAAGCCACTTTGTCAAAATAGGTTACATTTTATCATCAAATAGAGTATATTTTCTGCATCTTCGTCGTGCAGGTCATGTTGGAATGGAAACCTATTGTTGCTGCTGTGATGTAAGATTTCAGTGATGTTTCCTTCATCTACAAACACCAAATATGTTCACATTATATTAAGGATTTGTGTGATTAAAAAAAGACTAGACTGATATTCCCTTTTATGACACATGTATAGAGATGGATTCAACCTTTAAAACAGTAAAATAATTCATTCCTAATATGGAGCAGGTATGGTAGAAATGGGTGTAGGCTACTTACCACTAGATGTCACTATAAATGTAGTATGGCTAAAAGAATTAAAGAAGCTACCGGTAAATTGATTATGATGCAAAACATAAAAACACTGTGATTGTATAATTTGCCATAGCCTTATGATTAATGTATCCCTTTTACTTGCCTTGAAAGGTTTAAGATTATCTAACTGGGTCTTGGAGGGAGCCTGAGTCAAATTAGACTGATCTAGTATCTTGGCTTTGTTACAAAACGTGGAATGAAAACAGTGCAGATTATGTTTAGAAAGCATGTAATTGATTTCTTGCTATGATTGTTTCATTAGACACATTCAGTTTGACAAAAGAAAAATGTATTTAGCTACAATAAAGTTCACTGAGAGCAAATCAGGAGTCAAAAATCTAACATTATATAGCAAGTACTGCCTCTGCTACTTTAGCCACTAGGAATGTCAACCATTCTGATGGGTGAAGGTAATCCTACACCTATATTGCTTCTTCCATAGAATAAGAAACAAGCAGCTTTCAGATCCTTTGCCTCAGATATTTGTCAGACGGGGGGGGGGTTGATTTTTAGGGGGGGGGTAATTCAAGCAGTGACAGACTTTACATTCTTAGGATCCAAGATCACTGCAGATGGTGATTGCATCCATGAAATAAAAAAAGTGACTGATTCTTGGGAGGCAAGCTATGAGAAACCTGGAGAACATGGTTAAAAATAGAGACATCACCTTGCAAACAAAAGTCTGCATAGTCAAAGTAATGGTATTCCTGGTAGTAATCTATGGTTGTGAGAGCTGGACCATAAGGAAAGCTGAGCGCAGAAGAAGAGACGCCTTTGAGATGTGGTGCTGAGGAGAATGTTGAGAGTACCCTAGACAGCAAGGAGAAGAAATAGGTTGGTCTTAAAGGAAATCAACCCCGACTGCTCCTTAGAAGGTCAAATGTTGAAGATGAAGCTAAAGTACTTTGGACATCAAATGAGAAGAGAGGACTCACTTGAGATGGCCTTGATGCTGGGAAAGGTTGAAGGCAAAAGAAGAAGGGGGCAGCAGAAAATGAGATGGCTAGATGGTATTCTTGATGCAATGGGCACAGAGTTGGGCATGTTGAGAGGGATGGTGGAAGATAGAGGTGCCTAGCATGTGATAATCCATGGGGTCACAAAGTGTCGGAACTGACTATGTGACTGAACAACAACAACATTAGAGAGTGAGTTATTAACAGTGAATGGCCTTTTAGGCTTCCCTACATGAATAGGAGTTTACTTTTTGAATAATAAGAATTATATGTTGTGGGATGGCGTGGAATCAGGATTTTAGAGATGCTTAGTTGGGGCATGGCCATCAAAAGGTTGGGAACCACTGGTCTACCCAAAACCAAAATCTATGAGTAAGCAGTAACTTTTCTAATACTTGCTGTGGGCGTTCATAGACTTTGTAAATTTCACATAGAACTACAGATTTATGCCCAACCTAAATATTATCCTACTTCCTTTTGCTATGTTCAAGGAGTCCCCAGCCTATAGCCCATGGCCTGTGTGGAGCCCTTGAGCTCTTTCTCTGTGGCCCTCCAACAAGCTTGTTGATTGCTATTGTTCTCATGCATGTTCCTTCAGACGCACACTGTTTTTCCTGCCTCAGGCAGCATCATTTATTGCTGTTATTCCTGTCCCTTCTTACAAAAACACAACACCCCCATTTCTTCCTGTCTCTATGATTCCTTCTGTCGGCCTCGTCTTGGTCTTACCCTCCGTAGTAGCATTTTGGCCATTCTGGGTGCTTTACTAGCCGACAAAATTCAGGTACCCATAACATTAACATTTCTCCATTGACCTCTAAATGTTTACTTATGATCTAAACCAGGGATCTGCAAACTTGGCTCTCCAGGTGTTCTTGGACTTCAATTACCAGAAGCCCAAGTCAGTATGCCTGCTGATCAGGACTTCTGGGAATTGAAGTCCAAGAACATCTGGAGAGCCAAGTTTGCTGATCCCTGATCTAAACTAATAGGTTAATAATTTTGTTACATTTTGATCTAAGATGTGGCCCTCTTTTGGCATTAGGCACTAATTGGTCCCCATGTCCCAGAAAGTTGGGGACCACTGTTCTAGGATTCCTGTGTGTTTCATTGTTGTTAGTAACTTTCTTATCCGTCATCACTGAAACATAAAGTGACATAAAGTTCAAGGTGTGGCCACATACATTCCCCTGCACAGTGTCTTGTCTGACTCTAGGGGGCGGTGCTTATCTCCATTTACTGTGTCTGCAGATGCTTCTGTTGACATGTGGCAGGCATGACTAGACACTGGAGCACACGGAATGATGTTACCTTTCCCATCAAAAGGGTACCTATTTATCTACTTATAATTCCTTGCTTTCAAACTGCTAGGTAACTAGCAGAACTAGGCAAAGGTAGAACTCCCAGAAATCCTGAGTAAGCATGGACAACTTTTTCCTAGCTGTGGAACTGGCTGGGAATAGAACCTCCTAAGGCTGCTCTTTATAGTTGCAAAGCTAAGGGAACCTACCTTATCACCAACATATTGTGCATTTACTGCATAAACATAACTGAAAAATCTTATCAGGTTGTAAGAGTTCCAACCCATTTTTGTGACACGTACAGATGTATTTATCCCAATAAATTCTTCCCTGTATTGACGTCCTTGTTTCCTTATCTGCAGTTATGAGTGGGAATTGCTTTATAAGGCAAATACAGTGATAACAAGTGAATCCTTTTTTTAAAAAAATTGCTGGATTTCTCTACTCTTTTCCCCTCTGTAATGTTTCCTCTGAAACTTTACATATAAAATGGAATGACATTATGACGTTGACTAGAGCATATATTGCCTTTTATATAAGTAAAATGTGCAATGGTTAAAGTTATACTGTATTACTCTTTAAAATCTAAACTCCATTGAGTAAGGTAGGAAACATTGCATAGAACCTGGCCCATATTAATTTTGGTTCTCTCTGTGAATTATTACATAGTGGCATATGAGATTACAGTCATTATACCAAAACTCAAAGCCAAATTGCTGCTTGATTATCTACTTTCACTGCATCTCTAAACTATAAATGTTGACAGTTTGTAAATAGACTCCTATTGACAAGTCTCTCTTCTCAAGTGAACTTTGTTGAAAGTCTACCTCTTCTGTAGATTTGTTTATTTTCTGGGTTCCCTGTGTATTCAGTCTGACTGAAATCAAGCATGAAATCCAGTTATGCAAGTATGAATCAACAGTTTGCTTGGGGAGTTGCTGAATACTTTACAGTGGTATCCAAAATACAATGGGGTTATATAATTCTTGGTGCCATGCAAGAGTACATGGCTAGATAGAATGTTAAACAGTTGTTGGGTCCTAGAATGTTTACTGTAACAAAATAAGACTTTGATATACAGTCAAACCTTGCATAACGAATGTTTCGCTTAGCGAAAAACTTGCATAATGAGCAAGTTTTTTGCTAAGCGGTCTGACTCACATAACGAATTTTTCGCTTTGTGAGTCGGATTTTTTCCTATGGAAAAACTCGCATAACGAACATTTCTGTGGGGAAAACTTGCATAGCGAAAATTTTTCACTATGAGAGTTTTCCCCATAGAAATGCTCGTTATGTGAGTTTTTCCATAGGGAAAAGTCCGACTCGCAAAGCGAAAAATTCGTTATGCGAGTCAGACTCGCATAGCAAATTTTTCGCATAGCGAGCAGCCTTGCAGAACGAATTAAATTCGTTATGCGAGGTATGACTGTACTTTTAACTCTATATACTCGAGTATAAGTTGAGTTTTTTAGCCCCCAAAATGAGGTCCAAAAAGGTGACTTGACTTATACACGGGTCATCAACCATGAGGGTCCCAAAACTGTGCTGGATTCGGTGCGGTTCTGGAGCTTAATTGTGACTTTCGCCTTCAAGAGACGGGAAAGGAAAACATATGGCCACAAGAGGGCGCAAATCACGTTTTCCCATTTAAATGCATTGGAAACAAACCAACAAACAGAAAAGCTTCAGAATACAAGAAATTCATTTGTTTGTTTCCAATGCATTTCAGTGGGAAACCAAACCTGTGCATAAAAAGAAAGGTCTTCACTTACCTTCGTGTCTTTGTCCCTGCTCCATGTGGCCAAGATGGAGGGGGAAGCCATGCTTCCTGCTTGCAGGGAGAGCAAGAGGCTAGGCTAGAGCATCGCTTCCTGCTTCAGTGAAGTTGGCCTGCCCACCCATTTCCCCTGCAGTGCCACCACTGGTTGCTGGTGGAAATACAGTTTTTTTAAAAAAATCAGTAATTGAAAACATGCCCACACAAAAAGTTTAAATTAATTAATTTTACTGTATTTTCTTTTTTTTTAATTATTATTTAAACTCACTTAGCAGCTGCTGCATTTGCCACCCCGACTTATACTTGGGTCAATCTATTTTCCTAGTTTTAGAGGTCCAAATTAGGTACCTCAGCTTATATTCGGATCAACTTATACTTGAGTATATATGGTAATCAAAATATTGTATTTTATATTGAAGGCACATGGGAAGCTTTCTTGTAAATTTGAATATTATAGCAATATTTAAATGTTATGGCTAAATGTTTTACTGAAAAAGCATTGATTTACATGGGTCTGCATGTTAGTGGCGTTCTGTTCATACTGAAGGAAGGAAAAAGACTCTTCCAGTTTTCCCTTTATCTGGCAGCCACCACATGACTCCTGAAAAAATGCTTTGAAGGGAAGAGGGATTCTTCATGGCAGCATAAGAAGTGGTACAAAGGAAAGCAAGGAGAAGAGGAGATTCTTTTTCACCATTTATCACCATTTATAACAGGAATTCTCAATCTTTTTAAGCCAGGGCCCAGGTCACGCACCTTCAGACAGCTTCGGGGGCCACACAGTCATTTTGCCCTTCCTTCACTACATGGCATTTCCTGGTGTGGTGGAGGTGGTGGGCCACATGACATGGTGCTGTGGGCCACATCCGGCCCACAGACTCCAGGTTGAGAATCCCTGATTTATAGGGTGGAGAGATTCCTACTGTTTGAGTACATGTGTAACATTGCAGCAATGCACATGCCTCTTGCCATTTATTTTTTCTTATTAGATTTTCAAAAAATGTAAAACCTGCCTTCTATAAACCTTTGCTGGCTTTGTGTGTCTTTTGTCAGTTTAGATTTGGAGGGGAGAAAATCTGTACAGCAAACTTAACCTTTAACATTACTAATACTTCATAATCACTGTAGGATTATGGGATCACCCCCCAATGAGCTCTCCTTGTCATTTTTCTTTTGCTTTTAAAATTAGTTGCTGAATCTGGCAGTGTCGACATACATCGTAAACAGTACTCACCGCAGTGTTCACAGCAAACAAGGATTGCCTGTCCTAAACCAGATTATAAGTTGGACAACATTAGGTAAGCCTGTGTGTTACCTTGACTGATTATCTCAGATATGGATGTGTCAGGCAGAGGTGAATATTGGCTTGTTGGTCTATTGCAGGGGTGCCCAAACTTTTTGGGCCATGGGCCGATCATGTAGTTCAGGAAGCCGGTTGCTAAGGCCCAGAGGCCGTGCGGCCCCCGACACCAATTCATCCATCCTGTGAAGCCCTCGTCGCTCCTGGAAGCGGAAGTAAAACGCGCCCGTACGGGCGCGTTTTACTTCCGCTTCCAGGATCAATGACGGCTTCGTGGGCCGGATGAATTGGTGTCAGGGGCCGCACCTGGCCCCCTGGGCTTAGTTTCGGCACCACTGGTCTATTGTGTTGTTTATACATATACCTTGCTGTTTAAAAGTGTAACCTTGACCACCGGCACCTAGCCCCAGAATGAGGTTGTGTTCCGTAGTTATCTATAAATGCAAGTATCCCTATGAATCAGCCTGCAAATCAAATGATAGAACCAATCCATTACAAGGAGATTATAAACAATTATTGATTAAGAAGCAGACTGATATTTGGAGATGAATAAAGCAGAGAGGTAATGGTGGGGTGTGTCATTAACTGTTACAGAGTTCAGATCAGGATTGGCAACTGTTCACTTTTCTAGAGTACAGTTCCCTGAACATGCAGTTCCTGAACACCACCAGTTCCTGATCATGCAGAAGACCCAGGTTCAATATTTAACATTTCTAAGTGACAGGCTCAACTAGAAGGGGAAGCAGAAGACCTTTACACAAGTCCTAGGAAACCTGATGCTAGCTGAAATATGCAGTAATGGTCTACACCAGTGGTTCTCATCCTTTTTTTGGCAATGCCTGCCTAAGCATTTCTAAAACCTTGATGCTCCTCCCCCTTTCCCGGTGACATATAATTCTTATTATTCAAAAGTTGAACTCCTATTCATGTGCAGGGAGCCTAAAAGGCCATTCACTCTTAATAATTCATTCTCAAATTGCCCCCTGCTTAAAAATCAAATCCCCCCCTCCCCGTGGGGCATGTGCCCCATGTTGGGAACCACTGGTCTAGTAGATGAACAAATAGCCAATATCATCAGAGTGATTAAAGTCTTGGGGTTAATCTTATGAAGAATAGGCCCACTGAAACTGATAAAAAGTTAGTTTGTAAGTCCTGTAGCATTCGTGTTGGATGGTATAGCAAAAATCCAGGTTCAAATTCCCCTTTCCACTATGAAGGTGGTTGATCATAATTTCTTTGTCTAATCTACCCCCACAGGATTGGTGGGAGGATAACATGAAAAGGGAGACCCATCTAGCCTACCATAAACTTTATTTATTTATTTATTAGATTTACATTGCCGCCCACTCGCTGTGGCAACTCAGAGCGGCTTACAGTCAACAAAAATAACAATCACAATACAAAATCGAATTACAACACCATAACTATGAAAACATAACTAGCTTGAACTGATTTAAGGCATCTTCATATGTAAAGTTTTCCAACAGGACCCATCCGGTTTGTCTGCGTTAGAAGGCCAGACTGTTTTTAACATTTTTCATATTCTTATATCAAATCTGAACAGGATTCTTTGCAAGTGTTGAATGTCTGTATTTTTCTTTTCTTCGAGGCAACACTCAGTGACCTGAGCGTTTATGTGTAATCACAGAGCATGGGCATTTCTGCTTTTGCTAGTTCTTGCCAGTTAAGGGCGCATCCACTGACCCCAATAAAGGCTGCAGGGCCCAGGCTTGCGTATCTTGTCTGAGCATAGTTCTAGGCTGGCTATTAACCATGTTTACTTTGTCTCATCATCCCATCTAACTCCATGAGCGTCAGGTCTAACATGTTAAACAAAGCACAAAAGAAAAAGAAAAATCATTGTGGCATCATGAAAACTAACTGTTATGTTTTAAATGAATCAAGTCCCCTTCTTCAGATACAGTCAAACCTCACATAAAGAGTGCCTTGCTTAAAGAGAAACTCGCTTAAAGAGCAGAATTTTCTCTGAATGTTCTCTTCGCTTAACAAAACCAACCAAAAACTTTTTTTGTTGTTGTTCAGTCGCACAGTCGATTCCAACCCTCTGCGACCCCATGGACCACTGTCCGCCAGGCACTCCTGTCCTCCACCATCCCCCTCAACTCGCTCAGCCCTGCGCCCACTGTCTCCACAATACCATCTAACCATCTCATCTTGGGCCGTCCCCTTCTTCTTTTGCCCTCGACCCTTCCAAGCATCAAGGCTTTCTCAAGTGAATCCTCTCTTCTCATTTGATGTCCAAAGTACTTAGCTTCATCTTTATTATTTGACCTTCTAAGGAGCAGTCAGGGGTGATTTCTTCTAAGATTGACCTATTTGTTCTCCTCGCTGTCCAGGGGACTCTCAAAACTCTCCTCCAACACCACATCTCAAAGGCATCTATTCTTCTGCGCTCAGCTTTCCTAATGGTCCAGCTCTCACAACCATACATTGCCACAGGGAATACCATTGCTTTGACTATGCGAATTTTTGTTTGCAATGTGATGTCTCTACTTTTCACTATGTTCCCCAGGTTTCTCATTGCTTGCCTCCCAAGAATCAGTCGCCTTTTTATTTCATGGCTGCAATCACCATATGCAGTGAGCTTAGATCCTAAGAAAGTAAAATCTGTCACTGCTTCTATTTCTTCTCCATCTATTTTCCAGGGACTGATAGGGCCTGTTGCCATTATCTTGGTTTTCTTGATATTGAGTCTCAAGCCAGCTTTTTCACTTTCTTCTTTCAACCTAATGAGGAGCTTCTTTAGGTCCTCCTCACTTTCTGCCATTAAGGTGGTATCATCTGCATATCTCAAATTGTTGATGTTTCTTCCAGCAATTTTGATCCCAAATTGTGTTAGTGACAATTGGTCACTTACAATGGTGTTTTGCTTAAAGAGCAAAATCGCTTAAAGAGCAATCCTGTGGAACACATTATGCTCTTTAAGCGAGGTATAACTGTATTACAGTAGGACATAAATGACTGGCATAGTCATAACTGCTTTTCACAGCTTGAAATTATTCATAGCTTATCAGTCCTATTTCTCTACTGATGAATCATTGTCACTTTGTCCATTATCTGTATTCTGACCTGCTCATGGGGGTCATGTGTAAATATGTCAGTCAGATACTCTCACTCTAAAGCAGTTTTGGAACCGTTGGTTTGGGGACTCCAATTCCCAGAAGCCTAAGTCAATTCCCTAAAGCATAGATCAGCCAATGTACTGACTTAGGCTTCTGGGAATTGAAATCTCCCTGTGGGGCATGGGTCCCGTGTTGGGAACCACTGATCTAAAGTCTGAGGAGGTGAACTTGATGAAAGCTCACATTAAAACATAACAGTCTTTGAAGGGCCACAACATTTTTGTCTTCTGTGTTTATTTTGTTCTTGCCTGAAATGCTTGGCTGGCTGTTTCTTTGAAACCTATTAACTATGAAAGGTCAAACATGCAGGACAAAAGGCAGGAGATGTATGTTAAGTTCTAGAACTCTCTAAAGATGTATAAAAGCAGGAGTGGCTTAAGTCTTGCTGTAAAATCTTCTCGACTAGGTTCCCTTCCTGACATTAGCTAAGACAGGGGCTGCGGTGACTCGGTGGTTAACAAGCTTGCCTTGTTAGCTAGAAGAAAGGCAAGTCAGCAATTTGAGCCCCAGGTATTGCATGATGGATCGAGTGCCCATCTCTGTCCCAGCTCCTGCCAACCTAGCAGATCGAAAGCAAGAAATTGCAAATAGTTTAATAGGGACCGCTTCTGTGGGAAAAGATCTTGGGGACATGAAAGGAGCCTCATTCGGGCTTTCCCTCAGCAGAGTTTCTCCAGCAAAAGTCCTTTCAACCCAGAATAATTTATGACACAAAATTATTATTACTGTATCATTATATTAGCTAAGACCCTTTCTCTGCTCACGTTGGATGCAGAATGACCTTACCTAGCGTTCTTGAGTTGAATGACACTGTATCTCACCCCTCCTTACACTTCACTTGGGAGTCACGTCTGACAGCCTCACACATTCTGCTTTCAAGTTACAACAAGGAAGTAATATTACGTAACATGGCATGAATTCCTCAAGAAAAATTGCAAACACTATCTTATTTCTGGGATTTTTTGTTGGCTTCCAGTACTTGTTGTAACTTGACTGGAGAGAAAATGCACTCACCCGTGCATTAGGTCTGTTGTTCTGCTTACATGTGTAGAGGTACATGCAAGGTTCACCGTGTACTGTGCAGGAAAAGACAAGTGGTGCTTGCTGTGTATGCTCATGTTTTTGTACTATGAAATTCAGTTGCACAGTTTGACGGTGCTACAAATGGCAGCAGGGCTTAATTTTCTGTTGTGCTTACATCTGTCTTGAAATGCCTACATTTACGTACATATATTTATCAAGGTATTGAAAACAATTCTCAGCTCTATCATATCTTTTATATCAGAAGCTTGAGAAAGAACTGATCAGCATTGCAATGAACGTTTGCTTGTAATGCACTACCAATGAAGTCAAGTGGCTTCTGCCCATTCTTCTTGTGAGCCTTTTTCTGTTCCACAGTAGAAGCTGATTAGTCCAAACCATTATACTTTAAAAAATATTTTACATGCCATTTGTTCACGTAATGTTTAATCCACATGGATCTAACATAATGTTAGGTTGCACAAGGAAATGACCTGGTATTGGTCCATCAGACTGGCTATACCAGGTCGGTTGAGTCTTCCTGTGAGCTAGCGTGCAGAAAATATTTCTATATCTATCAGGAAAATTATCATTCAGATAAATATGTCTATTTGGATATGAAATCAAACCATAGCCAAGATCCTATTGCCATATACCTTGTGCATAAGAGGAACTGACTTAGCCATTTTCAGAATGTTCTGTCTGGCTGTCAGATGTGCAAAATGAGTATGTAAGCCAGGAGTTCTCAACCTTTTAAAGCCGGGGCCCGGGTCATGCTCCCTCAAACAGCTTTGGGGGCTGGACGGCCATTTTGCCCTTCCTCCTCCACATGGCACTTCCTGGTGAGGTGGTGGTGGGCCACATGAAATGGCACCCTGGGCTGCATTTGGCCCACAGGCCGCAGGTTGTAAATCCCTGGTGTAAGCTAAGTGTGTTGGAACACGTGGCCGCCAGCTGGAGTGGTCATGTGTACCAGTTAAGCAGTCTTGAGTTTGCACTGTGCAAGCCCAGTACATTTCTAGCCAACGGAGCCTTTACCAACGGATAAAGAAAGCAGCTTGGGTATTGTCACGCTCCTGCAGCTTTAGATTTCAGGAATGTAGCTTAAGTCATCAGTCAGTGCATAAATAACCCTCTGTTTCTATCCCGTGGGAACCATGAAAGTGATATTCAGGTATTTTAATATTGACAGTTACTCCATTTATTACAGTTTCATCCTTGGTCGTGCCACTCCTAAGCCCCACATTTCTGTTCCTGAGACTGCTAAGCATACTTCTTTCTTTGATGTCAACATACCTTTTACTGAGCACAGGGTAATTCTCTTATCTATTAATAGGGCTTGGGGTGGTGGGGGTTCTCTCTTAATCCTATTTAAAGTCATTAGATTTAATTTAGCTGTATTCTTGCATATGTGCCATTGTACGTGACCCTTAAAAACAAGGGTTACCAAATGCAGCTCCGCCCAACACTGCCAGTTGGGGGAGTGGGGTATGCATTCTGATAATGGTGAGCCCAAAAACTCCCAGCCACTTTGAGCTGTATGATATTGTTCTCCCGTGTCACAGTGTTCTTTCATGAGGACAAAACAAGGGTCTAATCATGACAGTCACAACAATAAAAGAAAAAATATATATGAAGGCCGAAAAGAGGGAAGTTGAATCAGAATTGGGACAAGAAGTGAAAAACAAAGGTTTAAATTGCTGTTCAGTTTTCAGTTATTCAGGAATCACATCCACACTTCAAAGTGACAAAGTCAAATTAAGAAAAGATTGTTGAGGGAGTTCAAAGTGTCTCCCAACTGTTTGCCCTTTGCTTCATAGACCAAAATTATACACAAATCAGCTATATTTGTTTGAATTCACAGACTTTCATTGTGGCTTTCAACTGTCCGAAGTAGCCGCTGCCCCCTCCCCAAACCCTGAGCTGACATTCCTTACAGCAGTGTTTCCCAAATGCTGGTTTTTGGACTTCATTTCCCAGAAGCCTAAGTCATTTCCCCAAAGCACTGATCAGCCAATGTACTGACTTAGGCTTCTGGGAATTGAAGTCCACTAGTGGGCTGTGTACCCTTTGTTGGGAACCACTGCCTTACAGAAAAGTCAGAAAGTGGAGAAACAATCATTATTTGGATTCCTTCTTTTACGTTCACTTTCTGTCAAAATATGCCCTTGTGTAGGTATGAAGCGCTTTTCCCGCCGACACTGGCTTTGTTGATGTTTGTGTGGATAACTGTGGAACAAGAGGCAGTACAGCAGCATGGAGGTTCACATAAGCCAAAGGTAATGTTTCAGAGTAACTGCTTTGATGCCAAGGAACAGTGATGGGCTGTAACAGGTTCTCACCAGTTCTCCAGAACCGGTAGTAATTTTCCCCAGTGTCCCAGAGAACCTGTAGTAGCTTTTTGGGGGAACCACCTTCGGGGCTTACCTTTTCACTGGTTCCCCCACTGCGCATGCATGCCAAGCACTTGGTGTGCATGCACGCCTAGTGCTTGGCACATATGCACGGCCTCCTTGCTGTCCTCCCAAACGGGGAGGAAGAAGAGAAGCTGCTAGCCTGAAGCTCCCTATAGCCTGAAGCTTCCTATTTTTATTATTTTGTATTTTTTTCTTTGGCCCCGCCCATGACATGACATCATGATGTTAGCTCCTCCCAAACTGTGATGACATCACGGTGGGGTAGTAAAAATTTTTGACATCCCACCACTGCCAAGGAAGCATATTAGCTTTCACACTGGTGGGCACTAATTATCTATTGATTTAATTTAGTTTTTAATAACCAAATCATATGAAGAAGAATTGGAAGAAGTGGGTATGTTTAGCCTGGAGAAGAGGGCATTAAGGAGACACATAATCGGTTGCTTCAAATATTTGGAGGTCTGTCGTGTGGTAGACTCAGGGCAGGACCTGACCTAGTGGATGAAAAAAGCAGAGAGGTAGATTTGAACTCAGATATTCAGAGAAACTGCTTACTGGTAAGAGATAAGATAATGTCTGTGCTTTGCCATGAGTTGTGTAGAACTGGCACTGCTCCAGAAGGAAGGATGTCAACCTGGTGATCTGGTACTTCAGTTTTCTCCCTTCATAGCTTGCCAGATGGGAAGAACAGGATTGCAAAATCAGCTTTTGTGAGCTTTAAAAACATCTCTCTGTCCGCTTCTTTAGGGAAAATGAGAAAGATATAAGAAAGCAAGTAGAAAGGCCACAAGGTTATTTTCCTACCTAAGGCAGCAGAAGTATTTCAACTTGATCGTCTGACTTGAACAATACCATTCTTGAGAGAGTCATTAGAGTATAATAAAACTGTAGGAGAAGAGGCTTTCGTTGGCAATAGGAGCTGGTTTCTCTGAAGGAACCTCTTTAATTTCTCACTTGCTTCCTGGAAAATATACCTTTTAATATCAATGGGATCCCAACTGACATTATTTTTATTGATTTCTCTTTTGCTGTGTTTATAGCTTGCTGCTCTCAGCTTTTCGTATGCTACGGATATAACACAGTTTCGACAACTCCACGTAGATGACATCAGGCGATCTTTCTTCTTTGTATCCTTTCCTACTTTGAACAAAGGCTTAGCCGAAAAAGCTCCAGCTATGGGACTCTAATGCAATAAGCTGGTTATTGGGAAGTGAAGATGGTTTTGTTAAAAAAAGTTACAGTAATACCTCGGATAACGTTTACCTCGGATAACGCTAAAATCGCATAACGTTAAGTAATCTGGGGTGGAGAATTGGATCGAATAACGTTAAGGTCCTATGGGATGGATCGGATAACAACCGCTAAATCCTGTGTGGTTACAATGCATCTCTGTGGAGCTTTAACGTTATCCGATCCATCCCATAGGATTTTAACATGCATCGGATAACACTAAAAATCAGATAACACCAAGACTTGTGGAACCAAGTCTTAGCGTTATCCGAGGTATTACTGTACTTCTGCAAAGAGGAGTTACGCTTAAACGACCCATGGCTCAAACTATTGAATTGTTACCAGCAAAGTACATGTAAGAAGAACAGACAGTATAAATATTATACTCCATACAACCTATTTATTTGTAGAGGCCCACATTCCTATGAGGTTAATCTGACAGGAACAGTATGCTGGCATTGGTTTGGGCTGAAGCCAGACAAATACTAGGTGACTCTCTCCCTTTCCCTTTACTACTACGACTTTCTCCCACATAGTTAGCAAATGGTGAAGAGAGATGGGTAGCTCTTACAGAGACCAGAATGCACAACAATGATTTTGTTACTGGGAATAACACATGTGATTTACACCGTATCGAGTGTGTTGATTCCAAATCTGAACTCAGAATTTGCCTGTTCTGTACATATTTTAAGGTGTGCTATAGCTGTTTAAATGGTCGGTAATTGAGTAATGTATTTTTTCATGGGAACATTATAACAGTTGCAGCTACCACTATGCTTCCTGCTGCCTTAGCTGAATCGCATCTCTTGGTGGCATGCATGTTCCAGCAGCGGCCGGGAATCTCTGGGCAAGTCAGTGAGGTGACATTAGAAATCAGTATATCAGGCAAGATGGACCAAGGGCTTGTCTCTATCACAAAACCATCTTATTGAATAGTACCGCTAGGGCATAGTGAGTCTATTTTGAGCTAAAGATGAGTAGGGGCAACTGTGTTAATAAACTGGACAGTTTTTGCTACATTTGTGGCAAATATACCCCACATGATCAATGCAAGAACTTAACCAAGATTTGCTAACTGAAGATCCTGACGTCCTAGGCAGAAGCGGACTTCAGATTTGGATTCAGTGCATTTGATTTAGTATAGGACACATGGATTAGACACACACACACAGATAGAGAGAGAGATAGGATTCAAGAAAGTGTTCCAGGAGCCTCATGAGAACAGGCAAGGGCTGCAGGCTATCTATCCTGTATGTTGTCTATCGGATCAAGACCCAGACGCTTCACAGTGGAGTCAACTCTTGTCTCTGTCTCAGCTCCTGCCAACCTAGCAGTTTGAAAGTAAGAAATTACAAGCAGATAAATAGATACTGCTTTGTTTGGAAGGTAACAGTGTGCTGTGAGCTCAGATGTATAGTCATGGCTCCCACATGACCACAAAAACATCTGCAGATGCAGACAGCACTGGCTGTTTGGCTGTAAACGGAGATGAACACCCAACCCTAGAATTGAACATGACAGGCTTTCCAGCAAGGGTGACCTTGACCTTTATTGTTGAGCTCTTAAGCTACATATTCTAAAATGTGAGATAAACACTTCTGTAAATTGTGCTCACATCCTCCCAGCACTGTGCAGAGCTATAGCAATATATTAAGCAGGCAAAACAAAACAAAACAAATAAGCCATTTCAAAAGCTTTGTAGACAAGTTAATGGTTGCTAGTATTTGCAGAGCTAAAATAAAGCTGGGGATTTGGGAAAAGGGCAGGAAGGTCATTGCAGTTCCTGCTGCCTTTATTCAGCCCGGCTGCAGGAACCCTGCAGGTAAAATTGTCTTTTGCTAACCTTGCCTCTCAACAGTAAAGTAATGAGGCCTGGTTTTAAGTAGGCAGATGGGACTTCCTCTCACCCTCTGGCAGCCCTTTTAGTTACAGTCCTGTACTTGGGATTTACTCCATTGCCTCTCCTTTTCCTGTCTGATAGCAGAGGCTGATCAACTGAAGCAGCTGTGCTTCAAGACTTTTGAGTTCAATAGTCCCTGTTAGCCCAACTCCTCCTTCTGCATTCGTGTCGTGATTAAACCCTGGACTGCCAAAACGAAGCCACTTTCTTGGCTTTGTTCTTGGCCAAACTTGAGCCCTCATCGGTGCATGTTTCTGTCATAAAGCTCTTCCTGGATCTGAGTTGATGGACTTGAGGCTCACATCCATTTTTAGAGGATGTCAGGGGTCATTCTCTTGCTTAGTCATCTTGGTGTCTGCTGGTGCTTTTCTCCGTATTTTAGGTGGAGTAGACAAGAAGGTATATTTGTTTCCTTAACCTATTTAGGTTTTCTTCATAGTGACAGCATTTTTTGGTACTGGAAACATAGCTTCCGTTAACAGGTAAATGCTTGTTACATTGAGAGACACTAAAAGGAGGTAATTGTAGTGATTTTTGTTCTGTTCCAGTTGAATTCTCTTTGAATAAATTTATTTTGCAAATTCATATCTTTGGTTTCTTCTGTTTTAACTTGCTTTGTTTGTACTAGCCTGTCATAATGTATACAATGGTATATAGCGCACAGAATCCCTTTCCCTCTAGCCCTGAAGGATTTCCCCAGGTGTTATGGGCAAAATTTGGAGATGATAAGTTCAGTTACAGCATTCTGAATCTCCTGGGCAGAGGAGTTGTGGTCTCGCTGCCTGAAGAATAGATGAGTAAGAGCTACATGCATCTGTGTCCACATTGCACATGTGAGAATTGTATGCAAATAGAATGGGAGTAAATCCCATCTGTGCAGAAAGTTAGCCCACAGGGAGCAGCAGGCGATTAAGAGCAAGAGAGAATGTGCCAAATCTTGCTTCTTGCATCAGAACTTTGGTCTGGACATGTCCAAGTACTGAAATGAAAGCATCCACAGATAGGAAATCATTTTGCAAATGAAAGGTGTTGTCATTTGTTCAAAACCAATGGATGTAGTGTGAAGAACCAACAGTGTACCTTGCAAGAAAAAGTCTTCTGAATCTTGATACTTCACATTTTTGTAAGAAGGGGGAACTCCTGTTATTTCTCTGATGAATATTTGTTTGCAAAATAATATGACTAATGCTTCTCTTGTTTTTTTCCCCCCTTGGGCATTTAGTTTTGATCCAACTTCCATCTACTGCTTTTTGACAGTATTCAGCCCTTTCTTGATGGGAGGCTTGCTATTGTGGAAGGTGAGTAAATGGTAGGAAATGCTGCTGTCATGTCGACTGAGCTTGCAGTCCTGTACTTGGGATTTACCTCACAGGCATCAAAGATACTTGCTTCCAAGAAAAATGAATAGAAGTATGGTATCGATTTAATGGATATTATGCCACTCAAGTGCAGTTAGGATTTCTTTTACTACTTCTCAGACACAAACTAGGATGTTTTTATTTTGGTAGTGCTTTCACATATGTTTATTTAGTCCCATTTTCATGCTGGATTCCCTTCCTGATGCACCTGTAGTCAGTGGTTGGCTCAAAACATTTTTACTACCTACTCTGTGGGTGTGGTATGGTGAGAGTGGCCAGAGGGAAAGCCCTGCATTGCACCAGAATTAGGGGTACTTTATTTCAAAACTTGGATGGGCGGGGCCAGCCAGAATTTCTGCTACCGGTTCTGGCGAACTGGTGCGAACCTGCTGATGCCCACCACTGCCTGTAATGAGATGTATGTCAAGCCAAATAAAATTAATGGTATTGAAGTAATATATAAAATTCTAGTAGGAGTGTATATTTGTAACTGTTGCTCGTAACAGCAGACCGCTATAAGTAGTAAAGAGATTAAAACCGATCTGATCTCTGTAAAGAGAAGTAGGATTTGGAGATGGTGTTGGCACATCCAAAGAGGGGGTGTGCATACCATCATTGCACTTGTGCTGGCTTCACTTAAACAGAAAAGGAACTGTTGAATTATCTGGCAGTATGTTGGCTCAGTGGTTAAGAAGCTAGTCTTGTTAGCTGGAAGCCTGGCAAGTCAACAGTTCGAGGCCTGGGTACTGCATGACAGATTGAGCACCCATCTCTGTCCCAGCTCTTGGTGACATGAAAGGAGCTACATTTGGGTGTTCCCTGAGCAGTGTTTCTTCCGCAAAAATCATTTCTGACATGAAATAAATCATCATCATCATCATCATCTGGCAGTGCAGAGAAGGATTGCACGATACTGGCTTATCTTTGTCACCAACCAGATTATAATCAGGAAATCAGTGACTCTGAAAGAGTTTTTGAATAGGTCCACAAATCTTTTTCAGAAGTCTTGTTCTCATTCGTGTTGTTTGGGGATGCACACTGATGGGTTCTGCGCCTGCGCTGAATCCTGAGCGGAGCTGGAAAGCTGATTGGATAAATAGTTTTAAATGCGGGACCGCCCACCATGCCCAACCCCTTCTGGCGCCATTTCGCGCTCTCCCCTCAGTTTGCTTTTTTCCGCTGCGCAAGCAGGAGCCTGGAAAAAAAGCTGTGAATACTTTAGCTGAGATTGTCTCAGAATCTTCCAATTTTTATACCCTACAATTTTTCTTGGACCAGGGGACTTAATCCCTTGGCCCTCGTGTGGCTGGGGGCTCGCCCTCAGCCGCCGGTTAAAAAAAAAAAACCAACCGGTTTTTCTGCACAATCTCGTGCCGGGGCCTCCCGGCCGGGATAATTTTTTCTCTTCGGCCATCTACCTCGGTGGATGGCCTCAGCGGCAGCGTTCAAGCAGTGTCCGTCCTGCAAGAGAAAGTTCCCTAGCTCGGACGGACACGTGCGCTGCCTCCGCTGCCTCGGGGAGAGCCATCAGGTCCAGACCTGTGAGGTGTGTAGAGGCTTCTCGAAGGCCGCCATCAAGAACCGCCAGTACCGCCTCCAAGCCTACTCATGGAGGCCGCACTCGCACCACCGCCTCCCCCAGCTCCAGAGCAGGCCGCTGCCTCAACGTCTGCTCCTTCGACCTCCGCTCCTTCTTCACGGCCTACGGCCTCCGAACTGTTCAAGCGGAAGAAGGAGCAGGAGAAGAAAAAAGACAAGAAAGAGAAGAAGAAGTGTCGTAGCTCTTCGTCTTCTCTCCCACCGACCCCGGGACCGGCTCACCCTTCGCCGCCACGCTCCCTAGCATCCGCCCCGGTTGCAGCCCCACCTACGCCGGGCAGGATGTCGGTCGATGCCCAGGAAGCCACCACGCCGGAGAGGGCCCCCAGCCCTCCGCCGTCACCGGAGACTATTCCACCTCCACCGCCGCGACGATCTTCCTCTCTTCGCGTCTCTTCCATGGCTCCTGGTCTGGCTTCCGAAGCGCCACCCCAGTTGAGCCTCATCGCCCCGTTCATCGAGGTGATGGTGCGGAAGTTGCACGCCGAGCTCCAGGGCCCTCGGCCGGCATCGTCTGAGTTCGTGGAGCACCCTCTGCCTCCCGAACCAGCCACGGAGGCACCACCGCTCCGTGACGAGGGCCCGGCACCGAAGATGCAACGCGTGGAACAGGCGCGGTCGGAGGCCTCTCTCCCTCCGTACCAGCTGCCTTTGCCGGGGAGCGACCCGAGATCCGCCAGGCCGTACTGGTCGGACTCGGACCCCGAGGCCTACCTGCCACCGCCCAGCATCTCGGAGCGGTCGGGAGGCTCCGACGACTCGTCGGACCAGGAGGAGGAGGATCGGCCACCACCGGTTGCGGTTGACAAATCCCCGGACGACAACATCGGCTCCGTCCACGGCTCCCAACCGGAGGACCAGAAGACGTACACAGCCCTCATCACCCGCCTCGGATCCACGCTTGGGATCCGGGCGGAGGCTCCCCTGGACGAATGCGAGGATGTCGTCTGCGGCATGGCCGACCGGAAGGAGTTAGTCCCCGTCCGCCTGGGACTGCTCCCGAAGATCGCCAAAGCGGCCAAGGAGGTCTGGAAGAGACCCGTCTCTTCCCATTCGGTGTCCAACAGGGTGGACTCCATGTACAGACTGCTGGACGACTCCAACTTCCTGCATGTCCACCCGGCGCCGAACTCCCGAGTGGTGAAAGGCTCCCAACACCGGACACCGATCAGTAGCACTCCCGTCCCGTCGACCCAGGAAGGGAAGAAGCTGGACGCACTGGGCAGGAGGTTCTACGCCAATGCCTCCTTGTCCTTCCGTGCGTCCAACTACACGACGGCCATGGGGGGCTACCAGTGCCGCCTTTGGGAGCAAGCGGAGTCCTTCAGATCGCTGCTGCCACCGGACAGACAAGCGGACTTCCAGAAACTCTGCCTGGAGGGAACCCAACTCGCCCTCCAACAGATCCGCACCGGCCGCCACGTCACCGAGTCGGAGGCGAAGAACCTGGCCCCCGCCATCCAGCTCCGCCGCCACGCCTGGCTCCGCTCAGCTGACCTGCAGGAAGACGTCAAGCGGCTCGTGGAGGAGCTACCCTTCGATGGCGAGGGCCTCTTTGCCAAGGAGACCGACACCTCCTTGGGGGAGCTGAAAGGGGACTACGCCACCATAAAGCAGCTCCGCCCTCCACGCCGTGGGTCCAGCTGTTACCAACAGGACCAACCATCGACGTCGCAGGCGGGTCCGTCCTACCAACCTCGCCCACCGCAGAGGCAGGGGGACTACTCCCGGTACCAACCCTACCGGCCACGACCACAACCCAGCCGTCCACGCTACCAGCAGCGTCACCAGACGGGTAAACGGACGGAACGGAAGGGCAAGCAACGTGTTTGACTCTTCCGTGACCGAGACTCTACCTTACCGTCCCCTCACCAACTACCTATCGGCGTGGTCTGCCATCACCACAGACCGATGGGTTTTAACCATCTTAGACTCTGGCTACGCGATCGAGTTCAAGAAATGCCCTACTGTCGGACGGGTCCGCGTCACCGATCCGTCCCCACCGCTCCAGGAGGAACTATCAGCTCTCCTAGAGAAGGGCGCCATAGAACCGGTTGCAGCGTCGGAGTCTCACGAAGGGTTCTTCTCCCGCTACTTCCTCGTGGACAAAAAAGACGGGGGGGGGGCACGTCCAATCCTGGACCTCCGTCTCCTCAACAAGCACATTGACGCGAGGAAGTTCCGGATGGTAACTCTTCACTCCATCCTCCCACTGATCAACCACGGGGACTGGTTTACCGTCATCGACCTGAAGGATGCCTACTTCCACGTATCCATCAGGAGGGAACACCGCTGCTTCCTACGCTTCCAGGTCGGCGGCGACATCTACCAGTACACATGTCTACCCTTCGGCCTCTCCACCGCTCCGAGGGTATTCACGAAGTGCATGGTGCCGGTGGCTGCTCATCTTCGGCTGCAAGGCGTCCAAGTGTTCCCGTACATAGACGACTGGTTGGTCTGCTCCCCAACCCAACAGAAAGCCAAGGACGATGTTGCCCATTGCCTGGCCCTTATGCAGAGTCTCGGTCTACGGGTCAACTACAAGAAGTCCCAGTTGACCCCCACTCAAAGAATAGACTACATCGGAGCCATATTGGACTCTCTGGCTCTAAGAGCCTACGCTCCGCCCAAACGTCTGCTCGGTGGTGGCACGGATCCAGGGCAGGCGTCGGGTCCGTGCGAGGGACGCCCTCCGCTTGCTAGGACTCATGGCGTCGACCACGGCAGTGATCTCACACGCCAAACTAAAGATGCGATCGCTCCAGTCGTGGCTCCTCGCATCCTTCGACAGCACCCACGACGACCTCGGGAAGTGGCTCACACCAACTCCCGAGCTGCAAGACCAGTTGAACTGGTGGACAATGGACAGCAATGTGGCCGCGGGGAGACTCTTCACCCTTCCCGCACCATCCGTCCAAGTCACCACCGACGCGAGCACACACGGATGGGGTGCGTGCTGCCTCGGGTTACGAGTCCACGGCGTCTGGACGCCCGCGGAAGCCAACCACCACATCAACTTCCTCGAACTGTTGGCGGTGTGGAAGGCGATGAGGTCCTTCAGACTATCAATAGCGGGCCGTGTGGTGCAGATCGCCTCGGACAACACCACGACCCTAGCCTACCTCTCCCTCCTTCACTTGACTGTCCAGATTTGGGAGTGGTGCCTGAAGGTACACGTGTTCCCCATAGGTGTCCACATCCAGGGCACCCTGAACTCCGATGCGGACTCCCTGAGCCGCAAAGGGACGGCGATGCACGAGTGGGAACTAGACGGATCGGTGTTCGACCGTCTGTGCCGACGGTGGGGCACTCCGAACCTAGACGTCTTCGCGACACAGGCCAACACCAAGTGCCACCATTACTGCTTCCGAGCGGGGGATCGGCCACGGATCGGAGGGCGATGCCTTTATGGTGCCGTGGCACCAGGAACTACTGTACATGTTTCCACCGATCCCTCTCATCCAATGGGTCCTGGTACGGATCCGTGCGGAGAACGCCTGGGCCATCCTGATTGCCCCGTCCTGGCCGCGCCAGCCGTGGTTCCCGCTGCTCCAAACCCTGGCTTGCGACCGCCTTCGCCTACCCACTGATCCGAATCTCCTCCGCATGGAGGACGGTCGGATCCTCCACTCGGATCTGCCGAGCCTACACCTGACTTATCCGCCCGACCTAACACGGATCCTTGAACTATCAAGGAAACCTTCCACGTGAAAGTCCTATGATGCCAAGTACCGTCGCTTCCTGGACTTTCTGGTATCCAGCGACCGTACCGTGGACTCAGCATCCCTGCAGGACGTCATGTCCTACCTCCTGCACCTGGCCGAGTCAGGATCTGCACACTCATCCTTAAAGGTCCACTTGGCTGCGGTGGTGGCCAAGGCCCCACCTTCATCAGTATTGTCCTCCGCTTTCAGAGACAAGACTGTTAAAAGATTCCTCCAGGGACTGCGTAATGCCTACCCTCCAGTAAAGATACCACCTCCTCAGTGGTCCCTCACTGCTGTGCTCACCGCGCTTACGAAGGCGCCCTTTGAGCCCATGGCTACAGTGGACATTAAGTTTGTTTCTTACAAAACTGCCTTTCTCGTAGCCATCACCTCTGCCCGGAGGGCAGGAGAACTGGCAGCCCTGCGGTCTGACCCTCTTTTTCTCAAGTTCTACCCCGATAGGGTAGTATTGCACCCGGACCTGGCCTTTCTGCCCAAAGTCCTGACTGAATTCCACCTGGCCCAGTCCATCACGCTTCCAGCATTCTTCCTGAATCCTTCGTCTGCACAAGAGAGAGTGTGGCATTCGCTGGATGTCAGGAGGGCCTTGCTGTTCTACACACAAAGGACTGCGTCCTTCAGGAGAGCCAAGCAACTGTTTGTAGCCTATGGTGGCAAGTCCAAGGGACACTCTCCGTCTGCCCAGAGACTTTCCAAGTGGATCTCAAGCACCATCTACCTGGCCTATGAGATGTCGTCCTTGCCACCACCTCCCCATGTCCGGGCACATTCCACCAGGACATTGGCTTCCTCCACTGCGTTCCTGGAGGGCATCCCAATGGAGGACATCTGTAAGGCTGCTACCTGGTCCAGATCCTCCACCTTCATCACCCACTATCGGGTTGACACAAGGTCTGCTCCCGACGTCAGACGGGGCAGGTCCATCCTGACGGCTGGTCTCCGATCCTCTTCGTTGATGACCGCCCATCCATGATGCCATCGCGCTCTCCTACATCTCAGGACGCCGGCTGCCCACCATCCAAGTAAGTGAGCTTGTTAGTCACCCATCAGTGTGCATCCCCAAACAACACGAAGGAGAAGGACAGGTTTCACTTACCAGTAACTGTCGTTCTCCGAGTATGTTGTTTGGGGATTCACACGACCCAACCCTACCTCCTCTCAAGGCTGCCGGCCTGAGATGGCCTTATGCTTCGCAGGCAGCTCTAGTATCAAACTGAGGGGAGAGCGCGAAATGGCGCCAGAAGGGGTTGGGCATGGTGGGCGGTCCCGCATTTAAAACTATTTATCCAATCAGCTTTCCAGCTCCGCTCAGGATTCAGCGCAGGCGCAGAACCCATCAGTGTGAATCCCCAAACAACATACTCGGAGAACGACAGTTACTGGTAAGTGAAACCTGTCCTTAGCTGCCTTTGCCAAGATCAGAATCACCATGCAAGGTCTGGTTGCTGTTAGACTTGCTGGTGCCTCTTTTGTTTCACTTTTCTTGTACTCACTAGCCTCTCCATGCTCCACCTTACCGTATTCCACCTAGCAAGCAACTCAGGAATGCAACATTTTGAATTCCTGAATGCAGGGATGTCATTGTAGACTGAGTAAGGAGAAACAATGCAATAATGCAGCATTACTAGATGTGTTACATGGCATGCATTCAAAATCCTTACATTCAAATTCTGAGAGACAATAGCATTATGTCAGTTCGCAAGTCAGATGATTGTGCTACACTGAGAACTCCAGGTACCACTTCAAGGCAGTATCCAGCTCCACATCTAGATTTGTCTGGATGGATGATAACCTAGATGAGAAATGATAATGCAACTTAGTACGGGGGGAAACATGCTGTTTGGATTCTTGGATGGAAATGAGCAAGCGAATGGTATCAGTATGAGAAAGAATAGCCGGCACAGATGTATGCAATGATTTGGAAATGATACATCAGGACAGGTGGCATTGCAAAACATCAGGACTTTCTTTAATGCAGAGGTGCAACTGGCCCCCTACCTGTGACCCATGGGCCAGATGCGGCCAGTGACACCATTTCATGTGGTCCACCACCACACCCGGAAGTGCCATGTGGTGGAGGAAGGGCAAAGTGGCCATCCAGTCCCCGAAGCTGTCTGAGGGACCGTGACCCAGCCCCCGGCTTTAAAAGGTTGAGAACTCATGTTCTACAGCAATATGTGGGACATGTTTACCAGATCCCTTGGCAAACAAATATTTTTGGGAAGTGTTCCTTAGAGGTAGACACAATGCATTATCTGTACTTTTAATTGTCCCTATTTGTCACAGTGTTAGAATGACTGAAATGAAATGGATTATTCATTATTTATTATTATTTATTTGTTAGTTTAAATTTATATTGCCGCCCACTCGCCGTGGCGACTCAGGGCGGCTTACAAATAATACATTACATTGGAATACAATATGTTGGTGTGGGCTCAGGGGGAGGGGCAGCGAAGTCCTCAACCTGCCCTGGCTTCTTGTTCCCCTGGCAGTTGAAATGCATTGAACCTACATTGCTTTTACTATAAGTTAACATACAGTAATAACCCCGGATAACGCTAGTACCGGATAGCGCTAAAACCGCATAACGTTACAAGATTTTCGGAAAAATCTTGTATCAAATAACGCGATTTTTAGCGTTATCCGATACAGTCGTTCTTAGCAGCAGGGTGGCTGAAAAGCTGAACGGGGTTCTCCGTTCAGCTTCCCAGCCACCTTGCAGCTACGGAGGCAGGGGTGGGGAGGCTGGAAAGCTGATGGGGGGTTCCCCCGTCGGCTTCCCCAGCCACCCCACAGCTGTGGAGGCAAGGGCAGGTGGCTAGGGAAGCCGACAGGGAGTCCCCGTCAGCTTCCCCAGCCACCCTGCAGCTGTAGATCGGGTCCTCTGATATCTCTGGAGCAGGCAGGGGACACGATCCAAGCTGTTTCTGGGCTTCCCTGACGTCCTCAGCCAGTGCAGCAAGCCAAAACATCAGGGTTCGGATCCCGACATTCTAGCTTGCTGCACTGGCAGAGGATGTCGGGGAAGCCCAGAAACAGCTTGGATCGGGTCTCCCCACCTCCCTGAACCCGGCGGGGGTGTCAGAGACCCCAAAATTGGTAAAAAAAAGGACCTTTTTTAAAAAAAACCAATTTTGGGGTCTCTGACCCCCCCCCCCCGGGTCCAGGGAGGTGGGGAGACCCGATCCAAGCTGTTTCTGGGCTTCCCCGACGTCTTCAGCCAGTCCAGCAAGCCAAAACGTCAGGGTTCAAATCCCAACATTCTGGCTTGCTGCAGCCTCCAGGGAAACAGGGCTTTTTTTAACATTGTGTGATCAATGCATCGCACAACGTTAAAAACCGGATAACGACGAGACTTATGGAACCAAGTCTCAACGTTATCCTGGGTACTAGTGTACCTGCTAATTAGATAACTTGTATGAATGGGTGTTTTATAAAAAGAAACTGCTCTGTAATTGTGTGTTCAAAATGTTGGATTTTGTAAACACAACTTTTTGAGTATACTTGGCTATCTTGATGAATGTTAGCAATGGTAATTGCATGCTTCTCCTTGTTTTGTAAGAGATTGCCAGTAGCCTAATGCGATTTTTGTCCCCATCAGATTGCAATCCCCTTCGTTCTTGTGTCATGTGCTTTTGAAGCAGTTCAAGTCACAACCCAGCTATCATCTAAAAGGTATAGTAAGTGCTTTTGTGGAAGAAACCATTGCTTTGAGCATTCACTCTGCAGGACACAAGTTAAACAGTCTGCTGTTATTTTGTAAATGACTATTATACAATATGTAAAAACCAATCTTTATTTACTATGAGGAGAATACATGATTCTGAAAGCTTTGATCCTTAGTAAGTTGTTAATTGCCTACGGTAAATGAAATTCCTAGTCCCAGTTAGAATAGATCCTTAGAATCGGTGGGTCTTGTGGGGCTGCAGCGGCTCAGTGGTTAAGAAGCTTGCCTTGTTCACTGGAAGGTCAGCTAGTCAGCAGCTCAAGACCCCGAGTCCTGCCTGACGGAATAAGCGCCTGTCTCTGTCCCAGATCCTGCCAACCTAGAAGATTGAAAGCAAGAAATTGCAAGTAGGTAAATAGGGACCACTTCAGTGGGAAAAGATCTTGGGAGCATGAGAGGAGCCTCATTTGGGCATCCCCTGAGCAGAGTTTCTCCAGCAAAAATCCTTCCAACCCAGAATAATTTCTGACACAAAATTATTATGATTATTGGATCTTGTGTTGATATAATCAGTAACAGTTTGAATAGGTCTGGTCCCGTTGTGACTAAGACATTGATTTAAGGACATATATTTTAGAAGTGAGATGGCAGAAGGACCAGCCCATGTGATCCTGGAACAGACAGACATCTTATGCGACTCAGGGCGGTTTACAATCAGGGAAAAAACCCACAAAAACAAAACAACAACGCAAACATCTAAAATCCATTCCTCCTTTTGGCCAGAAGACGTTAGTCTTTTCCTTCCCTGGGCAGATAAGGCCCAGGATTAAGAAATGGAAGCTTCCATCTAAAAACCTTAAAACTTTTAAAAATTAAAAATTAAAATCTGAAAAAGATTAAAAACAGATTAAAAACACACCAGGTACTACAACTACTAATTTAAAAGTAGAAAAAGAGAGGGGCTCAGATCAACCAATGTGCTGGGGTCATTATACTTTCCATACCCCATCTCTGTCCTGCCAGCCATGTTTTTAGATTCTTCCTAAAGGGCAGCAACTCTGTCTGGAGATGTAGCTCAATTGGCAGGAGGTTCCATAGGGCCGGAGTGGACACAGAGAAGGCCCTCCTTCTTGTGCCAGAGAGATGTGCCTCCCTGGCCGATGGAACAACTAGGGAGCCTCTCCGGTCCGCTCTGGTGGGACGGGCAGATGTTCTTGGGGTGAGGAGGTATCTTTAGGGCAGAGTTTCTCAATGTGGGCCCCATGCCCCACAGGGGGATTTCAGTTCCCAGAAGCCTAAGTCAGTACACTTGCTGATCAGTGCTTTGGGGAATTGACTTAGGCTTCTGGGAACTGAAGTCCAAAAACCAAAGGTTGGGAAACACTGCTCTAGAGCACACTAGATCAGGGTTTTCCAACCTTTGTGTTTTGGACTTCAATTCCCAGAAGCCTAAGCCAATTCCCCCAAGCACTGATCAGCCAATGTACTGATTGAGGCTTCTAGGAAATGAAGTCCCCCTGTGGGGTGTGGGCCCCATGTTGGGGAACACTGTACTAGACCAACAATTAATATAGTTGTTTGGGTCATAGGATGCTCTTGATTTCTTCTTCTACAGCAAAGGAAGCTTCTCAGATCATGCTTTTCCATGTATAGACTTGTCAACACATGATTTTGGACAGATTGTTCTTCATGTGGTAATAATTACTGCTGGATAGGAGTGAATTAGGCCACAGATCTGATAGTTACTGCAGTCCAATCAAGGCTATCACTAGTGGTGCCTGTAAAACTTAATGTTCTCTATCTGCTGAACATTGTAGCATAGCACTATCTATACAAAATAAAGGCTAAGTTTACAGATGGTCTTATGCTTAATGACGGTTGTGCTGCCGCGACTGCTAATGGTCCTGAGTGTAATGTGAATTCATAAAGAATGAGAATTCTTGCAGTGATTTTCATCTGTCCTCTTGGTTGATATTCCTCGCTCTGTGGGATCATCACCAAATGTTTTGACAGTAATTTCAACAATGTGACAACGTCCTGTTGTGCATCCGTTTTGCAAAAGCAAATAGGCTTGTAAACTAGCTTTGTCACATTTTAATGATGTTGGGAGGTATTGTTAATTTACTAGGGTTTATGCTTGTTAATATGAGCAGTTTCCATGTCTCTTTTTCTCAGAGGGAGATAATTTGCTAGAAGCCACTGTTGAGATTCTGTTCAGTTGCCATGCCATAGCCCATTTAAATGAAATTTCACACTGTAACTAATCATGCTTTCATAATTATAATTCTTCAAAATTAAATGATTGTTACAGTTAATGACCCATCCTGTCTTCCTGCGACTAGGTCAGCTGTTTGCAGCATTATCTGAATGCAAGTTTCTGACAAAACCAGTCATTAGTGATTTAAAACAGTATCCACATGGCATAATATTTCATTTGCTTAAAGGAAAGAGAAAGATAATGAAATAACCTCCGATGTTTCTTTAGCCTAGAGCTGGCAGATCTCTCAGTCCTTAAAGACCTTTGCTGCCATTTGTCAAGGACAACAACATCCTTTGCCACTCTTGCTAGAGATATTCCACATCCTGATATGGTCACATCTTGGTCACATCCCTTAACTGTCATTGCCCACTGAAGGTTAGATGTGTGCATTAAGGCAGATGAATCTTTTGGCCACAATATGCTATCTTTCTATATTGCTGTGACTAATCTTCCTCTCGTAAGTGAGCTGACCAAGTCACCTTTATGTGTGAGTCATAGAGATCATGAGGCAGAAAGACACAGGTTTCATAGCTGCTTATTCTTCTGTTTGTATCAGCATAGGCAAAGGCAAGTTGTGTTAAATACTTCTCATGCAGGGTTTCAGACTTTGTGAAATCCCCATTGTTTGGAAAGCTATACTTATTAAATATGTGTATTTTCTGTAACAGGGAACAGAGTGCTTCTGAATAGAACATTACTAGTAGTGGTATGTGTGCATAAGTTGCTCATGCACTCCATTACCCACAACATATTTTGCACAATAATAATGATTTTGTGTCAGAAATCAATCTGGATTGAAAGGATTTTTGCGGAAGAAACTCCACTCAGGGAACGGCCAAATGAGGCTTCTTTCATTTCCCCAAGAGCTCAATCCATCAATGATCAGTTAATATGCAGATGTGGCTGCCTGCATTTGGGAATTTATATACAGCAACCTGAAGGAAGGAAGAAACTAAGGGATTTATGAGACAAGCAAAGCTAGTTACATTTAATAAAGGTAAAGGTCGCGCTTGCTCGAAAGCCAGTTGTATCTGACCCTAGGGTTCAGTGCTCGTCTCTGTTTATAGCCAAAGAGCTAGCACTGACTGTGTTTGCAGCTGTTTCCATGGACATGTGGCAGGCATGACTAGAGTGCACAGAACGCTGTTTACTTTCCCATCAAAGTGGTACCTTGCAATTTCCTGCTTTTTGTTTTGTTTTAAATTCTTTATTTATAAATTTTCAATAAAAAAAAGACAATAACAAAACAGACATATAATACAGAAAAAGAAAGAAAAAAAAGTTTCACAGAAATACTACAATTGATATGCTTACAAAAAATAGTTCACCTCTGTGCTATATACAATGTCCAGGAGGGTTATATCCATTTAGATTTTCCAAAAATTAATTTGTTCTGGTACAGGGTTAACTCCTTTGTTTTCAACAAGCACATATTCCACAAATTTCCTCCAGATTCCCCAAAATCCGTTTAATTGAACTATGCCTTTCTTAACATTTAATTCCCATGTCAATTTATCATTAAGAGCTAATTCCCACATTTCCTTATACCAATCTTGTATATTCAATATCACGTTACTTTTCCAATTTTTTGCTATACATTGTCTTGATGCGGACAGCATCACAGCCATCAGCTCTTTACCATCATTACTTATCTTATATTTATCCACGTTTGTTGTTAGCGCCGTATCTGATCCCAATTCCAACCGCATATCCATTATATTTTCAATTTCTTTCTCAACTTTACCCCAAAATTCCGATACCACGTTACAATTCCACCACATATGTACATATGTCCCAGTTGAATACTTGCACCTCCAACATTTATCACTCATTTCCTTATTTATTTGATGCAGTCTAATTGGGGTCAGATACCATCTCCAAAGCATCTTGAAATTATGTTCTTTTACTCTTACAGACATAGTTCTCATTATTCTTTTTTTCCATTTTCTATTCCAACTCTCTTCCGAAATTGTCTTATTCAAATCTTGTTCCCAAATATTCCTTAAAACTTCCTGTATTTTCCCTCGTTTGTTCATTATCTTATAGATTTTGCTAACTATCCCTTTAATTCCCATGTTTCCTTTTCTTATTTCAACCAAGAGTTTTTCAAAAGTTGTAAGTTGTCTATCTAAATCATTATAAGATAAGAATCTCTTATTCCAATTATTTATCTGGAGAATCTGAAACCAATTTAATCTCAATTGTAAAAAAAGTGCCTTTCTTTTCTCTAAATCTCTACAAATCTTCAGCCAGTCTTTTAACAGAGAAACCCCATTTTCTAATAAGATTGCCTTAAAATCTCTATCTAATTTAATTGGGAAGTTATTAAAATCTTCTAATTCTACAGTTGGTGAAATCCCTGGAATAAGATCTTCTCTTACTCCATTCCATTCTTCTATAGTTGTTTTTATCATCCTATTCTGTATCCCTTTATATTTTTTACCATCGATTTTACTTAAGAAAATAGCTTTACCCACTTGTGAAAAATCTCTCTTTTCAATTTTTTCCCATATCGATTCTTCCCTCATCAAAATTTTTACAACATTTCTTACTTGAAAAGCTCTGTAATAATTATGTATACTTGGAATTCCCAGTCCCCCTTCTTTCTGAGGTATATACCACAATTGTTTGGATATCCTTGCTCTTCGTTTCCCATTACAAAAATTATTTATAATTTTTTTGATATTCTTCCAATTCTTTATTATTATGTTTTATTGGTAGAACATCAAACAAGAAGTTTAATTTAGGCAATAACATCATTTTGCTTAAGGCTATCCGGCCGAACCATGATAGATTTAATTTGTTATATTGTGTTATTTTCCTTTCAATATCTTTCTTTTGTTTTAGATAATTTAACTTTTTAAGTTCCCCAGTTTTGCTTGAAATCGTTATTCCCAAATATTTTAAATTAGATTTAACTTGTATCTTATATTTTTCTTTAATATTCTCTTGTTCCTCTTTTTCCCCGTTACAATATATCATTTCAGATTTTTCCCAATTTACTCTCAGGCCAGTTGTTTCTTCAAACGTTTTTAAATGCGAATATATTCTTTCCAATGCCTTCTTTGGTTGCTTTACAATTATAAGTGTATCGTCTGCATATAAATTTATTTTATTATCCTCTATTCCATTTATTTCCTCATCTTGACGAATTGCATTGGCTAAAAACTCCATAGCCATTATGAACAAAACTGGGGATAAAGGGCACCCTGACGGGTGCCTGCTTCCAATTTTATATCCTCTGTATATATATCATTAATTTTGACTCTGGCTGTTCCTTGTTGGTATAATTTTGTAATTACACTCTGAAATTTATTACCAAATCCATATAGACCGACCATTCCATGAATTGTAGCCCATTGTAATGAATCAAATGCTTTAAATATGTCAAGAGATAAAAATCCTACCTTCTCTTTTTTTCTTTCTGTAGAATCTAACAGGTCCAACACTCTTCTCACCAAATCTGACATATATCTATTTCTCACGAATCCTGCTTGGTCTTTATTAATGTATTCATCTATGAAGCTACCCAATCGCTTGGCCAATATTGTAGTAAAATTTTTTGCATCTTGATTAATTAATGAGATCGGCCTGTATGATTCTACTTTCTCCAGATCTTTTCCTGGTTTAGGAATTAAAGTAATGATCGATCTATTCCATGAACTTGGTATTGGCTCACCTTCCAAAATTTTATTAAATAATTTGCATAGCTTTGGAACAATCACTTCCTTAAATTCCTTATAAAATTCGGCCGGTCTTCTCCTGGTGCTTTATTTATTTTCCTGCTTTTCAACTGCTAGCTTGGCAGGAGCTGGGACAGAGACAGGAGCTCACTCAATCGTGCAGTACTCAGGTCGCGAACTGCTGACCTGCCAACCTTCCAGTCATCAAGTTCAGCATCTTAACCACTAAGCCATTGCAGTCCCTAGTTACATTTACTAATGTTAAAATATAAGGAAACAGGCATCTTTTCAACAATTTAAACAGGGCATAGAATTCAATTTAAGATTAACAAAAGTTTTGATATTCTGATGCTTCGCACAGAAGGTGAAAAGTCTTGATGCATGACACTAAAAAATATCTAAAGAGAACAACTGTTACCTGTAAAATGTGTTTTATTATATTATTGGAATTTAATGAAATTTTCTTCCAGTACTGATGAACTATGAGTTATGGTCTTCCTCTCTCTCCCTCTCCCCAGGCTTTTCCTCATTGTACTTGTGATTTCAGACATTATGGCTTTGGTAAGCTACTGTTGGACATTCTTTACAAATAAGATCAAAACCCAGGGAGCGTTGCTAATTCAATCAAGAGATAGCTGAATTAGTTTCAGACTTCAAAGTTTATGGAACTGGGGCACAAACTGCAGATAGAAACACACACACACACCCATTACTCCACAGTCCTTGGTATATCATCTAATGAATGCATCAGAAGAGACATAGTCTTTATTACTCCATTTCTTTCACTGAGCTATTTTTAAGTTAACATGGCTAGGTTTTCATTTGTTTCATACTGAATGGTCAAAATGGTGAATGAAAAGGAATGCCAGATGCACCTGAATGCTTGGTTTATGGTAATTTTTCATTCTTTTGTTCCTTGCCTTCAAAACAAAAAAGAAGGGTGGCAAGTCATGTTCTTCCCTCATTTTCTTTCAAACAATATATCAGCATTGTCAATTAAGAGTTTGGGGAGGGGAAGAAATGCATGTTGTAATTTCAGGATTAAGAATTATTAAGTGACCTTCTTGATAAATGAAACATATTACACAGTTCCCACCATCCAGGCTCATTCACAGACCGTAGTCTATGTACACATCATGACATGGCTTGAAGCAATATGTCTTCAAAGCGCTACAAGAACAGATTTTATTATTTTGTGATTTCCTAGCTTTCACTGTTCCTATAGGAGCCATTTGAAGTGACAACATCTTCTGCTTTTGTTAAGTCAATCCTAGAGTTTATGCTATAGAATAAATTTATAGTACTAGGCATCAGAGACTGTCGTCATTTTAATTACAATAGTCACCAGACGGAACTTTTTAAAACAAAAATGGTTCTTTCTGGTTCCAATCTGTTCAGTCATAATCTTTAAAATAAATACATAACTTGCAAAAATAGCTTTGGAGTTCTTTGATTTGAATCAGTTACCACACACAGGTAAATAATATTTGCAGCCCCATCCCCCCAAAAAACCACCTTGCTCAATTCAGAGATATGTGTGTACCATACATCCTCACTTCAGAAAGGGGTATTTTCAGGTTACTGTTTAAATAATAATAAAAGAGCCTAGGCAAACATTCAGGAGTTGAATGACAACTCTGTAGTCCTGAGTTTGAAGTTTGGCAAGTAAATTAGATTTACTTCTGAGGTGGCATTCACAGGGCGGAAATGTTAACTGTATATATCCTGTTATCTTTCTGGCTTCCTAAGTACTCACTTATATTCTGTATTGTAAATTACCATGAGCGGTTTGGACTGTACCTTACACTGGCCATAATGGTTATTCCTTAAGACACTGTGTAGAAATTTATATTAGTAATGTCACTTAGATTTGACTGAGCTATTTGCAACTGAATGTGAGAGAAAATGAATTGCCTAAAGCAGGGGTTCCCAACCTATGGCCTGTGGGCCTAATCTGGCCCACAGTGCCAATTAATCCAGCCTGTGTCACCAATTAATCTGGCCCATGGTGGGAACCTAGGCACCACCAGAGGCTCCCCCCACCACTATACGTGCCAAAACACGGTGAAAAAAATCCAAAAATGGAGCAAAAATGCTCCACACACCCTCCTGCCACCATGGGAAGCGGCGAAGGCTGCTAAAGCAGCTGAAAAAGCACGGAGGGTGCAGTTGCACCCTCCGTGGAAAACAGCACCCGGAAGAACCACGCCTCTGGCCCGTGTAGTTGTGTGTTGGGGGTAGATCTGGCCCATAGCGGGAAAACCTTGGGAAACCCTGGCCTAAAATCTCTAAGTGAACCAAATTTTATGTTAAGAAGAAACATGACTGCCACCAGGATCAGCAAACACATTGTTTTCTTGTGTTAAACTAGCAAAAGATGTATGTTACCATCCCTTGTCATGGCTGCAAGCAATGAAATTGGAGTCCACCATTGTTCTGCAGAACATAGTTTGGGAAACGCTGCTCTAGACATTGGGAGAAAAGTGCAGGACTAGTTGTAATATCAGGCCTGGTCCAACATATTCATGCAGCTTAACAGAAATGTGAACATAGCTCCCTCATTTTCTGGCCTCTTAGTTACTTTTTTCTTGGCCTGTTTGTTATTCAGTTAAAGATTATCCGGTGAAATCTGGGCATCTTTTGCTTCCTTAAAGCATTCAAATGCCCTGAATGAGCAGCTTGGAACAGACATCTGAGCTTTGTAATTCTCATTGTGAAATATTTATTTATTTTGAGTTCTTGTCCCCTTTTCCCACAGCACTTCTTCTTTTTGGTTAAAGATTATGGAAGCTGGCTTGACATTGGAACAAGGTACATGTTGTTCCCACTTTTAAAACTTCTTCCTTTTTGGTGATTCATTGAAATGTGTAGCTTATAAACCCATCATTTCTCTTAATATGTCTCCTGAAGCCCTCTTCAATAAAATACTGTTTCCTGTTACTTCCCTATTCAGGGAAATATTTCAGTGACATATTCTAGTGATATATCAATTATAATTTTTAAATTTCATTTTTATTTCTTGCCTCGTAACAGTTCTATGGCAAGTAAACATTGACTGAAATCCTGTTTCATAGGTTCAAATGGACCTACTCAAGTTGCAACTTTTTAAAATTGTGTCAGAAGCACACAAAGGTGCTTTCTGAGTTGAAAGGATTTTTGCTGGAGGAACTCCTCTAAGGGGATGCGTGAATGAGGCTCCTTTCATGTCCCCAAGATCTTTTCCCACCAAAGTGGTCCCTATTTATCTACTTGCAATTTCGTGCTTTCAAACTGCTAGGTTGGCAGGAGGTGGGACAGCGATGGGTGCTCATTCCATCATGCAGTACTCTGGCCTTGAACTGCTGACTTGCCGACCTTTCAGCTAACAAGGCGAGCTTCTTAACCACTGAGCTACCGCAGTCCTGCGTTGCAACTTATTTTGGTATAATGTTAGAATTGGGGTAGATCCATTTTAACCAAGGGAACTCAGATAGGATTAGAAAATCCCTACTGATTCAGTGGGCCTACTCTACTTTGACTTACTATCATAACTCACCAGGTTCAGGGAGTCCCACTCTAACCATTGAGCCACACTACCATGTTGATCCTAGTGTAAGCGAGACCAGGAGAACTAAATATGATGATGGCTAGGTAATCTGTCTGGCCTAGATACCTCCCAGCACTCTAGTCTAACTTGACTAAGCAGCATGCCAGGGAGTTTCAAAAATCCACAAAGTTAGGCAATTGAACTCTTTACGTCAACCCTGCAAGGTAAAACTGACACCACACTCACAAAACACCACAAGTTTCCAGTAGCTGGTCAAGGCAAGGACTGGGTTTGAATACCACAAACCTACGCCAAATTCCAGACAGATGAATGGGGATTTTATTAAAGATATTAAAGACAAAAATGCCAAAGAAAGTTCTAAAAGTCTTTAAAAGTTTTCCAAAGACACTTTGTAGTAAACAATCAAAATGTGAGACAAAGGTTGCAGCAGTTAATAGAAACCTAAGAAAGAAAGCTAACTAAGTTACCCAATACTCGGGAAGATCTTGGAGCATACAAATGCATCTCTCTTGCCACAACATAACAGGACAACAACTGAGCATTGCATTTCATAATAGATGGACTACGGGAACAAAAGTCGTTCCTGAACCTTTAAATTACATATTCTGGATCATTTGAAACGTTCTGTCAATCAGATGTCAAGCTCCCTCAAACATTCATGAAGATGAGAGCACTTTCTGACCTCTTACCTCACCCACCTGAAACATCTTTCCAATTAACTCAGAACTAGGGAACAAGCCAACTTGCCCTTGAAGACCTCTCACAGCAGAGATTGCGTTGCAAGTGTTACTCCTTACTTATTACTGGCAAACATTGCCTCCCACACCAGCCAGGCATTCTCAGGTATTGACTGAAATGCCTGAATTTACCAGAAGAGTGCCAGGTCCCATGTTATCTGATTTCTCAGATTCTTCACAGTAAGTAATAGGAGTTCAGCCTTTGTATGCTATTCTGATCCGCCTAGGCCAGTGATGGCGAACCTTTTAGAGACCAAGTGCCCAAACTCAACAGGCTGCCATCTGCGCTGCCCTCTCATGATGCATGTGAGCCTCCCACCTTGCCCCAGACAGGGGAGGGAGGAAGGACTCCCATTGGGCTGCTGGGCAGAGGACGGGGTGAACTCTGTGCTGGGGGAAGGAAAGAAGCACTCCCATTGGGCTGCTGGGCAGAGGGGCAGGACAAACTCTGTGCTGGGGCGATGGTGCATGTGCTCACAGAGAGGGCTCTGAGTGCCTTCTGGCAAACGTGCCATAGGTTCGTGACCAGTGGCCTAGGCTCTTCTGCATCTCTTCCTCACCAGCCATGATTCTCAGTTACTGTCTTTATGCACTGCATTATTCATAGTACAGAAGAAATTGGCTTTCCAAAGCAAAATAAAAACCTGTCAATCTATCAGCCTATCTTATATGAACTGTTCTGATGGTTCAGTAAATGTCCTTCCTACAATCATGCAGCTGTCTTTTCTAGATTCCACTGCAACCATTTGTGCTTTCCTCAGCCAGGAGTAGAGGTTGGATAGGATCCTGATCTGAGACAGGCTGGTCCCAAGGGACTAACAATATGGGCCTACAAGTTGTTGTTATGTGCCATCTTGTCCTCTCCAACTTATGGTGAGCCTATGAATGAGAGATCTTCAAAATGACCTGTCCTCAACAGCCCTGCTCAACTCTCATAAATTCAAACCTATGGCTTTTCTCACATTTGGTCTTCCTATTCTCTTGCTTCACTCAACCTTTCCCAGCATATTTTCATTCCCAAAGAATCTTGCCTTCTCATGCTGTGCCCAGAGTAGGACAGCCGCAGCTTCATCATTTCTGTCTCCTAGGCCTACAAGAGAGTCAGATAAATCAGGTGCAGGAGATTCAAAGCCAGAGTCCAATACCAACCAGTGTGCTTAAGAAACATTGTCAATCCAGCGCAGAATATCATAGGCAGCCGGGGAGGAGCAGTGAGCATCAAGATACACAGAAGGCAAGATCAGAAGCAACCAGACAAGTTCTCTCCAGCAAAACTCCCACTCAGAGCCACAGGTGATATAGTCAAGGCTGTTAGAATCCAACACAACAGCTGAGCTGCAGTCGTTTACTTATGTGGGATTCCTGATACAGGAGGCTAGTTATCTTTCAAGGAATACAGCTTTGAATCAGTGGTGGGCATCAGCAGGTTCGCACCAGTTTGCCAGAACCAGTAGCAGAAATTCTGGCTGGCCATGTCCATCCAAGTTTTGAAATAAAGTAGTCCTAATTCAGGTGGCCACGCCCACCATGCCATGCCCACAGAGTAGGTAGTAAAAATGTTTGGAGCCCACCACTGCTATGAAAGTATTCCTATATAGAGAGGGAGAGGATTTGGTATTTTCACGAAACTTAAAATCATCATGTGAGTAAGCC
This sequence comes from Furcifer pardalis, assembly GCA_030440675.1. Taxonomy (NCBI): domain Eukaryota; kingdom Metazoa; phylum Chordata; class Lepidosauria; order Squamata; family Chamaeleonidae; genus Furcifer; species Furcifer pardalis. Next base: position 126,886,794 of record CP126891.1, read on the forward strand.
CTGTCCTTATGCATATGTCCACATGTTCTTTCCAGTTTTTCTCATGTATCCAGTGCCTCCCAACCTCACATACTTTTTTAACCAATTTGATAGCCACTGATTTACGTCAGTGGCGTCGCGCTGGCTTCCGCTGCTCAGGCCGAAGACCAAACTCGCCGCCCCCTCCATCTAGGCTCGCCGCAGCCGCCCCCACCCAGTTAACCCTTCGCTACCTTTTCCAAGGCCCCCGGGGCTGGATCTCTTGTAGAGCCCTGCCTGCCCGCCGTTCCCCTGGGCGGCGACTGAGAAGGAGGGTGTTTTGGGGTCTCGCCAAGGCCGGCAGATGAATCTGGAGCAACTCCGGAGCCAAAGTGACGGGCCGGAGGGACGAGAGAGAGGGAAGCCGAGGGGGCGGGATGGGGGAAACGGGCAGGCAGGCAGGCAGCTTGCCCCAGCAGGGAGAGCCCCTGATGGCTAGCTGGGTGGGTGGGCAGGCGGGTGGAGGTGAGCAGCGCGTGCGCGCAGGGCGCCCATCAGGGAGGCGGCAGAGGAGGCAGAGCAAGGGCAGCCACAGCCGGCAGGAGGTAAAGAGGGGGCGGCCTGGCTGCCGGCGCAGCAAAAGGGCCGCCTTCTGCCTGGGAAGTCCTGCTCCCTAAGCCCAGGCAGAGGGAGGCCAAAGCAGTGGGGACATTTTGCCGTCCCCTGAAAGCCACTGCCCGGGGCATCCGCCCCCGTGCCCTCCATGCTACGCCACTGATTTACATACATTCTTATTGGCCTTCAGACAAAATGAAGTTGTATATTACTGCGCAGGGACTGCGGTGGCTTAGTGGTTAAAACACTGAACTTGACGACTGGAAGGTTAGCAAGTCAGCAGTTCGAGACCCGAGTACTGCACAACGGAGTGAGCTTCTGTCTCTGTCCCAGCTTCTGCCAACCTAGCAGTTTGAAAGCAAGACATTGCAACTAGATAAATAGGTACTACTTCGGTGTGAAGGTAAACAGCGTTCTGTGTCCCCTGGTGTCTAGGCATGCTTGCCACACGTCCACAGAAACATCTGAAAACGCAGACTTCGCTAGCTCTTTGGCTGTAAACAGAGACAAGCGCTGAACCCTAGACTCAGATATGACTGGCTTTCGAGCAAGGGTCACCTGTTACTGTAACCTTGGACTTAGTCAGTCGTATAAGATAATGGTGTAAGAATATCAAATTTTGCCAAGCTGTTATGACTAGATAATGCCTTTTTTCCCAAGAAACATCACTTTTTGTTTCCTTTTAAAATTATTCTGCAATTTCTGCATGAAAACTAATTTCTCAAGCAGAGCTGCCTGCAGGCATTCTGGTTCTGGTTGCTGATAGCCTCAGATATATTGGCAGGCTGCCACTACGTGATAGCAAATTGAGTAAGAATTGCTTTTAATTGTATTCTGTTTGTGGCATTATGTCTTTTCCTCCTTGGCATTTTTGCTGAATAGTCTTCCACATCATAGTTCCACATGTTAAGGGATTAAAAATGCATCACACCTATATTCCTCTCACCGTATCTGGGGTTTTTTTACTTCCCAAAGCTTTACATGCAGTTCATATATGCTTGTGCTTATATTTGGACAACATCCACATGACAGGGTAAATAACATCTGTAAATGAACCCTCACAGATTAAATATTGTTAGTTGAATCTTTGTGTCTCCCCAGCAAATTCTAAAAGCAGTGTCTTTCACAAGACTTTGTTCCTGCATTTAAGCTGTAAATTTTCATAGATGAGGTATAAATGAAATTAACCTCTTACATAGCTGTATAATGGTGTGTTTCTAAGTTGAAGCGATGGAAACACCTCATACAAAGCAAATTCATTAATTTATGTGTTTATTTTCTTATGTTGAATTTAAGATTTGAGGCACATGGCACTTGCCAAGTCTACAGCCTGCCTGTTCAGGAATTAGAAGAGGTTCATTTTTAGGGGCCAGGCAATTTAATATAATTCATTCAAACACTTTGTATAACTGACATAATAGAGAGATTGACCTGTAGTTTTGGAGATCTGATAGTTCTTTGCCTAGTTTCAGTACACAGTAAAACCTCGCATACCCTCATTTTGGTAAGATGGTCACTTACAATGGTGGGCATTAGATGGGCACTCAGAGCACTAGTCGCTTATTGTAAGGGAAATCATCTTCAGGCTGGGGCTGGAGCGCCACTGCGACCCTGGGCCATGCCCAATAGCCAGGGTTGTGTTGTTTTGGTGCCAGGACTTGGCTCTTGGGGAGGGGGCTGAACATCACCTCTCTGGTCAATCTGGCCAGCCTGGCCCCTGGACTGTTTGTGGCTGTCTGAAATGTTTGTGTCTTGAATGGTCGGTATTTTATTGCAAATGTTATTACGAATGTTTTTATTGTAATTTTATTGTATATTGTACTGTTGTGAGCCACCCTGAGTCACATGTGTGATTGGGTGGCATAGAAATAATAATAATAATAATAATAATAATAATAATAATAATAATAATAATAATAATAATAATTATTATTATTATTATTATTATTATTATTATTATTATTATTATTATTATTATTATTATTATTATTATTATTATTATTATTATTATTATTATTAGTGCCTTGCTTAGAGACTAACTCGCTTAAACAGCAGAATTTTCTCGGAATGGCCACCTTGCTTTACAACTAAAACCAACCAAAAACTCGCTTAACAATTAAATAAGGGTTCACAATCTCCCCCCCCCCCCAGTCATAATTGGTCACTTACAATGGTGTTTCGCTTAAAGAGCAAACATGCTTAAAGAGCAATCCCGTGGAATGCATTATGCTATTTAAGTGATGTACCACTGTAGTATTGGTCTGCTTGTCCAGCATTTACTGGGACTGTGGTGGCTTAGTGGTTAAGATGCTGAACTTGACAACTGGAAGATCGGCAGGTCGAGACCCAAGTACTGCACAACAGAGTGACCTTCTATCTCTGTTTTAGCTCCTGCCTAGCAGTTTGAAAGCACTGCACGACGGAGATGAGCACTGAACCCTAGAGTTGGATACAACTGGTTTTTGAGCAAGAGAGACCTTTATCTTTACCAGCATTTATTAAGAGTTGAAGGAGCCATTATTTTATGTTTTATCTCCATATGTTTAATTTGCTTGATCTGGATATTACTTAGTTCTGCTACTGTAAAATGTTTCTGCTTTAATCCTGAATTAATATAAGCAGTTTCCACATCATTCTATGTCCTGTATCCCTCTGGGGAACTCCATTCATAAGCTTTAATGAGCACGATGAAAGTACATTGTCCAGGCTCTCTTATGCAGCTTGAGTTGAATGGAAGGACATATGTTTTGCACAGATACACTCCCTCTTCTAGAATGTGATTATGTGCAAGTCCAAGTAGTTCTCTTCCTTTTCAGGTGCAAATATTGCAATTCCACTTCAAAAAGTAGGAATAGATTTTAAGAACTGAAATTACAATGCATAGACAAATCCTATTTTTTTTAATATACTGGGCAAGACAAGACAATTTTTTATGTCACTTGTCACCCTGCCTGAACATGGTCCCGTGCCATTTTGTTGGAAAAGTTATTTTGTTAAAATTACTGTTATTATATATTCTTTCTCCATTTCTTTCTATTACTTTGAGGGAAGATACATCCTTTAGAATGCCATTTAAATGTAATCTTTGAAAGTAAATAGGAAGTGTTAGCAATAGCAATTATACATGTACAATCCCATAACGCTTAGAATACTCTCTGGATGGTTCACAAGGTAATTCGCATTTTGCTTCCAACCAGTTGGGTTCTTGTTTTAGTGACCTTGGAAAGAGGACGAGCTGAGTCAACCTTAAACATGGCAGATTAAACTCAGATTATGAGCAGAGTTTTGACTGCACTGCAGCTTGAGCACTTTGCCATGGGGTTACTTACTACAACGGAACATTTCTTTCAACTAGCCTACAAATTATATTCATATTAATATAGTTGTGTTTTTTAGTAGTTCAACGTGGGGATCATCTCTGATATTTGTTGTCACTAGCACTTCTAACATGGTAACAGACTACTAGCTTTTTTTAGTGTAAAGCAAGCCCAAAACAGGAAAGCAGCTAGCAGTCCCTGCTGTTCCTAGTTAAGGGGTCATGGGTCGAAGACTTTCCCTTGAGATCCAACACTAAATTTCTGCCAGTGACAGTTGCGGGGGGAGAGGGGGAGATTCCTGTGTAATTAAGCTTAAACAGAAGCATCAAAATTTATTTTGCCAAGAGTGCATTGATTAGGGATATATGCAGTGATGGGATGCAACAGGTTCACACCAGTTCACCAGAACCGGTAGTAAATTTTCCCAGTGTCCCGGAGAACCGGTAGCAGCTTTCGGGGGAAACCACCTTTGGGGCTTACCTTTCCTCATCAATAAGCTACACCTGTGCTGTTCCAATTGCTGTTCCAATTAGAGAACCCTTAAGGAGGTACAGCTGTTTTACATTTACATTAAGGCATATTATCCTAGAGAACCAGTACGATGACCATATCCATTTTGCAACATGGTGCTGCCCAGGCACTTATACTAACAGGTAAGTGACGGGTTTGTGTTTGGGCTGGGTGGGTTGATTTGTGGTTTGGGTAGGTGGGTGTACTTTAATGTAATTTTTATTTATTTATTTATTTATTTTATTTACGGGTTTGTGTTGTGGGTGGGTGGGTGGTTTGAGAGGTGTGTGTGTGTGTGTGTTTATTTTTAGTTTATTTTTATTTGGCCCCGCCCATTATGTCATGATGTTAGCTCCACCCACACTGATGACATCACGGTGGAGTAGTAAAAATTTTGACAACCCTCCACTAGATATATGACATCTATGGAGGCTCTGTACTTCACATTCTTTAATATGCAGAGTACGTTTTGCTAAATGACCCCATTGTTGATATAATTACTGCAACCTTTCTATAATGTTGCACACCTACTCCCAATGCTTCCCTCCATCGTGGATGTGAATGCTGTCTTCTGAGGCTATATTCCATGCATTTGAATAAGTAGGAGGCAGTCAAATAAACCTTGTTAGCATTTAACATGCCATGAGGCTATTTTGTTTAGATGCCAATTGTGTTGTTCTTTCCAATGTGGAGATTATCCCTATGCGGAAAAACTGTTTTAATGAAAGAGTCCAAAATATTAATTCTCTTGGGCTTTGGTCCAAATTTATGACAGAGCTCAATACTGTTGTAGCCTTCCTTTGCAACTTGCCAGGCTAGGAAGGATTTTTCTGTTTGCTGTTTACTTTGGACACAGAAAAACAGCTTCTTCTACTTGCAGTACATAGCCTTTTAGAACTAAGTGCTAAAGAACTTAACATCAATTTTTGTTTCAGTGCAGTCATGTTTGCATGTAGCAAACGGAATGGGAAAGCTTCCATCAAAAGCCCAGTCCCTCAAAAGCGTCACCTGTAGTATCTTACTGAATACAGTAATACCTCGGATAATGCTAAGACTTGGTTCCACAAGTCTTGGTGTTATCCGATTTTTAGTGTTATCCGATGCATGTTAAAATCCTATGGGATGGATCGGATAACGTTAAAGCTCCATAGAGATACATTGTAACCGCACAGGCTTTAGCAGTTGTTATCCGATACATCCCATAGGACCTTAACGTTATTTGATCCAATTCTCCTCCCAAGATTACTTAACGTTATGCGATTTTAGTGTTAACCGAGGTAAACGTTATCCGAGGTATTACTGTATTCATAAAAATATATAACACCAATAACTTATAAAGGGAGCGGAAGCAAAGGAGAAGCAAATCTTGGGAAGTTCAGTTACATAAACCTATGTAATATCATTAAAGGGCAGGAAATGGTTAGTTGTTGTTGTTTTGCCAAGTATAAGGAGAGATGTTTGGGGCTTGTTGTCTGTCATGTGCCAAAATAACTTGTCTGGCTTTCGATACATTGAACCTTTACTTTGTTTCATTTGCCGCTGTGCCTCAGATAGCAAAACAGATTGACCCTATGTTGTGCCAGAGGTTCCACAGAAAAATTGGATTTCAAAGAGGGTGTTTTTTTAAAAAAAGAAAGAAAAAGAGGGGGCAAGAAAAGGATACACTAGAAGGGAGTTCAAGGAATTAGATGGGATAGGGAAGATGTGATTTGCTTAATAGAAGGTTTAATGATCACTCTTCATGAAGAATATATTTCATGGCTAATTTCAGAAAAACAACCCAGTATATTATTAGTTATTATTGACTGTTGGATTTGGCATCTCAGTTGCACGCAGTCTGGCATTTAATCAGATTCTAACCAGTATTTCTAATGAGCAAATAGATTATCTAAGGCTGTGTAGTTTGAACTTCTGGCTCCAAATGATTGAATTATATTAAAATTTTCATTCATGTTTTCAGAGGATTAAAACACGTGTAAGAATGCTCATTGAAGGATCCGCTTGATTCTCTCTTAAAAGAAAAGCAAGAGTAGCCGACTTGATTTGCTTTATCCTGTGTTGGCATCTTGCACATTGAGAAGCAGAGAAGGCTAGCTAGAATTTATTTCTCAGTACAAAAAATTGTGGAAAGCTTTAAGGAAAAATCCAGCAACAATTTTCTTCTCTTTGAAGGCCTCTTGAAGTGTAGAGAATGAATTTAGACTTAGTAGCTGGGTGGCAAGATTAGTTTTTCTTTTACACACAAGAAGCTCAGTTTATCAGTTTATTGTAAATGTTCCAGTGAACTGCAAAAGACCAAAGGGTGTTGACCAAGCTGTTGAAACAACATCTTCTGCACTTTTAACATAGGTTTTTGAATATTATCAGTTTCTGAAGTGCTCTTTCTTTATAGAATTTGAGAGGTGGTGGTGGACACAACATATTTCATTTAATAGCTGGCTCCTGCGTAGTTGTAAATGGGCAGGAAAATTGAGAAATCTCTAGGGCTGTTCTGAAAGGAGTAATGTGATTGTACATAGAATGACTAAAAATATGACTACTGTGCTATCCTGAAAGACTTTCTGTTTCCATTGCTTTATATATACAGTTAGTTTGTTGATTGCTTACTTTACAATTTCATGAGGCTTTTTAAGAAGAGCCATTCAGTTGGATTTGATTTCTGGCAATATCAGTTCATCTAACATACTAAGCACTATGCTTGGACAAATTAAATGCAGGCCTTGATCTAGGGCCGCAGTTCCCAGAGTGGGGCACTTGGCCCACAGGGGGGCAATTTGATTTTTAAGGGGGCAAATTTGAGAATGAGTTAGACCAGGAGTTCTCAACCTTTTAAAGCTGGGTCACGCTCCCTCAGACAGTTTCTGGGGCCAGACAGCCATTTTGCCCTTCTTCCACCTCATGGCACTTCCTGGTGTGGCGGAGGCGGGGGGGGGGGCACAGGTTATGAATCCGTTAGTTAGACCAAGTTAATGGCCTTTTGGGCTTCTTCTGCGTGAATAGGAGTTCACTTTTTGAATAATAAGAATTATATGTCATGGGAATCAAGATTTTAGAGATACTTAGGAGGGGCATGGCAAAAAAAAAATGATTGGGAACCACTGGTCTAGGGTGTTGATAGTCTGGAAGTCTTCATGATTTGCTTGCATTGCTCGTCACTGTTTGGAATACATTCCTTTAGGAAGAATATAAAAACATAGCTGGTGAGGCATGTATAGGGTCCTGGTGGTACAGTGACCTCAACTCGTTGGTTGATCTGAGCCCCTCTATTCCTTAATCTTTTAATTTTGTAATTTTTAAGAGCTAGCTTTTAATTTTTGATTTATTATAATTTGTTGATTTTTTAAAAATTTTAAATTTTTAAAATCTTTTATAATTTTAAATCTGAGGATTTAGGAATGTTTTCGATTGTTAGGTGGGTATGTTTTATGAGATGTAAACTGTCCTGGGTCGCCTCGGTGAGGAGGGCGGTATATAAATGTGAATAAATAAATAGATAAAATTCCCTCTGCCATGAAACAGTATATCATTCACCTGTCATATGCCACCTTCTCTGTTAAACCAGTTTAGAGTCTTAATTTCTGCTGTCCTGAAAAAGCTGTGTCCTCCAAGAAGGAAGGCAAGGCTAAGTTTAAATATTTCTCTATTAAAGCTAAACTTTAATGGAGTGAGCGGCAATATAAATTAGAACTAATAAATAAATAAATAAATACATAAATAAACAGGTGCAGGCTTTTACAGTAATGTAAGAGATCACTGCTACTTGAACATCAGGCTGCATTTATAAAAAAATGTTTTTAGTGAATGGATGGGAAAAATCCTTCTGGGAAACACACAATCAAATAGTTATTTCTGTTGGCTCAGGAGTCCTAAATGAAAGTTACACTTGGTTTTAAACACCTGGGGGTTTGATTTTTAAAATTGCGTTAGCTTGAATCCCGTCACCAAGGTGGTTTTGAGATTGTTACACAGTCAAACCTTGCATGAAGAGCACTTCGCTTAAAAAGTAACTCGCTTAAAGAGATGAATTTTCTCTGAATGTTCGCTTCGCTTAACAAATAAAACCAACCAAAAACTCGCTTAACAAATAAATTGGGGTTCGCAGTCCCCCCCCCATTGGTCATTTACAATGGTGTTTCGCTTAAAGAGCAAACTCGCTTAAAGAGCAATCCTGTGGAACGCATTATGCTCTTTAAGCAAGGTACAACTGTACTTCAACAGACAGAAAGAGACTCCGTGAAGATTGTGGTATTTTTGAACCACAATCGAGCATACCCTGGTACCTTGTGTTGGTGACTAATCTTTCTAAAGCACTAGGTCAGGCAAAGGGAACTGCAGAATGAACTAACCAAAAGGTGCCTTCATTTTGGCAGTTTCAGGTCTGGCCTAGACAAGGAAGAAGAAGAACGGGCAGGCAAAACTATATTCTTTTTTATGGCCTTTGGAATTGATCTTTTATTTATTGTTTTATTTGTTATACTTTCCTCTGTGAAAGGACTCAAGTTCGCTCACAGATCATTAAAATAGAAAGGAATTAAAACAACATCTTAGAAATGTTAAAATTGTTAAACATGGAAATATTATAATCATCTTATAAAACAAAAAGTATGGGAGCATTTAATAGCACAGTTAAAAATATACTGACAGCAAGTGATCAACATGGCATTTAATATTTTTCTAATTTAAAAAAGATTACTTTCAGAATTTTTAAATCTGCTTTTCAGAATATATTGTTACTGAAATTATGATATATCACTTTGGGATCCTATTACTCCTAAATGGATGAAAGACTACAAACTCTTCCACAAATATTTTTTGTTAAATATTTTTTAACTTGTATACAAAACCCCCTTACATTTGTTCCCTCATTAGATATCTAATGTACTAAAAAGTTAACGGGTCAGCCTTGCTTGAAAGCCAGCCGTATCTGACTCTAGGGGGTGGTGCTTATCTCCATTTACAGCCAAAGAGCTAGTGTTGTCTGTGCCTGTAGACATTTCTGTGGTAATATGGCAGGCATGACTAGAGTGCATGGAATGCTGTTACCTTCTCACTGAAGTGGTACCTATTTATCTACTTGCAATTTTTTGTTTTCAAACTGCTAGGTTGGCGGGGGCTGAGACAGAGATGGGAGCTCATTCTGTTGTGCAGCACTTGGGTCTTGAACAGCTGACCTCCTGACCTTTCAATCATCAAGTTCAGCATCTTAACCACTAAGCCACAGCAGATGCTTATTAAAAGTTAGCAATTTTGGATATTTTTTGTTTATAGAAAAACAACTTCTTATATAGTCCATAGCTGAAATTTGAGACAATCTGTTCAGTGGTGGGATTCAGCCCTTGGGTCATAGAACTGCACCTGCCTCTCATACCGGTGGCGCAGCCTCCCCAGGCTTCCCCCATCCAGTTGCTGGAGCCTCGGGTCACACCCAGCAAGTCACATGGCCACGCCCACCGTGTCACTCCCACAGAGTAGGTAGTAAAAAAATGCAAATTCCACCACTGCATCTGTTTACATCTGTTCAGGTACTAATGTTGCAGAAAGAATATATTGTAGGTCTTGTTTTGTGTAAACGCCCTCTTCTCACGTGTGTAAGTTAGTAGGGACCCACTTGCAACTAAACTGATTTTCATTCCTGTCAGTTACACTTGACATGAATAGTTTGTTTCTGTCAATTGAACTTTATAATGGCTAGTTTCTGGATTGGGTTTTTTATCTTTTCAAAAGGTAAGGTGAAGGTGCTGATTTATTTTTTAAAAAGCCAGATCCACATAATGCTTTATAAAGGAAACAGTATTTTTGAGACCCTAAAAACCTGCACTGCCTTTATTTTAACTAAACAGATACATGTGCCCCAAACAATCCACTGGTAGGGTAGCAACTTTGACCCTGTTTTGAAGCTAATTCTCTCTGTTATAGTTCTGATTCAACACTCTACGCATTTAAAAGCATTGCTTGTTTGTTTTGTAATTCATACTTTGAGCCATAATGATGGGGGGAAATGAATGACACCCTGGGAACCTCACTGAAAATGATGCAGCTACTCTTGTATCCACAGGCTCACATTACATGAGCTGCTTAGGACTGTTGTGGTAGTGTACTCATAACCTACATGAACCAACATAACCTCGAGAACAGTCATGTGGACTTAGTGGCTTTGGAGAATGAAGACATTCTGAGTAGTATCAGCCTCTCTGACACATTAGAGTCTTTGTATGCTTTATGGCCATATCTTTTGTTCTATCAGAATATCTTGCAATGGTCAACGCAACAATAAACAGTCAGATAGGATTACGAGATTGGCTTCTTGATAGTGATGACTAAATCCATGTGACTGTTATAACATCTCTTATTTTATCAGCAAACTTAGTTGTTTCTAGACTTGTTGCTTTTATAATGTCCTACTTTCTAACACAGTGTTTCTTTTCCATTTCAGCATTAGCCACTATGTCCTTGCGATGTCCTTCACGATCTTTCTGATGCTCTTAAGTGGACTGGCCCAGCTGCTCACTACAAAGAGACTAGGCCTTTGGGAAAGAATGAAGCACCATTCATTGTGACAGATGACTGATATGACCATATTTTTGGATCCTTCACCCTTCCTGAGGGATAGATAGAATCATGAGATTGGCTGCTTAAACTCCTAAAGAACTGGATTCTAAAAACAATGCCTTGACCCTCTTTGTCTCTAGAATTCAGTCTAGTATTTTTAAAAGGAGAAATATGAGTGCTGTGCTCAATTTTCTAGTACAGATCCAGAGGTTTGACAAGAAGGGAAATTGACTCTCTGATTTATCTGAAAGGTACAAGAAAACAACTCTTAAGGATCACATAATGGACTGATTTGCAAAGAGGTCATCATGCTCCATAGTTTATTACAGGTTGTGTTTCATTTTTGAGCTTAAAAACAAGTGGAAAGGTTTAGTGGACTAGTTTAAGATTAAAACTTGAATCCTGCTACATTTTTAAAATGTGTGTGTGTATGACATTTTTTCTAAAAAAAAAACCCCTTTATTTTTATACTTTGTTGGGGTACGATGAAATGTGCAGTAAACATGGTGTGAGCCAAAATACAATTAATTCAGGAAACAGCAGATCAGCAACATTTATAAATATGTGGGAGGAGCCAGAGATATATCATCGACAGGCTGTGCAAGTGGGCACTGTCTAGTGTAAAATGTTTTGTTGACACATAATAGCTTCCATGTGGTGGGTTAGCCTATCCATCAAGAAATGAACTTAACACTTTTGTAATCAAGCCCTGACAAATCAAGTGAACTTTTTCAGTGAATTGCAATACTTGCTGTTGTTGAAAAGTTTAAAGGGGCAAGGGCGGTGGTGGTGGAATTATGTGGTTTTGCTGTAATAAATTAATAAAAGCTTTAAAAAGAATGTTGTATCTAGATCGAGAGCTGGTGGTGCTACGAGTTCTTAAAAAAAAATAACGTCCAGGGTGTCCCAATGGTCAACACACATAGGGAAAATAGGAAATGGTACCTTTATGTACAAAATATTCATTGCAAAAAAGAAGATGGGAGATGCTGTAGAAAGCCAAGGAATGGTTATAATCAGAAGACGATGATTATTCCATGTAAAAGCACTTCTGCCACCTTCCCAGTAGAATTCCAGGAATGTGACAGGGCAGTTTCTCCATAAAAGTTGAATGTTTAGATGCACTCCAAAATACCAATGTCCTGCAGTGTTGACTGTGGCTAAAACCCTGTTGCTTATTCAATAGGCCAGTGGTTCCCAACAGGGGGTACACAGCCCACAAGTGGACTCCAATTCCCAGAAACCTAAGTCAGTACATTGGCTGATCAGTGCTTTGGGGAAATGACTTAGGCTTCTGGGAATTGAAGTCCACAAACCAGCATTTGGGAAACACTGCAATAGGCCTATTGATGAATCAGTGGAGAGTTGGTGAGTCAGCTTCTCCATATGTTGATTCAAATGGGTCTATTCTAGTTGCATTTTGCTATATATAGCCTAATAAGTTGCAACTGGAGTAGGCTCACTTGAATCAGTAGAACCTACAGAGAAGCTGACTCAACAAATCCCCATTGATTCAATGGGCCTACTCCAATGCAAATTACTATGCTAAGCAAGAGGATTTCAGCCTGTAAGTTCTTTGGTGGTTGGGAGATCCAGAACAGAAAACCAATAGAATCTTCATGTTTTGCTTCACTGTGTTGTTATTTTAAAAATAAAAAAGAGGAAAATCCTTCCTCAAATGTGCCTGTCAGACAAAATGATCAACACATGAGAGCAAGTGTACTGATCCCACGACATCCTGTCCTACATTTATTTGACACTCTTAGAATATCTTTTGCTAAGGGTTACAGTGGCAGCAAGAAAATACCCTTTTCCTTTATTTTTTGGGGAACTGTTTTAAAAGCAAAGGCTGCAGTTTAATTTTGCAGGGGTTCCCTCCTCCCATAACATAAGGCACTTATAGAAACTTCAGTCCTTACCTCAGACTGAGGTATCAAGAGTCATCCTGCAGAGATTTTGTTGGTTGCATTTGTATCATGCGCTTCATCAATTAATGGCACTGTTCTATTTCAGTCTCTCAGACCTGTGGGCCAGGTTAGACTAAAGAACAGTGATTTGCCCAAGGCCACCTCAAGGACATGCTTATCTGAACAGAGATGGAATATCAACATTGAAACTATTCATTATTCTGAAACAAAATACTGTGTCAGAGTAGAACTGTCAGGTTCTAAAGTAACAAAAAATGAAAAAATCTCTGTTTAGAAAATTCCCACATGTTTTGGTTGGTAAAATTACGACTTTGAGTCCATACTTGAATTCAGCTAGGAGATGCTATTTTTCTGTACCCATTATCATTTGGGTCATCACTCAATTTCTGTGTTTTTTAAAATTATCTTTTACACAAAGCAGTTGAATATGAGAGCGATCGATTTTGTAGTTTGGAAGACCTGAGCAGAGCTGTTAATTATAGGACCTTTTGGAAGTCATTAATTTATAGGGTTACCAGAAATCTGAAGCTGTTTAACAGTCGATAACAATAATGCTAGCTGAATAATGAAATAGAAATGGAATAAAGGTTTAAGGTCACAGTTTCTGAGCTTCAGTTAAATTTTCTCTCTTTTAAGCGTGTAATTGGGTAATTCTTGTGCATGTCTAGAAGTAAGCTCCATTCAATTCAGTAGGATTTCTACCTTAGTAAGTAGCATCAGATTACAGCTTCAGTCTCAGAACATACAGTTGTACCTCGCTTAAAGAGCATAATGCGTTCCACAGGATTGCTCTTTAAGCGAGTTTGCTCTTTAAGTAAAACACCATTGTAAGTGACCAACTGTGTGTGGGGGGGATTGTGAACCCTGATTTATTTGTTAAGTGAGTTTCTGATTGGTTTTATTTGTTAAGAGAAGCGACCATTCAGAGAAAATTCTGCTCTTTAAGCGAGTTACTCTTTAAGCGAAACGCTCTTTATGCGAGGTTTGACTGTATCTGTATCCTGTGTCTAGACATAGGATATGAGCAATTTCTAAACTTAGTGTGATGACAGTATCTAAGCTGGACACCTAATAAAAATGTCATTGACAACCTGCACACTCATACTTAAAACACAGTGACAATTTCCAGCTGTTACTTACTGCTCAGGAGTGGGTTTTCAGCCCTGCAGATATCAGGCTGTGCTGTAACCATCATCTACCACTGCTTCTGTCTCCAAATGCTTTATGAAATGCTATCAGACAGTTGCAAATTTATCTGCAATATCCGAATAACAGATATGGCCTGTAAATCTACATTTCAGCATGAGATGAAAGGAGATACGATCAAACAATAAGCAATTTAGTACTAAATGAACATATCTCACAGGCTGTTGTTTTGTAACATGAAGATGACTGGTAGATAATTATGGCTCCTGATATTGTCTATCAATTGCACTTGAGAATAATTTGAAGCAAACTTGCAGAAGATACATATGCTGTCAGTTCTGTGGAATACAATCTAAAATGCTATTTTTAGATGTGTCACTTAATCTAAGAAATGCAAAGAAGTATTGAGATACCGTTCTGCACAACCTCATAAAGGCTCCAGAGAAGGTGATGAGAAATAATAGGAGCAATAATGTGAAACAGAATTCTAAATTTCTCCCCAGGTGCCCAAAATACTACATGCCAGATAGATTGATACATGTTTTGCTTTTCGACTCTTGACGGTGGCCCAAATTCCATTACCTGCATAAGGAATAATATTTCAAAGCATCTTGTCTCTCTCTTTTTCCAATGAATGAGGTTACTGCACACCAGTATTCCTGGCATGCTGCCTTCTGTTTCTTTCTACCACCATAGCCCTACTTTGAGGTCATAGATGAAAGCTCTTTTCCAACTGTCATTATCTTCAGAGGCAAGATAGATGGGAAGGGGGCACATTCACCTGCATGGGAAAATATTTTTGCATAGCAACTCCAGGTGGTAAGCAATCAGGGGCGTAGCTACCGCCGTATCTGCCATATCAATTATACGGGGGGCCCGGGCCACGGGGCCCCCCAATGTGCATAAGCAAAATTTAATAAAAACTTCCAAAAAAAATTTATTTCACAAATGACAAAAGTCAAAAAAAGCAATTTCTTTTTTTCCTGCGTAAAGTGTGCGTTCAAAAGTTGGCAACACCCTACATCGGTTATCGCGGGCTGCGGGATTTCCCCGTTTATGTCATTTACTTCAACGGGGGAATCCCACAATAATCGATGTACATACGATACGATGATAAACCACGGACGGAGAGCAGTGTTTATTGACGCGTTTTATTTAATTGTGCATTACATTGTAATACAATACAAAGAATTGTTCTTCTGGTTTAGTAGTATTAGTAGCTATTTGTAAAAAACAATGAGTGAAAGGAAAAGAGATTATCCCAGTGGAGCTACGAAAAGAAAAAGTAAAGAGAAAAGGGAGGAGGTCATAAAAAAGTGCCAAAAAAAAAGGCAAGGAGAGTGTATATTTAATTTGAATTGTTTGTAAACATTTTGGAAAAAGTGACAGATAGATAATTATGATGAATAATTTTTTTTTTTAATTTTATGCAATTTTTTTGGTGAGAAATCTTTACCCTTCCTAAGGGCCCCCAAACAATTTTTTATACGGGGCCCCGCCAAGGCACGCTACGCTTCTGTAAGCAATGTTTCTGTTGTGTTTGATAAAAAAAGAAAAATCAGATGATGCTCAGGGTAATAGCCTGCAGATGGACTGCTGGACAGCCCATGTTGTTGATAACCTGTAGTCTCCCAAAAATAATGCAGCAATCTTTGACTACTACCTTTCCAGGTAAACTTCTCATAGAATAGAACAGACATCTCTGGGTCTTCAGACTTGTCCTGTTGAGACAACTGCAGATACCAAAGGCCCAGAACCACAGAAAGTTGTCTTTATAGGATGCCAGAGTTTGCTGTTGTTTATTTTGTCCAGCATAAGTTCTCCAGGATCTCAGGCAGAGGTTTTAGTTGATCCTTTTAACCGGGGATGTCAGAGATGATATTGTTTGCGATCAGAGCTCTCTGTCATTCACTGAGATGAGCTATCATTCCCAATAGTCTTCCACTGAAAAGAAAAACTGTAAAGCAGCATAATATATTGACAGATCTCTTAAGATTGTAGCTATGCACTATAAATACCAACAGAGTGGCCTTCCAAAAGGTTACAATTCTAGATTCCCATATATATCATAAGCACTCTGGTTCCTAATCCATCCTACAGAAGTTAACATCGCTGGGAGTTTGCAGTGAAGAGTAACAGCTTATCATGATTCTTGAAGAGGAAAAAGAAAGGATATCCATGGATGTTTTCAATTCTGGTTGCCTGAAATCCTGTTGCATAACATATGCCTCTGAAAGAGAGGTTTTTGGGTGTTTTTTGTATTTAAAACTTTCACTTTTGTCCTGTAACTCTTCTTACTCCTACACAGTTCTATTAACTGCATGGAAATTAAAGGAGATGTGGGATGGAAAGAGGAAATCTTTATGAAAATTGGCCTCGCTGTGTAATGTTGCTGTAGTTCCTTTCTTTGCACAGAAGTTGATGTGGATGAATAGCATTTTTTTGTAAACATGCCCCCCATACTGGACAAATTTCACTCTTTCAAAAGGGCAGGGGGGCAAGAAATATAGAAAGGAGGAGATTAATAAGAGTTATCAACTCCCAGTGATTTAACAGAAATGCCCCCCACACACATCAGGTTGCTGAAATTAAAAAAGCAGAAAAATAGCGCAATGCTATCCTCACCGTGTCCAGCTAATGACAGTGATGAAGAAACTGGATCAAAATTGCTTGTGATTAAAACCCAGTGACAACTGATGTTTGCTGGATCAGTGCCCTTGAGCCCATTGTAAAAGCAAATAAGCTGCTAATGGCCAAAGAAGCCTCCCTAGGCCATTAGCAGCCAAACCAAACTTGGCAGTCTGAAGAAAATAAATAATACTGGTGAATTATCAAACAGGTCTTTTGTGTTTTTGTTAGGGGAAGTGCTTGGAGATATTATGTTTACACAGAGAATAAGAACACAGGAAATATAAGGGAGTGTTTCACAAACGGTGTTCCTCCCTTATAAATGAGAAAATAAACCAAAAGCAAGAATGCTCTCATTTAAATTTAGAATTGGATACACTAACTTTGAATTAAGCTCACTTTTAATTTAAAAATGTTCATAACTGATATTCCGTGTCACCACCTGTTGGGTTGGGTGCCAATATATTATTGGCATTCTTAACTTCTGTGAATAGTTTAGTCTGTGAACTTCAGCGAACCTTCGGGAATTATTCTCATAGATATATACAGAACTTTTAAGCTCTGGTGCTGTTGAATTATACCTGAAAGATATACAGTAAAACCTCGGATAGTAGTTGTGTTTATGAACCATAGATTTGAAGCCTAACCATGGTTGCTAATTTCAGTGGGACAATTTCTACATGTATGCACTAATGCTTGTAGGGCAAGGAATTTAAGAGAGTAGAAGATAGCCTTCTGGTGATGTTGTCATTGCCAGCCTTAAGTTGCATACTGTTAAGACCAATTTTGATATTTAAATGTTGGTACTGCAGTATTTTCATTTCATTTTCCTGTCTATTTAAAAGCAAAAGTTTGATGTGTAATCCAATGAAGCAGAGGTCCTTGCAGTTAATTTAGCAGTTATTTTGACTGTGAGGATTCTCAGAAAAATTGCAGCTTAAGGAAAAGAACAAAGATTTTTTTTATCCACTCATATCAGAGAGTAAACAAAAAAAAATAGCACTTTAAAGACTAGCTGCTGTATTTTAATGTTAGTTTTTGTGGATCAAGCCCAC
Organism: Furcifer pardalis; assembly: GCA_030440675.1. Classification (NCBI taxonomy): domain Eukaryota; kingdom Metazoa; phylum Chordata; class Lepidosauria; order Squamata; family Chamaeleonidae; genus Furcifer; species Furcifer pardalis. Next base: position 126,904,500 of record CP126891.1, read on the forward strand.
TCCCATTAAACATTTGCTAATGAGTTTATTCTTCAACACCTATTGACAACTGTGTGAGTACATCTTTTGTTTTGTGAGAAAGCCTATATTGTGATTGAGAATTCGATTGGAAAGTTTCTGTGAAGGTGGTATAATATAGAAACATACAACATACAGTATATAGCAGCATATAACAACCTCTGTATCAAATTTGGTAATGTTCCAGAAACCCTTGACTAATATTCAAACCTTTGTGGTAGGTTTCCAGTACTGTATATGGATATATTTTATTTCTGTTGTCTCTTTCTGAATCCTTGTCTTCTAATTTCTCTGTTCCAGGTTGGCAACTTTCAAGTCTTGGATAGTGTGTCCAAGTAGATTGAAATGGTTTGAATGTTACTCAAACACTGGTGGTAGGGCAGTGTCTTCTGTTGAACAGTCAGTGATGGCAAATCTTGGCACTTCAGCTGTTCTGGAACTTCAATTCCCAGAAGCCCTGATCAGTTGGAGTGCTGACTGGTAACCGAAGTCCCAGAACAGCTGGAGTGCCAAGGTTAGCCACCAGGGGTTTAGGCAGTGCAGGACTGTGTGTGTGGCATACATAGTTATGCCTTTTAACAGGAGAATGGTGAAATGTAACTCAGAAGGAATAGCTGCCTCCATCAACTGCTGCTTGAGAAGGTTGGTTGGTTCATTTTTCCAAACAGTAGACCTTTCCCACTTTTCCAAACAGTAGGCCTTACATACAGCATACTGAATATGGTAGTAGTGGCAGAATCAAACACTTAGGCTGCAAATGCATAGACAAATGTTTTGGTATTTGCTCTGCAATTTTCATAGGTAAAGTATTTTGAAATGATCACACAACACGAAGGCCAATGTGAATCAGCACAACTTTTTTTCTTTTGATTCAGATTTTTTCCCCCTTGCATATGGGACTTTTGCTTTTTTTAAACCTGGAATGATTTGAATGGTGTATTGCCCATGTGATCATTTGTTTTCTTCTACCAAAGGATGGAGGTGAGCATGACTCTATGTGGTGGTGTGGTGATATATTAATACAAGACATGATTTTTTGGGATAGCAGAAACATTCTCCCCTGAGATCTTTCTCCTTAGTGGCTGGGAAGATTTTTATGTTATTTTAAAAGCAGACTCTCAATTTTACTGCTAGGTCACTCTGTGCATTGATAAATTAGTTGAGTGCCAGATCACAGACCACTGGATAGCCAGTGAACTATGAGAAGCAAAAATAAAGATTAAGCAGTTTTGCCTGGCTGTTTTGTTTTCCTTTTAATGACCTTGCTTAGTAGAACAGCAAGAGAGCATCTCCTAGATGACCTTCCAAGCTACAGTTTGAAAACTGCTTTCATTTTTAAGGCTTTCACCCTCCATTTTGTAAATTGTTTGAGGTCCAAAGGAATTCTGACAGAGACTCAAGACAAAGAGTGTCTCACTCTTATGTCTGACAAAGTGGCCTTAATCCACGAAAGCTAACATTAAAATACAGTAGTTAGTCTTTAAGGTGGCACATTTTTTATTTCCATTTTATTTTGTTTACTCTCCCAATATGATTCCAAACTATTCTCTCAAATAGTGCCCAGATGCCTGTACTAGAAAAATGAATAATTCAGTACAAAGTGGGTACAAGTGAAGAATATGTGGGACTGAAATTGGATTTATGGAATGGATATTGCAATCAATAACTCTTGAGATTTATTGGTAAAATGTTAAAAGAGATCAAAATGTTTACTTTGGACATATAATAAGATATCTTCGTGTGTGTTGACACTAATCAATACAAAACAGCAATATGGTTAAAATTACTGTTTACAACTTTTTGACAGTGCAAATTCTTAGAATGCAGAATGCATTTTGCTCAAGCACTTTTTGCAAGAAGCACTTGGTATTTTATATGATCAGCGAATAAATCCTTCCAAGACAAAATGTTAGATGGATTCCTTCATATTGATTCCAGAAAACACTCCTCAGAGACTACCTTGGATATTTCATGTGTTCAGATATCAAGCTGATCTTTTACAATTGCATTTACTGGTGAAGAAAGTATTAGGGAATGAGGACAATTGAATTTCAATAGAGAAGAAGATATATTTCAAAAGATGAAACAAGACGGATTCATTTTTTAACTAAATCATCACAATAGCCACAATTAGTTGAATTAGCTGATATTATAACCATAGTAGCTGAACTGCCTTGCTGATACTGGTCTCTTTACAATATAGAATAAGATCTTGAAAGTATCTATTTAAAAATAATTAAATTCCCATTAACTAATTAATCATCTTTTGGAATAACAATTTAATTTTAGTTAGTTCCCTTTTGCTATTAAATTTATAATGTGATTTAAAATCTTGTATTCATTAAATGAAATGTACTAGTCATAACTTAATGATGGATGGCATGGTAAAGAAAATTTTAGTTACTTTTACACTTATGGCACGTGGCCTCACTGAATGGTGGGACAGGAATATCCTTTGCTTTCAGTGCTGGCTCATGCTGTGTCAAATTGAGATATGCAGATGATACTACCCAGTGGTGGGCATCAGCAGATTGGCACCAGTTCGCCAGAACCGGTAACAGAAATTTGTATTTTGGATGCTAGCTGGCCCCACCCATCCAAGTTTGGAAATAAAGTAGTCCTAATACGGGTGCAACACAGGGCTTTCCCCTTGGCCACACCCACCATACCATGCCCACGGTATGGCAGTAAATTTTTTGGGAGCCCACCACTGATACTACCCTAATAGAAAGTGAGGAAGACCTAAGGAAGCTCTTGCTTAGGTTGAATGAAGAGAGTGCAAAAGTTGGCTTGAGACTTAACATCAGGAAAACCAAGATCATGGCAACAGGCCCTATCAGTCCCTGGAAAATAGATGGGGAAGAAGTAGAAGCAGTGACAGACTCTACTTTCTTAGGATCAAAGATCACGGCAGATGGAGATTGCAGCCATGAAATAAAAAGGCGACTAATTCTTGGGAGACAAGCTATGAGAAACCTGGAGAACATAGTTAAAAGAAGAGACATCACCTTGCAAACAAAAGTCTGCATAGTCAAAGCAATGGTGTTTCCAGTAGTGATGTATGGTTGTGAGAGCTGGACCATAAGGAAAGCTGAGCACAGAAGAATAGATGTCTTTAAGATATGGTGCTGGAGGAGAATGTTGAGAGTATCCTGGACAGCGAGGATAACAAATAGGTCAATCTTAAAAGAAATCAACCCTGACTGCTCCTTGGAAGGTCAAATATTGAAGACGAAGTTAAAGTACTTTTGACATCAAATGAGAAGAGAGGACTCATTTGAGAAAGCCTTGATGCTAGGAAAGGTGGAGGGCAAAAGAAGAAGGGGGCGGCAGAGAATGAGATGGCTAGATGGCATTGTTGACGCAATGGACACAGTGCCTGGTGGGCTGAGGAGGATGGTGGAGGATAGGGGTGCCTGGAATGCAGTGGTCCATGGGGTCACAAAGGGTCAGAATCGACTGTGTGACTGAACAACAACAACATGCTGTGTCTTCTGCTATGTCATGGTTGCTGAGGCAATTAAAAGGTGGATAGGGGGAGAATTTTTTGTAGCATTCTTATTTTAAAAAGATAAAACTAAGCTATGTTAACTAGAAACATAAAAGAGGAGAAGGAGAAAAGCCTAAATCTAGCTGAGACATAAGCGTAAAGTTATGAGTTGAGATATACTTGGCTCAGAAATACTCTATGCAAGAAGGATCTTGGAATTGTTGTAGGTCACAAGTCGAATTTGAGCCATCAATGGAATGTGGCTGCAATAAGAAGAAAATTCCATTTTACGCTGCATTAACACAAATATATACTCCAAATCAAATGAAGAAGTTGTTCTTCTCTATTTAGCGCTGGTTAGCATTATCTTGAGTTACAGTATTCAGTTGTGGACTTGACACTTCATGGAGGATGCATACAAACTAAGACAGTTTCAGGGGAAGGCAACAAAGGATGGTCAGGGGGCTGGAAATCCATCCCCATGAAAAAACACTGAACAAACTGGGCATGTTTTGCCTTGAGAAAAGAAAACTGAAGGGAGATATGATAGCACTCTTCAAATATGTGACAGGTTGTCATACAGAGGAGGGGCAGAATCTGTTCCCATCATTCCAGAGTGCAGGACATGTTATAATGGGTTCAAATTATCAGGAAATAATGGGTTCAACTATCAGGAAAAACTTTCTAACAATTGGAGCAGTATAACAATAACCTTTGGAGGTAGTGACCTCTCTAACATTAGAGGCATTCAAGAAAAAACTAGATGGTCATCTGTCATATGCACTTTAACTTGGATTCATGTTCTGAACAAGGAGTTGGACATGGTGACTTTATAGGCCCCTTCCAACTGCATTATTCCATGATTCTATAATAAGGATGATAGTGGGCAAAGGATAGGAGAACTGAAATCAAAAAGAAATGTGAGCGCTACATGTGGAAGTATATGACAGCTTGAGATATCAGTAGAATAGAGCTGGACAGAGCCTTGAAGGTAAAGAGCAGGATGCATTATCTAGAATCAAAGAGTGAGAGGAAACAAGGTGAGGAATCCCTCAGGGAGAGTGACACAGTCAAAAGGAGGGGGGAAAGAGGAAAATTATGTACAATATTAATGATGTCTGAATGTTTGAAAGAGCTAAACAACTACTACAGAGAAAGTTACATGGTATATACACAAACAGAGGTGAGTCTAAGACATATTTCTTAATGTGACGAAGGACAATTATGTCTTCACCTTACTTCATAAACAAACGCTGTCCACAAGGGCAGCTGACTCCTACTTTAAACTTGACATAACAGTATAGTGTCCTTCATCACACCCCAGGCGGCAGACTATTTTAGGAGGCCGATGGCAGTCCATGTGACATCCACTAAGAGTGGAGAACTTCCAGTGGCTCAGAAGGAATAGCTGGGAGACATTTGCTGCTGGCTGCCAGCAGTTTCTGCCTAAACAGTCACCTCACTCTGGCTAATGGCAGGGGCCAATTATATGTGCATTTGTGTGTACAGTAATACCTCGGATAACGCTAAGACTTGGTTCCACAAGTCTTGGTGTTATCCGATTTTTAGTGTTATCTGATGCATGTTAAAATCCTATGGGATGGATCAGATAACGTTAAAGCTCCATAGAGATACATTGTAACCGCACAGGCTTTAGCGGTTGTTATCCGATCCATCCCATAGGACCTTAACGTTATGCGATCCAGTTCTCCTCCCCAGATTACTTAACGTTATGCAATTTTAGCGTTATCCGAGGTAAATGTTATCCGAGGTATTACTGTATATTTCTTCTCAGTATTCCACTTCTTTATGTGACTAAGAAGGAATACAGGATGCAGCTAAGAGGTAAACACAATCACTGCCTTGTTGAACATATGTTCAACATATGTGTATTGATGGTGACTAGCTTCAATACAATCAAATTCTGGAGCATAATTAAGCCTAGTTTTCAAAGCAACATTTGGATACATGAGATTAATTGCAAATCCTTGAGAACGAAAGTGTACATTTGATTTCAAGACGGAAATAAATACAGGCTCAGTTCAATCTGAAAGTATAACTGATTTTATATTAACATTTACTGATAGTTACTGTAGTTATAATTAATAACACCAGAATTGTTATAAACTGTTAAAGTTATAATTAGCAATGGAAGAGAGATTAACTTCCCCCGCAAATTAAATAAATCAAGTGAATGGTCATGAAAAATAAATAAATTTAATTTTCCAGTCATTACCGATCTACTTCGCTAAGAAACTACTGAATCGGTAACAGAGAATTATAATAAAGTTCATATCTAAGAATTAGCTGAAATAAGCAAAAAAAAAAAAAAAAAGGATTGTGGTCAACTTATATATGACTATATAATATCATGGAAAGTATTTATAATGGATTGTGAAGTGATTTAAAATCTCTCATCTCTTTTTAAAACTACAGTGTAATCAATACTGATTTACAGTACTGTACTTAGAACGCTGATACTGTATGTGTTTTAAGTGGTTTATAAGGCTGCTAATTTGTTGAAGATTAATATGCCTTTCTCCAGCCCAGCAGTTTTGAACACATGTTTATGCCATGTTTTATTCATATCCAGATTTAGTAACTTATTGCAGTTTTGAAGACTGCTCTAGTTGCCATTGCAGCTGTGCCAAAAAGAAGTCCTAGGCTCCTTCTCATCCTCCAATTGGAAAACGGAAGACAAAAGAGAAGGCAGGACAAGGTAAAACAACCTTGCATTTTCAGATCCTCTTTATCAAGGATGTTTAGTCTAAATTATAAGAATTTGGGTCTGTCTATAAATAAGCATAATTTAGTATGGTGAGTTTATGCCTATAAAATAGGAATAATCAATCAAGATGTGAGTGGAAAGGAATGTATTTATCGTTCCCTGGAAATCCATTCAGGATAGAACACGATAAAGCAAAATGAACATCAGCTTATGTAGAAAAGTTCCTAGAGCTCATCTCCATGTGAAGTGCTAGCCATCATCTTTTCTGCCGAAGCAGTACCTGTTTATCTACTTGCAATTTCTTGCTTTCAAACTGCTAGGTTGACAGGAACTGGGACAGACAATGGGAGTTCACTCTGTCATGTAGTACTCGGGTCTTGAACTGTTGAACTGCCAACCTTCCAGTCATCAACCTCAGCATCTTAACCATTAAGCCACCATGGCCCTATTCCACAGCAAAGGGACACTCAAATATTGGGGACTGGACAGGGGAGAAAGATGAAGCTGAATGGGCTGCTAGAGAGGCCTTTGCCAGTGTTTTAACTGTACCTTTATCTTTGCTCATCCATTATTTGTAAATAAACAAAAATACTACCAAACATTATAAAGTAGCAGGGACTGCTTTCCACAAGAATCCAACCCCAGGTAAGTGCTGCATGTTTGACATTTCTCATCACTTGGAGAAGCAAAGAGAATAAAACAATACATTCCAATTATTTATTTATTTATTTATTTAAATCTGTTTATCACCCTCCTCCCCAAAGGGACCCAGGGCGATTCCCAACACAGTCAGCAAGACAACAATTTAAAACCAATTTAAAAATTAAAAGTTTTAAAAGAAGCTTTAAAACTTTGCATTAAAAACCAGGCATTATAACTAGGAGGCACTGGGTGTCAAACCATCCAGCCAGCTGGGGAAATTGATCGATCCATTCCCCAGACCTGACCTGCCAGCCAGGTTTCCAATCCTTTCCTGTAGGACAGCAGCTCCGTTTGCAGGCATAGTTCTACTGGGAGGAGGTTTCACAGGGCCGGAGCGGACACAGAGAAGGACCTCCTTCTAGTGCCAGAGAGGTGCGCCTCTCTGGCCAATGGCACAACCAGAGACCCTCTCCGGTCCGCTCTGGTGGGACGGACAGATGTCCTTGGGACGATGCGGTCTCTTAAGTATCCTGGTCCACTACCATGTAGGGCTTAAAAGGTAATAACCAGCACCTTGAATTAACAAACAGTATACTGTATCATCCAGCCTGGAAGTTGAGCTTGCAAACATCGTTTATTAATGAAAGCTTCCAAAAGCTACCCAGCCTATGATAAAACTCTTTAACATCAAATCAAATCAAACTTTATTGCGGCCGAAGGGCTTATTGCAGTAAAAAGGGCTTAAGTGCGTGAAGTATTGTCAAAAAGCACAGCCACAAACATATTTATTTGACTTAAAACAAAATAGAATAAAATCAGTTTTTAAAATTTATGCTACATTTGGGACAGGTATCTGGTTTAAAAAGAATAAAACAACACATAAAACAGTTTAAAAGTTTAAAAGTTATAGTTACAGTTATAAAATGAGGATAAAAATGTCTATACCTGTATATAAATGCACATAGTGGATATAATTACATCAGTAGGATATAAAATAGAATTACTAGTACAATATAAAAATCATTATACAGTAATACACCGGATAACGTTATGACTTGGTTCCACAAGTCATGACATTATCCGATTTTTAGCGTTGTCCGATGCATGGATTGAACAATGCTAAAAAAAAAGCCCTGACTTCAGGGACAAACCACTTTAAAGGGAGGCAGGGAAAGAAAGAGACCTCCCTGCCTTTAAAGCCACCCCCCACGAGCAGCGGTCTCTGCGACTGCAGTAGGATCGGGGAAAGCGCCTTTCCCCCGAACCTACTGCAGTCGCAGAGTCTCTTTGTCTCTTTATTTCCCTCCCTGTATTTAAACTACAGGGAGGGGGAAAGAGAGAGAGGTTATTGGTTCTCTAGAGAACCAATCACATCTCTCTTTCTCCCTCCCTGTAGTTTACATACAGGGAGGGAAAGAAAGATGGAAGCACTTCTCTCTCCTCCTGTAGTTTAAATACAGGGAGGAAAAAAGATGCGATCGCGAAAAAGACGCCATCGCGTCTGTTTTCCTCCCTGTATTTAAGCTACAGGGAGAGAGAGAAGTGCTTCCATCTTTCTTTCCCTCCCTGTATGTAAACTACAGGGAGGGGGAAAGAGAGATGTGATTGGTTCTCTAGAGAACCAATAACCTCTCTCTCTTTCCCCCTTCCCTGTAGTTTAAATACAGGGAGGGAAATAAAGAGACAAAGAGACTCTGCGACTGCAGTAGGGTCGGGGAAAGGCGGGTGTATTTCCCCAACCCTACTGCAGTCGCAGAAACCGCTGCGGGTGGGGGGTGGATTGGGTAGTTCTACCCAAACCACACCACACCCGCTGACCATTGCATCGGATAACGCTAAGAATCATTATCCAGAATCGTTATCCGATGCAAGTTTTTTCCAAAAGGGCTGAAGTAGATACCGAAAAGGCCCTCCGTCTAGTGCTAGAGAAGTGAGCTTCTCTAGTAGTTGGTACCCTTAGAGAGTCCCTCTGGTCTGCTCTAGTGGGATGGGCTGATATCCTCAGGGTAATGCGGTCTCTTAAGTAACCTGGCCCACTACCATGTAGGGCTTTGAAGGTTATAACTAGCACCTTGAATTGCACCCAGAGGCCCAATGGTAGCCAATGCAGCTTTCGCAGCAAGGTTGAGGCATGGACATAACAACCACACCCTATCACCACATGTGCTGCCACATTCTGCACTAGCTGCAGCCTCCAAATGGTCATCAAGGGCCGCCCCATGTAGAACATGTTGCAATAATCTAACAGGGAGGTGACAAGTTCATGTGTGACCATGAGCAAGGAGTCTTGGTGCAGGAACAGGCGTAACTGGCAAATCACTCGAACTTGAGCAAAAGCCCTTTTGGCCATGACTGCCACCTGCTCTGTCCAGTGCCAAATATCGTAATTCCTTAGACACCACAGGGGCCCTAATCCACAACCACTCAGTCTTGCCCGTAGTCCCCAATCCAGACCCTCATAGCCTCTACTTAACTTCTGGAAAATCAATCACCAAACAAAACAGGATAATTTGCATAACTCGTAAGGTTAAAGAAGCTCATACTATGTACTCAAGCCAGAAACAGAGGAAAACTTTTTAACTAAAATGCACACCTCAATATCATACACATGAGTTTTCCTCCCTTCTAGAATTGCGCATGTTAGCCTGCTTTGTTTGGTGGATTTGAGTACAGGATTTCTTTCAGGTCTGATTTGTCAAACATAAAAATACAGGCTCAGTCATCTCTTTGCAATATTAATGTGCTTTCAGCTCTAATTGTGGGATATCTATAACATCTATTTCTGGCCTCGGAAACTCAGCCAAGTTAATAACTTTTCTCTTCCAGTCACAGACTAATTTTAAACGTCTGTTTTTTGGACTCAGTTCCCCATGCTTGCGCTCTGAAGCATGGGATACTCATGGACTGAGCAAGGGCCTCCCCCCTCTCATTTCAGGAAAAGCTCTTCTCCTACTTAGTCTCTGAGCTGCCCATCCTCTGAAGTGGTCCGATCTAGTACCAGATGCATTAATACCACATGAAGTAACTGCTGACCATTTATGTCATCTTTCAGCAGACTCAGTAGATTTCCTGGGGTGGGTGGGGTAGGATGGCCGAGTTTTAAAGCCAGTATGTGCAGTAATTCTAGTGTTGTGGGAATGTGTCACAGACCCCTTTAAATACTTGAAAGGGAAGCATTGCTGCCCCAGTAGCTGCATTTAAACATTTGCAATATTCATTATCCGCCCTTTTTGTCATGTAATAGCAAAACTGCCACCTCCCTCTTCCTTCTGGAGGCGCTTCTGACACATCAGTCAGCTGCTCACAGTGAGTTCATTAGAAAATGCCTTTTGACAGGAGTGGAAGTTCTTGACCTACAGCTATGAAAGCTGTTAGGATGATCAGCATAAGGACAGCCCGAGGGGGGCAAATCCTGAGGTAATAACGGGCATCAGGCTTTACATAATATTATCCAAGACATTCTTAAAAGGATTATTAATACTTCCTCAGCCTTAGTACGATTTGAAATTTTTAATTTCACAGAGTTTTAGAAACACTGCCTTTACACACACTCTTTGCTGTTCTTATTCCTGGATCAACACTCACAATACTTTTGCTTGCTGATAAGCACTTCCAGAATTCGTCCTTACTGTAAGGGACAACATTTCCCTCCTGAGTTTTCTGTATGCCATTTAAAGAGAGGTTGCAATTGTGATTTTGATACTTGGCCTTCAGCTTGAAGTCAAAAGTGCTTCAGGGTTTTGTTTGTTTCCTTGTTTGTCTGTTGTAAAGAAGGGAAAGTAAAAGGAACAGCTCTGTAATATGTATGAATATTGTTATACCCACTATACATTTCTTTCTTAGTAGTTGGTTCCAAAAACATTTAGGCTTCGTACAACAATTGGTTCAAAAAGAAGTATGCAGCTTTGTGGTACTTTCAGTTATTAATCTTATGTTGAAGAATGGTTCAAATAGAACCAAACTCCAGGAAAAGAAAAGAAAGCAAAAAAAGAAGAAGAAGAAGAAGAAAGAAAGAAAGAAAAAGAAGAAAGAAAGAAAAGAAAAGCTTCTTTTAAAATCTTGTAGCTAGTTGGAGGGACTGCGGTGGCTTTGTGGTTAAGATGCTGAAATTGACTCCTGGAAAGTCGCCAGGTCAGCAGTCTGTCTCTGTCCCAGCTCCAGCCAACCTAGCAGTTCGAAAGCAAGAAATTGCAAGTAGATAAATAGGTACTGTTTGGGTGGGAAGGTAAAAAGCATTCCGTGCACATGTCCATGGAAACATCTGCAGATGCAGATAGCACAGGATCTTTGGCTATAAACAGAGATGAGCACTGGACTCTAGAGTTGGATACAACTGGCTTTCGAGCAAGGGCAACCATTACATTTAGCTAATTGGACTTTTTGTGGAGGTGCTTTTTAAAAACATTGTACTAAGGTTAATTTACTAGACATTATTTTTTCTGTCTAAGGTACACTGTATTGAATGCACAGCTGGCAGATCAGACAATTCATGCATGCACATTCATTGATAATTGCAGATATATATGACTCATTACCTATTGAACTCCACAGAGACAGATTTTGTATCAGTTACCACATTAAACATTATTTATCATCACACTTTGAATGCAAAGAAGGCTGTAACTACAGTGGAGATAGGAGTGTGCATGTAAGTTTTACCCAATAATCCCTTCCAGATGTTAATCAAATGCATGCATGTTTAATGCAAGGGTCCAAAAAACAGTTTGCAGGTACATTTGATTGAACATGCTTATACTGGAGGGAAGAGCAGCGAGGAGCAGGAGTTGTGTGATGGGCCCAGCCATAAAACCTCCACCGCCGCTACTGGATGCCCTGCCGCCACCGGACACCCTCGGCTGGCCCTGGCCTCGAGAGAGGAGCAGTGAGGAGGAGCAGCTGCACAACAGGCCTGGCCATAAAACCGCTGCTGCTGCCACTGGGCGCCCTCGGCTGGCTCTGGCCTGGAGGGAGGGGCGGCAAAGAGCAGCTGCTGCGTGGCGGACCCAGCCATAAAACTGCGGCCCCGCCACCAGATGGCCCACTGCCACCAGATGCCCTTGGCCGGTCCCGGCCTAGAGGGAGGATTGGCGAGGAGCAGCAGCTGCGCAGTGGGCCCAGTCATAAAGCCAGCAGCAGCGGTGGATATTTCTTGTGACTGTGGTTAGGATGTATAAATTTTTCCCTTTCTTTTTGAAATGTTTTTGTGATTTGATGCTTTGTAGTTGTGATTGTAATTATTTTGCTTTTTGTTAGCTGCTCAGATTTGCTTTGCGAGTGGGTCAGCATACAAGTAGAATAATAAATAAATAAATAAATAAATAAATAAATAAATAAATAAATAAATAAAAATATGATCAGAAACCCTGCCCTATCAGGACATCCAGCCATGGTGCCATAAGCATATCCAGATGAACAGAGTTAAAATTATATTTTGAGACTTTCATTGTCCTTGAGATACAGGGGGGAATATTGGGAGTTAGGACTAACATGCACCACCATATCTCCATGATATTTACAGTCTTAATAAATTTAAAAATAGGGCTTGGAATGAAATCAATTTCAAAATTTCAGATTTTGACTGCTCAAATTTTTTTTTAGACTAAATGGACCATTCCCAACAACTTTTGTTCTATGCAAAAAGTCTCTAAAGTGGATAGTTACCGCGTTATTAATTGAGTACCGTCAGGTCCCAAAGGGAGTAACTACAAGTGCGTTGCGGGACTCCTTCCGGTGGTCCAAAAAATCCGAAAAAATTCCAGATATCTTAGTTTTCATAACTGCACCAATTAAGATTTCAGCGCATCAACATTTGTTTAAAAAAACACGTCTAAGGAGGGCTCTAAACCTGTACTTAAAGTTCCCATTGAATCCAGTTCTTCAGGACTAGAATGTGTCCTTTATTTCTTAAGAATACACAGCAATAAATGCTACAGATGATATTGTATGGGCCATTTTGGCTCCTAGGGAACACTTCTAGGAAAGTTCAGAATAATAGCCAATGTGTTTGCTATATTTTGCTATATTTTATTATAAAATGTTTAGATTGAACATTTTTAATACTTTTAAAAAATCCTCTCGTCTTCAATGTAATAGCATCATGGCTGTTCAGGGCATATTTTAAGGACCTATTTGGAGTAGCAAAAAGTACATTCAAAGCACATTATTAACATTTAATTGCTGCACTTCATCCTCTTGTCAAGTTTTAACGTTATAGGCTATGGGGGGGGGGAGCAGGTACTGTAAGAACCGTGATGTTCTGCGAAAATAAATCATTCAGAGGCAAAGGAAATCTTAAACTGAAAGCAGAAATAATGGAGACTAAGTGAGCACATTCCACTTACCTGTCATGCCATTTCCAAAATGCATGCATTTTAAAAGAAAAGAATAAAAAGTTATGTCTATTATAAATATTGTGCTGTCTGGATTGCTTCAAAAGCCCCCTTTTCAAAAGCACGTTCAGGATAATGCATCTTTAGTGGTGCCATGCAGTCTTAAATTATATGCAATTGTTATTTTTAACCTTTAAAAAATGAAAATTCCATCAAGTGTGTGCACATATATTCTCCTTTGGTTTGGTTTGATCTGGTGTTAGAAAGATTAGCTAACAAGGTTGCCACAGGGTATGTCCGATTATATTCACAATCTTCTTGGAGGCTCTTTCTGTGTACCCCTGTAAATGTGGAGAGGTACAGAATCCAGCTCTGTTACTGGACTGCTGATTACTGCCAGAAACCTGAGTCGACCAACAAGGTTGGCCAACAAGGTTGGCCAACAACAAAACCAAGAAAGTGACCTCATTTTGGCAGTCCAGGGTTTGATCGAGTGGTGGGCAGCAAAAAAAAAAATTGCTACCACACCGTGGGCAGAGCCTATGTCATGGGTGGAGCTTACGTTGTGGGTGATCTAGTTATGCCTGCCATATGGCCATGTATACATTTGCAAACACAGGCAGCAATGGCTCTTGGGCTGTAAATGGAGATGAGCACTGCACTCCTAGAGTTGGATATGTCTGGCTTTTGAGCAAGGGTGACCTTTAACTTTACTAACCACTTACAACTAACCATGGCCAAAACTTTAAAGGTCACACACACACACACACACACACACTCCTCATCCTCCACACTTGGGAGAGTACCTGGGACACAGCGGTGGTGGTGCAACCATGCTGGGTCCAGGCTCCAGCCACACTTTCTCCTCCTTCTCCCACCATGGTGAGCAGCATGGTGTACAGGGGGAGTGAGAGGGACCCCAGGGAAGGCAGCCACACCAAGGCCAGGCCACTGCCCCTGAGCCATCCACTTGCACAAGGCCAGCCACCCACCCAGACTTGGAAGTGGACGAGGAGGTGGGTGGGGTGGGGAGCTGGGATGGGCTGGGCATGGCCACCCAATTTTACCACCACACCGCCCAAAGGCCATGCAATTTTACCACACCCCTGGGCAGACCGGTGCGGACCAGTCACTGTCTGCCACTGGTTTGATCAGGATATGAAAGAAGAACATATATTCTCCATTTATAAGGGGAGAGGGGAGCCATACATAGCCCAGTTCAGACAGTCATACTCCAAAAGTGACCATTTGACAGGAAGAGAAGACCATACTATACCATGTACAATTATCTAATGGTATTCAAACTTATGAAATTCATTGCCACAAATGACACTGTTGTGTGTGCTTAAATGTCAATCTGCTTGTTACAAATGCCCAGAAGGAGCAAAATGCTACCTATTTTGCTCTCCAGGTTGTCCACATGGGGAGCAAAATAGGAACTATGACTGTTCTTGTGGTCCACCATCACATACTGAGAGTGTCTATATCACTACTTAAGGGAGAAAATGAGTCCACATTCACAGCATTGAAAAAACACTAACAATATATGAAAACTGTAGTGATTTGATTTTATAGTTTGTATACCTTACCACCCTTAACACATTTGACGTCTGATTTTGGAAGCTAAGCAGCACAGGCATGGTCATTACTTGGAAAGGAGACAACTACAGGATGTCAGTGATCTCCAAATGTTCACAATAAAAAGCAAGGCTGCCTCAAATTCTGCAGAGCTCCTGCCAGTCAGAGTGGACCATACTGGGCTAGATGAAATACTAATCTGATTCAGTACAACTCTTGTGTTGCTAACCAACTTTTATTGCCTATGCAATACCCAACTGCTGCCTACCCTACCCGTTGGTACTGAAGATGGGAAGAGGTTTGGGGGATAGAAGCCAAAATTAATGCAACTGAAATTCTAGAGGAACATGGCTCCCCAGTTTTTTGTTTAACTAAAAAAAAATGGTCCAAATTAGCCAAAAGAACAAATTAGATAAATTGGTTCAAATGTGCCGAAAGAACAAATGTTGAATACATTTTATGTGCAAAACACAGCCCAAGGATATATAGCTCCCTGCCTTTGGTTCAAATCAAACATACATCAGACTAAATCTAGGAAAAATTGCTTTTTCATCTACAGATTCTTCCAATCAGCATGAGGATTCTTGAAGTGATAGTAAAAAAATGTAATTTTTCCCATTTGTGTCCTTGGGCAAGGACTGCTTTATTTTCCCATCAGTTTATAGTTCTAGATTATTTCTAAAAATGTATTTACAGTGCTTACGCTGATAATAGTATTTATAGTAATTATAGTACACAGCAATATTCACTCAAAAATCTAAAATGAACAACAATATTAAATATCTTTGAATATCTTTGGAGTTGTTATTCAGTGAGGAGTCCATGTGTTGGCAGACATCTCTGCGATGACATTCCACACATGCACATGGACTTGGATATACGGTAACATCACCTGCTCACTAGGCGGATCATGATGTGTGTCCTCTGCTTTCACCTTGCCCAAGAGATCCTTTCCTTTCACTATTAAATAGTAAAAGGAAAAAGAAGCATTTTTCTGTCCCATCTTTTCTTCAGTAAGCAAAAAGCAGCATAAATGACTCCCTTCCTCCCTACATTATCCTCACAAAGAAACCTGTATGACTGCCTGAAGGAGAACCTGTACATTTAATGGCATAGTAGAGACTAGTCACTAGAGCAGTGGTGCTGAAACTAAGGACCGGGGGCCGGGTGCGGCCCCCGATGCCAATTCATCTGACCCGCGAAGCCCGCGTTTTACTTCCACTTCCAGGAGTGACGAGGGCTTCGTGGGCCGGATGAATTGGCATCAGAGGCTGAACCCAGCCCCCAGGCCTTAGTGACCAGCTCCTTGAACCACATGATCAGCCCAATGCCCAAAAAGTTTGGGCACCCCTGCCGTAGAGGAATCTGGATTTCTCAATTCTCCATTACAGCACCAATGGCTGTCATAAGCTACTTAGTGGAAATACCGTACACTTCTGTTGTAAGCCTTAGTTTGGGGGTAAGGAAGAGAAGATAGGAAGTTAAAAGGCTTCTTCTTCAGCTTAAAGGTAAAGGTTGCCCTTGCTCGAAAGCCAGTCATATCCAATTCTAGGGTTCAGTGCTCATCTCTGTTTATAGCTAAAGAGCCAGTGCTGTCTGCATTTGCAGACGTTTCTGTGGACATGCAGCATGCATGCACAGAACACTGTTTACCTTCCCACTGAAGTGGTCTTAGTTCAGTGTAGACTATATACTCAATAGCCACTCCGTGTCTTCTTCAGGACTCAGATCCATCAATGATCATGTGGCTTGTCTACCTTAAGGTAGCCCTCAGTATAGGAAGATTGGTGGGTCTGGGAGAATAAGAAAAGAAAATAGCACAGGGATGATTAACTCCTCAAACTATTCCTGTGGTTGTCACTGTTAATTAATTTAGGCTCTTCTCTAGTTTTAAAGGTTTATCTTTTGATTCTTTGTATTCATCACCTTATGTTTGCCGCCCAAAGCTATGGTCAGGATATACATTTAAAAAAATAAAGTAAATAAACACACTACCCTGCAGCTGGTATTTGCATGAACAAACTACTTCTCCAAAGGAACTAACTCCATCTGGGTGTAGTGAATCTACAGAATTTGACAGCAGGATCCTTTCTGCAGGAGAGGTGGAATGATAACAAGAAGGCTAAATTCACTGTCACATTTCTGAAAGTGTCACCACCTGAGGTTCATTGTTTTTTGTCTTGACAGACACTTGGAGATACTGCCTGGCCCCTTCTGACAGGTCATTTTACTGATATGAGAACTTCTCTTACCATTCCCCCCCCCCCAAAACCATTCAGCCATTACTAACAAGCCAAATATAAAACATGCACCTCCTCCCCAGTGCTATGGCTCAAGAGTTTGTCATTTTGTGCTAATACGTTCTGTACGGAGAAAGTGCCAGATAAAAATCCCAGAAGAGAGTTTAGATTTGAGCAATCATAATAATAAAATGATGGAAGCTAAGAAAATGATAGAAGATGGAAGTGGGGGTGTTGGCAAAGAGGCAACATGTCAGAATGGATCCTAGACGTAGTTATTCAGAACAGGTACTTGGGTTTCAGAGCAGCATTTGGGGGAAAATGAGACACCTGTCTAGGAACAGATTCCACTCATCTGCCTCTGTCTTGATTCCAAACAAAGCCTGATACCAAACATGGCAGGGGCACACCTGAAAATTATAGCTCCTTCTAATGTGGTGATGAGGTTTGAACTGGCTCTGGGTTTTGAAGGGAAACAGCGCCATCCCCA
The DNA here is from genome assembly GCA_030440675.1 of Furcifer pardalis. Classification (NCBI taxonomy): domain Eukaryota; kingdom Metazoa; phylum Chordata; class Lepidosauria; order Squamata; family Chamaeleonidae; genus Furcifer; species Furcifer pardalis. Next base: position 126,922,015 of record CP126891.1, read on the forward strand.
AATTAAGTTATTGGTTTCTATATATTTGGGGAAAGTGTTAGGTATATATGTTTTTTTAATTTGAATTTGAAAATCAATTCATTTGAATGTGACATTTTATTTATTTATTTATTTAGATTTATTATCCCGCCCCAATCAGGCAAACCTGACTCTAGGCGGCTTACAGAAAATTCATAAATTAAAACCTTGAGGTTCAAAATTACTTAAAAATCAATTTAAAAAGAATTAAACCATGAATTTACAAAGATCTAAAAGATTTAAAAAGGTTAAAAAGTTTAAAAATATTTAAAAAGTTTAAAAGAGTGAGGGTGGTGGTGGCTGTCCCATCAGATCAGCCACTCAACATGGGACCCCATATTCCTGGACCCCCACACCTGCCCTGCCAGCCAGGTTTTTAGGCCCTTCCGAAAGGGCAGGAGCTCTGTCTGTAGACGTAACTCAGTTGGCAGGAGGTTCCAAAGGGCCGAAAATTAGGGTAAAATTACTCCTCTTTGCCACACTCCAACAGCCAGACAATACAGACTAAATTTGGAGGATCATGTAATTTCAAAAATTTCCTTTTTCAAAATTGGCATTTGCATCTGTTTTTAAAAAGGATTTTTAATATTTCATTCTGTACCTCCCTTGCAGCCCTAATTTATTAATAAATGCTAATAATGTAAGCCTTCAAAAACCTCTCCAAACACTATAAAAGCTACTCCCAGACAAGTAAAGGTAAAGGTCTCCCTTGCTCGAAAGCTAGTCATATCCAACTCTAGGGTTCAGTGCTCATCTCTGTTTCAAACCCAAAGAACCAATGCTGTCTGCTTTTGCAGACATTTCCGTGGTCATGTGGTAGACATGACTAGACACTGGAGTGCACGGAACGCTGTTTACCTTCCCACCAAAGTGGTCCCTATATATCTACTTGCAATTTCTTGCTTTTGAACTGCTAGGTTGGGCAGGAGCTGGGACAGAGATGGAAGCTCATTCCGTCTGGCAGTATTCGGGAATCGAACTGCTTACCTCCTGCTTTTCAGTCAGCATCTTAGCCACTTGAGGAGAAGAAAATCATTTTGTGTTTTCAAAAACCCCTACTGTGTTTTGATCATTTTTGTTCAGGGCTAATAATGGCTTCCTTTTGGCACTGTACAATGGGTGAAGGTTTTATTGCAGAGAAAAGGGAAAGTATATCTTTTCCATTTGCTATCGTCCTACATGTACTGAATAGCACTATGAGAATAACTATCTGGAACATGTATGTTACAAGCTGGGGTACATTGCAACACCTTTGTTTATGTTCTGCAACATAAACAAAGCACTGGTTACTGTGTTTCCCCAAAAATAAGACACTGTCTTATATTTTTAAAAACTCCAAAATATGCATGAGGTCTTATTTTCAGGGGATGTCTTATTTTTCCATGATGAAGAATACAGTATACATTTATTGCTGACACAGCGGATTGCCAGGGCAAGATTTAGGTGAGTGCCTTATTTTCAGGTGGGGAAAAATAGGGGGGGGGGTGCCTTACTATACGAGGAGGTCCTATTTTCGGGGAAACAGGGTAGTTAACGTACTGACGTAGGCTGCTGGGAATTGAAGTACCCCAGTGTTCCAGAACATAATTTGGGAAACATTGCAAGTCTACAAGATGCCAGCTGTACGGTAAGGACCAGGGGTGGGGTGGGGTGACTCTGCAGAGACATATCCAAGTTTCCTATATGCAAACAACTTGCAGATGAAGTCCCACTTATTACCTGCCAATGACCTAGTCACCAAACATAAAGCAAGCTAATCTGCAGTCATTTAAACCTCATGCTAGGGTAATCAAATGATTTCTACTGTTTGATGAAGTTTCATTTGCAGTTGTGACGCTGGCAGCTCCCATGATATCCTTCTTCCAGGCCTTTTAACTTTCTATATGACTTTCACACCCAGTTGTAACATAGAGTTGCTCATATCTCCATGGATATTTTAGATTGTTTGGAATGCATCATATATTGTCCCCTGGGATATGTCCACTGAACTGAATGGGATTTTTCTCTGCATACACAGGTACAGGTTTGCAGTGTTAATCTTTGTGTCCTCTGCTGTTTAAATTCTTGCCTCTAGAAATAGTGGATTTACTGTAGCATTTAACTTTAACTGTACCAAACAGTTTTTTATTGCTTTTATTTTGTATATACTGTACTGAATCTCTGTAGTCCTGAGTGCTTTTTCTCTTGTATGACTCACTACTCATAAATAAACTATCCAAATACTCTATCATTTGGGCAGTTCTTAACTGTTTCTTATTTTAATTTGTGAGTGCTGTGGTGGTGGTGGTGGTGATGATGATGATGATGATGTATTATCAAATCAAATTTGTCTTGTGGCATCCCTTTCTAATGTTTTCTAGGTAGAGAATAAACAAAATTAAACCAGTGATATTTTCCCTCCAGTGCAACTGAAATATTACATGTACTGCATAGCGTAATATGAAACGCAGCTGTGAATGATTTCTTCTATGCTGTCAAGTCATTTCTGTAAATGTGTTCTTATTTCCTGTGAAGTCATTTCTCACTTAGAGCGACCCTATGAATTAGTAACTTCCAAACAATTTTTACCATTAGCAATCCTGCTTGGGTCTTCCAAACTCAAACCTTCCTTTATTGAGTCAACCCACCTCATGCTCAGTCTTCCACTTTTCCTACTGCCATCTAATTTTCCCCAGCCGCATGATCAAGTTGTCCATTGAGGCTTGTTTTCTTGTGATGTGCCCAATGTACGATAAGCTCAGTTTAGTCATTTTTGCCTCTAGAGAAATACCAGGCTTGATTTGAACTAGCACTCAATTGTTATGGCAGTAAATGGGACCTTTCAATTTGAGAAAGTCAGGGAAGGCAAATCAAATGGTCTTGTTACCTAAAATTTTGAATAAAGCATTATAATTAATCAAAACGTTTATTAAATCACAACACTCACACACACATGGAAAATAAGGTAGAAGCCAAAAGTTAAATCATACGATTGGAATGCTCTCAAGGAGGAAGGGGGATTACCCAATAGTCAATAGACTCTAGCAAGGAATGTAAAAAAAATAAGGTCCATTGTGTACTGGGTCAAAGGGTGTGAAAACCGGTTTGTCGGGTGTCCTGATAAGCAGAAATTCCTTCACAAAGGAAGCTGAATGACTCATTCCTCTGGTTTGATTAAAGTTCAATTAAACATTGATTAGAACACTGACCCAAGGATAAACATAGCAAAATTCTGTGGGGAACACAAGAACCATGGAACCCCAAAATTGATCAGGGGGAAGGGGAAGAGAGGACGTGACAAGTCACACACACCTGGCAAGGTACAAAGGTTAACTGGAGTTCACCCTGGGGACCACTTAACTTAAAACTTTTCTCTTTACTTAAGTAACAGGCATTTACTTAATCTGTTCCTGTCTATCCAAGCAGTTTCACACCACATTAAGCTGATGCAAACGAAGATGGACTGGCCGGTCTTGCCTTCCAGAGAACAAAGAGATATTCCTGTCAACCACAAATATGCTCCTTTGACCTAATGTAAACTCTCTACAACCGGTTTTTTCAGCAATAGCTGTAATCTGCCGCTTTTGTGTAACTAAATTCTCTGACCTCAGAGCTGCCTTTGTTTTATGTTTACATGTAATTAAAATATGTTGATTGCCTTACCTCCTCCCAAACTCCTCCCCTCCCCTTGCATGCAGAGTTAGTTCAGATAGAATAGTTAAATACCCGGTCCAGGTGGGTGGGGGCCTTCTTCTGTTCACCAAATTTTGTGAGCAGGGATCACGAGGGGGGCCTTTTCCTCAGAACGGTTGCGGGAAGGTTAGCTATTTAGAATTATAGGTCTGGCCAGACTATATGCCTGAGTAGGCTTCCCTTTGCTTTTGCTCCCAATAAACCATATTTTGTTCTGACTGAAAAACCTGCCTCATTGTAAGTTCTTGGGTCTTTCTAGTACCTCTGCCAGAGAAACGTACCTGGGCCCCAAATTTTTGGGTAACAGTTTTTGGTGCCGTGACTCGGACCCCTCTGGTTCCTGCAACCTCCTTAAGAGGTGCAGGACACAAAGTGAGGAAAGGAAGATCCGGAACGACCTCCTACTCGAAATCTTCAATCAGGCTTTGAGAGACACATCGGCGGTTCATCTCTGCGACTGAAAACTTCAGGATCGGTAACGTATAATTTTGATTTTGGGGTCCCTTTGAAATTCTTGCCAAGTTAGTTTAAACAGCCAGCTGAACTCAACTTCCCCTCGGGTGGCAGCTCGAGTATTGAAAGCGTGGGTTCGAGTCCCACCTAAGGTGACAAGAGGCCTGACTAGCCTAAGTCACACCAAATTGAATACTAGTTTGGCCTCGCTCACCAGCTAGAAATCAAGCAAGAACGGGAATTGTCCACCCGTGAGCAATTTAGTTTAAATTTCAGGGTCCAGTGGGCAGATTCATCCCCTGACACTGGGGTCTTTACGGATTGGGCAGAGATCCAAGATTCGGGTAGCTCCCGGTGAGGTTTCTCGCAAAAGCACGGGGTGCCAGAGTAATTAACTGGGCACTCGTGGCCAATTGGTTGGACCGGTCAAGAGCGGGGTTCGTCGTCCGTGAGACCAGGAAAAATTAGTCTCAAGATTCGGGTGATTACCGGTGAGAGACACCAAGGGAAGAAACTGTGTGGTCCGCTCCCGCCAGTGCGCTGCGTGGGGTAACTCGGTAAGCACCAAGACCTAGGCCTAAGGCAAGCTAATGGGAGGAGCTTTTTGAGAGTTCAGGCTGGGCTGAAAGGAGGAAAAGGCTGGTGGGACGCCACGCAGCAATGTCCTCAAGAATTGGAGGAATTTGGTGGGACCCAAGTCTAAAATTGAGCAAATGGAGGTTAAAACTTTTAAGCACCCAAGACCGGCCCTTTTCAAAGGGACCTGAGGCCCGCCTGGCCTAGAGAAGGCAACTTAAGTTTAAGGCACCTAAAGGAATTTATTAGAAGGCTAGAAGTGAGTCTGAGGAGATCTGGGGACTCAGAACATGCAGCGCTCTCCGTGAGGCTGCACCCACAAAACCTTGAACGATACCCTTGCGAGGGCAATCTTTATATTGTAATGGGAGAAGGCTAATCCTCCTCCCAAATTTGGGGTTCCCCAAAGTATAGAGAGGCAATTGAGGAGGATTGAAGAGGACCGTTTTGGGTCCATTGCACCTTCTGGCTCCTTAATTCCTCAAACCCGCTGCTCATGGTATCCTTGTAAATCTGGGGCGCCCCCTCAGCCCTTGATGCCCACCACCCCTGCCAGCAAAAGGAACAAATCCAGTTGGGAGAGTCTGGGGTCCGTAACTTTGCAGCCCCCCCCCAGGTTACAGTGGGTTAAACCGCAGAGGTAAACCTACTGGACCTCTCAGACATGCCCCAGCGGGGCATGTTGGGAAGGGGAGTTGTAGAAGAAATCGGACCTTGGGAACAGATGGAAGTTCCTGGAGTTGTGGGGGTGAGCGGGCTGAAAGGAATGATGGAAGGCGTCCTTAGTGAAATAAGGAAATCATGAGGAAAAATTGGGCACTATAAAATCAAAGAAAAAGGTAAAAATTAAAAGCTCGAATTGAAACAGTGAGCCAATCTCAATGGACTCGTTGGAAAAGGGAAAGCTAGGACCCAGTAAGCAGAACAGGACCCCTCAGCCAAAAGAGAAAAGGGAAGGAGGAATAGTTTATTGCCATCCATCCCTGCTAGCAGAGTGGGGGGTGCTAAATAGAGTAGAATGAAAAAGAGTAAACAGAATAGAAAAGCATTTAAAATTTGAGCCCGCTGCAACCCATTCAGGCTGAGAGGCTTGAAGGGGTCAGCAGTCATAGATTAAACAAAGGGTTAAGGTAGCCCAGCACCCACATAAATTGTAATTTGTCCGTTGTTTCAAAGGATAGCCCCAACTAAGTCAAAGCAATTTGTTAAAGTGTAACTGAATTCGAACACAGGGCAGCCCAAATTGGAAGAATCCCAGGCTATTGCCATAAGAGGCAGCCTGGGAATGGCTTATAAGAATGAGTAACAATAAGATTAAGTCATTGTGCCCAGGTGGCAAGTAATTCCAGCCTCCTGAGAACCACAGTAAAACATGGCCCTTAAGGTCTGAGAAAGCATGGCATTTTCCCTTGCTTTTCTAGCGATTGCATGGAGCATTGCAGGAAAAGAAGGAGAGCTAATGTACATTTTAAAAACGGAATGGATGTGTAATATATGTAAATATGCATGTATGATGAATGAATGAATTTAGTGAGGGCCCTGGGTGTGTGTGTGAACGAAATAAATGTGTGCCTGCATTTTTGTGATGTGTAAATAATGAGGACTAGAAACTTAGAAATTTTAAACTGCCATTATATTAACATACTCTGCAAAGGATTTAAAGGGGAGGAAGCATTTCCTTAAGAAGTCATGCTTCCAGGAATATCCTGTCCTGATGCGAGCATATGGCAGATCTGTAAATATAATGTAAAAAGTATATAAAAAGTATGGTTAACAAAATGATGTTATCCCTTTCTCTGTCTAGTTTAAACTTTAAGACAGAGATTGGAAATGTATAAATCGGGATTATTGTTGTCCTTTAGATTGGGACATGGCAAAAGTATTATAAGGCTAGTGAATTAGCAACGCTCAAATGCATTGCTGCTTTAAAATAAGGCCTGAAATTGAACTGATCAAGCAATAAAGGTCTTGAAAAATTAAAGAATTGGAACTTAGAAATAGTGGGAAAATACAGCAAATAAAATGGAATTAATTGAAAAACAAAACAAATATAATGGCTCAATGATTGGTATATCTAAAAACTTGAGATTGGCAAAGGCTGGAAATTGGGACAGATTAATTAGAAAGGTCCCTCTTTCCCATACAAAGCTAACTGCAACCAATATGTGTTTGAAAATGCATTTGTTTTTAAAGAAATGGCTTCCAAAGTAAAAATTCGGACTTTCCATAGAACATGTGCAGAGTGCAAACATTGTAGCACTGCAGAGAAGTTAAGAAATTGCCTCCTGCTGAGAAAAAGAAAAAAAACATTCCATTCACAATAGCCTGAAGGGAAAGCAGCCCCTCCTTCCTCTTCCACTAAGCTTGGCCATCAGTTGAATTTCCTGCTTGGCCACTAAAAGAGCAAAGTCGCATACTGTCCAAGATTACAGGCATATGCACTGCCCCACCCAAATTCTGATTCCACTGCCCTAGTTGGCAAAGAAATAGGGACTTATTCTTCCTTTTCGTTGTGCCTCAAATTAATCTGTGTCACCCTGCTGTCCCAGCAAGGCTGACAAATATGAAATAAGGAGCCTCATCTGATGAAAGGCTAATTTTAAAACATAAGTTTGCTACCTGGCCATACGCCCCACATATGGATGAAATTTAGGGTACTCCCCGCAGGCAGAATTGGCCTGCACAAAATATCAATGCAAGAAGGCAAATCACCTCAACCACCCTTTTACCCGGCTTCATTTAAAGTGCTCAGCTCAACCTGGCAATATTATAATTGAATTGGAAAACTTGCAGATAGGCAAGGGACCCCAAGAAAGCCTTCGGAGCAAATCCTGGAGTTCTGGGTGGCCCCAGTGTCTGTCCCGAGAAAGGGCATGAAGATAGCGGAAATGGAGGTTTTGGCTTGTCTTTTTCCCTGGGAAAAAGGACAATTGGAGTCTCACTTGAGAACCCAGTTTTGTGGGAAGGGGGGCCAAGAAGCATCTGCCTAAAATGCAAAAACGTATTTTGAAAATCTGGCCCACATCTTAAAAGGGCCATGCTAACTCAGAATTTGGTTTGTCTGGTGTTTACCTTAACAGTCTCTAAATGTGGCACGTGGAGACCCATTTTCAGAAATAAAAGGAGATATGGCCTAGTAGGAAAATAATGGATATTAAATAAAGGGGAACCTTTAATGTGTGGCACAGGGAAATGGAACATTGTCCTGTATAATCTGATACTTGCTTAAACAGAGGGGCTATGCATGTGTTATAATCTGGATAAGTTTAAATTGGAAACTTGGAATCATGTCTGTGCAAAGCTCTGCTTGTCTGAATTGCTTTAAAGGAGGAAACTGCTGCTCCATAGTGAAAAGTTAATTTGAACATAAACCTATTAAAACCTTTTGAAAACATATGCATTTCTGAAATGGTTACTGTAAATTTGATTTTGTATAATGTGGCTCAATACACACATGTACTGGGGTTGAATTAACTGAATTGCAAAAGCCCCAGGAAGCACATTTGATTTGTGATAGAAAAAAAAAATTGTGATTCGAACCCAGGACCTTGCAACAAGAGTTCCGGAAAAAGGTGGGAGAAGTTTTGCATAGTAAATAAATAAGCACATAGTAGCTTGCTCCTTAAGAGCAGCTGTAAGCCTTTAACATCACAAAGAATGGCTGCACAGTCAAAAGTAATAAAGCTAAATGTTTTTATTTCTGGGCAAACTCCCTGCCAAAATTTCCCTTAAGGAAGGCAGGAGAGGTGCCCTGCATAGTCTGTTCTGTCAATAAGAGCTGTATTTTGTCTTGTCTGCATGTATGTTGTGTGAGTGGCTTCTGAAGATTGTTGGAACATCGCACATGGGAAATTTCCTCTCATCCTACTAAGTGCACAATCTTAAGGAAATTTGAGCGTCCCTATGCACCGTCCCCAGTTAAGAATCCTAGTTAAAGAAACTGAACCATAAAGATTGCTTTGCAACTCCAACAATAAAGTTATTTCAAAAACATCTGCAGTGCGTTTGTTAAACCCTCATTCTTATTATACAGGATGCCAGAAGGAAAACAGGGTAAAGGTAAACAAATAGATTTCACAATGAGGCCAGTTTAGAAATTAGTTAGGAGACTCCCAGACTAACAAAGGGGAGGGGGAGGCTGAATTTGGTAGGGAGGCAGCACCTTCCTCAGATCAGATGGGAGTGAAACAATTGTTTGCTCACAGTATTTAATTTGGTTTACATTGGTTTGGGCCAGGAAGGTAAATTCCTGCCTCTAAAAAGCACTCACAGTTGCAATTGAATCATGCATTAGTGGCTTCTGGAGTAAGTATGGGGTTTGCACAATAAAAGCCCTCTTCTCCTACTAAACCTGGAATCTTAAGGAATTCCCTTACATAAATCCACAGGGAACAGTGAATGTAATGGGAGTACAGTCAAACCTCATATGACCCTAAAACCTGGCCCCACAGGTCTAGATGTTATATGATTTTTAGTGTTACCCAATGCATGTTAGGATCCTATGGGAGCCATAGCCATAGAGATGCATCGTAACCACAAAGGTTTTGGCGGTTATCTGAAGCATCCCATGGGATCTTAATGCATCATACTGATGTTATATGAGGTATTACCGTACATTAAAGCATGTTTGTTGTCGTTTATTGTTAAGAAATAAAAGTTTAAAAGTAAATGTGGGAGGGTTTTGGGGAGATGTGTTGTGTTTTCTCTCCCTCACTACAGGAAAACCTAAAGATGTGGAAGCCTTGTGTTGGATCCCAAAAGTGAACGGATGACAGTGCTCCAGAGCATGTCTAAAATTCAATGGAGGAGTATCATGTCTTTTATTATTAGTATTCCTACCACCTCATATCTTCTCGACCCCCCTTTCTCTCTCTCTCTCTCTCTACCTCTCTCTCTCTCTCTCTAAAGTATTGCTAGCAAACTGTGTTCCTGTATTTTCTTTAGTTTAAATTTCTAAACATGTGTAGAATGTATAGAATGTTAGGATGTTCATTTGGTAGTTTGGACAACCCCCTTATTTTAAATGGATGTGCTGCCTAAATTTAACAGCAAGCAGGCAGAAGAAACCATCCACAATCTCACCACTGAGAGTAAAACACTGGGTTTTCACTGGGGAATTGGCTAATTGGCCTACTCCCAGATGTTGGAAACATTTATTCATAGCGGGGTTTGGGATTGCTGTAGTTATAATTCTAATTTGTGTGTGTGTGCCCCTTTTTGTAATCCCTGAGAACGCTGTACCAGGACCCACGTGACCAGGGCCACCCCGGGGGGGGGGCATACCACACCAGGACCCACTCAGCCTAAGATACGACTGCCCACTGGTCAGTCGAATCTTAAGAGAAGAAGGGAAGGAGTGTTACCTAAAATTTTGAATAAAGCATTATAATTAATCAAAACGTTTATTAAATCACAACACTCACACACACATGGAAAATAAGGTAGAAGCCAAAAGTTAAATCATACGATTGGAATGCTCTCAAGGAGGAAGGGGGATTACCCAATAGTCAATAGACTCTAGCAAGGAATGTAAAAAAAATAAGGTCCATTGTGTACTGGGTCAAAGGGTGTGAAAACCGGTTTGTCGGGTGTCCTGATAAGCAGAAATTCCTTCACAAAGGAAGCTGAATGACTCATTCCTCTGGTTTGATTAAAGTTCAATTAAACATTGATTAGAACACTGACCCAAGGATAAACATAGCAAAATTCTGTGGGGAACACAAGAACCATGGAACCCCAAAATTGATCAGGGGGAAGGGGAAGAGAGGACGTGACAAGTCACACACACCTGGCAAGGTACAAAGGTTAACTGGAGTTCACCCTGGGGACCACTTAACTTAAAACTTTTCTCTTTACTTAAGTAACAGGCATTTACTTAATCTGTTCCTGTCTATCCAAGCAGTTTCACACCACATTAAGCTGATGCAAACGAAGATGGACTGGCCGGTCTTGCCTTCCAGAGAACAAAGAGATATTCCTGTCAACCACAAATATGCTCCTTTGACCTAATGTAAACTCTCTACAACCGGTTTTTTCAGCAATAGCTGTAATCTGCCGCTTTTGTGTAACTAAATTCTCTGACCTCAGAGCTGCCTTTGTTTTATGTTTACATGTAATTAAAATATGTTGATTGCCTTACCTCCTCCCAAACTCCTCCCCTCCCCTTGCATGCAGAGTTAGTTCAGATAGAATAGTTAAATACCCGGTCCAGGTGGGTGGGGGCCTTCTTCTGTTCACCAAATTTTGTGAGCAGGGATCACGAGGGGGGCCTTTTCCTCAGAACGGTTGCGGGAAGGTTAGCTATTTAGAATTATAGGTCTGGCCAGACTATATGCCTGAGTAGGCTTCCCTTTGCTTTTGCTCCCAATAAACCATATTTTGTTCTGACTGAAAAACCTGCCTCATTGTAAGTTCTTGGGTCTTTCTAGTACCTCTGCCAGAGAAACGTACCTGGGCCCCAAATTTTTGGGTAACAGTCTTTTAGATTTTGTTTGCTCCTACTTGGATACTATATGCAAAGCTGGAACAGTAACCCTGTTGGGTCTACTTTTGGTGTTTGGTCCTAGCAACAATCCATCCATGCCACCCTCTGGGGCTGGCGTTAATTAACCAAATGACTTTTAAATAATGTAGAGTGCAGGAGTTTAAGGAAACATTTACTTAACAATCCTTATTGACTCTATCAGTAGCAACTTCTTAAGTTCAATGATTCAAGATTTCAGCTTTGGAAAGAACAACTAGAACAGGTGTTCTCAACCTTTTAAAACTGGGGGTAGGGTCACGCTCCCTCAGACAGCTTCAGGGGCAGGATAGCCATTTTGCCTTTCCTCCACCACATGGCACTTCCTGGTGTGGTGGAGGTGATGGTGGGCCCACATGAAATGGTGCAACAGGCTGCATCTGGCCCACAGGTTGCAAGTTGAGAATCCCTGAACTAGAAGAGCCTTCTCTTCATCAGACAATCAAAGCTGCTAATCTAATGCAATTTTACAGAAATGTTGGTTCTAACAGACAACAGACAGAAGCTTCCAGCACATGGAAGCAATGAACAATGAAAACCAGAAACAAATGAATTGGCAACCCAGTGTAATCAAGAAGAGCTTGGGAAAACAGGACTTTTTGTTAAAATATAGGCAAAGGGCTCTCCTATTACTATAATAGCTGTTACTTTAGCACTCAACCATCCATGCTCTCCTGCAGGATACTCCATTTATCCCCCATACTCCTTTCCAAAAGTTAGTATTCCATGGCCACTACATTCCTTACTGTCCCCTCCCTTTTAGAATATATTTTCCTACATGTCAGGTGTATTTCAGCAATCCTTTGGGCAAACCTCCTCTCTTGTGTATAGTAGGTGCCCTTATGGTTACATATGGACTGGTACAATCTGAGCACAGAGATGGAAAAGACAGCTTATTACTAGAATGGAAGACACCTCTTTTTTGCTCTGTTTTAGCTTTGGACAATAGTAGATGGACGTCTGATAATGTGGAGCACATCCTAAGTTTCCAGGATTGGCAGTTCTGACCTGTAGGCAATCTCCTAATAAGCCTCAGTGAAGGAGGTAAGGAAGATAATTAAGAAGTAGACTGTAACAATTGGGCAAAGAAAAAAATGTATTTCCTTAATTTGGGAGGATTTATCTCTTTGTAATCTTTTCACTAAACAGCCCCTTCCTTCCTTCCTTCCTTTTGAAAAAGGCTTGTGTGTGTGTGTGTGTTCATATTGCAGACTTGTCACTGAATAAGAGGACCCAAATAATGGTATGAATGTTATTTAATCTTTATATATTTGCCTATGAGCGTGGGGGAGGGGGAATTCTAAAGGGAAAATGGGAAGTTAATTCCTTTGCTTTTAGAATATGTATATACATCTTGCATCAACCGCCATCAGAAAAGATGATAACCTGTCATCCTTATTAGAACAGATGATGATAACCTGTCATCCTTATTATTGTCATCATCATTACTATTACTATTATTACAAAAATTAATAATGTTGGTGTTAACCATAACACATGAAAAATGTCAAACTGATACTGCAATTGTGTAGCAGCAGCATTTCATTCAATTTAAAATTCATTGGCTTCTTGTTGCCTTGGGTCTAGGTTAGATGAGTCCATGAACTTTTGCAGAACTTAAATAAAAAAGCCCAAGTATAGCTTCTATTGTGCACGACCTCCCACCTTCACCTGGGCCTCATGTGGGAGAGACAAGGATAGTGTCCTGTGTTTATAGTTTCTCTTTAGAGCTGTCAATATGAAATAAAGACAGAGAGGTTTCAGCTATGGAGAGCAGTTGACTTCAGAACAGTGTCCAGAAGTGGCCCAAGGTGCAAAGCATTTAACAGTTCATGATTTGGAAATGATTTTAGTTTCAAGGTTATCAGTTTTCCAGTTGTTATAATTTCATTGTCATCAGAGACCGTTATTCTCTAGATTTCTTTTTGAATGTTTCTGGCATATTAATACATCCATACATGCATAGATGTTTTACTTTCTCTAACAGTTGTGGACATTCCAGTATGCCTTTTTAAGGTTTTATATTCTTTGCTAATGTGCTTCCCCAACTCCAGCCCTGCTACTGCTCCTTCCTCTGCCTATCTACTTGTTTTAATATTTGTTCAGTTATTTTTAAAAGCTCTATATCTCATGTTTTTACAGTATTTAAAAAACCCGATATTAAAATCTAAGAACAATAAATAATTACAGTATTTTTTTAAAAAAATTCCTCAATTGACCAGACTATCAAGGGGTGGGTTCCTGCCAGCTGGGACCACCCAACTGGCAATTTTGTTTAAAAAAATACTGTAATTTATTGTTCTTAGATTTTAATACTTTTTTTTAATACTGTAAAAACAAACACTTTCAGATGCTGACTGGAAAGTGACAGGTCATCAGTTCGATACCCAAATACTGCAGGACAGAATGAGCTCCCGTCTTTGTCCCAGTTCCTGCCAACCTAGCAGTTTGAAAGCAAGAAATTGCAAGTTGTTAATAGGGACCACTTTGGTGGAAAGGTAAACATCGTTCCATGCACTCCAGTGTCTAGTCATGGCTGCCACATGACCACGGAAACATCTGCATGGCTCTTCGGCTATGAAACAGAGATGAGCACTGAACCCTAGAATCAGATATGACTGGCTTTCGAGCAAGGGTGACCTTTACCTTATTAAAAACATGAGATATAAAGTAGAGGTGAGGATAGTGCGGCCTCTTCAAATGATGTTTGACTCCAGATCTCATCTGTCCTAGCCAACAGGACTAGAGGTGAGGGGCAATGAGAGGAGTCACAGTCTAAGATAGAGGACTACGTATTCTTCACTTCTGAGGTAAAAATAAAGGAGGGAAAATTCAAAATTTTAATCTCACAACCTGATTCACAGTCTCCACATAGATCCACATTGGCACTCCCACATGTTACAGGTCATACTTAATAGTCTCCTTGGTTACAATAACATAAAAATTGCAACGTTTTGCAGCGTAGCACACCTAACTGTAAACTTGCTGTTGAATAATGTGGAAGGTAGATGTTCACAGATTCCCTCCTGTCTAGAGCTGACTTGCTCTATGTGGCATCAATGGGGAAGGTGGTGGTTTAGAATGGGCTGGCATGGGAACATGGTAGCAAGGCTTTGGGGGAGACAGGAATTTAGGATTAGAGTAAATGAGTTCCATTTAGGAGAGTGCAGCTTTCCATCCTTGACATCTCCAGAAGATGTCAAGGATGAATAAAGGGCAGCTATTTCTGCCAGCCAAAGTTGATAATATTCAGCTAGATGGGACAATTGTCTTACTTGGTGTAAGGCAGCTTCTTATTTTATTTTGGGGGAGATTCAGCAGGTTCTCCAAACAGGCCATCTTCAAGGGTAATAGGGATTATTGTAGTTTGATAACTCTGGCGGCCATGCCATTGGTAGTCCTCGGTAGTGCTGGGAAGCACCATGAGACTGTCCTTCAGGGAAATAAAATGTCTTGCATGGACAAACACTGCTTACTCTGCAGAATGTCTACAGCAGCAACTGTGCAAGATTTTCCAGTGAAGGGGAATTAAGAAATTCCTACTAGTGCCTTCTCTTTAATTAATTTTTGTTACCAACTTTTCCCTAGGACTCTCTCAGGGAACCAAAGCCTAATAAGTAATTAATTGCTTAACACCGTGAGCCAAAATAGGTATGGGAGAACCTATTGGGGAGGAAAGGCAATTAAGTTATTTTATGATGCTCTAGGAATTTGTGCCGCTGTGCTTCAGCAACATTTTTAAAATTCCCCGGGCCTCTATCATAGAATTGAATTGGGGGAATAGTTAGTAGTTAAAGGTTGCCCTTGCTGGAAAGCCAGTCATATCCGACTCTTGGGTTCAGTGCTCATCTCATTTTATAGCCAAAGAGTCAGTGCTATCTGCATCTGCAGATGTTTCTGTGGACATGTGGCAGGCATGCCTGGACACCAGAGTGCATGGAACACGGTTTACTTTGTCACCAAAGTGGTACCTACCGAGGCGGTCTCCATGTTGGCGTTGGAGACCCCCAGGCTGATGGTCCTGGGGGACTTCAATTTGCCGTCGTTGGGGACCGGCTCAGAGGTGGCTCGGGAGTTCATGGCTTCCATGGCAACCGTGGGCCTGACTCAGGTAATTCAGGGTCCTACCAGGAGCAGTGGCTACACCCCGGACTTAATCTTTTTGTCGGAGCTGTGGCAGAGTGATCTGAATTTACAAAAATTAGATATCACTCCAGTGCCATGGTCAGATCACTATCTGGTGACTCTAGACTTCCTAGGGGCTGGTCTCCACCGCAGGGAGGCAGGGCCGATTAAATGGGCCTGCCCCCGGTGACTAATGGATCCAGAGGGATTCCAGAGGGAACGGGGGAATGTCCTCTTGACCCGCAAAGCGATTCATCTGAGGCCATTGTCGACGCTTGGGACAAGAAAGCGACGGCAGCCTTGGACGTAATCGCACCACTACGGCCTCTCCGAGTCCGTGGGGACAGTGGCGTCGCGTGGGGGGGCGGGGGGGGGGCGGATGCCCCGGGCAGCGGATTTCAGGGGGCGGCAAAATGTCCCCACCAGTTTGGCCTCCCTCTGCCTGGGGCCGGGCTTAGGAAGCAGGACTTCCCAGGCGGAGGGCGGCCGTTTTGCTGGCGAGCGCTGCTCGCCTCCGTCCACCTGGCTGGCCGTCGGGGGCGAGGAGGAGAAAAAGGGTTTTTTTTTAAGGCGGACACAATTCAAGGAGGGGCCCCGCCCGCCCGGCTAGCCGTCGGGGGCTCTCCTGGAGGGCGGCCCACGTGCGCGCGCACGCTGCTCGCCTCCGCCCGCCCAGCCACCCACCCAGCTTGCCGTCAGACGGGGGCGCTCGTCGGGGGTGGGTGGCGCCGTGGCGGGGAGCCCCTGGCGGCTGGCTGGGCAGGAGGAGGTGGGTAGCGTGCGCGCGCACGCGGGCCGCCCGCCAGGAGAGCCCCCGAGTGGCGCCCTGGCGGCGGCGCCGGCGCCCTGGCGGCCAGCCGGCTCAGGCCCCGGCCCTCGCTCCCGCGCGGCCCTCCTCCGGGGGTGGGTAGCGCCCGCCGCCTCCGTCCTTTCCTCCCTCCCTTCGGCAGCTGTGCTCTTGCGCCCCGGGTAGCGCGCCCCCCGGCTTGGCTCCGGAAGCCGAAGGGGCCGCCTCCTGCCGGCCAGGCGTTCGCGGTGGTGGTGGTGGGGGGACACGGCAGCGGCAGCCCCGAAGGTCGCCGCAGACACCCCCCCTCCCTGCCGGGACGAGGCAAGAAGCGACGGCCAGCCGGGCGAGTGAGTTGCCGGAGGTGGAGGTGCGCTCGTTGGGGGTGGGTGACGGAGTGCCCCTGGAGGGCGAGTGGGCGGAGGTGTGTGGCGCGCGCGCGCGCGCAAGCGCGCGCGCGCCGCTGTTCAGCAGGGGGGCGCCTTCTGCCTGGGTCCGGGGGGGGGGCAGCAGCAGCGGGGAGCGGGGGGGCGGCGATTTTCTTCTTCGCCCCAGGCGGCTGAACACCGCGCGACGCCACTGCGTGGGGATCAATCTGCCCCTTGGTTTTCTGAGGAGCTAAGGAGGCTTAAACGGGCTAAGAGACGCCGAGAGCGCCGCTGGGTGAAGACTCGGAGCGAGTCTGACCGAACACTGGTCAGAGCTGCTATTAAAGACTACCTAGTGGCGATGAGGGTGGTGAAGCGCCAATACTTCACCACCCTTATTGCCTCCGCAGATAACCGCCCAGCGACCTTGTTCCGGGTGACCAGGTCCCTCCTCGGTAGAGGGGGGCCGGGCCCTGGGTGGCAGGGATCAGCTGAGGATTTTGCTGATTATCTGACGGAGAAAATCGCTCAGATCCGCTCGAGCCTGAATCCCGGCGTGGAACGTACTGAGCTGGGGCTGACCATAGCACAGTCTAGCCATGTTACCTGGGATCGGTTCGATCCTGTTGGCCCTGAGGAAGTGGACAGGCTTCTTGCATCTGTTCGCGCCACGACCTGTGCACTGGACTCATGCCCTGCCTGGTTAATAAACGCTTCCAGGTCTGTGGCAGGTGGCTGGGTCGAGGCGATCATCAATTCTTCTTTAAAGGAGGGGCATTTTCCTGCACCTTTTAAACACGCTTTGGTGCTCCCCCTCCTGAAAAAGCCGTCCCTCGACCCCACGATAATTTCCAACTACCGTCCAGTGTCCAACCTACCTTTTTTAGGTAAGGTTTTGGAAAGGGCTGTGGCGCAGCAGTTGCAGGAGGTCCTGGATGAAGCGGATTATCTGGACCCGTTTCAGTCAGGATTCAGGCCCGGATATGGTACCGAAACTGCACTAGTCACTTTGGTGGATGATCTCTGGAGAGAGCGGGATGGAGGGGAACCATCTGTCCTTGCTCTTCTCGATCTCTCAGCGGCTTTTGATACTGTCGATCATGGCATCCTTCTGGGTAGGCTCCAGGGTCTGGGGATCCAGGGCACAGTGTTGTCCTGGTTTGCCTCATTCCTGAGGGGCAGGACCCAGTCGGTATGCCTGGAGAAGGAGAAGTCCAGCCCTAGGCCCCTGCAATACGGGGTGCCTCAGGGTTCGGTACTTTCTCCTCTCCTGTTTAACATCTATATGAAGCCGCTGGGTGAGATCATACCTAAGAGACCGCGTCACCCCAATAACATCTGCCCGTCCCACCAGGGCGGATCGGAGAGGCTCCTTCGTTGTTCCTTCGGCGAGAATGGTGCATCTCGCCTGTACCAGGAGAAGAGCCTTCTCCGTGTCCGCCCCGGCCCTCTGGAACCTCCTGCCCACTGAACTGCGCCTTCAGACAGAGCTCCTGCCCTTCCGGAAGGGTTTGAAAACCTGGCTGGCTGGACAAGTTTGGGGACCTGGGAATACGAGTTCCCTTACCAGGTGGCTTATTTAAAGGACTGCCAACCTGGGTCTGGAAGTGGGACTGTATACTGTTTTTAATTTTTGTGGTAATATTTTGATGACCTTTTAACTGATGTTTTATTGGAGTAAACTGTTTCTTATGCTTTTACTTTTATTTTTAGTGTTTTGTAAGCCGCTCAGAGTCGGGTTCTCCCGATTGGGGCGGGGTATCAAGTGTAATAAATAAATAATAATAATAAATAATCTACTTGCAATGTCTTGCTTTTGAACTGCTAGGTTGGCAAGAGCTGGGACAGAGACGGAAGCTCATTCCGTCCTGCAGTACTCGGGAATCGAACTCCTGACCTGTAGACCTGCAGGTCATCAAGCTTAGTGTCTTAACCACTGCAGGGGAAGTTATTTATATGTAAATTTGTATTTATTTGGTATCTTTTCAAAAACAACAGTTGTCAAGACAGAAGAGAAAACTATTATTTTTGTGAGAGATTGCTCTTCCCTCTCATGTCTACTGAGGTGGGACATGAGCCAACAATGGTAACTCAATTCTGAGAAAGCATACTGTTCCCTTCCTGACTTCAAGATTATTTCCTGTGTTCCTTAATTGGCTTGGAAGTTGTTGCCTTAATAGTTGCACTTCTTTGCCCAGCATTGCCCAAAGGATACCAACACCAGCCTGTATCAAATGACTGTAACAAAGCAGAGTCACAACTTCTGCATACAATGCCTTCAGTAGTGCATTTTGCTCTAGTTACAATAAATAGAGGCTTGGAAGGTAAAGCTCTTTCTATCTCGTTGTTGGGATGACTATATCAAGACTGTCTTACTACTTTCCCCCCTCTTGTGGCTCCGACAGCAGTCTGCCATGCATCCATTTCTTTATATACCAGGCCCATCCAAATACAACAGCTCCCCCAATGCAGCTCCCCCAATGCAGCTCCCCCAATGCAGCTTGGTGGTTAAGATGCTAAGCTTAGAGACTGGAGGGTCAGGCTTCAATACCTGAGGGCCACACTTGGGGACATGAAAGGAACCTCATTCGGGAGTCCCCTGAGGGGAGTTTCTCCAGCAAAAACTCTTTCAACCCAGAGTAATCTCTGACATGAAATTATTATTATCCCAATACATTTTGCTTCCTGAAACCCAGGGCAAGCTGGCACTTCCTTCCCCATTCCACATAGAGAAGCTGGATGAACTTTTGGAGATATTTTTCCTCAGTACACAATGAAGCAGTGACCTGCACCATCCTGATTTAGACATGTTGGCCATTTTAATGGATCAGACAAGGACACACGGCAGACAAGATTCTGTTCTTCAGCAAGGAGAAAGAGATGAGAGGGAAGAGATTTACAATTGAACTGACATCTCAGCTACCTGACGTGTTACCTCACTCTGCTTAATTACAAGGATGGCTCCACTAATTTGAGCAAAAATGTATATGCCGGAATCTTGTCAAAAGTGCTTCTTCATTTTTTATAATTAAAAAGATGGCAACAATAAGATGGACATTTTAGCTTGTGTTAAGTTCTCCAAAACATTGGATCCCTACAGTGAAAAATATTATTTCTAAGAAACACCAGCAGCAGGTTAGTATACTAGGATGGTGTGCTGTCATAATGGTTCTCCAAACCCAAAGTCTTGTAGGGCTATTGACCTGTCCCTGCACACCACATCATGAGCAGCATGGATAGAAGAGAGCTCTTGCTTTCATGCCTTGTTCATGAGCTTCAAAGAAGTATCTAGTTTGTTCCTGTCGAGAACAGGGTATTGGGCTAGAACAGAGGTCAGCCAACTTGGCTTTCCATATGTTCTTGGACTTCAATTACAGAAACCTAAGACACTACACTTGCTGATCAGGGTTTCTGGGAATTGTAGTCTAAGAACATCTGGAGAGTTTGCTGACCCCTGGACTATAAGGACCAGGTTTTGGGGGCAAAAGACCCTCCAGATGTGGTTAGGTTGCAACTCCGTTCAGCACTAGCCAATCTGATGGATGCTGCAGTTCAGTAAAACTTCCTGATCCTGTTACTGAGGCAGATCTTTGCTTTGGTTCAGCAGAGAACTCGTGCATCTGGTGGGGCATTTCAGATCAATATTGTGCCCCCTGTGTTATGAGGGAGTATGTGTGTGTGTGTTTATGTGTGTGTAAACACAGAGCACTTCTGCAGTCATCACTCTTCTTATTCTCTGTGAAGATGCAAAAGATTCGGCAATACTTCTTGATTGATATAAGATCTACTTGAGTCCTAAAAAGCTATTGGAAACAATGTAGAAACACACTTGGGGAGTTCAGCATTAAAAATTCTTGCTTGAATCCTTATGTAGCCTATGGATTTTCAAGGTTGAGTTAGGCTGTACCCAGTCCAGGTATGATGCAAGACTGCTGCTAGGATTTTGGTCCCATATGCCTGAACTTAATATCCAAAAATAGTGATTTCTCCTTCTCCTCTTCTACTTCATCAGTGGCTGAATGTATTTGCTGTGTTAGGCTGCAGGCAAAGAAACAATGAGAAACTGTTGAATAGTTAGACTACTGCTCTCATTGAACACACTGTTGTCTTTTTGTCCCTTTTGAATGCATTTCTAATTGTTTCGAGCTGAAAAGAATCTGCACATATGATTTGATAGGCAGTGTATTATATGGGATAAATCCAGATGGAGTGACACATAATATGGATCTTTTTGAAGACTGATTTTGGTCCAATTGATTTCACTGAGATTACTCTATTTAGAAATAAAATTCCAACCCTAGTATTCAGTGCCCAATTCCCCATCCTTCCTGGATTGAGCCTGGGGCTTTACTGACTTCCCAAATTGTTTATACAATGTTTAACAAACAAGTTTAAGAAGAGTAGATTAAAGCAAATACTCTGTATACTGTATATGCAAAACAAAAAAAGCATGCCATTAGGAAAAAGCTCCCACGCCCAAGCCTAAATATCCTGTTTCTTTCCTTTTTTGGCCATGTTTTCACCTACATTATTTATTATTTTATTAAAATACAAAAACAAACAAAAATCACTACTACAAAAAATACAAAAAACTTAACAACATTACTTATAGTATAATATAACTACTACAGGCACCCTCCGCCAGTGGAATTTATTACAGCTTCTCAATTAAAATTTCTTAGTATTGTTAATTTTTTAATGCATCCCCTTGTTCCAAATAGATAATAATCTTGCTCTGACTTTACTCCTTTCCCTAATATTAATTTTAAAATTCTCCTCATATTTCTCTAAAAGTCTTTTTATTAATCCCCACTTCACTTTCAACTTACATATTAATTTACTATTTGTAGTTGTATTCCATGTCTCTTTATACCAATTGCCCAATTCAAATTCACAATCTACTTTCCATTTTTTAAACAATATTCAGTCTCAAAGCTGAAACAAATATATCCAAGGTTTCTTTCCTGGATCAGGGCCAGTCTGTCAACTGCAGTAAGAGAAGTCCCCTGAGCTAAGAATAATGATGGGAGCTGCCAGCCGACATTTCTCTTTGCTGATAGCATTTTCCAGCCTTTGATGTTGCCATTTTCCCAGGATTTCCTGTATCCTTTCCAAGAGTCTGATGGCTTAAGTAAGACCCTGTCTTTTGAAGCTCTGTAGTTCATTGGTCTGAAGCCTGAGCAAAGGCAAGCTGATTTGTGTCTTTCCTCGTGATGAAGCAGGCTGGCCTGTTCATGCTACAGGCATCAATCTTCATGGAAAATATGCAAGCAAAGAACTTAAGACGATATATGTATGCAAAGGAGAGTTAGAGGAGACACACTAATGTTCTCTGATGAGTTATGGAAATCTGTTCTAGTTGTATTGACCTGTATTGAAGCAAAGGTTGTTAGAAATGATTGTCTGGCCATTCTTTTGCCCCAAATATTAAATCTTAAGTCACTCATACTTAAACTATTAGCCAATGTATGATAGCAGCATGCAAACCCTATTACAGCAATCTACGTTTATATATCCATTTGCGGTTCACACTGTTATTAAATCCAGCCAAAGTGCTTCTGTCCAGAATGCTTTATTTTCTCCATCTCAGAACATAAAACTGAAAACATACCTCTGTTTTTCTTTATGTCTTTCTTTGTGCCAAAATAAAAGCCATGCAAGATATACACAACCTTTCCAAGGCCAGTCACCTTCTTGTAGGATGTCCAAATGCCCTCTATTGAGCTATAGTTTAGTTTTTTAACTGGGAAAGCAGGAAATGACTGTAGCGATGGTTTTGCCTGCAATGATTGGAACGTTTATATAAGTCATATTTCAGGCTAACTAAGGAAGGAACTGCACAGGCATTTAGCCCAGTCTAGTCTGCCAAGGAGATCCCCTGGTTCACCCCTAAAGGTAGCAGTTAGATGAAGCCTTTGATGGATTAACCAGCCGTCTATCAAGTATTCATATTCACACCTTTCTGATTATTTATTTATTTATTTATATTTGTTTATTGCCCTCCTCTCCAAAGGGACCCAGGGTGATTCACAACACATAAATATATCAGCAACGATTTAAAACCAATTAAAAGATTAAAAACTTAAAAGAAGCTTAAAAACTTAATATTAAAAAGTCAAAGGCTTCTACTTTTTGGGAGCAAGTAGGATTGCTTTGTTTTGATTTATTTCCTGTGCATAAGATCACTAGAAAGAACCATAATGAACTGGCAAATTGAAGCAATTTCTTTTCCCCATATCAGTAGTGGTTTAAACAGGCAGTTTAACCACTGAATGCTATGTGTAATTGGCAAAAACAATGAAGCTGTGGCTGTCCTACTTTGAGCAAAATGTGTGAAGGCACGACTCTGGAGAGGATACTAATGCAGAGAAAGGTGGAAGTTGCAAGAAAAGAGGAAAACCCAACATGAGATGGACTGACTCTGTGAAGGAAGCTATAAGCTTGTGTTTGTATTTCTTAGAGTAAATAAGTGTAAAATATTGACAGCTTCTATCCAGAAGTGGGAGCAAACGGGGGGGGGGGATATAATAATAATAATAATAATAATAATAATAATAATAATAATAATAATAATAATAATAATAATAATAATAATAATAATAATAATAATAATAATAATAATAGACCAAATAGGCTTGCCATACCATGCATATAGGATCTCTGCTGTGGCTGCTCCTTTCCTCTCTAGAGAACAAAGGCATGGCATCTCCTTGGAGTAATGAAAAAGATGTCAGGGAAAAGAAGTAACACTAGCAAATCAAAGCATCTAAAAAGGTTGAGAACCCCTGTCCTAGAGTATACTTTAGATCAGGGGTTCTCAACCTATGGCCCGGGGCAAAGATGCGGCCCATGACATCATTTCATGGGCCCCCACCCCCTCCGTCACACCCAGAAGTGCCATATGTGGCAGGCAGGGTAAAATAGGCCTTCAGCCCCTGAAGCTGTCTGAGGGAACATGACCTGGCCCTCAGCTTGAAAAGGTTGAGAACTCCTGCTTTAGATTCTCAAGCTTTTAAAGCCGGGGCCCAGATCACACCCCCTCAGACTGTTTGTGGGCCAGACTCGTGTCCCCCCCCATGCCGCTGCCAACACTCCCCTCCCCTAACACCACCGGTCTGACCCACAAACACTCCCACCCATGCCACTGCCGCCACCACCACCACCACCACCACCACCACCACCACTTTCCTACTTCCTGGCCTGCCATGGGTAAGGGAAGGGTTCTGGGAAAGATGTGGACCTCTGCTGATTCCACCACTGCCGCCTCTACCCTTGGCCCCTCCAACTGTCTTGGCGTGTCCCCAATGCCACGCTGTAGCAGGGCGGATGTTGTAAGCTTTCTTACAATGTCCGCCCTGCTATAGAGTACAGTTAGGGACATGCCAAGCCAGGTAGAAGGGGAAAAGGACAGCAGTGATGGTGGCAGGAGCTGGATGGAATGGTGACATGGGCTGCATTTGGCCTATGGGCCATAGATTGAGAACCCCTAGTCTAGGAACTCTGAAGAGGTCTTTTCTCTCTGCTCTTTCCCATGTAAACATACCTTTTCTTGAGTTGCTCCTGGTGATTTCCATCATCGATAACATTGGAAACCCTTTTCAAATTGTAGCGTAGAGAAAAGAAACTTGGGGATCCAAAGGAATTAATTACAAGTAATATGTCACATTTCAGCATGGTACTTCCAAACTGTGTGCCAAAGTGAGCTAAGATTTTCCTTTCTTCTTTGCAAGATAACACATAGGATCGGTTTACTGAGTGGTTAAGTGTCCCATTTGTTGCCCATTGGCAAATGGCTATCTGTGTGGACACTGTATCAAAGCCCAAAGCGCTGTGATAATTGACAGTTATCTCAGGGCCATATCAAAATCTGACCTTATTAATATATGCAGTAATTGCATGAATGGCTGCTGGGGATTTCACTTCAAAAGCACCACAAGGCGGCAGGTGGCTGTCCTGCAAATTAATTTCCAGGTAATGTATTGCTTTAGTCTACAGCCGACTGCTGCTTTCCATCACACCCAGGGGAGAAGGTAACACCTTATATTGTTAAAGTGAGTGCAGGAATAAGTCTATCTCATTTAATGGTTTTTTTTTCCTTTTAGAGGTTAGGTCACTGCCAACAGTATTCATTAAAGGCTGTGAAAACAATCCCTCACCTCCATGATCTTTGGAAGAGGAAAAAAACCCACCAAAGAACTTAATGCAATTGAGAAATGTATTTTCCATTTGCCTTAGGTAAATGTAATTCCAGAGCATTTTAGCTCAGAATTCCTCCAGAAAAAGCTTAAATAAAAAAAAAGTTAGAAAAGAAAACGACCTTTTTCTTGTTTTGCCTTAGGATATTCCTGAGTTCCTTCCATCTTACTCAGAAATGCTTGCCAATTTCAAGAAATTTAATTTTAATCTCCATTCCTTGCAGATGATAAAGGATTGACCGACAAGAGTGATTTGTATCTCTTAATACAGTTCAGGAAGCCTTCACATCTATATCAGGACTCGGTGTGTGTGTGTGTTTGCTTTGTTTCACTAAGAGGATGATGCAAAGGGACTCCAGTAGCTTAGTGGTTAAGATGCTGAACTTGGCTACTAGAAGTTCAGCAGGTCAGCAGTTCAAGACCCGAATCCTGCATGACAAAGTGAGCTCCTGTCTCTGTCCCACTACCTGCCAACTTAGCAGTTTGAAAGCAAGAAATTACAAGTGGATAAATAGGTACTGCTTCAGTGGGAAGGTAGCAGTGTTCATGTATTCTGATGTTTAGTCATTCCTGCTACATGACTAAGAAAATGTCTGCAGACACAGACAGTGCTGGCTCTTTGGCTGTAAACAGAGATGAGCACTGCTCCCTAGATCTGAATACAACTGGCTATTAGCAAGGTCAACCTTTAACTAAGAGGATGGTTAAAAAAGAGACGTAATAGTGACAAGTTTTTTATAATGTAGAAGTATCCAAAGGTTGCATTTAGTAATTCTTCTTCTCCCCCTTTTAGGATTTCAGTGGCAGCTGAATTCACAGCTGGCAAATCATAGGCTGGCGTCTGGCCAGGTTATTCTGCTGTGTGCCAAAAGGGCTCAGGATCAGAAAGTGACTCAGAGAATTGGATCATTGGTACAGCTGTGGAAGGCAAATGGAAGGCCACTACATTATATTGTTCCCAGCCAGGACAATCTTCATGAATGACCACCATGATGATAACCAATATTCAGAATCAAATATGGCACTTGAAGAAGAAATCATAGGCATTTTGCTGTTTTATGCAACTAAGATATCCATGTTGCCTTTTTTCTATGTACAGAAGCTGAATCTTGCTTCAGCACTGGGGAAAAGACAGAGTGTAGGACAGGCAATGTTGCACACAGAGCTCACTGTTCTCCAGTATTTCACTTCCGTTTTCCTCAGGAAGGTAGTAGGCTCACTTGACCTGGTGATAGTGCTGCACCTTTAAATTATGTATTGTGGTTTTTAGAGTTAACTTATTGTTTGGAAAGAAATACAGTAATACCTCGGATAACGGTTGCATCAGATAACGCTAAAACCGCATAACGTTAAGCAATCTGGAAAAAAAATTGCATCGCATAATGTTAAATCCCATGGGATGCATCGGATAATGTCTGGTAAAGCATGTGCCAGTTGCAATGTATCTCTACGGAGTTTTAACGTTATAATTCTTTTGTGGTTTTAAAGTTTAAAGTTTTAGTTTTAAGCATTAGTTTTAACTTTGTGATTTTAACCAATATTGTAAGCCGCTCAGAGTTGGGTTTACCCGATTGGGGCGGGATACTAATCTGAGGAAATAAATAAAAATAAATAAATCCCGATGCATCCCATAGGATTTTAACGTTATCTGATGCATGCATCGGATAACATTAAAAATCGGATAACACCAGTGATGGGATGTAACAGATTCTCACCAGTTCTCCAGAACCGGTAGTAACTTCCCCCAGTGTCCCAGAGAACCTGTAGTAGCTTTTGGGGGGAACCACCTTTGGGGCTTACCTTTTCACTGGTTCCCCCCACTGCGCATGCATGCCAAGCACTTGGTGTGCATGCACGCCTAGTGCTTGGCACATATGCACGGCCTCCTTGCTGTCCTCCCAAACGGAGAGGAAGAAGAGAAGCTGCTAGCCTGAAGCTCCCTATTTTTATTATTTTGTATTTTTTCTTTGGCCCCGCCCATGACATGACATCATGATGTTAGCTCCTCCCACACTGTGATGACATCACGGTGGGGTAGTAAAATTTTTGACATCCCACCACTGGATAACACTAAGACTTGTGGAACCTAGTTTTAGCGTTATCCGAGGTTTTACTGTAGTGCTAATCTCAAATTCATAAATTTAACAACCTGCAGGCAAGGGTGGTTCATAAGCAGGGGAAGACTACTCGTGAAATTTTAAGTCAATGCATCCTCATCCCGCGCCATGAGCTACCCCTGCCTAATTAAAAATTGTATGCCACCATATCAATTGCAACTTTTAGTGTCCTTTCAACGGTTTTCTTGGTATAAAGTACTCCGGAGTGGATTATCTGTCCCTTCATCTGAGTGACTCTCTTGGACCATGCCACTTACCCAGGTCTGCATAGATGGCAGGGCATAAAACTCCATGAGCCATGGGTGATCTTATTTTATTTATTTATTTATTTATTTATTTATTTATTTATTTATTATACTTCTATCCCACCCCTGTAGGGAAAAAATCATTCCTACTCAGGGTGGCTAACATCATAAAACCGGCAGGGGCGAGGAGGCCCTCCGGACATGAGTGCCAGGACCATCACACCTGCCGGTGCTCTCAGGCCTCGCCCCGGGGCAAGCTTGAAAAGGTTGCTGCGGCAGCGGGAGGCTTGACTCGGTGCCCCCCCGACTT
Organism: Furcifer pardalis; assembly: GCA_030440675.1. Lineage (NCBI taxonomy): Eukaryota > Metazoa > Chordata > Lepidosauria > Squamata > Chamaeleonidae > Furcifer > Furcifer pardalis. The sequence goes on from CP126891.1 coordinate 126,949,401, forward strand.
TGGCCTTGGCAGGGGTGACGAGGCCCTCCGGACATGAGCGCCAGAACCATCACACCTGCCGGCGCTCTCAGGCCTCGCCCCGGGCCAAGCTTGAAAAGGTTGCTGCGGCAGCGGGAGGCTTGACTCGGTGCCCCCCCGACTTTGGCCTTGGCAGGGGTGACGAGGCCCTCCGGACATGAGCACCAGAACCATCACGCCTGCCGGCGCTCTCGGGCCTCGCCCCAGGCCAAGCTTGAAAAGGTTGCTGCAGCAGCGGGAGGCTTGACTCGGTGCCCCCCCCGACTTTGGCCTTGGCAGGGGTGACGAGGCCCTCCGGACATGAGCGCCAGAACCATCACACCTGCCGGCGCTCTCGGGCCCCGCCCCGGGCCAAGCTTGAAAAGGTTGCTGCGGCAGCGGGAGGCTTGACTCGGTGCCCCCCCGACTTTGGCCTTGGCAGGGGTGACGAGGCCCTCCGGACATGAGCGCCAGAACCATCACACCTGCCGGCGCTCTCGGGCCTCGCCCCGGGCCAAGCTTGAAAAGGTTGCTGCAGCAGCGGGAGGATTGACTCGGTGCCCCCCCGACTTTGGCCTTGGCAGGGGTGATGAGGCCCTCCGGACATGAGCGCCAGAACCATCACACCTGCCGGCGCTCTCGGGCCTCGCCCCGGGCCAAGCTTGAAAAGGTTGCTGCAGCAGCGGGAGGATTGACTCGGTGCCCCCCCGACTTTGGCCTTGGCAGGGGTGACGAGGCCCTCCAGACATGAGCGCTAGAACCATCACACCTGCCGGCGCTCTCGGGCCCCGCCCCCTCCCTGCTTGGAAGTTCAGTTATGGCTGTTATTGCGGCGGGCAGCTGGACTTTGCTGCTGTCGCTCTTGGAATCTGCCTGTGGCCAGTGGAGAGAGGCTGTTATAGGATTATGTTGGGGTATATTATTATAGTATTATATGCTATTTTGGTAGACAGAATTTTAAATCTTGTATTACTTTGTATATTGGGGTATTGCATATTGTGTATATTATTTATTTACCATGTGAGCCGCCCTGAGTCAGGTTTTCCTGATTGGGCGGCATACAAATGTGACAATTAAATTAAATTAGTTAAATTAAACAATAAAACAATCAAGAATTATTAAAAGTTACTCACAATAAAACCAGTCACAAAACATAAAAATTGCTAGAAAATACATCAAACAAGGGCCCTAAAAGTGCAACCTCTTTATTGGTTTCCCTTTCTGAGAGACAGTTGTAGGCATCATAACTCCCAATTTCTGCACCCACTGAATTCTCAACTCAGTTCACTGGGTGCCAGAAACTGGGAGTTTTCACGCCTACACTATCTCTTGGGAGGGAAACCAACCAAGAGCTCTCATTCTTAGGCAGTCCAGAGTTTGTTTTGCTCAGCCTTCCATGAGAAGGAAAGATTTATTTTACTGGTGCCTGTGGAATTCTGGCCCAGACTGCACATTACCAAGAAGAAAGAAATGAGGATAAACTGCAGATCCTGCCTGGGGATAAATGGAAGAATGTACAGTATTGCTTTGCAATATGTGCTTGATGTCTAGATCCCGTGAGATCTGCTGAAGCCCAGCAGTAGCAGTGGTGTTAGAGGAATGTCTGGAAACATTCCAGGTTGTAGGGTCTTGTGGCCTGGCCCTACTTCTCAAGAACAGCAAGAGACCACGACATGAAAGTGGTTTTTTTTTAAATTAACCTTTTCTCCCTTGCTTCATGAGATTATACAGGATACAAGATTGTCATGTCAGAGAGGGTTTTTTTTTATAAATTCGCACTGCCTCCTCTAAACCTGTGTTTGGGTATTGTGTCAACTTGCTTCAAATCCATCAAACCCTCTCCACTTTCTCTGATGAGTCCATTTCCCCCCAGTTCTGTCACATCACAAGGGTTTAAAGGAGTCCCCAAAGTACTGCTATTTTTTAATGTACAGTGTGGCCTGTAAGTCTGTACCCGGCCCGTAAGTCCCTACCCATCTTCTCCGTCGGCACGCACATTGTCTCCCCAGGAGTCACACCTCCCCTCTAATAGTAGCGGGATTCAAAAAAATTTACTACCTACTCTGTGGGCATGGTATGGTGGGCATGGCCAGGAGAAAAGCCCTGCGTTGCACCCAAATTCGAACTACTTTATTTCAAAACTTGAATGGACGGGGCCAGCCGGAATTTCTGCTACCAGTTCTGGTGAACTGGGGTGCTGAATCCCACCACTGCCCTCTACTCAGCAGTCCAATGGGAGCACTTCCTCCCTCCTCCCAGCCCAGAGTTCGCCCTGCCCCTCTGCCCAGCAGTCCAATGGGAGCGCTTCCTCCCTCCCCCAGCAGAGCCTTACTCTCTTTGTGTCTGAACAACGTTAAGGGGAGCTGTTACCATGACATTTGGAACAATAACTCCTGCTATGTTGAGGGAAATGTCTCACAGAACATGGCATGGCATAATATTATGCAAGTGTGGGTTGTGCTGTACACCCTAGGTCAGCAATTACCATGTCATTTTTTAAATGGTTTGTTTTCATGAACCTCCCTCTGAGCATAAAATATACAAGCATGGGGTGTAAATTGCAGCACAGAGCAGGTTCTGTATTGGGTGGAGATCTGTCCCCAATAACACGTCCAATCTCCACTTGGACTTATTCTGTATGTGGAAGGTGAGAGTTAGGGCATCTTAGTACACTTTGTAAAGGAGTCGTTAATACAGGTCTACTTTGTATTTAAAAAAGTGGCTCTTGCACACAAAACATAGCATTTCTTCCAACTGGGAAGCACTTTTCACACTTTCTGATGGTAAAAAACAGTGTTTGCCATTGACTGTGCAAAATTTAGGAGGCTGTAGTTATGCCAGGACTATGATGAAGGTGCTTGTGTAACACACACTAGTAGTTGCATAGTGTACTTACATGTCAATGTGACACTTTTTAAAGGCTTATCTTAAAATTATAACAATTTTAAAGGCCTATCTTAAAATTATTACACACGACACTATGACACTTTTAAAAGGCATATCTTAAAATTATAACACTTTGAGTGACTCTGAGGAATCCACACACAAATCTTTCAGGCTCAAGAACAATCCATTGCCCTTTAGGCATCATTAACTGTCTGACTACCTTAGGCAGCAATAAGATGCAGACAGCATCTGGATGACGTTTGGCATCTGTTTTCCTTTCCATTAGGCACACCATAGTTTGGTTCTTATGATTAACACTACTGATGCCTCATCTAAGCTCAAAGGGGTTTATCATCTAAATATTGGATAAAGACTATGTGGCCTTCTGAGGTAGCTGAGCTGCTCACTGCTTGTTATGCTTGGCTAAAGCTGACAATAGTGGCTCAACAACTGTAAAGGGCCACATTCTCCCCATTCCTGATCCAAACTGTGACTCAAATAAGATGAGACACTCAGCTTGCAGTTACAAACCGCTCCCTTAAGTGGTAGAAGGCATCCGTTTGTCCTAATACATGCATTTCCTAACTCTATGTCATGCAAAATCATCTGTGATTGGCTATTGGAAGGCTAGTAAAGGTAAAGGTTTCCCTTGCTAGAAAGCCTGTCATTTCCGACTCTAGGGTTCAGTGCTCATCTCTGTTTCAAAGCCGAAGAGCCAGCACTGTCTGCTTCTGCAGACGTTTCAGTGGCCATGTGGCAGGCATGACTAGATACTGGAGAGAACAGAAAGCTGTTTACCTTCCCACCGAAGTAGTCCCTATTTATCTACTTGCAATTTCTTGCTTTCAAACCGCTAGGTTGGCAGGAGCTGGGACAAAGACAGGAGTTCATTCCATCCTGCAGTACTCAGGAATCAAACTGCTGACCTGCCTCCTTCCAGTCAGCGTCTTAGCCACTTGAGCCACTAACACAGGCTTAATTTGCAGCTCTGCTTGGTTTGGCATGCAGCTCTGATGAAATCACATTGCTTGGGGACATATGTGTTAGGATTTTGTAAATGCAATTTGAGTATTTGTCTAGTTTGACCTTAAGAGAGGGGATGGAAATGGAGTGGGGAAAGCAGTATCAGGTGCCGCTATTTCCATGTGCCTGGGGTGCATTCTCTCATCCACACCACTACAATTCCTTTGCCCACTCCATCTCCTATGTCTCCTGCCACTCCTCCCAATAGCTAAAGTCTGAGCCAGCTGTAGCTGAAGCTGCTGCACAGAGCAAACAACAACAAACAAAAACAAGATACCACTGGTGCACCGTACAGAGCAGTGGAATCTTAGATATTTAATGGGCAGCAAGAAATCTGGATGCTAATGCAAATGGACCTTTAATGGAAAGGTCTCTCATCCTTTTCAAAGGAAGACATCTAGCCAGACCCAGATCAAATAAGTTCCTGATATGGGGATTTCAACAGTGGGACTGGCCCTATGTGCACATTCCTGTCACCTTTAGTATTGGTCCCCTTTTTGTCCAAGTCTTCTCTCTTCTGTTGTTTCTTGTCCATTTTTGCTGGCTCTCAATCCATTTTCCCTTTAAAAAGAACAGTTTTGCTTAAACCTAACTCATAAGGAGGCATGTGATTTCAGAATATACTATGGGGTTCTTGGCTGTATATTGAGCATTGATCCAGGAATGTGTATTTCTGTGTGTAGTAGAGTGAGTGAGTAAGTGAGGAATGAGTAAGTGAGTAAGTAAGTAAGAGAAGGAGAGAAGTGGCAGTGGATGTCAAGAGAACTAAGCAAGAGAATGACTCTTGGCTTCCTCTGAATGGATATAAGCAGTGATGGGATGTTACCGGTTCAGACCGGTTCGCCTGAACCGGTAGCACCCCATCAGGAGGGGTTGCCGGGTGGTGGTGGTAAACCCCTGGGTGACCGTTTCAGTTGCCTCTCCGGCCCCCTCCAAAAATGTATTTCCAGGCAGCCAAAATGGCTGCCCGGAATTGCACATGCATCAAATCTCCATTTGACACATGCACAGTTCTATTTTTTAGTGTGCATGCATCAAATAGAGGTTTGATGCATGCACACTAAAAAAAGAACTATACATGCGTCAATCAGAGGTTTGACGCATGTGCAGACATTTTTATTTTTTTGCTCCACCCACGACATCATGACATCATGACGTTGGCTACGCCCACAACGTTCATGACGTCACGGTGGGGTAGTGGGAATTTTGACAACCCACCACTGTATATAAGCCTCAAGTGCATCAGCTCAGATCCAGGAAGAGCTTTATGGCAAGAACAACCATTCTTGAGGGAACAAAAGAGCAAAACCAAATTAGAAAATGGAGGAAGGAGCTCACTGGACAAGGAACAACATTAAAGGAGGACATGGATGAGGAACTCAATCTCCTCTTTGTCACTTGGAGGACCCTGAATAGGCTGAGGATTGGAGTCCCTAAATGGAAGATCAACATGCTCAAGTGGGGGCTGCTGGTGGACAATAACACACTGTGTGAATGTGGAGAGGTACAGAATCTGGCTCATTTACCAATCTGCTGAATACTACCACAAACATGAGGACTTAAGTTTGGCCAACTACAAAGTCAAGAACGTGGCTTCATTTTGGCAATCCAGGGTTTGATTGGGAGACAAAGGAAGTGAGAGAGAGAAGGGTGGAAGATTGACAAAACAATGAGTTACCTGTAGGATGAAGCATCTTGAGATGGAGAGACCTCTCTCTAGACTGCTAAGACGTACTTACCTGACTTCTTTGTTAACTTTTGCTTCATTTGTATATTTGTGCAACCAAACAAAATACCACAATCCCAGCACTCCTTTCTGCTCCTTCAATGAAAGCCAAACCTGGAGGGTGTTGCTTGAAGCATGCATCACATTTAGGAACCTGGTGTGTATGCCACAGCCCTATAAATCTGCAAAGAATTGGGGGTCCTTCAACCCATGGGTTCCCAGCCCTGGTGTTTCTGATTCTGCCAGAAGAGGCTAGCTAGCAGATTAGATGTAAGGGAGGACGATTAAAATCAGTGAGGCAGTGTTTGGAGCAGATGTTTTTTCTCCTTCGCCAGAGGTAAGAAAGCACCACTTTTTGGGGAGCTGTTCTTTCTGATGGGATTTTCCAAGAGTGTGATGTCTTCTCAGACAAGGCAGCTTTTACTGACGTGACAATCTAATTCCCCTCTGTGCGAGTCAGTGCTTGCTGATGCATTAATAACAAATGCTGGAAATTAATCAGAGACTAATGGCAAGATGGGAATAAATTGAAGCCACAGCTGCACTCAGGGACTTGGTAGCATTGTCATTTTAAAGAGCTGCTTCAACATGGCGGAAAAGATAGAAGGTCTTAATTGCACTCATCTGTCATCTCTGTAGGCCTGGGCTCCATTGCAGGTCACAGATGGAGATAACTATCGTGTTACTTGCCATTTGACTGAGGCCTCAGATTTATTTATTGTATTGTATTATTTTTATGCTGCTTAAGACAACACAACAACCAAAGTTAAATTATAATAATAACAAGCTTAAAATACTGTACAAAATGACATTAAAAACAACTAAACAATTAACAAATCAAACAAACAATCAAACACACACATACAAACATTTCTATTCAGGATGTTTAAGATTGTAATCTTAGAAAAATTACACTTTGCAAGTGGGGCGGGATATAATTCGAACATACCGTATTTTTCGGACCATTAGACATACCTGACCATAAGACACACCCAGTTTTTAGAGCAGGAAAACAAGAAAAAAAATTCTGAACCAAGTAGAAACAGTATACTAAAATACTTATGGTATTAAAATAAAGCCAAAATACAAAATTTAACAGGAACACAACAAAACACAGACCCGACACCCATCACCCAACATACACACACAAGCACGCACACACACACACAAAATCCCTCCCACCCTCCATTCTTCTCGAACTCACCAGGGAGCACGTGTCAGGGCTCTTGGGCGGCGTGGCAATGGGGGTCCTCTGTTTTCCTGGGGGGATGCTTGGTTTGAGGTGTGGAGGTGCTCGGCCTGGCGTTAGCCCAGGTGCCTGCCACGGCCTCCACTCGCTATGCCACCTGGTGGGGGGGGCGCACGGTCATGGAGTATGGAGGTCCCTGGTCCAGCGTTCAGCCAGGCACCTGCTGTGGCCTCCGCTCACCATGCTGCTCAGTGCAAGGCTTGCGGCACAGAGGCGGTGGCCTGGCGCTAGGCCCAGTGCCTGGCATGGCCTCTGCTTACCATGCTGTCTGGTGCAGAGAGCTCGGCGCAGAGATGTGCAGCCCAGCACTAGGCCAGGCGCTAGGCCAGGTGCCTGCCACAGTCTCCGCCTGATGCATTCAAGCTCCGAGTCCAAGCACAAAATGACTGCTTGGCTCAGTGTGCATGCGTCAATTGATATCTTAACATGTATGTGCGCCGAGCCAAGCAGCAATTTTGTGCTTGGAGTGCACATGCTTCAGACCATAAGATGCACCCTCGTCCCCCCCTTTTTTGGGGAGAAAATGCACCTTATGGTCCGAAAAATATGTGGTGGTGGTGGTGGTGGTGGTGGTGGTGGTGGTGGTGGTGGTGGTGGTGATGGTGATGGTGATGGTGATGGTGATGATGATGATGATGATGATGATGATGATGATGATGATGATAATAATAATAATAATAATAATAATAATAATAATAATAATAATAATAATAATAATAATAATAATAATAATAATAATAATAATTTAGGCATACATTTAAAATGCACACATTTTCAGTGCAATGTGCTTGTTGTATGTGGTTTTCAAGATAGGTGTCAGTGCCATCTGATCTAGTTTCACCCTCCGTCTGCCTTCACCAAGCTGGACCCACAGAAAATTAGGATTGCTACCCAATTTTAATGAATCTCTATAACCAGCTCCATAAGAAGTGGAAAGCATTTTCTAGGATTATGGGTATATGCCAATAGATAATCTGCTTTAAACCAGAGCATCTCTTCATGGACAAGCAACACTTCTTCAGGAAGGGAATAAATAAGCCTAAAACAACAACAACAACAACAACAACAACAACAACAACAACACAACAACTGGAAATCTCACTTAAGATGTTCACTGAGTGGAAAACGTAGGAATACATCAGAATGAAAAAAGACACATAATCAAAGCATAAAATAAGACACAAATTTGCATCAAAGTGCACATGCTAATTCATAGGCACAGATGCAAACTTAGAAATTGATCTTATAAGTTAAACAGATTTATATGTCACTCAAGCGGCAAAGACTAAGAGGTGACATATATGAGCTAGCTGAATTAGAGGTTTACTGGCAAACTGTAGATGGGCAGCTTCAAAACAAGCTGCTCTCTGTCCTTATGGTTCTGTAGTACCTATCATGCATGAGGATTGGGGGGTGGGGATAATAAAATTCCTCACGATGTGTGGGAGGGTAACTTGTGGTTGAGGTGAGCAGGCACTCTCTGGGTTAGGTGCCCATCCCCCAATCTGGTCCATAAATTGCCCCAAGCAAGTGAGTTCTGGGGTAATTTCTGACCTGAAGAAGATGCCAACATGTACTAAGGATTAGAGGGACTGTGGTGGCTTAGTGGTTAAGACACTGAACTTAATGACTGAACTTAATGAATGCAGATCAGCAGTTTGAGACCTGAGTGCTCCATGGCGGAGTGAGCTCCCATCTTTGTCCCAGCTCCTGTCAACCTAACAGTTTGAAAGCAAGATATTGCAAGTAGATAAATAGGTACTACTTTGGTGGAAGGTAAACAGCATTCCGTGCATTCCCGTGTCTAGCCATGCCTGCTGCATGACCACAAAAGTGTCTGCAGATGCAGACAGCGCTGGCTTTTTGGTTATAAATGGAGATCAACAATGAACCTTAGCGTCAGATACGACTGGCTTTTGAGCAAAAGTGACCTTTACCTTTACTAAGGATTAGAAGATGGGTTTGGGGGTTACATTTTGGTTCAAATGTGCATGCCTTGTATTTTCTGAGTGTATTGAGCATTCCAGTTTCTTCTCTGAACTGAGCCACCCTACTTGCAACTGGATTATCTAACTTCTGCTTCTCAGCCCTAGTTCACAGAAAAATGGCACAAGGCATACTTTTTTTGGCCCAGCTCATTACATTAGCTAAGACAATATCTGCTTTGCAGATCTAGTTTTATGCACTTCTTCAGCAAAACCTGAGTCTGGGGCTCTAAGATAGAGGAGGACTGTCTTCCCTAAAAGAGGACACAGTCCTATCTACCACTGAATTTGTAGATCAGGATCCAGAAGGGCATATGATCTAACCTGGTGAGAAAGATGTCCTTCGACAGGAGTTGAGAAATACAATAGCAACTTGTAAGATGTGTTTTTGTCTTTACCAAACACACAAAACCTCCCATAAAAACTGTTTACCCTTTAAACATCCTGAATACACTTTTTGGCAAAGGGCACATTGAGGATGTTTATAGACTTCGCAGAAGTATTTTGAGGTGTGTCACACTGCTTCTTCTAAAAATATAAGATGTATGTGATGTTTTTCCTCCCTCAAGGTCCCAGGTTATTGTAAATGTAACAAAGCACTTTCTCCACCCTGTTGCTTATGCACACACAATGGCTTGGGCTGACAGTTTCATCTAAAAGTACACTTCCTATGTCATAAGTATCAGCTTATTTTAGTGCATGAACAAATACTATGGCTGTTAACTGATCATGGGAAACTGTGTTGCTTCTAATTATGAATCAAGGTCACATGTACCATGCGACTGGAAATTTACTGATTTATTAAAGATGAGCTAACTTGAAATGTAGGCCTCACTAGAATTTGGAAATGTTATTTTTAAATGAGAACTCCCGAAAATCCCCTGGTATTTTCTCTATGTTGGTTGAGGTGAGGTGGGGTTCTGGGAGTTTTAATCCAAAGAAGTTATTTTTCCATGACCTTCAAATTCTGAAGCAGCCCTTATATTGAATATAATAAGTGGCCCTTATATTGAACACAAGATCATACAAAAAGCCTTGCTGGGTGATATCCAACCCTGGGTGGTATCAAACCCTGTTTCCCTCAATTCCCGGAATGTCTATAAGCAGAACATGAAGGCAACTATTCTCTCCTGTTAAATCAAATTACAGTTGTACCTCGCTTAAAGAGCATAATGCGTTCCACAGGATTGCTCTTTAAGTGAGTTTGCTCTTTAAGCGAAACACCATTGTAAACGATCAACTGTGGGGGGGATTGCAAACCCTGATTTATTTGTTAAGCGAGTTTTGGTTGGTTTTATTTGTTAAGCGAAGCGAACATTCAGAGAAAATTCTGCTCTTTAAGCAAGTTACTCTTTAAGCGAGGCGCTCTTTATGCGAGGTTTGACTATACGTTAAATATGGGGAAGCAATTATGGAAGAATTGATGCATGAAGAAACTACAGGAAGAGTGAGAATTAGGCAAACCTGAGTAGGAAAGGCTGCTGGGAAAATGTGTTTGAAAGATCTTCTTCTTCTTTACTTCTTCTTTTACCCCCTTGGATGTAGAGAGAGATTGAAAGATGGTTAGTTTAAATATTGATCTAGCCAACCCAAACATCATTTGGTTAAACTTGAGTTGTCTTGGATAGGTTTTACAGCTCTTCTGACAGCAGTGATTTGTATTTTATAGAGCACTCATACTGGTGGAGCCATGTTCTCATTTACTTATTGAGTTTGTTAAATCTAGACCTTTGCCTTTCTACCATCAAGCCATCATTCTAAAGTAATCAGGTTCAAAGTAAACATAACATTATAAAGAAGACAGAAAAAGGAACTAGATTGCCCTGCCTAGGCAAAAAGAACCGGAGCCTGAAATCAGTCTCCAAAAAAGGCCCTCTTGCCCTTTTCTACCAGACACGCTTCAGATGTTGATGAAAGAGGGAGACCTTTCCTGAAAATCTTGAAAGCGAACCAGCTGATAGGGTGAATATCGTTCTTCAGATAATATGGTTTTAAGTGATGGAGAGCTTTATAGGCCATAACTAACTTTTTTACGTCACCTTGGGGGAAAAGGAACAATAGGTAGTGTGGTTGTTTCAGGTCTGTGTATATAGTATGTTACTTTGTTGTAGCCAAATCAAAAGTCTTCAGTCTTGTGGCACAATAGAGGCCAAGGCTAAAATCCCATTGACATAAACTGTGTGCACAAGTACAGGCAGACTGTCCTTTGAGCCACTACTTGTACACATAGTTATCCAAGGAGGGCTGAAGGGAAACTGGTATGATTGCACTTTTAGAGCCATATTATTAGATTCTGGCCTAACCAGCTTCATTTAGGCTAGGCATTCATGGGCTAATTTATTCAGATGCCAGTAATCAGACCTGCAGATCAACTGAAAGTCTATGCTATTGGCAAGTCTGCCTAGTTGTGATGGAAGTTGTGGTCCATTCACATCTAGAGAGCTGCCCAGCCCAATCCTCTTCATTGAAAAGGCTACCAGATGCTGTCTAGATTGCAATGTGATTTGGATCAGGATCCCAATGCCTACTTTTAATAATAATTAGTAAAAACACACAACAGATGGAGCTGCACAATATGTATTTAATCGAATGCTTATTTTGATCCTGGGTTAACCCACATAGGTTTGAAATGGATTAGTTTAACCAGTTAATCAATATACATCTGCGGCCCTAAAACAAATGCATGAAAATGGAAATAAAACTCTAAAGACAGAAAATACCTTCCATCTAGCCTAAAGTTTACTTGGTTTTGTTACTTGCAATGATATTGCAATGGCGTAGGTAGGACAGTAGTAGGGAAAACAGACATACTTTTTATCCCCACTACTGTTTCTGTTTAATAATACTTCACAGCACGTATAAGATATGGCAGGCATTAAGTTATCCTGTTCATGGATGAGGAAACAGAATCAGAGTAGATTAATGACATACCTAAGGCAACAGGGAGTGTCAAAGGTGGAATTTATAATCACAAGTCTCTGAAGCTTCATATTGTATTAAGACAATGAGTTTACACTTCATGCTACTTCCCCTTCTATAAACACAAACCTTAGTTGGCATTCAAAATACTGCATCCATTCTCCTTTATTTAAGATGTTCATTGACAACTAAGGAGAGTGTCAGCCCCTGCGGAAAAGAAAGCACATCGGAGACACAACTGTTTATGTAAAGGCTTAGCAGAAGAGGACTTTGGAAACAAACAAGCTCCTAAGGCAGCAAGTGCAACCTGTATGAGCTAATTCTGCCTCACCTTCTCACAAACCATCACTTCTGTAAAGTCAAACCTGATACAGAGTACTGCAGGATTCAAAAGCTTGCCTATTTTTGAGGTGTTATTGGTCTGGTAAAAGCACAACCTGACAGCTGGTAGCTCACATAGCATGTCAGACACCAAATCAATAGATTTGAGTTCAAATACCCATTCAGCCAGAGCAGTATGGCAGTGGAGCCGATTATCTCGGAAGCTGGTGAGTGCTCCAATGCTGGAGGCGGTCAAGGAAGAAACTGGACAGCCATCTGTCAGGTCAGCTTTGATTTGGATTCCTGTACTGAACCTTGGGGGTGGATTTGATGGCCTCATAGGCCCCTTCCATCTCAATTATTCCATGACTCCATGAACACTTACAAGAGGAGACAGACCAAGGAGGAAGAAGACAATTACGGCAGCTGTTGCAATGATTACTGGGGCAGGTTGTTTTGAACCATGCAAGTGTCTGGTTGTTTTTGGAGCAGAAGCCATGTCTTCAGTGCCAAGTCTCTGTGGGAGACCACTTCTTCCACGCTTACTTGGCCTTGAAGATGTGACCGCACAGCAGCTACTGATCCACGATCCTGGCACTGGTGTGAAAAAAGAGACAGTAAGTACTCTGACTGCCCCCCTCCCCCGATTCTGGCCATGATGTCAGCAAGTAGGGAAAATGAGGTGATTCCAAGTTGCTGAATCTTCAGTTTGTATGCCAGGGTACACATAAAAAGTCTCCTTGAGGATTGTGGTATTTTTTTAACCACAATCAGGTGTACCCTGGCAATGGCAACCTTGTGTTGCCAGCTAATCTTTCTCAAACTAGGTCTGGTGAAAGGAACTGCGGAATAAAGTCACCAAAAGGTGCCTTCATTTTGGAAGTTTCTCGTCTGGCCTAGACAAGGAGGAGGAGGAGGAGGAGGAGGAGGAGGAGGAGGAGGAAGAGGAAGAGGAAGAGGAAGAGGAAGAGGAAGAGGAAGAGGAAGAAGAAGAAGAAGAAGAAGAAGAAGAAGAAGAAGAAGAAGAAGAAGAAGAAGATTGTATGTCTGGCATCATGAAAATGCTTAATGGCTCCTTAAAACGATAGCCAGAGAGCAAAGAGGCCAAAGTGCAGAACATGTCTGCAATATTTTTATGTGTAAGGCAGATGGCAGTGAGGATTTCTATAGTTAGAAGGATGGTTCTCCCACTGGACAAAAGGTGTTAATAAATATGTGGCTCTGTCATGAAGTGAAATAAATGTTGATCCTACCACCACATGAACACATGTTACCTAATCCTTAGCATTTAAAAAATCTAGGCAATTTTTCATTTATAAAAAAGGCCAAAAATATAGCTGATGATTTCTTTCTTTTCCCCTCCTGTAAATAAATAAATGCAGTGGCCCAAATGATAAAACTACAAATTGGACTCCGTTTATTATGTAAATAGCCACACCTTTCAGTATATAGTAGGTAGCTCAGTGTGTTATGCAATGCCTAATTTGCTTGAGCAATGAGAGCCTAATGATATAACTAATTGCAACCTGAGTGGTGAAAATAATAAAGCCATATGTGTAACTGCTGTTCATATTTCATAAACGAGACAAGCAGTGCTGTAAACTGTGAAATTAAATACAGCTTCGCATAATGGGAGTGGGCTAATGCATCAATGCCCCATGGATTTCTTCCAAAAAGAGCTACAACTTCCACTGAGCTGCCTAGTACACATTTACAAAATGCCTTTGTGTGGTTAGTTTATGCAAAATAAGTAAACTTTGTTCCTTTCTTTTTTTATCTAGACCAGTGTTTCCCAACCTTTGTTCTCTTGGACTTCAATTCCCAGGAGCTTAAGTCAGTTCCCCAAAGCACTGATCAGCCAATGTACTGACTTAGGCTTCTGGGAATTGAAGTTCCCCTGTTGGGCATGGGCAGTAATGGGATGTTACCGGTTCGGACTGGTTCTCCCAAACCGGTAGCACCCATCAGGAGTGCTGGGGTGGTGGTAAACCCCCGGGCGACTGGTTTGGTCGCCTCTCCGGGGGCCCTCTAGAAATGTAGTGTCCATGCATCAAATAGAGGTTTGATGCATGCACACTAAAAATTAGAACTGTGCATGCGTCAAATGGAGGTTTGACGCATGCGCAATTCCGGGCAGCCATTCTTTATTTTTATTATTTTTATTTATTTATTGCTCCAGACACGATGTCATGACATCACGGTGGAGTAGCGAAAAATTGACAACCCACCACTGGCCATGGGCCCCACATTGGGAACCACTGATCTAGACCCTTGGACACGATAAAAGAAGGGAAGCACAACATTTTTCCCTCTGGTAATTATACAGTCAAGTAAATTTAGCTTCTGCATTAGAATGAACAATTTGTTTTGGTTTAGATTACTATCCAATGATGCAGGTAGCAGACATAGAGAGACATATATATTCTATAAAGGGGAAATCAGTAGATTCAGAACAGACCTCTTGTCATATAGATGCTTCTAAGTAAGTTCTTGCTAAGCCTGGAGGGGATGCTCTTCAACAAAATCTGGAGTGGAGAGCGAGTCAGCTAAAATACAAAACAAAAAATCAACCACTCTGAAACCAGAAAAGGAAAACAATCAGTGATGGGCAGCAAAAAATTTCGCTGCCACACTGTGGGTGAAGCCTATGTCATGAGCAGAGCCTACGTCGTGGGTGATCTAGTCATGCCTGCTATATGGCCATGTATACATCTGCAAACACAAGCAGCACTGGCTCTTTGGCTGTAAATGGAGATGAGCACTGCACCCTGGAGTCAGATATGACTGGCTTTTGAGCAAGGGAGACCTTGAACCACTTGCAGGGACAAAACCTGACATCAAATTTGAATACCAGTCAGGGATCTTCTGTTATTAGGTAAAGGTTGCCCTTGCTTGAAAGCCAGTTGTTACCAACTCTAGGTTTCAGTGCTCATCTCTGTTTATAGCCGAAGAGCCAGTGGACTTGATCCATAAAAGCTCACATTAAAATACAGCAGTTAGTCTTTAAGGTGCCACAATGTTTTCGTCTTTTTGTTTCGTTTACACTCTGATATGCATGCACAGAATAAAGCTTTTTAAATGGTAGCTGTGTTAGTCTGTGTTTTAAGCATATCAAAATAAACAAAACAAAAAGAGGTGGGCAGGGCAGGGGAGGGAGGTGGGCAAGGCCACCCAATTTCACTACCCCCCTTGCCAAAGGCAACCTAATTTTGCTACCCCCTCCTGGGGTGTGTGTGCGAACCTGTTGCTGCCCACCAATGAAAACAATAAAATTCTGAACAACAAGGAATGGATTGATTTGATATTTCAAGCATCCACTCCTGAAAAGAATTCAGGAAACTGGAAGCATATATTTTTCTCAGGGTGGGGCCAGGGTGGGGCCAGCCATTTGCCCACCCTGGCAAAGCACAGTTTCCCATAGGAATGCATTGAAAAGAGGCTTTGTTGCCCATCCTGAAAAATATTCGCTCACCCACATCTAGAATCCTTTCTTATCACATCAGGGAAAAAACACAGACTTGTGGTTGAAAAGAAGAAAGAAAATGCAGTTTAGAAATGTAATTCCTAACTTCGATGAAAAAGGCAATCTAAAAAGGAGTGTATCAGAGAGTAAACGAAACCAACAACAAAAAAGACAAAAAAGTTGTGGGACCTTAAAGACTAACTTCTGTATTTAAATGTGAGCTTTTGTGGATCAAGCCCGCTTTGTCAGACTTGATGCACGAACACTCACATTTAAATAGAGGAGTTAGTCTTTAAGGTGCCACAACTTTTTTTTGTCTTTTTTGTTTTGTTTACTCTCTGATACGCTTGCACACAATAACACGGGCGGGGTACCACTTCAAAAAATTCAACTAAAAAGGAGTGGGTGACCAAATGAACGTCTTTTTGGGGCAAAATGCCATCAATTCAGAGACAGTAGTGAAAAACTTTTGACTCTTACCTACCCCTTTCACCCCAACTTATCAGGGACTTGGTTCCAAGTGAATCCTCAAAACAATTTAGGTCCTGTCTACACTTGCTCTTCTGGTCTAGTGTAGTGCAGCTTTTAAAAACTTGCATGTGACTGCAGGGAAGAACATAATGTTGTTTGGCACAATCCCTATGTCCCAACATCATTTTGCTCCTCTAGCGACCTTATTTGCTGTACCCTGAAGCAGTTGACAGCTGGTGCAGGATATCGTTAATTGATAATTTCCTCTGATTATCTGCGGATGGTGTGGGAAAATAAAATAAATTATTTCCCATGAAATCATAGTGCTGCATCGCTTCAATGAAAGAGGAAAAATATTCCCATTTCTGTGCATTGCTTATCAAGAAACTACCCATAGCCACAGTTTCCACATGGAAACTAATTTAAACTAATTTGAGTCATGCCAAACTGCAGCAAAAATGGCCAGTGAAGACAGCCTTTTAATTCCAAGCCAGTCAAGCTTTTAAAGTTCAATATCAGCACTTCAAATTGAAGCCAGAAGCAAACCAGTGACCACAGCGGCCAATATAAAATTGGTGATATAAAATAAACTCCTAATGCTTAGTCTTCACAAGCATCTGAGCTACTGCTTTCTGTATAAGTTGACACTTTTGAACAGTTCAATAGACAGACCCACACAGAGTGTATTCATGTAGTCTAGCCTGAAACAAAAGCATGAGTAACTGAAACAAGCTACTGTATACTGTTTTTAGACAGAGTTGCAGTTGGCATTTCCACCTGAGTGGGCAAAATCCTAGCCACCACTGCCACATAAACTTCCCCTTCCTTAGAGGGTGCCATGTACAATAAAGGTGTACAGACCCAGATAAAAGTTATTCCAATTAAGCTCAAGTATTGTTAAAAGCTGGAAGGAAAGGGAGGGGCGGGAGGAAACTCCAGAACATTGCTATTGGAAGAATCCAACATAAAAGCCTTCCAAGGAATGGTCCCAACTGGTACATGATAGCAAAAAAGCATGGCTGCCTTATGACTGAGATTCGGACGAGAGATAACTTGAGAATTGTAATAAAGGAAATTTAGTTGCAGCAAATGATCTGTATTAACATGCTCATAGGAACAAAGAAAGGTCATGATGACCCAGAACAGATCGGTGGCTTAGCATTAGTTTAAGACACTCATTATTAAAGTAAAGGTAAAGGTTTCCCTTGCTCAAAAGCTAGTCGTATCTGACCCTAGGGTTCAGTGCTCGTCTCTGTTTCAAAGCCGAAGAGCCAGCACTGTCTGCTTCTGCAGACATTTCCGTGCTCATGTGGCAGACATGACTAGACACGGAAGTTTGTTACCTTCCCACCAAAGTGGTCCCTATTTATCTACTTGCAATTTCTTGCTTTCGAACTGCTAGGTTGGCAGGAGCTGGGACAAAGATGGGAGCTCATTCCGTCCTGCAGTACTTGGGAATCGAACTGCTGACCTTAAGAGATGGGAAAACTTCCAAACATTAGTAAGAACTCTAGCTGTCCTTTTGAATGATATATCAAGTACTGTATTTGGACCTGTTGATGAAAACCTCTGATAAGTACATCTCAAGAAGAAACACGAAGATCAGAGCAGCCTAGCTTTGAACCCACACCTGGGTTACCAATAAGGATAAAGAAGTATCATCTGTAGTTGGGGATAAGAATCATATGACCAATCGACCTCTCCAAATAGAATGTAACCTTTAAGGAGGAGGGTTTTTGATTTTACATTTCCATGTATAAGAGGATAAAAAGCCAACTTATCTACTGCTTAATCGTGCCTTCTTGATAAGACACCATGACTTTGTTAAAGCAATAAAATGCTGCTTCATTTACCCTTAGAGTAAAAGACTGTCTCCAATTATTCTGGACAAGTCTGTTGATAGCAAGAATGAACTCAACAGTTGGGTTGGGGAGAGCCCTGTGGGAAAGAAGGAAAGCCATCTCAGTACTAGTCCCGATACTTGGGATGATTATGTTCACTAGTGTCCCTCTTTGCCACTTTTGAAATGTGTGTAAGACCTATTTATTTGTTCAAGCTCAATAACAAGGCAGGGTAAAACTTGGAAAAGTGATTTTAATTGCTGCAGGATTCTGGGAGTTGTAGCCGCAAAATTAACTTTACCATGTGGTCAGGAACATAGACCAGAAGCTTGCTCTTTAATTTGTATTGCAGCAGATACGGTTTCCGCTTAGATGGCAGCGTTTCATTGTCTGTTTCAACGGTTTCACAGTTATTTTTATAGAGAGAATTCTTTTCATTGTCAAAAGGAGAAGAGTAGCACAAATATGCCAGCTCAATAATTTTGAAAACGCAAGCAACGTGCCTCAAGCATATGGGAATGAGAAAGGCTGAGTTGATTTTGTCTGAGTTTCTGTGCCACATGGGTTACATTTTATATTCTAGCACATTGGTCTGGGGGATTTGAAGATAAGGGGAAGAGCCAAAATTATCATTGTAAGGAATCACTGTTCATGTCTTGGCCCGATTCCTCTTTGTCTGACAAAGCCAACGAAAATCAATCTTCCAATTGCTGGGCTGAAGGGATTTCTGTGAGCAGATTGCATCTCAAACTACAGTGAATTATTCTGACCACCAGAATGGCTGCCAAGATGGCAAGCTAGGGGGACAGTTAGGATGGACAGATGGGATTTTATTTTTGGCAAGACATTGGATTTTTTAGTGTCCATTAGAAGCACAATGTTGACGAAAACAGGGAGATGCAAATTAGGTTAAAACTTTTCTTTCAAAGCATCCAAAGTTGACCTGACTTTAATTTCTGTAGTTTTATTTAACAAAAACAACCCAATATAATTAAAGATGCTGTGACAGAATCATCATTGATTGTACAGGAATGTGTCTAAAATGTGTCACACTTTAGGGGTGTGACTTCCTACCCTGAGGGTTTTTTTTTTAATATAGTAGGATTGAACAGGTCTGAGAAATATTGGTCTCCAACAAGCAGCAAATTCAAAGGGCAGCTTTGTTTCTGAAACATAAAAATAACCTACCATATATACTCGAGTATAACCCGACCTGAATATAGGCCGATGTACCTAATTTTGACCTGAAAACCCAGGAAAATAGATTGACCTAAGTATAAGCCGAGGATGGGAAATGCAGCAGCTGCTAGTGAGTTTCAATAATCAAAATACATGAATATATGGTAAAATTAATTAATTTTTGGTGTGTCTCAATCCAACGCGGTCTTGGGATCCTCGTGATAATTGACCCGAGTATAAGCCGTGTCCCCCTTTGGAGCTCATTTTTGGGATTGAAAAACTAGGCTTATACTCGAGTATATACAGTAATAGAAAAGGAAGACAAAATTGAGCAGTTCAAAGCAGAAGGAAAAACAGGCTGATTTCTCACTCATGAGAAGTTCACAACTTGTTTTATTTCAAATAACATTCCCCTAGAATGCTGGTAGCTTGTCCTTATAATTTCTTCATATGAAAATAGAAAGCATCCAGAAGAAAATAGTGACCAAAATCTTGTTTCTCAAATGGGGGTTGTGATTGTGATATCTACAATAGTATCAAGGTGGAAGTGCTACCCACAAAGCACTTTTGCCAGTGCATTGTACAATTGGTCATGCCAGGGATGTACAACAGATTGTGCTACTGAATAGTGCAATTCCTTGTCACCAAGTATAACACCTAGCTCATTCATGCCGAATACATATACTGTATATTATGTATGTGGTTTTTTAAAAATTGAAAATTTTGGACCCATGGAAAACAGAAATGAGACCTGTAGACATTGGAGGTGACTTGTAATAAAAATGCCTCGGCTGCTAGGTGTCATGTAGTTAAGTGGAGAGTACAGTAATACCTCGGATAACTTTTAGCTCGGATAACGCTAAAATCGCATAACGTTAAGTAATCTGGGGAGGAGAATTGGATCGAATAACGTTAAGGTCCTATGAGATGTACAGTATCAGATAACAACCGCTAAAGCCTGTGAGGTTACAATGTATCTCTATGGAGCTTTAACGTTATCCGATACACCCCATAGGATTTTAACATGCATCGGATAACACTAAAAATCGGATAACACCAAGACTTGTGGAACCAAGTCTTAGCGTTATCCGAGGTATTACTGTATAATCAAAAAGTATGTCGAGAAAATATTTAATAAAACATTGGCAAATCTCCCACATAAATGAATTATGCTATCTAAAAGGTATGGCTTCCTTCGATGACTTGCTTCCCCCCACCAAATTACTAAGTGGTTCATGGTTCGGTTTCCTATGAAATATGTTGCTATGGTTTTAATCCTTCCTTGTGCAGTGGCTTTGATCTTTGTCCTTGCCATTGGGTATGCTTGGACTGTTAGAACAGTCACCCTTCTGATCTGTGGCAACCTTGAAGTTTGTAGCTAGAGGTGTAAGTTATTTTTCTCCTTACTCCTGGTTCATAGATTTATATATCACATAGGGAAGGGATAGCTGGCTGAATAGATCAGTGAGTTAGTTATCCGGCCACAGCAGGTGTTCATGACCTACGGCCTGTGGGCCATACCTGGACAGTGGCACTATTTCATGTGGCTCACCACCCTCGCTGCCACTGGAACTGGTGGAAGTAGCAAAAACACTAAAAAAATGCCGCCCTCGCCCCTGCTACTGCCGGAAGTGGTAAAAATCGTAAAAAACTTGCCAAACTTCCCTCCCACCGCCGCCGCCACTATTGCCTCTGCCTGAAGTGGTAGTAGTGGTGAATACAGCAAAAAATGTGCTGTAAATGCAACTTTGGCTGTCGTAAACATGTTTACAACAGCCGTGGACGTGTTTTATGGCGTTTACAGCGGAGGAAACCACATGTCCGGCCCGCTCAGCTGTCTAAGGGGACATGGTCTGGCCCACAGTGGGAAAACATTGAGAACCCTGGGCTACACTGCCAGAAGTTATGGGTTTGATTCCTTTTTTTTTTTTTTTTTGCCTCCTGGAGGAACATCAGCCTGTGTAGCTTGGGGGGAAATGGACAGTACCAGAGTGCCCCACTCCAAAGAAAAGGAATGGTAAACCACTTCTGAGTACTCTCTGTCTAGAAAAACCAGGAAAAGGTCACCAGAACTTAGAAGTGTTTCCCAACCTTTGGTTTTTTGAACTTTAATTCCCAGAAGCCTAAGTCAATTCCCCAAAGCACTGATGAGACAATGTACTGACTTGGGCTTCTGGGAATTGAAGCCCCCCTTTGGGGCATGGGGCTCATGTTGGAAACCACTGGGTTTAGAATAAATTTCAAGGTGCACACATATTTTTTTACAGATTGTAAGGTAAGGTGATGCCACCATGGCATCCTTACTTCTGTCATGCATTAAGTGCTGCTCTCTATCTGTCACCGATGTGAGTGTGTTAACAGTGTGCAATATGGTTGCTAATGGCTGTTGGCAGAGCTCCAGGCAAATGTCTATTAATGTTGCTGTTTTATAACTTCTTTCTGTAACTTTCTGATTCTAGGAGTACATAAGATCTTAATTATGTTATGAAAGGTCATTTTCTGAGGCAGTTGTCTAGGTAGGAGAAGCAAGGCTTTGCTTTCAGACATGCCTTGCTTGAGTGTCCTGCTCTTGCTGTCATCAACTCTCCAGGGAAGACAGAGAGTATAGACAGCATATATCCCAATATGGTTGCATGGCTACATATCTGTAACCAATGTCAATAATAGTGACATTACTGTACTTTGGTTTTCTCTATTATGAAACATTTGTTTAGGGAAGGCCACTTAAATTTCATCAGAAAGAGAGGAAATACATCACCAAAAGAAGAGCAAAAGCACCAGAAGTCTTGCATACTATTTGTTTATGACAAATTACTTTTCAATGCAGCTGTTGAAATAATCATTGTAATTTAAGTCCTGCTGCAGTATGATTCCCCGGTTCACCAGTTAACCCAAAGGTCAGGACCTTAAATACTAATGGATTTAGATTGTTCTTCAAATAAAGGCTGACGTCAAATAGAGGACTCTCTCCGTAAAGTAAAGTAAGACATGTGGACGCTGGACAGAACTTAGGCCTTTAATACTTTAGATAAACAAATCGCAGGAATGACCTGGAGGAACATTCCTGTCAGGCTTCCTCAGTATTACAAAATGTTTAAACTCCCTGTCAGGCTACATTGTATGTGCCTGGCCCTTTTCAAGCCATAAGAAGCAGAATCTGGTCTTCTGTGTAACCCACTATATCTCCCATTTAGAAAGCCAAAATAGCAAGTAAAAATAATTTATTTAGGCTACATTTGTTTTCATAAAAACAGCGTGCTTAGAATTTCTTTCGTTTCCTTGTCGCTTCTGAATTGCCTTGGGACTCATTATTTTGAATCGTCAACTCTGAGCAAGTAACTTCATGCTGCTGTGTTGCACGAATGTGGCTAAGATCCCCAAACATGGTTCCCTTGCTTTGCATAACACACAGATGTGACCTGCATATATTTTTGATTCATCCATGTGGAATTTGTGCAAACTTGAAATGTCCCTGAGGAAAAGTGGCTGCCTAGAGCATGTACATGGAAGGCGAGTAACGTGATGAGCTTGTCACCAGTGTGAGCTGGCCCAGCCACGAAGGCTGAGAGGGCTGGGTTTCTCTGGCAGCTCATTTTGAAAGGAAACGGTTGTTTATTTCAGTTTATGATGATTATATCTTTGCTCTAAGGTAGGTGCCTGTGAGGTTTTCTGCGCCATGTGTCAAAATATACCCAAAGGTAAGGGGTTTGGATGCCGTATGCTGTTCTGCCTCAGGCAGCAAAAATACTTGCTCTGCTTTGCTATTGGACATTAACTTTGTATGACAGGAGATTGTTTCAGTTGCCCAGAGATCAGCTGCATTCTTCCATCCACAGGTAGAGATGTGAAAATCTGTCAGTCTTTTTCTTGCGAATGTCTCAGTTTTACAGTTTCTCAACAGCATTCTTAGTCTGTCCCATTTCCATCCCAGCGAGTGGGCGGCAATATAAATTTGAACTAATAAATAAATAAATAATAAATAAATTCGTTTTTCTCATGTTAAAATGTATTTTTTCTGTGCGTTTTCGAACACTTACATGCTTTTAAAAAAATATTTGAATGGATGTTTACACACAGTGGCAGAAAATCCTGTTTCTTACTGTTACAAGACACAGTAAAGTAGGTGCAGCGATGGGATGTAACAGGTTCTCACCAGCTCGCCAGAACCGGTAGTAACTTTTCCCAGTGTCCTGGAGAACCGGTAGCAGCCTTTAGGGGAAACCACCTTCAGGTCTTACCTTTTCACTGGTTCCCCCACTGTGCATGTGCACCAAGCACTTGGTGTGCATGCACACCTACAGTGCTTGGCGCGTATGCACGGCCTCCTTGCTGTCCTCCCAAGCAGAGAGGAGGAAGAGAAGCTGCTAGCTTAAAGCTCCTGATAGCCTGCTCCCCAGGGTAAGTGACTCACCTTTGGATGTGGTGCGTCTGTGTGTATTTTAATGTGTATTTAATATCTTTATCTATATTGACATACTACAACAGTTCCTAAAAAGACCTGAAGTGTGTGTGTGCTTACTTTTATTTTATTATATTATTTATTTTGTATTTTATTTATTTTTTCTTTGGCCCTGCCCACATCATGACATCATGATGTTAGCTCCGCCCACACTGTGATGACATCACGGTGGGGTAGTAAAATTTTTGACATCCCACCACTGAGTAGGTGCATTTAAATCAATTGAAGTCACAGCGGAATTGGCTCACCAAATCCCCGCTCATTCAATGGGCAAAAAGCAACAAGATTCCAGTGGTTAGTACACATTTTTAGCTGGACACTTCTTTCTGTTTCCACAGATAAAATACTCTTCAGATCAGAACTATATTTACTCAGCAGACTTAAATTCACGTGCAACTTGAATGGGGTATCTTCCATGGTACGTTCTCTGGCTGCCAACCCTGCATTGTGTTTCTTTTCATATTACTTCATCTGAATCCCAGCACTGGATAATAATTTAGCTACTTCCTACTTTTGGTGGTGAATAACTGAAAGGCATGCCTGTGACATCTTGTAGTATAAACCTTATTTTTTAAAAAAACCAGTGGCTCAGTCTACAATCCTTTATCTGTCGATAAGTCCCACTTAATTCAATTTTGCTTATTTCCATGTAAGCACATACTGTATAGCATTATTTTATTCAACACTCTGTGAAGATTTTTACAACAGGTGTAGTGTTCTCTTACTCAGGCATTGATGGATGTTGGAAACACTTAACCATGGTCTCATCTTCATGAGCAGATTTTGAGGCAGGAAAGAGTCATGTTTCCAGGATAAGTCTCTTTGTTCTGAGGCGGGCTTATTGATTGGGTTCATAGGATCATAAAATATAGGGCAGGGATTCTTAGCCTGTGGTCTGCAGGCTGGATGTGGCCTTATGCACCATTTCATGTGCCCCTCCCTGCCTCCACTACACCAGGAAGTGCCATGTGGTGAAGGAAGGGCAAAATGGCCATCCAGCCCCAAAGCTGTCTGAAGGATTGTGACACGGCCCCTGGCTTAAAAAGGTTGAGAACTCCTGCTGTAAGGCCATAGAGTCAGGAATCCACATTAAAGTACTGTATATACTTGAGTATAAATCTAGTTTTGTAGTCCTCTAAATGAGATCCAAAAAGGAGACTCGATCTATATTCGGGTCAACGATCCTGAGGGTCCCAAAACTGCAGTGGTGCAAATTTAAACATACAGTTAAAAAAAAAAGCACTAACACTACCATAAAAACTCAAAAATATATCCACACAAATGTCTAAATTAATTAATTTTACCGTATTTTCATGTATTTTAATTATTGAAACTCACTAGCAGCTGCTGCATTTTCCACCCCCAACTTAAACTCTGGTCAATCTATTTCCCTAGTTTTAGAGGTCGAAATTAGGTACCTTGACTTATATTCAGGAAGACTTATAGTCAAGTATATATGGTATGCAGTAAAACACCGGATAACGCTAAAACTTGGTTCCACAAGTCTTGGTGTTATCCAATTTTTAGTGTTATCTGATCCATGTTAAAATCCTGTGGGATGGATCGGATAACATTAAAGCTCCATAGAGATACATTGTAACTGCACAGGCTTTAGCAGTTGTTATCCGATCCATCCCATAGGACCTTAATGTTATTCGATCCAGTTCTCCTCCCCAGATTACTTAACATCATGCGATTTTAGTGTTCTCCGATCCAATCATTATCCGGTGTTTTACTGTATTTGATAAGTTGATAGTCTAGCTTTCTCTTGAATGCAATTAGGAAGTTTAGGATTTTATCAACTGAAATTTGGCTTCCTGTAACTTGAATGCATGATCACATGCCCTGCAATCTGGAATGACGGAGAACAGATCCTGCCTCTCTTCTGTATGACAACTTTTCACTTATTTGAAGAGTACTGCAACATCTCCCTTCAGTCGTCTTTTCAAAAAGCTAAAACATGCCTAGTCTTTTCCATGTTTATTCTTGAGGTTGATTTAGCTGGAGATTGTCAGTCACTGTGTGACACAGTGGAAGGACAGGATGTGACAAGGGATATCGGTCCCTGCCCTCCTTGGAACTGACAGCTTCTAAGAATTGTATGTCTTTCCCAATAATTGTCCGCATTCCCTTCCATATAAGGAGCTAGTTCCAGCATGTCTGGGGCCCTTGGGAAGACATACTTCTGTTTAGGAGGGCCTCAGCAGATCTTGGAAAAATAGTACTTTTTGGCTAGAAGTCCCAGAATCCCCTAGCCACTGTGTCCATTAATGATTACAAACTTTAATTAAAATACTTTAATCATCATTCAGCTTCCCTGGTGGCTTAGTGGTTAGGATGCTGAGCTTGAGACTGGAAGGTCGGGTTTCGATACCCAGGGGCTACATGGGGACATGAAAGGAGCCTCATTCGGGCGTCCTCTGAACAGAGTTTCTCCAGCAAAAAATCCTTTCAACCCAGAGTAATCTCTGACACAAAATTATTATTATTTCACTATCATGAGCTTTTCCTTATTATTAGAGCATTACTTTTTAAATTTTACAATATTCTTATTGATTATAGAAAGAGGTGTGTGTGTGCGCGCGCGTGTGTGTGTGTGTGTGTGCAGAAGTTGTTTTTGCAAATAGCTAAGTCCTTAGTTTCAACAACAATAGATCTATTGAATCAATTGAATTAACATAATTGTTGATTTAACAATTCAGCAATTGACTGATGAGTTTATTAAAGCTGTAGATGGGACTGCCAGTTGGATTTAGCTCCTAGTTTCTTTTCCATACATATAGAAAACAGATGTTGCTTGGCATACTAGAAAGGGAGAGGCAAATGAATCCTACTACTGTATATCTAATCACAGGTTTGCTGTCATTTCTGAAAAATCTGTACAGAATCAACAGCCAGTTTTGCTGGGGTGGAAGGGGGAATTCTGGGAGTTGTAGTCCAATCAGGTTACTCTTTCTAGCTTGCAGTAATACCCAACATTAGCTCTGACAGCTACACATCCTGACAAGAAGGTAGCAGACATGAGTCCAATGGGCTGATATAGCAGTTAGGTCCATTAGAGGTTATCAGTGCCGATTTCTACTGCATATTTCATGACATGCAATCGTATCTGATCAATTTCAATGAATAAGATTTTACTGAACTAATACTGTTTTTAAAAAATCTTCCTATGCATAAGACTGCTGTAGGAATTATTACTAGAAAGAATCAAGACCCTTATGCTCCAGGCTTTTGTCCTTGTGTCTTGCTTTCTCAAGCTCTCTCTCCTTTTCTGTGCTGCAGCTGAAATTGCGATAAGGACTAGGGTTCGTGTCCATGGAGAGTATACTGACCTGTGTGGTGTGACATCAGTTCAAACAGCCAGTAGGCTTTTTATCAAGCTCTGTAGAAATGTGCAGAAACAGCTTTACTTTTAAACTTGTAAAAATAGGAGCAGATTTATCAGGGATCATCTACATCAGGAGTGCACAAACTTTTCAGGCCGTGGGCCAATCACATGGTTCTGGATCCGGCCCCCAGGCCATAGTTTGGGCACCCATAATTTACATTCTTCCTTCCATACTGGTCAGCTGAGGCATAGGTACTTGTGCATGTGTTTCTCCTGTGTGTATGAAAAAATCCTTTTCTACAATTGAGAATGATTCTTCCTTTCATAGAATAATAATTGAATTGAAAGGACTGTGAAGCCATTAGATCCAACCTCCTGTTCAGTTCAGGCATCCAATCAATGCAGATCTGACAGAGGGTTGTCTAGTTTTCTCTTCAATACTTCCAGCACTGCAGCATCCACCACCTCCTCAGGTAATACTGTATTTGCTGGAGTATAAGACTACTTCCCCCCCCCTGAAAAACATGCCTCCAAAGGGGGGGGGTGTCGTCTTATACGCCGGGTGCACTTCAGTTGGGATAGACATAGCTGCCCATAGTGGCCTCCCGATGCCCACCCACCTCATTCTACATACCATCCAGTATCGCGCGGTATCCAACGTGGCTGCGGCGAGCATCAGCAGCGAGACAAGGGTGTCATACTTTTCGGAGTGACCGGCCCATTCTGCTCGGTGGAAGCAGCGGTGCTCTGGCCCACCCCTTGTCTACGCAGAGCTTCCACATGCGCACTTGTGCACTAGTGCCGGCCACAGGGAGATGTTGAGATCAAATCTGATGTTCTTTTATGTTTTATTTGGTGTGTGGAAGGTGTGTGGAAGAGGGGGTAGTCTTATACCGCGAGTATATAACAAACTCTATATTTTGAGTGGAAATGTTGGGGGTCGTCTTATACGCCTAGTCGTCTTATATGCCGGCAAATACGGTAATTTCCATTGTTGTACTTCTTTAACTGTTAAGAAGTTTTTTTCCTGTATTCAGTCTTACCTGGTTTCCTGTAATTTGAGCCCATTATGTGTCCTGCATTCTGGGATGATTGAGAACACATCCTGCCCCTGCTCTTCTTTATGAATTTGAAAAGTGCTATCATTCTCTTTCACTCTCCTTTCTCAAGGCTAAACACAGCCAGTTCTTTCCGTCTTTTCTCATAGGATTTGGTTTCTAGTCTTTGTTACCATCCTGTGAACTTGTTCCAGTTTGTTACCATCCTTCTTCAAGTGTGGTGACAAGATTGGGACACAGTACTCTAGATCAGGGGTCCCCAACTATTTTTGCACCATGGACCGGTTTCATACTAAACAATTTCTCCACAGACTGGTAAGTGGTGGTGGTGGTATTGGATGGTACAAGCACATAATAAAATACGATAAAGTGCATAATATAAAATTTATTACATATATATTCTTTTTTAGCCTAGATTGACTCGGGCAGTGAGGTGTCACACTGCACACAGGTGGGGGGGGGGCAGAGCCCCACCATTGTTAAGCAACATGGAGGAGTGTCTTGGCCACCCTCTTATCTGCTGTGTCTGAAGACCCAGCAAAGCACATTGAGGGTAGAAGACTGCCATCGGGGCTCCCAGCACCACACACTCCCACAGCCCAGTTTGGGACAGCCCATGGTCTGGTACCAGTCCACAGCCCAGTGGTTGGGGACCCCTGCTCTAGCTGACATCTAACTAGTGCCAAATAGAGGGGGACCAGTCCCTCACATGTTCGGGAAATTAAACTTCTGTTAATGCAGTCTAAAATATCATTGGCCTTTTTGCCAACCCATTGTTGACTCATATTCACTTTGTGATTTACAAATATTCAAAGAGCCTCCTCACTCTTAATATTATTGAGCCAAGTATTATCCATGTTGTGATTGTGTGTTAATTTCCCCCTCCCCAAATGTAGATCTTTGCACCTGTTAAATTTCATCCTGTTGTTGTTTTCTAAGATATCAGCTATTCTACCCAATTTTGTGTCATCTGCACATTTCATAAATATTCTCTGCACACCCTCTTCCAAGTCATTAATGAAAATGTTGAAGAGCACTAGGCCCAGGTCTGGACCTGCTGGTACTCCATGTTCACTTCCTTCCAGTTTGAGAAGGAGGCATTTATAAGCACTCTCTGGGTACAATTCTGTAGCCAATTATGTATCCACCTGATAATTGTTCAATACACCCTCATTTAGTTAGCTTGCTAAACAGAATATCACAGGGCATGTTGTCAAAACCTTTGTTGAAATCAAGATATATTGCATCTACAGCATTCCTGTTATCTATAAGGAAGAATAACCAATCAAAGAATCAGATAAGATTAGTCAGGCAAGATTTGTTCTTGATAAATCCATGTTGGCTTTTACTTATCACTGCCATGTTTCCAAGGTGCTCACAGACTGACTGTTAATTATTACCTGTTAACACACGCTCTGGATGTGCCTTTCCCATGAGAAGGTAGGTAGCTGAAAACACTCCACTTTAAAGAGGGTTATGGGTAGTTTTACCAATGGCCAATCCTTAGAGATATTTCCCTGTTTCTCTCATTTGCAAATAGGTTTTCTTTTAGGGCTTCTTGTTTTTGATATATGTATATGGAAGATTTAAAAAATTGTGACTGGTTTTGTTGTTAGTTTTATTGTTAGCATCTATATGTGAATTTTAAAAATTTGTTACTATTTTTATTGTTAGTTTTTTGCTGTTAGCTGCCCTGAGTAGGAATGATTTTTTCCCTAGAGGGACAGGGTATAAATAAAATAAACAAAAAGTAGGTAGGGTTTTACTGATAAGCACTGAGTTGTTCCTAAAATAAGCCTTCTCTGAATATGAGTCAGTAACCAACTGTGTATCCATCTGGCAATTGTGCTCTCCAGGCCATACCTAGTTTGCTTGCTAATCAGGATATCTTGGGACAGTAAACTGTTGACCTATATAGGCAGGCCTGGGCTGTCTACCATATTGGGGAGCATGGACAGAAGTCATTGGGCAGTGCCTATGGGGAGGGATGGGGGAAATCCGGCCCCTGGGGCCAACAGCCTCCTCCTCCTCGGGCCAAGGACGACAGGGTGGGTCCGTTCAACATCTCTCTCCACCCACCAAGTTCTTGCGTTTCCCTTCTCCTCTTCCTCTCTCCCCACTTTGTAGCACCTCTGGCCGGGTATCTCTCCTGCTTTGGCCCATGGAGGTGGTGAGATGTGAGGGTGGGTTGGGCGGCCGAGGGCAGCACCTGGTTCAGCTCCACATCTCCGGCAAGGGAGAAGGCAGCAGCCATGAAGTGCCTGGAGCAAAGGTGGATCTGATGAGCAAGAGGAAGAGATGGTGGGGTAGGAGATCAGGGTGGCGGTACTGACTTCTCCCCTATCTCTGATTACTGACCCTGCCTGCTGCCACCTCAGCACTTCCTGGCTTGCCCACTGCCTTGCTATTGGATAGCATCCCTTTCAAACTCAGCTTTTCCACCCGCCCCCTTGCCCCAAAATACCTCTCGATTGGTCGACTAGGGCACCAATCAACTAATGGCACACCCTTGACGTAAGCTTTTACCATGCAACTTTTGCCTTTGTGCACTTTTGGAGAGGTGCTTCAAAGCAAGGAGATGGATGGAAGAGCTGAGTTTGAAAGGCACCACTTACCTTCATTTTCTTTCCTTAAAAAATCTCCTGCCCATCTCTTGGAGGAACTAGTCACTGGAGTGCACCAGGACTTATCCCGGTGTCCCAAATGGCCACCATGGGCCTGTATATAGGGGAATTAAAAGGAAGACAGACTCCTTTGAGGAGGACTCATATAATTAAGAGCCTGAAGTTTTAGAAAGTAAAGTGAAAGCTGCTCTGAAAGCATTAGAGTTAAATAAATCATCACCAGAGGTAGACCTTGCATCTCCCTTGACACCCAATGGTGTAAAGATAAAGCAAAGAAGAACCAGAGGTAGATGGAATATTGGTAGAACTACGACAAGCCACAGAGACTGATTTTCTTTCTTTCTTTCTTTTTTTTTTTAAAACACCTTACCAGCATATTCCAACAAATCTGAAAAACAAAACAATGGTTCATAGACTGAAATGTTCAGTATACAGTCTAATCCTTTAGAAAGGAGAATGCCATTATTATTTTTCCTATGCAAGCAAAGTTATGCTCAAGGAGTTGCAGCAAAGACTTTTATCTTATATGGGGCAAGAGATGCCTGAGGTTCAAGCTGGATTCTGAAATGGAAGAAGCATTCAAGATCATATCACAAGTATCCGCTGGCTACTGGAGTCCACCAAAGAATTTCAGAAGAAGGTCAGTCTATGCTTTATAGTCTGCAGAAAATCCTTTGACTGTCGGGATCATGAGAAACTATGGGTTGTTCTAAAAGAAATTCATGTCTCAGCACTTGATTGTTCCAATTTATAACCTGTATTACGGACAAGAAGCTATCATTAGGACAGGATATGGAGATACAGCATGGTTTTCTATAGGCAAAAGTGTCAGACGAAGATGCATTTTAACTCCTTATCTGCTCAAATTGTATGTAAACATCCCGTATGGACAGCTAGATTAGATTCAGATGGAGAAGTGTAAATTCTGGGGTAAAACATAAATAATTTAAGATATGCAGGTGATATAATTTAATAGCAGAAAGCAGCAATGACTTCAAATGGCTTTTAGTGAAAGAAGAAACTGCCAAAGCAAGACTGTAGTTGAACACTGAGTATAAAAAAATCTATAGAAGAACTACACAATTTTAAAGTTGACAATGAAGGAACTGGAATAGTGAAAGTGTATACCTTGGTTCAATCATCAATCCAAATCGAGGTGGTAGCCAAGAAATTAAAAAAAGTCTGATACTTAGAAAGGTGGCAATAAAGGAATTAGAAAAGATTATCAAGTGTATGGATGTGTTACTGGAGGCTAAGACCATCCACTATCTTGTATTCAATGTATGGCTTTGAAAGCTGGTCAGTAAAGAGAGCTGACAGATTTTTAAAAAATGATTTGTTTGAATTACGATGCTGGAGCAGAGCTTCAGATATCCTGGACTGCCAAAACAACAAACAAATGGGTCCTAGAGCAAACCAAGCCTGAACTATCTCTGGAGGCAGAAATGATGAAACTAAGGCTGTGCTATTTTGGACACATCGTGAGAACACAGGATTCTCTGGATAAGACGTTAATTCTGGGAAAGTTGGAAGGCAGCAGGAAAAGAGGAAGACCAAGTATAGATGGAATTACAGTCAAACCTTGCATAAAGAGCGCCTCGCTTAAAGAGTAACTCGCTTAAAGAGCAGAATTTTCTCTGAATGTTCGCTTCGCTTAACGAATAAAACCCACCAAAAACTCGCATAACAAATAAATCGGGGTTCACAATTCTCCCCCCACCAGAAGTCACAATTGGTCACTTACAATGGTGTTTCACTTAAAGAGCAAACTTGCTTAAAGAGCAATCCTGTGGAACACATTATGCTCTTTAAGTGAAGTACAACTGTATTCCCTAAAGGACCCATAAGCTTGAGTTTTCAAGAGGAGAGCAGGAAAGTTGAGGACAAGACATTTAGAGATCTCTCATTCATAAGTCAGAAGTGACTTCTAAGCACATAACAAGAATAAGAACATTCTGATACGGAGCTGCCTGGATAGCTCAGTGGATGATGTATCTGACTGGGTAGACAGTAGTTGGGAGTTCAATTCCCCACTGTGCATTCTGGAACAGCCAGCTTGTGTGTCCTTGCGCAAGCTGCATCAGTTCCAAGGGCACCACCAGAAGAAGAGTCTGGTAAATCACTTCTGAATACTTTCTACCCAGAAAGCCCTGGAAAGGGTTGCCATAAGTCTGAATTGAGTATGGCATACAACTATTATTATTATATTACAGTATCTTGAGATCATGTGTATAAAATCTATCTCAAAACAGAGCCTTTTGTGTTCTGATATATAATCTGAAAACATGAGTCACTGAACAGCAAGCTCACATAAGAAGTAACCATAAAACTTTAGATAAACTATGAAAAGCAAGAGGGAGTTATTCAGTGTACCTGGCATTCTATAGCTAAGAAGAGAAATAACAGAAAGTGAAGAGCATGCTTTCTTTCTTTTATAATCCAGGGCCAATTTCTCTGCAAGAAAACTCCTATTCAGTCAACTGATTAGGCTTATAAATTACATGAGCAACTCATCCTATGGATTGGACATGCACACAAATCAGAAGGTGTTTAGGGTGAACTAGGATAAACAATCTTGTAAAAATGCCTCATTGAAAGTGCTGCAAACGTCCGTCAGCTGTTTTAGAATGCATTCGCAGCAATCTAAACTGTGTCAGTTATCTCAGTAAAAATCAATATTTCATACTGTTGTCTGAAATAATTTGTTTTTATTAAATTACATAAATATTTGGTGGGTTATGCTGCAGCTTCAAATTGTGTACTTCTACTTTTTATCCCTTTTTTCTTAAATCTGTAAGGGCAATATGTCTCACTTAATGTTTATATTCCTCTTGCATACAAGTAGAACTGTTGACTGTCCAGTCTGTTTACTTTCTTTCTCAGCGCCAAGTTATATATTACAAACAATCTGTTATCAGAAGACGGAATTCTTTAGGTTTGATTGCGATAGCAAATACTTTTCCTGTTGCAAAACACGTTGTTGTGTTTGTGATATTTCATCAGAAGGGAAGCGCAGGCTTTGTTTGCAAGTATGATTGCTCACTCATTTTTTTTTATCTTGTCAGAAGCACAGAAATGTGCTTTCTCGGTTGAAAGGATTTCTACTGGAGGAACTTTGCTCAGGGGACGCCCGAATGAGGCTCCTTTCATGTCCCCAAGATATTTTCCCCACCGAAGTGGTCCCTATTTATCTGCTTGCAATTTCTTGCTTTCAAACTGCTAGGTTGGCAGGAGCTGGTACAGGGATGGGTGCTCATTCTGTCATGCAGGACTTGGGTCTTGAACTGCTGACTTGCTGATCTTCCAGATAACAAGGCGAGCTGCTTAACCACTGAGCCACCACAGTCCCTGCTCAGTCATGAAAGCCTGTCTGAGAGACTTCCATTTGGTCATAAGGACCACTCCTTTTGGAGTTGCTGGGGGGAAGAATTGGTCTGCTCCTTTTTTTATGGTGTCCACTTGAGTTGATTACTGGAGCAGTCCAGTTCTCCCACAGCATATCATATGAGACCATACCTTTTTGGAGTGCTCTCTTTTAGCATGTTCCCAGCATATGTGGACACAAGAAATTGGCTAAAAATAGAACCTTGTAAAGCAGTTGGGCCCAAACTAAGGCCTGGGGGCTGGGTGCGGCCCCTGATGCCAATTCATCCGGCCCGCAAAGTCCTCATTGCTCCTGGAAGTGGAAGTAAAACGTGCCCGTACGGGTGCATTTTACTTCCGCTTCCAGGAGCGACGAGGGCTTCGTGGGCTGGATGAATTGGCGTCGGGGGCCGCACTCGGGCCCCTGGCCTTAGTGACCTGCTTCCTGAATCACATGATCGGCCCAAGGACCAAAAAGTTTGGGCACCCCTGTTGTAAAGGCTGCTTCTCATTTATGGTGAAGTGATTGATGAGTTGCTTCAGGACACTTCTATGACCTCTCAAAGCTGTCCTCTGCAATTGTTGCTGCTTTCTCCTTACTCATGAGTAAAAGGATAAAATTTACTTATGGGAATAAGGTAAAAGGCAATCAGAGGAATTTTTTTAAAAAAATTATATGAAATCGTGAGGATCTGTTTTTGATTTCCTGGATCCTGCTTTTACCCAGAGTCATTCCAATTTCCCTTTGACCAGGTTAGTAGCTGATAATAGAAGGCTTAAGGGTCGAGGGCAAAAGAAGAAGGGGACAGCCCAAGATGAGATGGCTGGATGGTATTGTAGAGGCAATGGGCACAGAGCTGAGCGAGTTGAGGGGGATGGTGGAGGACAGGAGTGCCTGGCGGACAGTGGTCCATGGGGTCGCAGAGGGTTGGACTCGACTGTGCGACTGAACAACAAAGTATGGTTTTAAACATCGGCAGCAGATGAGGGGAGGTCAGTTTTGAGAATGGCTGAAAAAGAAGGAACACAGAACTTAAAAAAAACCCCAACTAAATTGAATACTATCAAAATATCATGTTTCTATTGTACAAAATGTATTATACAAGACACATTTATTAAAAAAAGAACACCTATTTTTATGTAAAATGGACCTTATTATTTTAACCCTAGTCTAAACATATCCAGGATTCTGAAATAATTTTTAATCACAAAATCCCACTTGTGTAAATTTCTCATAGGTTAATAATCTCGTAAATCTGAGAGTTTATTTGCCCATAAATCTGCTAAAACCTTGAAGTTACAAAACTAAACAAGTACAGAACAGAGCTTGAGAAGTCCATAAGATAAAATACACTTAATGGTTTTTTTTAAATCACACATCATTCATATCATGGCTAGAATAAGGAAATATTAACACTCCTCTCTAGTTTAACACAATAAATTGTTTGCTGAAACAACCAAGAACTTTATGACACTTAAACGACCAATATGTTTTGATGTCAGCTTTTCCAGATGTTATTTTATAGTCTGTAGTCTAACAAAGGTTATATCAAATACAATGTGTTAGTCTTTCAGGTACCACATATCGCTTTGTGAGTCTTGTCTTTTATTTTCTTATTACTAAAGATTGCAGACAAACATAGTTGTGTCCTGCCAAGATACTGTGCAAAAGGAAGAATCAGTAATCTAATCTCAGCAAGTCCACAGAGAAGAAACAGGTAATACCTGTCATATCGTTGAAGACTGTCAAAGTTTAAACTTGTATAAATAAGTCATTCAGTGCCATTCTAAAAATCAGCATAGATTACCTCCAAACTGATTTTGGATTATCTCCAAACTGACTATTCCATGTAATAAAAACACAGTCAAGTTTCAGATCAATCTAGGAAGAAACTAATAGAGTATAAACCATAGAAACTAGTTCCCCCAGTTCCTGGTTATAATTGCAGATTGAGATTCATCCAACCCAGTCTTAATATAAGGTCAGAAGAATAGCCCTGTAGCTACACAGTCCTGCTTTATGGGATGGCTCAGGAGTAACAGTTAAATGTAAGAATTGCAAACATAAATTCTTAATATGCTTGGAACTTTGATATTTTAGAAGAGTAATCAGTAAAATATGTTATTTAATAAATATATATATCCCAAAATTTAGAAAACCTTTCTCCCCAAATAGTTTAGAACAGTGTATATATTGCACATTAAATAAAAGGCAATGTGCCTCCAGGGGATTTTTTTGTAGCATCTCTGCGGCTCCCGATCCTTCCACTTCCCCAATATTTTTATTGTTTTAATGTTCAAAAAGATCATTGTGCTCTCTTCTTTCTCTCTCTAAGTGTGTGGCCATATTTTGTGGGTTTGTCAGTATCCTTAGAGCACCCATATCCTAACCTTTTTAAAACTTTACATTTTAAAAAATTAGCCACTAGATCGGGGTGCCCAAACTTTTTGGGTCGTGGGCCGACCATGTGGTTCAGGGAGTCAGTCACTAAGGCCTAGGGGCTGGGTATGGCCCCTGACACCAATTCATCCAGCCCGTGAAGCCCTCGTCACTCCTGGGAGCGGAAGTAAAACGTGCCCATACGGGCACGTTTTACTTCCGCTTCCAGGAGCGATGAGAGCTTTGTGGGCCAAGTGAATTGGTGTCAGGGGCCGCACCCGGCCCCCGGGCCTTAGTTTGGGCACCACTGCACTAGATGGTGTGAGGGGGCTTTTTCAGTCACATTAAAAAAGTTAAATCCATTTTTAGGTACTATTTAAAACAGCATTCCGTGTGCTCTGGTGTCTAGTCATGCCTCCCACATGACCATGGAAATGTCTGCAAATGCAGACAGCGCTGGCTCTTCGGCTATGAAACAGAGATGAGCATTGAACCCTAGAGTTGGATACGACTGACCTTTGAGCAAGGGTGACCTTTACCTTTACCTGTCCATATATAGTACAAAACTATTTAACCCAACCATAGCAAAACTATACTGGAGTAACAGCAGACCAAGCAGCTAGTCAGTTGCTGAAGAATGGAAAAGCACAAGGCAAAAAGGTGCAGGAACAAGGCATCCGATCAGAGGAACGAGAGGGTGGATTACTTAATACCCCTTTTGTGGCATCTGAATTGGAGGACGCTATAAAGAGCCTGAAACCAAATAAAGGAGCAGGTATCTATGACATAAGAACAAAGTAGATAAAGCAGTTTGAACAAGTACATAGATAAGCTTAAAATTCCTAAATTGTGGAGAAAGGCTAGAGTTGATACTTTATTGAAACCTGGCAAAGACCCAGATCACCCAAAAGACTACCAACCAGTGTCACTCCTTTGTCATCTTTATAAGGCATTGGAACTGATGATTTACAAACATATTTCTAGATTTACTGATGGGAAGATCATGAAGGAACCAACAGGGTTCAGGTCAGGTAGGTCATATTGTGGCTAAATCCTTAATTTTATTCAACACATTGAGGATGGCTTTGAAAGAAAGCTAATTACGGGAGTGGGTTTCGTTGACTTAATTGCAGCATATGATACTGTCAATCTTAGGATAGTGTTCTGTAAAATAATCTTACCAGAGATAACAAGCTTACTACTAGGCTCATTGGCAGCTTCTTCCAGAACCAGAAATTCTATGTCTGTAATGGTGAACCTTTTAGAGGTTGTAACCCAAACCCCACTTATTTAACACATAGTGCCAACACAGCAACAGAGGAGAGAGGAAGTGCTCCCATTGGGCTGCTGGGTGGAGAGGTGTGGTGAACTCTGTGCTGGGTGAGGGAAGAAGCGCTCTCATTGGGCTGCTGGGCAGAGGGGTGGGGCAAACTCTGTGTTGGGGTGACTGCACAGAGTTCACCACACCTCTCCACCCAGCAGCCCAATGGGAGCACTTCCTCCCTCCTCTGTTGCTGTGTTGGCACTTTGTGTCAAATAAGTGGGGTTTGGGTTACAGTTTGGACACTCGGTCTCTAAAAGGTTCACCATTACAGACATAGAATTTCTGGTTCTGGAAGAAGCTGCCAATGAGCCTAGTAAGCTCCTCCACTTGACAGGACACTATCTTTTGAGCAGCACTGCTTGAATACCAAAGCTAAAGTTAGTTCAAGGAACAATATCATCAGGAAATTTACAAACTACGGTATAAATGGGGAGCTCAACCATCCTTGCTGCATATATCAGCAGAGTACAGTAATACCTCGGATAACGTTAAAACCGCATAACGTTAAGTAATCTGGGGAGGAAAATTGGATCGAATAAAGTTAAGGTCCTATGGGATGGATCGGATAACAACGGCTAAAGCCTGTGCAGTTACAATGTATCTCTAGGAGCTTTAACGTTATCCGATCCATCCCATAGGATTTTAACATGCATCGGATAACACTAAAAATTGGATAATGCCAAGACTTGTGGAACCAAGTCTTATCATTATCCGAGGTATTACTGTATGCTGTTTCAATATGGAGTGCTTCCGCACACGTGAAACAAGTTGATATTGCTGTTAATGAAACAATGCATGAATCAACAGGATGCCTCAAATCTACACCTGTTGAGAAAATACATCCTCTTGGTATCACTTCACCTTAGATCAAGAGAGAAGTAGCAGTGGATGCCATGAAAACTAAGTGAGAGAATGACCCTCAACATCCTCTGAATGTATAAGTGCCTCATGTCCACCGACTCAGATCCAGGAAGAGCTTTATGGCAAGAGCAAACATTCTTGAGGTACCCAAGAGCAAAGCCAAATTAGAAGATGGAGGAAGGAGCAAATTGGACAATGAATAACACTATAGGAGGATATGGCTGAGGAACTCAGCTTCTCCTATGTCACTTGGAGGACCCTGAATAGTCTGAGGGTCAGAGCACCAAAGTGTAAGACCAGCATGCTCAAGTGGGGGCTGCTGTCAGACACCACACATTGTTTGAATGTGGAGAGATATAGAATCCGCCCTGGTGATTATTACCAGAAACATGCACCAATGAGGATTTGGCCAATGACAAAGTCAAGAAGATGGCTTCTTTTTGTCACTTTAAAGTTTGCTCTGGACACAAAAGAAGATGTACTAATTTACGTTATAGAAATATGTATATTTACCTCTTTGACCGTATCAATCTGCAAATCTAAGAAATGGCTTTATTGCTGTGCTGAGATACCTTTCCTTTAAGGAATAAATTAATAAATAGATAAATAAATAAATAAATAACAACGTAGTTACTGAACAAAAAAGACATAAAGACACGGGCAGACACAACATGAAACAGCAACAACTAGCCAATGATAAGAGACACAAGCTCTATTTTACTGTACATTGAGATTAATGTTTTCTTACAGATTACGCTCATGGCAGGGATTGTACTGAAAACAGGTTCATAGTGGCAAGTAGCCTCAGTGAGAACAATTAGAACTACGTAATGTGAAATTGAGCAGACAGCTGCTTTTTCCAGCATGGAGGTGAAATAATAGGGAGAATATTGCATGTTGGCTTTGGGGCTGTGGATATTGCTTACAGGTAAAGGTAAAGGTTTCCCTTGCTCGAAAGCCAGTCGTATCCGACTCTAGGGGTCAGTGCTCATCTCTGTTTCTAAGCCGAAGAGCCAGCGCTGTCTGCTTCTGTAGACGTTTCCATGGTCATGTGGCAGGCATGATTAGACACCGGA
Source organism: Furcifer pardalis (assembly GCA_030440675.1). Taxonomy (NCBI): domain Eukaryota; kingdom Metazoa; phylum Chordata; class Lepidosauria; order Squamata; family Chamaeleonidae; genus Furcifer; species Furcifer pardalis. Next base: position 126,988,934 of record CP126891.1, read on the forward strand.
CCGCATGGAACACTGTTACCTTCCCACCAAAGTGGTCCCTATTTATCTACTTGCAATTTCTTGCTTTCGAACTGCTAGGTTGGCAGGAGCTGGGACACTATCAAGGAGAGGTGGTTCATTTCTACACTATGCAGAGAATGATTCCCTGTACTCATCACACGCACAGAGGCACTCTAATTTATATCTCCCCCCCCCCCCGCTAATGTTTCTTAATAGGGTCTAGCTTCCAAAAACAGCAGCTTTCTTGCTATGCCCAAAGGAATTTAGGAATCATTTGGATGCAGATTTTTAGAGTAGGCCCACTGAAATCAATGGAATTTAAATCATGGTTAACAATTATTGCACAGGTTTCCAGGAGCCAGTTCTAGGTATGAGTAAAGCTGCATCCAGCTCAGCAGGCTTAATTTATTGCGGTCATTTATCACCCGTCATTAGTAAATCATGCATATAGATTTATAATGATTATCACAGGCTGTCCTTTTTTTCTTCTTTGCACTCACTCCCCCCTGTATATATTTATACAGCTCAGTGTGTACATTTATTTGTCTATTAGTCTATGTGACGCACAATAGATAATGCTCCACACATCTGAGGTAGATCATACTTCTTGGAAAGGTGAAGGTAAAGGTCACCCTTGGTCAAAAGCCAGTTGTGTCTGACTCTAGGGAATGGTGCTCATCTCCGTTTATAGTCAAAGAGCCAGCACTGCCTGCATCTGCAGACATTTCCATGGTCATACAGCAGGCATGACTAGACTCCAGAGTGCATGGAACGCTATTACCTTTCTCACTGAAGCAGTGCCTATTTATGTACTGTACTTGCAACTTCTTGCTTCCAAACTGCTAGGTTGGCAGGAACTGGGTAAGACGATGGGAGTTCACTCCATCATGTAGTACTCGGGTCTTGAGACACTCATGTTCTTTTGCTGGAGAAGTAACGTGGCACAATGAATGTCGCTATTTGTTCTAGTGTTTTAACTGTACCTTTATCTTTGCTCATCTGTTATTTGTAAATAAACAAACAAACTTCCAAACATTATAAAGGTTGGTTTCACCTAGTAGGGTGGTATACAAATTGAATTAACAACAACAACAATAACAGAGACTGCTTTCCCCAAGAATCAAAACCCAGGTAAGTGCTGCATGTTTGGTATTTCTCATCACTTGGAAAAGCAAAGAGGATAAAACAATACCTTCCAATTTAACAAACAGTATATCAACCAGGCTGGAGGTTGTGCTGGCTTAGTGGTTAAGATGTTGATGAGTGAAAGGTTGGCAGGTCAGCACTTCAAGCCCCGAGTGCTGCAAGACAGAATGAGCTTCTGTCACTGTCCCAGCTGCTGCCAACCTAGCAGTTCAAAAGCAAGAAATTGCAAGTAGATAAATAGGTACCACCTGAGTGGGAAGGTAAACTGTGTTCCTTGCACTCTGGTATCTAGGCATGCCTGCCACATGACTTTTCCAACAAGTACGGTCTATCTCATTTGCGTAGAACATTATCTATCATGCGTCACATAGACTGATAAGACAAATAAATATACACACTGAGCTGTGTAAATATATATGGGAGCAGTGAATGCAAAAAAAAAAAGAAAAAGAAAAAAAGGATGAGCAAGGGAGACTTTACTATGTCAACCAGCCCCAATGCTGAGTGTGCAAACTTCTTTTATTAATTTTGTTGTTGTTCAGTTGCACAGTCGATTCCGACCCTCTGTGACCCCATGGACCACTGTCCGCCAGGCACTCCTGTCCTCCACCATCCCCCTCAACTCGCTCAGCTCTGTGCCCATTGTCTCCACAATACCATCCAGCCATCTCATCTTGGGCTGTCCCCTTCTTCTTTTGCCCTCAACCCTTCCAAGCATCAAAGCTTTCTCAAGTGAATCCTCTCTTCTCATTTGATGTCCAAAGTACTTTAGCCTCATCTTTATTATTTGACCTTCTAAGGAACAGTCAGGGATAATTTCTTCTAAGATTGACCTATTTGTTCTCCTCGCTGTCCATGGGACTCTCAAAACTCTCCTCCAACACCATAAAAGCTTCCAAAAGCAACCCAGCCTTTGGTAAAACTCTTTAGCAGGGATTTTCAACCTGCAGCCTATGGGCCGAATGTGAACCATATAGCACCATTTCATGTGGCCCCCTCACTGCCTTCACCACACCCAGAAGTGCCATGTGGAGGAAAGGCAAAATGCCAATCCGGCCCCCTGTCTGAGGGAGCGTGACCCGGCCCTTGGCTTAAAAAGGTTGAGAAAGGCTCTTTTAGCATCTAGAGGCGTGTAGGCTCAACGAGAGTGGACTAACAGTGCCACTGCAGCCTGTTATGTTGCAATAAATCTGCTGGTCCTCAAGGTGTCCACCAGTCTTTTATTTCGGGAACCGTTGGCCTGCCTTCCCTCAAACTACACCTATTATTATTATTATTATTATTATTATTATTATTATTATTATTATTATTATTATTATTATTATTATTATTATTATTATTATTATTATTATTATTATTATCTCACATTTACTACCCCGCCCCAATCGGGTATACCCGACTCTGGCCGGCTTACAACATGAATTGAAATCACAAGTAAATCTAATATGGTAATGGTATTTAAAATCTTAAAACCTTAAAATTTATAAAAAGATTAAAACAGTGCCGCAAATAAAAACAAAGGCAAGAGGGGTGGCTGTCCCTTAAATAAGCCAACCTATATGGGATCCCCTAATTTTGCCGGGCCATTTCTGGACACAGAGCCTGGCCAACTGGCCTTAGGGGGGGGGGAGGATGGGGGGGAAAGAGTCATTAACCCCTGTGAAGGAGGCTGGAGACGAAAAGGTGAACGCAGGAAGTTGCAGGCAAAGCAAGCACCAGACTCGCCTGCAGGGGGCGGGGCTGGAGCTAAAGGGGCGGGGTCTTATTGCCACGCCCCCTGCCGCTCGCTTCATTAGCATTCCGAGCTTTCTGCCCCGCCCCCGCCCCGCCCCCTTCCCCAAACAAGCCGGCGGTCTCCAGTTCTTCTCCAATGTGTTGCCGAGGGTGGATCGGGCGAGGCTGCGGGGGACGCGCGTGGATGGATGGAGTAGGAACCGTGTAAGCAATAACGCGCGTGGCTTAATTTGGATAATTAAAAAGAAAAGTCAGAGGAACAATAATTACCAAAAAAAAAGGGGAATTGAGGCTTCAACTTTCGCCTTTCAAGCCGCTTTTGGGGCAATCGGAGTTGGGTTTTTTTGGGGGGGTTGGAAGGGATAATATACCTGTGCACCCCCCCTCTCCCTGAGTACGCCTGGTTTGCCCACCTCGGACATCCAAACTGTTGAATATCCTCCTCTCTACGCGGTAAGAAGTGGCATCTCATGGGTCAGAGACTGCTATGTTATCTGCGGTCTGTATAAATGTAAATGCTCATTAATTGGGAATGTGCAGTGCTCTTTGTTCTGGTCCCTGGTGGAGGGCAAAAAAACCCACCCCATTTAAATGCAGGACCGAGAACCTGCCCGATCTTCCAACACCCATGGCGTTTGTGTGTAGGCTGTGCGTGTCCCAGGCTTGGTTTTGCAGGGAGGGTGTGTGTGGGTGATGGGGGGGGGGAGGAAGTGTGGGTGATGGGGGGAGCCCTGACATTGTCAGATCATGTACAGTACTTTATTTTTATATTGTATCCTATTATTGAAACTATGTTATGTATATGTAACTGGAACTGTACCCTGTAACCTTATTTTGCAGTGTCGTTTTGTTTTGTTGCACTGCTTACTGTATTGTTACATTTATTGCATTATACTGTATGATTTTTGATTATGTTTATTACCTCTGATTGTCTGATGTGTATGGTTTCTGTAAAGCGCCCTGGGTCGCTTGCACCGAGTAGGGCGGTATACAAATCGAATAAATGAAATGAAATGAATTGTCTGCAACCGAAGGAGGGGAGGCATATAAGAGGCTTTACATGGAGGCTGTAGACTGGGTTAAGAGGGTTCAGCACTGGCAAAGCTCTATGTGTGTGTGTGTTCATACAATGAGAGATGTCCTTAAATGCCTCCTCGCGCTCCGGCCAATTTGGTGGAAGAACAATCCTCTACCTTCCTCTAGCCTGGCTGCTTCTCTGGCAAGCCAGGACGATTATTACGCATCCAAGATTAATCAGTCTGTGCTTGAAAAGAAAAGATGGGTATGTGTCTATGTATATATGTTTGTGTGTGTAGGTGATCCCTGTAAGTCAGCCAGCTGCAGGTTTGGGGGGTGGGTGGGTGGGAGGGAGGGAGGGAGATGGTGGTGGTGTGGCATGTTTTCATTTTGTCCCTCCAGCGTGGATTCCCCCCCCCCCCCATCCTCCTGCCAGCAGAAGAAGAGACAGATGTTTAGGTCTTTTCGTGGCCGATTGGGCTTGAAAAGGGGGTGAAGCGATCCCTGGAAGGGCAAGACGAAAGAGCAGAAGCTTTATGTGTGTATGTGGGGGTTAGAGATTAGCATTGCAGGTTGCAAATAAATAAATAAGTAGCCACGAGAAGGATTTATGTGTTTCTGTCTGATGGGGGGGGGAGGAGGAGGTTAAAGCTTTTCCTTTTTTAAAAATCTTAAACCCTTTCTGTTTGGGCTTTCTTCTTTTTTTTTGAAGGGACCTCTTATGGTTTCCTTGCTAGAGAGTAAAGGGGGCGAGGATCATAACACAGTGTCTGATTATGCAAGTTTGATCGGTGGCTGTATTTATATATAGCTGCATCCAGACAGCTATACTCCATCCACATCAACTCTCATCTGTAATAGCTACAGGGTGTCTGTTCCTTTCGCTGGCATTGTGTGTTGTGTTGGGGGGTGGGTGTTGCTCAAGGCTAGGGCTATTTCCTGAGAGAGCGATGCCGAACCCACCGAGAAACTTTCATGTTCCTTAATAATAAGGCGCTGCTTCTGTGCAATAGCACATTCCCCATCAATGCCTCCATCTCCCAATTTATGTGCCTTTCCCAGATGAAAAGGATACATTGAGATCCTAATTTGCTACTGCAGCTGCTGCTTCTTACTGCCGATGCTGCTGTTGTCTAACCCCGGCTTCCTGTAATTCACTGCAGGCAGAACAAAGCTCTGTCACAACTGTGCTTCCTGGTTGTCGCCTCCTGCTTGCCAGCCATCCAGCCAGCGGCTGAACATTTTCCTCTGCTTTGCTTCATCATGCAGAAGCGGATGAGCCCAGCGCAATGAGGTATTCAGGTAATGCCACCAAAATATGTTATCTGTTGCTGTTTTCATGCTGCTGTCTTTGAAGCACTACCTTACGTGGACACCTTGTTGAACCTGGTTTAATATCTGCGGTTGCATCACCATTGATTTTTTAAAGCGGGCAATGCTGAGTCCTCCAGTTCATTAACCCACGCGTAAATTGGGTAGAGACCAGTCTCTTATTTGTTTAAAAGGCCTGCTAGCAGAGGCCAATGTGCAACAATGTGATGAATGCTCATTGCAAAATAAATGAACAATTAAGGGAACTTTTAAAAAATGCCCATCTTCTTTTGACCAAATTTCTGGGTTTGTTAATGAGGAGGAAAACAGATCCTGCCTGGTTTAAAAAAAGAGAGAGAGAGTTTTAAGGAAAGCAAATAGGGTTTAAAAAATATAAACGAATGACAATTGCTATATTGTTTCAATAGGCAGTTCGTTGAAGTGACTTTTTTGGGTGGGGATAATTGATTGTTTGATTGGAATATATTTGAAAACTGGCTTTAATTTAGTAAAGTTGCTGAGGCTGTGGGGATGGGAGACACAAAGGGATAGGAATGAGAAGTTAAGATGGAAAAGGAAATACAGTACAAATCAGCATTGGGCTTTCATTGTTTATTAAGCTCAGACCCTTTTAAATCATGGGTTTGTTTCACCCTCATGTCAGCAAATTATAAAGGTGTGTTATTTGCCTTGGCCCTTTTTCAAAGTGAAAGATTTGCTTTTAATTGGTTTATGCTCGTGGTCTTTTGAATTATTCCTTTGACTTCTCCAAATTATATACCTATTTCTTTTTTAAAAGCCCTCTAAGGCACACCACACATACAGGTAATCTTTTTTTAATCTTCACAGCTAAACTGAGGTCATGGGTCTTCCTAAAGAGCTCATGGAGGCCAATATAATTTAATATAGTAGTAGGAGAGATTATCGTCAAATAATAATTGCTTTTCTTCAAGTGCTGTTCATGTCCGTATTTATGGCTTCATTGAGTTTGCTCTGATCTTTTTCACTACTGCAGTCTTAACAGGAACCATTTAAGGGGAAGAATTGGGGACTCTTAAAAGTAGTTTCAAAGGTCTCTCATTCTTAAAATGGTAACTTGGACCTGAATCTGTTCAGAGGAAATTCCCCTCTCCTTTGATGGCCTTTTCTCACCTTGTGCCTTAATTTGCAGAAAAATTAAAGAACTTGGGAGTGGGGGTGGAGGAGAGCTCAGCTAAGTGTATAATTTGTAACAGCTGCCTCTTTTTCAAGGTGACATTTCTACAGCTGTCAAGGGAAGCAGGGGGAAAGGAAAACTTTGGATGCAATTTTCAGAACGAGGCTTGTGCATAAACACCATTAAAGCACGAAGCAATTCCATGAGAATTGCTTTTGATAGCTTAAATGTTCAAAATCTGAAAAGTTCAGAACACATTAGCGAAAATACAAAGGCAATTAACTCTTTTGAAAAAAGTGGTCTCTGAATAGATACACATAAAAGTACACTTACTTGCGTATGTATGCATATATCATATCATGAAACCAAAACTTGAAGAAACTTGGTACAATATTTACATATCTGTCTCTCTGCGGATCTCTGGTAGTATACCTATAGTATTTCATTTTCTTCTCTTGCCTCCCCCCCCCCCCGGGTGAATTATAACAATTGCAATTAATTGGCTAAACCAGCATTTTCTGACTTATCTTTGACTTTTGGGACATTCAGATAATTCACAACAGCTTGTCCAAATCGCCAAAGTCTAGACAGTCTTATAACACATAAATGATTCAGACATTCTGGTAAGATTAAGAATAGTAAACCAGTCGGCATAATGCCTTTTAAATGTGTGTTGTGGATAAATGTAAGACCAAAATTGTTCTATGATTGTTCCTCTTCACAGTCAGTGAAATGGTTTTCTTTAGCCTTAGTGATACTGTATTAACATTCACCAAGGCATATAATGCAGCAACTTTGCTGAAGTTGCCACAGATATAACTCTTTTTGGTGCCTTTTTTTGGTGAACAGAAAATTCAAGTTACCCTATCTGTACATGAGTGAAGAGAAATGGGATGTATCTGCTTCCATTTTGGAATAACCATAGTGTAGTACAGTAAAACCCTGATTTATGAATGCCCCTACTTATAAATAATTCGACTTACGAATTGGTTCTGCATTGAAATCCATGCCTTGAGTTATGAACATGCCCCGATTTACAAATTAATTCTTTTTCTTCTGTGTTGCCTCCAGTGAAGCAAAACAACAACAACAACAAACAAATCGCCATTTCCCCTATGGGTTTATATTTTATACACATGCAGCCTTTCAGAGCCCTGTTAGGTGGCAGTAGAGTGCTTAGAGAGGAGTTCTTTGTCTGGATTTTTGGTGCCAAAATGGCTGCCAGTTGCATTTTCTAGCTGTATTTTTCTGAGTTTTCTGTCCATTTTCAAAGCATCTTTAAGGTAAGGAACAGCGTGATGCATGGTTTCCTTTCAATGCTGCTGTTGTTTTTGGGTGGTTTGACTGATTTTTGGCGGGTGGGGTGGGGGCTTTTTCTTTACCCCAATGGGGGTGCCTCGACTTACGAACAAATTCGACTTACAAACAAAGCCATGGAACTGATTTTATTTGCAACTTGAGGTTTTACTGTACAGTAAAACCTCATATAACACTAAAACCTGGTTCCACAAGTCTTGGTGTTATATGATTTTTAGTGTTATCTGATCCTCTATGGGATCCATAGAGATACATTGTAACCACACAGGCTTTAGCGGTTGTTATCTGAAGCATCCGATAGGATCTTAATGTTATCTGATGCAATTCTTCCCCCCAGATTCCTTAATGTTATGCGATTTTAGTGTTATTCGATACTAATGTTATATGAGGTATTACTGTATTCGTTCCAAATTACAAACTGTGGTTGTTGGAACAAGGTGGCCTTATTCCATATGATTTGAAGTTGACTTTTTCAACAAACGTAAGATGACCACCAAAGGCATGAAGATGCTTGAGGCTTACTATGAATCATAGAGCTAATGCTAAGCCATCATTTTCTTAGCTTTAGAGCTATGGGCATAAAAAGTCCTTATTTGGTTTTCTGTCTCTTGACTAACTTGTTTTCAGTCCATGTAAAATTTCCTGGTTTAGATCTCGAGCAAATGACCAAACTTTTTGCAACTGATTGTGAAGCTTCTGAGTGTGGACTAAGGTCATTATACTAAGAGTGTACTTTAATGTTGCTTTTCTAGTGGAATTTGTATGATTGTCTAATGTAGTAGGATGTGGTTGGACATATAGATTTCCCAGCTTTGGTTTTGCTTTATAATACAAATAGGGAGCTTTTTTTCAGGAGACAAGCAGGTATGATAAATTAGATATAATACCCGTACTATAAGTATGTATGAGAAGTACAGTAATACCTCAGATAACATTAGTATCGAATAACACTAAAATCGCATAACATTAAGGAATCTGGGGGGAAGAATTGCATCGGATAACATTAAGATCCTATGGGATGCTTCGGATAACAACCGCTAAAGCCTGTGTGGTTACAATGTATCTCTATGGATCCCATAGGATTTTAACATGCATCAGATAACACTAAAAATCATATAACACCAAGACTTGTGGAACCAGGTTTTAGTGTTATCTGAGGTTTTACTGTACATGGCTAGTCTATCAATTTTGGTAAAAACAGCAATCACATGAGATGCCAAGGAATAAATAAGGCTGCTTTGAGTCCTTTCAGGAGGAAATTGGGATATAAATATTTTAAACAAACAATTTAAAATTAAATGATAAAGGTCAAATTCAGAAGCAAGCTAGCTGTTTATTTTGATTTTTTTCTGTTTAGATATACATGCCAACAATTGTACAGGGTAAATGTACATGATCTTACACAGTCTAAATCAGGGGTGCCCAAACTCTGGCCCATGGGCCTAATTGGCTCCCTGCATATAATTAATGCGGCCCGCGGTGAGCACCCGGGCTTCACCGTGGAATGCCCCCCACCCACCCCCACTAACTGACGTCAGCAGTGGTGGGGACGGAGGCAGCGACTGTGCTTCTTCCAGGCTGCTCTGAGAAGCCTCTCGCTCATTTTTTTACCCTCAGCAACCTGTGCTGAAGCTGATCGCTGCTTCGGGGGAGAGAGAGCACCCTGTCGCACTCAGGATGACGTCATTGAGTTAGAGGTTGCTCAGCGCAGCCTGGAGTAAGCGCAGTTGCTGCCTCCGTCGCCACCACTGCTGACATCAAAACTGTCAGCAGTGGGGGCAACCCGCCTCCAGCCCTCGAAGCTGTGTGCAGGAAAAAAAGTTTGGGCACCCCTGGTCTAAATCAAGGGTTCCCTACCTAACCCCCATGGGCCAGATCCAGCCCGCATGTCATTTCATATGGTCCCCTACCCCTCCAAGGGCATTTGAAAAACAAAATGGCCACCCCCTTGAAGCTGTTAGGACAAAATGGCCACCCCATCATTCAGGAAGGGCAAAATGGCCGTCCGGCCCTTGAAGCTGACTGAGAGGGCATGACCTGGCCCCTGGCTTGAAAAGGTTGGGAACCCCTGGTCTAAATTCTCCCAAAGGGTATGTCTGAATTCCCTCTCTGCTGTCTTATTTTGCTTCTGTGGTATCTTTGGAATGTAACACAGCAACCACATAGACACTACTTTGTATGCCTGCGCTTTTGAATGCTTCATGAAGTTAGAAGATATGCTGGTACATTCTCCGTACATAGCTAGATCTTAAACTTGTGAGCTCTTCAGAGTAGTGCTTGTGGCTCTTACTGCCCTCTGTTCCAAATTTTGCCATCCCAATTGCCAGACCGTCCAGCCATTCTTTGTGTTTAATTCTTGGGCCTTGCGAAGAAAGCCCATTTTGTGGTATAGCATATTACAGTGCTGGATATCTCAGTTGTTTATGTATCTGGCTGTGGAGCTAGAGGTTGGGGGTTCAGTTTCCACTGTGGATTCCAGAAGAACCACCCCATGTAGTTATGGGCAAGCTGCACACTCCCAGGATGGCCCCAGAAGAAGGGAATGGTCAACCACTTCTCTGTATTCTCTACCTAGAAAACTCTGAAAAGGGTTGCCATAAGTCAGAATTAACTTGATGGTACACAATTACAGTAGTAACATGAATTTGGTATGACTAACGTGCCCAGATGTAATTTATCTGTCCTTAGAAGGCCCTAATACTTTTTAAAGCCTGTTTGCAGTTTCACTCGTAAGTCAACATGGGCAACATTTTAAGGTAGCCACAAATGGGGTTTCCATAGTTGAATGACACATTTCTCTCTTGGAATCTGTAATTTTCTAGATGCACCTAAAGGTCAAATTGGTAAGGGCATTGCTAAATAGCCTCAACTAGCCCACAGGAGACTTAAAAAAAGTTCCTAACTTTTTAGCATCAAGTCCTTTTTTTCATTTTTCTGAACTTTTATCCCCCTCCAACAACTCTCTATTACGTCCTTCATTTGCTCCATGTAGTGAAATGTAACTTTGGATCATGTGCTTGAAGAGAGTGATCCTTAGTTTAGGCACTAGCTGCAGTTTGCTTCTGTTCAAGAGGGTCCCTGTTTTGTTGTTCAATCACATAGTTGATTCCTACCCTTTGCAACCCTGTGGACCATTGTCCTCCAGGCACCTCTGCCCTCCACCAACCTCCTCAGCCCGCTCACCTCTGTGCCCATTGCATCCACAATACTATCTAGCCATCTCATTTTTGGCCGCCCCTTCTTCTTTTGCCCTTCACCTTTCCCAGCATCAAGGCCTTCTCAAGTGTATCCTCTCTTCTCATTTCATATCGAAAGTACTTCAACTTCATCGTTACTATTTGACCTTCTGGAGAGCAATCAGGGTTGATTTCTTCTAAGATGGACCTATTTGTTCTCCTCGCTGTCCAGGGGACTCTCAAAACTCTCCTCCAACACCACATCTCAAAGGCATCTATTCTTCTGCGGTCAGCTTTCCTAATGGTCCAGCTCTCACAACCATACATTGCCACCGGAAATACCATTGCTTTGACTATACGAATCTTTGTTTCCAATGTGATGTCTCTGTACTTGCTGCTTAAAATGGCATGTATTCATGTGAAGTGGGAATATTTTGTGAAGCCAGATTAAGTTTATTGGCTGGGGTGTTGCTATATTCTGATGGGGCAGAAATCACAGGCTTTTCTGCCTTGTCATGTGCAGTTTTCCTTTTGCAGAGATTGCAACACTTTCTCTTGCTGTGCCCCCCCCCCCCTTAAGAGAGCATTTTCTCTACATCCTGCTAGTGATGTATAGTTGATTGCAGTAACAGGTAGGACCGGGCACACCAATGTTGTAGAATACCTTGACCATAAAGCAAACTTATATTTTGTCTGTTCTCTTTCTTTCTGTGTTTTAATTAGATTTAATTACATTGTGATTTTAAAATCAGTCGAAAGCTTCCCTTTCAATAATTTACATGGAGGTTTCTCCATATAAAGCAGTGTTTCCCCAACCTTTGGTGTTTTGGCATTTCAATTCCCAGAAGCCTAAGTCAATTCCCAGAAGCCAATATACTGATTTAGGCTTCAGAGAATTGAAGTCCAAAAAACAAAAGGTTGGAAAACACTGATATAAAGAAACATGTTACAGCAATTTAGACCAGCTGTTATTAAAAAATAAAATAAAATTGAGGATTGAGGTACCTTTTTCTCAGGGACACCAATTTTACTCTTGCATTTGAAAAGGTTGATGTGTGTAAAGGTAAGCAGGGGACAGAGGGGCACCATTCCCATGAGGAACAGATTCTTCATATCTCCTTCTGAAACATGGCAGCTAACCTGGTCTTGCTTTTTTTAACCAGAAAGGGGGGGAATCCAAGCAGTGATATCAGCCTTCTCTGAGGCAGATAAGTCAACTATGTCTGAGTTGTGAAGGAGGGATCAGGTTGTGTAAAATACGGAGTGGTGCATGCGTGCTACAGAGTCATTCACTGACAGGCAGCAGAGGGGCCTGGAAGGTTGTAGAACTGTTTTCTTGCAGCACAGCAGCGTGCTCCAGAAATTGGGAAATACCTGCACAGACTTTTGTTTGGACCGTTTTTCTACTTCCTCATTTGTGAAGAGAGACTTACCCTAGAAGCTGCAATGACATGATGTACTTGCAAGCTATGGGAATCATTTCAAAACTCTAGGGATGTTTCCAGAGTCTGGTCTTGACAAATTCTGCCACTATCCCTGTTTCAGTTCCTGAGACCCACCACTCCTTACATAGTTGTGATTGTGGATTCAAAGTAGTTGCATTTCCGTGAAAAAGTCCACCTTTGTAAAGGTAAAGATAAAAGGTCTTCCTCACCTGAAAACCAGTTGTGTCTGACTCTTATGGAGTGGTGCTCATCTCTGTTTACATTGTCTGCATCTACAGACGTTTCCGGGGTCATGTGGCTGGCATGACTACATGCCAGAATGCACAGAATGTTGTTACAGGATTTATCTACTTGCAATTTCTTGGTTTGAGCTGCTAAGTTGTCTGTTGTGCAATGCTATGGTCTCAAGCTGCTGACCTTCCAATCGTCAAGCTCAGTGTCTTAACCACGATACCACAGTGGTACCAAAAGTTCATCTTAGGCTATTGGAATTAGTTGAACCCTAGGTTTCAGGGTAGAATTTTGTCCTCTGCCTTTTTTTCTTTTCTCTTTTTTAAAGTGCATGTAGACTTTGCCACGGTACCAAGAAACAATCTGGAAAGCTCTTCATGGCTGATCCCAATCTAGAATTGTCTGTTTTGCTATCACATTTTCTAACAGGAGGCTTTGAAACGCACCCCACTGTCTTTCAAACCAAAGATCACAAAAAGAAAATGCACACAAGTCTCTGACCTAACCTCTTCATAACTTCCTAGAAAGAGTTAGGCAAAAAAAAAAAGTTGTAATAGATGGGTTATGTTTTTCGAGTACTGTATTAGCTGTTGTGATTGTGGTGCAGAAAATGACCTGTTGCAAATAATCTGACATGCTTCAGAGCCTGGTACGTACTTCATTAATCCTCCAGAGTGTCACAGATTTACCCTATACAATAGATTGACTGACATTTTTATGCAGTCCTAAGAGGGACTGTGTTGTGGAATAAGCAAAGGTGGAATTTGGAATGTATATTTCATAACAGTAAGAATCTGCTGAGTAACTTGTTCTCTTACTTTAAAGTGAAAATGCAGATGCAGTGAGGATATAGCCTTCTACAGCTACAAAGGGCATGTCATTATATCTTGTTGCCCGAGGTGAAGGACAAGGTGGTGTCCCAGCCATGTGCAAAAGTTAATCAGATTAGCAGTTGAATCTTGCATTAGTGCTGACACCAGGACATTATCCACTGCCACACCCAAAGGCAACAGGCTAGTCCATTCAGGGTGTTGGGCTTGGCGAAGAAGTTGAGAGATTGTTGTTTGATTTCAGGTAATAAGAAATAAACATAAGGAGGGAATGGATGGGCAAGAAGACTAGAAAACCCTCCTGTAATTGTTTTTGAGGGCAGACGGTGTTTCAAGAGGTTCCCAACTACGGTCTGTGGGCCTTCCCTTGATAACTATCCAAGTCATTTTAAAAAACCCTGGCATGATTTGCAGTACCTTACTGACAACTGTAGATAATTTGTTCCGAGCATAAAACCCAGAACATTGAGATCAGCCTAAGTTGCTGACCATAGGTTTGGCGTGATTAATGCAAGTAATTTTTGCTCTTTCTTTCCAATGAGAAAGTGGCTTTGTTGACTATATGAGGTCACCATTTTCTCAGGGTGTGTATATTTGGTGCCAGACAGAACAGCAGTCTTAATTCTGAGAGACAGAAGATAGATCTATGCCTGTATCATTCTAGACTGAGTCTACTCTAGTTAATGGTGGAGGGTTGGAAGCTGAGGATCCGTACATGCTGAATACGAATAGGTTAGCAGGAAGGGCTTTGTCTCTATCCATCTCCTTTACTTTTTATGTTTTTATGTAGAGACAGTCCTTTTTCTTTATTCATCTCATCTCTGGCTTGACTGGGCCAGTGCAGAAATAAGTCTACAATATTATTGTCTTTATCTATTAAGTTTGAAGACAGACTCTTCGTGCTCCAGTTTTGTAGGAAGGTTTTTTCTTATTGAATTGAGCTATGTAATCCAGAGGTGACTTCAAGCACTTTTCACATACAGTAGTTTAATATTTGGTGACAGGACTTAAATGATGTATATTATGTCCTGGTATTTTTACATAAGTCTTTCTAGAGCTGGTTACAGTCCAGAGTACAGTATTTTCAAGAATGGTTGTTGCCTTTCCAACAGACCTCTCCTCAGGGTTTTGTTTTGTTTTTCGCTAGCAGAGCTTGAAAAGTTACTTTTGTGGACTACACCTCTGCTTGGTGGTGGTGATAGGGCAGTGATGGCGAACCTTTTAGAGACCCAGTGCCCAAACGGCAACCCCAAACCAACTTATTTATCACAACGTGCCAACACAGCAAGAGGGGAGGGAGGAAATGCTCCCATTGGACTGCTGGACGGAGGGGTGGGGTGAACTCTGTGTTGGGGGACTGAGGAAGCCCATTGGGCTGCTGGGCAGAAGGGCGGAACAAACTGTGCTGAGGCAACCGCATGGGTGCCCACAGAGAGGGCTTCGAGTGCTACCTCTGGCATGCATGCCATAGGTTCACCATCACTGTGATAGGGGAACATTGGAAGTTGTCGTCTCCAAACTTGATTCACGTACTGTACTGCTTGACAGAATAAGCAGTCCTTTCGGTTATCTGCTATCAGACTTACAAAATGACAAAAACTAATAAAATAAAATTGTAATTAAAACAACAGTATTGAGGGTTTGGGACTCAACAAAAGGCAGGTGGATTCTCATAAGGAATACATTTCCAAGTTCTGTGATAAGAATAAATGGCTTGCATTGTTGCCTTTTCATAACATTCCCCCCAACATCTAGATTTTAGAGTTCTTTCCCAGTGAAGAGTCCACTACTAGTTGACTGTGAATACCATTCTGAAGTGTAATTGATATGTATTTCATGCAGTGTCTCATGCATACCACTTGGGTGGGTAGGATAGTACCTTTCCGTTCTGCCCATAAGGGCTAACATTAAAACAGCAGGTTTGTGGAGCAGTGAAATGAGCAGAATCTAGCAGATGAACACAGATGATCCTGTTGGCAGTCCTCCTAAAGCTCTGGCCCATCAAGTCATTTGCATTTTAATGCCTAGCAAATATGTAGGGGAAATTATTGCAATGCTTAGCCAGAACACCTGTAGGCCTTCTGTAACATACTGAGCACAATTGTTTTGTCAACTGAGCTTGCTTATAACAAGGAGGACCTGTTGCAGCTGATTTGCTGTAAGCTGCACTGCAGATATAAAGAAAATAAATATTTAAAGTGTAGAAGTAAATAGCCATCAAAAAAGTTTTGTCTGCTGTGATGTTTGTAGCCAGATGTACAGGTGGTGCGATGACATTTTCTGGTTTTGGGCCCATAGTTTTGGGGAGTCAAAACATTTTTTTCTACAATAGTAATAATATTTATTGATTGGCTAATCTGAGTTTTGGTACAAATGAAGTTGTTTCAGCTGAGTTTTGATTTGCAATTGGAAGGACATGCCAAGTAGATTTTTTTTCCAGCTGGTTCAGTTACAGGTTGCATGAAAGGAAATGAAGTATTTATCTTGTGATGCAAACTAAGAGAGTGGGAAGTAGAACAAGGCAATTTACTTGTTTTTTTACTGGACAGCATAGCCCTGACTGGGAACTGTGATGGCTTAGTGGTTAAGAGGCTAAACATGGTGACTGGAAGGTTGGCAGATCAGCAGGCCCACCTGACTCTCTATCACCTGGCCAAGAACAACCATGGCCTGTGTGGAAAGCTTTAAATAGCCTGTGTGCAGGGGTAGGAAGATCAAGGGCTAATCTGAGAAAGTGGGGTTCCCCTGTAGATGACAGCCTGTGTGAATACAGAGAAGTATAAACTATCTCCCATATAATTCAGTGCACACAATGATCCTCAACATACCCTGAGGAGGACCTTATCTTGGCAAGAGGAAATGCTGTTGATGTGACCCGATAATTGGGTGGATGTCATCTAGTCATTTTAACTCTATTTTGTTTTAGATGTGTTAATTTTAGCATTGTATGTTATTATATGCTGGTGGTGTATCTGACATGAATAAAGAAAGAAACCTGGAAGTCTTTCAAGGCAGCTCTCAAGTCTGTGCTTTACAGTCAGGTAATTGTTATTGATGGTGACAATGTTAATCAACACAGTGTGCATGCACGCACATGCCCAGTTTAAGTGGAATTTGTTCATATGGTGTGTTATTATTAATAATATCATGATTTACACAATTTTAATTACATAGCACATACTCAACTTTTTGAAATAAAATATGTTTATGTGGTATACTGGTAATATTATGATCTGCTGTTTCATGGTGTTGGTGTTCTTCCAGGGCTATTAATTTGTATCTGTTCCTTACTGACACAGTTTAATTGGTACAGAGTGGCTTAATTACAAGGAGATAATCACATTTCAATGATGCATTGAATTTTTTAAATGAAATCTGCCTTAGAAATACAGTTTAGAGAAGGTTTAGGGTGTTTAGAGAGACAGCCTGGACTAGACTGAGAGGCTGAATTTCTCTTTTCACTCTCTCCTGTGACTAAAACAGCTATGTTTTGCAAATCCCAGAGAACTGGATGTTCTTTGGTTCCCCTTTGTCCTAAGCCAATGTTTCCCAAGCCAATTTGTTGCATTACCTATTGTTTTGTAAATGACTGCTATTTATTGTTCAAACATTCATAGTCACCCATTTAGCTTGCTCACTTATGGGGCAGACTTTGCAATAGTTTCAAGGTTGCGAGACTGTATGTTTCTCCTGTCCTGTACAAGAAACAAAGCCATGGATAGTGTCCTGAGAACTAACATTATATTTTTCATTTTGTACCAGTCACAAGGCAGCATCTTCTTCAGTTTTCATTTATTTGTTTGCTTAAGAATGTCACGTCCCTCTCTTCCCTTCCAAAAAGAATTCAAAATGGCTTCCAAAATAATTAAAAAACAACCATAAAACCAATAATAATTAAAATAATTGCAATAAGCTTAAAGCAACAGCGAAAACAAGTAAACAAACCTGGCCATAAAATGACATTACCTTATCTTATCCAGTTCTTCATGCTCTGAAAAGTTGATATGGATGTAAAAAAAAAACTATATTGAGTCATAAGTCACTACTGATTAGCTGGACTGGGAACAGAGCCATATTGAACTCTTAACCTTCCTTTTCTTTGAAACTTAAATTGAATGATAATTCCTGAACCTAGAGCAATTCTGATGTGTTGAAGATCAGCAGTAGAGTTAGATTTAGGAAGTGCGTTCAATGTGAACCCATTGAAAATTCCCTTGTCCCTCTCCCACCCAGATGCAGCCTGTACAAAACTTTAGCTCCTCAGCATTATGTCTCACCATAAAATTGTATATTAGGCACTTCTTCCCTCCACCCCATATATTATATTGGCAGATAAAAAAGGCAATAGATTTGTTTCATTTGGCTCAAACTGGCTTTGTTCAAAACAAAACATAACATGGGAAGTTTATTCTTTACTACTCTACAGGTTGACAGTGCCATTAAATGCTTCTGTTGCATGTTTGGTTCTGCAACAAAATGTGACTCTTGGGGACTGTCCTGGTGTACAGTATATGAATTAAAGAGAGCTGGTTCACTTGGCTATGGTGCTTGCTGTGTTTGTATTAGTACTTCTGTAGGAACTGTGTGGCTTAGGTGGTTAAGATGCTGAGCTTGGCGACGGGAAGGTTGGCTGGTCTGCAGTGCTGCATGATGAAGTGAGATCATGCTAACTTACAGCTTTGGTAGAAAGGTGTTCCGTGTGTCTAGCCATGCCTGCTACATGGCCATGGAAACATCTGTAGATAAAGAAGGCGCTAGCTCTTTGGTTGTAAATGGAGGTCCGCAACCCTCCTAGAGTTGGACACGACTAACTATTGAGAAAGGGGGACTTTACCTTTGCTATTAATTGAGCGTAGTATGAAGAGTCTTAACTTCAAGCAATTCCAGGAACATGTGTAAGGGAAGCTCCCTTTATATACTTGTCCCTCCAGCCTTAGATGTGTCTCCCCTTTTCTCACAAAATCTCCAGTCAGCAGCCTCTTTTCCTGTAGGATGGTGGATATAATCCCAAAGGCTGATAAGTCATTGACTGCAACTCTTATCCGAGAATGCATTTCCCCTCCCCTGAAACAGGAAAAAATCACTTGCGTGAATTTGTTTAAGGTGGATCCCATCTTGCCATGAAGTGACCCATGGGTTGTAGAAGAAATCAACCCTGACTGCTCCTTAGAAGGGCAAATAGTAAAGATGAAGCTAAAGTACTTTGGACATCAAATGAGAAGACTCACTTGAGAAGGCCTTGATGCTTGGAAAGACTAAAGGCAAAAGAAGAAGGGGGCGGCCAAGGATGAGATGGCTAGATGGTATTGTGGACACAATGGGCACAGAGCTGAGCGAGTTGAGGGGGATGGTGGAGGACAGTGATCCATGGGGTCGCAAAGGGTCGGAATCGACTGTGCGACTGAACAACAAATACTTATCAATCCATCAGCCTTTCCAAGCATCAAGGCCTTCTCAAGTGAGTCTTCTCATTTGATGTCCAAAGTACTTTAGCTTCATCTTTACTATTTGCCCTTCTAAGGAGCAGTCAGGGTTGATTTCTTCTAAGATTGACCTATTTGTTCTCCTCGCTGTCCAGGGACTCTCAAAACTCTCCTCCAACACCACATCTCAAAGGCATCTATTCTTCTGCACTCAGCTTTCCTAATGGTCCAGCTCTCACAACCATACATTACCACAGGGAATACCATTGCTTTGACTATACGAATTTTTGTTTGCAATTTGATGTCTCTGCTTTTCACTATGCTCCCCAGGTTTCTCATAGCTTGTCTCCCAAGAATCAGTCGCCTTTTTATTTCATGGCTGCAATCACTATGTGCAGTGAGCTTTGAACCTAGGAAAGTAAAATCTGTCACTGCTTCTACTTATTCCCCATCTATTTTCCAGGGACTGATAGGGCCTGTTGCCATGATCTTGGTTTTCTTTAAATCGAGTCTCAAGTCAGCTTTTTCACTTTCTTTTTTCAACCTAATCAGGAGCTTCTTTAGGTCCTTCTCACTTTCTGCCATTAGGGTGGTATCATCTGCATATCTCAAATTGTTGATGTTTCTCCCAGCAATTTTGATCCCAAATTGTGATTCCTCCATCCCTGCATTGTGCATTATGTGCTCTGTGTATAAGTTAAATAAGCAGGGTGACAAAATGCAGCATTGTCTTACTCCTTTTCCTATTCCAAACCACTACGTCATTCCATATTCTGTCTTAACTGTTGCTTCTTGATTCATGTACAGGTTTCTAAGTGTATGAATCCATTTGCCATTTATCCCCTGTAAACAGTGGTTGCTGAAGCTGCCATAAAGTGTGAATTGCCTCTGATACTAAGGCTCAAACATTTGTCTCTTCCCTTGGGCATACTTATTTATTTTATTTATTAATCATATTTCTGTGCCGCCCTCCTCACGAATGACTCAGGGTGGCTAACGATAATTAAAAAAAAAAAAATCAATAAACCCAACAGACTTTATGTTTGATTGCATTCCAAGTTACAGTAATACCTCGGATAACGTTTACCTCAGATAACGCTAAAATCGCATAATGTTAAATAATCTGGGGAGGAGAATTGCATCGAATAACGTTAAGGTCCTATGGGATGCATCGGATAACAATAGCTAAAGCCTGTGGTTACAATGTATCTCTATGGAGCTTTAACGTTATCCGATGCATCCCATAGGATTTTAACATGCATCAGATAACACTAAAAATCGGATAACACCAAGACTTGTGGAACCAAGTTTTAGCGTTATCTGAGGTTTTGCTGTATTCAAAACTATCCCACCCACCACTGACATAGTCTTGATTGAAAAGATAACTACAGTACTGTATATTAACAAAGTGTGCCATAGAAATCGTCAGATGTTCAGGAGATCCTTTTTGGGTTATGGCACTTGTCCTTTGTGAATACTATACCATAAGGGCTGACTAAAGATTCTTATAAATGGGTTGTCCTGTCTCTGTTTAATTAGTTGACCAGCAATAGAGTACCTGATTAAATATAAATGAATTTGTTTATTGCCAAGGCATGTATGTTATGCTGTTGGTCCCAAACTTTCTGGGACATGAGGGCCACATAGGGTTCTCAAGGCATAAAGATATTATTTGCTCATTTAGAGCAAAAGTAAACATTCTTGTCAAGGATGGCTTGTATATCTTTCATTATGTGTATGAGAGGTTTCAGTTGTGGGTTGAAAGTGACAACCAGCAATGTTTGGTTGCTTTCTCTTTGGGTCTGTGTTGAAGTAGGTTGCTTCTGGGTACTGTATTTTTCTTACTTGGTTGATTTGCTCTTTAACCATATTGGATGAGTATTGTAGTCTGAGAAATGCATTTTGTAGATCCTTGAGTTTGGAGTCTCTGTCTTGTGGGTCTGAGCAGATGCAGTTGTATTTGTGATCCTGGTTGAACACAATAGATTTGTCATGTGTTTTGGATAAAAGCTGAAAGCATGCAGATAGATGTATCAATCAGTGAGTTTTTTGTATAGTGTGGTACTGAGATATTCAGTTTGTAGCTTCACAGTGGTGTCTAGGAAATTTACTTGTTGTATTGTCTGGTTCAGGCTGAGGTTGTTATTTGGATTACTGTCATTGAAATCCTAGTAGAATTTCTCTAAGATTTCCTTTCCATGGTCTCAGCTTTTAAAAATGTCACCAGTGTACAGTAAATATAGAAGTGGTTTATGGGTACAACAGTTAAGAAAGCATTGTTCTAGATCAGCCATGAATATATGTGCATATTGTGGAGCCATAACAGTTCCATTGATCTGGAGGTATGTTTTATTGTCAAAGGTGAAATAGTTATGTGTGAGCACAAAGTTGTAGAGGGTGGTGTCTGTGTAGGCTTCATCCTTATTTTGAATGGTATTCCTGCTGGCTTGTAGTCATACCTTTTTTGTCTTTTGAAGTTTGTTTATCTGATACAGGATTGCTATTGTGTTTTTTGTAAGAAAAGGATGGGGAAAACAGCAGGAGATAGTGCTGCTTGAGGTAGGAAGAGCAATGTGGGTCTCAGGGAAAATGCCTTGAGGAAGATAGCAGTAAAAAAATCATGTTCAGTACAGTACAGAAAGAGCTTGGGGCTGTATTGTTCCCAGTATGCTTTCAGAGCACATGTGTGAACTCACTACTCACACATACTCAGAAACACACCACTAAGGGATCATTGAACTATGGTGTAGTACAGGACAGGAGGCTTCAACCTTTTAAAGTCGGGGGACCGGGCCACGCTCCCTCAGACAGCTTTGGGGGCCGGATGGCCATTTTGAACTTCCTCCACCACACGGCACTTCTGGGTGTGGTGGAGGCGGAATGGCGCCGTGGGCCGTAGGTTGAGAATCTCTGGTTTAGTATGTCTTAACATAGGTTGGGCTGAGTATACCACACCCACACAGAGGTATTCACAAGGGACATTTTTTTGAATACAAAAGAATTTTAAAAAAAGCAAAGATTCACAATAAATCATAAAACTAATTGAGAAATACAGTAATACCTCGGATAACGCTAAGACTTGGTTCCACAAGACTTGGTGTTATCCGATTTTTAGTGTTATCCGATCCATGTTAAAATCCTGTGGGATGGATCGGATAACATTAAAGCTCCATAGAGATACATTGTAACCACACAGGCTTTAGCGGTTGTTATCTGATCCATCCCATAGGACTTTAACGTTATTCGATCCAATTCTCCTCCCCAGATTACTTAACGTTATGCGATTCTAGTGTTATCCGAGGTAAACGTTATCCGAGGTATTACTGTATACTCAAAAAGCAACTGGCAAGGCTGTGAGAGTTCTTGGATTCAGGCTGCTCTGTAAAGGTCTACATTGTTTGAGCAGATTATTTGCAGAGGTTCCACCAATGTGTGGGGAAAATACTCCAAAAGAGTTGGGGGTTGACAAAAGATTACATCTCCTTAGTCTTGCTAGAATATCCTGGATCTGGTATGCATTGGGGACTCCAGCTAACGGTGATCAGCTGGGGCAGGAACAGCAGAGAGCACCCAGCACCTTCCCCCCAGAATATTCCCCCAGAAAATTCAGTCTAGAACCTCTAATATGGCTACTCTATGTCTTTTATGGTTTTGACCAGTCTGACTGAAATGGTCTGGCCCCTTGTTTGTCATGGTTCCTGATCTACCTTGATCATTATCTTCCTACCTGGCTGATGTGTCTTGATCATTATCTTCCCATCTGGCTGCTTCAGGGACAATGGAACTTGTCGGGCCATTTGTTTGAAGAGGAAGAATAAGATTGGTCAACCATTCTCAGTTGCTTGCTTTCTCAGATCTCCAGAAAATCCTGTTCCCATTAAAAAAATAATCTCAATCCATTATCTACAGAAGTATACAGAGAACAAGCAAAACAAAAGACAAAATGTGTGAAGTGGACTTGATTCACGAAAGTTTACATTAAAATACAGCAATTAATCTTTAAACTGCCACAATTTTTTTTGTCTTGTTTACTGTCTAACATGCTTGAAACACAGACTAACATAGCTACCATTTGAAAAATCTCTACAGAAGGACTATCCTCTGAGATGATACCCTTTGCTGAAGTATTCGAGTCTCTTATGTAATTTTGATAGTGGTCATTTAGAGCTGTATTCTGTATTTCTTCCTGATTGCTTGAGGTAGCTTTGAGACTTGAGGCTATTTCTTCCAAAGCCACTATTAGCCACTGTTTCTTAACCTATACTTATCCTTGACCAAGTTTTCCGATTAAAACACTGTGACATGCTTATACATATGCCAAGAATAGATTCTGCAGGAGTGTTGTGCAAACCTTGCCAGTTTGATAGCAGTATGCTGTCCGCAGGCTGCCGATCCCTCTATTATGCATTTCTGGGATAGTGAAGGGAAGGGTAAGCATTTACAGTGTAATATACAAAAGTTACCTTTTGCTGTTATAGAGGTTGACAGGATGGTAATCTTTTTCATTCTTCATTAGAGTAACAAATCAGATCTAAAACACCACCAGAGAAGAAGCAATATCCTTAAGAGCAACTCCTTTCTATTCAACAACAAAAACCGTCAGTTGATTTACTAATTAAGCATCTGTTCCTTAGATGCCCTGTGGAGGAGCCTACTGGGGGAAAAGACAGATAAAACTAAAGTAAATCAGAATGTCTGTCTTCCAGTATGTTACACCTACCGGTATATCATTTAAGAAAATTGTAACGAAGCTACTGGATCCCAGGTTGAAGTAGTAGGCTAAGAATGCTTCTAAAATCCACTGTTTCTGCTGAAAAGTAAAGGTGCTTATATGTGACATGTGTCTTTATATGTTGCATTCATATTTTCATATTAATCTCTTAGAGAGGGATGCTCTTCATTTTTGAAAACAAAATAAAATACAAAGCTGAGATTCTTGTGACCTCTCAGAAACTATAGTGGGTCCTGGATTGCCATCTCAGAGAACTTCAGAAAACCTTGCTCAGCAAAAATAGGTAAAATCAGCCTGTGCCGCAGCTAATAATCTTTCACAGTTGATGGATGGCACGATTACAAAACTGCAGAGGGAAGTAAAATCCTGTAGAAAGGCTTAAAATCTGTATCCAGGATTCGTTCGTGGTCACCTAGAAGGGAACACAAATGAGAGTTTCTTTGAAGTGTGCCGTGTTGCATGAAGAGTTATGAGGAGCAGTTATTTCTTTTGCTCATTCTTAACCCACTCAGTTCTGACACGTGGTTATGTATTCCCCAGTATCTTGTTAGGTATATTTATCACTATGTGATAAAAGGACACAGAGATTACTTACCAAAATCCTGTTTCCAAAGGAATATGAAACTGCAAATAAACAATCAAAGAAACAAACTTCAAACTTTTTCTACATTGCATGAGACGAAGCTGCTGAGTATCTTGCCAGTTTCAGGTCCTTAAGAACAGGTTTTTCTTAGGTCCAGTTTTCCTTTCAGTTGCCAACAATTCCTTAAACCAGTTTGGCTTTTGTGCCCAACTTCTAGTAATGCAGACAAGTACCGTATTTTTCGGACCATAAGATGCACTTCCCCCCCAAAAAAGGGGAGACGAGGGTGTGTCTTATGGTCTGAAGGTCCACGTGATGCTGGGACTCTCCATTTGCCTTTACAGCCACGCCGCCCCTGCTGGCGCAGGAGCGGCGTGGCTGAGAAGGCGAACGGTGAGTCCCTGGTCGGCTTCCCAGCCACGCCACCCCTGCACTGCTGTGGGCGCTTGGGTTGTGGGAAGGAATGGGTGGGCGCACCCGTTCCCCCACAAAACAGGCGACAATCTATCCCAGTGCATGACTGGTGCTTGGGTGGGTGGGGGACAGGCACGCATCCATTTCTCCCCACATCCCAAGCGCCGATTGATCCCAGCGTGTGATCGGCACTTGGGTTGGGGAAGACAGGCATGCGCGCCTGTTCCCCCCAACCCCAGCACCGATCTATCACAGAGCACAATCGGCACTTGAGTTGGGAAGAGGAATGGTTGCGTGCACCCATTCCCCCCCAACCCAGGCGTTGATTGCGCTCTGGGATCAATCGGTGCTTGGGTTGTGGTGAGGAATGGGTGTGTGTGCCTTTCCCCCCAACCCAAGCACGCCACACATTCCTCACAACTCAAACACTGATTGATCCCAGCGCGTGATCGGCACTTGGGTTGGGGGGACAGGTATGCACACCCGTCCCCCCAACCCATGTGTGATCATGCACTGAGATCAACCAGCGCTTGGGTTATGGGGAGGAATAGGTGTGTGTACCCTTTCCCCCCACAAGCGCCAATCACACACTGGCATAAATTGGCACGGGTTGTGGGGAGGAATGGGTGTGTGCACCCATTCCTCCCCACAACCAAGCGCTGAATTATCCCAGACAGAGATAAATAGGGACCACTTCAGTGGGAAGGTAAACAGCGTTCCGTGAGCTTCAGTGTCTGGTAATGGCTGCCACATGACCACAGAAACATCTGCAGAAGCAGACAGAGACGAGCACTGAACCCTAGAGTTGGATATGACTGGCTGGGGGTGGTGGTGGCCCGTGGGTGGATGGACGGGTATTGATGTACCAGTATGTGGTAATATGTCTCTCATAACAACTGACAGTTCTTTCACTACTCTACTCAAATGGATGGCTTCTGGGAATCATGATCTGACTCCTACTGGATGAATGATGAGTCTCACTATCACCCAAGTTTGTGAATGGGTTAAAACATCATGGCAGTCAGTGAAAAAGGAAATCGTTGCACGATCATTCAAAAAAATGTGGCATTAGCAATGTCTTAGATGGAACTGAAGATATATATGAAGATAGCGAAGAAAGTGATATAAGTGATTCTGAGCAACAGAGCTTCATAAATGTTGACACTAATGATGATTAGTTTTTAGGGGTTCCAGAAAACTAGAAAAGTGCTTGAGACTAAGTCTTTCCTAATTTGTTAATGGAAATGATGATGGTTCTTAACACCACTGTTGAGTCTACGCTGTTAAATATTACCATATTTTGCTTTATTTTAATAAATATTTTACTATACCAGTACTATTTGGTTCAGAATATTTTTTTCTTGTTTTCCTGCTCTAATAACTGGGTGCATCTTATGCTCTGGTGCATGTTACGGTCCAAAAAATACAGTATTTATTTTTCCATGCAGCTAAAAATGCAATGCATGTCCCCTTCCTATCAAAATAGCTTTTGCAAACTGTACTTATGACGGCTCACCAAGCCACTTAGCGGTGCCTCACTAATCCAACATTTTATTACTAGTTTTATTTTACTGCTGTTTCAGTTGAACTCACATACAACCACATTTGGTATCCGATGTTCACTCACTTAGAACATGAGGCCTGTGGTCCCATTTTTGAAGCCCCTTGATCTCCTCTCATTTAAAAAAGGGTTTCAAACTTGTGCAGACCCTGGAACACTGCCTGGTTGGACAAGAGCTAACAGGTTGGAAATGAATCCAGATAAGATGGAGATGTTGTTTCTAAGAGGCACTTCTGCCTTGTTGGGTTCTCCCTGACCTTGTCTGGAGTTGTTTTTCCTCTGAGGGATCAGGATCAAGATCTAGGCATAATCCTTGCTCTTACTATGGAGAAGCAAATATCCACTGCAGCCAGATCTACCTTTTTCTATCTTCAGCAGATTGCCCAGTTTTGCCTGTTCCTGGTTAGCAATTCCCTCCTGACACTGATTTTTATTCTGTGCTTTATTTACATGGGATTGAGTCATGTGTGTTTATTGTGCTTTATATGTCTGTTTACCACACAATATATCCAATTGAGCGATAGAATCAATCTCGAGAAAATTTCCCTTCCCTCTCCGCAAATGGGACTTCGGAGATAATGAGTTCCAGTGGTTGGTTTGTTGCATTGTCTAAGACTCTGAACTTGATGACGGGAAGGTTGGCAGGTCAGCAGTTTGAGACCTGAGTGCTGCATGATGGACTGAGCTCCTGTCTCTGTCCCAGCTCCTGCCAACTTAGCAGTTTGGAAGCAAGACATTACAAGTAGATAAACAGGTACCACTTCGGTGGGAAGGTAAACAGCATTCTGTGCATTCCGGTGTCTAGTCATGCCTGCCACATGTCCACGGAATTGTCTGTAGATTCAGCTAGTGCTGGCTCTTTGGCTGTAAACAGAGATGAGTACCACCCCCTAGAGTTGGATATGACTGGCTTTCGAGCAAGGGCAACCATTACCAACAATGCTTATGTCTGATTTATTGCTGGGAAGGAATTCAGATTGTTCTTGGCTTTTTCTTTTTTTCTTGGGGGGGGGGGAACGACAAACCAGAAATGGGAAGCTTTCTGATGCCAAGTGCCACATCTGAATAACAATGTAATGAATAGAAGTTCTGTGATTTCCTTAGTTCCCTCCTACTGTAAGTAAGATGGGCTGAGCACTATGTGCCAGTAGGCTGAGTTTCACTTCAAGCCAGAATTCCTGACACCCTGGCTTCTTGTGTCATGTAAATGTGTCTATTGTCAGAGGAAGACTCCTGACAACAACCTGATTGTGAGGACAGATGGAGGTGATTGGAAGAAAGATATGTGAATATAACTAGTAAATATATAGCAGATTTGAGCTGGGGAAGGTAAGGGGCTGAATAAGAAGGAGTTTTTATCATTTAGATTAGGCAGCTTTTGCTATTCCCTCTTTGCCTTGGTTCAGGTCTGTTCAACCAGTCACTGTTGGCTAGAAATATATCCTTTAAGACCCAGTTAATTTATGCAAGATTTATTTATTTAATTTAAAATGCTATTGTGAGGCACATTGGCTGAAATCCTGATGCTTAGTATAGCAAGTTGTAACTAGAGTGGGCCCAGTGAATCAGTGGAACATGTGAAGGAGCTGGATCACCACATCCCTCTGATTCAATGAACTTTATTTGTGACATAAACTATGTTAAGGAACAGGTTTAGAGTTACTGACTTGCAGATCAAATACAAATACAGATAGATACACAAATGTAAGATTATAAATACAGAAAGCATTGTCTCTAGACAGAGAAAGATAAAGAAATACAGCCCTGCCCTCCAGGCACTTGCCTTGCGGAGGGTGGGAGAGAAGCCCTTCCCCCTCCGCAAAACAAGTGCCTGGATCCCAGCCCTTCAGGCGCTTGCCTTGCAGAGGGAGGGGAGGGCTTCCTCCCCTCCCTCTGCAAGGCAAACATCTGGAGCACTGGGATCTAGGCACTTGTTTTGCAGAGGGGGGAGGGCTTCTCTTCCCCCCCTTCTGCAAAGCAAGCGCCTGGATGGAGAGGCGACCGAACCGGCCGCCTCAAAAAAAGTAGCAGTCCCGGGTGGTCACCCAGGAAATTTACTACCCCCCTGGGAGACCACCCAGAATTTTTGCTACCAGTTCTGGAGAACTGGTCCAAACTGGCCCATGCCCAGCACTGAATGAAGGGCATGTGCTGTCTGTGTGGATTTGTGTTTACAGTTACACTGCTTGGTCAAACATAACCCTGTCATTCCTGAAGCAGCTACAGTAATTTTTCAGATTGCTTTTTGTGCCTTAGCTCGTAAAAAAGCAGAGGAAATAATCTTACCAGTTGTGCCGTTTCCCCTCCTATATTTGAAATGGTAATAGAGTAGACCGTACTGCCAGCGGCACAATGCCGAGTGTCAGGCGGCAGTTAACTAACCTGGCAACCCTGAAGACTAGTGGCCTTGGCGAACTCCACAAGGAAGGGTGATGTTCCCCAAATGGATTAAATCCCACTTGAATCCATCTTGATGGGGGGTAGTAGCTTCATCAATACTGACCTGGGGCTGAGGAGGACTTTGTGTCAGGACCAGAAAGTGACTTGCGGAACTGGATCAGTGGTACAGGTGCCATGCTGCAATGTGGAAGGCAAATGGCAGCCCATTGCATTACATTGTTTCCAAGACAATCTTCATGGCTAATTGCCATGATGATAGCCAGTATTTGGAATCGGGCATGACACTTGAAGAAAAGGATCACAGAGGCAGCTGTAGGCCTCATGTTACCCTTGACCTTGGTTTAGAATGCCAATTTGTCACAGAAGTGTAAAAGGATGTGTAACAAGCGGGTTAGGAAAAGGTTTTTTTCGGCTATTAAATCATTACTTCAGATCGGATTATATATAGTTTGAGTACAGATTTCTAAGAAATACAGTTGTACCTCGCTTAAAGAGCATAATGCGTTCCACAGGATTGCTCTTTAAGCGAGTTTGCTCTTTAAGCGAAACACCATTGTAAATGACCAATTGGGGGGGATGCAAGCTCTGATTTATTTGTTAAGTGAGTTTTTGGTTGGTTTTATTTGTTAAGCGAAGCGAACATTCAGAGAAAATTCTGCTCTTTAAGCAAGTTACTCTTTAAGCGAAACGCTCTTTAAGCGAGGTTTGAC
Organism: Furcifer pardalis; assembly: GCA_030440675.1. NCBI lineage: Eukaryota > Metazoa > Chordata > Lepidosauria > Squamata > Chamaeleonidae > Furcifer > Furcifer pardalis. The sequence goes on from CP126891.1 coordinate 127,018,120, forward strand.
TGTAAAGAAATATAAAGGTTGTGACACATAGAAATGCCAGGTATCCCTCCTGTTATTTATTTATTTATTTATTTATTTATTTGCATTTAATATCCCGCCCCAATCGGGCGGACCCGACTCTGGGCGGCTTACAGCATAGCTCATAATATATATGGCCTTAAAATTCATAAAATTCATAAGAATTCATAAAAAATTTAAAACGTTAAACAGTAAAAACGGATAGAAACCCATAATAACAGCTACCAGATGGGGGCGGATGGCTGCTCTTAAATTAGCCATCCCGTATGGGAACCTGCATTGCTATGTCCCCACACTTGACCCGCCAGCCATGTCTTCAGGCCCTTTCGAAAGGGCAGAAGCTCCGTCTGCAGGCGCAGCTCTGTCGGAAGGAGGTTCCAAAGGGCCGGGGCGAACACAGAGAAGGCTCTCTTCCTGGTGCTCGTGAGGCGAGCCTCCCTGGCCGATGGAGTAACAAGAGAGCCCCTCCGGTCCGCCCTGGTGGGACGGGCAGACATTCTTAGGGTGACGCGGTCTCTTAGGTATCCTGGCCCACTACCATGTAGGGCTTTAAAGGTAATGACCAGCACCTTGAATTGCACCTGGAGGCAAACTGGCAACCAGTGCAGCTCCCGGAGCAGTGGTGAGGCCCGAGCATAACGCCCGCACCCCATCACTACCCGGGCTGCCGCATTCTGGACCAGCTGAAGCCTCCGAATGGTCGCCAAGGGCAGCCCCATGTAGAGCGCATTACAGTAATCAAGTCTGGAGGTGACCAAAGCATGCGTGACCATGAGCAAGGCATCCCGGCCTAGGAGGGGGCGTAACTGGCGTATTACACGAAGTTGTGCAAAAGCCCTCCTGGCCACGGCTGCCACCTGCTCATTGAACAGTAGCCGTGAGTCCAGGAGGACCCCCAGATTACGCACCGGGTCTGTTTGGGGCAAAACTGCCCCATCCAGAACCAAAGCTGGTAACTCCCGTGTTAGCGCAGGGCCCCTTACCCATAGCCACTCAGTCTTGCCGGGATTCAGCTGTAGCCCGTTTTCCCCCATCCAGACCTTAACAGCCTCCAGGCACCTGGAAAGGACTTCCACTGCACCGCCTGGGTCCCCACGGGCTGAGATGTATAACTGTAAATTACCTATCTTGTGTCCCCTTGAGTGTGTTACTGTTCTGAGCCAAGATAAGAGTCTAAGAGCCTGTTTGATTATAGTGTGCTTTGTAAATTGAATGAAAGAAAGATTACAAGGAGATAGATGAAAAAGGCAGAAATTGTTTTCTCATCTTTGACTGTGTGATGTTTGTTTATTTATTTATTTAGATTTATATTGCCGCCCACTCACCAAGGCGACTCAGAGCGGCTTACAGTCAAAACAACAACAGTACAATAAAATTATAAAATGCAACCACATAAAACAACCAAACCAAATTCTGTCACACTGGTGGTTTGCATTAGTGATGACTTTCTTCCATCTGGTAGTGTGTGTCATCTTTCTTTGTCAGGAGAAAGTGTGTGTAAGTCCAGTATGTTCTCTGTTATTTATTTTTGTCAACTGTTCTCTGCGTAGCATGGATGTTATTGACATTTCCTCTTTGTCCTTTAACAATTTCATGGAAACTTTGTTATTGCATGTTGTAGTTTTGAAGAAATGTATCTTTTTATATGCTTTGATATGATTTCCAATAAAGCAGTACAACCTTTTTTTTTTTTGCCATATTTTAAGAGTGGTATAGGACCATGTTTAATATAAATAAGGATATGGATTTATAAAGTTTCTTTGGTATCCATAAAGAAGTACAAGACAGTCTGTATTCTCAGGCTTACAGTTTCAACAGATTGATGGGAAGCTAAAAAGTGAGATAAGGAAGCCAGAATTCAAGTGGAAGTTCTTGGTATTATGATATTTCTCATCTTGGTACAGTAGTTTGGCAGGTAGGTGGCAAGTGTGAAAAGGCAAAGTCTGATGGAGCTGGTTTTTCAGGAGGGCAAATGGTGATTCTACTTCTATCTCTCTTGCTCAGTCTGGTAGAATGGCTGCTCGGTGAAAATTTAGATCTGTTTTAAGACTTGGCTGATTTTGGGTAGATGATACCCTATGTGCCCTAGTTAACTTTCTTCCATGCAGTGTGTTTCTTTTGTTGAGTAAGGTGTGTTAGAATGTGGAGGTTTCTATTTTCTTGCTACCCACCATTGGCAATGGATAGGCAGAATGTTAAGTTCAAAAATGTTGTGACAAATGAGAAAATTTAGAATGTTAATTCCACAAAAATTACTAGTTCCAAAATCAGGGGATTATTCTAAATTCAAAATGTTGGCCAGTATTCAATAAATACAGCTATTAAAGTTGGTAGGAGGTTTATTGAATTACCGGTACTGTACTTTCTTTTAACTCAGAGAACATAGAAGACATAGGATGTCTTTACATCTGATGTTTGTGCATTTGCTTTGCTAATATACAGTGTAAGCACACTCCTTGGAAGGAGATAGACCACTGTAAAATAATGGCACAACAACTAAACTTACAATAGGTTCCCAAAAGGCAAGAGTTACACCCCCAAAACTACATGTTCTCTGCTCCAAAACAATTCATGATATAAACTTGGGAGAACTGTCAGCCAAGTGGTTTATTTTTTTAAATTATTCCTTACATTTGAGTGCCGCCCACTAGCAAGCTACTCTGGGTGGTGTTTTGTTGTTGTTGTTCAGTCACACAGTCAATTCCGACCCTTTGCGACCCCATGGACCACTGTCCACCAGGCACTTCTGTCCTCCACCATCCTCCTCAACTCACTCAGTTCTGTGTCCATTGTCTCTACGATACCATCTAGCTATCTCATTTTTGGCCGCCCCCTTTTTCTTTTACCCTCCATCTTTCTCAGAACAATAACAACCTTATAAAAACAAAAACTACATGATGGCAGTTGGTAATGACCATATTTACAAGAGGAATGGCATATAAATTAATTTTGTCTGATTCATCAAGATACAGTATGATGAAATAGTTCCATCTGCCAAGATAATTTCAAGTTTACATGTCACACTTTAATGCTCCCCCTACCTTTCTGATTTTGTACTCAACTGATGTTTGAGCACATGTGCTCTGTAAGCCTGAAACCTTAATGTGAAATTGCAGTGTTGATTATAGAGCCTGACCTCTCATGAGAAGGTGAAATTGGGTTATAAATAGGTTTCTAACCCTTGGATCTCTGCCTGGAGAATAGAATGCCCCTGGAGAATATAGAGTTACCCATCCATGGCTTAAGCAACCCATAAAATGCATGGGAACAAAGCCAGAAACACTGGCAACATCTCTGGATTGTAGTGTAATACTCCTAGGTCAACAATCTATGGTATTCCTAGTGGAATAAACTTGCCAGCAGATGAAAGCTGAGTCACAAAATGATCTGGCATTTTGACACCACGTTGAATGTCAAACACCTAATCTTACATAAGTAAGATGTTCTTATATGTGCACACAAAATGCATATTATGTTCTTTTCAGTCTGGCCAGATATGACTGGGGCAACAGCCAAACATTGGTGTCAAAAGATGCAGTTACACTAGTACCCTGGATAACGATGAGACTTGGTTCCACAAGTCTCGTCGATATCCGGTTTTTAACGTTGTGTAATACATTGATCACACAATGTTAAAAAAGCCCTGTTTCCCTGGAGGCTGCAGCAAGCCAGAATGTCGGGATTTGAATTCTGACGTTTTGGCTTGCTGCACTTGCTGAGGACGTCAGGGAAGCCCAGAAACAGCTTGGATCGGCTCTTCCTACCTCCCTGGACCCGGCAGGGGGGGTCAGGGACCCCCAAATTGGTAAAAAAAAGTCCATTTTTTTACGAATTTTGGGGTCCCTGACCCCCCTGCCGGGTCCAGGAAGGTGGGAGGACCTGATCCAAGCTGTTTCTGGGCTTCCCCGACATCCTCAGCAAGTGCAGCAAGCCAAAACGTCAGGGTTCGAACTCTGATGTTTTGGCTTGCTCCACTGGCGGGGACGTTGGGGAAGCCCAGTAACAGCTGTAGATCGGGTCCCCTGCCTACTCCAGAGAGATCAGAGGACCCAATCTACAGCTGCAGGGTGGCTGGGGAAGCTGACGGGGACTCCCTGTCAGCTTCCCTAGCCACCCGCCCTTGCCTCTGCAGCTGTGAGGTGGCTGGGGAAGCCAACGGGGGAGCCCCCCGTCAGCTTTCCAGCCACCCCACCCCTGCCTCTGTAGCTGCAGGGTGGCTGGGAAGCTGAACGTAGAACCCTGTTCAGCTTTCCAGCCACCCTGCTGCTAAGAACGACTGTATCGGATAACGCTAAAAAGAACATTATCCGGTGCAAATCTTCCCCCCAAATTTGTCGTCGTTATGCGGTTTTAGCGTTATCCAATGCAATCGTTATCCGGGGTATTACTGTACTTGTTCAGTATTTTAAATTATCTTGAGAGGCTGTATATAAACTCTGCAGAAGTTCAATAGGACGAGATAATGGGCACATATCCTCTTGGGTGGATTTGGACGATCCATGTAGATATTTTGAGCAAGTATAATGTCTGTGATTCTGTTATTTTAGTTGAGTAGATGTTGGGGGGCTACACAGAAAGGAGCATGCTCGAAGGACTGGTATTTTTGAGCCACAATCAGGGGTACCCTGGTAATGGCAATCTTGTGTTGCTGGCTAATCTTTCTCACAGTAGATCAGGTGAAGGGAACTGTAGAATGAAGTCACCCAAAGGTGCCTCCATTTTGGCAGTTTCATGTTTGGTCTAGGCATGGGAGAAAGAGAAGGAGAAGAATGTTTTGCTATATGCAGCTATTAAATATTTTGGATAAAATAAAGACCTGAAGACAAGGTGTTGGTCAGGGAGGCTATGCATAGAAATGTAGACTAAGGTTTTAGACCAGTGTCTCCCAACCTTTGGTTTTTTGATGTTTAATTGCCATAAGCCTAAGTCATTTCCCCAAAACATTGATCAGCCATTGTACTGACTTGGGCTTCTGGGAATTAAAGTCTCCCTCTGGGGTGTGGCCTCCATGTTGGGAACCAATGCTTTAGACCAGGGGTCCCCAAACTTTGTGGGCCACAGGACGGTCACATGGTTGAGTGGGCCGGTTACATGGCTCCTCCCACCGGAAGCAGAAGTAAAACACAACTGTGCATGTGCAAAATGCTTCCATAAATGCATCCACAGCTGTCCTAAATGTGTTTACGACAGCCATGGGAGCTTTATGGCAGCATTTTGTGCATGCGTGGGTGCATTTAACTTCCACTTCCGTGGGTGGCACGGGCTGGATTATTAGGTGGTACAGGCCAGATTCGGCCTGTTTTAGGCTCTGCACTTGAGTAAATAGCATTTCTGTGCTACCATCACAGTTTCAGAAAGTGACAGCTTCAAAATGGTAGTGTGCCCACAATTGAGCAGTGTCATCAAAGACTTTCCAAAACAATCTGGAGCAGGAGTTGGATAATTAAGCTGTATCTATCTCTTTAATTTTCCTAAAAATTGCAGAACTTTTGAAATAATAACTCTAATATATTGGCCTAGTTAGACTATTGGAAATAATAACTTGGATTTCAGTGTGCAGCTTTCTGTAATAGTTGTGATTTCTTGTAAGTTGTACTGAAATAATTAGAAAGCTTGACTCTAAAACCACTAAATAGAAATTAGCTCCATACAAAAGTATGCCTTTGACTAATTTTGATAATGTTACAGTAATATTACTTCTCATTAATGGCCAATATATTTATGTGCACATGAAGAGAATATTTTCAGGGTACCTTAACTGATGCAAAAAGTGTTACCAGTATATATATTCATTTTAGTTCATTTCCTATGCTTCTATTAAATGGAATCTCACTTGAATGAGATTTGACATTTGACTTTGCTCCATTTGTTTGCAGTTGGAAAAAAAATGATTTGAATTAAAAAAATATTCTGTCTCTGAAGAGAACTCAGATAAGGTGCTGTATTTTCATAATTCCTGGTTCTCTTCATTTGTATGTTCTGCTTGTTTCTTCCTTAATATAGAGAAGATTCGAGGGGGATTTCTGCCTGGTTTTTCCTTATAACGAGAACAGCTTGGCATCCTTTTTAGCACAATGGGAGCCAAGAATTTCTCTGTGTTTGCCACAAAACTAGCCCTGTTCCCTGGTAATTGGTTAGCATGCATGTCTTTCTCTCATTGTTCTGCTTGTCCTTGATTGTGCATCACATTCTTTCAAGACGCCTAATCTGATTTAGCATGAGACAAATAAGAAGTTGTAATAGGAGAATGTATGCAAGTTAGATTGCTGTCCTCTGGAAAGAATGTCTTGAAATTTACATTGCTATGATAAACTGTTTTATCATATCAGTGTAAATTTGAAGACATTTTTTTCAGAGGATAGCAATGATAAACTATTTTATAATATCACTTACATTGATATGATAAAATAGTTAGGTGAACACTTGGCCTCTTCTTGACTCACTTTGTAGAAGACCTTTGACCAGCGCCAGTGTATTAGAAAAAAGAGCAGCAATGGTTGAGTCCATTCCCAATTTAAACTCTCAGTTAGACTTTAATATGTCTTTACTGCTAGCATGTGTATGTTTGGGAACAGAGGCTTCAGGATCTGTCCTTTTCTGCTTCTCTCTCCCCCCCTTCCCCTTACAGTATAAAGTTTATGCCTCAAGATAAAGCTATTGAATTACAGTATTAGTTCTTTCTTTTCTTGGCCATGGCTGAAGCCTTTAGAACAAAGTACAGTCAAACCTCGGATAACGCTAAAACTTGGTTCCACAAGTCTTGGTGTTATCTGATTTTTAGTGTTATCCGATCCATGTTAAAATCCTATGGGATGGATCGGATAACTTAAAGCCCCATAGAGATACATTGTAACTGCACAGGTTTTAGCGGTTATCCGATCCATCCCATAGGACCTTAATGTTATTCGATCCAATTCTCCTCCCCAGATTACTTAACGTTATGCGATTTTGGCGTTATCCGATCCAATCATTATCTGGTGTTTTACTGTACAGTCAACCTCACATAAAGAGTGCCTCGCTTAAAGAGCAGAATTTTCTCTGAATGTTTGCTTCGCTTAACAAATAAAACCAACCAAAAACTCGCTTAACAAATAAATTGGGGTTTGCAATCCCCCCCGCCAGAAGTCACAATTGATCACTTACAGTGGTGTTTCGCTTAAAGAGCAAACTCGCTTAAAGAGCAATCCTGTGGAACACATTATGCTCTTTAAGCAAGGTACAACTTGTAGATTTCTGTGATCATACACATCCATTACCTCACAGATTCCACTCCCCAGAACACAAAGCAGAGGGAAAATTGGATTTTTAAAAATTAAACCTAGAACCAGTGATACTCTTAGGTGTCCCTTGCTTTTACCCTTGCTTTTAGGTCAGGTGAAAGGAACTGCAGAATGAACTCACCAAAAAGTCGGTTATGAAATTTACCCATGAGTAAGCTATTTTAAAAAAGGAAAGAAACAATGAGCAATTACAAAAAAAGGGGGAAATGTGCATGCAGGGCAAGTGGAATGAATAGCAAAGGACAAGACAGAGAAGAAGAAAAGTAAAGTGAAATCAGAATTGTGTTGGTCCAGATAGGTTATCCTGCAGTATTCTCGGGGTTAACTTCAAGATCCAGTGTAGTGAACTGAATAAAGTGTCAGACTAGGACTCAGGAGACCAGTTTCAAATGTCTGCTCACCCATGGAAACTCAGTCAGGATTAGAACAAGTAAAATCACTCCTTAAATATATCATAGATCTTGGGAATTCTACAGGGTCACAAGAAACAGGAATCAACTTGAACAGCATGTAACACAACATGTTTTCTTGCCAGGGACCAGTTCCTTCCACTGTGCAGGCTGGAGGCTTGGCTGTGCCCATTGCTTGCGTTTTCATCTGCGCCAGCGGGAATTGCACCAGTTTAGCGGCTTCTTGCACAGCCTCCACCGGAGAAGGGGGTTTAGCTCCCTATGGTTTGTTTTACTGGCCATGTTTGTTAATGTGTAGAAGACTTACAAATAATTACACATAAAATTGCTAGCCCATGACTTAATGGTTAAGACGCTGAGCTTGACTACCTGAAGATTGGCAGGTCTGCAGTTTTAGACCTGAGTGACGGAGTGAGCTCCTGTCCTCTATCCCAGCTCCTGCCAACTTAGCAGTTCAAAAGCAAGAAATTGCAAGTAGATAAATAGGTACTTCTCCAGCATCTAATCATGTCTGCCACATGATCACATAAATGTTTGCAGGCACAGATAGCAGAGGCTCTTTGGCTATAAACAGAGATGAGCACTGTCTCCTAGAGTTGGATATGACTCGCTTTTGAGCAAGGGAGACATTTACCTTTAATAAGCCAAAATACAAATCGAATAAATAAATGAAATGAAATGAAAAGGCAGGGGTTAAGAGAAATGCCTTTTTTTATCTTTCGGGAAATATAATTGATGAGATATGTACTGTGAATTGCCTTTGAGGAATATTAATTAAGAGCAATTCCACCTGAATTGTGTTATGAAAATCAAGGCTTTTTAAGTTGAGGCATGTTGATGGCCAATTTAAACTACTTCTTTTTGCCATAGCTCTATTGCCAACATAAGTAATAATGTAAGAATAATGTATTCTTACAGTGGTCTAGATATATCAGAACAGTTCAAGACAAAACCTTGAAGGATTTAAATTGCTACTGCTGTGCCTATATTATAGTTGACAAGGATCCACTGGTGCAAAATGGTACAGAATAATTTATGCGGAATAGATATGAAGACGATGCCCTAGTGCTCTTGTAGACATAAACTACGTGCGATGTCTTGGTTTGCCCAGTTTGAAATCTCTCTCTTAAAATGGTATATAGCTTCATAATAGCGTTTTAGATGGGTGTTGCTTTTTGCAAAAGCTCTTTGGCCATTACATAGCAGTTATGCATCTAATTTCTGTCTTTATCGTCAGGGTGTCTTTTTGATGCATGCGCTCCACATGCTGCACATCTTGAGCTTTTGCTTTCATTGCTCTTTTGCAGCTTCCACAGCTTTTAGTGTTTTTGGCTATGTTTACTCTTTTTAAAACAAGAATTAAAAAAATGCATTGACACTGTTGCTTAACACAGCACTATTTATTCATTAGCAGCAGGTTCTCCTTTCTCCATGACAAATGCTTGTTGAGTTCCAGCACTCCTGTACTTAGGTTGGGAAAAAAAAGTGGGGGAGAGCTGCTTGAGTGCATTGAGCTTTTCTAACTTGGTTAAAGTGAACCTTTTTTACACTGTAGAGATAGTTTTTCCAGTGGGAAAGATACAACTGCATAATACATGTTTTTATGCTGTCTGGTATCTTCCAGATGCCTTGGATGGTGTCTGAGAATTAGGAGAATTAGTTTAACACATCTGGAGAGTACAGTTGTACCTCGCTTAAAGAGCATAATACGTTCCACAGGATTGCTCTTTAAGCGAGTTTGCTTTTTAAGCGAAAATGACCAATTGTGACTTCTGGAGGGGGGATTGCGAACCCCAATTTATTTGTTAAGTGAGTTTTTGGTTGGTTTTAGTTGTTAAGCGAAGCAACCATTCAGAAAAAATTCTGCTCTTTAAGCAAGTTACTCTCTAAGCGAGGCACTTTTTACACACAGTTTTGCTGTACTAGCTTGCAGAAGCTTGCAATAAACTTGTCTCTGTAACAACTTTACTGCTTTATCGTTCAAAATCCTCATGTGTGGCAACCCTTTTCTATATGAAGCATACTAAAAACTGGTTTATCATTTCCTTCTTCCAAACGTGTTCTGAAGCTGTGTCCCTTATCCAAGACCACATGGGCTAGTTCTCCTGCAAGGTATGTTAGGGAATCGAATCTCTTGTTCTTCAGGCACATGAGGGTGGCCAGAGATCCATCACAAAAAAAGGAGGTGAGACATGTGCATAAAAGGACGACATGGAGGAGAAGGAACATGAAAACAGAGGACATTGTTCACAAAAAAGAAGAGTTTTTGCATTAAATTGGCATATGCGAATTTAAAATGACATATCATCACAATTGAATTTTATTACTGTAGTTTATAGTATACTGCTTAACATAACCCATAAGACTGTGATTAGATTACCACTTTGGGAACTGGCTGAATAACTGAGTTAAATATCTGATTATAGAGCAAAGGATTGGGACTTTGTTCCCCCATTGTGCATGCCAGATAAACCAGACTGTGTAGCCATGGGCAAGCTGCACACTCCCAAGGTGTCTTCAGAAGAAGGAAATTGTAAACCACTTCTGCATATTCTCTTCCCAGAAAACCCTGGAAAGGATTGCCATAAATCATAATTGATTTGATAGTATGCAATTGTTATTAATCACCTTGGGTCACAGGATTATGAGAAAGAGGAGAGATAAAGCAAATAAATAAATAAATAAATAAGGTGTAGAGTTTAATAACTCTCTGAAATGCTTTGTGTCTTGTGTTTTCTGCAATGTACTAAAAAATGTAGTGGTCTGAAGAGTGTTTTCAGAATGTCCACTCCTGGAACTGACCTCACATCTAAAGTTCATTTAGAATTGACATGTCATGCCATAGCCTTTCTACCATGCATCTGCTGTCATAGGAATGTGTGTGGCTGGCTGCTTTCCTCAGAAAAAAGACCTTCATGAACCATTTTATTAAAATATGGCATAGTGTGACTAGGTACAGCTACCAATCAAAGCCTCTACTTTTCCTGCTGAGCCAGCGAAACTTGAGGGCGGGGTAGGACAGGATGGTCACTTAACACTTGATTAAAAAGGGAGGACATGGATGAACAAGGAGGACAGCACTTCACAAGGAGAACTGTCCTCCCTTAAAAAAAGGACACAGTCGTCTGAACTACAGTAATTTGGTTCCAATTTACTGGCAGTGGCTCTTCTCCTAGAAGGCACAATTAGGAATCAAACTCCCAGCATCTGGCTTCACAGACAGATGCCTAAACTGTTGAGCTGTTGAGCCAGCTACGATGGTCAAAAATGAATGTAAAGGGTAGGAAACCTAAACTCAGTCATTCAAATGTTGAAGGACATGTACTGAAACAGTTCCACTGCATACACAGCAGGTGGGTGGGTTATATTTAAATTCAAGCATGTATTATATGGAACATTATGTGGACAGATGGCAGATCAAACTCTGTTGGTAGATTCTTGGATGATTTGCTGTGGATTTGTAAGGATATTTGACTTGCACTTGCCATCCTTCTTTTCACTGTTTGGAATGAAAATGTGTGGCTTGTTATGATGAATTAAGTTTGATTTTGGTTCTTAAAATACATTCCTATGTTCAGAATTCTTTTTCATTTAAGAGACTTATATGTTCTATGAGACAGCAAAGCAGGTCCTAAAGAAAGCCATCCTTGTAGTAGGGAGAGACTTAGCAAGGTCAGGTAGTATTTGTTAGTTTTGTAACTCTTGTGTTTTTCTTGGAATAGTAGCCGTGTTAATCTGTGTTTCAGGCATATCAGAGAATAAACAAAATAAAAAACTGTAGCATTTTAAAGACTAACTGTTATATTTCAATGTAAGCTTCTGTGGATGAAGTCCACTTCATCAGGCATGAGAGTGAGGCTTCATGGCATCAGTTTACACATATCAGGTACAGAGATTTTGGTTAGCATAACAGATAAGCATACAAATCAGTGTGGCTTCATACAATTGATAATGGCAAATCACCTCTGGTTGTTTTTCAGATTAGCTGTAAATCCCCCTATTTTTCATTTGCAAATAGTGGGAAAAGTGGGAAGATACTTTTTCAATTGCAAATATTGGGAAGATACAAAACAAACATGTGGCATTGAATATTTGATAATGAGTTGTGAAAGAGAATTTTACAGGAAAGTTTCTGAAGGTGATATAATATAACAAAATATAATATACAACACACACACACACACACACACACACACACACACACACACACACACACACACACACACACACACACACACACACACACACACACACACACACACACACACACACACACACAGTAAAACCTCAGATAACACTAAAACCTGGTTCTACAAGTCTTGGTGTTATCCGATTTTTAGTGTTATCCGATGCATGTTAAAATCCTATGGGATCCATAGAGATACATTGTAACCACACAGGCTTTAGCGGTTGTTATCCGATGCATCCCATAGGATCTTAATGTTATCCGATGCAATTCTTCCCCCCAGATTGCTTAATGTTATGCGATTTTAGTGTTATTCGATACTAATGTTATCTGAGGTATTACTGTATATATATCAGCATATAACAATCTGTGTATCAAATTTGATAATGTCCTAGAAACCCTTGGGTAATATTCAAACCTTTGTGATGGGTGTCCAACAGATAGATGTATTTTATTTCTTGTGTTTTTCTGTAGCTGATATATTTCTAGGTGCATATGAACGGATTCTTGGTGCTTTATCTGCAGCACAAACCATAAATACAACTGCCAAGCTTTCTTGTTATTTTACCTATAAGTTTTGTAAGAAGCAGAAGCCTGGCAGTAAGGTTTGGAAGATTTTTCTTTTAAATTTATCTCCCGTCAACACCGATTGACTTCAGGAGCTGACCCTCCCCATGGATATGCCACTCCTAGTCTGAATTTGCAATGTCTCTTGTTCTCAAAGGCAAGGCTCTTGGGACTTGAGCTACATCTATGTCGATGCAAATGCCCAAAGCCGTACTGAACCTCTCAGCAAATGATGTGCAGTGCAGGCAGCAGTCTACCTGGTCAAAAGCAGTGTTCTCTTCTTTGATTATCTTGCAGCTTGATGTAGCTGAAGATAGAATGTGGGCTATCTTTTTTGATACCACATGGAAATCCTTCTGTTGTTGCTGAAAGAATAAAAATTGCCTGCTAGAGAAGGAGAAAATGGGTGAGTGAGTAGACTGCTGTTTTAATTCTTGCCTTAACAGCTCCCAGTACTACAGCAAGAATTCTGAGAAACCTATGCTAGTTTTTTTGCCACATGCAAAGAAAGACAGATAGGCTTGGATGAATTCCAGGGAGTACAAGTGAATTGTGCTTTTTATCCAAGGAGGCAGGAGAAGAAACTATTTCTAGGTAAACTTCCAAATAATCAAGAGATTTTTTGAAGGATACCATGAGTTCCATAAGAAGGGTTTGTTGCTCTACATGTTGAACGTTTCCTACCTTTCAGGCAAAAAACTTTTAGTTACCGTTATATTACGGATGTTTCTTTCCCTGCATTGACTCTGGTATACTAAAGTAAGGTGGGGAATTGATTCTGTTTTAAAAAAAAGTCTGACAAAAACACTGTGCAGCTGAAAAAGTGACCCAGAATACAGTAATCCATCTCTGGCAAATATCCAGTTTAAATCAGGAACAAGTCTGCATTCAAGTCACTACTGATTTTCAAGCTCTAAAGATGGTGAAAGAGTAGCATTTACAGTGGAGACTTCCCAGTTCTGTTGATGTGTAAAGAGTTTTGACTTGTGTCTTGCTGTTGCATTAACTGCTTGGGTTATACAGAAATGAACTGGAATGTGTAGGCTGATTGACAGATTGTATAGGTCCTGTCTGTTAAATTTTTCCAGGTTCTCATATGCCATTGTAGCTAACAGTGTCTTAATATTTTCCATAGATTGGTGTAACACACAGCCATATGCAAAACAACAACAATAAGCTGTTCCCACCAACACTTCACTGTTGGTAAATTACCTTTCAAATTTAACTTTCCATTTTGCAGCCACCTTTCAAATTTAACTTTCCATTTTACTCACTTGTATCGTCTCCTGTTTCAACATCCTGCTATTTCCTTTTTGCTTTTCATATCTCCTTCCTTCTAGACCTAGATTATCTGGGCTTGACCTTGATGTTCGATTTTAAAAAATAATAATATCAGTGATTTAATGAGTCCTTGGCTTTAGACTCCCCCCTTGACCTTTTGGGTAGGTCTTTGTTGCTATCCCTTTTGCCAGCTATCAATAGGGGTAGTTGCTCAGCATAAAGAGTGTCTTGCTTAAAGAGTAACCCGCTTAAAGATCAGAATTTTCTCTGAATGTTTGCTTCACTTAACAAATAAAACCAACCAACAACTCGCTTAACAAATAAATCAGGGTTCGCAATCCCCCCCACAATCGGTCACTTACAATGGTGTTTCGCTTAAAGAGCAAACTCGCTTAAAGAGCAATCCTGTGGAACGCATTATGCTCTTTAAGCGAGGTACAACTGTACCTTTAAGCGAGGTACAACTGTATGTATAAATTGGATTAATAACTATTGATTTGTATGTGTAGAGGTCTGCCATAACAAAAAATGTAATAACCTAACTTTAATGAACACAACGCAAGAGGTGCTTTGATTCTTTGCCTCTTTCTCTAGCTTTCCATACTTGCACAGGCTTGGGTAGACTTTTGGCTTCTCATATCAACCAGGCATCAATGTTTAGTTGATGTCGTCTATGTGTAAAAGGTAAATGTCTCCCTTGCTTGAAAGCCAGCTGTGTCCATCTCCATTTACAGTCAAAGAGCGTGCGTTGCCTGCATCTGCAGACATTTCTGTGGTCATGTGGCAGGCATAACTAAACATGGAACGCTATTACCTTCCCCGCCAAAGCAGTACTTATTTATCTACTTGCAAATTCTTGCTTTCAAGCTGCTAGTGTGGCAAGAGCTGGGACAGATGACGTACACTCATTCCATCGCACAGTACTCAGTACTTCTGGTCATCAAGCTCAGTGACTTAGCCACCAAGCCACCACGCCCCTTGTACAATGTACAGCACTACAAATTATCCTAGGGTTTTAAAGGCAATTGATTTTTCTTTAAAATATTTGCCACATGTTATACATACATTAGCTATAGTGAAAGAATATCAACATAGTTTTAAGATGGATACAGTGGAACCTCATACAACAATAACCCCATATAACAACGAAATCACATAACAATTAGGTTTTTGGGGAAATGGCGTCCCACGTTACAATTTTCCCTATGGAAAAATCGTACAATTTTTCAATGGGAAAAACCACTTAGCAAAAAAAAATGTTGTATGCATCCCATAGGGCAGTGGTTCCCAACAAGGGGTACACAGCCCACTAGTGGACTTCAATTCCCAGAAGCCTAAGTCAGTACATTGGCTGATCAGTGCTTTGGGGAAATGACTTAGGCTTCTGGGAATTGAAGTCCAAAAACCAGCATTTGGGAAACACTGCCATAGGGAAAATAGCTATACGATGCATGTATCGTATAGCAATCGCTTCGTACAACAACGAGCCCCGTGGAACAGATTAAAATCATTTTTCTGAAGAGGGAATGACAATTTGCAATATATTTCTATTGAGGACAGTTCTCTCCAAGATGCCAGAAACATAATCTCTTATATGGATAGAAGTATGTGCTGAATTCCTCGCTTTCTGGACAATATATTTTACTTATTTAAAATCTAATCAAGACAAATCCTTTCCAAAACCTGTGTAATCCTATTAAAAGCAGTGATTTAAGTGTGTATAGAAAACAGTTTTATACTTGTTCTTTTGTACAAGTTTTTTTAAAATTCACTTTCTTCAGATTCAGCTGACTTCAGTGGTGGATTGGTGTTGCCCTATTTTCTGACTGGCGATTATAATGTCACTGTATGAGTCACCTGAGTTGGAAATGCTTATACTGTGACTTTCACCACTGAAAATCCAGTCCTAGTGTAAGAGTGATGTTCTAGTAGTACAGTATTCATAAGTTCACTTTTAGGGAATCAATGAAATTTTAATTAAGAACATTGAGACAGGCGAATTGTCCACCATTTCTGATCTTTTCCTGTAATGAGAAATTAAAGGAGATCTATAGCATACAGTCTCATTTCACGTAACCGGAATACCTTCTAAACTCATTCTAAATGCATACAGTATGCATAAGGTCCATTTAGATATTAATGAATGAGCTGAGATTCCTTGACATGCTTAGACTGAACTTCCTAGTCCTGCTCCTTATCTGCCATTACTTTCTTCATGAGCTGAGGGACAAATCCGAAGATGAGCTGGTCTTGCGTGAGTTTTGGGTCTATATCAGTGTTTCTCAACCTTTGGTTTTTGGACTTCAATTCCCAAAAGCCTAAGTCAATTCTCCAAAGCACTGATCAGCCAATGTACTGGCTTAGGCTACTGGGAATTGAAGTCCCCTGTCAGTCATGGGCCACACCTTGGGAATCACTTCTGTAAATGGAGGACGAACTGTGGAAATTCTTGTTTGCATGCAGAGCCTGCACATGAGAAGGAACTTGCCATCCTCTTTTGTCATTGCATGACAATGACAGGCAGAGCTAAGCATTCTTATTGTTCTGAGGAAACATTGTTCGTCAGTTCTCCACAGGGCTAATAACATCATTCTTTTCTAACTTTGAAAATATTGGTAATAGAACATTTACAGAAATTAAATATGGGTATACCCATGTTAAATATTTGGCGATTTAAGCAATTTCTCTGATAAACTTAGACTTCATTAATGGGCTGAGGTTAAAAAACGCTCAATGACTCCTTTAAAAGAAAACAAACTAACTAAGAACGACAAAATCAGGCAAACTTAATCTTCCTCATGCACACTTAGAATGTTTCTTATAGAGGCACATTTGGTATGTATAATGAGGAAAGGAAAGGAAAAGCAGACGTTTGCTGCAGGCAGTATGGATTAACTTGTACCACCTCCAGCTTTCTTAAGCAGTTTCCCTCAGCATAAGAGCTTGAATTTTCACTGTTAATTTCTCTACCAGCAGAGGAGAATCAGATCACTTTCTCAGGAAATCATGTTTGCCTATGATAGATTAAGTTAGTCAACCTTGCATACAGATGCAGGAAGTCTGACCAGAGTGGCAAATAATTAAAACTCTAATTTTAAGGCACATTGCTTCCTTAGGTACATGAAACCCAGGTCAGCCGTTGTAGCATGCAGTGACACAATGTGAATAATAAATTTTTGTGTGGTGTGGATCTGTTGGTGGTTACTACTGCAAATTAGAATTTATTTTCAGGTCATTGTTGCCTACACAGTTCTCTCCTGTAACAGGTTAATATGCCCTGATTCCAGTTCGGTGATCCAGTGACTTGTATCGATGGGGAGCATGTTTGTGAAGAGATTTATTTTTTCAGACATCCTTTTTGAGATGTTTTTATGGAGAGACCAGTAAAACTGGTGGAAAGTGAGGTAGTCAGAAGGGGACAGCAAAAGGATTTTTATTAGTTGTACTTTGGTGTTTTTGACACACACAAAAGCAGGCTGTCAAGAATTTAATTACAACTCATGGTGGGTATAAGGAAAGGAATCAAATTATATTAAGGTTCTAGACAAGACAGCGTCTTGTGTATAAAGTAGTGGTAAGAATATTGTTTCTTCACAGCTACACTGAGGTTGAGAATGACCTCTTAGCTATGTCCTGTTGAATTTACTTTGAATCTTTTGCTGTCTAAATTGCTGCTGCCTTTCTAAAACTGCTGAAAGTTGCCTAATGATGCACTCGTGCTTGTAATGCTATGAACTGTGTTTCCTATGGTACATCATATACAAAAACTGTTGTCGGAAAATTTAAACCTGACCTACCTATTTGCAAAAAAGAAAAGAAGGAAAACCTTTCAAGACAGAACTGCAAATTAATCAATTGCAAATAGGTGCAGTCTCACATTAAATGTATTTGGCTACAAAGGAAAAACAAAAGCCCTTGTGGGAAACCTTTTCCACCTCAGACAACTTGCTGTTTACAACCTTGTCTGAGAAATTACTAGAATAGGCCTCACTTTCTGTTGTGTTTGCTGTTTTGAGCATTGATACTCCCATCCCCTTTACACCGGGGAATAGACTTCTTATGTGTTTGGATGGTGCTTAGATACTGTTGTCAATTAAAGCCAACAGGGTGTTACCTGAAAGAGTAACAGGGTGTTACTCTTGCAGTTATTTTACCTGCAAGTAATCATGGTATAGTGTGGTGTTTGTGGACATTTAAAACTAACCTTGAAGTGGATGGCAAATTAAAATAATGAGAGAACCTTATTATATTGAAAATAAAAGTATATATAATAATAAAAATGTTAATTTCAAAATTAGGGTTACAAGGGGAAGTTATAAATAAGGAGAGTCATTTTCTCAGAGGGGAATTTTGGGGGAAAGCAAAGAGTTAATCCATGGATGCTGAGAATAAAAATGAAATCTACATTCCAGGATAAATGAGCTTCAGGTTCCATTTGCAGACTCATTTGGGAAATTGTTGGCAACATTTTAATTTATAGCACTTTTCTTCTGTTAATTTGAAGAGCTCCAAACAGACACTTTCTGTTTACATTTTTCTGAAGAGGAATCTGGTAATTAATTTCTTTTCAATTCTGATATAGGATGCCACCTTTCTCTCTCTCTCTCTCTCTCTCTCTCTCTCTCTGCAGCCTTGGGGCAACAAACCTAGCTATAAATCATGCATGGTTTGTAATGGTGTTTTTAGGATATTTAATGTGTCTGGGGAATTTGTGTAATGACGCTTGCTTGGTAAAGGTGAAGGATTCTTATAGGTTGTCTTGCTGAAAGCTTGTATTAACCTTCCAGAAAGGGCATGTGTGGAAATGCATCAGCTTGTCCAAACTTTGCAATTTCAGCATGTTTATATTACCACCTTATTGTATGGCTATGGCAGATATAATGTGAAGAATATCTTTTTAAAATTAAAATGGTGTAGCCTTGAACTATAAAGGAATTAGATTTCACCTTAAACATTAAGGTAATATTAGTTACATAAGATTAGTTCTAGAATCAAAAGTATTGAAGTTGATGTGGAGAAAAATTCAATTGAAAAGGGTCAGATACTAGGTTATTAGCCTCATGCGCATGACTGGCCATTCCAGAGGTAGAAGGAGAAGTCGTTGGCTGAAACTCATATCCAAGAATGCATTTCGCCCCCCCCCCCCCCCCGAAGCAGGAAAAATGCCACAGCCGTGAATTTGTATAAGGTGGATCCCAGATTGCCATGAAGTGACCCACAGATTGATCTTGGAGCCATCTCATATGAGAAGGAGAAGTAGAGTTTTCTTTAAAGTGAATTCTTCAGATCTGTTCTGAGTCTTCTAGGAATGTTTTAAATGTTGTTCCTTTATACATGAAGGCTTGTTGGGACAAGGACAAAGTATGTAGTGCTTGTTTTGTGGTGTACTGTTGTGCTAAAAATCTACCTATTTAAACCATAAATATCTTAAACATTCATTATTTTTTCAGGTGGGTAGTCTTTTCATTGATGTTTTACACATGAATGTGTTCTTAGCTGATGGGATTATTTTGTCATTTTTTTGACCAGCCTTCTAATGGTGATGCAATGTGTAAGTAGCTAAAATCCTCAGAATTATGTTATGTGTTTCCCATAGGAAAAGAAAACTTCAAAGCTGGAGGGCAGTCCCCAGAAGTTGCCCTGCCGCTGTGGCCAGGCTATCTTTCATTAGCATTCTAGTACATATGGAAGGGAGAATGGTGACTTAGTGGTTAAGAACCTGAGCTTGATGACCGAAAGATCAGCAAGTCAGCAGTTCGAGACCAGAGTGCTGTGTGACTGAGTGAGCTCCCCGTCTCTGTTCCAGCTCCTGCCAACCCAGCAGTTCAAAAGCAAGAAAATTGCAAGTAGATAAATAGATATCGCTTTGGCAGGAAAAGTAACAGTGTCCTCTGTGCTTCAGTGTCTAGTCATTCCTGCCACATGACCACAGAAACATCTGCAGATGCAGACAGGCTGGTTCTTTGGCTCTCAACGGAGATGAACATTGTCCCCTAGAGTCGGATATGACTGGCTTTCAAGCAAGGGAGACCTTTACTGTACATATGGATCAAGCTAAACGCCAGTGGTCAATTAGGTGCTTCTGGAAGACACACAAATACTAAATGATAAAGCTGCTCCACTACAGAATGGCTGAGTATTAAATGTGAGACATTTATGAATCTGTTCTCAAGGGCAAAATATGTATCTTGACATAGGAAACACCTGGATTTTTCTCTGTAACATCTAATTATGTGCATGGAGTCCCGTTTTACTTTTTTATTGGAATTATTGAAGTACAGTAATACCTCATATAACATTAGTATCGAATAACACGAAAATCGCATAACATCAAGGAATCTGGGGGGAAGAATTGCATCAGATAACATTAAGATCCTATGGGATGCTTCAGATAACAACCGCGAAAGCCTGTGTGGTTACAATGTATCTCTATGGATCCCATAGAGGATCAGATAACACGAAAAATCATATAACACGAAGACTTGTGGAACCAGGTTTTAGTGTTATATGAGGTTTTACTGTAACTCCTTTCTTCTGTACACATGTGAGGTGTGGTATTGGTGTTGAGTATCTCAGGGAAGCAGAAAACAATGTTGTTAGGAGCCAAGACTCTCTAATATGTGTGTTTAGACTCCAAGCAGTTACTCAGGGCAGAGTGGCCAAAAATGAGACATCAGTCTAAGATTCACCACAGTTGTCCAGGAAGTAATGGCTGTACCAGTAGAAAAAAAATGTCTTGTTCCTATGGCGACAGTTGAGAAATTCTTGAAGAGCAACTACTGGGCAGCAGCAGTAGTGGAAGATAACATTGGCAGTGGACCTTTCATAAACATTGGCAATGATGCTCAGTTAACTTGTTAATGCTGTGCAGAATGCAATGATACATTCCTTTTTGCATAAACTCTGAAAAACTGTTAGTTAGATAGACCTAAGTGAAATGAGAGATAGTGCTGGAAGATGAGACTCACACATCAGTAGGCACTTGATCAGCTGAAGGGGGGAGCAAACTAGTTTAAAGCAGAAAGGGTGTCAAGTTACTGAGGTCCACAGAGGCAAAAGGAGAATACAAAACTATACTATATGTATAAATGGAACATGGGACGAGAGAAGTATGAATTAAAATGTACCAGGATACCTCAGGGACCGCATCGTTCCTAGGACATTGATTCATCCCACGAGAGCAAACTGAGAGGGCACCCTTCAGATACCATCCATTGGGGAGGCCCGCCTCTCCAGCACAAGGAAAAGGACCTTCTTGGTCATAGCCCCCACATTGTTGAACCGCCTCCCGGGAGAACTACACCTCCAGGCCCAGTTACTACCGTTTAGGAAAGAACTGAAGACATGGTTAGCAAAATGGGTCTGGGGTCTGGGATTGTCAACAAGCTCCTCTTTCTGGCTCATCTGAGGCTCATCCACTCCTGTAACCAATTTTAATGTTATCTTGATTTTACATATATGAACAAGAAAATACGAAAGTGCAAATGTCTGGAATGAAATTGATTGGATACAAAAATAGAACATATTGACCATCATGGGAGACTAGAATGGAAAAAAAGGAATCAAAATAAAACCGAACATCATTAGAGTCAGAAATGAAGCAAGAGACTGACTCATATGATTCTGTGAAGCCAACCAATTGTTTATTACAAATACTGTACCTGCTTTAGGCTGAATAGATGATTGTACATATGAACAGAATTGGAGGTCCAGGACAGACTGTACAATGGGCAAGGAAGATGGAAAAATTCTATTCTTTCTTCAAAACCAATACCAGGAATAGAACGATGTACAGACCATTAACTGAAAATAGCATAAAAATCAGAGTAAATTTGAAGAACATTAAAACCCCACTACACGCCACAATATAAATTAAATAATAGCCCTGAAGACATTAGGGTCCATGAAAAGAAAAGATTTGCATTTTAAAAGTGGCAATGACAGTAAAAAAGCAAAAATAAAAGGTGACAGAAATAGGGTCAGAATCCAAAATGCAACTTCTCAGTGACTAGCAAATACTGGTAAAGGGCTTGGCTACATGGCTCATTTGGAGTGTCCTAATTGGTTTAAAAAACACTTTATATGGGCGGGCAGAGGAAGGAAGCAAGGAAGTTTTTAATTTCCCAATTTCATAATACCATTAAGTGGTTAAGCTGTCTAAGGCACTTATGATATTGGGAAATTGAAATCAGCTAGCATATTAAAAACAGGGAACTTTGCTTTGGTTCATTCCCAGTAATTATACGTCTTGGAAATAAATGAAAACAGAAAGATCCTTCAAGCACATTAAAAAAAACCAGCCCTATCAGTAGCTCAGAAAGGTGTTGATAGGAATTTCTGGGTCTTGGTGGTGGTGGTGGACTGGTTTGCTCTAGCAAATACATTCTCTGTTTAATGTAATGTCCAAGGGGTGAACTAGGCCATCCCCATAGTGGACCAAACTGCAGGTTAAATACTCGTGCAGTTGCCCTCAAAGAGAACTATTGCTATTACAGTGGAAAGAAATAGAAGTAATAAAAAAGGAAGAAAAGAGATTTCTTCCATAAGAACCAAGAAATCAGAGGAAAATTTGAGGCAAGCTTAGAGCTCTTTGAAGCAAATGTCCTGTGTGTGAAAGCACTTGTATGCTGTGCAAAACAAGTTAGTATAATTCAGTCTCAATACAGGTCTCTAATAGTGAATGAAATATCTTTGTTCAAAGTCATATGCTGACTTCTTACATATTTAACTATCCATTTCTTCTGTTGCTCTCTGAGTTTACTGATGATTACTCTTCTGGGTTCCTCAGGATTTAGATCTCTTTTTGTTATACTGTACTTCATAAATATCACAATCTACTCTTGTTTCGGACGTCTCATTTATTGAATCCAGTTTTGCATGCTAGCAATAAACATGGACATCAAAGAGGAAGGAAGGTCTGGCAGTTTTTGCTTTTATTTGTTTCTAATCCACCTATTTCTAGTGCTTGTTGTTTTCCATCCATGTTTTTTCCATACTCTGTTAGCTTTTATTAACATTAGTAGATATAGCTCAGCCCTGCAGAGCTATCGGCTGCTATCAAATCTGCGCTAGCCATAGATATTAATCATGATTCTGGTTGTCTCTGTGTTTCGGTCTCACTTGAGTGTCACTGCCTCCCAGCCCTCCCTTCTCCCTATTTTCTGTCCTTTAAGAGTCCTAAGGATACCCCTGCCAGCCTTCCTTAGCTCTGGGTCTCCTCTGTCAGCAACATTTTCTTGGATGTCATCAGATAATCCAAAGTACTAATGATAAAACAATGTTTTTGACTGCTGCTGAAGTCAGCTGTGCCCTCATAAGAGACCAGGCTGGCTCCGTAAAGAACTGCAGAAATTGGGGGTGTGAGAGAAGGCTGTAGTTATATAATTTTCCTAGATAATCTTTGGACCAACTTTTTATCTCATGTCACTTTGTTCATTTATTTTGCATTTTAAAAATGTGTTGATTAAAATACTGTTTGAAACATTCACCTTTACCTGTGATCAAGGTGAACAGCTATAGTAATAGAGACTGAACACCAGTACAGTTCAGTAGGTGGAAATTGCTCCTTTAGACTCCACTATGTGGCAAATGCACTTGTGCAAAGAGGGTTAGATTACAGGGGTGCCAAAACTTTTTGTGCCGCAGGCTGGTGGTTCCACGGAAGTGGAAGTAAAACGAGGCCGGGCATGCACAAAACGCAGCCACAAAGCACCCACAGCTGTTATAACTGCATTTACAACAGCCGCTGGTGCTTAATGGCAGCATTTTGCATATTTTACTTCTGCTCCCGGGAGCAGCACAGGTGGCGCGGGCCGTAGTTTGGGCACCCATGATAGAGGCAGTTCCTATTAAAGTATTTGTTGTTGTTGTTGAGTTAGGCTGTTCAAGACCCATAAATTCAACATTTCCAAATATTTAGGGCAGGAATGGCCAAACCTTTCCAGCCACAGGCCAGTCATGCAATTGAACTGCCCCGTCACATGGTTCCTCCAGCTGTAAAATGCATCCTTGGATGTCGTAAATGCATTTATGACAGCTGCAGGTGCATTTATGGCAGTGTTATGTGCGTGCGCTTTACCTCCGCTTCTGGGAGCAGCGAGGGCGGGTGAATTGGTGCCGTAGCCCAGATTTGGCCTATGGGCTGTAATTTATCCACCCCTGAGTTGGAATCATAGTCTCTAGCCTTATTCCCAAATTTTGTGCTTTGTTTACAGTATCTATGTGTAATGTGGAGTGATCCATACCCAAAGATTTTCTGAGAAATTGTACTTGCCTAAATATGTAGGGCTGTCCTTAGACATTTTGTGGCCTGAGGCAAAGGCCTCTGCTTCTTCTTGCATGTACAGAAGCAACTGGACTCGCATTCTTCAACGCTGAAAACAGGATCACAAACTGATACTGCTGCCACTGAGAATAGTGGACTAGCTTAGAGGGCTAGTGGGATAGTGCATGTGAGGTTGAGAAGGGGTGTTGAGTATATTAGAGTAACGCCACCATGCAATGGGTTGTTCACGTAAATTGTATCTCTAACTAGGCAATCAGAAGAGTCTTCTATTTTCTCCCCTCTAGGGTCACCTGACGTGATGTTAAGCTGCTTGTTGTTCTGGTCTCTTATTCTTTTTAGTTCTGCTGTTCTGTTCTCTCTCTTTCTAATCTTATTGTTATTGTTATTTGCCTTACCAGCAAAGTATATTTATGGTTAAGAAAGACAACCGTTGTTTAACCAGGAGTTCTCAACCTTTTAAAACCAGGGCCCGGGTCACCCTCCCTCAGCTTCGGGGGTCAGATGGCCATTTTGCCCTTCCTCCACAACATGGCACTTCCTGAGGTGGTGGAGGGAGGGGGGACACATGAAATGGCACTGTAGGCCGCATCCGGCCCATGGGCCACATTTTGTGGTTTAACCACACAAAACTTCTTGTATAGAAACATTTACAAAGAAAAGCACCTGTTTATATCTTTGAAACAACTGGAAGTAAAGTAACTATTTTATTATATTTTGTGTGGAGAATTTAATTGCTGGACTAAAACCGGGAGTGAAAGGCTTGGAGAACTTGCAAACTAAATCTAATTGTAAAACTGCCCCACTTTATTGCTGTGCATAAACTACTTAGCAGTTTTAAGATATGTACCACAAACATCTCTACCTTCTAAGAGTGGCATGGCTGGGGGAGAAGGCACAGGGCTACATTTGCCATCTCTGTCTTTTGTCTTAAGAGA
The DNA here is from genome assembly GCA_030440675.1 of Furcifer pardalis. Taxonomy (NCBI): domain Eukaryota; kingdom Metazoa; phylum Chordata; class Lepidosauria; order Squamata; family Chamaeleonidae; genus Furcifer; species Furcifer pardalis. The sequence continues at coordinate 127,043,082 of CP126891.1, forward strand.
TGCCTCTCTGCCTAATGGTAGGATTGACCAATAGGAACAGTAATGGCTCAAAAGAGGATGCCAAAATGTTCCATCTGTTGTTGCACTAAAAAGGGAAGTAGATCAAAAGAATTCACTTCTTTAAAATACCTTTAGTATGAGTGTGGGATTTTGTGCTTCTGTATCCATGACTGAAAACACCAGGAAATGACCCAACACTATGCAACAATATCGTGCCCATGTTGCTGGCAGGAAAAAGGATGCCAAGCTCTGCGTAGCAAAAGGCAGCCTGAATGTTGGCAACACTAATATTGGCAGTCAAGGTTGCCTACAGGCTACCGTCTTGTACTCATTACCATTTTCATTGAGACACCAAGCAAGGGAAAATTCCAGAGACTGACTCCTTTTTTCCTCATCAGTTATAACCACTTCTGACCCAAACACAAAACAATTTTCATGGCTGTTGTTCGACATGTGTGAATTGTTGTGAGTACAATTCACTATCCTGACTGCTGCTATTAGTGTTGTTAGTCTTAAAGCTGCCCTTTGCTATGTAAAGCTCGGCATCATTTTTCCTGCTGGCAGCATTGGCATGACATTATGCAGCAATATTGGACTATTTCCTGGCATTTAGAATTGTGAACACAGAAGCACAATATCTCAACATTCCTAAATTGAGGTGGTTTTTTTTTAAAAAAGTATTGACTTTCTTGGCTTTTGAAAATGGAGGTTTAAGTGCACATACACTATGTACAATGTCAATAGAAGTAAGAACAGCTGGCACGTGGCTGTAGTTATTTTGTGCCAAAATATTTTGAAGGGCTGTTTTGCGCTTAAAGGAGTGGTGGAGCAAAGGTGTGAATAAGTGCAAAACAGACAATGGAGAAACATACACACCCTTTAATTTCTCAGATAAGATTACACCAGGGGTTCACAACGTATGGCACGTGGGCCTAATCCAGCCCATGCACCTCATTAATCTGGTCCACGGTGGCCACCTGGGCACATCTAGGACTGCCCCCATCACTGGAAGTCTGAAAACATCACACTGTGGCGGCTGCGATGATTGCACCATTTTTGTGGCTTTTTCCACAGCCTCTGCCACTTCTCAGAGCTTCTGGAGGCTCTCCGGAGCATGTTTGCTCCACTCTATTTTGGGAATTTTCTGCCGCTTCTCTGGTGTGGCAGTTTGCAAATTCCAGTTATCAGTGCCTGGGTTTCCTGCGAGGAACCAGGAAGTCTCCAAGAACTGCAGATTAACTGCCAAGATGCAGTGGAGAAGCGATGGAAAATTCTCAAAATGGAGCAAACATGTTCCAAAAATCATCCAGACGCTTTGGGAGGCGGTGGAGGCTGTGGAAAAAGCTACAAAAATGGCACTATTGTGCTGCCACTGCCACAAACGTAAGTAATGGGTGCCAATACACCTCCGGCCCACACAGCTTAGCGCAGTGGCAGGAACTGGCCCCTGGCAGGAAAACATTGCAAACCCCTGGCTTATGCTGTCATACCCCTCTGTAAATGCAGACTAGAAAGCTAGCTTACTATTTCCAAATCCTTTCCTTGAGGTAGGCAAAACTGAGGAAGAAAAACTATATTGGATCAAAAGCTCTATGAACATATTCATGCCTTCATTTTCCTCCAAAAGATGCCCCCTTGCCTTTTGAAATTTAAAAAAGGAGGGTTCAGGGTTATCAAAAATTGTCGCTGGAGTCCCATTTGCCATGCCTTATTCAGTCCATGGGTGGTTCCAAATGAAAAATTGTGTAGACAGTATTCCAGCAGAATAGACTCATGCTGTACTTATTATTTGGACATGATATTTCTGTTGATGCAGAATTGCTTTTTTCTTTTAGTTGTGTATGCCTGTGTATATACATCATAGGATACTCAATATGGTGTAGTGGATAGAGTTATGGATTAGGACTCAAAAGGCCTGGGTTCAAATCCCTCCTCCACCTTGGAAACTCGCAGAAGATGTGAAACTGGTAAAGAATAATATGTAATTGTATGCTGTCAAGTCAATTCTGGCTTTATGATGACCTTTTCCAGGGATTTTTAGGCAGAGAATATACAGAAGTGGTTTACACACTCCCTTGTTCTGGAGGCACCCAGAGTCTGGGCAGCTTGTCCAGGGCCACACAGACTGGCTCCTCTTTTGGGAGGAACAATAGGGAATTAAACTCCCAATCTCTAACTTCACACCCAGACACTTTAAACTACTGAAATAACCATTCCTTAAATATCTAACTTACATTGAAAAACCTACTAAGATATCTGTAAGTTAGTTCAGACTTGATGGCACACAACAACAACATGTAAGTAATAGGATTCTGGCCATGTTGTGATATGAATCTACCCCTAATAGTACATTAGGGGCTGTTGCAGAACAAGATTACCCAAATTTATATATTCTTAACTGCTTTTTCAGAATTTATGCTCCTTAAAGTTCATGTTGCAAACTATTCTTATGCTCAAGTCCACTTCTAAACTATCCCATAGTGCACTCTTTGGGTGTTCACAAGTTAATTCGCATTTTGTCCCCAACATACTGGTACAGTAATACCCCGTATAACGTGAGTATCATATAGCACTAAAACCGTATAACGTGACAAGATTTTCAGAAAAATCTTGTTTCAAATAACACGATTTTAACGTTATCCGATACAGTCATTCTTAGCAGCAGGGTGGGTGGAAAGCTGAATGGGGTTCTCCGTTCAGCTTCCCAGCCACTCTGCAGCTACGGAGGCAGGGGTGGGGAGGCTGGAAAGGTGACGGGGGGCTCCCTCGTCGGCTTCCCCAGCCACCCCACAGCTGCGGAGGCAAGGGCGGGTGGCTAGGGAAGCCGACAGGGAGTCGCCGTCAGCTTCCCCAGCCACCCTGCAGCTGTGGATCGGGTCCTCTGATCTCTCTGGAGCAGGCAGGGGACACGATCCAAGCTGTTTCTGGGCTTCCCCGACGTCCTCAGCCAGTGCAGCAAGCCAGAATGTCAGGGTTCGAATCCCGACATTCTGGCTTGCTGCAGCCTCAAAGAACTTCTGGATTTTCTTCCTTTTAATGTTAGCATGGGGGTGAGGGGTGGTGGTGGTGGGGAATACCCACCCACCCCCACGCTAGTATTAAAAGACTTATCTTCCTGGAGCAGGCAGGGGAGTTAGAGATCCCGAAATGGGTAAAAAAATGGACTTTTTTTTTACCCATTTCGGGATCTCTGATTTCCCCCTGCCTACTCCAGCGAGATCAGAGGAGCTGATCTAAGCTGTTTCCAAAGGTTTTCTGTTTCCACTTCAAAAATAAGCTGTTTCCACTTCAAAAATAGCGCACATCAGCTCTAGGGAGGTCGGGAGACCCGATGCGCGCTATTTTTGAAATTCCCACACACTGCTGCAAGCTACAATGAGGCAAATGTCAGCTACAATGAGTCAATGCAAGCTACAATGAGTCAAACATCAGGCTTATCTTATCTGCAGCTTATCTTATCTCCCTAGAGCAGGCAGGGGAGCCCGAAATGAGTTAAAAAAAAAGTCCGTTTTTTTCGGGATCTCTAACCTCCCAGCCTGTCCAGGGAGATAAGCTGCAGATAAGATAAGCCACCCTTCTGCTACAAAACCACACCCTACTAGAAACTGTAACAAGCCAAAAACGTCAGGATTTGAATCCTGACATTTGCCTCATTGTAGCTTGCAGGAGTGCGTGGGAACTTCAAAAATAGCGCGCATCGGGTCTCCCGACCTCCCTAGAGCTGATGTGCGCTATTTTTGAAGTGGAAACAGCTTATTTTTGAAGTGGAAACAGGAAACCTTTGGAAACAGCTTAGCCTTAGATCAGCTCCTCTGATCTCGCTGGAGTAGGCAGGGGGAATCAGAGATCCCGAAATGGGTAAAAAAAAAGTTCGGTTTTTTACCCATTTCGGGATCTCTAACTCCCCTGCCTGCTCCAGGGAGATAAGTCTTTTAATACTAGCGTGGGGGTGGGTGGGTATTCCCCACCACCACCACCCCTCACCCCCACGCTAGCATTAAAAGGAAGAAAATCCAGAAGTTCTTTGAGGCTGCAGCAAGCCAGAATGTCGGGATTCGAACCCTGACATTCTGGCTTGCTGCACTGGCTGAGGACATCGGGGAAGCACAGAAAAAGCTTGGAGCGGGTCTCCACACCTCCCTGGACCCGGCGGGGGGGGGTCAGAGACCCCAAAATTGGTAAAAAAAACGGACTTTTTAAAAAACCAATTTTGGGGTCTCTGACCCCCCGCCGGGTCCAGGGAGTTGGGGAGACCCGATCCAAGCTGTTTCCAAAGTTCCCCCTACCTCCCTGGAGGCTTCAAATCCCGACGTTCTGGCTTGCTGCAGCCTCCAGGGAAACAGGGCTTTTTTTTAACATTGTGTGATCAATGTATCGCACAACGTTAAAAACCGGATAGCGACGGGACTTGTGGAACCAAGTCATAACGTTATTCGGGGTACTATTGTACTTATTTAGTGACCTCAGAAGGATGGAAGGCTGAGTCAACTTTGAGTCCTGGTCAGAATTGAACTCACACCCTTTGGTTGCAGTACAGCAGTTCAACCACTGCGCCAAAAGAGTATGTGGTAGAATGTTTGAAATCCTTTTAATAAAGACCTCCTTCCCACTTGTCAAACAGGCAATGGAAAGGTTGCGCAAGAAGGTTTCTCTTTGATGTGCTGGTGAACTAGTTCCTGGGAGCTGTTTTACATAAAGAAATATTCAACAAAGTCAATCCACACACACCCATTTGTTACATACATCTTGCAGATACTTGCTTCGTGAATTGATGCAACCTCTTCATGATGTGCTGAATTTAATATTTAGCCTGTATTTCCATTTTGATGTGTTATGCAGAACTTCTATCAGCTTTTTTCTTCTTTTGTTGTTCATTACTTCCTCAGAATGTTTTTTTTTTATAATTTTATGAACTTTTAGTGTAATAATCCACATTATAGATTCAGACCTAATAAGGTGATGACATCCTACCAATGAAAGGCAGGCATTGGACAAGGGGGAAATGAGGTTGATACGGAAATTCTGTGCCACTTAAAATTTAATTGTGTCACAGCAAGCAGAAGAAAGACTTTAAAACTGGAAATGGTAGAAGCCAGCGTAGTTAAAAATTTATATGTGGAGCTTCAGCAAGTTAACCTTCTCCCTTACAAAAATAATTGGAATCAGTTCTTTCATGCTCATCTTATCCACTTAGTGGCTACGTGTAATATACCAGCCAAAGAGCCAGTGTCCTTACATCTTGGATATTAGAGGTTTGCGGCTATAATTATTGCAATGTGAGGTTTGAAGGCTGGTGGAGTTTATTGGCCATAAAAGATGTGATGCCCTAGAAACTGCACTGTCTCTCAAGCCATCAGGGTACAACGAGTGTGGAATTTACTTTCCTGTGGCATTTCCCAGAATTTGTTTTTAATATATAAAAACACATACATAAACACACACAAACACACCTTTTCTTTTGCCCAGATAGATTTAGTGCAGTTGTGGTAGTCATATTTCCTTCCTGTCTTCCTTCTTGTGCCATATCTGAATATTGGTGATAAGCCATGAAGCCTGTCCTGAGAATATAATGCAGTGACCTTTTATCAGTGGTGGGATGTCAAAAATTTTACTATCCCACCATGATGTCATCACAGTGTGGGCGGAGCTGACATAATGTCATGGGCGGAGCCAAGGAAAAAATAAAAATAATATAAAATAAAAATAAGCACACACACACACCTCAACCCACCCACAACACAAACCCGTAAATAAAATAAATAAATAAATAAAATAAAAAATACAATAAAATACACCCACCTAAACATCCACCCACCCACCCCAAACACAAATCAAACAGAGCTTTTAAACCAGAGCTTGAAGCTTATTCTGGCTAATCTTTCTCACACTATGTCAGATGGAAGGAACTACAGAATGAACTCACCACAAGATGGCTTCATTTTAGCACTTTTCAACTTTTCAGCAGTTAAAGAAGTTAGGTACTAAGTCTTTGCCTAACCAGTTCTCTAGAATAGTATGCCTTAATGTAAATGTAAAAGAGCTGTACCTCCTTAAGGGTTCTCCAATTGGAACAGCAATTGGAACAACACAGGTATAGCTTATTGATGAGGTAATGCCAAGACTTTGCTTAAAAACCCCAAGCCAGGCCTTTTTAGGAACTGTGGTAGTATGTCAATACAGTAATACCTCGGATAACGTTTACCTCGGATAATGCTAAAATCGCATAACGTTAAGTAATCTGGGGAGGAGAATTGGATTGAATAACGTTAAGGTCCTATGGGATGTATCGGATAACAACCGCTAAAGCCTGTGCGGTTACAATGTATCTCTATGGAGCTTTAACGTTATCCGATACATCCCATAGGATTTTAACATGCATCGGATAACACTAAAAATCGGATAACGCCAAGACTTGTGGAACCAAGTCTTAGCGTTATCCGAGGTATTACTGTATAGGTAAAGGTATTAAATACACATTAAAATTCACAGAGACACACCACATCCAAAGGTGAGTCACTTACCCTGGGGAGCAGGCTATAGGGAGCTTCAGGCTAGCAGCTTCTCTTCCTCCTCCCCGCTTGGGAGGACAGCAAGGAGGCCGTGCATACGCGCCAAGCACTGTAGGCGTGCATTCACACCAAGTGCTTGGCTCGCACATGCAGTGGGGAAACCAGTGAAAAGGTAAGCCCCAAAGGTGGTTCCGGGACACTGGGGAAAGTTGCTACCGGTTCTGGCGAACTGGTGCAAACCTGTTACATCACATCACTGCCTTTTATCTGCCTTCCACATCACAGCATGGCCCCTGTACCACTGATCCTGTTCCGTGAGTCACTTTCTGATCCTGAGCTCTTTTGGCACACAAAGTTCTCTTCAGCCCCAGGCCAGGATTGAGGAAGCTGTTGCCCTCCATCAAGATGGATTCAAGTAGGATTTAATCCACTTGGGGACCCTCACCCTTCCCTGTGGACTTTGGAACCCAGGGCCGTTAATGCTCACTGTTGTCAGGTTAGTTAACTGCCACCTGGCACTTGGCGTTGAGTGGCTGGCAGTATGGTCTACTCTGTTACCACAGCATGATAACCTGGCCAGACTTCTTTCTGGGTTTGTATTCACCTGGAAAGGGATACTATGGAGAAGATATCCTGTTACTGTTCTAGTCTAACACTAGAGCCACAAAAGAAATCATCACAGACTTGGGGTTATCCTGGCTTTTCTGTTTTTTTTCGGGAACCCATTCACCAAATAACAACATTCTCCACTATTTTATTTACACAAGCCAACTGAAAAACTGTAAGCACTTTAAGTTTGCTGCTGAATGGCCACCAGCATAATTATTGGATCAAATGATCTGTTGCCAGAATAAAACACAGCAAATTGTGAAACATGCATTTAGCAATGTGATTCCAGTGGACCAACAACTGAACACTACAGAGAATTGATTTGTTGCAAATAATGAGTTGCTGGTCATTGATTCCTTTGGTGCAACAACAAAAAAGCATGATTAAGTTACATTACGGTTGTACTATAATGAGGGATAACTTTACTTCTTTCAAAAAAACATAACAGCTAATTTCTTTGGTGATAGCAGGCGGGGTTGGGACTCTTACTGTAATTAATTACTTTTTAGATGTATGTCTTTAGGCTTTCAGCATCTGTAGAATTAATGGGGTTGTTGTTAAAAATTCCAAGCATTAACACCATGCAAAGAAAGCACTGTGCTTCATTTCATAAATCAAGTGTTTATGTATTGCTTACACACTGCAGTTTATATAAGATGTTATTTTTTGACCATTGTCCAGCTACCATTTCTAGTGAAAACTTGCAGCTGCCTAACTTATTCATCAAAGTAAATGGGTTAAAGTAGGTGAATTAAAGTTTAACATGCTTTTAGGAGGGTTAATCTGTCAAATGGCAAAGGAAATATCCTAGCCTTTTATTTTTCACATCTCTGTATCCTGCATTTGCAGTACCATACTTTAGTTTGAAATGGCCATTTAAAGGTAAGCATAAGATTTAATTTAAAATAGCAGTACACTACATCTCTGAATACTGTACTGTGATTCTGGATTAAGCTACATTAGGGGTGCCCAAACTTTTCGGACAGTGGGGTCGTCACATAGCTCAGTGGGCCATTCATGTGGTTCCTTTCACCAGAAGCCGAAGCAAAACATGCCTTGCAATCTGCTTTTGCAACAGGATGAGATAGAGTTTAAGCTGCCAGTTTCTCTGGTTAAACCAGGGGTGCTCAAACGATAGCCCACTATTCAGAGATGTATTGCCATTAGAAGGTCTCCACTCAATGTGCATTACAGGATAATTATAGGGATATATTAAGGTGGAATCTAGTAATTTACCTTAGAATTCAAGAGAAAATTCCCATAGTTTGGATTGGATTGTTGATTGCTTAATTCAAAGACTTTATGAAGCCCTTTCCTGAGATTTGTAAGAGAAAAAACCCTCCTTCCATTTTTTTTTTAAAAAAATCCTTTTTAAAATAAGTCTTGTTATTGGCTAGGACTAGGTAGACATGTGAAAGTTCACCCTTTATTTATCTGCAAGGCTTTCTTTAAAGATCTTTATGTAAGCAACTCTGGCTGGCCTTTTAAAAAATATATTCCTTATTACTTTTTGTTAAATTAATGCTGTTGGTTTAATCATTCTTATGCAAATTTCCTCTTACAATTGTTATTGTTTTTGCAATGCTTGAGATGTACAGTATTAGATTCCTTGCTTTCCTCCCTCCCCCTCCCCACATTTTAGCTGGCCTTTCTGATTAACTCTGTTCTTCTTTAATTTCCTTCACAGATAACAACAGATTTCCAGTCAAATGCTTCCCTACGGATTTCTTACTGCCTTCTATGAATCTGTAGAATACAAAGAAGTCTTTGCAGGGGGACAAGAACTGCTGCAAATATTGGATATTCAGCTGAACTGCAAGACAGTGTAATTATCTCTTCCTTTCCAACATTTGGAGAAACATGGAGACTCTTTCCCAGGACACGCTCTTGGAATGCCAAATTTGTTTCAATTATTACAGTCCTCGCCGGAGGCCCAAGTTACTGGACTGTAAACATACCTGCTGCTCCGTTTGCCTTCAGCAGATGAGGACCAGCCAGAAAGACCTACGGTGTCCGTGGTGCCGAGGGATCACTAAACTGCCACCAGGTTTTTCTATCTCCCAGCTGCCTGACGACCCAGAGGTCATTGCGGTGATTGCCATACCCCACACTTCAGAGCACACTCCAGTCTTCATCAAACTTCCCAGCAATGGGTGTTACATGCTGCCCCTGCCCATCTCCAAGGAGCGGTCCCTCTTGCCAGGAGACATTGGCTGTCGCCTTTTGCCAGGCAGTCAGCAAAAGTCGCTCACTGTGGTGACAATCCCAGCCGAACAGCAGCCACTGCAAGCTGGGATCCCGACAGAGGCAGGTGACGAGGAACAAGACAGGAGGGGCATAGTGAAAAGTTCCACCTGGTCTGGGGTTTGCACCGTCATCCTGGTGGCCTGTGTCCTTGTCTTTCTCCTTGGCATTGTCCTTCACAATATGTCGTGCATCTCTAAGCGTTTCACTGTGATCTCCTGCGGGTGAACGGAGACTTCAGCTGTGATACTCCTGTGGACTAAGCTTAGGGCTTTGGGGAAGAGCGATGGTGATGGTGGTGGTGAGAGAGGATGCTGTGAAGGGAAGCAGTGCCACATGGACTGTTCTGCAGTATGAAGTCATGCCATCAGGCAAGCTGGTTGATAGTTCCAGAGTCTTCTGTAGTTAAAAAAAAAACCAACACAGTAGGACCATGAGACCCAGTGGTTGAGTCTGGGGCATGCCCAATGTTTATTTGCTGGTAACAGTATCAAGGAAGACTGCATGTGTTGCCATGATCACTTAACAAATGAGCTGTGATTTATAATGATTTCATCATGTTATGAGGTTAAAGATGTTTATTTAGCTCGTTCTGCTGTACAAGTGTAGGACATGATCTCTCCCTTTCTGTCTCTCTTAACAGAGTAGTTGATTTACAAATTAAATGCTGTATGTTCAAGTAGAATTAAACATTCAAAGAAAGTAAGACCACACGGTACTTTTCCAGACATAATAAAAGCATAATTTTGATCAGCAAAAGGAAAGATTGTGAAAAGTGAAGTAGTCATTAGTCAATAAGGCTTTTTGTATCTTTTAAATTGCACATTAATTAAAATGGTTTGAAAAATATGTGCCATAGTTGTAGAAGGAAAGCATTTTTTCTAAAGCATTGGAAGCATTTTGGATGTAATATATACATGTGTTTATGTGCATTCTGTTTTCTTCTGTAGTTTTAAGTGTTTTTTAAAACTGAAATGAGACTCAAGCATAGAAACAATAAAGGGAACAAGGAAGGTTGTCTAGAAATTCAGCCAAAATGTTTGTCTTTATATATACTTCTGAAAAATGCTGCTTGAAAATACCAATTCTTGGCTTGCTGTTTTAAGTGCACATAGTGGATGCATCCAGTTTCTTAAGGATCTGTCCATCAGGAAATAGTAGAAGTAACATAATCCATCTGATCCCTCTATGAGTGATGACATAGTGAAAGTCTCTTGAAGATTTTATTCACACAGTGTCTGAACCTAAAGTTAAAGGAACATTATCAAAAGAACAGTAATCAGAAGTGTGCAGATCAGGGATGTTAATGGAAGTTAAGTTTATGATGCAGAATATATGACAGAACCACAACTGTGGCATTGTGTATTATCAAAGCTGTTTACAGCATGAAAAAAATACAGTTATAAAACACAGAGAAGTAGATGCAGATTAAGGAAACAGAAGAGAGCTGCAATTCTTCCTGTCCAACCATCCACTTGATTGATGTGAGTTGTCACAATGAGCTTCTTTCTGCATTTTCAAACAACTTCGTTCATCATCAGGAAAGCATATTGTGTATATAAACAAGGAAGGGTGGGTGTGAAGCCATTACTAATTATCATGTTGAACGAATGCATGGAATTTGCTTTGGTAGCAGTCGGACATAACCAAGGTTGTTGATTCATGTTATCCTGAGTTTGGTAATCTCTGTTTGCACAGACAAAGACTCCCAGGTGTTTTAGCTGTGTACAATTTCACTAAATTTTGTCAGGCCAAGCTGACTGTTTGCTAGAGATTATGAGCCTTGCCCAAGAAACAGATCGTATTGCTCTTGCTGTGGCAGCTTCTGGCAAGACAAAAACAAAAAACAAAAACAGGCAAACCTGGAGCTTGTAAAATTGAAAAATTCTGGTAAATTCTGGGATTGAGTTCTTATGGTTCCAAAAATTGCACAAATGTTTCTAAATTGAGTATGAGCAGGTACAAATTGAGGAATACTCCATTTTAAGTCCAAATTCAGGTGGACAGTGTTGTGGACTTGAACAGATTTTACCGTTGTTTCTTCCAGATCAGTACATTGCTGACAAGTGCCCACCCTTTTCCTTGTTATATTTTGGTGGAAGCCATTGGGATGCCCCTTGATTCTGTGAACTGGATTTTGCTTCTTCTGAACTTTTTCTTTATTTCAAAGATCTACATGCATTTTCATTCACTACCCATTATGGTTGGACCACAGATTTCCCCTCTAAACAAGTTTTCTCCGACCTTTTTTGCACCATGGACCCGTTTCATGCCAAACAATTTTTCCACAGACCGGTGGCACATTGTATGTAGCCCTGCCATAGTTAAGCAATGTGGAAGAGGGGCCCAGCCACTTGCCGACTGCTGTGCCTGAAGCCTGTGCTCTCACTCTGTTTGCCAGGCAGGCCTGGCGGAGCACGTTGAGGGCAGAAGGCTGCTGCTGGGCCTCCCAGCACCACTCATGGTCCAGTACCAGTCCATGGCCCAGTGGTTGGGGACCCCTGCTTTAAACCCATTCTGTGTGTAAACTTTGTCCAGTCAGGCTGTTTATTACATTATTTGAGATATTCAAGAGAAGGTTCAAATAGATTTCTTTTACATATAACTTGGAGAGAAGCTAAATGACCAGTAGACCTCAGTGATGCAGCTCTTCCTGGACTCTGGTGCTTAAGACTGGAGGTAAGAAATCACATGTTTATTTATTTATCCAATTTATATAGCTGCCCAACTCAAAACAACTCTAGGCAGCTCACAAAGTTAAAATCAAACATCACAGTCTAAACTTGAAACCCACAAAAACCCAATTAAAAGTACAGTAATACCTCGGATAACGTTTACCTTGGATAACGCTAAAATCGCATAACGTTAAGTAATCTGGGGAGGAGAATTGGATCGAATAATGTTAAGGTCCTATGGGATGGATCGGATAACAACCGCTAAAGCCTGTGCGGTTACAATGTATCTCTATGGAGCTTTAAGGTTATCCGATCCATCCCATAGGATTTTAACATGCATTGGATAACACTAAAAATCAGATAACACCAAGACTTGTGGAACCAAGTCTTAGCGTTATCTGAGGTATTTTTTTGTTGTTCAAAAATTAAATTTGCTTCAAGTGAGTAAACTCCCTGCCTGCGATTCCTGATGTACAGTATTACCAATCTCAGGCAGCTGAATAACTCGGGTTCCAATCTAGTATGACTTCAAGGATTCTTCCTTTCCACTTCTTCAAAATGTCAGTGATAGAATAAAGTAGGAGCATGTTCAATGAAAGGCTAGAATAGATTTCTCACCCCACCCTCTGAATGCCAGTATTCATTGTGAAAGAAAAGGGTGTTGTTTTGTTGGTTTTGGCATATGGGTCTGGCCATAGAACAATCCACCTCATGTATGTGGTTCTCCTCTTTTTCTGAAACCAGGCTCTCAAGAGTAGCATAAAGTTTGAAGACTATTTGTTGGGACAGTCATATAACAAAAAAAAGACAGGCTTTTTATAACCAAAGTTGGTATCGAATACCGGTTATGAGATAACCATATGATAACCAAAGTTACACACAAGCTGTTCCCCCGTCTTAGTATTAGGTGGGGAAAACTTGCTGTTCAACATTGCCCTGCAGAGAAACTATTAAAATAGGGATTCTTAACCTTTTAAAGCTGGGGGCAGGGTCATGCTCCCCCAGATAGTTGCCCTTCCCTCACCACATGGCGCTTCCTGGTGTGGTGGAGGCAGTGGGGGGAAGGGGACATCAAATGGCCCACGGTCTGCAGGTTGAGAATCCCTGTCTTAAAAGGACCTGATGTCCTCTTGGAATATGGTCAGCCTGTCTCGGGTGTTAACAAACATTGATACAAGATGTCTGTTTACATAACCAGTGATCTTGAATTCAATAACTCTTTATCTAAAATTGTGTGCAACTATTTTTTAAACAAATAGTTCTCTTCATCCTCAATCTAGTGCTTGTGTTTGAAGAAGATTGGGAAATGCTGTTGACTTGCTTGCGCTGTCCTTGAAGCATTGGCAAAAACTAAAAACGCCTTAGAAAAAAACATTTTGCAGAATCAATTCCTGACTGAGTACTGGCTTCCTTGGTTACAAATACATTTCACTAATAAATGTATAGTGAGTAACACAGTTCCAACTTACTTGGATTATTGAAAAGTCACGAGGTTGCTTCAATGGTACCCAAACTCAAATTCGTTTCTTATGTGTGCTGTTGTTTAGAACCCACAGGTCTCCTGGTTATTTTTAAATACATGTTCCATCTTTCTACTATTGGAATTTGTGACAGGATGGCTTTCACCTGTGCCAATTCTTGCATTTAAAAAAAAAATTCTTTAAGAATTAAATTGGCTGGCTTTTTAGAAATGGAAGTTTAAGTATACATGTACTACAAATTAATTCCAAGCAGTGATTTTTCTAATGCAGAATTACCCAGTCCTAGAGGATCCCAGAAGATGATCACATGATCTATATACCATGGCTGCTGGGATGGGGGGGGGGACAGAACAAAAAACAGCTAGTCTGGTGAAGCAAAAGTGTGAGTGAGTATTAAAAAAATACAACAGGGAAAATATATGTACCTTTAAACTCTCAAATAAACTAATGTTGTCAGATCTGCTCTGCAAAATGCAGACTAGAAAGCTATTTTCTAATTTCCAAGCCTTTTGGGGGGAATAGGCAACCTGAGGAAGAAGAACTATATCACACTATAAGTTCTACAAACATGTTGCCTGCATATGTTTCAATAGATAGCCCCTCTCTTCAATAAAAAGAAGCATGGGCTAGAAGTTAGCAAATATCTCTTGAAACCAAAGTGAGAATCATCCATGCTATGTAAAAGATGGAGAGTGAAGAAAGATGGGGAGAAATTAACTCGTTTGAAGTGTGGTGTTGGAGCAAAGCCTTACAAATATCACAGACCACCATAAGGGCACATCGGTCAAGTTAATCACAAATTCTCACAACAGCAAATGTGAGAAAAATGATGCTATCCTACCATTCACATTTGATGAAAATACAGAACTGACCAGAAAATATAATATTTATTATATCATTTATTATTCTATTCTAATAAGTCGTGAGACTTGGTTTGTCCAAATGAAGGCTGCAGCCAAGAAATCAGAAGACGCCTGAGATTAAAAATGGCAGCAATTCAGGAAATAAAAATTGAGGCCAGGGCCAAGATCATCCACATTGTATTTGAAATTGTTATGTATGGATGAAGAACCTGGAGAGTGAAGAAAGCTGACAGGGAAAAAATGATTAATTTGAAATATGGTGCTGAAGGAGAGCTTTGCAGGTACCTGAGGCTGTCAGAAAAACGAACCAGTGGGGTCTAGATCAAATCAAGCTTGAATCATCTCTGTAGGCAAAAATGACAAAACTCAGACTGTCATACTTTGGTACAATATAAGAGGCAAAACTCGCTGAGAAAGAAAATAATGCTAGGAAAAGTTGAAGATAGCAGGAAAAGAGAGTGTCCAAAAATGAGATGGCTTGACTCCATACTAGACTGAGCAGGGCTGTTACTAATAGAATATCTTTGAAGTCACTTATTAATAATACCACCTTAAGTCAGAGGTTACTTCATGACAACAAGAGTAAAGGCTGGGGGCACTGGACAGGCATAATATCTGAGCTCCAAAGTTTTCTGGACAGTTCCTTGATCAGAGCTCGGACCAGATAAGTTTTTAAAGGAAACATTTGTCTACACACTTCAGCAGGTACAAAATGTAATGCATAGTCTGGATCAACCTTAACCAATTCTTAGTATTTTCTTCCGGCAAGGTTTGACAGGGCATGCTCAACAGTTATGAAATGGCTCTTTTTCCTGTTTGAAAGAGCCAAACTATCAATTTCTTTACAACTATTGGCTGGGTTTGATGCAAATTAAAAAAGAGGCTAATGTAATTACTTTTAAGATGAACATGTTAAGTGCTTGAAAAATGTTTCACCAGTTTCTTGTCTACTGACAAAAATGGTTGCCTATGTCTGAATGGTCGGAAAAATGTCTATTCTTGCAAAGTCATAACTAACCAAATGTCATCAAATCTGGCATAGAGCAACATACTATGCCAAAATGTGGTGCAGTAGCCCAATTTAAAGTTGCAGATGTTGATTTAGGGTGCCCCCCAATTTTGGAATTATTTTGTAGAATGCTGATTTGCTCTATCACACTATCATTTACTGCACTCTTGTGCAGTGATACTCATGTTAACAGGTATAACATAACATCAAGATGCTTCACCTGTGGATTATGTGGTTGTTAGCTTTTCCCCACAGGCCAAGATCAGTCTCAGAAGTGTTCACTGTTAATATATTTTTTCCAGGTCTTCATTTGTAAGCTTTTTGTGCGTTGTCAGAGGAATCATGAGAGATGTTCTTAATTCTTGATGGATTGACACAAAGTTAAGTTTCTTCCACGCTTTGACGGTGAAAAGCTATTTTCATATAAATTAACACATTAAAAACAAACCTTGAATACAGCATGGGCTAGCGCTTTCCTAACATTTTAAGGGACAGATCTTTTAATAGATTTGGGAAACTGAAGTACATATACATGTGGAAATCTTTCTACTACAGATGTTGCTCACTAAAAGATGGATGAGGGAAGGAAAAAGCAATTTGTCATTTGTCTACAGACAATAGCTTCAGCAATGTTTTTGCATACTTCTGCTTCTATTCCATTTTATATGCCACTTGATCCCATAATCTCTTGTTGCCATGAGGCTGCCATGAGCCTTAGAATCATATGCCTGCCACTCCTTTCTGACATAGACAGGAGGTAGAATTCAGGGCCTCCACTGTCCATTTAAAACCTAACTACAGTACTGTATAGTTTCCCACTAGATCTAACCTTGAGGAACTACTTGTTTAAATTATAATTTGAGAACAAGGTAGGATTTTAAACTGTTTTCAAATGTGATTTGTTCTTACTAACAATGTTAGATAAGAGCTTGAAATTTTACTTTTGTGAACAAGACATCATTAACTTTAGGCAGGAAAAATGTCTGCTGACACCAGTGTCGGGAATATGTTCGATGCTGTCTTCTACACCCAAATTGGTCTCTGATGCAAAGTGTGAAGTGACTTTGCAGAGGCTTATTTAGTAACTCAAGGATGTGGGTGTGGTATGGTGGGCATGGACAGGGAGAAAGCCCTGCATTGCACCCGAATTAGGACATTATTTTAAAATTTGGATGGGTGGAGCCAGCAAGAATTTCTGCTACCGGTTCTGGTGAACTGGTGTGATCCTGCTGAATCCCAGCACTGGGCCCATGGCACAATTTCATGTGGGAGTCTACCGTCTCAACCACATCAGGAAGCACCATGTGGTGGAGGAAAGGCAAAATGGCTGTTGGGCCCCTGAAACTGTCTGAGGGATCGTGACCTGACCCCTGGCTTTAAAAGGTTGAGAACTGTAGTAACCTTTTCTGTGTGAAAAACTAGGTAAAGCTGTTTTCTAGCTTTAAGGCCTGAACCTTTTCTATGTCAAGACTTGGTCATTTACAACAAAGTACCATGATGATTCTTTGTAAGTAGTAGAACAATGTCCAGAGTGTCCAATGGACACTGTTATTTCATAAGTCAAAGTCCGCTAGGCTGTTTGTTACACAATAGTAGAGCTTGCCAGTCAGACATGGAGATGTGTATAAGCTTCATCTTATTTTTAGGTATGTGCTTGGGAAATGCATAGGGACTGTTCAATTCATGTCCCATGCAGCAGGCAATTGTACAGAATCTTCTATGAAAGGCTTTTTGATATATAGTATTTATCAGGCTGAGAATTTCTTTTGCAGGACAGCAACACAATTTCAATATATTAGTGACCTTTACTTGATGGCATGTAATCCTTAGGCTTCACAAAGGATGTAGTTCGTCAGCCTTTCTGTATCTCTCTGGCTTTATTATTTAAAAGAAAAAGAGAAAACACATACAAAAAAAAAAAGGAAATTGCAAATGAATATGGACTGAAGTCAAAGTAAATTGCTTATCTCCTCCTCGAGCTGCTGGATAAACAGGTCTGACATTTCAGGTACAGTTTTCCATATTTTCTTCAAACATGGATTTATATCTTGTTTATGTACAGAAAGGCAATACTGCACTTAATAAATATTCAGAAGATGCCATTTCCAATTGCAAGTGAATATAACCCATCACTGTATCAACAATCATCATGCCGTTCCCCTCCTTTCTGGTATATTTGTTTGGTTAGGTTGTATTATGCTAAGCAGATTCTGAAACAGGAGCATTTCCACATATTACCTCTGGAAGAAAAATGTTCCCAAGTCACAAATACATTTCTGCCTTCCCCTCCCTGATTACTATTCTGAGGTTTATGATGTATGGTAGACTAATCATTAATAAAAGGAATAATATAGCTGTATAAATGTACATTATTCATGAGGGATAGAATTTTAGATGACTGGCATTCGTTGGTGAATTATTGAGGCTAATTTGATTTGAATGTTGTCATCCCATTAAGACCCATAGATGTACTATTGTATCCAAAGAAGAGGAAGCAAAGAAGATTCAAAGCAGAGAGTTTCATGTTCTTTCAATTTATATGCACAAGGATGCTTTCATATATGTTTAACCCTTCCCGTTTTTACAATGCGTCCTAAACTTTTTAACAAAATGTAGCAAGGGGGAGGGTTCCTATTTAGACTTGTGGCTAGTCATGCCCTCTTCCAGGATTCTTCATTCAATTTCTGATTACCCTAGTTTTTTCGTCTTCTTTCTCCAATGGTGAGCATTCTGAGGTTACTGAGTATATTCAGTCTTCACCAACCTATTTTGGGTCTCCACATCAGGTTTTCCCCTGAGTTTTTTTGTTCAGTTTGTTTTTCATTTCTCCCAAACTAGGGTCAATCCCAAGTCTGTTGACAATTCGCTCTTGGGTGTTAGTGGTGGGGTGGCATTTTGCCTATAAAGGGGCTGGCTCTTGGGGAATGGATTTTACTATTTGTGTCTATGGTTGCTAGGTCTCAGGATTTGACCCTCAGACTTAGGTTTGGGAGTCCATTCTCCTGGTCTCATAGGATGTTGCCAGTGTGAGAAGTGTATAGTTTGGAATTCATTCCCATGGATTTAGAACATGCCATTTAGACAAGCTCAGCAACACTGTTCTTTACTCTTTTGCATGCCCAGAAGGTGTTTGTTGGAATCCACACATTAGCCTTTTAATAACACATCTCTGCTTTGTTGGTGAAACAGGATTTTGCCATTGTTGCTGAAAAGTCTGCCCTTAGTGACATCACAAGAAACCATTCCCAAATCTTGAGCTTTGATCCTGTCATCTCGGAGATGCTACTGACCTAGAAAACCGATTACATTGTGTATGTATGTGTCAGTATGAAAACAGACTGCACAAATGACAAATGGGAAGACAGGGAGAGAGAAATATACATATATACACATCTGACTCTGTGACTGTGTCTATATTTCTCCCTATTTTTTTCTTGTTTTCCCTTTTGCTGCTTCTGCTGCTGGAGCAGATGGAAGTAACAAACAATAGTAAAGGTCACCTTTGCTCAAAAGCCAGTCATATCCGACTCTAGGGTTCAGTGCTCATCTCTGTTTATAGCCAAAGAGAGATGTGGCAGACATGCCTCAACACCAGACTGCATGGAAAACTGTTTTCCTTCCCACCAAATTGGCACCTGTTTATCTACTTGCAATTTCTTAACGTTGTGCAATGCAAATGTTTGCCTCAAGTTTCCCGAGGTTATCCGATTTTAACATTATCAGAGGCAAACGTTATCCGAGGTACAACTGTATAGCAGATCAGTAACAAAAAAAAACCACAAATGTTTCTTCAAGACATGTAGTAACAAGACACTCTTTTAATTAGGCATCCCAGCCTTCACGAAGGACCCTCCATGAAGGGCAAATCATATCAGAGGTTGTAAAGATGATTGAATCAGAGCTATAATTTTAAACGTCCATGGTCAATCAGGTGGTTGGTACATCATAGAAGGGGGGCGGGGGGCGGCGGCAGTTATCCAATGAAAACTGGCCTCTTGACTTATTGTAAACATTGATATGTAAACTGGCAATCCTTCTCTGCCAGCTTTAATTCCACAACAATAGGTGTTGACTTCCACATCTGGCTAATGGGCCTGGCTGGAAAAACTGGTTTGAATATTTTGATAAGACTTTCCTGAGGGCAAAGGGTGTTTTTCCTCCACATATCTCTAATATCAGAGCTGTCCTCTAGTTATAATTTTCCATTTAACTGTTCCTTTGAATGAGAAGACATAAAATTCAATAGAAATATCAATCAGTCACAAACAGAAATAATTCCATAGAAGTTACCTATACATTCCTTTCTTAAAGGAAATCAACTTCAATTTTGAACAAGAGCTAAGCTTCAAGTTAAACAATGGCTTTGGCCAGCAAGAGAGAGGCATTTAGTTAATTTCCTGAGGTGACCTTAACAGATTAACATATGTCAAAGGTGACTCCAAGTTCAGCCAGTTGGTCTAATTCCTGAATGTATTCCATTAATTTCCAGGCTCCATTTGAATGTATTGCTGTGCATTTTATTCCCAATTTTGCTGTGTGATTGTGCAATGCTCAAGTTTACATTTGTACAAATGTAGACCATTAAAGACCCAATGGTCAATGAAAGGGGGGCACAAAAGAAATCTTTATTGATGTTAGATTAAAATATGGTTAGCAAATGGGTGTTAGGTGATGCAGGCATCATCTGCCACTGCTTAGGGGCAAAGGTCTGTGCTCTGGGGAACATGGAACGTGTAATGCTTAGTGCAAACGGGTGCCTGATGATTAGTTCAAGGAAAACTGAAAGGGTCAAATAACTTTATTTAAAAATAAAAGAAAACTTAAACTAAAGGGTGAATTTCAAAATATTAGGTAACACAAGGATCTCCCTGAAAACATGAATGCTGGAAAAAAACAATTTTACCTTGTGCATACGCACCAAATTACCAGTTAGCCTGGAAGGAAAGACAGACAAGTACTGATAGACTGATATCATATGGGACACCAATTAATGAGATCTGAACTCAGGAACAAATCTTAAAATGGCAGGTTCTCCAAGAGGAACGGAATGGAGACACTTATACATTCTGGTTAACTGGAAGGCATGATCCTGGAGATGGGATCGTCCTCAGCACAATGATTACCTTGAACAATATGTGTAAATTGATTTTAATATAAAACAATGAGCTTTTACTGATGGAAGTGTCTATCATGATTACAGGTTTCCAGGGGACAATGAGAAACCTGTAGAAAATGTAGACAGTAGAGATTAACCCTAGACCCTGTTGGTAATCTCCAAAGTTCAGTTCAAGTGCCATAGGTTACCAAAAGGAAAAATCAATGTGCAGTTGTACCTTGCTTAAAGACCATAATGCGTTCCATGGGATTGCTCTTGAAGCGAGTTTGCTCTTTAAGTGAAACAGCATTGTAAGTGACCAATTGTGACTTCTGGCCGGGGGGGGGGGGATTGCGAACCCCAATTTATTTGTTAAGCGAGCTTTTGGTTGATTTTATTTGTTAAGTGAAATGACCATTTAGAGAAAATTCTGCTCTTTAAGTGAGTTACTCTCTAAGCGAGGCACTCTTTATGCAAGGTTTTACTGTACCAAATTTGGGGAGAAAGGCTTTTTATTTAGAAAAAAAATTACATTTGCAAAAGAGCTCCTTCCCTAGAGTGGGAAGGGGGGGGAGAGAGAGAGAGAGAAGAGAGAGAGAAAAGACAAAAGACTCCCAAAAGACACAGGTGGCACATACCCTGTTTCCCCGAAAATAGGACCTCCTCATATAGTAAGGCACACACCCCCTATTTTTCCCCACCTCGGAAATATAAGGTCCCCCCCTGAAAATAAGGCGCTCACCTAAACCTTGCCCTGGCAATCCGCTGTATCAGCAATAAATAATGTACTGTATTCTTCGTCATGGAAAAATAAGACATCCCCTGAAAATAAGACCTTGTGCATATTTTGGAGTTTTTAAAAATATAAGACAGTGTCTTATTTTGGGGGAAACACAGTATTTAAAAAGGCAGACCTAGAAACCCACATGGTCTGATCTCAGCTTCACCCATTTTCTCTATCACAGGTTAGTTGAAAATTTCCACTTCAGTAACCACATGGTCCATTGTTACCTTACCCTCAGCCCCTCCCTTTACAAGCCAAATGGCTTCCTTTCAACTACAGGGGTAAGATAGATGTGATACGTTTCACGTAGGCATGGCAAGGAAAGGAGGCGTTGAGGGAAACCTCTCCAATTGGCTACAAGTCCATAGATTGCTACCCAGGCATCTCCTTTCTATTTGAAGAATAACATATTTTCATGACAGGTGTCTGGGGTGCTGAATATGAATTGAAGTTACCTCTTGAGGTCTGTTTGCTTATACCAGTGATGGTGAACCTTGGCACTCCAGCTGTTCTTGAACTTCAATTCCCAGAAGCCCTGATCAGTAGGAGTGCTGACCTGGACTTCTGGTAATTGAAGTCCAAGAACATATGGAGTGCCAAGGTTTGCCATCAAAGGCTTATACAGTATACTGTTGTGCAGTTTGTTGCTGTACCACTATTTAGAGATATAAAAGTATATTTGCAGACAAAATTGCAACTTTTTCTGTAGTTTCTGAGATAAGAAGTTCTTCTCTATGAACTTTCTTCATCTGTTTAAAGCAGTGGTTCCCAATTAGTGGTACGCGAGATTGGATCAAGGGGTACGCGCAGCAATCTCTTAACTAAAATATTAAATCCTTAAAAAACAATAATGCAATAACAATTGCCAAAAAATTATTCAATTTAATTAAACGATCAGTAGGTAAGTCAATCATATGCATCAAGCGCTTTCTCCCACGGTGGCAGTTTTTCCCGTGCCTCCCGCATCTTGCGTCAGCCGATCGCGGCCGCCCCCGTTCCCGCCTATTTGCTCGTCATTGTCAACGTGCACATTTGTCACATTAATGAAACGTGTTCTCTGTCATTAGAATGTCTTTTGATGATAATAAATATAAAATACACCTGATCTTATTTTTTATTTAACGTTCCTGCAATAAGGGGTACGTGATATTTAACGTTCCTGCAATAAGGGGTACGCAAGTTTGAGGTCTTTCTTGAAGTGGTACGTAGAAAAAACTAATTAGGAACCACTGGTTTAAAGCAATAGCACCTCCCCCTCCAGTTGAGTACATACTATATGTGTTCCTTTTTCTCTAAGAGGGCTTACTTAGTTCTTTACATGCCATTAGAATAGGAATTAAGCATCAATAAGGTGGAAAGTTCACATTTTAAATTCTTCTCAAGATGTATTTATCTGGTTAAGTATTTTCAAGACTCAGCTTTGTCTAACTTATAGCTCTTAAGAATTATTTTACATAAGTCGTCCTCCTTTCAATAGACTTTGCACACTTTCTTTTTCATGGGACTCGTCTCCCAAGAAAAGGCAAACTAAAAACATTCCTGCGTTAGCCAATTCCAGAACAATATCTGATTACCTCATATTCTTGGCTGGCTCACCAAAAATGCTAGACCCCCTTTCTTTCTTTGTTCATATCAGACAGTTGCACAATTAGATTATTTTTGGGCAGAAATGGGATACTCCAATGGTGTTAGCCATTTATTAGATTGCATACATATAAATGCTATATTGATTGAACTTCTCCACATTCACAGAAAATTTGTCCTATGTCCATTTTGCTTAATTGTT
This sequence comes from Furcifer pardalis, assembly GCA_030440675.1. Lineage (NCBI taxonomy): Eukaryota > Metazoa > Chordata > Lepidosauria > Squamata > Chamaeleonidae > Furcifer > Furcifer pardalis. The sequence continues at coordinate 127,066,137 of CP126891.1, forward strand.
CTTTGATCTTCCTATTTTGCTTTGAAGTTTATTAAGTGATTTTCAGATGGTCCAGCCAGAGTCTTGTCCTGATGTGAGACACTCTTTGGCAGTCTTCCATTTGGCAAAGTGTGATGTTTTCATTCTCCATAGGTTTATCCCAGACTCCTTTCGTTTAATACTTAGAGCTTGAGAGGTGTGCAGTATGTTGAATATTCTAGTGCCACCACATGCAGTAACCAGAGAGACAGGAAAGACTTGCCTTACCTAAAGGAATTTGTTTTGCATTGTTTGTCTGTAATTACAATCAGAAAGGTTCTTTCCTGCCTCAGAGGTCACCTGACTCTATTTGCATGTCTTGAGGCCTTTGTTTGCTCTGGCTCTCTCTCTCTCTCTTTCTTGTTTTCTGCCTTGGAAGGTAAAGGCTAAAGGTATCCCTTGCTCAAAAGCCAGTTGTAGCCAACTCTAGGGTTCAGTGCTCATCTCTGTTTCATAGCCGAAGAGATAGCACTGTCTGCTTCCACAGATATTTCTGTGGTCATGTGGCAGGCATGAAGAGGAAAGATGTTTTTGAGCTCCTCCATCTTCCAAGCCACATGGCTGGCATGAAAGACTAAACTTCTTTCTAAACCAATTTCTCCAAGACTCCCGAACGCATGTATCTTCTGATCTTATTTTATGAGTAAACAATATTTTTATTTCTCTCATGTATCTAGTTCAAGTGTGTTGATTAGCTGGGCTAAAAGGGGGAGATCTGGGAGACTTGCATTCAAACATAACATTGCCTAAAACTTTGCTGTGCTGCTGCTACAAATAACACCAGTGATGAGATGTAACAGGGTCTCACTAGTTCGCCAGAACTGGTAGTAACCTTTCCCACTGTCCCGGAGAACCGGTAGCAGCTTTTGGGGGGAACCACCTTTGGGGCTTACCTTTTCACTGGTTCCTCCACTGCACATGCGTGCCAAGCACTTGGTATGCATGCACGCCTACAGTGGTTGGTGCGTATGTACAGCCTCCTTGCTGTCATCTCAAGCGCGGAAGAGGAAGAGAAGCTGCTAGGCTGAAGCTCCCTATAGCCTGCTCCCCAGGGTAAGTGACTTACCTTTGGATGTGGTGTTTCTGTGTGTATTTTAATGTGTATTTAATACCTTTACCTATATTGACGTACTACCACAGTTCCTAAAAAGGCCTGGCGGCCTGGCTTGGGGTTTTTAAGAAAAGTCTTGGAGTTACCTCATCAATAAGCTACACCTGTGCTGTTCCAATTGCTGTTCTAATTGGAGAACCCTTAAGGAGGCACAGCTGTTTTACATTTACATTAAGTCATATTATCCTACAGAACTGGTCCGATAACTATATCCATCTTGCAACATGGTGCTGCCCAGGTAACAGGTAAGAGATGGGTTTGTGTTTGGGGTGGGTGCGTGGGTGGGTTGATTTGTTTTTGGGGTGGGTGGGTGGGTGTATTTTAATGTAATTTTTATTTATTTAATTTATTTATTTACGAGTTTGTGTTGTGGGTGGGTGGGTTGAGATTTGTATGTGTGTTCTTATTTTTATTTTATTTATTATTATTATTTTATTTTTTTTCTTTGGCCCCACCCATAATGTCATGATGTCATCACATTAGCTCCGCCCACACTGTGATGATGTCACAGTGGGGTTGTAATTTTTTTGACATCCCATCACTGAATAACACAGTAAACATTTCCTCAGTTTAAGCTGTCGGCTAAGGAATTAGTGTCCATGGATGTGTGTAGTGCTGTGTTACCTTATTTCATCCATTATTTGATAGCACCTCTCTATGTATTTCCAATTGGGCAGTGTCAGCCAAAAAATAGGCATTTTTAATTTACTGGTTCTCTGTAAAAAATATTTTAGACAGAACTAATTGTTGCTGTTTAAGGAGACAGAACAGTGAAGAAGATGGGGATGCCTTGACAGATGATAGAAAGAAAGAGACAATTTGGTTTTTAAAAGGGGAGAAAGAGGACCAGTTTAATAATAATAATAATAATAATAATAATAATAATAATAATAATAATAATAATAATAATAATAATAATAATAATAATAATAATAATAATAATAATAATAATAATAGACCGCATCGTCCCAAGGACATCTGTCCGTCCCACCAGAGCGGACCGGAGAGGCTCTCTGGTTGTGACATTGGCCAGAGAGGCGGACCACTCTGGCACTAGAAGGAGGGCCTTCTCTGTGTCCGCTCCGGCCCTGTGGAACCTCCTCCCAATAGAACTACGCCTGCAAACGGTGCTGCTGTCCTTCAGGAAAGGATTGAAAACCTGGCTGGCTGGTCAGGTCTGGGGAATGGATCGATCAATTTCCCCAGCTGGCTGGCTGGTTTGACACCCAGTGCCTCCTAGCTATAATACCTGGTTTTTAATGCTAAGTTTTTAAGCTTCTTTTAAAACTTTTAATTTCTAAACAGGTTTTAAATTGTTATCATGCTGGATTGTGTTGGGAATCATCCTGGGTCCCTTCGGGGCGTAGAGCGATAAACAAATTTAAATAAATAAACAAATAAATAATAATAATAATAATAATAATAATAATAATAATAATAATAATAATAATAATAATAATAATAATAATAATAATAATAATAATTATTATTATTATTATTATTATTATTATTATTATGTATCATATATTATTCTGGGTTGAAAGGATTTTTGTGGAAGAGACTCCGTTCAGGGAACGCCCAAATGAGGCTCCTTTCATCTCCCAAAGAGGTGGGACAGGGACGGACACTCAATCTGTCATGCAGTACCCGGGTCTCAAACTGCCGACTTGCCAGCTTTCCAGCTAACAAGGCGAGCTTCTTAATCACTGAGCCACTCCAGTTGAAGTCACATTAGAAGACATCAGTAGTTCACCAATACAGCAGAATGGCAGGGCTGCATTTACTGTGCTGGAGCTTACAAAATCCTTAACTCATTCCAGAAAGAGATATTTGAAATAGCCCATGATTAAAAGATGGAATTTAGTAAACTAATATAAGCATCACAGCACAAGCTTCTCTCACTTCTGATATTATGAAAAGTTTGAATCTGAGAGTTCCTTTTCAGTGTGATTTCTCAGACCTGGGAAGGCTGCCTTAATCACTTCTCCACAATAGTAACATGCTTTTCACTTTACAACAAGTACAGACTATCTCTTAACACCTGTTTCTGGCTGAGATCTGTCTTGATTTCTAGTACAGTTGTACCTCGCTTAAAGAGCATAATGCGTTCCACAGGATTGCTCTTTAAGCGAGTTTGCTCTTTAAGTGAGTTTGCTCTTTAAGCAAAGCACCATTGTAAATGACCAAGGGGGGGGGGGTGATTGCAAACCCCGATTTATTTGTTAAGTGAGTTTTTGGTTGGTTTTATTTGTTAAGCAAAGCAAACATTCAGAAAATTCTGCTCTTTAAATGAATTACTCTTTAAGCGAGGTGCTCTTTATGCGAGGTTTGATTGTATGTAATTTGGCTAGGTTGTCACCTCATATATCTGTGTGTGGGGGGGGGAAGGGAGGGAGGAAGAGTGGGTTGTTTTTTAAAAATTAAAAAAAAATTTTTTTGCTCTCTAATGGCTGCTTAGAAGTCAGATGCATCCTTCCATGCCTCCTATACCTGTTCTATAGAACGCAGCCAGTGCAAAATTATTGACAATTATATTAAATTGCTTTTGTTCAAATAGATACTTACTCAGATTCTCATTTTTATACATTTCATAGAGGAAATTGTATGTTTAAAATTTTAAAATGTGGGGATAGAAAAACTGACGAGTCCCCAATTATGAATAATTTTTGTGGCATTCTCTTTGTAGCAGTGAATCAGCTTTGATAACAGTCTATATTTGTTGTGGCTTGTATTCGTTCCATCTGGCATCATTTGGAGCGAGCTCTTCTGTTCCTGCCTTCCAAAGTAAGCCTACAAAACTGCTTTGTTTGATTATTCCATGTTAGGTGGCCATTGCTTCCCTCCATTACTTTCTTGCTTCTAAAACCACTGACGTTGCAACTTTCCCCTCAACATAATAAATTGCACAAAAATCAGCCGCAGAATTAGCCCCTTGAAAAGGCCTGGAGGCTAGAAGTTAAGCAGGCAGCAGTTCAAAGCAACACCATGGTAGATATGGCAAATGTATTTCACAGATATTACTGCTCCCTAACGTCCCCCCCCCTTTCCCAACCCATTGCTATACTCCCATTATGGTTTGAACTAAACGAACAATGGCATCTGACTCTTGCAATAATATGCTTCTAATGTACAAAGTGAATTGGAGAGCATCGTTCTCCCACAGCTAATGATATAGAAATAACTATTTGGAAATACTGTAAATTCTTGGCAAAATTATTCCCAAGCTCTCATACTTTCAAGCAACCTGGATCAATTTAACAGCAAGTAAGAACTACATGAGATGTGATATGATTCACACAATCAACAGTGGAATTAATAGAAGTGTGGATGGGCAGATAGAGTGTAATAGAACTAGGACTCACCAGGTCAAATGGCAGGAATTTTTGATCAGCAGAGGTAGCACCATCTTGTCACTTAGCAACCTCTTTCTCATTCCTTGAATTTATCTGTAATCTTCACAGGATCTGAAGGAAAGTGGATTCTTCCTGGCAACATATATTGTTGTGAGCTATCTCAATTCTCAGGTAAAGTATTTTGGGGGAGTTCATTTTTGAATGGGGAGTTGCGTCCCATTGGCTTTACAGGTGACCTACACTTGGTGGAGATGAAAGGGTACCTTTGAGGCAGCGCCTGCTGTTCGAGAAGGGTCTTTGCCGCCCCGCCCCACCCTGTGTAGTAGGGTCAGAAGACAACAGCGTGGAAGGCTGGGATTGGCTCACTTGTATTGGGGGTGTGTGTGTCCTGTTGGGGTGATATTGTCCTGAGTTCGAGAGTAATCTTTGTGGGTTGGGAATTGGTCGCCCGCCCGCCCACCCTAAAAATCGAGGTGGCAATAGTGGTCGCAATATTTTGGGCTGGGTAGGAATTTTGGATCACGGCTGATTGGCTTTGCCGGTGGCTGTTTTCGCCTACCTCATCTCGATGAGTAAGGGTATAGGGGCGACAGAATTGTACGGGTTGGGCGGAAAGCACGGGGGAGTAGTGGGGGTGTGGTGAGTTGTAGGGGAGGGGGAGGAGTTTGGGTTAGGGCGTGGTTATGTTAATTTGGCCTGGCCCAAATCTCCCCCCGGAGATTTGCCCCCGTGCTTTGCTGGCCCCTGCGTTTTAGGGTTGTATATATTTTCTAAGGTAAAGGTTTCCCTTGCTCGAAAGCCAGTCGTATCCGACTCTAGGGGTCAGTGCTCATCTCTGTTTCTAAGCCAAAGAGCCAGCGCTGTCTGCTTCTGCAGACATTTCCATGGTCATGTGGCAGGCATGACTAGACACCGGAGCGCATGGAACGCTGTTACCTTCCCACCGAAGTGGTCCCTATTTATCTACTTGCAATTTCTTGCTTTCGAACTGCTACTTGTCACTTAATAAAGTGGCCAATTTCTATTCCACGAGGTTGTCTTGTCATCTTTGAGTGGGGGGGGGGCATGGGGTGGCAAAGTACTAGTTTAAGTGATATGGATCAACACAGTAGCCTCAGCTTTTTGTTTCACTTTGGTTGTGTAGTTGTGGTAGCTATTGTGATTAATGACCATATTTCAAAATGTACCACTATATCACTGGATCCAGAGTTAGGTTAGAACAGGGGTTTCCAGCCTAAGGCCCACAGGCTGGATCCAGCCCATGGCATCATTTCTTGTGCCCCACCCACCCACCCCTCCAAGGACATTCGAAAAACAAAATAGCCACCCCTTTGAATCTGTTGGGACAAAATGTCCACCCTCATCATGCAGGCAGGGCAAAATGGCCATCCAGCTCTTGAAGCTGACAGAGAGAGAGAGAGTGACGCAGCCGCCAGCTTGAAAAGGTTGGGAACCCCTGGATTAGAGATTTACTTTTTCCAACCCTGTTGTTGATTGAGTCCTAGTCATTATTTCCTTCTGCTTGCTATTTACAGGGGTGACAGTTTAGCCCAATCCCATTACTGGTAATTTTGTGAACAAACTTTTCCCATTCAGTCCAACTCCGGTCGCAACTAACATCAAATAAATTAGGAGTTTGCATTGTAGAGGGAAAATTATGATTTTGCTTGTTGAGAAATCCCATAAATGTACAATAATACCTCGGATAACACTAAGACTTGGTTCCACAAGTCTTGGTGTTATCCGATTTTTAGTGTTATCCGATCCATGTTAAAATCCTATGGGATGGATCGGATAACGTTAAAGCTCCATAGAGATACATTGTAACTGCACAGGCTTTAGCGGTTGTTATCCGAACCATCCCATAGGACCTTAATGTTATTCGATCCAATTCTCCTCCCCAGATTACTTAATGTTATGCGATTTTAGCGTTATCCGAGGTAAACGTTATCTGAGGTATTACTGTATGTACATTTCTTTGGATCATTATAGTATTATAGACCATATGCCTTAATATTGACTTGCAGCATCTCTCTAGAGCAGTGTTTCCCAACATGGGGCACATGCCCCAGAGGGGGACTTTCAATTGCCAGAAGCCTAAGTCAGTACGTTGGCTGGTCAGTGCTTTGGGGAATTGACTTAGGCTGTTGGGAATTGAAATCCCAAAACCAAAAGGTGGGAAACACTGTGCTAGAGTCAAAAACAGGGGTCTTTTACATCACTTGTTACTCTTTTTACCCAGAGATAGAAACCCTATTTGGTTTAGAAGTGGTTACAAGGTACAGTTGTACCTCGCTTAAAGAGCATAATGTGTTCCACAGTGTTGCTCTTTAAGCGAGTTTGCTCTTTAAGCAAAACACCATTGTAATGACCAAATGTGACTTCTGGTGGGGCAGGGGGATTGCAAACCCAATTTATTTGTTAAATGAGTTTTTGGTTGGTTTTATTTGTTAAGTGAACATTCAGAGAAAATTCTGCTCTTTAAGCGAGTTACTCTTTAAGTGAGGCACTCTTTATGTGAGGTTTGACTGTACAGTTGTACCTCGCTTAAAGAGCATAATGCGTTCCACAGGATTGCTCTTTAAGCGAGTTTGCTCTTTAAGCGAAACACCATTGAAAGTGACCAATTGTGGGGGCAGGATTGTGAACCCCGATTTATTTGTTAAGCGAGTTTTTGATTGGTTTTATTTGTTAAGCGAAGTGAACATTCAGAGAGAATTCTGCTCTTTAAGTGAGTTACTCTTTAAGCGAGGCGCTCTTTATGCAAGGTTTGACTGTACAAACTAGACCAGCCAATTCCCTCTTTGCATTGCCCACACTGAAGAGAATGGTCTCCTGCTCAGGTGTGGGTTCTATATGTGTGCCATAACCCTGGGGAAATCTGGATTTTACTTTCAAATGTAGAATATTTTTCTTCAGCAAAATTGCTGCTTGTGTGAACAAAGCAACAAAGCAGAAAGCAGGGCTGATGATTCTGGATTATACAATGACTGATTTAGGTTAAAGTCTACCACTTCCCCCAAATTATCATTGAGTTTAATGCTCTGAATGAAAATGAATTGGGAAAAAATGGGTGTATTCAGCCACAATGACACTCTCATTGGCTGACAGTTTGAAGGATTGGGATATGTAGTCAGCTCAGATCAGTGAGAACCTAATGCTTGAATAGCTTCAATTAGATTAGTTTGCTGCACAGTCTAAGGCAGTGGTTTTCAAGTTTTGATCCTCCAGATGTTTTGGACTTCAGCTTCCAATAATTCCAGTGAGCATGTCCAGTGATACAGGAATTGTAGTCTCCAAAAGTAACTTTTGTGTGGCCTCACACCAGCCATCCTCTACACCTGCATCCCTGATCTCACAAATGTACTGTATTAGTGCTTATCTTGTTGAAGGTCTACTCTCATGTGAAGGTGTTAGATACTTCATCAGATCTTCTGGAACATACATCTCAGTGTTGCGTCCTCGGAGTGGGGAACAATTTTCCAAGTATCCTTCTCATTCCTGTCATCAAGATACTTCTGGTGGGATGTTTGTGGCATTGGAACGATACCCTCCAGTTCCATCTCAGCCACCATGCACGTGGAAGATGCTATTATTTATACAGCAATAGCAACATCAAAACTGGTCAAAAACTGGGCTTCTGTTAATGCCTTCTCTCTGGCACCCCCACCCCCTTTGATGCTACTACTGCAGTGATGGCTTCAGATGGGAGGTTTATTTGGGGGGAGGGTGTCTTAGAAGAAGTTGCTTTTCTCTTCCTGCAAGCTACCACTAAAAAACTCCATTTAAAAACCAAACAAAACAAAACCAAAACTAAAAGAATGTTAGGCTTGAATTGAACAATAAGATCACCAGGCTGAAATCTACATTCACCTTGTGGAAGCAGCTACCATAAGGGAAACAATTCGTGCTCACCCAACATGCTGGCATAAGAACACCATGATGCCCTCTCCTGTGCCATGTAAAAAATGGAGTGGGATACCCATCTTTCTCCAGTGCTTTTTAGGAAACGATGATCCCCACTGTACTCGAATGAACTTGGGCTAACTTAAGGAGCAGGAGGACACATGATTTTCTCCTTTAAAAAAGAGGACATACCATTCAGATGCACCTCTAGCAATACCAGCAATTATGTTCAGTAAAGAAGATTCAGGAAAGGGGAAACAACACCTTCATACACTTGGCTTTGTGAAACAGGTAGGGTTGAAGCAGTAGAAAAGCCAGTTCAGAGCCCTCACTTAATGTAAAGGCCTTGCGGGCTCAACGGTATGTTTCACAACTTCCCTGTTCTGTTCTCTGTGTGCAGACTGGTGCAAAGCCTTTGACCCTTGCACAAGTTTTATGGTCTAAGCTACAGTCCACAAAGATGTCTCTGAGATGTGTTTAAAGCAAACAACTGTGATAACATCTCTGAAGCTGGGCGGTTTATGATGTCCTGTTTGCAGATCACAAGTGTGAATGCCATAAACAGAGACATCTGAAATCTGTGGGAACCAGGAAGAAAGGCACTTAAGCAAAATAAAAAGATTAGTATTGCCTGTGGCCACTTGTTTTTGTGGCAAGTCTTGGCAAATGTCTCTCTGGCGTTTCCATCACTTCCCTGTTTTCTCTTTGTCACTGTTTGTTCCCCTCTTAGCGTCCAAGCATGGAAACATTCATGGAGGTGGAGAAAAAAATGGCAGAGCTGCTCTTCATTCAGGACACGTTCATGCCATCTGCTCTATATCTATTTAAATAAGGAAAGAGGTGGCATCTTTTTCTTTTCTTCAGCTCCCCCCCCCCCCTGCAATGTTTCCACTTGGTTTTCCAGTGAAATAACTAACCCTGAGAAATAAGGCTAAGAAAGAAACATGTTATGTGGGTGTTATTTGGTGTAGAAATTTAAGAAAGCCATTGCTCATTATCATGAATATATGACTGGTTAATACTGTGACTGATAGTGGTCTCAGGTTCTAGCCCTGTTACTACCTCTAGGTAGAAGCATGAAAGTTTCATTCTGCAGCCCTCGGGAGCCCCACTGCTTTTCTGGTGTCCAACCTGATGAAGACCTGGATGGGTCAAATGTTTCTGTGTATGACATTTTAGTGAACTAATAAATGTATCAATCAATCAATCAGTTTATTGTTACGGTCAAAGACCAGCATAAAAAACAAAGCATTCCCTGCCAGCAATTAGAGAGTCCTCAAGGGGCCGGAACAAAGGGGGGCTTGCGATTTTGGTGGCAAGCTCACTCCGGGCCACTTCCGATACCATCTCTTCTTTGGATCAACTAGCTTTGACAGTCCGGATTTCCCTTGGAAAAATTACTCTTATTGTGGTCTGTGTTTATTTTCCACCTCTGACAAGATTGAGCCAAGTTAAAGAGCGCTGGACCAAGTTTGAGGTTTATATTGCTGATCTCCTACTGGCTTTTCCTACTGCGTACCTGCTGATTGGGGGGGGACTTTAATGCCAGAATGGGCCCAGACGACACAACGCTATATGCACGTCACCGCACTTGTCCTCCTTCCCCTGAACTATCCATGCCTAGCTATCATCGGATGTTCAAAGACCAGAAGTCGAACCATGCAGGTTTCTGCCTGGCTCAGATGACACATGCATTAAATCTCCAGGTCCTTAATGGGGTAACCCCAGGGGACTCCCCAGCAGAGTTTACATACTGGGCCAGAGCCGGACAGAGTACCATTGATTATATGATAGTGTCTAATAATCTGCTTAAGTGGATAGATTGGCTTGAGGTTACTCCATGCGTGGACAGCGATCATTTTCCACTCCGTCTACTTCTGAGGTCATTTGGCTACCTTCTGCATTTAAGAGAGAGGCATAACTTGGAACTAACTCAGAGGGCACAGGGCTGTGGTGTGAAATGGTCTCAAGCCCTGGATGGCAGGATGAAGACACTCCTGGACTCTGAACAGTACCAGCAAAGGGCCACTGCTATTATTTTGGAGGCGGACCCAAAAGGGCTTTTAGCTCATTACGATGAACTTGTTGCAGACCTGAATAAACATCTCACCTTCAAATCTGATAGAAGGTCACAGCGAAATAACCCTCGGTCTAAGCCCTGGTTTGACAACGAATGCATTTTAGCCAAACAAAGACTGATCACCCAATTTAAAGCTTACAAGGAAAGTCCCAATCCTCTCTTGCCACAAGCTCTTTTGGAAGCAAAAAAGAGTTATAAGAAGCTGATAGCCAAGAAAAAAAATGAGGACACCAAGTTAACATGGAAGCGTCTCATACAAGCAGTCAAAGGAGGCCACTCTACAATATTTTGGCATATCACGGCAGGCCTCTCGGCAGTAAGATCACCATATATTGAATGCAGCATTCCACCTGAGACATGGGAAAATCATTTTCGGTCTTTATACAGTGAGACTGAACCCCTTGCTCCCATAGAGGTTAAGTGGGAGGAATTGCCCCCCTGGCCACCAGTATCAGAGAAAGAAATCAAGGATCTGATTGCCCAACTCAAGCCTGGTAAGGCAGCAGGTATTGACTGTATCCCCCCAGAATTAATTAAAAACAACGCTAGTTGGTGGGCACCCATTCTAGCTTCTCTATTTACTTTTATAGATAGGATGGGTTGTGTACCCCAGAACTGGGGGATGGCAGTTATTGTCCCTATTTTTAAGAAAGGACAAAGAAATGATCCATCTAACTACAGACCTATAAGTCTTCTTAGTGTGGTCAGCAAACTCTACACTAGACATCTTTACTGGAAGCTAAAAGACTGGGTCGACCAGGAAGCTATTTTGGCCGAGGAACAGGCTGGGTTCAGGACAGGAAGATCAGTCATGGACAATTGCCTGATCCTACAACACCTTCGTGAGAAGTATCCGAGTTCACTGTATGCCGCCTTTATAGACTTAAGATTTGCTTTTGATTCCATTTCACGGACCAAACTGTGGGAGAAACTAAAAGCCACCTCAATTGATCACCGCCTTTTGGCCTTGATCTCTGTGGTGCATGAGAACTCAGCTTTGAAGGTGCGCTGCTCCCCATGGGGTCACTTGTCCTCTGCAGTTGCCACCCAGAAAGGTGTGAGACAAGGATGTATATTGGCCCCACTTCTGTTTAATTTCTATAATAAATGTATCATCCACCCTTTGGATTGTATACAAGGACCGACTTCTTATTCAAGTGCCATATCTGATTCCAAATACTGTATTGGCAATCAGCATGGCGATCAGCCGTGAAGCTTGTACTGGGAGCAATATAATGCAGTGTCCTTCTACTGTCCTCCCATATTGCAGTGTGACAGATCCAGTTCTGTGGGCCACTTTCTGGTCCTAAGCCCCTTTGGCACACAAAATCCTCATTGAAGCTGCTGCCCTCCATCAAGATAGATACAAATGGGATTTAATCCACTTGGGGACAATCACCCTTCTCTGTGGACTTCACCAACCAAGGCTGTTAGTCCTCAGGGTTGTCAGGTTAACTGCCACATGATGATCGGCATTGAGTTGCTGGCCATATGGTCTACTCTACTACCATAGCAGGATAACCTGGCCAGACTGGGATACAAGGACCATATGGCTTTCTTTTCTTGTTTAGCTGGATTGTGGAAGATAGACCCGAATAGTCAAACAGGGCAGCATCTCCAAGGAAACATGGACATTGACTGCACATGTTGGAGAGTCTCTCCTTGCAACCACTAGGTAGCATTGTTAATTTGGCTACAATTGGGTCACCACATGTGTAAACTAAATTTTACCCAACTTCTCTGATAAGAGAGTTTGCCACATTTTTGTGTACCCCCATCCCCTGCCAAAAAAGGAACCCTATAGAAGAAGGCAGGAATGTTGAGTGACTGAAAATGTCCTGCACAATCATCTGGATTTCTTTTGTAAGTGTCTATATTTAAACAATAGAAGGGATATGCACAAATTGTGTTGTCACAAGAAGAGAATCATTAAGGATGAGTTGCATGTGACCTTGCAGAGGAAAATACAAATATGTATTGTTTTTCTACCATGGAGAGATATTATTACAATTGATATATTTTTAATTTTGGTTTTGTTTGGCCTAATTGATTGTGGAACTTCAAGAAACTTCTGAGTTCCTGAAAGGAGTCCATAGGAAAATTTTCAATGAAGGAGGTGGTAGATTTGTATTATTTTTCTGCATTTTGCATCAATATTTACTACACCAACAGATTTTCACTGATCAATGTTTGGTGAGAGAAGGAAATGTAATTTGCTTGATAGATGAAAGAAAGTATTTGAAAGTCAATTTTAGAGTTTTCTTTCTCTGCTTTATAATCCACCATATCTGATGGCAGAACATTTATGTACAACAAGGATGAATAATTGGTCACTATCCAGGTGTTTGTGCATTCACATCCAGCTCTCATCATCCCCAACGACTGCAATACTACCCAGAACAGATGGCAACTAGATTCCAAAAACACTTGGAATCACTGGAAATTGCACACGTATGTGAGAGTAATTCCACTGGATCTAGTGAGGCTTGTATCTGAGTAAACATGCATAGAATCAAGATCTTGCTTTTTAAAAAACGTGTTTTAATTTTCTCATATATGATATTTTGAGATGAGTATATTTTGAGAAGAGGTTACAGATGCCTCTGGTAATGAAAAACTTGACTTATGGAAAGGAATTCTGGGGAAATCACATCCTGATTTACAGAAAAAACGTGTGTTCTGGAATGGGTTTCCCCAGAATAAATGATGGCCACATGCCACATGCCCCCCCTCCCCATCCAGAAATCCATGCTGGGTGCCCAGGTGATGATGTAGGAAGTCCAAGAACGGGACACTTTCCCGGCTGAAGAAACGTGATAGGACCAGAGATAAAGACTGAAATGAAGCTAATATGCTCCCCACAGTCTCCTGCTGCTGGGAGAAGCAACAGAGACTGTGAAAACAGCAGCAAAACTGCCATGATTGTCACCTTGGCCATGGCCGCCGCCACTGCATTGGTTTCCCCAGCGGCTGGACAAATCGCCCGTTAATCACTGACCCTCAGGAAGAAGCACCAGCAGTGGAAAAGCAAGCTTAGCTTCGTCGTTTATTTTCTTTTACTGTGTGCTTTGCATTTTTTGACTTTTTTTTTGATTGATTGATCTCACCTGTTGTGGGTCGCCGTGGGGGGGGGGGGAAGGTGTGTGTGTTCTTAGAGGATTCCCCTTCCTCTCCCACACTTCAAGAACCCCCTTTTCTCCACCCCAGTCATCACTTTGATCAAGGTGCGGGAGAGAAAGGGAAATCTTCTAAAAATAACCCCTCTTCTCCACCTCAGCCACTCACCAGCTCATGAGATCGATCAAGGTGTGGGAGAGAATTCTTTTTGGGATGTTTTTGGATTATTTTTGGATTTTTTGGGAGTGGCGGGACCGTTTTTTATTTTTCCAATGCATTCCTATGGAAAATCATGCTTTGGGTTACAGAAAAACCACTTTATGGAAAACTTTCTGGAATTTACTAATTTTCATTAAAGTCAATTGCTAGTTATACCACTCAGTAATTTCTACACTAATTAGATACATGGAGTATACTGAATATAATTCATGTACATAAACTTAGTGGCCAGAATCATACTGGCAGCCCCAACTAGAGTAGACTCATTGAATCAATGAGGTTTGCATATGTCATGATTGACAACTTCACAATGGAGTCAGCATGTCTACTGGAGTTGAGAGTAGCAATAGGATGCAGGCCAATATCTCTAGACAAAATAAAGTAAATAAATTATTTGATGCTGGGAAAATTATCCTAATATCCTTGATGTGTTTCAAAGCAGTCCAGAAGACCTGACAGTGTCCTGCATAGCAAGGGTGTCTTATTAATTATCACAGAAGAAATTAATCCTACAGAGTGAATGCAAAAACTCCTTTCCATTTTAGCCTTCCAATAGTCCTAGTAGATAAAAAAACCACTTGCATGAAGTTGGAGATACAGTAAACCTCGCATAAAGAGCACCTCGCTTAGAGACTAACTCACTTAAAGAGCAGCATTTTCTCTGAATGGTTGCCTCGCTTAACAACTAAAACCAACCAAAAACTCGCTTAACAAATAAATCAGGGGTCACAATCCCCCCCACCAGAAGTCACAATTGGTCACTTACAATGGTGCTTTGCTTAAAGAGCAAACTCGCTTAAAGAGCAATCCTGTGGAACACATTATGCTGTTTATTTTTTTTAACTTTATTTTTATATAGGTATTTAAAAAAGTAAACATACAAAGCATACAGAAATAAAGAGCATACAAAAATGACAAAATTGAAGAAAAAGAAAAAGAGAAAAAAAATCATGAAAAAAGGAAACACTTTCTCCACTTTTAAATCAATATAAGTACATCACGCAAACCAAATACAAACCTCCATAGTGTGTAAAAACTATCTCTATTAAACCCATAAGAGAAGTTACATACAGTAATTCTTTCTTAATAACTCATGTTAACCAATTCTCTAATACATTTGGTTTCCTTCACTACTCCAATCACTCTTCAATGACACCCCTGTGATATTTACAATGTCCAAGGGCTTGTAAAAAAAAACCTCATAATTTCCAAAAAACATTTTGTTCCGGTACAGGAATAACCCCTTTTTTCTTAACCGTCACATATTCCACAAAGGGTTTCCAGACTCTCCAAAAATTGTTAACTTTAGCTCTGCCTTTTTTTACATTTATTTCACAGGTGAGTTTATCATTAAGTGCCAGCTCCCACATTTCTTTATACCAATCTTGAATTTTTATCGAAACCTCATTTTTCCAATTTTTCGCTATACAAAGTCTAGCCACTGACAACATCACAGACATCAATTCTTTATTATCATTGCTTATGTTGAACTTGTCAACCTCTGTTAGTAACACTGTATCTGGACCCCATGTGAGCTGCTTATCTAATATATTATTTACTTCATTTTTCACATATCCCCAAAAATTTTCCAAGCATTTGCAATTCCACCACATGTGTACATATGTTCCCATCTCATGTTTACATCGCCAACACTTGTCACTAACCCTGCTGTCTATACGATGCAGCCCGACTGGGGTCCTATACCACCACCAAATTAGCTTATAGTTGTGTTCCTTCATTCTCACAGACATAGTTCTCATAACCCTTCTTTTCCATTTTCTCTTCCAATTTTCTACCGAAATTGTCTCATTTAATTCATATTCCCATTTATTTCTCAAGACATCCTGTATTTTTCCACTTTCATTCAAAATTTTATAAATCTTGCTTACTATCCCTTTGATACCTATGTCACCCCTCCTTAACTTGGTCAGCATTATTTCAAATGAAGTTAATTCTCTTTTTAAACTATTATCTACCAAGTATTTCTTATTCCAATTATTTATTTGGAGAGCCTTAAACCAATCTAACTGCATACACAAAAATAACTTCTTCTTTCGTTATCCTTGCAAATGTTGATCCAATCCTTCAGCAAGAGAACCTCCTTTTCTATCAATATATTCCTAATCCTATCATCAATTTGTATTGGAACACATCATGCTGTTTAAGCGAGGTACCACTGTACATGTAAAATTGTTTGAATTTATATAACTGATGAACATTTCCCCAAGTGTGTTAGGCAATTTCATCTACAGTAAATTTTAGGGCAGGCTACAGCCAGAATAGGTTGATTAAGTTGAAAGAAGAGTGAAAAAGCTGGCTTGAGACTCAAAATAAAGAAAACAAAGATCATGGCAACAGCCCCTATCAGTCCCTGGAAAATAGATGGGGAAGAAGTAGAAGCAGTGGCAGATTTTACTTTCTTGGGATCAAAGCTCACTGCAGATGGGGATTGCAGCCATGAAATAAAAAGGCGACTGATTCTTGGGAGGCAAGCGATGAGAAATCTGGGGAGCATAGTGAAAAGCAGAGACATCAAATTGCAAACAAAAATTCATATAGTCAAAGCAATGGTAGTCCCGGTGGCAATGTATGGTTGTGAGAGCTGGACCATTAGGAAAGCTAAGCGCAGAAGAATAGATGCCTTTGAGATGTGGTGTTGGAGGAGAGTATTGAGAGTCCCCTGGACAGCGAGGAGAACAAATAGGTCAATCTTAGAAGAAATCAACCCTGACTGCTCTTTAGAAGGTCAAATAGTAAAGATGAAGCTAAAGTACTTTGGACATCAAATGAGAAGAGAGGATTCACTTGAGAAGGCCTTGATGCTGGGAAAGGTGGAGGGGAAAAGAAAAATGGGGCGGCCAAAAATGAGATGGCTAGATGGAATTGTGGATGCAGTGGGAACAGAGCTGGGTGGGCTGAGGAGGATGGTGGAGGACAGGGGTGCCTGGCGGGCGGTGGTCCATGGGGTCACGGAGGGTCGGAATCGACTGTGCGTCTGAACAACAACAACAACATACAGCCAGAGGTAAGAATTTTCAATGATTAATATCGATTTTCAGTGTATGCTTAGTTCTTCCATGGGAAGTGATGAAGCTTTGAGGTGTTTAACTGGGGCTGGGTTGTAGCCCTGCATTTCATGTTGTTCACTGCAAAACAGTGTGATTTAATGTAAGCTCATCAGTGCTCAGTGGAGTTTCCCCTCCCCCCCCTAAATATTTTTTTCTGCTTGGAATCCGACTTCTTCCATGATTGTTTTTTTCCTTACTTCAATTTTCTCTCTATACTGGCACCTGGACGTCTTTGAACCCTACCTTTTATGTTGCTATTCAGTGTCCGAGTCACCTTTGAAACACATTTCTAAAGCTCCTTTCAAGCATTGTTAGCTGGTAAATCATAAACTGTGAAGGTTAATACTAGCTTGTGGGCATTCAAAAGATGTCTTATGTGCGTCGAGGTGGCATCTCTTCTGTGTAAAAATCATATGATGCATCTCCTTGTCCTCCCTGATCTGTCTGACTATTGGACTCCCCTTCACAATCCTGAACAAAATTATGAGGCTCCAACTGCTTGGTGCCTGTTAATTAAAGTCCTTGCTGTGTTTCATTTGCAATCATGTATATAATTTATCTTCCCACAGATTTATTTTTATTTAGGTGATAGGCTAAGTAGCCCTCCAGATATATGAGCTGTTAGATTGTCTTGTCAAAAGGCTGCCAAATATTGACTTTCTAAAGGGTTGGGTGTATGGGAAACGGGAATATATCAAATGGCTGTTTATAAATCTGGATGTCCTAAAAACATTATTTGCTTGTTCATAGATGGAATTTGGAAGAAAACCTGATAAGCTCCCCTTGCCAGTTCCTAGGCTGAGCATTGTATATTTTAAGATATGGGGCTTTTTTTTTAATTGCAAATTTTTATGTTGTGTTTCATTGAGAACTGTTCAAAACATTAATTTGTTATGACTGAAATTATTTAAAATAATTTTGAATAGATTTGTGTTTATGTTTCCTTTTTCTGTTTTTCTATGCAGGAACCTTGGCCAAGATTTGTATGTCTTCCCAGGATGGCTCACAAAAGTTTTAATTAGTTTGTGAATTAATGAAGGAAGTTCAACTTTAAGCTGCCAAGTATTATGTAATGTACTGGGAGATTTCAAGGAGCAGGGAAGAGAGAATTGGATTCAAAAAGCATTGTCTTTTTCAAGGAATCATCTTAAGGCTGGTTCCATTGAGTGGCAAAGATAGGCATTCATCAGAGTATCAAATAGGTGGTTATTTGGTACTTGCTTTCAAAAGGTGGCCTACAAAAGCAAGCGAGTGAGTGAGTACATTGTGGATTGCTGTATTCTTTTTGGAATAATGAGAGTCCACTCCAGGGTTCATGAAGGCATGGTCGTCAATACTCCAGCAGCATCTCTGGTCTGTATGATGTCTGTTGTGTGTCTCTCCAACAGCTCTTTTTATTTGTCTTAGTTAACATCATACACCTGAGTCTTAATTAACATCAGTCCCCTGGAAGGTTACACATTCTATTTAAAGTAAGATACATAGAAATAAGTCACCCAGGATCTACAGGATACATGCAAGAGTAAAAGGCAACAGAAGCTCAACAGAATGTGCTACAGTTGAGTTAGCTAAAACACAGAGAGAAAGGAAGGGAAGATGAGGGGCCAGTCATGTCCTGCCAATCCAGGAGTGTCCTCACTGGGGCAAAGGGCATACACTATATTCCTACAGTGGATGAACATTGAATTTTCTGCTCTGCTTCTTTCAGATGAAGTGTATTGTTGGTGTTATGAAACTCTAGCTTTTTGCAGTTGTCATTAAAAAAAGGAATGGTAACAAACTTCCTGCCCTTCTTGCATTTTAAGAAAGGAAAGGACTGAATTCAAAATTTAATAATCAATCTATACCAATAAAAAATGAATACTAGTCACATTTGACTTCTGCAATTACAAGAGGTGCTCAAAGTGGTAACCATCAGTGTCCAGACACTTCTGATTATGGCAAGCTACTGTTTGAGCAACACTGACCAAAGTGTCCTCTTGTATTGCTGTACATTCCATACTTCCCAAAGTACAAACAGTGTAGCCAGTTCTCTGTGGCACACCACATCCTTTAAGATCTCCCATAGGTAAGCATTAAGGGGTGTTAAGTCAGGAGAACATGGGTGTGTGTGTGTCTCAGACCCACCTCTTTAAAATGGTCTTGTGCTCCTCAAATGACATCCACCATTTTCTCTGACTGTCCTACCATCGCATGGTGATGCTAGCATTAATTCTTTTGAGTAAACTTCATACTATACATTAATGTACATGTTGAAATAGAAACAAAGCTATTTACGAAAAAAGAAAATTAGTGGAAAAGCCATTTTCTTGGGTAGCAAGGTCACTACAGTTTTCACAGTCTGTATGAAGACATGTACAAATTTAGAAAACATCTTATCTAAAACTAACTGAAAGGAAATTTTGATCCTAAAAGGCAAAACAATATTCTCAGGGTCTGGACCCAATAAACAACCTTGAGATTATTAAAAGTGCAAAACAAGAACAATTTTAAACATTGTCATATTAATTCTTATTAAGGTCTTCACAATCAGAGGGGGAATGAATTACCTATTTGGGAAGTTAATGTTAGTCTACTATCAGTTTTATACTCATGAACAAGTTTCACCTCCTTCTTTGTAACAAAGTTGTTGTGGCACAGCTTTTAATGTGTCACTATGCATGACTTTGCATCATCAAGATAATATTTCTTCCGGTGTTTATAAATGACAGGAAAGAATTGAAGTGTTTACATTCCCAAGGAACAAAGCCTTTCTGAAGAAAGGCTTCCTTCACTGCCAGGCGACTGAGTGTCTGTCGTCTGTCACTCACAGCTCATTAAGAAGAACACACTTAGTATTAAAGTGGCAACATGTCATTCTTGGTGACTTCAGCAGATGGATCAGCAGATGGATTGGAGTGGGGCATTTTGGATTAAGTTAGAGAAAGTGGAAGATTTTTGCTCCCATTAGAATAGGAACCTACTGGAACAGTATGTTTCAGTACAGTTATGGATCTATAGATGTATTCAGCTGTTCTTAAAAGGTTAATTTGAAAGCATGAACAGAGAAGAGTCTAGCCCTGTCCCTTGTCTGGTCCTGTTCTGGTCTCCTAAAAGGGAGGGAAGTCTGAAGAAGAGCATTTCTGCCAATGTGAAGCCTCTTCACACAGTGGTGAATCCACAAAAAATAATGGTTCCCAAGTGGACTCATCTTTCAACCTTCTACCCCTCCCAGAACTGGGCAACATGGCTTTCTTCTTGGCACTTAGCCAGGCAGAGAAGTCTTGCAAAAATATTTTATGATTAATAAAACTATACTATTGTTATAGGAACTATATACAGGATCTATTAGGGCATAGCTTCATCTCTATCCCTTCCCAGTCTCTTGCCTGATAGTGCCCCTATTTCCCTTAATAGCAGGAGTCAGTTGCAGCTAGCCCTGCATAGGTTTGGCAAAGTGAGGACAATGTGGGCAATGCCAGGGAGGTTCTGCCAATGGTGCTTCTTTGATGCTCCATCTCATCCTCTGGATCACTTTTGGTGATGAAAATGTTCTTGGTGGACCTTCTCACCCCAATAAGGGGCCTTGCAGGTTTTCCTTGCAGGCAAATATTTTTGTGTCTCAGTGGCAGGGACATGGTCTCCAGGGCCTCCTTTAGAGACACCCAAAACTTACCTTCCAGGACTCCATCCTCTCATGCCAATCCAACATCCTCTGGGAGTATTTCCACTTGATGGATGCTTCCAGGTTTGATAGTGACAACCCACTGACCAGTCCCCACCAGCTTACATCCCTGATTGTTAGATGAGGTTGCATGTGTAGTATACTGACTTCTCTTCATACAGTCCCATTTCGTGTGGAGACAGTAACAGACAAGCGTTGGATTAGTATTCTGTCCATGCTCATGCTTTCAGATCCACCCATTTTAAAAATGTCTGATGGAACTTACATCAAAGGCTTGTCTAGTTCAAAATTCTGTAAACACGGTAGTCACCCCAATGTGCAGGGTACACAGAAAGTGCCTCCTTGAAGACTGTTGTATTTTTGGACCATAATCGGATGTACCCTGGGCAACAGCACCCTTATGCTGGCTAATCTTTCTCACACTAGGTCAGGCAAATGGAACTACAAAATAAATTTGCCAAATGGTGACTTCATTTTGGCAGTATCATGTCTGGCCTAGACACGGAAGAAGAAAAAGAACCCAATGTGCACCAGAAGCCTCACTCCCTAGGCATAAGTACCATAGCATTCTGCCACACATGCTTTTCAGCAACTGGTTTACAGAGGCACACTGTCTCTGATACTACTGGAAATGATCTATAGCCCCTGTGAGTAACAATGTCCAATAACCTTACCCTACATGAATTTGTCTAAACCCCTATTCAACCTTCTCGGCTGAGGGCCATCTCAATATCCTGGAGCAGTGAATTCTTTCATATATGGTGTGTGGTGTAAAGTGCCTTCTTGTGCCCAGGAACCACAACTTCCAGCTCAGGCAGATGTTTTTCGTAAGAGGCTTCAGGCTTCCTGCTTTCTGTCACAGCCCAGATCTGTTCTGAAAGGGAGGAATGAGGAGAAATCTCTCCTGATTTGAAGGACTTGAGAGATAACTATAGCTCTGCAGCCTGAACTGTACTCAGTACTTGGCAGGCCAAAAAAGCAAGAAAAAAAAGATAAGCACATCTTGTTGGGCTGTAACCTTTGGTTGGGACATAGATCTTGCAGTTCTCTTAAGCTACTGAACTTGATCCAGAGGAGAGGGAATGCATATCTGTATTCTGAACAAACCAACAATGCCTCTTGGTTTGGAATCCTTGAACTCTATCAACAATGCAAGGAAGAACCTTAGACACTTACCTTACACAGGCATCCCTTGCCAGTCTCTTCCACCTTTGCTGAGTAGCCTTCTTTGATATAGGAGTGTCACCTACATACTAACAAACTGGCCTATTAAATACTGACATCGTGCCAATTGATCGAGATCTTGACTAGGCCAAAAAGCTTAATGTGACCTAGGCCTATGACTCCATTACTGTATTATAAAAATATCTGAATGTACCACAACAAACTGAATTCATTGAGAGCTATTGAATTTAATGTTCCCCTTGTAGCTGGCATCCCCCCATAAGAGTTCTTCTCCCTACCACCACAGCCCTTATTACTCAATTGCTTTGATCTGACAGACTGTTTTATGTCTAGCTGAGGGATTCTCAGCCTGTGGCCTGTGGGCTGGATGTGGCCCATGGCACCATTTCATGTGGCACCATTTCACTGCCTCCACCATACCAGGAAGTGCCGTGCCCTGTCCGGCCCCCAAAGCTGCCTGAGGGAGCATGACCCAGACCCCAGCTTAAAAAGGTTGAGAACTCCTGGTCTAGCTGTTTCAGCAGTGTTACCATTTTCCCTATTTAACCTGCATATGAGACACATTATTACCACTTCTGTTTTTCTTTTCTTTCCCATTCCCCCATGTTATTCTTAGTTGAGTTATTATCTGTTACATTTCCTCCCCAAAAGAACTTGTCTTGAGCAACACTAGAAGTAATTTCCTGGATTCTTTAAAGCTACTTTCCTCTTGACTTCAGAGAGCTCCACCCCCCCTCTGCACGCACACACCCCATGCCTCTCTGTGTTGGGGCTTGCAAGCTTTCTTTTTTGTTTGTTTTCATTTAGTTAAAAACATCAGGACTGAATGTGGTGTTGACATTTTAGGCTGTCAAGATGTTGTTTTGACCTTTGCACATGTGAAATGTTCTCTGTAGTGTCGGAATTAGATAACACATTCAGTAGCTGTGGAGGAACTGTGGTGAACAAAGAAAGAATTAAGCTTTCATGTGGTAATTTGCTTTTCCATCAACAGCACCCAGAACCAGCCTCAGCTGTACTTTGATGCGTACGATATCAGTTGGCCCATCTGATTATACCTTACTTCTTACATGATATCAATGGGAGGGTGTTGATTCTGACTCTGAGATTGTGCTGAGTTGTGACGTACAGGTATCCTCGGGGCCTGTCCATGCTGGCCCTTATGGTTCAGGTTGGTGCAGTGTAAATAAGGTTTCAGTGGTGGTGGTGGTAATGGTAGTGGTGGTGAGTAATATGCCATTTGGTGTGATACAAGCATGCAAATGGCCTATTGATCTCAAGTGACCCTTCAACTCCTTCCACTGTGTACTGCACAAATCTGTTTCAAAATTATGCATCCCAGGTCATGTTAGAAATGTAACAGAACGAAAGGTGATTTTTGGCACAACTTGGCAAAATAAAATAACTACTAGGGGTGAATTCAGCATCATCTATTGCAAGCATGAGAAATAAATTTTGTGTTAGAAACCTACTGGAAATGGGATGGTGGTAAGAAAAAATGGAAATAATGTAGTGTTTTTATTGATTCATGTAATGAGTTGGAACACAAGAACACAAATTGCACTCAAGATGATCCTCCACACAGGCTAATTAATTGATGGCAGGTGAAACTAGAACATTAATTGCAATAATATATCACTGATCTGTGGCCAGTTTTGCAGCAGCTTTGCAAGTGTCAGAAAAGCCTTTGCCTCTGTGGTCCCTTTTATTATGAACACTGACTATGGCAACTTCCCTTAACATGCACGCACACTCTTTAAAATCACCTGACACCTCCTCAACAGTCAGTGCTTAAATGTTTGAAACCTGTCGTTTTGGTTGTGATACACAACTATGTTGAGCAGGCCTTGAGGTTGGCTTGTTTGCATTTTTTTTTATGTTCCAAGAAGGCTGTTTGTTTCCCTTGCCATAGTAAGCAGTTAGTGCAATTGCATTATATACCATAACAGCCTCTACTTATTTAACTTCTCTTATTTGACATGAGCAAGTTCGTGTACGGTAATATAAGTATCACAAACAAGTGTCTCTTCTGGCACTGGGTTGAACCTGTAAGTAACTCATGTCTGTCACTGAAAGGAAAATATAGGAGCAAAGCAATTCTGACTTTATGGGTCCTTCTATTGCAACAGTGGCTTCCAGTTTAATGCTAGAAGTTCATGTGGTCATATGCCACAGTTGCTTCAGGCCATAGATCACAGAGACACAAAACATGCCACTTCTTGTACTATTGTTGGTGCCACATTTGACAAGGCCCATCCCAATGCTTGCTTCAGATTGAGTAAGTGCCAAGGTTGCCACTGAGATGGTGGATTAAGGGGCATTGTCCTGGTTCTAGGCTGCAAGTGAGCAAGAACACTACATGTTGATTCAATTCAGATGGATAGACAAATGGGAATGCTGAATCAGAATTTCCAGAAAGCCAAGACTGAATGAATAGCAGGGAGTAAACAAAACAAGACAAGACAAAAAACACTGTGGCACCTTAAAGACTAACTCCTGTATTTCAATGTTAGCTTTCGTGGATCAAGTCCATTTCATCAGACATAAGAGTGGATATCATGCTATACTTTGTACATACTGTATCTGGTATAGAGGCTGGGCAGAGTTGGTTGGTTCAAGAGATGGATATACAAATCAATGAGTTATTTACAACCAGTAATAACATGCAATCAGTTTGGTTATTTACAGTGGTGAATCTCTGATGGGAGT
This sequence comes from Furcifer pardalis, assembly GCA_030440675.1. Taxonomy (NCBI): domain Eukaryota; kingdom Metazoa; phylum Chordata; class Lepidosauria; order Squamata; family Chamaeleonidae; genus Furcifer; species Furcifer pardalis. The sequence continues at coordinate 127,090,567 of CP126891.1, forward strand.
CAGTTTGAGGAGTTAGGTTCTGTTTTTGCAAAATAAACATTCTGACATTACACATCTGCCTAATGGGTGAATTGAAGAATTTATGGGATCCATGAAAGCTAACATTAAAATACAGAGTACCTCGCTTAAAGAGCATAATGCATTCCACGGAATTGCTCTTTAAGTGAGTTTGCTGCATTTTGCAGTGGCTCAAGTGGCTAAGACGCTGACTGGGAGGCAGAAAGTCAGCAGTTCAGTTTCCGATTACTGCAGGATGGAATGAGCTCCTGTCTTTGTCCCAGCTCCTGCAAACCTAGCAGTTCGAAAGCAAGAAATGGCAAGTAGATATATAGGGACCACTCTAGTGGGAAGGTAACAGCGTTCCGTGCGCTCCAGTGCCTGCCACTTGACCACGGAAACGTCTGCAGAAGCAGACAGCGCTGGCTCTTCAGCTTTGAAACAGAGATGAGCACTGAACCCTAGAGTCTGATATGACTGGCTTTCAAGCAAGGGAAACCTTTACCTTTACTTTTGTTTACTCTGATATGCTTGCGCAAACTAACACGGCTTTCACTTAAAAAAAAAAGACTAATCAACAAATTAGTTTATGAAGTAGACTCAAGGAAGATCAAGACATGGTCAAGGTCTTTATTACATCAGATCCTACTTGATCATAAATCAGACATGGGCAGCTGAAAACAAAGTTACTATAGAAGATGCAACATGCAACCAGGAGAGCCAGAAATTACTGTAACATAAGAAACCTAGGCAATGTCTTGCACTTTTGCTGTAGCAGTCATTGTTCTTATCCAGCTGCTACTATGTTCCTTCCCTTTACAGTTCCAGTTGCTCAGGAATGTTCTGTCATTAAGGTATCCTCTTGCAATTCTTTTAGAAAGGGAAATTTCTCTTGAAGTGGTTCCATTCTCTGGGGCTTATGGGGTAGTTCTGACTCTGACCTCTTCTCATCTAGAGTGGGTGGGTTCTTTTCATTCCTTCAGAGAGCACCAGTTCTGTCTTGGCTTCCTGTGGTTTCAGACAAGGGCTACTTATTGCAGCCCAAGTTCTTCCTCTGAAGAAGATTCTTCTAGTTTTGTCACAATGGCCAGCTAGGTGTTTGTTCTGTTAGCTCTTCAGCTTTTGAGACCACCGTTGGACTTCTAGGACATGAAATTTGCCCCTATTTTTTCCGTTGCAACATAGTCTACCTCTTGACCAAGAAAGGGAGGGCTTTCCTGCTAAGCAAGGTATACAGTGGTGGATGTACTCAATGCTACATGTTGATCTGTTCCTATCTTCCCTGACATCTGTTGGAATTTCTTTGACTTATTAAGACTGTCCATCAGTGGATCTGGTTGGAAAATCATCTTTCTGAAATGATTTTGTGTTTGTTAGAATGAAATAAATACATTTTAAACGAGGTTTGAGGAACCTTGGATGCTTTTTTTGAAGACCAATCTGCTCATATATAAACAGAGGAGTATAACTTTAGAGTCCCTGAAGGTTACTGGGATGAATTTTGAATGAGTTCCATAAAAATGGATTGAATCAGTGTCATATATAATTTAATGCTTTAAAGTAGTTTGGAATGGAGAACCTGACTTGTTGAAAAGATACAACATTGTCACGCTGCATTTAATAGGCTGAACTATGCATCATTCCCACCTACAAGTTCATTTTAATGCTTTGCTGGATCAGCCCAAAAGCAAACAGTAGTAAGTCTCAGGTTAGACATGATTTTACTATTCCCTTTGCTAATGTATGTATCAGTGTTAATGGGCTTATCTTCTTCCTAGGCACACAGAAAGATATTACGGCAGACATTAGATAATCCTAGGTGTTGAACAGTTACATCTTTGGCTTTATCCAAGTAATGTTGCCAATTATTAAACAAGTATCAGTGTAGTGCCACATGTCCACGGAAACGTCTGCGGACGCAGACAGCGCTGGCTCTTTGGCTATAAACAGGGATGAGCACTGAACCCTAGAGTCAGATACAACTGACTTTTGAGCAAGGGCGACCTTTACCTTTATCTTATAGTTTACAAACAATCCACAGAAGACTATTGTAGTCTCTAAAAATCTTCAACAGTCTTTCTGAGTCTCCTTTGCTGTTGTTCTTAATTTTTTCATTACCACCTTCTCCCCAGGTGACCTAAATGACAAATTATACTCCTGTTTGTGAAGGTCTATATGAACTAATTCCCCTTCCCAATCAGCAAGCCTAATCAGAGGACTGGACATAGGCTTTACAGACCAACTTGACAGAGCTATTATAAAGATCACTCAAATTATTTGAAGAGCTTTACTTCTGATGATGTTTCCTTTTGACTGAATGGTTATCAAAGCAGACTTACAGCAGGTGGAGTTATGCAAACGAAAGGCCTCATAATAGATACTCCTTTTGTCAAAAGCTATCTTTGTTCCTTAAAAAAACTCACAATTATAGCGTAATGCTAAGAACAGCTAAAATGTCACAAAGACAGAGGTAAGCTCTGAGTTCTCCAAAATTGTGGATCTGGGGGAAAGTGATGGAGGAACTAGATTGGAGGAACTAGATTAGAAGCGAAACTCACAAAATCTGGAGTGAGTATCTGTTTCAAGATGGCTGTGCAGAGTTCAGACTTCATTTGATCAATACCTTATTCTCATGGCAAAGAGATTTCAGGTTGCAGTTGGAAGATACCAGTTATAATGGCTAGTCTTCTGATTTGCCTCCAGCAATTTCAGCTGATTGCTGTGTCTGGCAGGAACAGGTGGGGAGTGACTGCTCTGCAGAGACTATTTGTTCTGACTGATGGATGGGCCTAGTCTGTTCTTCCATTACCAATTGTCTTTCCTAAGAGGCAGCGGGGGATCCTGCCCTGAGTCTTCTGACTGATAACAAGCTGCTCTCTTTCAGCTCTGCAGTGCTGACAAATGAAGCAAAATTGTCTTCCTTAAACTACTTGGATGGCTGATTGCTTAGAAAACAAAACTTGAAAATGTAGTTCTTTCCCAAACTCTAATTTCCAGAATCCATCAGCTACCAACCATTTTTCCTGAGGGAGGTTGGGGATTGTAGATTGAAAACACACACACCTTCCCAAAACTTTGGGGGAGAGCATGTGTAAGCTGCTCTTTGACTCACCGAGTTTCCATTTTGATTGCACTTTCAGAGAACCATTTTATTTCCACATTGATTTATATTTTCTGCCTAGGTCAGAATCTCTGCGCACAATAAAAGACCCAATTCCATTTTGTGGAGGGTCAAGTCATGAGAAGACCTGCCAGTGTACTAGACCTCTCCATGGCTTCTCTGACCAAGATAGTTACAAATCCTCCAAATAAATGACTCGGTGTTATTTTATTTCCTTGTAAATCTGGCCAGCATAAAGATATCTGCTCAAGGCAACCAATAAATATGGTTTTTACGTGCCATCAAACCTCTTCTGACATCTTAGTTACCCTGCTCGGGCCTTTGATGTATGTGAGATGCTCAAGGAATGATTTATTGTTTCCGGTGAGTTTCTGTGTGGCAAAGAAAAGATTTGAACCCAGGCTTCCATAGTCCTTGTCAAACATTCTGTTATATCACCCTACCCTTTTAAAAAAGAATAATAATGTAAGCAACTATAAATAATAAATAATTGTGTGCCTAGATACATAGCTATCCACTATAGCTGGTCATTCCAAGGGGAAAGCGGTAGAGGCTGGAAAGCTGTGCTTTTGAGACATTCACCTGCTATTACTTTGGGTGGCTGTGATCCTGTTCTATTGATGTGCCAGCTTCCACCATGTTATCTGCAGCAACTCCACTACCCTCCTTCTGCACACATTGTATTCAAAAGGGGCCTCACCAAACAAGATACAGATTCCCTTACCTTAAAGAAGTGCAGTTTAAGGTTGAAATCCTTTTGCACATCTTTGCATGTGCAGTGTGAATGAGGTAATCAGTGGTAGCAAATAGCTGCTGATTACAGGCCTCCTTCCATCACATTGCATATGAGTTGTTTCTACTCTGAAATCATCGAAGGAAGCCTTCTATCAGTGCCGATTTGTCCCACTGCTGATGCTATTTGCTTTACACACACAAATCTGTACAACAGAATTTCTGTTTATTCTAACACACGCTTGCCTCAATCTCCCTTTGGCAAATCAGGTTGCTTTTGATTTGTAAATGAGTGACAGCCCCGTGTAGTTTGTGTGTCTGATGTTTCAGGCATTAGCACTGAAACATTTGTGTTTCCTAGAGCTATAACACTGTGAAATAAGGAAATGCACATTTTAACCTGTGCTCTGAAGCTGATGCTTTATGTTCCTCAAGTGTGGAAAGCATCAATCAATATAGCAATGTGAGGTAGCTCATTATCAGGGTGAAGTCCCCCTTTCTTTCAAGTCTCCCATCCTCAAATTGTCACACTTCTGTTTCTACATACAAGTAATGCAGGCCCCATGCCAGGCAGTTTGATGCATGCCTATTGTACTTGCTGCAACTGGCAGAATTCTACCTACTGTGGTGGTGGAGATGAGACGTTTGGAAGTCAGAGACCAGTCATTTGAGATCTCCCCATCACTTCAGCAAGACCTTCCCATCACTTCCCAGGTTGTGCTGTTAAACTGTCAAGTGTGATATGCCAATCTTTTAAAAAACCCACCACAATTACTGTTCTCTTCCCCAGTGGGTCCTACCTTCCTTTGTCATTTTGTTCCCTGGCACCAATCGTGTTCAACTCATTGAAAGATAGCACTGGTAGGATTATCAGGTTGTAGGAGTTGAGTTCCCATTTCAGAGGATGGCCTTTTCCTTTGGGTATCCAAGAGAAGGAGCAAAGTCTCAGAATTCCTCTTCAGTGCCTAGGCCAGATGTGAAACTGTCAAAATGAAGGTGCCTTTAGGTGAGTTCATTCTGCAGGTCTAGCAACACAAGGGTGCCATTCCCAGGGTACACCCAATTGTGGTTCAGTTGGGGAGGCTCTTTCTGTGTACTCCCATCTCAGAATGGTTTAGAACCAACAGCCATGCTATAGTCTTTTTGGACTTTGGGGAGGCTTGCTATTAGCTGTTTTCTAAAGACATTCCTACTGAATCTCTGCCCTCTCTACTGCTGTAAATTCTCTATTTCCCCAAGGTCAGGGTGTCAGATACAATGATCATCTTCTAGTTCAAGGGGGAAATGTCACTTCAATCTGATACTGGTGTTATGTTTTCTGAAGTGAACTAATTAAGAACTAATCTCTGACTAGCTCCAAACAGAAGAACTATAGCTCCTTGTTCTTTCTCATCATGGAATGGAAGTTTGTGTTCCAAATTAATTTGCTCTCTGCTTGGTCATGTGAATGAGCTAATGATTAAGTGAACCAGTTTGATGGACAGGAACCTCCAGCCACAGCAAGGAAATGTGAAAAACAAATGCCAAAAAATCCACATGGTTGTGCAAATGTATGTTAAAATGAGAGGGGCGGAAGTCTGCCTAGCTATTATTCAGATGTAAGTTCAGATTAATGAAAATGTTTGTTTGTTTGTTTGTTTCCAAGCCAGACCAATCCTCTGAACTAAAGACATTTCAGTAAAAGAGCCACAGATCCAAGGGAACTTTAATTTAATTTTAATTTAATTTTCAAATTTATACCCCGCCCACTCAGGAGAACCCGACTCAGGGCAGCTGACATAATCATAGAAACTATATACGTACAATAGATACAATAAAACAACAAATCAAACAGAATACAAATATAACAAGTACAAATTGAAACAACAACCCATAATATCCCTGATGGAGCCCATGGCTCAACGTCCTTGAGGGAGCCTGGGGCTCAACGTCTTTGATGGAGCCTGGGGCTCAACGTCCGCGAAGGACCCTGGGCTCCATGTCTACGATGGAGCCCAGGGCTCAACAGCCTCGATGGATCCCAGGGCTCAATGTTGTCAGCCCCAACACAGCTGGGTCCTCTTCCTGCTCTCCCGAGGCCGGACTGGGCAAGAGCCAGAGTCCGGAGGGGGGGAGGTAGCGAGGTCTTTTAAGCTGCCAGCCCCACCACAGCTGGGTCCTCCTGCTCTCCCCAGGCTGGACTGGGTGAGAGTGAAAGTCCAGAGGGGGGGGACAAGCTCTTTTAAGCCACCAGCCCCGAAACAGTTGGGTCCTCTTCCTGCTCTCCCCGGCCTAGACAGGGTGAGAGTGAGAGTCTGGAGGGGCGGCAGTGGCAAGGTAATTTCTGGGTGCTTTTTTCTTTTTCTTTCTCTTGCTTGGAGAAAGGCTGGTTGCTATGCTGAGCTGTACCAATCTTATTTGCTGCATCTGCCACTAAGACACAACTGGGAGAAGATTTGAATCCCTTCTCCATATTCATCAGCAGTGGCCGATATAACAGCAGCCAGGCCATTCAGACCCCACCAGGGCCAGTGCTTCCACACCAAGGTGTGCATCTGACCTCTCAAGTGCGTCTGGTTCCAGCCACCTGGCAAATAAATGACTTCATCTCAGCAGGATAAGATCACCACCACAAAAATACATTCGGAAAAAACGACGTTATCATCTGCCAGAAGACTCCTCATGGCACCAATTTGACGCAAAGAGCAGCATACTGTATGCCAAATCAAAAGGGATCCCTAATATAATAATAACAACTAACTAAACTGAATACTCTAAACTGCTCTACCAAAGACAAACAAACAAACCAATAACAAACAAATCCATAAAAAACTGACAAGAAACTGTCAGAGCTAATTAGGCTGGGCACCATCTTGAACAAACAAACAAACGAACAAATACAGCTTCTGTTGTATCTCCGGCTGTCTTTGAAGGAAAGTTGGGGCTGTGAATTCAAAGAACCATTTTCTAAGAGTGTGGTGTGCTCATTTTTAAACCATAATTTTTCCTGCTGTTATTACTGGGAAAATAAAAGTCAACCTTGCTGAAGTGTCGGTATTTTGAATGAAATGAAATGAAATGAATGAATGTGGAAGTTATTCTTTTTGCTTCATCCCCATTCCCCCACCCCCATTTAGCTCTCTGTATGTGAAGCTCATGGCTTTAGCTGGCTATTTCAACTCTTGATTAATGTGTACTTGTCTTCTGCTGCAGTGCTCTTGGCTCTTCTCTCTTGAGGCTGTCCAAAAGACTGCTTCTTTAGTAATTTTCCTCCCCTGACGGTCACTTCTCTTCTGGTGGCCTTTTTAAAACAATCCTTAGGACAATAAAGCTCCTTTCCTGCTCACCATGCAATGCTTTCTTTACAATGATGAATGTACCTAATGGGTCGAGAAAGATATGTGACTCCTACAGTCTTTTTTTTTTTAAAAAAAGTTAACACTAACAGATGACCAAATCAAAATGGCCTAATGAATCCCTGCCTACTTTATGGTTTGGTATCTACAAATCACCCCCCAAAAGATGCAAGGGCATACTAATTTGCATAAAACTTGTGCACACAAGTTTATACAAGAATACAAACAAACAAACAGCAGCAGCAGCAGCTATATTTTAAATACAATGCATTTCAGAAAACTAGGGTGACCAGATGAGTTTCAGTCTACCATACAAGTGGGTAAAAGCCAGTGGACAAGTTCAAGGTCCTTCGTCTCTCTTGCCATAGTTTTTCTTCTTTAAATTTGTCAGCTTTTCAAGTAGAAAGTGGGACACATATCACAGTAGTTAGTGATTCCTGAAGATTTTGCTGTGTCCACTAAGCTGTTAAATATTTTTAGGGACTCAGCAAAATTGGAGGGTAACAGAGGAAGACTGGAGGAAAACATTGATAGGAGTTACACCCCTGAGAAATCTGTACTCTTTAAGTAAATATTAAGATTTTGTGTTGTTTTTTAAGAGTTAGATTTTTAGATTTTAATCTACATTTAATTAATCATTATCCTTAAGCTTAATTGGTTCATGTTGAGAGATAAGTATATATAGGATACATGTAGGAGCTTCAAGTTCATGCACCATATATATACCCAAAGTGCTTATTTTGTTTTCCACATTATCACTGCATACATTACATATAAATACTGTATAAGAAAGATAAGCTGGAAACCAAACAATGAACCATTCTTCACACTACAAATTTTTCTTGCTCTCCAGTCTAAGATGGAAGCCTTTGTCTGAATTTGACATAAAAATCAAGAGTTATTGATGTGAGAAATAGATATTTTTCGTAGACAACATTTCACAATGAGAAATAGCAAAATAGAGCATTTCAACTACATAGAAACTACCGTACATCCTGCTGTATAAGGTCAAGATTATATTGACCTTAACAGACTTCAACAAGTACACCTGGAGGACCAAGGTTGAGAAACCTTGGTCTAGAGCAGGGGTTCCCAACCTTTTGACCAGCCATGTGTAACCTAAACATCAATAAAATCCTGTTGCCCCACCCCCTGTGACATATAATTCTTATCATTCAAAAAGTGAGTTCCTATTCACATGGAGGAAGACTTAAAGGTCACTAATCTGGTCTAACTTATTCTTGAATTGCCCCCAACCTCTTAAAAATCAAATTGCCTCACGTTGGGAACCAGAGGCCTAGAGGAAACAGGTAAGTCCTCCAGGTGTTCTGGAACTTCAGTTCCCAGAAGCCCAGGCTCCCCTCAAGGCTGCAGGTTCCTCACCCTGCCCATTGGTTAATAGGAAACCAGATCAACTATTTAAATGAGCATAAATAAGTTTTAAAAAAACATAACTGGGGAATATTTAGATCATATTTTAGAAAATTTGTTATAATTTTCCAAGTGGTTAACAGTTAACTCATGAGCTGGTTGGATTTTCTGTGTAGGCTGTGTGTAGCTTTAAAATGGGCATACTATGAGTAACAAAAGTATGGAGAATGGAAATGGCTTAATAAATCTCATGTACAAATGTTTGTACTTTGAACAATTAGTGTACTTTTGATAAAATAAGCTTTAAGATTCTCAGTTTATTATTAACTGCAACAAGAAAAAGGTCATGAGTTAATAACAAATGTACTTCATGAACAAGAGTCTGTGTTTCAGCTTCGCTCGGTGCATTCGCTTAATAATAATTTATCATTATTGTATTTTTTAAAATAAGAACAATCCTTTACAGTATCTTACAGGTATGTTATGAGGAGAAGTTTATTTGGGGCTCTAAATTTGGACAGCAGCCCACTTTATCTTGGATTTATTTGGCAGGTATCCAAATCTTGACCCAGAAATCAGAATCTTCCCATTAATTATCAACAAATGACTAACTTTTTTCTGCTTGTCCTATTGAAGATAAACGGTGCTGTCAAGTCAATTCTGACCTACAGTGACTCTTTCCTGGGTTTTTGGTTGAATTGGTTGTTTTCTGCCCACATAAAAGTCTTAGAAGTGAAATAGGATGGAGCAAATGATGCAACAAAAACAGAGGCCAAGGCAGATTAACTCAAACATCCAGCAGTTTCAAAACATTTTACATAGGGCATGTCCAGACTGCACTTCTGGATTACCCAGAAAAGCGTTGGTATCCATTTGGGGGAAGGTATGAGCAGCTGATACCATTAGGGCAAGAAAGAATACTAGACCTTCAGAGTGGAAGTCCTCTCATCTGAATCGAAACCAATGCTTTGAATAATTGAACATTTCTGATCTTCTTTGAATGATCAGGGAAAGTGAAATACATTTTTTGGGGTTACATTTGAAAGATCCTTACTGAAGTGATGCATCACTTTGTTTAAATTTTACCAAAATTCTTTGCATTTGTGTCAGTGTTGTTGTTGTCGACTGCAACTCGTATCCGAGAATGCATTTTTCCTGAAGCAGGAAAAATGTCACTGGCGTAAATTTGTTTAAGGTGGAGCCCAGCTTGCCATAAAGTGACCCACCCACTATGATCACTGAGTCATCTCCTGCAGCACACATGAAATGAGACATGCAGGATTTAACACCAGGACTGCAATGGACTGCTGCAGCCTTGAGGATATTGACAAGGTGCACCTGCACAGCAAGCCCATCTGGCTTGGCCTCTTCTGCCTCCATGACCGTTGGGAATCAGAGTTCCTCTGCTCATTTTGCCGTTGGGCCCAATGTGATGGTTTTCAGTGGCATTTTCTCCACTGAGGCAACCATCAGCTCCACTTAAAGGCACTCATCTACCCCTAGTTATTGGGCCCTTTAGGGAGTCAGGTTAGTTAACCACCACCTGACACTTGGTGTCTGTGTACCGCTGATTTAAATCATGGTATAAAAGAAGAGAGGCTCAGACTTTGGAGTTCTGCATGGACCTGAGTATTCCAGGTGCCATGGCCAAGAAGGCCAGGAACCTCCCTGCTACATACCCCAAGCTCCCAGATAGCTGAAGAGGGAGAACGAATTCTTGCTTGGTATGATTTTGGCTTCATTCTTGCTTTTAATTGTTATTCCAACTTGCTTCTTATTCAATTTCAGTTGTGTTTTACCTGAAGACCTTTTCAATAAAGCTTTGTTTTTTCAACCTCTGAGTGTTTATTGCCTACTGGATCCTAAAGATCGTATGTCTCAGCAGGCCTGGCCAGAATGTGTGGTGAGACAGCATGTGGCAACCACTAAGCATTCCAATTGGTGAGCTGTACACCTTATCTGGACATGCTCATGTTCTCAGATCCCACAAACTCTATGAAAACAGTTATAACATTCCCATCAGTGCAGAAGAGAACTAATGAAAAGTTAGTACTGTCCATTGATTAGCTCTGTAATTTATTACTTTAATATCTTTCCTCCAAAATATTGGGTCAGATAGCTCTGCTAACTCATTCCTTTTGTTATCAGATGTAGAAGATCCCAAGCACAATACTATCCCCCTTATATTTAGTGCTTTTTGATGAATTGCCATTTGGGGGTGCATTTGGCCCCCGGGCCATAGTTTGGGCATCCCTGGTCTACTAGGTTCTGGGCCTATAGTTTCCAACAGCTTTAGCCAGTATAGTTGGTGAGGGATTATGGGAAGTAGAATCCCCTATGCCTTAGATATCTGTGTGCATTATGTAGCATGAGTGGAATAGAATAAAGAAAGAGCTATTTCTGGAAATCTTGATTCTTGTATTAAGAAGGTAGTCCTACTTATTTAATTGATCCTTCCTCCAAGTAATTAGACTAAACTATTTGAAGCTATACGTGTTAAGGAGTCTGAGTGACAATTGCTTGTCCACTTCATTTTTCACCTTGAAAATAGTGTTTTGGGAGGGAAAGAATCTTTTCCTCAAAAAATTGAGATATTCTTCTGTGTATCTCCTCTGCACTTACTTACTTTGTTCCTTCCTTGGTCACTTTTAGCTATCTTCTGATGTCACTGAGGGCACACAAATCCAGTTTAGAATGAGGATTTTTTTTTTGATTGGCCACATGGATAATACAAATCTGTAGGATTTGCAGAGGGTAAACAAACCTTATTCAGAACGTGAGAAATTGTCCTGATATCCCCACATTATTACATTTCTCAACAATCACTGGCAACAAGGGAAGGGCAATAAAAATGTACAATACTGATGAACATTTTCATGAAAATAATTCTATATTCCAGCTAGGCTGTTCTTAAAAATACCTGGAAGTGCTTCCACTGCATTTTAAAAAAACCAGTCACATCTTCTGAATTGTCCTTTAGAATACCCCTTTGGCAGTTATATAGCCATACAGTCATGGAGGCATTTGTGGGCAAGACATGAAACTGACCACTATACCTTCTAGCAATATTCTGCTTCTCAAAGCCTAGGAAGACACACTTCAGCTATGGTTTATTTATGGCCTGTCTGTATTTTCAGTTGCAATCATGTCAAATACAGTCAAACCTCGCATAAAGAGCGTCTTGCTTAAAGAGTAACTCGCTTAAAGAGCAGAATTTTCTCTGAATGTTCGCTTTGCTTAACAAATAAGACCAACCAAAAACTCGCTTAACAAATAAATCAGGGTTCGCAATCTCCCCCACCAGAAGTTACAATTGGTCACTTACAATGGTGTTTCGCTTAAAGAGCAAACTCGCTTAAAGAGCAATCCTGTGGAACGCATTATGCTCTTTAAGCAAGGTACAACTGTAAGAGAAATATTTTCCTTGCATGTGCAAATGGTGCCATTGGTACTGGAGATAACGCTGTCATTCCTATTGCATTGACACAAGCTGTGTGTTTAGGAATGCTTAATGAATTGTACTCCTTTCCCCTTGTTCATGACTGACACATCTTACTGTCACTTATGATTTCAGAAGTTCCCATAACCTTGGGCCCTCCACTTGAAATGTCACTGTCTTGTGATTAATGAACACAACACAACAGTTTGGGTCACAGACTAACTATTTTTGCTATGAGACACAAACCCAAGTTCCATATTAATGGGACAAGGGTGTATCACTCACACATGAATTGTCACTATTTGTTATCAAGGGTTATCATCATTTAGTAGCCAGCCTGTTTACATGCCTCTGCAGTTTCAAAGATTAGCATGTAGGGTTGCCAATGTAGGTTTCAGTAATGCTGGCCCTCGAGTGGGGCTCAGAGGCAAACAAATGCACACATACCAGCTGAGTCCAGAGCAAAAGCAAGATGAGATTTAGTGCTTTAAGGACAGAAATGCGGAAATGGGTAATAAGAGGCAGAGCTAGGCCAGTGTCTGGGAAAAAATACATTATGGAATTTATTGGAACTGGTGGTCTCAATTATTTGCTTCTTGACAGAATGTAGTTTCACTGATCAAACTGGTAAAATGCTAAATGATTGGGTATCACCTATGTGACAGGGAAATTCACCTGCCAAAGGAGATGTCTATGTATTGTGTGGGTCTCCTCTTTTGATTCGTTTTAGCTATGGTTTATTTATGGCCTGTCTGTATTTTCAGTTACAATCATGTCAAATACAGTACAGTCAAACCTCGCATAAAGAGCGTCTCGCTTAAAGAGTAACTTGCACAAGGAGGCACAACAGGGTTGAATACTGCCACATCTTTCACTCCCCAAGGTCCATCCCACAGTATAACCTTAACTCCATGTGAACACCATTTCCTAAACCAGAGTCTCCCAATTTTTGTTTCTTGGACTTCAATTCCCAGACGCTGAAGTCAATTTCCCAAAGCACAGATCAGCCAATGTACTGACTGAGTCTTGTGGAAATTGAAGTCCACCGATGTTCCGTGGAACATAGTTTGGGAAGCACTGTCCTAAACTATCAGTGTTGGCAGCACTAATCAGTGTATTTCAGTGTGGGTCTATATTCAAGCATGATCAGTACTCTCATTATCTGTTTGACTGATACATGTGCACAGGTGGTTATGTGTGTTAGAATTGTGTCTTCTAATTCATCTGTGGAATATCATGGTGTTCCCTATGTGCTGAAAAATAATCTATTTGCCATAGCACGAGGTTTTCTCAGCTCTTCCTTCGTATAAATTAGCAAGCTCCTTTTGTGGTTGGTGACTGGGAAATAAATATCGGCTCAGTTTGGAAGTGTGATTGCTCAAGCACACAGCATTCCAGAAACATCGGTGCTGCAGGACCAGCTTAATGTGTTTAAGAATATAAATGATCCCTGAAGGGCTACTGCATGTTACGGACATAAGATCCAACACTGCCACCATGTTGGCACCCACATTTCTTTAATTTATTTATGAGTATTTATAAACCATTTAGATTCAAAAACTTCAAGATATTAATCCAACAGTTGTAAAATAAAATGGCCAAAGTCCTGTTGCAACATGACTCCTGTTGAAGTCAAAGTTGCACAAGCAGCTCCAAAATTTGTACCAAGGTAGAAAACATATCCAGCAAGCTGTTCCACATGCACAATTATATAAATAGCTGTACACTCAATTGTGCAAATCAGTTGAGCAATCAGGTAAGTGTGCCTGGCCATAAAGGTAAAGGTCACCCTTGCTTGGAAGCCAGTCATATCCGACTCTAGGGTTCAGTGCTCATCTCTGTTTCATAAGCCACCACAGTCCCTATTTCCAGACACATGACCCTCTACACAACATTTCAAAAGAGATTGTCGGCTCTCCCATTGTTTTTAATTCAGTGGAAATCCATTAGTGTAGACATGTATAAAATCGCACAATTTACGGTTCTAATTGTAACTATCTCTTCTAAGTGTTTCTTAAATATTGTGCCTTTTATTGTTTGACTTTAATGTTTTTAAATTAGCACCCTGCATCTTTCTAGGCTAGAGGCTGAAGTTGTGAAATATATTGATTTGTTAAAAAAATTAACATGTTTCCGCTCTGATCAATAATTCAAAACGTGTTTGTGAAATGCATTTACAGATTAATGGAGCAAAGCTGGAGGAGTCTGAAGAAGGCAATCTTGTAGAAAAAAATAGTTCTATAAATTAATAAGAGGGTTGTAAAGTAGTCTTTCCCTGCCCTAGAACCCTATCACCGTCAGCTCTTGCAAAATAATGGAAATTATAATCCCAATGTGCTAGGAGAGAAGACTGCTGTAGAGTACAGTACAGTATTAGCCAAAGGATTTTCATAGCAAAGAAAATAAATTGTTTTTGCTGATATGAAGTAAAAAGTATTAATCAAAGGTTAGCTGCTGTTCCACCAACATGCATAATGAAGTTTTCCAGCTGCCACTCAGTTCTGATTCTAACAGTTGTGATGAAATGCTGCTGAAATGAAGGGTGTTCCTCAAGGACCTTGAGGGACTCAAACAGGTTTTTAGCCTTTAGAAAAGATAAATTAGAGGCCACCCACCATTTCCTCTCTCCTAGCTAGAAATGTGGTTTGTGTACAGAGCCAATGTGCAGTATATTAGGGGCCCATAGATCCACTATAGTTTTGACAACCATCCATGTTTCCAAAATTTCAATTCCTTCAAAAGGCTTTCACTGAGGAGAGAATGAATATACTTGCATGTCGTTGTAGCATTTAGGGCATGAGTCTAATTAGCAGAAAAACATTTTTGCTTCCTTTTTGAGAAGATGGAAATGTCATAGATAATAGCCATTAGTTAAACATTGGCAGCTGGTGGTACTAACACACCAGCCTCAAGGAGACATGGTCTCGGAAAAGGTTGCTCTATAGCAGAAGTGCATTAGGAGTGAAGTATCTGCATCTTGGAAACACTTAGGAACAAGGGCGTTTTTCAAAGAGAAGGTCGGGGGTATATGAAACAATTATTTGTAGTGCCTATAGTGGTCCCCTCCCCCCATTTTTCAGTTCTTCATGAGCACATCTCTATATAAAATACATATACAAACATACCATCTCTCCTCATGCTCAATCTTGTATCCTTGCTTATGTGCCAACACTGTACATGGAACAATGTTATATAAAGAGTCGTCCTAAGCATGTGTGAAGTATTTCCCTATTCTGCTATAATCAGACCTCCTATACAGGGTGGCCCATAAGTCCCTGCCTGGCCCGTAAGTCCCTACCTGTCCTCTCCATTTGGCACGCGCCCCTCCCCTCTGCCCAGCAGTTCAATGAGAGCACTTCCTCCCTCATCCCAGCACAGAGTTCATCCCACCCCTCTGGCTGGCAGCCCAATGGGAGCGCTTGCTCCCTTCCCCATCAGAGCCCTCCTCTCTTTGTGGCTGGGTAGAGACTTACAAGCCACCCTGTATAACCTTGTATTTTCCTCAAGCTTATCTTTCTTTTGGGTTTTGTCTTTTTTGGACTTTTTTTGGGGCATTTTACAGTCTTTATTTTTTTTAAAAAAAATCTCCTCTGTACAAAAACCTAGTTACTGAGTTGAGGTTTTTAAAAGTCCAACTTGCTCCTCAGTTACCAACTACAATATGTAGTAAAGTTTGTTGTTGTTCAGTCGCACAGTCGATTCCGACCCTCTGGGACCCCATGGACCATTGCCCGCCAGGCACTCCTGTTCTCCACCGTCCCCTCAACTCGCTGAGCTCTGTGCCCATTGTCTCCACAATACCATCTAAAGTACTGTACAGTATATTGCTCCTGAACCTTCATGAAGGCTAGAGCAATTTCTACCCCCACCCCAAAGCTGGCATTGCTTCTTCTAATAAGAATAGGAACTAGACAACATTCTTCACATGAAAAGAGAAGGTGCTGCTCTCACCTCTGTTCCTAGGAAAACCTTTAACTGTTACAATAATAAACCATTTTGCCAGGCATGCTCCCACGCCTGATCCTAAGATGGAAACCATCTCCCACATGGCCATAGTTTCTCAGTTTCCTCATATATGAGGCAGCAGAATCCTTCCTCCTTGTCTCCAATATAGTGGCAAGTATCCAATTGCTAGTTCCAACTAGAGTAGATCCATTGACTTACTAGGGTTTAAATAGGCATTGATTACCTTTCAGCAGCTGATTCAATGAGTCTATTCTCACTTGGGACTAGAGCAGTGTTTTCCAACCTTCAGTGGTGTGCTGGCCCACAGGGGTACAGGGAATCATCCCAGTGTGCCCCAGTGACTGGTGCCCCACAGAAACAGACAGAGGTAATAGGAATGTATGGGATTTCTCCCCCCATCCCCCCACCATCACTTCCCAAGGTGCCCAGCAAACCCCAACCTTTGGTTTTTGGATTTCAATTCCCAGAAGCCGAAGTCAGTTCCCCAAAGCACTGATCAGCCAATGTATTGACTTAGGCTTCTGGAAACCATTGGACTAGAGATAGGATACTAACCAATGCACCTTGATTTTATCTCTCCAGTAGCTCCACCCCTGAAGGCTAGGGAAAGAGAACACAGGGGTGAATCCAGATTGAGCCATTTATATTTAGAGGAGACCAGAGTGGGCAAAGCCCAGGCTATAGGTTGTGTGCAGCCTCTCTAGAGGTCCAACTACAGATCTCTTGCTCCCTTGTAATAATCATAACAATAAAAAGTACCACAAGAATCCTCTTTCATAGAGCAATTTCAAACGGGAGATGATTTTGCCAATAGCTTCCAGAAACTGTTTTAGACCTGGGAGAGTTAAAGTTTTACAAAATAAACTCTTCTTGGCCCTAAACCAGTGGCGTGGGCATCAGCAGGTTTGCACCAGTTCACCAGAACTGGCCCCATCCATCCAAGTTTTGAAATATAGTAGTCCTAATTCGGGTGCAACGCAAGGCTTCCGCCCTGGCTATGCCCACCATACCACACCTACAGTGTGGTAGTAATTTTTTTTGAGCCCACCACTGTCCTAAACCAGTTGACAGGGAGTGAACAAAAAGCAATGGGGCTTTTTGTGTATGTTTTTTAACAGGAGGGAGTATGAGGACATCCACATAGTTATCGAAGTGTGACTCTGCAAGCTATGGAAGTTTCCAAACCTTGATAAACTTACTGAAATTGCAAACTTACCTTATAACTAATCCCATTGATTTCAGAAGTCTGCTCCAGGTTACTTGGGCTAACTTTAGCCCAACGCTTAAGCTATAAAAAAACCCTTAAAATCCCTAAAACACTGAGAGACACCTTAAACAAACTCATGCCAATGACATTTTTTCCTGCTTCAGGGGAAAAATGCATTATCTGATAGAAGTTGCAATCGACGACGATGACATGATGCACATAAGTACTAACTCCATAGGAGTGTTTTTCTGGTAGCAGTGATATCACCTAGGACTCTGCTCCATTTGGGGTACTTCTGGCAAGGCTTATATTGGGCAAATCAGCCTGCTGCAGTCACAGAATCTAAAAATTACAAGGAAGGCTAGACATTCTTATCTTCTGCTTTGAAAATGTCTGTGTCTGCTGGCTATTTTCTCCACTTCTTTTCTTACCTCCTGCCATTTGTTAAGGATTGGAAATGCACAACAGCTGTCCAACGAATTTTGATCGATAGCACTGGGAAACCTGTGTTGAGATGTTCCTGCTGTAATAACAGTGGAAGATACTGGTGTTATTCATCATTTGTGCTGCAAATATTTCAAGTCCAAATTAGCACTTGGGAATCAATTTTAAAAGTAATTAGTTGCAATTATAATTAATATGATTTGAAGAAAAACCAGAGTAGAAATCCATAAGATTGTACATCATCTTGAGCACTGCTTTCTAGTGGAAAGGAGGGATGGGAATGTAACAAACACTGGCAAATACATTAATATTCCTACATCAGATTAACTAGTTAGAATTACAACTCTTTTCATCCTCATTTATCAAAAGTGATTTGTTAATTTCTTTGTTTTAAAAGTAAATTTGAACATTGCAATTAAAGTTATGCAAAATGATATTTTTCCATACTATGATAGGGTTGTAATGTAACTCTGTTACACTCTTAATTCTTGCAAGAAGGAATTAATTAAAAATAGCCATATTCTTCCTGGTCTAGAGGTAGATGGAAAGATGACTTTAAGCACCCAAATAGATACCTGTTGTTTAATCTTTCTAAATGTTGGACTGCAACTTTCACCGACTTCATTCACGATTGCCAGTGATGACAGGAACTGAAGTCCAGAAGTATTTGGAGAGCCTTACATTACTTATTTGTCTGATAGAGAAGTAAACAGTATCTGTACACCTATCTTTGAATAGACAACCTGTGTCTATGCAAATATTGAGGGACTGCAATTCCCATCACCTGTCACCACTCGCTATGTTGATTTCAGCTATGAAAGTTGCAGTCCCACTTTGAGAAGATTGCTGTTTACTCATTTTTAACCTTGTTTTTAAAATTGCAGAAAGTAACTGTACAATGCTGATGTTTCCAGAGTAACTTGCCCAGAATCTGCTTGGTGTTCATGCAAGTGTTGTGAAAATTATTGTGGCTAATTGCAGCTAAAGCACAAGGTGCTAGGACATGTGTTTGTTGTGCACCTGGTCACACATCTGGATGCCCAATTGAGATTTGCTTCAATTAGTTGCAATTAGGTGTGGCACGTTAATCACACTTGACATGAATACCACCAGTCTGCTGCTCACAGACTAATCAGCCCCTCATATAGGGAGGGGATTGCAGCTTATTCAGCCCAGAGTTACACAGTGCTCATACCCTTCTTGGACTGATGAGAAGAGCAAATAGATTCGACAATGAATAGAAGCCCTTGGAAGCTGGGCATGTCCTCTCTGTTCCCGAATTAAATATCAATGCAGTACAGTCTCTATCCTATGAAATGGAAAAAAAAAACACATAAAATTTTAAAGCATTTTAACATATAATGAAGTGCATACATAATTCAGCTTGGTAAGATCTGCTGGCTATGCCTCTTAGTAGTTATAAAGTACCTATTTAAATATATGTTGTTCCCTGTTTTATATTCAGAGACCAAATGCCTCCTGTAGATGCTATGATTAGTTTTTAAAGCCTAAGAGAAACTGGAAGCATTAGTAAAATTGTGCTTTTTCTAGTACAGTATCTCCATTTTTTGAGGGGTAAACGAAAAACACACTAAAAAGATTTGGGCTTTCACACTGGCCTTCCTACACGAAATGGAAATTCTGCTGTAGCTGTAGCTGTCGCTGCTACTAAATGGCAGGAAGCATCTCTCGATGCCTAGAGAACTGACTTCCCAGAGTGAGCACACACACAAACACACATAAACAGTCCAACTGAATTCCAATGCAGCTGGTTTATTGGGCTTGGATATAGGGATTCCAGAATTAAGTGGTCTTAATATTGTACAGTATATGCCATTCCTATGAATTGTATCTATCATCCTATGTCACTAACTGGTAAAATACAAGCTGGACCACACAGAATCATAGACTAATTGAATTGGAAGGGGTCTATGAGGTCATCGAGTACAATCCCCTGCTCAGTTCAGGAATTCAAATCACAGCAGGTCTGAGAGATGGTTGTCCAATTTTCTTTTGGCAAACAAAGACAGCCGTGTGATCCATACATAAAACAAATGCAGGAAGAAGGCGGTATCTTTATTGGATCACTCACAAAAAATCAATCATTGTCCAAGCTTTCGTGATTCAAGAGCACTTCATCAGGCAAGTAGGCATCAGAGAAATTATCAGTGAAAGTTCATGGCATGATGGTTCTGCCAGGCGCTCTTCTTAGAAATGAATGTGGAAATAAACAGTAAGGTTATGTAGTAGCTTCCCCTGACAGGAAGCCAGGTATCTGCTTATCACTCCCACATGGCCTTTGAAGCTCTAGCTTCCTTTTGTGGCCAGACAAAGGCAATGCAAAACCCCAGGAGTCTTCCATCAGGGAGTTGGGGGTGTAATTTGGTTTACACACTAGGTGTGCCAATTCTAGCCAAATCAAAGTCAATTAAAATATTACCTAATGATTAGAACTTTCCTCAGTTTGTGGTGCTGCTGTGATGTTTAAAAGTCCATGCAGTTCTTGATGGTGTTGCCAGGTGGCTTTTTGAGGTAACCAGTAGTTCCATTGCCTATGATGGCGCAGTTGTTAAACTGCTGTCCTGCAACCAAAAGGTTGTGAGTTCAATCCTTGCCATAGTTCAAGGTTGACACAGCCTTCCATCCTTCCAAGGTCGGTAAAATGAGTACCCAGCATGTTGGGGACAAAATTCTAATTAGCTTATGAAATGCCCAGATAATGCAATAAGTGAAATGGGGTGGTATATAAGTGTGATTTACTTTATCTCACACCAAATCTCCAGACTCCATCTTGTATGGCTGGCACAGTGTCCTCAAGAACCCCCCCCCCAACTATTTGGATTTTCTTTTTACTATTCAATAGGGTCTGTGTCCACCAAATGTTATATTACCTTTGCCTGCTGACGAATTCTGCACAATTAGAAAGATCACTGACTTGAAACTTTTTAATGGTCCACTCAACGTTACATAGTCCATAACTTTGTTTTTAGAGATGGGTCACATGGTTGCTGTTTGCTATTAGGAACAATAAAGTCTGCACATTCTGTTCTTCTACTCTTGAACAATGGCATATCTGCACATCAGAAGACAGAAGACAGAGAACAATATCACCTGTTATGTATTGCACTGCTTTTCATTCATTCATTTGTTCGTTCATTCTTACGTACGTACGTACATACATACATACATATTTTTTAAATGCAAAAAGCAATAACAGAACATTTCAGACCTCACAACTTTTCTAACTACACCAAAGGAAAAGGCACTGAATTTTTCATTTTCCTTATGGCTATTCTGGAACACAATAAATTGTGTTTGGGTTCAGTGGTCCACTGTTTGGTTCTTATAGCTAACCACTAATTCCAATTATACCTGTGGTGACCATTTATACAACACCAAAAACAGAGGAAATGCAGAACCAAAAAAAGACAGCATATGTTGCCATAGATTTTCATGCAGTGATAAAAAACCCTCCTTTTTTAAAATATAGCTCTCAGAATGCCACAGAGAACACAGCTGCTAGACACGTTAGCAAGGGAATTCCGGCATTTGTAGTACCAAAAGTAACTTTCCCCAACTCTGGATCCTAATTTCTGATGTCAGCCAGCAGTGTTGAACTATGAGGGACACCAAAGTCTTGCCTCTGTCTCTGACTGTACTGCCAAGTACAATAGCTTCCCTGACTTGTATCTCCAATGTCTGCTACTGCTTGGTAACATATTAAGGAAGAGTTCTTCTCTACTGATCCCAATGCACAACTCAAAAGCATGCTCTGGCAGAATACAACCGCGCTCTCCAGTTTCTTCCCCTTCAAGCATCAGGAACCACTTCTCTTTTCCAACCACATGTGGCATGGCCAGATCCTCTCTGCATTATGGAGAAGATTATCCTTGCCTCCCATGGTCCTCAGTATCCCTCAAGTAATTAACTTAGTAGACAAACATATTTGGCTGTTGTGCTTTACTTGCAACCACACAGAGCTTCAAAAAGTTAATTTTTGAAGTGTAACTCCCCGAACTGCCATTCAGCATAGTAAATGGCCATGCTGGCTAGGGATTCTCAGAACTGTAGACCAAAAAACATTGAGGACCACCTCTGCTGCTGCATCTACCTTTGCATGGGTCACACTGATCTGTTCTTGATGAAACTATGGGTCACTCACTCCTATTTCCCCTCTACCCTGGTAGAGCAGTACTTGATGGACTACCTTGTTCTTTCTACAATGACCTTGTGATGGCAGATAGTACCATGGACTTTCTACTTGTGTCCCAGTTAGAAATGGTATCTATATCACACTGCATGCAGGTGAATTTCTCTCACCAGTACTTAGTACCTTAGTATATCTCAGTGGTGGTGGATCTATGGCACACATGCCAGAGGTGGTACTCAGAGCCCTCTCTGGGGGCAACCATGTGGTTGCACCAGCACAGAGTTTGCCCCACTCTTCTGTCCAACAGCCCAATGAGAGCACTTCCTCCCTCCCCCCAGCATAGAGTTTGCCCTGCCCCTCTGCCCAGCAGCCCAATGGGAGCATTCCCCCCTCCCTTGTTACTGTGTTGTCACTTTGTGAGAAATAAGTGGGTTTGGGGTTGCAGTTTGGGCACTCGGTCTCTAAAAGGTTCACCACCACTGGTATAGCCCATTTATACATGTGTTTCAGTGATGGCATGTAACAGGTTCTCACCAGTTCGCCAGAACCGGTAGTAACTTTTCCCAGTGTCCCGGAGAACCGGTAGCAGCTTTTGGGGGAAACCACCTTCGGGGCTTCCCTTTTCACTGGTTCCCCCACTGCGCATGCACGCCAAGCACTTGGTGTGCATGCACGCCTACAGTGCTTGGCGCGTATGCACGGCCTCCTTGCTGTCCTCCCAAGTGGGGAGGAGGAAGAGAAGCTTCTAGCCTGATGCTCCCTATAGCCTGCTCCCCAGGGTAAGTGACTCCCCTTTGGATGTGGTGTGTCTGTGTGTATTTTAATGTGTATTTACTACCTGTGTGTGTGTGTGTACTTATTTTTATTTTTTATTTGGCCCCGCCCACAACATCATGATGTCATGATGTTAGCTCCGCCCACACTGTGATGACATCACGGTGGGGTAGTAAAATTTTTGACATCCCACCACTGCATGTGTTTTATTTCTCAACAACCATAGTTCCTATAGAGCAGGAAGAGATTTAGAGTGGAGAATATTATCTGTTCTAATTGTACTACTGTTAACAGTTGCTTCGCCTTTGGCCATTTCCGACTGTACCCAAGTTCAGCAGCACACTATCGCATTATCTAAATTTAGAACTCTGCTAAGACAACAGAGTGCTCATTCTTTAAGCGCTTTTAATTAGACATATGTTTCTCTGCGTCTCCTTGTGCTGATAGCGCACGCCAAAATGTCTGTTTTCTCAAGGAATCATAGGAGGAGGGGGTGACCTGCCTTGCTGCTTTCTATTTAATGAACTTCATCAAGAGTGATTTCTGATCCATTTGGAGGAATATTTAAATCATGTTTCATCTGAGAAAAATAAATGGAGGCTTGCCAGGTTGAAATACAAAGGAAGTCATTAACAGGCATGTAATTACATTTTGAGAGATTTATATTCAAGGATATGTAACCGGGCTGGTGGAAGTAGGACTTGCCTTAACCTCCTTTCTGTGGCAATCCCGGCATCCTATCTGAAATAGCTGTGACAGGCTTTGCTAAATGAAGTGAGCTATGATGCATGGGGGTGGCATGGTATGGATGAATCCCCCCATCCCCAAATGGGGTGTAGGGACATTACATAAATAGAGCCCTTCTACCAGCAGATGGGGACTGTGGCGGCTTTAGTGGTTAAGATGCAGAACTTGATGATTGGAAGGTTGGCAGGTCAGCACTTCGAGACCCGAGTACGATGGAGTGAGCTCCTGTCTCTGTCCCAGCTCCTGCCAACCTAGCAGTTCGAAAGCAAGAAATTGCAAGTAGATAAATAGGTATCACTTTGGTGGGAAAGTAAACAGCATTCTATGCACTCCGGTGTCCAGTCATGCCTGCCACATGTGCACAGAAACATCTGCAAACACAGATAGCAGTGGCTTTTGGGATGTAAACGGAGATGAGCATCGAAACCTAGATTCGGATACCATTCCCTTCTTCTGGGAATGTTATGAAACCATGCAGTGCGCTCATGGCTACACAGGCACAGGGGGATTTGAACTTATAACCTTTGGCTCCACAGCTCAATACCTAAGCCAATGAACTATCCAGCCAACTTCCTAAACATTATGGATTCATTATCTTGTTAATCCTTCAGAGTGCACAGTAAATTAGGCTGGCATTATTACCTCCAGTTTATAGACTGGAAAAGAAGTTAAGAGAGTATATAGTTTAACACTGCACAATGAAACTTTTGACTATATTGATCTTTAAATTAGCCCATTTGCTTAATGATGATGTTGCATTCAGAAGCAGGCTAAATGTTAGCTTCATGGACTAGTTCTATCCATGGCTTCCCCTCCTGCTGTTACCCCAGGAAGTTACTAATATACTGTATATAAGTTACTAATATGTATTCAGCTATTCAGATCAGTTCCTGTCATGGGTTAAGTAAGGAGGGTTCAAACCCCACCCCCCCAAATAATAATAATCAATTGTGCTCCTGATCTAGACTGGTCCCTTCCAAGTCTGAAATTTACATTGAAACACAAGGTTATTGTGCATTTCAACAGATTTTGCTATATAAATTACAGGGATAGGCACCTGGAGCATGGTGGGTGGTGGTGGGTGGGCGCACAGGAGAACAAAGAACTAAAATCAATATATCCCCATGGATTCACTGTGCTGGCAAATCTGTGTTATGTGTTAGTTTTGTACTATGAAGTTCTACTGCTCCAAATATTAAATAACTGATGCCAAGAAAATAATGAGTAGATCATTCAGAATGGACTAGCTGGCCACAATCGGTTCATAGCCTTTTATTCATTTGGAATTAATCATGTATGAATCTCAGGAGATTTGAAAGGGAGAGGGGTATGTGAGATAGATTAATCCAAATCTGGAGGAGAAACTTTAATGTTTTAAGGAGGCCAGGCTTTGTGTCTAGGTTGAGAGTGTGTCTCCTGGTTCTCCTAGACTACTTGTACAGTACTATACCATTTGGTGCAATCCCCACATCCAAATGGCAATTGGAACTCAAAAAACCCTATTTACAGTATCATGGAATAGCTCAAATCACTTCAGGTTATTGGCAAATTGACCATTTCTCCCTGTTCCTCTTCAGAGAGACAGGGGAAGTAAAATTGTTATTTTGGAGTGCGAGACCATCGCTGATGCACTGAATCGCTTAGATTAAATAACAAATTCTTTGCCTTGTGTTTAGTGCTAATGGAGAAACTGCCCACAGCTGCGGTTTCAATTGACACTTCCTGTAAGGCGAATATTTTTTTTTAAAAAAAATCTAATCTGAGTGATTCAGCACATCAGTGATGGTCTAGGTGACTAGGAAAAATTAATCTCATTTCCCCTGCCCCTCTGCAGAGAAGCATAAGAATTGTTCGATTTGCTAATATCTTGATGCGGCTCACTCTCTCCATCTAGTCCAAGAGGCAGTAGGCTTCTGTGTAGTATATACTGGGGAACAAGAGCAGGAGGTGTGCACCATCTATGGAGCTTGCATTTAGATGTATGCAGTCGAGAACTTTCACAAGGCAAAGACTCCATAGTCATAAAGGGGCACATGATCACCTCCTGCACAACCTAGCCTAAGCAGAGGTCATAATGTTCTCTTGGTGATCAACAGTCATGCCGCCTGCAGAGTGCAGCACTCCGAAAAGTTTCTTTTCTGGGATTACAAGTCGGAGGCTCTTCTAGCCAACATGGCTAATGTCTGTGCTGTGACAAGAGGGTCACAAGATGGACTTCCCATGCACATCTATGAGAAAGTTGTTGAAAAGTTTTCACTCAGGGCAAAGCTGGTGCATATCACTTATCTACAGAATACACAGAACTGAGCGAGTTGAGGAGGATGGTGGAGGACAGAGGTGCCTGGCGGACAGTGGTCCATGGGGTTGTAAAGGGTCAGAATCGACTGTGCGACTGAACAACAAAATATTGTTGTTGTTCAGTTGCACAGTCGATTCCTACCCTTTGCGATCCCATGGACCACTGTCCACTCGAGTATAAGTCATTCCGAATATAAGTCGAGGTACCTAATTTAGACCTCTAAAACTAGGAAAACAGATTGACCCAAGTATAAATTGGGGGTGGAAAATGCAGCAGCTGCTAACGAGTTTCAATAATTGAAATACATCAAAATACAGTAAAATTAATTAAATTTAGACATTTGTGTGGGTATATTTTTGAATGTTCACGTTGACCCGAGTATGTCGAGTCCCATTTTTTGGACCTCATTTGGGGGGCTAAAAAACCTGACTTATACTCGAGTATATATGGTAATTATAAAAAGGAACTGTAAACAAGACTTCAAAGATAGAATTCATTATGGCACATAAATCAGTGCAAAAAAATAAAATTAAAATATACCAGCAACACCTATGGGCACTGAGGGAGAGAAGGAAAAGAAAATATTTTTGGACATTCCTTTCTGCTTTGCCCTGGTTCTGCCATGTGTAAAAAACAAACAAACCCCAAACCCTCTTACAGCCTGGGATGCATTTCTCTCTTCTAATCTTGATTCTCTCGGTGTTCTTTCAACTCTTCAGAAAGCAAGGCAACCTGAGTAAAAATCATGGATAAGAAGCAAACAAAGCTATTAGTGTGTTAGAAGGGAGGAAAAGAAGCAGAACTCAGGACCCTGTTGATGTTAATCTCAAATGATTTGCTGGCTTTTGTTAAATTTAGACTTCAACCAGCTCCAAAGTCAGGGTCGGGCACCTGCTGGAAGAAAGCATGTTATCTCTGTTGTGAAGGTAATCTTATTGCCAAAAAACAAGCAAGTGAAAGGAGGGGACATTTCCCTGAAAATTAGATTAAGGGTAATAAGCATCAGAGGCTGAAATTTAGTGTCCCTTAAAAGCTAATGGATACATCATGTGACTGGCAGAACACATGTTTATTATTTAACACTTTAGACTGAGACTGTAAGGTTACAAGCAAGGATAAGAAGAAATTCTGCATACTTTGGAATTCTCTATGAAGTGTATCTCTCATACCTCACAAGACAAAGTAGGACATAGTTAAGAAATCTACACTTTTTTGTGAGATGTAAAGTGAAGCACAGTAAGTCACAGAGAGCCCATATGAATCAATGCGTAGATTTGTTCACAAGTGTAGATTTGTTCACCCCCTTTGTTTTGTAGCAAAGATTAGGTGGAGATGCATACTTCCATAGAGAATTTCAAAGTACAGTAATACCTCGGATAACGCAAAAACTTGGTTCCACAAGTCTTGGTGTTATCCGATTTTTAGTGTTATCCGATCCATGTTAAAATCCTATGGGATGGATCGGATAATGTTAAAGCTCCATAGAGATACATTGTAACCGCACAGGCTTTAGCGGTTGTTATCCGATCCATCCCATTGGACCTTAACGTTATTCAGTCCAATTCTCCTCCCCAGATTACTTAACGTTATGCGATTTTAGCGTTATCCGAGGTAAACGTTATCCGAGGTATTACTGTACTATAGTAAAGGTAAAGGTAAAGGTAAAGGTTTCCCTTGCTCGAAAGCCAGTTGTATCTGACTCTAGGGGTAACGCTGTTACCTTCCCTATTTATCTACTTGAAATTTCTTGCTTTTGAACGGCTAGGTTGGCAGGAGCTGGGACAAAGACGGGAGCTCATTTCGTCCTGCAGTACTCGGGAATCGAACTGATGACCTTCCACCTCCCAGTCAGCATCTTAGTGACTTGAGCCAACATTCTTTCTTATCCTTGTTTCCGATCTGTAGTCTGGGTCTTCATTCTTTATTTGTGTCAGATACATCACCAGCATATAATAGCATACAAAGCTAAAATTAACACACAAAAAGGGGCTGCGATGGCTCAGTGGTTAAGAAGCTCACCTTGTTAGCTGGAAGGCTGGCAAGTTGGCAGTTTGAGGCCCAGGTACTGTGTGATGGATTGAGTGCCTGTCTCTGTCCCAGCTCTTAGGGACATGAAAGGAGCCTCATTTGGGCATTTCCTGAGCAGAGTTTCTTCTACAAAAATCCTTCCAACCCAATCCCTCTCAGTGCACGTTTGTCTGTGTATAAAGTCTTGATTAATAAATGTGTGCACTTATTGCCCTGCCAATCGCATGATGTACCCATTAACTTTTAAGGCCTACTCTAGTGAAATTGTCTACACAACATGACAGGAATTTGGCCATTAAAGTGTTGAAAATAGTGAAAATGTGCACCAAAATATGCATGAATTTCCATTTGGAAGGGGAAAAAACCCTTGAGATAGAATGGAGATGGGGCAAGAATGCCCATGGGATCCTGAGACATGCAGTGAAAATGAAGTTGACAGAGCATGACATCTTTAGTCACAATAAAATTCCATTACATTTAATAATAAAATAAAAATTAAAGACATTTCATTGGCATAATCAAATAACATTAAGGGAAAAAATCAACATGTTCAAAGAAATGTTTTTGACAGATGTAGAGTGGCAAAAGAAGCCAGATGTTTGGCCTTGTGTTTCTAAATGTCACCTTTAGTCAAGGAAACCTCGGGTGCCCATCTGTCTGTAAAATTACATTTATATTCTGCTTTTCTTTCAATGAATCTACAATGGCATATATTACTCTTTTCTTCCTCACTTCCTAACTCTTTAAGAAAAGTCAGGCTAAGTAAGTGTGACTAATCCAAGGTCACCTAATGAATTTCATGGCTCAGTGAGGACTTGAATAGGCTTCTTTCTTCAGGGGCAAGTGAGACCTGAAACTTTCTCCATGCAGGGAAAAGCTTTACTGAAATAATAGGACAGATGGTTGTACCCCACAGAACAAAATGATTTTCAGATACAAGGATAAAATTTACACCTGTGTAAATGATTATGATGCTGAACTTGATGACTGGAAGGTTGGCAGGCCAGCAGTTCGAGACTCATATATTGCATGACGGAATGAGCTCCCCTCTCTGTCCCAGCTCCTGCCTACCTAGCAGTTCAAAAGCAAGAAGTTGCAAATAGATAAATAGGTACCACTTTGGTGGGAAGGTAAACAGCGTCTGCCTGCCACATGTCCATGGAAATGTCTGCAGACGCAACGGCATTGGCCTTTTGGTTGTAAACAGAGGTGAGCACTGAAGCCTAGAGTCGAATATGACTGGCTGTCACGCAAGGGTGACCTTTACCTAACTACATATCAGGGATTTTAATGGTTCTCCCCCGCCCTTGTAAATCTGGGCAGCATAACATCTCTGTTGAAAGGAAGCCAATAAATTTGTTGCTAAATGCTGTCAAGTTACTTTTGAGTTGTGTGATTGTGATATGTTCAGGTGATGGTTTATCATTACCAATCCCCTAGTGAATTTTCAGGCTGAAAGGAATTTGAACACTGGTCTCCTTTGACATTTTATCACTCAGGTCACTGGCTCACCAACCAATACGTAGGTATAAATGTAGACATACATGTCACAGGTAAGGAACATGGAGGTGATGAGGTAAGTGATGTTCATAAAGCCAGTCACAGCTGATCATTTTAAATATTAAGTATTTGAGAGTAAGAATTCCTTATTGATCTCTTCAAAATAATCCAGAGATCTACCAGTATGTCCCAAAGCACCCTCTCTTCTTCCATCTCCCTGTTCCCCAGGCAGTGTCGTCGCTGGGGGGGGGGGTGTCCTAGGGGCGCCTCCGGCCCTGGGTGGTGCTTTTTGGTCTATGTGTGTTCTTGGACTATAATTCCCAGAAGCCCTAGTAGGAGCAGGTTCCAGTGTCCACCAAGGGGGGGGGGAATTTGGCTTCAGCCCCGGGCGGGTGAATTCCATGCGACGTTACTGTTCCCAGGTACTTTCTGTGTCCAGTATCCTTCCTTTGAATAATACAGAAATTGTACTTCTAGTTCCAGTCTTGTTGTGGGAAGGTAAGATGCTCCTAGGGTTCCCCCCCCCCAATGCCTAGAACAGACCCATTTCTTTGTTATCACTGTTGCCTTTTGCAAACTAGACTCTGAACAATATACCCTCTTCTATAGACCTTCCTTGGCTGCTGCAATATCCTGGGAGTTTTGGTCCCTCCCTTTGTCTTTGGCCTTATGCACAGAAGCAATGCAAGCTTCTTGGAAATTAAATTGAGCCCTTGGGCTGAATCAAGGGCGCCGTGCAGTGAACCTTGGGCTAAGGGAATGATGTTGTCCCAAATAACTACACACACGCATTGCCTCTTACAGCAGTCAGCAGAACTGGGCTTACAAATGAGACAGAAACAGTCTCATACCAGGAACACGTTATTTATCATCCTTCCAAACCTCTTGGGATTCAGCCTTTATACAAACAGATGTACAGTCACAGGGAAAGAAAGATTCCAATTCAGGAGCTTATAAGCACGGGGAGTTTTTTAAAAAAGGAAATAAATAATGTCCCATATTGAAAATAGTGCATAACTGCTAGAACTGTAAGGTAAACATATTTTTAAAGTATAGCTCCCAGAATCTCCCAGGGGGCACAGTCTGGGGAGTTTTAGAAGATTAGTCCAACATTGGGTACCTAGGTTTCAAATCTCTACTTTGCCATGAACACTCATGGAGTGATAGTAGCCCTGGTCAAACTACTCCTTAAATAGCTCACTTACCTTGAAATACCTTACTTATTAGTATCAGTGTAAGTAAGTTCTGATTTGCTGATTCATAACACAAAATTATTAACTATTATATGAAAAAGTTAATTTTTATTCGTCTGGAATTGCCCTGTGTTTATTTTATTTTATCGGATTTCTGTTGCCGCCTCCTCGTTGAAGTGACTCTGGGCGGCTCACAATCACCATTATAAACACTCAAATATAAAAACATCTCCATGGCAATTAAAATCTTAAAACATTTAACATTTTAAACCGTTATATTTTAGGTCATTTGGTAGCAATAGGTATAGGTAAAGGTAAAAGGTGCCCTTCCTCGAAAGCCAGTCCGGTCCTACTCTTAGGGATGGCGTTCATCTCTGTTTACAGAGCCAGTGATGCCTTTGTGGTAGACATAACTAGACACTGAAGTGCACAGAATGCTATTACCTTTCCACCCAAAATGATACCTATTTATCTACTTGCAACTTCTTGCTTTCAAACTGCTAGGTTGGCAGGAGCTGGGGCAGACAATGGGATCTCTCCATCACACAGTACTCGGGTCTTGAACTACTGACCTGTTGACCTTCTATAATTAGCAATTACACTGATACAGTGGTACCTTGCTTTACGAATGCTTTGGGTAATGTAATTTTCACTTTACAAAAGAAAATCCATTGAAAATAATGCCTTGCTTTAAGATTTTTTTTTGGAACAGATTAATTGATTTTCAATGCATTCCTATGGGAAACCGTGTTTTGCTTTATGAATTTTTCATAATACAAAATGTCCTGTGGAATGCATTAAATTAGTAAAGCAAGGTACCACTGTATTATACCACTCCATAGTGCTTAGAGCACTCTCT
Source organism: Furcifer pardalis (assembly GCA_030440675.1). NCBI lineage: Eukaryota > Metazoa > Chordata > Lepidosauria > Squamata > Chamaeleonidae > Furcifer > Furcifer pardalis. The sequence goes on from CP126891.1 coordinate 127,121,729, forward strand.
GAGTGGTTCACACAGCATTTTGTCCCTAACAAGAAAGGAATGATGGAAGGCTGAGCCAACTTTTAAACCATCGGAACTAAACTCAGATTATGAGCAGAGTTTCGGCTTAACCACAGTGGCACAGGGCTCTCACTGGACAAAGGGATGAGATATCAGCTACCAGGAAAGTCAGTTTAACTTTTGGTGAGGAGGCTTTTGAGAACATTAGGACAAGATAATCATGAGTGAAATAACAATGAACCATTAGGATAGAAAATGGCCATGTTAGAAGCCTGAAAAGTGGTGTTTTACTGAGGAAACAATTGTTTCTTCAAGCCATGAATTGCTAGTTCTGCTTCTTATTAGGAGATCTCTATGGCTTCAGAGAACTATCTTTTGTACCCTTCTGTGGAGACGCAAGGGACTGAACCATGAACCTTCTGCATTTATCTTAAGCTATATGTTGTCTTACATACATTAATACATAACTCACTGCCAAGTCCAGAGATGGTTCAGTCACTGGTGGGCTCTAAAAAATTTTTACTACCACACTGTGGACATGGTTTGGTGGGAGTGGCCAGGGGGAAATCCCTGCATTGCACCTGAATTAGGACTACCTTATTTCAAAACTTGGATGGGCAGGACCAGCCAGAATTTCTGCTGCCGGTTCTGGCGAACTGGTGCGAACCTGCTGATGCCCACCACTGGGTTCGGTCATGTTAGAATGTCAGAAATTGTTTGATCACTTGGGTCGATAAATGCATGGTAGTAAAGCAAATGTGTTCAGCCAATAATTTAGGAACTGTAGTGCCATCAATGAGATCACTGGTCAAACCAATGTTTGTCTTGTCAAGTATATTTTATATCATTGTATTAAAGGTTTCTTCAGAGGCCAGCTCATGATAGAAAACGAAGATGCAAAGTATTGTTCCAGCATGTTCTTCTTTATACCCAGCTGGTGGGTTTTGTTTCCTTTTGAGGTACAGTGTTTTCTCTGTACATAATGATTCAAAATTAGATAGGGCTGCACAGGCTTTTTTAAAGGTCAAAATGGATTAATGGACACCCTCCAAAGAGTATAGTAGCTTGTGCATATTTTGGAAGTATTATGAGAATAGTTATAGGGACTGCGGTGGCTTGGTGGACTTGAACTTGATTACTGGAAGGTCAGTAGGTCAGCAGTTTGAGACCTGAGTGCTGCATGACACAGTGAGCTCCCATCTCTGTTCCAGCTCCTGCCAACCTACCAGTTCGAAAGCAAGAAATTGCAAGTAGATAAATGGGTACCATTTTGGTGGGAAGGTAACAGTGTTCTGTGTGCTACAGTATCTAGTCACATTTGCCACATGACCATGGAAACATCTGCAGGTGCAGGCAGCGCTGGATCTTATGCTGTAAACAGAGATGAGCACCGAACCCTCGAGTTGGATACGACTGGCTTTTGAACAAGGGTGACCTTTACCTTTATGTTTAACTGTTACCTATGGGAGTTGAACTCATAGCTGCACAAAACACACAACATGTTCTGTTTTCGATTCTGGAGGATCGCTGAAAGATGTTGAGATTTAGCATCTCTCATTTTAACACGTGGTGGCTGAAATCCAGTAGTGAGTCATAACTAGAGAAGGCCCATTGAATCCCTGGGGATTTGGTGAGTCAACTCTGCCATAAATTCAATTAAGTCCATGGGCCTACTCTTGTTGCAACAGTCAACTGGATTTCAGCCACAGATTTTCAGTAGAGATGGACAGGGAATGCATCCTGATTATGCATTTTTCCTTCTGTTGCCACTCATCTTCTGCATTTCTCCTACAATGTTCCAGGCACCTTGCTCTGTCTCCCAGCTAGCCAGTTACTCCAGGCCAGCAGGCACAGCATGTGCTAACCATGGATGCGGTATATTCATAATGCTTCTGTGACCTAGTTGCGATACTAGCCACATGCCAGTAGCTTTCCTTAGGAGGAATACATTAGAAAGGCAGAGAGGCAGGAGGGCATTTTAGAAGCCTTTTCTTGCCATGAGCCACCGTCTATGTTCTCTGGGTGTGCTCAGAATTTCTAATGCATATTCATGAACTTTTCCACATATTTTTTGTGCTATGTCCAAATGCATGACAGAGTGGTGGGAAGAAAAAAAACATCAGTCTCAACTAGAGCCTTCCTGTAGCAGTAGTTAAGCTGCAATAATGCCACCAATATGGCTCATAACCTGAGTTTGATCCTGACAGGCTCAAGGTCGACACAATCTTGCATTCTTCTCAGGTCAGTAAAAAGTTGGGTGCAGATTGCTAATCATCTTGTGAGCCACCCAGCTAATGCTTTAAGTGATATATAAAGGCAATTTCTATTCCTACTTACTCTTTTTTTTTGTAATTACACTGAACTGAAACATTTTTTTTCTAGTTTGTACATGAATATATAACTCCTGTTTCCCTTTTTCTTCTATGAGCCATCTGTTATCCACTACCGAGAAAAATGTTGACTTCTATCCATCTATCATTGACCTGGAAATATAAAAATAAAAGATTCAGTTAAATGAAGAAAAATATAGACAGTGGTGAAGTTAGCTGGAGCATTTTTTTCCAATGGGAATGTTTCAAATTATGCCATCAGGCTTGTTCTAATGACAGAAATAAAGAATAGCAATTCCTTCCTTCCTTCCTTCCTCCCTCCCTCCCTCCTGCCTGACTGCCTGACTGCCTGCCTTTGGTTAGGGGAAATAACATATAATTTTTTAAACTTTATTTCAACGAATCAAATATAAAACTAAAAAAATGCATACCTAAAAACTTAATATGATAAAACAACACAGAAAATGCAAACAATCTAATTATTTTTTTAATGCTGCCCCCTCCACAAGGACCATTTAGACCAGGGTTGCCCAAACTTTTCAGGCCGTGGTTCCTCCCACCAGAAGCGGAAGTAAAAGGCACCCACACATGTGGCAGAATGCATTTACATCAGCATTCTGCAAATGCATGGGCGCATTTTACTTCCACTTCCGGGCACAGTGCAGGGGGAGCAGGCCAGATTAATTGGCATTAGGGGATGGATCTAGCCTGCAGGCCGTAGTTTGGGCACCCCTGATTTAGACATATAAACCAATGTTATTTTTGCCTCACTTATTGAATTCTTTTTCCCTTCCATAACTGCATTGTCTCATAGTCCATACATTTTCAAAGAAAATCTATAAAAATATTCTTATTTATCAACTCCTTCTTTACTTTAAGATTACATGTTAGTTTATCATTAATGCTAAATTCCAAATTTCTGTGAATCATGCAAATAGCTGAAAACCATACTTTCCAATATCTTTCTATTATTAATTTAGCTGCTGTTAATAAATGTGGAATTAATTCCTTCAGATTCTAATCCCATTGCTCTTTATCAAATATTGATAACAACACTATTTTAAGACTATCTCTATATTTAACTTAGTTATTTCCTTTATTTCCTTGAAAACTAGTTGTCAAAATGTCAATAAATTCTCACTTTCCTACCATATATGAAAATAAGAACCAGTTTCTGACATCATCTCTAATATATCCTAGAACAGTTAGAATCTATATGATGAGAATACTCTTTGTGTAATTTATTTCTTTATTTTTCAATGCTGTGTTTCTTTCACTAGAACTGTTATTTCTTCTGCCACCCAATTATTCCAGCTTCTTGAGGTTGCCATTGGTCAGATTTACCAATAACTTTGTCTTTTAGAGTAATAAGTAATTATATTTCAGGTCAGTGCGAAGGTAGAGGTCAGGGGTTTGGTTTCCAACTGTGCCTTCAGGGATAAGAACCAGCCTATGTAGTTTGGGCAAGCTGTTCAGTCTCCTTTCTTGTCTGGCCAGATTATCCTGATATGGTAATAGAATAGACCATACTGCCAGTGACTCAACGCTGATCATCAGGTGGTGGTTAACTAACCTGACCACCCTGAGGACTGATGGCCTTGGGTGCCAAAGTCCACAGGGAAAGGTGATGGTACCCAAGAGGATTAAATCCCAATTGAATCCATCTTGGTGGAGGGCAGCAGCTTCATCACTATGGACCTGGGACTGAAGAGGACTTTGTGTGCCAAAAGGGCTCAGGACCAGAAAGTAACTCGTGGGACTGGATCATTGGTACGGAGGTCATGCTACGATGCAGAAGGCAGATGAAAGGCTACTGCATTATTTTCTCAGGACAGTCTTCATCGCTGATTGGCATCAGGACTGCCTATATTCGGATTCAGATATGGCAGACGAAGAATAATAATGACAATATATGCAGTTAAATATCTTGATTTCTGTGCTGTTCCAACTGCTTTGTATTCCCTTTAAATTGAGGTGAATCACATGACTGGTGGATTACACTTTGATTTTATATCTGTTCTTGGATAGGTTTTCACTGTCGTAACATCGTTTTAGGATCTCTGGTTAACCAAGAATATAGTCCAGTCCTTCAAAAACCTATTTATGAATGTCAGATATTGCTTCTGTCTTCACAATTCAAAACACACATGATAAAGTGTGCATTCAGTTACATTCTGTAACTAATTCTCTCTTAAGCTTAGACCTGGTGTAGGCAAGTATTTTCAGATTCCACTGATATTTAATTTTCATTGAAATAAATCACAGAAATAATGGGGGACTGGAGTGTCTTTAACTTTTCTGGCCAGCACAAAGAAAGATCTACAGAGAGAATTTGTCATAAATCACCATCTCACTTCACATGTTCACCTCTTTTACTCTTGCTGGAAAATGTGCAAAGTGTTTGCTGTAGTGGATGCATGCCAGGGAAAAGCAAATAAACAAACTACTATGAGCCATGCTGAGTCCCTCAGATTTATACTCGAAAATCATAGGTTAAATTCCAATAGTCATTTGCAAAGGAGGTCCATTGAATCAATGGAATTTACAGAGGAGGTAACCCACAACATCTCTATTGATTCAACGAGCTTCCTTTCTTTGCAACTCACTACTGGCTTTCAGCAAGTGTGTTTAGGATGGCCATTTTTAGACATGATCCAACAACATCCACTCTTCCTGTTATCTTCTCTTCACGTAAACATAAACCCACCAGGGACAGCAGATTACATATTCCAGGCACAGAACACTTTCTTGTTCACAGGCTAATGGCTTTATATAGGCAACACTTAAGTTTTCAAGGGTATATTGGAATGCTGGATCATCACATTAATCTGCTGTAGAGACATTGGAGGATTAAGAGAATGCAAACATTTGAATGAAGTTTTCAGACACTGAGCAGTAAAGAGGTCTGCTTCACAAGCAATAGCTACATCTGGTTAAAAAAATACAACATAGTTTAAATCTTTAATCCCTCCAGTTCATTCCAATCTAACATCGTGAACAAATTCATGGGACATTTTCACAGTTTATTTTATCTTAATCTCATTTATGTCAAGAACTTGTTCCCCATTTTGTCCCCCAAGTTGCTAACACTACTGTGGTCTTTACTTTTGTGTAATAATGATGTGAATGACAAGCTCCACAGGGATGTTTCAAGTGAAGCATTAACGGGTAATTACTGATATCTCAGTCCATTTTTCTATGGTGATCTGAATAACTGAATTAATTGCCAACTTTGCCATCAACATCAAGTTGACGGAACTTGTAATTTACAAGATGTTTTAAATATACAGTAATACCTCGGGTAATGCTAAGACTTGGTTCCACAAGTCTTGGTGTTATCCGATTTTTAGTGTTATCCAATGCATGTTAAAATCCTATGGGATGGATCAAATAACGTTAAAGCTCCATAGAGATACATTGTAACCGCACAGGCTTTAGCGGTTGTTATCCGACCCATCCCATAGGACCTTAACATTATTTGATCCAATTCTCCTCCCCAGATTACTTAACGTTATGCGATTTTAGCGTTATCCAAGGTAAACGTTATCCGAGGTATTACTATATATACATTTGTGACTTTGATATCTGTCAACACACTCTATAGCAGTGCAGGCAAATCTATGGCACATGTGCCAAAAGTGGCATGCAGAGCCCTTTTTCTGAGTACACATGCTATTGCTGACAAACCCCACCCAGTGCCAACAGTGACAATGGCAGCGCTGTTTCTCCACTCACTCCTCTCCCTTTGCCAATGGGGAGGTGAGAGGTGAGGCTAAAATCCCGCCTGGGAGGCAGTGGTGGGGAGGAAGCGAGGTGACCCCTCCTAGGAGGTGAGGAGGCTGTGGTGCAGCATGTGGACAGAGGGAAACATGCACACATGGGGGCAATGCACACCCTTGGGGGGTGCATACATACACATGACATTGCTGGTGCACCTTGATCGGCAGGGGTGCGTATGCACCCACGTGATGTTGCTGGAGGCAACATCATATGGGTGTGTGGGCACACGCAGTGCCTGCCCGTGCACCGCCTCCTCTTCCTTGGGCTTTGCCTCTGTAGGATACTTTCGAACTCTTTACAACAATATCAGAAAACTACAACAATTCAAAATGACTGTTCAATCATATAAAGGCAAATGCTGGAAGTCTGGGGACTACACATGCCCATTGGTAGGCTTTGCAGAGTTGTGAATGCTGCCCTCCCCAAGTTTTCTTTTTGCCAAAATGTCTTATCACTGAAAAAGCCACCTTGTGCCATCTAGTGGCCAATAGATAAACCAGTAGCTAGAGCAATCTGTTCTTTGTAAATAAATGCTTCAAGTAACTAGTTAGATCAGGGGTCCACAAACTTTTCATGCCATTGGATTGTCATATGGTGCTATAAAACGTGTCCACCGTGGGTGTATTTACAGCAGTATTTATGACAGCCACGGGCACGTTTACGCATGCATGGATATGTTTTATGACTGTCATAAACACGCCCGCTTCCACTTCCGGGAGTTGCAAGGGCAGCCGTGGGCCACATGAAATGGTGCCATGGGCCTGGGCCGGCCCATGGGCCATAGTTTGGCTACCCATGAGTTAGATGGGCATCATCAAACGATCAATGTAAAAATCAAATAGCCTATGCAACTTGAAGCAGGAGATGGAGAAGCTGTATTCTTTCTGCCAAAACAAGACCAGGAGCGGATAGGGGTACTTACTGACCATGAACTGTTAATATCCAATACTAGGCTAAAGTTGGAAAAGAACACTAAAATATTTGCAGTGGCAATATAAATTAAACATTCTTGTTGAATTTAAAGGAACAAATTTGCATTACTAAATTCAGTTGACCATGAACATGAAGAACTGTAGATTGAAACGAAAGATGTTATTGGGAAGAGTGCAAAAGACAATTCCTGTGGTATAAAGAAAAGAAAAAAACTAGATGGATAATGATAGAACACTTGGAATAGTAAAATACGGAGAGAAGCAAAAGTAAAAGGTGACAGAAATAGGGTCACTGCCTATTTGTGACTGCTACGTAAAGACAAAAAGAACTGCTGTTTGTTCTGTAAAGATAGTGTGGGAAATTGCAGCCTATAACAACCTGTTAGGTATGGCATATCAAATTTTATAATGTCCCAGAAACCCTTGACAGGTTTCTGTGTATTGCCATTCCTGCTGTCTGATTCAAATCATTTCAATCTACCTGGACACGCTGCAAACGGCTTGAAAGTTGACATTTTGGAACAGAAACATTGCAAGCATTATTAATGGATTTTGGAAACAAACAAATAGAAAAGAATAAGAAAGACTTGATCATCATAATGGTAAGGGCTTTGAGATAGTTTCTTGTTTAAAATGGAAAATGATTTGTGGATTTGAGCTGGATGAATGATATACGGAGATTTGGATATGGCAATAAATTATAAATTGAAACATAAAAAGGGATATTTTTAAAAAATCTGATTTTAGAAAACTGTGGGGAGAATTTATTGAATATGTCTTAGTGAAGGGGAAAGGAGTAAGGCCTGGACAAGACTATTTAACATTCTGGAAAGAGGGGACAAATATAAATATATAAATGAAGTCTTAAATAGAGTACTGTATAATTATAAAAAGATGTATAGTGCCCCATTGAGGTGGTGGGTGCACATACTAGTTATATACATTTTCCACCCTTTCTTTTCTCTCTTTTCTTTATGTTTTTATTTTGTAATGTGTCTTTTTATTTTTTATACTTAAATAAATACGTAATTAAAATATAAGTAAAATTACAAGACAAGATTCCAGAGAGAGACAGCACAGATAATATATATACACATGCTAGACATCCTTCTCAACGGACATTATTAAATTTGAAGGAAATTTAATGTTTTTTTAATTATTAATCTTTGTTGTTGTAATCTTCTATTTCATATTACAGTGAGTCACCTTTCACCCCATCTTTGGAGAAAACGTGGGGGTATAAATTGATTTCATTTACAGAAATTAAATCAGGAGAATAATGTAATAATGTAACAAATCCACATAGGAAAATGGAGTCACTGAGAGGTCTCCTGGTCCAACATTTCTATCCAAGTATGTTACAGGATCCCAGGGGCGTAGCTACTGCTGTATCTGCCGTATCAATTATACGGTGGCCCCGGGCCACGGGGGGCCCCCAACGTGGGTAAGCAAAAGGCAAGGAGAGTGTATATTTAATTTGAATTGTTTGTAAAAATTTTGGAAAAAGTGACAGATAGATAATTATGATGAATAAATATTTCTTTTAATTTTATGCAATTTTTTTCTTTTGTGAGAAATCTTTACCCTTCCTAAGGGCCCCCCAAACAAATTTTTATACGGGGCCCTCCCAAGGCACGCTACACTTCTGCAGGATCCTCAAATATTAGCAAAATATTGTCTGGCTGGACATTCCACTACGGTAAAGGAGTAGACCGTACACCCAACAACTCAATGCCGAGTGTTGGGCAGTGATAAATAACCTGTCTTTCTAAAGGGGCCAACAGCTATGGGCGGATGAGCCTCTTTAGGTGGGGTGATGGTCCCCTCAGTGGAGGAAATGTCACTGGAAAACATCATATTGGGCCCAATGGCAAAATGAGCAGAGGAGGAAATCTGATTCCCAATGGCCATGGAGGTGGAAGAGGCTATGCCAGATGGACTGACTGTGAAGGCACACCTTGATAATATCCTCATGGCTGTGGCAGTCCATTGCAGTCCCGGTGTTAAATCCTGCATGTCTCATTTCATATGTGCCGCAGGAGATGGCTCTGTGATCATAGTGCGTGGATCACTTCTTGGCAAGCTGGGATCCACCTTAAACAAATTCACGCCAGCGATATTTTTCCTGCTTCAGGAAAGAAAATGCATTCTTGGATATGAGTTGCAGTCGCTGCCACAGAGTAAAACAGTAAAATTAAAATAGATCTGTTAGAATAATATGTGTCTAGAAGCACTGACATATTTTCAAAAGTGCAGAGAAGGATATGGCCAGCTCAGCAGGCATTCAGAGACCAAAAAGGAACAAGGCAGAGAAGTTTTACTTACACAGCAGACAATCCTCTCTTTTGACATCATGATGGATGGAAACAGAGACAGTAACAGCCATGGGATGGGGGCCGGCAGCAGGAGGCTTCTCATTTGCACATAATGCAGGCTCTCTGTTGTGCTTATTTACCGTAGACCTTAGTGGGTGGGGAGTGGGAAAATCTTACCAGCACTGCAGAGACGTGCTTCTAGATCTTTCTGTAAGTTTATAGCAGGCTGACATTTAAAAATGAACACTGCAAATGAGAAGTGTCTCCAGAATTAGACAACAAATTACCAGCAAAAGGCAAACACATATTGAATTAGATATTTCATATACACTTTTCCCTCCCGTTCTATGGCTAAGACATGCATTATTGCTGGAGGATTACGTCCAAGTTCTGTGCTTCTCATCCCCAAAGGCAGAAAGAGAAACAAAAATGGATAGTGCAGTGGTGGTGAACCCATGGCACGCGTGCTGGAGGTGGCACTCGGAGCCCTCTCTGTGGGGACCCATGCAGTCACCCCAGCACAGAGTTCACCCCACCACTCTGCCCAGCAGCCCAATGGGAGTACTTCCTCCCTCCCCCAGCACAGAGTTCTCATTGGCTCTGTGCCCAGCAACCCAATGGGAGAGCTTCCTCCCTCCCCCCAGCAGAGAGTTTACCCTGTCCCTCTGCCCAGCAGCCCAATGGGAGCATTTACTTCCTCCCCTGTTGCTGTGTTGGCACTTTGCAATAAATAAGTGTTTTTTGGGTTGCAGTTTGGGCACTCGGTCTCTAAAAGGTTCACCATCAATGGGTTAGTGCATCTGGGGGTATTAGAAATTTTTCCCATTTGTGTGACATTTTTGTTGTTGTTCAGTTGCACAGTCGATTCCGACCCTTTGCGACCCCATGGACCACTGTCCGCCAGGCACTTTTGTCCTCCACCATCCTCCTCAACTCACTCAGCTCTGTGCCCATTGTGTCTACAATACCATCTAGCCATCTCATTTTGGGCCGCCCCCTTCTTCTTTTGCCCTCCACCCTTCCCAGCATCAAGGCTTTCTCAAGTGAATCCTCTCTTCTCATTTGATGTCCAAAGTACTTTAGCCTCATCTTTACTATTTGACCTTCTAAGGAGCAGTCAGGGTTGATTTCTTCTAAGATTTCTTCTAAGATTGGCATACAATTGCATAAAATGTCCAATTCTTTGCCTTTAATTTGAACAGAGCATTTGGGTAACAGAAGATTGCATGTTAGCTGTGCTTTGACTTCTGATCTTCTGATATTTATGTTTGAAGAGCTTTGTTTAAAAGCAAATGTAATCAAAATAATGAAAGATATCCAGGGAATGATGAACACGTTTCAGAGAGACAAATTGATATGAAGATTAACTAAGGAAGAATTGGACATTAATAAACTGGTATCCCTCCCTTCACTGAACTAATCTAGATGAGATGACAAAGGATAGATTTAGATATTTTATTGGAACAAATAATCCAACATAACAAGATTCTAGTATTCATGGACTGAAGAGTGCAACCACTGCTGAATTCTGCCTCATATGACTGAAAAATCTCCATGATTAACATGGATCAACTCTTACTGAGTTTGCTAGGGTCTTGAAATTCTCTTTCCCTCTTTGGATGAAATTATTCTTAGACAGAAGGATTCTTATGGCCTCATCTATAATATACTTCATGTTCTTTATTATAACAACCTGTAATGAAGCACAGTGTTCTTGTTTTAACATTGTAGACAAGTGGTAGTGCCCAAGAAACTGCTACCTTCTGTATATTGGCTAAATTAGCACAGTAAAAATAGTCATAATCGCTACAAATTGGAATTGCAATAAATTGTTTCTGCCTGCTTGCCAGCCAGTCATACTTTCCCCCAGGTATTTTACTCATGTTGCATTAGAGATCTAAGTACAATTGCTGGTAGACCCATTAGATCAGTTGCTGGGTGGTAAATCAATACAGTATGTGTATATAATCCCATTGATTCAGCAGTTCTGCTCTAGGTAGGGGTTCCAATGAAGTACAGTTCCTGGAGAGTTTATGTGGCTAAGTGGGTTGGAATGTGGAGCCATGGGTCAGGAGTCTGAATCTCCCAGTGCCTACGGGAGAGGGGGCAGTTGAGATTGTCCAGTGTGTAGCTGATTGGGTTATATCTCTTGCCACTTGTGCAGTCTTGGACAAGCTGCACAATCACAGAGTGTCATCAGAAGAAAACAATCCATAGTTTATGGCCACCATAAACCTGAATGCACTTGATAACATACGATAAACATTTTAGGCCAGAGATTCTCAACTTGTGGCCCATGGGCCAAATGCGGCCCATGGCACCATTTCATGTGCCAACAACCACCTCCACCACACCAGGAAATGCTGTATGGTGGAGGAAGGGCCAAATGGCCGTCTGGTCCTTGAAGCTGTCTGAGGTAGTGTAACCTGGTCCCTGGCTTTAAAAGGTTGAGAACTCCTTTTTTAGGCCATGGAATGCTTCTCTCCAGCCTTCCTTCAGAATACTCCATTTTGTTGCATCCTTTCTGCCTGGACAGGATGCTGAGCTTTTATTGAGGATGGTTGTTTCTACTGAAGGTCTCCCTGCAGACAGACAGACAGACAGACAGACCTCTACAACTCCTGCAAGCTTACTGATACCTCCCTATTTTGCAAGGACTATGGCATCCTGGCACCATATAGATGTATCTATTTTTGCCTTACAGGAGGAGCAACCACTGTCATTTAAACATTCACTGGTTCACAACGCTTCACCTTTAACAACTGAAAACACAGCCAGATCCTACTTCCACTGAAAGACAGTAAAAGCCATCCCTTCTATTTTTTGGCAAAATGAAGTATAATGTTCTGATGCACTTCCCTCTAGTGGCAACACTGTGCTCTGTCTGCTCTATGTTTTTTTTAAAAAGTTACTCTTGTTTTGGGTTGTTATGAAGAAAAGATTCAGGTACCGTCCCACTTTTGTTATTTTTATAGTTTTTGACATCTAGGCGTAACAATTGTTGACTATCTATCTATCTATCTATCTATCTATCTATCTATCTATCTATCTATCTATCTATCTATCTATCTACTTAACTTCACAAAAATATTTTCCCATATATACTTTTACAACAAACAATAACAATAGTGACCTAAGAAAACTGTTCACACAGTTCACACAACACTGCAGCAACTTGCTGTTGTTTCCCACTTTCAGAAGGTTCAGCTGAAAGTCATAGCTTTTGCTGGACTTTCAATAGGCCAGAAGGAGCCTATATCTTAATAGTTTGTATATGTGTCCATACCTAGTTAAGCATTATTTATGCATTCACCAGTGGAGGTTCAAACTGGGGACAACATGTACCAGAAATTAGAAGTAATACTTTTGAAATAATTTAAGTTTCACAATACTTTGGGCAGCTCAAGAGAAGGCAAGACTCTCTAGAAAAGACAAGAATGTTGGAAAGGTAGAAGGTAACAGGAAACAAAAATGGATTGATTCCCTAAGGGAGACCATAGCATATAGACTGTAACTTGCAGGGGTTGAGCAGGGCTGTAGAGGACATTACATATTGGAGATATCTCATTCGTTGGGTCTCCATAACTTGGAGATGACTTGACAGCCTATAACGCCGCCAGCATTTTGATTAGCATGACAAAATCAAAAATCAAAAAGTAGGAATACTGTTTCCCCCCTCCTTTGTTGTAATGAGTAACATTTTCTAGTTATTTTTTCTAGGGCATTTTGAGGCATTTGTAAAGGTATGTTTCAAGTTTTGTATCATTATTTTATCAATCCTGACCATCCCTCCCACAGATTATTGAAAATTAATGGGTAATGCAGCCTGCTAGGTTTTTTTATTAAAAAAATTGCAACTAGTAACAATATTTAACTTTTAAAGCATTGTAATGAACATTTGCAATGAATTGCTCTTTTAAAAATATACATTTTTCAAGCTCTGCTAAGCACAATTCTATTCTGAATCTCCCATCCCTGGCCCTTCCCAGTGTACAGTTATACCTCGCTTAAAGAGCATAATGCGTTCCACAGGATTGCTTTTTAAACGAGTTTGCTCTTTAAGCAAAACACCATTGTAAATGATCAATTGTGGGAGGGATTTTGAACTCCGATTTATTTGTTAAGCGAGTTTTTGGTTGGTTTTATTTGTTAAGCGAAGCAAACATTCAGAGAAAATTCTGCTCTTTAAGCAAGTTACTCTTTAAGCGAAACGCTCTTTATGCGAGGTTTGACTGTATTTAGTCCATGGTAAATTAGCAGGAGACAAAGAGAAACAGCCATTTGTTCCAGCATGTGTTTCCCACCTTGGAAACCTACCTTAATTTCATGGATCATTTCCCCCTCCCCCCCATCCAGATCAAACATAGGAGGGGGGGGGGAGCTGCTCAAATTGGTGGCCACAAAAGGTCTGAGAGTGCTCTTCTTTCAAGAAGACATCAGTTTTCTTCAGTTAGCTGGGAATACTGAAAGGGATGCAGATGTGGTGCATCCCATTCCTTTGAAGTGAATAGGGAGACAGATGTTCATGTGTCTGTGAATGCATTATAATGCATAGCACAGTACAGTTAGTATGGCCACTTATTCACTGTCAAAAGAGAAGGCAGAGATTTGCATACTATTTGCAGATATAATTTGCACTGATGAAAAGGTATACAACCCACATGTCTGCTCAGTCTGCCATCTGGATGCATCTCTCTCTCTCTCTTTCTCTCCCTCCAATTTAAAATCCCAAAATGCTCAGGAACTTTCTTTCCTCACAACAATCCCAAGAGGCTGGTGAAGCTGAGAGGCAGAGATTGTCTTGAGATCAACTACTGAGCTTCATGGGAACTTCATGGGATCAGCTGCAAAAACTAGGTCTGTCCAGGGCTAGTCTATGCCAAGCGGTTGAGGGCTTACTTCAAAATTCTCCTTTTTATTTTTAGGTTTTTTGAAACAGATTTGGATCAGACAGCTCTTTATAAAGAAGACTCCTTTAAAGAAAAGGGTTCTTTCCTAAATTAGGAAACTGCCACCTTAATTTCTGCACTGGGCTGCAAATCAGCCACTAATGTCATTCAGATAATGCAGAGAGCCCTGATTTCCTGGACTTCCAGTTGATAGCATTTTTACCGAATTGCTATTTCTAACGATTAAAATTAGGTGATAATGCTTAGTGTCTCCCACTCCCAAGAAATGCTTTTTCCATGAAAAATGTCCATCAAAGTAGCTGACTTCCCTTGTCTAGGCATTTTACATTTAGTGTGCATTTTGTCAGCCCTATGTTCTGACTGGTCATTGAAAAGGAAACATGGGTTTAATTTGCAAGTCTGATTGTTCAGACACATTCCATTTTAGGTTGGGAAATAGGTAGAATGTTGTTAAGGAAATGCAGAGCACAATGCCCAGAAGTATGGTATGGTATGGTATGATATACCATCCTCCTCAATCCGCCCAATGGGCATAGAGTTGGGCAGGTTGAGGGGGATGGTGGAAGATAGGGGTGCCTGGTGTGCAAGGGTCCATGGGGCCGCAGGGGGTCAGAATCAACAACAACAATATTCAGCCCCATTTTTGGCAACCCACTACTGTGGGCAGTAAACAAAAAACATGAACATAAATAACCAATATCAATCCATAAAATCAGCTCTGTCAAACTAAGCAAAGAATGACAAAAATAAACAAAAATTAAGATTATTAATTAAAACATTAAAAGATTCTGTGCCATCTTCAGCTTGTAGTTGCATGTCTATAGGAGCTCAGCTAGTTGAAAGCAATAGTACTTCCAGATGTTTAAGGGAGTGTTGAATACCTCCTTGTGTAAAGATCAAGAATGAACAGCTGCACTTGCAATGTACTGTTTATAAAACAGACAATTTTTGTAAAAACAAAGAGGGTTCTGCAGAGGGAACATTTCATTCTCCCAGAGTCTGGTTTGATGCTAGGTGTGTTTCAGCCTTCATTACAAGCCTTCCTATCAAAATATACTCCAAGAAATAACTAAAAGCAACCACCACCATTTACTGTGAAGACGCCAGGCTTAATGCATATGTAACATATGCAAAGTACACACAGCATATGGACAGCTTCAAGGTGAAGATTAATAAGTTGTTAATTAGATTGACTGAGTGCGATCTCTGTTTTGGGGTTGTGTCTCTTTATTCCTGTGCTGAGGTCTGCTGTCAGAATTTGAGCAATGACTTGGGTGAGTCTCTTGTGTTCAAACAATGGAGAAATAATTACCTGAAAATGGCAGTAGCTTTGAGACTGATTCCAGCTCTCTCTTGCTGTGATCAACAAAAAACTGTTGCTTCATGACCAAGAATTCTGACTTACTATGAGGTCTCTCACCTGGATTCTTGCCTTGTTCAGCCTAGATCCTCTATTACCACCATATAGCTTGCACTGATATAATAAACATCAAATGTGCCTACCGCACGATGATCTTGACATGTGCCTATACAAGCATCAAAGCTATTGCTAGACAGGCAATTTCTTAAATATGGAGTTGCCATGCTGTAATCTAAGCACTGATGCAGCACCTTAATGGTGTGCCTAGCCCAGGGATCTGCAGACTTGGCTCTCCAGATGTTCTTGGACTTCAGTTCCCAGAAGTCCTGATCAGCAGGCATACTGACTTGGGCTTCTGGTAATTGAAGTCCAAGAACACCTGAAGAGCCAAGTTTGCAGATCCCTGCCCTAGCCAAACTGGTGTCCAAATTGGACTACAGCGTCCATCAGCCTTACCTTGTATGATCAGTGGTTGGGGATAGTGGGTGTTGGAGTCTGAAATATTTGGAAGACACTATGTTTGCCTGCCTTTACCTTTTGGGGAGGTCACTGTTCCTCAGTGACAGTTTGACATTGAAAGATCCCAAGGACAGCTGCTGCAATTTCTCAGTCTACCTGGAGATAAGACTGCTTGAAACCATGGAAAGCTACTGCCAATCTATTTATAGATTGATGAACTGACATATTGGTTGCCTAGAAAGCAGCTTTCTTATGTGTGTTCCTTTAGGCTCAACAAGTCAGCCACACCTTTTCCCAGTTTTTCCTTTGCTCATTTATCCATCTTCCACACACTCCAGAGAACCCTGAAATGATTAACCTCAAGGATCTATTTAGCCTTGTCAAATCTGATATATTCTGAAGAAAATCCATTATCAATCAGAGCAGCTTCCCAGACATGTTAAACTATTCCCAAAACATGTCTGTCTGGCCTTTTCTTGGAGACTTGGACTAAAGAAGATTCTCACACCCTTCTAGGAAAATGGCTCTTAAACTGTCCCATGAGATCTGAACTGTCCTATCCTCATTCTCAACTACCTTTCAGGTTTGTGTCCCCACCAGTATTTTGAAGATGGTATTCCATAATTATTGCATAGATTCCAATGTAACATTGCTGAAGATCAGTTATGGCATCCTTTATATTATAATTATCTTATTTACTACTACTCTGTTTCCCCAAAAATAGGACCTCCTCCTGTAGTAAGGCACCCCATATTTTTCCCCACCTCGGAAATATAAGGCACCCCCTGAAAATAAGGCACTCACCTAAATCTTGCCCTGGCAATCCGCTCTATCAGCAATAAATGTATTCTTCTTCGTCATTGAAAAATAAGACATCCCCTGAAAATAAGACCCTGTGCATATTTTGGAGTTTTTAAAAAAATATAAGACAGTGTCTTATTTTCGGGGAAACATGGTACTACTCCGACTACGACTACGACTATGACTACGACTACGACTATGCCGCCGCCGCCATGCCCTGTTGGTATTGTAAAATTGTGTTGGCATGTCACACGAACGGACAGGGATAGTATTTTCATCCCTGATACACGTATGGAGGATCTTGTAATTTGTATATGCCAGAGTGAAGGTTTACAATTGAGTGTCCGTGAGCATTGCCTATACATCAGAATGTTGCCAAACCTGATGTGCATACATAACATGATAAATATACTTCCCCCTTTCTATCTATATTTAAATGCCCTTTCTCCTTTTAATCCTTTGTATTAGGTAATCCATTGTATCTCCTGGGGCACTTCTTCATCAAAGCAACTTTAAACCTCTTCTTCAAGATCAAATGGCTCTTTAATCCATCTGCCCACAGCTCAGTGTGTTATGGAAATTTAATCAGAAGTATAAATTAGCATCTGCAGCATGATTTGTCTGAAGCCTTACAAGCAGTGTCACCACCAGTAATTCCCAAAGGACAGGAAAGAGAAATGAGGACAAAAAGAGATACTTCTACTTACTGTTACCTTTGTCCATTTATTGTCGGCCACTTCCTGCTAGCAGAACCATAAGAAGAAAATCTTTGAGGTATAAACACGATGTGTATGCTTCTATTATAATCAATGGAAAAAGCATGTGTGGGTGGATAATACAGTAAATCTGAAGAACACTGGCTTACTTTAAAGCAGAAGTAAGCGGCTTTGTGGCAAGAAAGAACCACATAGGAATATGTTCAACTCTCTAGTAATTTTGTGTCTGATACAACGATTGCTACCTAAATTTGACAGCTACAGTAGTGGCTCTCTGTGGTAAAGGGGTGTGCCAAAGTAGTCTAGGGACTGTGGTGGCTTAGTGGCTAAGATGCTGAACTTGATGACTGGAAGATTGATAGATCAGCTGTTCGAGACCCAGCTCCTGCCAACCTAGCAGTTCGAAAGCAAGAAATATCAAGTAGATAAATAGGTACCAGTTTGGTGAAAAGGTAAACAGTGTTCCATGCACTCCAATGTCTAGTCATGACTGCCACATGAACATGGAAATGTCTGCAAATGCAGACAGTGCTGGTTTTTTGGCTATCTGGAGATTAATACCGAACCCTATCATCGGATACAACTGACCTTCAAGCAAGGATGACCTTTACCTAGATTATTCTACCACACCATAGAGCCGCAAAGGGTGATATTCCTTCCCATTTATTTTCCTTCTAGGACAATGCTGTCAACAATTCCAAGTGGCATGATCTGATTTATTTATGGTCATATTTATATGCCCCCCTCCTCACAAACGACTCAGGGCAGCAAACATAGCGTTAAAAACAAACAATTAAAACATAATCCAAGAATAAAACCTCAATACAATCCTAACCAATTAAAAAAATTAAAGTTAAAAGCCAATTGTCTTAAAATAAGACAATTAAAAAGTTTTTAAAAAAAGAGAAAGTGGGGAGCATTCAGATAAGCCAGCAGGTCGGGGTGACCGTATGGCCAATATCCCACACCTGCCCCGCCAGCCAGGTCTTAACACCCTTTCTGAAGGATAGCAGCTCTTGATGCAATTGGGAGTGGCAAAAAAATATGGGGGGCTTCATTAACCTCATGTGCCCCATCTTAAAGGTATCAGAGCAATATCCTTCTCTGTTGCAGCTTCTCACCCTAATTCTATTACTATCCTGTTATCTAATCATTAGATCAGATTGAAAGCAACACTTGACGGTTGATAGCCCAGCAGCTTGAGACAGAATGTAGGCCATTAGAGATAATGAGCAAATACTTATGTCAGACATGTCTTCCAATATGGTGCCTCCAAACAGATTCACAATAGCTACTTCACTTCCAATTATTTAGATACCCGAGATGAAATGCCGAATGAGTAGCTGCTTGTTGCAAGGGAATCATCACATGGTGCCAAAATAATTCCCGAGGAAATTGGTTCCATTGCAGCAAGTGATTAATGAGGCAGGCATATAGTCACTTTATTTGCTGAATGTTAATCAATACATGAGAATTCTCCTGCAATGCTATTATCGGAAAACTGGTTTCTGATGAGAGTTTGCATGAGGGTCCCTTTACCTACCAGCCAATCGGAGGTCAAATCTGTTCCTTAGGATTCTGAAGTTGTCTATTTCTTACTTTTCTTTTTCCCACGCATATAGAAGAGGATTAAATATCGTGATTTCGAATTCTAATGCTGGTAAATCGGTCATTCAGTGTGATTCAGGCAGCTTGATAGGGATATTGATTGCGTTTTGTAGAAGCATTGACTAAAATCTGGCAAAGGCAAGATAAGGGAAGGAAACTTAAAACAGTGAGGAAATACCGGTGGACGAAGGGGAGGAAAATTAATTGTTTCGGCCTCCTCAAAGTGTACAAAATGTCCCCACTTTTAGACTTTCAGAAGATGCCGGAAGTAACAGCTGTCAGCTGGCAGTAAGAATGCTTTCACAGGATTCTCTCACGGTGGTTGAAATCCTGTTGGCTCTTGTAGTAAGTCATAGCTAGCCTTGACCCATTGAATCTGTGGGGATTTGATGAGTCAACTCTTCTGTATGTTTCATTGATTCAATGGGCTTACTCTAGCTAAGCACCTGGATTTCAGCAAAGGAGTGATGCGACAAAGTATTTTCCACATGTAATAGGCACAACTGACCATAGTTGACAACGAAGGCTAATGTGGAGGTGGGAAAATTCCTTCTTGGCAGTGGAGGAGTGGTCTGCCAATGAAGTATACTCAGAAAGATTTATGTGATTTTTCAGGCTGAGAGGAAAGTATATCCCCCAAAGACAGAGGAGAATGATGGCAAGGGTCTATCACCTTTATATCTCACTTTTGGACCTCCCCACTATTGAGGGAAATAAAATGCTGCATTAGACAGACCAAATGTGGACAATATACAGTCCTTTTCATATTGGACTGTAACCCATCAGTCCTAGCTAGAATAGCCAATGGTGAAGGATGATGAGATATATAGCTTAAGGTCAATTGAATGCCCTGTCTTGAGATAGTCCTTTGGTCTGATCCAGCATATTTCTTCTTATATTGCAGGCAGAAAATTCCCATAGCTGGCCCATGCTCCAAGTAGAGGAGAATTGCCTCCATCCTGGGTTGAGGCATGCCCCCTTGCTTGGATAATGGACCACTAAAGGCAACATTCCCCTTTTCTGTAGAATAAGAATTTTCATCTTTATCTATCTTGATGTTCCCCTTTTCATGATAAATAAGGATTTCTCCAGAACACCAGACAGTGCTAAACCTAAATGTTCTCAGTTACTGTAGGTCAGGGGTTCTCAACTTACAGTCCACAGCACCAAATAATCCAGCCCTTGCTCCAGCCGCCACTGCCGCTGCTGTCGGAATTGGCCATGAACACATTTATGGCCGTTGTAAATGCATTTACAACAGCTGTGGACTCATTTACAACAGCCCACCAACTGTTTGAAGGAGCATGACCCGGCCTCTGACTTGAGAAAGTCAAGAACCCCCGCTATAGGTAATAGCTATTGTGGAAACAATTTAATTAAAATTGGCCAGCAAGGTCAGTTCGGCTGCCTTTTAATTTGTGTCTTCCAGTTTATGACAATTAATACCTTCCTTCTCAGGATATATGTTGTGTTGAAAAAAATATGGTATCAGAATCCTTGAAGGTCTCTTAAGAACATCCTTCAAGGGTTCTGACAGTTTCATGGGCTTTTTCTTGTTGCTTATAAAAACACAATTTTTAAATCAAGATTTTCCATGGTGGCTTGATGAACAATCTTGCTAATAATTCCACTGTGACATTTTCAGACCTCTAAATAATTTCCTATGTTAACTTAGTACTGATGCTTTGTTTCTATCCAGAGAGATGCTAAGTCTGCCTGGTGATGCAGCAGCCTGTGCTAGAACCCAGATCTGCTTAACAATAGTATGGGAGAAGTAACTTTTTTGTGTATACTGTATTTGCCAATGTATAAGATGCATCGGAGTGTAAGATGCACCCTGTTATTACCAAAATAGCCCATTATAGGCCATTATAGACAGCACAAGATGCATTCCATTTTTCCAGTGTATTTTAAGGGGGGGGGAGTGGGTCTTATACATCAGCAAATACAGTAATTCACAGAATCTCCTAACTAGTATGGCTGTGGCCATGATATTTAGGAATAACAAAAATTAAATTCTTCAATCTGTGTTCAGTACCATTATTTGACCAGAAATGATAACCTCCACCCCACAGATTTAATGTGATGGAGATTATCTGGAGTTATTGAAAAGTAATAAGGTATTTAAAACAGCGAGGAAGTAAGTACTGCTGGAAGAACCAGAGAAAAGTTAAGAAGCTCACCTTGTTAGCTGAAAGGTCGACAAGTCGGCAGTTCAAGACCCGAGTATTGCATTATGAAATGAGCACCCGTCTCTGTCCCAGGTCCTGTGAACCTAGCAGTTTGAAAGCAGGAAATTGCAAGTAGACAAATAGGGACCACTTTGGTGCAAAAAGATCTTGGGGACATGAAAGAAGCCTCATTTGGGCACCCCTTGAGTGGAATTCCCCCAGCAAAAATCCTTTCAACCAGTGGTGGTGTCAGGAAAAGGCTTATTTTCTAATGCTTCCCAAGGTTTGAATTTGCTATTTCTCAGCTAGGCCTCATTATTGGCCTCATAGAAATCCTTTCCCATCTCTGTGTGTCTCACAAGACAGTCATGAGATGGTTGTTTTTAGAGCCAGTGTTCACGTGTTATCTTTCTAGCTAGCTAAGCTCCTGCATGTTTTGACTAAACAGAGAACACTCTCTGTTCACTCTCTGTTCACGTGTGAAAACAATTTATTGTTTTGAGAAAGTTATTCTCTGTTGTTCTCTGTTACTTGATTGGCTAAAGCTAAACCACCTGAGTGAAAATTCTCCATGTTTGCAGAGAAGTTAGAGAGTTCGTTTTTGGATCTCTATGGGCTAACATCTTTTTCCTGGGAGCTATGCATTTTCGCTCCTTAAAAATGGTTACCTAGATTACCTGTGGACTGTATTGGACTGACTTATGCTACTGACTTTTATGCTTTATGAACCTGATCAATATACCTGATCAATAAACCTTCATTTACTTGACCAACGTGTCTTCATTGGACTAAAAGGGTAAGAGAAGCATTGCATTCACACACAAGCCTCTGAACATGCTACCAATTAAATCTCCTTGTGGATGAAAAACAGCTAAAGGCTGTAAACCTGCTTTGCCGGCCAGGCCGACTTCTGGGGGCTTTGGTTCAGGAGGTTTTCCAGAGCAGAGGGGGCTCAATTTTTTTTTTACTACCACACTGTGGGTGTGGTATGGTGCACGTAGCCAGGGGGAAAGCCCTGCATTGCACCCAAATTAGGACTACTTTGATTCAAAACTTGGATGGGCGGGGCCAGCCAGAATTTCTGCTACCGGTTCTGGTGAACTGGTGTGAACCTGTTGATGCCCACCACTGCTTTCAACCCAGAAAGCACCTTTGTGTGCTTCTGACATGATAAAAAAAGGAGTCTCCACTCTGATGAAGTGTCTGACGAAGTGGATGTGATCCATGAAAGCTCACATTTAAATATAGGAGTTAGTCTTTAAGGTGTAACAATATATTTTTTGTCATTTTTTGTTTTTTATTGTCAGGAAATGAACCTATTTCCTAAGGCTTGAAATTGCCAATTTTCAAATAGGCCTCAGAAAAATCCATTTTTCTCTCTCTGAGCCTCAAGGCTGTGTAACAGCATGTTTTTCAACCATGTTTTCAGTATTTCTTATCTTTTGTAAGCTAGCTAAGAGCCATGTTATGGCTAGCCCCAGTGCATTCTGTGTGCACGTGTATAAACAATGTACTGTTGTTTTGAGAAAGTTCTCTTTGTTATGTGATTGGCTGAAGCAGTCCCACCTGACTGCAAATTCTCCATTTTGGAGAGAAGAAAGAGTTCGTCTCTGATTCTTCATGGATTAAGACCTGTTTTTGATTAGAGAGCTTTTGTTTTTGAATCTCAATGGGCTAACAATCTTTAGCCTAGGAGCTATGCATTTTTGCTCCTTAAAAATGGTTACCTAGATTTGCCTGTGGACTTTATTGGACTGACCTGTGCTACTGACTTTTATGCTTTATGAACCTGATCAATAAATCTTCATCATTTTTCTGAACAACGTGTCTTCATTGGACTAAAAAGGGTAAGAGCTGCCTTTCACACACACAAATCTTTGAACACGCTACCCAATTAAAACCCCTTAAGAGCTGATAAGCAGCTGAGAGTTCTATCTCTGTTCTAATTAGCCATCCAGCTCGCCCTGTGTAGGTTTGTTTTGGTTTCCAGGGGTTTTTCCAGAAGTGAGGGGGCCGGCTGGAGCGTGACATGGTGGCCTAGCAGTGCGATAAACAAACCCTGAAGAAGTTTTTTTTTGTGTGTGTGCATGCTCTAAGTCTCTGCCCGGCAAGAAGAAGAAGCCTGCGTGTGTGCATCTGCAGCAGCGACGGCTGAACTGAAAGTGCTTGTGTTTTCCTGAGATAAAGTGCTGAAAGGAAAGCAACTGATTGCTGTTTTGTGTTTTGAGTCGGATTCTCAAACTCCCAGACCGTGGGCCGTGGGCCGAGGGCCGTTTCCAGTGCTGGCAAGTCCAGAGGGACTGAGACGTCTTCCAAGCCTACAAGATGGAAGGTAAGCCAGTGGCTGATGAATGTACCCCCTCACCACAGTTAGCACCCCAAGACAGACTCCATTCCAGATGGGATCTTGGAGAAGGTGCCCAGATGATGTTTAGCCAAAAGGAAGGGCCCAGGGTGGGTGAAGCTTGTCCAGATGACTTCTGAGACTTCCCCAGACGCCCAGCAAGCCCCAAGCCCTAAATAAGACTCTTTTGTGTTGAATTGGAGTCAAAACTCCACAGAGTGCCTTTTTTCACTCAGAAGCAGTTCCCTGAAGTTAATTTCCCCCAAAGCCAGGAAGAAGGAGTGGAACCCTTCAGATAAGATTTATTATCCTGCATTGAAGTTCCTAGTTGCTGATTACATGTGATATTTTGGTCTTTGAAGACCTGGAGAAGTTGCAAATTGCCTCATTGTGTTTGAGATACCAGCGTAAAGGTGGAAGAGCTCCAACGGACTCCTCCACGTGTCCAAGGAAGAAAGTTTGCTAGAGTGGGTGGGCCAGATCCACCACTCTGAAACGTGTTATCTACAGGCTGTTACACTACGCTGTTTTGGTCAGCTAGTGGGAAGTGGGAAATAATTGCCGGATGCAGTGTTTCCCTGAGTTTTACTACCCTTCGAGAAAGCCAAGAGCTGAAGAGGGGGGAGTACGTAAAGATGGCTGTGGGAGAGCCCAACTAGGGGTTTCAGCAATAGCAGAAGCAAAGGTCCAGATCCAGATTCCCGACGTACTGAGGAGAGTGAATGGAACCCTGCGCGTTCTTGAGTTGAGAAGTTAGTCAAGCCATCAATTCTGTTGCCTGTTTAGTTCCCAAACCTCACAGGGATGAGGATGCGGGGTTGTTTGATTGATTCCTTTGGACTGTGTTCTGATAAATACCTTAAAGGTTTGTTTCTTGAGTTTGTTTTACTAGGAAATGCACATGTTCCTGTCGTCTGAAAGAAGAGCTGATAACGGAACTCTGAGTGGACTTTGTTCAACTGGATGTTTAACTGTTTGCAGGTGCAACAACAAAGAAGAAGAAGAAGAAGAAAGGGGGGAAATGTTATTGTTTCTTGCTAATCATCTGTTTATTTTTCCAGAGGCTTGTACAAGCGGCCTCTGTGACATGTGTGGTGTTACTGACCTGTTTTCTGATTTAAAGGTTGTTCTGTTTGGGCAAAATGTGTTTTGGAAAGGGAAAACCTTTGCTACCTGAAAATGCCCAAGTCTTTTGTTCCAGCAAGGTTTTATACCTGAGTTTGCTTGCAATGCAGAATGTAACTTATGTAACGTGTACCTCCAGTAACTAAAACTGGAAGAAGCTTTAACGCTTGATATCCTACATATATAAGGGATAGCTTGTTTGCTCAATTGCTTTGCTCACATTAGTAAACAATGCCTTTTGGTAAAGTCAAACCCCCGGTTTGCCTTTCCAGAAAGGAGGGCGTGTCAGGAAATGAACCTATTTCCTAAGGCTTGAAATTGCCAATTTTCAAATAGGCCTCAGAAAAATCCATTTTTCTCTCTCTGAGCCTCAAGGCTGTGTAACAGCATGTTTTTCAACCATGTTTTCAGTATTTCTTATCGTTTGTAAGCTAGCTAAGAGCCATGTTATGGCTAGCCCCAGTGCATCCTGTGTGCACGTGTATAAACAATGTACTGTTGTTTTGAGAAAGTTCTCTTTGTTATGTGATTGGCTGAAGCAGTCCCACCTGACTGCAAATTCTCCATTTTGGAGAGAAGAAAGAGTTCGTCTCTGATTCTTCATGGATTAAGACCTGTTTTTGATTAGAGAGCTTTTGTTTTTGAATCTCAATGGGCTAACAATCTTTAGCCTAGGAGCTATGCATTTTTGCTCCTTAAAAATGGTTACCTAGATTTGCCTGTGGACTTTATTGGACTGACCTGTGCTACTGACTTTTATGCTTTATGAACCTGATCAATAAATCTTCATCATTTTTCTGAACAACGTGTCTTCATTGGACTAAAAAGGGTAAGAGCTGCCTTTCACACACACAAATCTTTGAACACGCTACCCAATTAAAACCCCTTAAGAGCTGATAAGCAGCTGAGAGTTCTATCTCTGTTCTAATTAGCCGTCCAGCTTGCCCTGTGTAGGTTTGTTTTGGTTTCCAGGGGTTTTTCCAGAAGTGAGGGGGCCGGCTGGAGCGTGACATATTTACTTTCTAATAATCTCCACTCTGTATCATTTTATGGGAGGATCTCTACTGCTTCACAGCACTGACAAGCCAGTATCCCTTCCTGCAGCCCAGGGTTCCCCTTGCTCAAAAGGCAGTCATATCCACTCTAGGGTTCAGTGCTCATCTCTGTTTACAGTGAAAGAGCCAGTGCTATCTGTGCTGATGTTTCTGTGGTCATGTGGCAGGCATGACTAGACACCAGAGTGTGTGGAATACTGTTTACCTTCCCACCGAAGTGGTAACTATTTATCTACTTACAATTTCTTGCTTTTGAACTGCTAGGTTGGCAGGAGCTGGGACAGATGATGGGAGCACACTCTGTCGTGCAGCACTTGGGTCTCAAACTGCTGAACTGCCAATCTTCCAGTCGTCAAGTTCAGCATCTTCCGCTCAGAGTTGGGTTTTTACCCGATTGGGGCGGGATAGCAAGTTGGAAGAAATAAATAAAAAAATAAATTATACATTATTTGGTTTTTTTTAAAATGTAAGCAAATTTTATGGATGTTAAATAAAATCCATGTTTGTAGATGTTTTCCCTAACATTTGCTGAGATACACCTCAGCACTGGACTTATCCATATTATTCCCCATTCACTATCTGTGATCTTATTGATACAGTATCTGAGAAAGAGACATTTCCATGTTTGGGTCAAGAAACCTGATTCTACATATGTGTGAATGTTACTTGTTAACATTATAATTGCAATAACTGCCCCCCCCTTACACTGCACAACAACAATTTTGCTACTGGGACTAACACATGTGATTTACATGATATTGAGTGTGCTGATTCCAAATCTGAACTCAGAATTTGCCTACCACGTACAGATTTTAAGTTATAGGCATGCTATAGCTGTTCAAATGGTTTTGGGTAACATTATAACAGTTGCAGCTACCACTATGCCTCCTGCTGCCTCAGCTGGATCATGTCCCCTGGTGGCATGCATGTTCCAGCAACGGCCAGGCATGACTGGGCAAGTCAGTGAGCTGATGTCAGAAATAGTTATATAAGGCGAGATGGACCAAAAGCTTGTCTCTAGTGCAAAACCATCTTATTGGATAGTACAGCTAGGCATAGTGAGTCTGTTTTGAGCTAAAGATGAGTAGGCGCAGCTGTGTTAATAAACCTGACAATTTTTGCTACATTTGTGGCAAATATACCCTGCGTGATCAACACAAGAACCTAACCAAGAGGGTGAGATTTGCTTACTTAAGATCCTGATATCCTAGGCAGAATCGGACTTCAGATTTGGATTCAGCACACTTAATTTAGTATAGGACACATGGATTAGACCAAGAAGCAGATTTTTTTTGTGATTCAGTGTTATCATCTAAAATTGGTGCAAACAGTTTTGCAGGAATCAGATTAACTGGCAGGTTACTCCTGCCAACCTAGCAGTTCGAAAGCAAGAAATTGCAAGTAGATAAATAGGGACCACTTCGGTGGGAAGGTAACAGCGTTCCATGCACTCCGGTGTCTAGTCATGCCTGCCACATGACCATGGAAACGTCTGCAGAAGCAGACAGCGCTGGCTCTTTGGCTTAGAAACAGAGATGAGCACTGACCCCTAGAGTCGGATACGACTGGCTTTCGAGCAAGGGAAACCTTTACCTTTACTACTAATATTACAGACAGTGGTGGGATGTCAAAATTTTTACTACCCCACCGTGATGTCATCACAGTGTGGGTGGAGCTAACGTCATCACATCATGATGTCATGGGCAGGGCTGAAGAAAAATAAATAATAATAAATAATAATAAAATAAAAATAAGCACACACACATACACACACCCCTGTACCTCCTTAAGGGTTCTCCAATTGGAACAGCAATTGGAACAGCAATTGGAACAGCACAGGTGTCGCTTATTGATGATGTAACTCCAAGACTTTACTTAAAAACCCCAAACCAGGCCTGCTAGCTGCTAGGTCTTTTTAGGAACTGTGGTAGTACGTCAATATAGGTAAAGGTATTAAATACACATTAAAATACACACAGACACACCACATCCAAAGGTGAGTCACTTACCCTGGGGAGCAGGCTATAGGGAGCTTCAGGCTAGCAGCTTCTCTTCCTCCTCCCCACTTGGGAGGACAGCGAGGAGGCCGTGCATATGCGCCAAGCACTGTAGGCGTGCATGCACACCAAGTGCTTGGCGCGAATGCGCAGTGGGGGAACCAATGAAAAGGTAAGCCCTGAAGGTGGTTCCCCCCAAAAGCTGCTACCAGTTCTATGGGACACTGGGAAAAGTTACTACCGGTTCTGGCACCCTGGTGCAAACCTGTTGCATCCCATCACTGATTACAGAAATCTAGAACAGAGACTCCTACCTGGCTAATAAAATGCTTGGCTGCCAGCAGAGCAATTGTTTTGCCCACTTTCGGCAGCTTTCAGTGGCATTGCTCAATCTGTAATAGCAAAATACTGTACTGGCAAATCTATTCACATTTGCTAGATAGAGTACTCAGAAGTGGTTTAACATGCTCTGGGGGAACATGTAACTTGTCTAAGACTAAGGCTTTTCTCCTGGGATGCATAATAGAAAACCAAATTCCCAGGTGCTTCAGTTGACTGAACTAGCCAGCCACTTACCTCCTGCTTATTTAAGGTCATGTAATTAGAGCCATTCTGCTGCATATTTACTCAGAAACAAGTCCCACATGACGTAAGACCACTATACACTCTTACCTGGGATTAAGTTCCATTGAATTCTATAGAATACAGCTCCAGGAAGAGATGCCTAAATTTGCTCTGTACTTCTGATGGACAAATTGTTTCTCTGTTCTTTTCTTTTTGCATTAGTTGTATCTTTGGGAATGCTGGGGGAAAGGGGATTTTTTAGCGTTGCATACTTTCAAATCATACTTGACCCCCTCGACCTATTACTGTAAAAGCTGTCACTTGTTAAGGATTTCAGTGAACTGCTGCTTAGATAAAACACTCCTTTCTTGAATAGCTGTTGTGTGTTGAGGAAGAAAATATGCCTTCTTACCACTGGATGGCAGCGTGATTCAACAAAAAACCCGTGAAATAACACTGACAATCTTATTCAATCTATCAGAAAACAAAACAACTTTAAAGTGCTACAGTGTTTTTATTTATTTTTTGTTTATTTTGTTTTGTTTTCTGATATGCCTGAACCACAGACTAACACGGCTACTATTCCAAATCATTCAGTCTAGAGAATCGAAAATAGGGACAGTATCTTGGGCTGGGATGGATGGGTGATTCTCAACAATAAACCCAATAAATAAATAAAAATCTCTTCCCCTCTCCCCCCCCCCCCGGGTCTGTTTTATCCCATTTGAGTGTTAATTCCTCCAACATGTTCATTTTCTGAGCACACGACAGAGTTGCAGGAGGAAAGGAGAAGCCACAAATGAGAAAGATGCAACTTCCTCAACTGAAACATCCTTCCAGTGGTGGGCAGCAACAGGTTCCCACTCCCCAGGAGGGGAGGTAGCAAAATTGGGTGGCCTCCGGGCAGGGGTGTGGCAAAATTGGGTGGCCTTCTGGTGGAGAGGGGTAGTGAAATTGGGTGGCCATGGCCACCTCCGTGTCCCATCAGGTTTTGTCCCTGCCAGTTGTTCAAGGTCTCCCTTGCTCAAAAGCGAGTCATATCTGACTCTAGGGTGCAGTGCTCATCTCCATTTACAACCAAAGAACCAGTGCTGCCTGTGTTTGCAGATCTATACATAGCCATAATGCAGGCATGACTAGATCGCCCACAACGTAGGCTCTGCCCATGACATAGGCTCCACCCATGATGTAGACTCCACCCATGATGTAGGCTCCATCCATGACATAGGCTCCACCCACAGTGTGATAGCGTTAATTTTTGCTGCCCACCACTGCATCAGTAAAATGAGTAGCCATGTTGGGCGGAAAATGCTAACTAACTTGTGAATTGCCTACAGAGTGCACAAAGCACTATGGGGAAGTATATAAGTGTAATTGCGGTTGCTCATAACTGTGTTTTCATATCTTGCCAGAAGAATATTCTCCAGGGTCCAGAGCAATAACACCGGATCAAAAGAGGATGTCAGTGAACCAAATAGGATGGAAAAATTCTGATTTCATAACACTTTGCTGGGAATGAATGTCTACCCGCTCTTCATGTTTTATCCATGTCCTTCTCCTTCCACTAGTTTACCAGATTTGGTACTTCATAGAAAGAACTGTAAGAACTGGGAGGGGTCTCCAAAGTCTTCCAGTTAAACCTTCTTATTAGTCCTGGGCAATTTAAACAGGAACATCTTTATTTTATCCAATATATGGAACTCTGCTTTAATGTTACTTTATTAATCAGTTGCAGGCTTCAATTCTCAGTGCCACAGGTTGAGAGTTCAATTCCCCACTGTGTCTGTTAGGAGAAGAGCCAGCATATATAGCCTTGAGCAAAATGCCTGAAGGTGAAGGGAATAGTAAACCACTTCTAATAATAATTTTGTGTCAGAAATTATTCTGGGTTGAAAGGATTTTTGCGGAAGAAACTCTGTTCAGGGAATGCCCAAATGATGCTCCTTTCATGTCCCCAAGAGCTGGGGCAGAGCTGGGCACTCAATCCATCATGCAGTACCCAGGTCTCGAACTGCCGACTTGCCAGTCTTCCAGCTAAGAAGGAGAGCTTCTTAACCACTGAGCCACCACAGCCCCTTAAACCTGTGTATTCTCTATCTAGAAATCCTGGGAAAGGTTGCCATGAGTTAGAACTTACTCGATGGTATGCAGTTGTTCTTGTATTGTCATCATCATTATTAATAATAACAAGGACCACAGTTTGATATCGGTTAGGAAACTGGCATTAAAAACCACAATGTCTCATTTTGGGCAAAACAGAGGATGCTGGTTAGATTCTGTGCATTGTATTCCATCAATATTATCATATTCTGGCCGATGTGTAATAGCAGAGCGCAAAACATGCCTGAAACTGATGTACACTTCCAGTGGAATAACTGATGGCTTGTGAAGCTATAAACATTGTACACGAAAAGGCCTGTTATGTTTTACAGAGTTGAAGTAATTGGCAGAGGGTCAGTGTCATGGGACCAGAATACCCACATGCCGTGAGTAACTGAGAAAGTGCAGTGCTTTTTGAACTAGTTGGAGTTTCTGAACTTCCTTCAAAAGCAAGCCTACTGAGAGCCCTATTACCGTAGTCAAACCTAGAGGTGATAAGAGTATGGATCCAGGGTAGACATGAGTTATGTCTGTTAAATGTGGGTCAGGTTTTCATATTTTAAAAGACCCTTCAAAGGAGATGGGGGTTTGGGGGGGGGGGAGAGGAATCACTCAGAAGCACAAGCTCGTTATTCAGCCTACCATTCTTAGAAGTTAGAATGAAGCTGTGCAGGGACAAGCTTTGCCATATCTATGCTGTAGGCTTACCTGAATACGGAGTCCTTCTGTTTGAGTACCAGGGGCCAAAATATCGACTTAAGACCTTGAGCCTGTCTCTTAGCCTGACACACATCCCATAAGTGGTAGTGAGGATTTTTTAAAAGCCACATACATTTCTCTGAGAAAAATAATTAGGACCCTTTGCTTCCTTACTATCACCCCTAACAATTAAGACGATATGAAGAGGCTTTGTTTGAATTCCTGCCTTAAAGGTAATTGATTTGATCAGGAAGAAGCCCTGTACAGCTGCAACACTCATGTGTATACCAGATGAGCAGCTGGGGATGCAGGATTACATCCACAGGCTATGTTTTTGCTATTGATTCTATATACAGTTGTACCTTGTTTAAAGAGCATAATGCATTCCACAGGATTGCTCTTTAAGCGAGTTTGCTCTTTAAGCGAAACCCCATTGTAAGTGACCAATTTTGGGGGGATTGCGAACCTCGATTTATTTGTTAAGCGAGTTTTTTGTTGGTTTTATTTGTTAAGCGAAGTGAACATTCAGAGAAAATATTGCTGTTCAAGCGAGTTACTCTTTAAGCGAGGCGCTCTTTGTGCGATGTTTGACTGGTACCACTGTATATTCAATGAGCAGTATAAAAATGTACCTAATAATATACAATGGTGGGTTCAATTTTTTTTTACTACCACACTGTGGGCATGGTATGGTGGGAGTGGCCAGGGGGAAAGCCCAGTGTGCACCCATATTAGGACTACTTTATTTCAAAACTTGGGTGGGCGGGGCCAGCCAGAATTTCTGCTACCGGTTCTGGCAAACTGGTGTGAACCTGCTGATGCCCACCACTGCTAATAAATAGATAAAACTTCCATGTGATTTGAAGCTCTGGTGTATACACAATGTTGGACTTCGCATGATAATGGATGTAACAGGTAACCTGAACCAGTGGGAAGTGATAGACAGTGATAGTTAGGTGACTCAAGTATCTTGCACATTAGTCTTTCCTATGTGACTACTTGTTGATGTGCAGATTGGTTTGCTCAGGCTTCCTCCCTCCCTCCTTCTCAAAAATCAGTCCACAGATGTTGCCCTTCATTAGGAGACTGTTTAAAAATATATGATTAGCCATTCACCATCTGAAACCCACCCTGTGACATCCACACCTTAGGAACATTTGCATTTCAATCTGTAGGGAGCCACAATCCAAATCCCAGTTATTAATAACCTAATTGTCAGAATCTTTGTTTAAGGGATGGTGATTCTTGAATGAACAGTTGTCCCAATTTTCAAAATAATGCTTATTCTCAGATGGCACCCTAGGTGGAATGCATTTGGAATGTTCAAAATAGGGTCATCATTCCATGCAATTACCAAAATAATGAGTGTTGGCATCGTTTTTTTGAAGTTACATGTTGCAGTAATTGGCCAAACTACTGTGTTTTCAAATTGCTGTTGATGCACTTGATATAAATCTCAACAGTGAATTACTTCGAGTGAGGAAGTTAGGATGGACATTTGCTCTTGTGTGCTGAGCCATGTGCCATGGGACATAATATGGAATTCATAGGGTAGCTTCTTAATGTGTAGCAATTTAAATTTGATTTATAAATAAATATAAAAAAATTGACTCGAGGATTTACATTGGCTTTTTATGCTGGTGGGCAAAACTAATAGGATTTTGGCCATCATATGATAAAAGCAATTGCCTCTTTCCCATCCCCCTTCATTTGCTATTTTCACGATGAAGGGCAATCCATTTTCTACTTCACAGATTTCCAAAGTGCAAAATTTTACCCAAGCATTAGTCAAAGGTGTAAGGCTGGGACACCATACTTCACTGTATCAGCTGTGCGATCTGAAGACTTGAAAAACAAAAATGACAACTAAAAACTCTACTAATAAACACTCATACTGGGTGCTGATATTGGGGTACTGAGAAAATAGCATACTGTACTTAGAGAAGCCATGATGCTTGCAGAAGTGCACAAAAATCTCAGCTGATTATTTTAAAAGAAAATCAATACTACCCACCCCACCCCAAAGTCCATCAATAATTGGGTGTGCTCAGTAGCCATGGGGCATTGGGTGTTTGTTGTAAAAGAAAAATATGGGACGTAGGTGTGATCGAGCGACTATTCTGAGGGAGGCCGTTGCTGACTAAACAAAAGAACAACCATTTGGAAGCATGCAGTGACATTTTGTCGCAGGTCTAAATTGTGAGACTTGAATGTGATTAACAAGGCAAACTGGAATGGGTTGGCCAAGGAGCTGGAATTGTAGTTGGGCTAGTGGTCTCTTCCTCCTTCTAGTCCAGACATGAAATTACTTTTTGCCTGACCTAGTGTGAGAAAGATTACCAGACACAAGGTTGCAGTTGCCTGGGGTATTTCCAATTGTGGTTCAAAAAATCCACAACCTTCAAGGAGGCTCTTCCTGGGTACCCCTCAATGACTGATGAGGTTATAGATCCTTTTCAGATTTACCTACAGTCACTTTAGACCCTGTGCCGCTGCTGTGTGTTTTGGCAAGCTTGGCAGCAGCCCCCTAAAAGTTCCCCCATGTAGAAGCTGTATCATTGCTGACAGATGTTGTGTAAGAAAATGTTTTGCACTTTATGAAGCTGGAGCTCTACCACCTGCCTTGATCCATAGGGTCCAAGTGCAAACATCCATTGTCTCCTACCCTAGTTTCCTCCTTGATTTCCTGTCTTTTTGGTGCATGGTGTAATGCATTCATGCACCAAGCATATAAATATCTTTGTGCCCAACTAGTAAGTTTTGTTGATTCCTTGGAATGGATGGATATGGCTGGTAAAGCCACCTCTCACACAAAAGTCAGATCTTTTCCAGCACTGCTCTTTCCTAGATATTTCTCTCTCTCTGGCCCTGGAAGAGACCCAAGGAAGTACAGCAGTGCCTTGAGATCTTGTAATCATTATTAATTAGAAAGTGAATAGTGAATGTGCAAAATCCAGTAATTTTGGGGTGGTGGCAGCATAGAACATCAATCAATTAAGAAGCAGCAGCTCCTACTTAAAATTCTTGGCGATAACTGTATTTTCTTAGATTCTTCTCCCCAACCAGTTCAATTTGTATAGGACATGGTGTAAGCCGCTGCAATTTGCATTGCCTCCGTCTTTTATTAAATATAGTTTCCAGCAAAAGGAGAAAATCCTTGTCTGACCTTTGTGTGGTTGCAATTCATTTCCTTAGGGGGAACAGCTGTTTGATAGCAGTTGCTGTGTTTCAATGTACCAATGCGACACTGTTCTAAAAATAAAATAAAATGACAAATTCTTCAGCAGAGAAGCTGCAATAAATGAGCCTTCTCTTCTAGAATCCTAGCTCATATATAGACACAAGCTTAGTGTCGATGGCGTGCTTCCAAAGGGTCATTCTTCAGGAGGATTTTGGAAAAGAATAGGGTGTGCTCTCTGATAGAGGCAAACTATTTTAACAATGTTACGCAAAGCTCAAGGGTGCTTCTAATTTCGCAAAATCTTTACATTACTATCTTTCTGTATAAGGAAGTTCAGAGCGTGGAGAAATTATGTATTGATCTGCAGCTTTCAAAGTCTCCCATCAAGCATTGCCAGTGACTATATTAATAGGTGCATTCTATGAGACATATTGGAAAAGTTTAGCACTGAAGTCATATCTGTTTGGGAAACTGTGTAAATCTTTCCACATAGTGGACAGATGTCTGTGTCTTTCTTGTATGGGCAGGCAATGTGTAACAAGTTTTCGGACTAAAGCAGGGATTCTCAACCTGCACCATTTCATGTGCCCCCACCTACACCACACTAGGAAGTGCCATGTAGTGGAGGAAGGGCAAAATGACTGTTTGACCCCCCAAGCTGTCTGAGGGAGCGTGACCCAGCCCCCCGGGTTAAAAAGGTTGAGAACTCCTGGACTAAAGGAAATGTAGGGAGTCTTATGACTCTTGATGCTGATGAATGTGTCCTATGTGATATCCAATTTCCTTAACTATTATCAACCCTGGATGGCCAATCATGTGAAGAAGCTCCAGAAGTAGCGGACTTCTCCTCTTCAGACTATGGTAGTCCATTTTTTTTTGCACAGATTCCAATGCAATGTTGCTGCCATTCAGTTATGGTGTCTTTTGTAGTCAGTCCATGCGATCCACTGATAATGTGGTCCACTTTTTCATCCATTTCTTTACAAAACCTACACTTGATAAAAGTTATACAGTGGAACCTCAGTTAACATAATTAATGGATTCTCCAGGATACTTCTTACAGCAAAAATTACTTTAACAGAATTTCCCATAGGAATGCACTGAAAACCAAAATACATTAACTAAACGTGGTTTCCCATAGGAGTGCACTGAAAAAAAATCCATTCTGGAAAAAAACATCTGTAAACCGAGCCACTATTTTCTATGGATTTCTTTTTGTTATGTGTTTTTTATGTTAACCGAACCGTTTGTTAACTGAGGTTCCACTGTAAATCCTAACTTTATTAAAAAAAACTTTACTAGGAACAGATTATATACTTAGACATTATTTTAACAGTTTTTATGTCCTTGGTTAGGTTTTGAACTGCTAATTTAATACCATTCTTCAACTGTGAATCTAATGGTGGATATATAACAACAACAATGACAACAGGCAATTTTGTGCAAAACTTTCTCATCAGAAAAATAATTTTACTGAGAGGACAAAGAAATTCCCTACCATCTTCCAGTGAGAAGAAGAGTGTTATAATACCTCATCCTCTGCTGGGAGAATGAAACAAGCAAGGATTTGTATTTTGGAACCTGTGACATGCCAAACTAAATATCTTTTCAGTTCTTACACATAACAGATGAGATACATCACACATCGTCAGGTGATTTTTTTCCTCTTCAGTTTAACTTTTATTAAAAGAGATTCTAAGATACTGTACTTTCTTCAGTACATGATATTTATTACCAAAATTATTAACAAATATACAAAACTTATATATGGAATATTTATTACATCAGTTTATTCCTCTATAATACTGCATCTGTTCAAGTAGGTTACCTACAGTGTAAACTTCCCTCGGTTTGATCGTTTGTGGTTTGGGAAAGCCCCTTTAGCCCCCATATAGTTATCAATTTTATTTATTTTTTAAACTTTATTTGGCTTTCATTGGTAACATCCCATCTTCACATTTGGCACGTGGAAGAAATATCTAGTGCAAAAAGAGGCACCTCTTTTTTCCTGGCTTAATTCTGAACACATTTTAATAGCTGAAGGGAGAATCTCAACATACATTAACTTTATATTAGTATTAATGCATATGGCAACAGGTCAGGTGTTCCATTCAACTTGAGTGCAATTCAGTATTCTCCCTGCAAATCAGATCCTTTTGCTATGTAAGATGGCACTTGTCAGACCTATTGCAAAGCCTACAGGATTCTTGCTGGTGAAAGAAACCCCAGATTCATAGTTTGTTCCATTCTGTGCCTTCATGAATCTGCTAGAAAGCAGTTGCTTTTAAATAGAGATAGGGAAGAAGGGCATCATCCCCACTGGGGAAAGCTTTCTGCAGACAATTTCCTTGTGAACTGAAAAAATACGGGTCTTTGCACCCGTACGTAAGGAACTTTAATAAATGTTGTGTGTTTTAAAAAGGGAAATCAGCAACAGATGATAATGTCTTTCTAGTCCAGGAGTGTAATGTTCAAGGGTGACTATTAAAAAAAACCCACACCCAGGAAATACTCCCCACCCATTTTCTGTTTGCCGTTGTTTACAAGTGTAGCTTAATGTAACTGAGTAAAGCTGATCCAGAGAGAGCATTTATTTATTTGCATTTCTCTTCTGCATTCTCCCTCAAGCACCATATTGCTATTTGTAGGAAGCCACCTCACCCATGTCATCATATCTGATGAGTACAAATTCGGATGGCTGCACTGAGTACTAGAGTACTCTACCGTCACCCCCTTTTTTGTTACCAAAGGGCCCCGTTTCCTTCTGTGGCACCGTACATTTCAGCCAGCTTTTTAAAACGAGGCCCCCAGTCTGTCAGATAGTCATAACTCTGTTCTGAGTCTGTGGTTGCCGACTGTAAGGAACTGAGCGACTCTGCGACCGAGCCATTGCCCTCAAACATGTACGTCTGAAGTGAGTCAAAGGGTGGAGCCCAGAGGTCCATGTCGGCTTCATAGAGCTTGGCCAATACGTAACTATGGACACTGCTGTCCATTGTGCAGGCCTGAGGCACGTATCTAGAGAGGCTTTCAATTTCTGGCATCATGTCTTGTCTGCTCTTCAGCACCACTTGTGCCTCTCTAGGATTCCACAGGGCAGCAATGTCAAAAGCCTCTGTGTCTTCCTCCCCGCCCCCCTCATCATCATACCGGACAATGTTCTCATGGATGTTCTCCTCTTCATCAATAATGTAAGGCTGCTTCCGGTGTCTTCTCATGGATAAGATCAGAAGCACCAGCACTACAGAGAAGTAAGCAAAACAAAAACATTGAGAGAGAGAGAGAGGGAGAGAGAGAGAGAGAGAGAGAGAGAGAGAGAGAGAGAGAGAGAGAGAATACTTTCTTCCAGCCAATGCAGTGATGGGATGTCCCCGGTTCCAGATGGTTCCCTGGAACCGGTAGGACCAATCCTGGAGGGTTCTCCAGGAGGGTAGACAACTTTTGAGGCATCCGGTTCCGGACGCCTCACCGAAAGAATTTTTTTTAAAAAAATCAGAGCTAAAATGGCTCCAATTGACTGCGCATGCGCAGAAACTCAATCTGACGCATTGCGCATGCGTCAGATTGAGTTTCTGCGCATGCACAGTCAATTGGAGCCATTTTAGCTCCAATTTTTTAAAAATAAATTGTTCTATAGCTTTTAGGGCGGCGGCGGCGGCGGCGGCGGCGGCGGCGGCGACACCAGCCCTCTGAGGAGGGCACCTCCCCCGCGGCACGTTGAGGGCTGCCTGGGCCCTCCGCTGCCGACAAGCCCCATGCTCTGGGGACACCCGGCGCGGCGCACCGCTGCCGCCTCCTCCTCCGCCGGGCACCTGTGGGCTGGGTGCCTGCAGCCGCCCCCCCGCCGGAGCTGCCGCTGCCTGCATCCCTGTGGCCTCCTCCTTGGGCTGGTCCCTTTTTAGCCCGGCTGCGGCGCCTGGCGGAGGAGGAAGCTGCAGGCGGCGACGGTGCGGCATGGGGATGGCCCAGGGAGGCTCGGCAGCCGCGGCTGGAGCCACCGCCAGAGCCACTGCTGCCCGCCGCCCCTGGCCGTGGCCGGAGCTGGGCTAAAAAGTTACCGGCCCTAGGAGGACGCCACAGGGGTGCAGGCGGCGGCGGCGGCTGTGGACGACGGCTGCACCCAGTGGCTCCTGTGGCCGCAGTCGGGGTGCCGGGTCCCAAGAAAGGTAAGCGAGGGGTTTTTATTTGGGGTGGGTGGGTAATTTATTTGTGTTTTGGTGGGTGGTTGTTTTTATTTTATTTATTTATTTATTTGTGTTTGGGTGGGTGGGCTGAGAGGGAGGGGTGTGTGTGTGTGTATGTTTATTTTTATTTTTTTTATTTTTATTTTTGGCCCCGCCCACAACGTCATGACGTCATGATGTTGGCTTCGGCCATGACGTCATGACGTCATGACATTGGCCACGCCCATGACGTCCATGACGTCATGGCATGGTAGTAGAATTTTTGTTACCCCATCACTGAGCCAATGTCACAGTGTCCTCAAATCAAAGAACTAACGGTGAAAAATGTCAAGGTAGACAGGCTTATGAACACATTGCATCTGGGTAGAATTTACCATGGGGATAACAGCTATCTATTTCAGGGTTGTGCTGAGTATCAATTACTACTACAACTCTCTCAGCTTAGACAGTTACATTTAAAAGTGATTAGTTTTAGTTACAGTTCTCTAGGTCATCAAAAGTAAGTAGTTATTGTTATGGTTTTCAAAATAAAAACTCAGTATTTCTGCATGAGTCGAATAGGAGTCGGAAGCGCTTACTGATCTACTAGAAGATACCCAAATGCCTCATACCCCTTCCCACAGGAAGTGCCCTAAATTAGAAGTGAGAAACCTGTGACCTTCCAGATGTTGGCAGGTACTGATGGAAACTACGATGTGAAACCTCTGGAGTACTCTATCCCATTTCCAAGTCAAAGGAATAAAAGTAATATTGTATTTGAAATATTACTACACAGTAATTGTAACAGAAGGAAATACTTTGGAAACCTTATTGCAGGAGTGGCCAACCTTAGTGTCCCACGTTTTCTTGGGCTTCAGTTCCCAGAAACCCAAGTAAACACACCAAGTAAGCTGATCAGGGTTTCTGGGAATTGAAGTCCAAGAACACCTGGGGCACCAAGTTTGGCCAACCTGCCTTACTGTTTCTAGAATACTCCTTTGATTATTGTATAGTACAGTAGCATTTCTACTCTGTGGTACCTCTAAAAATCAGGAGGAATGACTCTTAATTGAAACAGTACATATATTTACCTAGCAAGACAAAGATGCAGGCTAGAATAGCAATAAGGGCTCCTCTGCTGATGCTGACAGGGAGAACATAGGCCTCTGCATTGCAGGACATCACAAGACCTTTGTCATCACAGCTGCAAACATGAATGGTTACAGTCCCTGTGCTACTCAGCATGGGGCGTCCATTATCAGCTATCAGGACAGGAAGATAAAAGGTATTTTGCTCGTGTTGTCGGAAGCCTGATCTCCTGGTTAAAATCCAAGCTGTATTGTCTAGAGTAAATAAAATAATATTTTTTTTAAATTAAATGAAGCCAACATTTATTTGCAAACTCAAAATAGCAATTAGACATAGATGCCATCAAGCTGCTTTGCACAAATATCATAAATTCACCATACTGTACTTACTCTGTGTATGTGCACTCCAGTTACTATACATGAAGCGCCCTTCTTGATCAAAGTTGCTGATGTCTACATAACTATTTCCTAACACTGGATGGAACTTTGCCTTGAAACGTAAATCTATTCTCTGTTTCTGGAAGTGACCCTCACAAATCTCAT
This sequence comes from Furcifer pardalis, assembly GCA_030440675.1. Lineage (NCBI taxonomy): Eukaryota > Metazoa > Chordata > Lepidosauria > Squamata > Chamaeleonidae > Furcifer > Furcifer pardalis. The sequence goes on from CP126891.1 coordinate 127,161,970, forward strand.
ATACAGTAATACCTCGGATAACGTTTACCTCGGATAACGCTAAAATCGCATAACGTTAAGTAATCTGGGGAGGAGAATTGGATTGGATAACGTTAAGGTCCTATGGGATGGATCGGATAACAACCGCTAAAGCCTGTGCGGTTACAATGTATCTCTATGGAGCTTTAACGTTATCCGATCCATCCCATAGGGTTTTAACATGCATCGGATAACACTAAAAATCGGATAACACTAAGACTTGTGGAACCAAGTCTTAGTGTTATCCAAGGTATTACTGTAGATAGCTTGAATATATATTGAAACTTCATGTTTGGAGATTATAACTAAAATTCTATTAGTTGCGCCTGCTAGCAAACACAATTGTAATAAATTTCAGTGCCAAGTTAGCAACAGCTTTTGTTGTTTACATCAAGTTGCAAGACTCAGTATGGAATAGCAAATGCCTAGACTAATTTTGTAACTCATGATGCCAGAAACCAACAACATTTACACCAGTTGCATCATGTTAAGAGTTAGAGCTGGAAAGTCAGAAAGAATAGGAGACCTGGAGAGGCAGGAGCTGCTGTTCCCACAGAAGATGATAAGTTGGTTGCATAGAGAGAAGATTTAAGTTGTAAAATTTCAGTATGTCCATGTAAAAGGGGCACTGGAAGTGTGGAATCACACTTCAAATCATGTATTTGCACTTGAATTTGTACTTTATATTAGGGCTTTGGAAACTGTATGCTTGGAGCTGAGTCTTTTTATGTTGCGGATGTTTTACCTTGGTCGATAAACTCACCTGGAACTTAGTATTTATTTCGCTTTAAACAACTCCCACTCTAGGGCTGATGAGAAGGTCTTTAAGTATACAAATTGTAGCAACCAGTCTTAGGCTGTGTGTTATCACCATTGCCAATGTTTTGTTATACATGTCTATATAAAAACATTGTTTGTAAAGTTTTTTTGCAGTACTCATTTCAGAATTTTAAAAATCATGTCAGAAGCACACAAAGGTGCTTTCTTGGTTTAAAGGATTTTGCTGGAGGAACTCTGCTCAGGGGACACCTGAATGAGGCTCCTTTCATGTCCCCAAGATCTTTTCCCACCAAAGAGGTCCCTATATATCTACTTCTAATTTCTTGCTTTCGAACTGCTAGGTTGACAGGAGCTGGGACAGAGATGGGTGCTCATTCCATCTTGTAGTATTTGAGTCTTGAATTGCCAATTTGCTGACCTTCCAGCCAACAAGGCGAGCTTCATGTTTCAGAATGTAAAGGCATTTTAGAGATGTAATAATGATAAAACAATTGCTTACAGTACATTCAAATATATTACCAACCACACCACATTATTAAGATAGAGATAAATTGAATAAAAAAGAGCCAGACAAGGAAAACAGGGGAGACAATGAACAAGGATAGGAGTAAAGGCTAAATCATAAGAATTTTAAGATATTAAATATCACTTCAAAAAAATTTAAGCTATTAGGACTCATAACATTTTAGGAATTCAGATAAAATGCCCTTTGATTTTTGAAATATAAATTTGTTTATCTTATCCCAAATATTGAAGAATAAAGAACAGATATATTAGGTTAGGCGAGAGCAGTGTTTCCTAACCTTTGGTTTTGGGACTTCATTTCCCAGAAGCCTACGTCAATTCCCAAAAACACTGATCAGACAATATACAGACTTAGGCTTCTGGAATTGAAGTCTAAACATCAAAGATTGGGAAACACTGGTCTAAAGCTTTCCTTTATCTACCTATCAGTCCTTGCTGCTGTTGATTTTCTTATAGAGGAGGACAAAAATTGGGTTGACTAATTTCCCAAGATCATGCATGTTTTTTTTTTACCTTCTAACTCTTTCGACTAGATTAATTGTCAGGGCAGGCATCCAGATGACCCATATTGAAATTTCTGGACTTGTTGGCAGATTGACAATTCAAGTGCAATGTATTTGTGCTGAACCTTGTTTGTGCTTGTCTTACAAGATGCCAGAATGATTTCATGGCATAGGTATTGTTAGCAAATAACATGATGGTTAAAGACATGGATGTTAGAAATCTATAGGGTTCCCACTTTCCATTTCATAAGACTGAATAATAGCCCTGAAATGTTCTGTCTCTTAGAAGAAATGGCTTTATTGCATTCGAGTAGCATGAAAAATGTGAACTCATGAAGCTGCTTTAATACTGAATCCATTTAGGTTTATTTGACTGACAGTAGCTTTCCAGGGTTCCAAACTGCCTTATATGGAGTTTCCTGCTGGTATTCATCTTTCCAAGTTCTAAATAGTCCAACCCTACTTCACTTCTAAAATCAGATGACATTGGCATGTTCAGAATGGTTAGATTTTAGAGCAGGGATTTGCAACCTATGGCCCGTGGGCCTAATCCAGCCCATGGCATCAATTAATCTAGCCTACATGAGGATCCTGCAACCACTGGCGGCGGCGTCACCAGAACCACCAAAAACGCCCAAGAAGTGCTGAAAATGTGGCAAAAATGCACTGCCCTTGCTCCCACAGGAAGCCGCAGAAGTGGGAAAAACAGCTGGGATCAAACTGTTACTGCCCCCATTACCGCTGCTGCAACTGGAAGCAGTGGAAGTAATGTGAGGAACCAAGCCTCTGGGCCACTCACCTGTATGAGGGTTGCGTGACCAGCCTGCAGCACAAAATGTTGCAAATCCCTGGTTTAGAGGGTGACTTTTTAAAAAAGGACAGGACAAATAGAGATTCCAGTGTAAAATATTTGTCAGGTTGAAAAAGACTGTTGTGAGAAACGTACCACCAAACACCCCATACCCTATAATTTCTGGATAATTAGGTCATTGATGTAAAAAGAGGCAACTCCTTGATTGTGTAGCTTGTCCATAGATCTTATAACAACATCCCATGTCAGGAATATTCACTGTGGGGAATCGCTAACATGGGGAAGCAAGAATTAAACTGGAAAGATCCATACCACAATGGATTAGCTATAATGCTGCAGCTAACTATGGAACCAGATAGTAGAACAATAATCACTAGGTCTCAGCTACAGTTCAATGATTTCGCATGAATTTGGCTGAATGTATCTTGTGGATTAAAACTAATTTATGAACTATACCCTGAAGAACATCTGTTGATGATTTGCAGGATCCACCCCAACAGGTTGAGCAGGAGATCTTGGTCTATTTGTGGGTCTATTTTATCATGATAATTATTGCAGAATACTTGAATTATACAAAATAAGTAATATTTGAAACTACAGTACTGAATAGAATATAAAAGGGTACTACATTTATATTATATTATATACTACATTATATTATTACATTACATTATATGAGCAAATAAAATAAATTACAAAATCTGCTAGGATTTTGAAAGCCAAGTATTTCTAATTCACAGATTCCCATTAAAAACAGAACTGGTGCAGCCCTTAAATGAACATTAAGTGCCGAAGGACAGAACCATGTGATAAATGACATGTACCTATAAAATGTCTATTTTTGTGACTGGTAAAGTGAATGTACTTGAAAACTACATTTTTGACAATAAAGCACAACAAATTGCAGCCTAGTCATTGCTGTCATTCCAAATTACACTGCATGTTGACTTAGACAGATGTGGAAATTTCTCTTCAACTGTCTTTACTCCCTCCCTCTCTTTTCACAAAATGCCTGCAGGATTAAGTGAGCTTGGATCTCCAAATGTTACAGTGATGTGTCCCCACCCAACTTTAGCAGCAACACTTGTTTAGAAGAAAGAAGACAAGGTCACAGTATGCACCAGCAAGTCAATGCCCCGGAAAACATGGCATCCCTTTCCAAATAACTGATGTGGGCAGTTTTATAGCTAACACATACTGATGTGAAAAGACACCTCTGCTTCTTGAGCGTGCAGACTTTTTATAAGGTACAATTTTTGTCACTGAAGTTCAGATGCCAAAATATTTAGAATTCACTTTTACAACACTTTATACATAGTTCTCTATGATTCTTTTCAAGGCATTTAGACTACTAGTACTGTAAATGGAAAGGACTCCCTTATACGAAAGCCAGCAGTATCTGACTCTAGAGTGCGGTGCTCATCTCCGTTTACAGCCAAAGTGCCAGCACTATCTGCATCTGCAGATGTTCCCGTAGTTAAGTGGCAGGCATGACTAGATGCCTAAGTGCCTGGAATGCTGTTACCTTTGCCGCCAAAGCAGTACCTATTTATCTATTTGCAATGTCTCGTTTTGAACTGCTAGGTTGGCAGGAGCTGGGACAGATGATGGGCACTCACTGTTGTGCAGTACTTGGGTCTCGAACTGTTGACCTGGCCTTCAAGCCCAGTGTCTGAACCACTAAGCCGTTGAGGCTACTTACACTATGCCTTCCCTCAAAAAATGAAGAGAGCCTGTCCTCAGAAGGTGAAATGTGACTTCTTCCCTTGGCCTCCCATTAAACTTGCACAATCTTCACCTGTTGGAATATTGGATATTGGTTGATGAGAAAAGAGGATAAAGTAGCACTATATGTCATGAGCAGTCACAGGAGGTTTTGAATGGGAAGCATTTAAATACCTTCCAGGCTATCTCCGTACCATAGAGCGGTGAAGGCAAACCCTGGCACTCCAGCTGTTCTGGGACTTCAATTCTCAGAAGCCGTAATCAGCAGGAGTGCTGACTTGGGCTTCTGGTAATTGAAGTCCAAGAACATCTGGAACGCCAAGGTTAGCCACCAGGGCCCTAGAAATAGTCTGGGACATCATAGGAAATAGACATTATTTCTCTCCCATTGTTTCTAGTAGAACAGCAAGGAAAGTATGGGGTTTCCTCTCTTCCAGTCAGGTAAGGTGTACCCTCCATTTGTGGTACTTCCCACCCTTATTTGCTAAGGCTGTTTTACACCTTTGTCTTACCAAAGATATGAGTTCACTTGCCTTGTTGTCCCACTTAATGCTACATTTTCAAGAATGAAGAGGACTACGTATCTGTCTCTGAGACTTAGAGGCAATGCCAGTCAAAGACATTTTCATGCCTGAAGCACAGCAGTAAAAGGCTCTCTCTTCAAGGTGCAAACTAGTCATGCTCTCTCTTCAAGGTGCACACTAGTCATGTTATTTTGGTACCTGAGGCACAAACTCTTCTGTTCTCTGGAGTCAAAAATAAAAATCTGACTGAAATCAACTTTGCCTGTGTGCAGTTCTGCCTGTGCAGTAGAAAGAATGGCCTAATCAGTGAGAAACTGCTGCTGATTAAACGATTCCTTTGGCAATTTTGGGATGCACAAGACTTCACCATAGGAGTCGTGCATTCCTCAAATCGCTAAAGGAAGCCTTTTATCACCTTTGTGTTGCCACTGCTAAGGATGCATTCCCATTGCACAGGCAAAGCTGTGCAGGAGGATTTCAGCCACTGGTACATTAAGTACCTATCCTTTTCTTGAATCCCCAAATCTGCTACCAGAAGGAGCTATCTCACTTTGCCTACGGCTAGGGCTTACCATGTTTGACAGGGTTGCCCCCAAAGTGGACTATTGGTGATTCCTCCTCAGTTTGTTTGAGGAGGAATTTGGTAAAAAGGAATGTGAGGTTCTTTCCATGAGCATCTACACTTTCTTTTTGATCCTCCATAAAGGAAACAACACAGAAACTAATAATTCTGATATACCTAATAATTCAGAGTAAAGCATATGCTGTATGTGGATGAAATGTCCTTAAATTCAATCACATTTTGAGGTATGTGAACATTTTCATAGAGGTAACTGACAGTTCATAAAAACATAAAATAAAACTAAATTGCCTCACTTTCCTTTCTTCCAAATGTTGAAGTAATTTTCACCACTAGATGATGCTACAGTGTCATTTATTTTACAAGGTAGCAACAAACTCAAGTCATTGATCTTTATATTGCTACAATGGTACTATCCATGCACAAAGGAGAGTTGTCATGAGGCTTTGACAGGTGCAAAATAGATGAAGTATTTATGAATAGAGAACAAACCCAATGCGATCTGAGGCTGCTAAGCCACTTTGGAATGCTAATCGACACTTTGGAATAGGATAGCAAAAATGGAAAATGGGAGAAGTACAGGTATATCTTGGAACAGACCATCTTTGGCCAACTTGAATACTGAAAAGAATTTACAGAATTTTGCTGCAAAATCACATGTCTGTTTCATCAACTAAATCTTTGTGGATAAAAAAAAAGGAGGATGTTGAGATTAAATGTCAAGAAGAGCTAGTCCATTTAGCACCTCCTACTTTGATGTCTTTTTCATGCCACAGAAACGATATTTTAGTCTCACAGGTCTATTCTGTGAGTTGTCCTTAGTTGTAATGTAATATAAAATTTTAATCATTAAATTTTTAACTGGTTTTAGCTAGTTTAAAAAAATTTTTTAAAATGGTTTTTGGATTTTATAACTGTGCTGTTGTTTTTATCTGAACAACAACAACAACAACAACAACAACAACAACAAAAATAAATTGTGTTGTTAGTGTACTAACACTTGCTACAAAGATCCAAATAGTGAGAAGTTACGTATGCTCAGTGTTGCTATATGGAGTTGAAGCTTGGACATTGACTAAAGCAGGGGTTCCCAAACTTTTTTGCACCATGGGCCGGTCACATGGTTACTCCCATTGTAAGTGGAAGTAAAATGCACTCATGCATGTGTAAAACACTCCTGTAAATGCATCTCCAGCTGTCTTAAACACTTTTATGACAGCCGCGGTGCATTTACGGTATTTTGCACATCCACAGGTGTGTTTTACTTCCGCTTCCAGGAGCAGTGAAGGTGGTGTGAACTGGATTATTTGGTGCACCAGGCCAGATCTGGCCCACAGGCCATAGTCTGGCCACCTCTGGACTAAAGCATCTGAATCAAATTTTTTGAAATGTGGATTTACAGACGGCTGCTAAGGATCTCATGGGTTGATCATGTGTTGTGCCAGATGGATGAAGAACAAGAACTGTGTAAGATCATTAAGCAAAGAAAGCTCAAATACCTTGGCCATATCATGAGGAACAACATAAAGTACAGAGTACTCCAACTCGTTTTGCAGGGAAAGATCCCTGGGAAAAGAGGTCCTAGACATAAAAGGACTTCATGGCTGAAGAACCTGAGAGATTGGTGTGGCATGTCCTTGGAAGAACTGTTCCGAGAAGTTAAGAACAGGAAGACTATTGCCATGATGATAGCCAATATCTGGAATGGATACGGCACTTGAAGAAAAAGTGTACTATGTTTTCAGTACATTTTAAGAGTGCATTTTTAGGCCTCTGTGATATTTGATGCATGCTAAGAGTTTTGGTTATACAGAGAATGAGAGGGCTAACCCAACTATTCTAGAAAGTTAATTTTAAAATGAGAGCAAGCAAGAGAACAGAACTCATCCTGCCCCTTGCCTGTCACTGTCTCTATGGAAATCTCTGAAGAGGAAAGCTTCTGCCACTCATGGAGACTCTCTACACAACTGGAGGATCTGCAAAAAAATCAGGGTTCCTGACTGCATGCAGAGGCTCTGTTTGTAGTGGACTGCCTGCTCTTCAGTCTTCTTTTAGTGGAGACAAAGATAAGCAGGAGAAAATAATACTTTTCTGAATGCCCGAGGACATCTGCTTCTTAAAACTATTTCAATGGCATGTTGCTTTTTTGCTGTTGCCTTTAAACAATTGTGGCATTACCTGTTTTACTGTGTTTGTGGGCATGACCCTTAGAACCATTCTTATCAGGAGACTAAATATCGGAGACGGACAGACAGATGGGATAGATGTGGGGGAGGAGAAAGAGAGAGAGAGATACAGAGAGATTAAGTGGATCAGAGTCTTTCTAAACCTCATAAACATTCTGGGATTACTGTCCCAGAATGTACTTAAGTAAAGCTGGTAACCTATTCACTGAGAGAGCATGGAACTGAAATTTCCTTCCTTCTTTTACCTTGGTTGAGAGTTCCTTGGTTGAGAGCAGAACCATAGTGAGGGGGGGTTGAGGGGGGTGGCCCGCCCTGGGTGGCAGTTTGTGGGGGGCGGCAACGTTGCTGCCCCAGACTTCCTGGTGGCGGAGGCGGGCGCCAAGACCCTCTGTCACTGCTGGGCTGGAGGGCCCGGGCCCAACAGCCCACTGGAGACCAGAGGGTGCCCCTCCCCCTTCTTCATCCCCCTCCTCCCCAGGCGCTCCCTCTGCATGGCCTGCCGGGCTGGGGTGCCACAGCCCCAGTGGGGAGCCTACCGTTGGGGTCCCAGGCATGTGGCTGCCCACCTCTGAGCCCAGTGGCCGCAGCTCATCCACCTTCGGGGGCAGCAGCGCCCAGGAAGGTGGGAAGTGAGGCTGGTGGTCGCTGCGGTGCAGCGCTGGCCAGGCCAAGGACCCCCCCAAGACCTGGCCAGTGCTGCTCCGGCCGCTGTGCTGCAACAACTGCCGGCCTCATTTTCCGCCTTTCTGCGCATCACTGCCACCGCTGGGCTAGGAGGCAGGGTAGCCATGCACCTGGGACCCCGACGGTGCGGACAAGGGGCTGGGAAGTGCGGTGCGGGCCCTGTGGTGAGCCTACCATTGGCCACCCCATCTCCTAGCACAGTGGTGGCAGCTCATCTGCCTTCGGTGGCGGTGGCGCCCAGAGGGGTGAGGCCAGTGGTCTTTGCAGCCCAGAGCAGTGCTGGCAAGGCCTTGCAGGGAGAGGTCCTCTGGCTGTGCGCACTGGGCCGTGGCAACCACGAGCCTTGCTTCCTGGATGCCACTGCCACCGAAGGTGGACAAGTTGCCGCCGCTGGGCTCGGAGGCGGGGCGGACGCGTGCCGGGGACCACAACAGTGGGCTCCCAACTGAGCCCACGCTGTGCCACACCGCTCCAGACCCTGGGCCTTGCCCATGCCGTCAGGGTCCCAGGCGCATGGTCGCCCCACCTCCTAGGCTGGTGAACCGCCCGAAGGTAGGACTTTCCTACCTGGAGGGGAGCCGGGGTGGGGGAAAGCAAGATTATCCTGGGGCCCTGCCTTACACCACTGGTTGAGAGGCAAGTTTCATGGTTTGTTCATTGCCACCAGATAAATTGACTCAGCCTGTGGAATATTTGGACAAAATTCAGAGCCATGCTTACCATTAGACAGAGTAGGGAAATTGTCCCGGGCAGCAAATGCCAAGAGGCAGCATTGGTAGTCTCCCACGGTTTTTCTAGAGCCCTCTGGTCAGCTCCCTCTATTCACGCATGCCCTTCTCTTCATCTTCTATATCTGCTGCCCTCATGTGTAACAGGGCATATCAATTTCTGCTGCCCTCATGTTCCTCACATCTCCTTTCTCTTATGTGGTTTCTTGGTGTTCCTGTCACCTCCTCTGCCATCCCAATTCTTCACACCTCTATTTCTTTCATGTCTGGTGCTCCTTTCTAATATCTGCTGACTTCTCTCTCTTCCCTCCCAACTCAGTTGTCTTTCTGTCACAGTTGATAATGTAAATTCCTCAGTTTACAGCACCAGTCCCAGTGCTCCTAAAAGTAAAGTTTAGATGCTAGTAAGGGACATTAATTGATATTCAAACAGTTGTAATAGAGGGGTAATGAACCAATCTATTGTAGGTTAAGGATTAGTTGAAGATTTAGGAACATCATTGGCCTCATTCTGCCACATAAACCTTGATATATCAAACTCTCAGTAATATTCTAGTTGCCATTTCAAATACAGTATGGGAACATGTTTCTTTCTTCACTCTCAGAATGGATAATATCTTATTGCTGACTTGGGTGTCCAGTGTTTTTGTGCAGTGTTTCTCTGTGACTTCTCATGGTGTCATTCCACATACTTCTAGTGTTCTAACTAACTGACTGACTGACTGACTGACTGACTGACTGACTGACTGACTAGTCCTGTTATCTTTATGCTAAATAGTGTCCCATATGTAATCACTTACATTTTCTAGGTCAGTAGCAATTATATTAAGAATAAAATTAATGAAAGAAGAATGAATGAAAGACTGAAATATTAGGAAAACTGTTTTCTGTTTTCCAGGTAAAATGCAAGGTGTGTTCAGGATAGTAAATGAGAAAAATAATATCTCAGCAATACTTTTCCACTTTCAACTTCTAAGCCTGACCTTTATAGTACTTTGAGCAGAGTCCCATTTACAGAAGATGCCCCCCAGCATGGCAACAAGGTCTTGGTTTTTTACAACGCTGGCATATTTCCTCAAAATAAAGGAGCCTGTCACTAGAAAATATGTATGTAGGCACCAACTCTGTATAGCTGTTCAAAGTGTAAAATAATATGTCATTTCCCTCCTGCCTTTAAGAAGCTAGTGTCACTTAGCATTATTTGCAATGACAGTCTTGTGACGTAATGTTTAGCCAGAGCCTCTCCTGTCTAACTCCTTGCAAAAGATATTAGTTAGCAAAACAAATGAATGTCCACTATGATTACCTTGATTGTCCCTCAGAGTAAAATTGGGGTTGTTAGCTGCCTCCGGAGCCAAGCTGTAGTAGAAGTGCTGTCCCTCCTGTGGGTCATCTTGGTCTACCGCACTCACTGTCTGAATCAGCTGCAGGATGGGAGAGTGAAAGAAAGAAGCTGGTGACAGCTCCAGTGGAGGGAGAAACAGCTTTCAAGGATCACATTGGCAACAAAGCAAGCCTAGTCTTTGAGTGGTAGCATCTTGTACAGATCCACAGAGATGGCCATGAAGCCAGGCATCCATGAAAGCTAATCAAAATACTGTGGCAATCAGTGCTCAACCAAGATGTTGTAATCTTCTCTAGCCAAGAGAAAGACAAATTCATTGAAAGATACATGTGAATGGCCTACACATATTTCAGTGCTTCAGCACTTGCCCCACATAACAGAAGGTCTTAAGTGCAGTCTCTGGTGTCTCCTGCTGAAAGAAATGCAGATAAACAGAACTGGAAAAAGAACTCTGACTAAAGTGTGAAGGAGATGTTTCTAGCCAAGAGCTGGGCCTCAGGTACCAGATGCTAGCTAGGATGTAAGAAGTTGCAGACTTTCTGCTGTATTGATGGACAGAGTTGTGTGTCTTATATAACTTGTTCTTCATCATTTAAAGAACCCTGGGTTGTGGTGGAGAGTCCTATTCCTTGTAAGTGTCAATGAGAGACTAAATTGCCAGTCCATTGGGCTTCTGTATGTGTTATGGATGGAATGCTATCCTTTTCTTTGGTCCAGGCAACAATCTCTCTTGGTTTGGTTCTACTGCCGGCTAGGCAACAATAAGGGAGCAAAGGATTCAATGACTGACAGAGTAGATTAGACCCATTAAAATTGATTAAACATTTATCATTATCAAACCCCACTGACTTCAGTGAGTCTACTCGAAATGTACCTGATATGCTTTTTTTTAATGAAAAAAAATTGGTTCTATTTCTCTTGCTGTTTTAAGGATCTGCTACAACTGAGAAATCAAACTATTGGAAGTCAAATTTATTGATTTTTGCTAATGTTTAATTCTTATGCACATTTTTTTAAAAATAAAGATTTTATTGAGATATTTCTGGTGATCTTTGGACCCCTTTTGGAATTTCAGTGTATCCAAGAAGAGCAGTAGAATTGCAGTTCCATTTATACATCTTGTATTCACTAAATCCACTGAGAATTCCAATGCGCCTTGCCTTCAAAGGGGCCAATCAATGAGTATATCAGATCTATCTCTTAAATTTCTGGTTTGCCCAAAACCCAAGCATTTTCATACGTTGACTGGAACAATTAAGTACTATAATAGCAAAAGGGGAAAAAATTATCAGGACAAAAGACTGCCTGTGGCAAGTGGATGAAATGTATATCATTTGTAACTCTCCTGGTTTCAGTGTTATAGGATGATATAGGCCAGTATTTTCCAATCTTTGATTTTTGGACATCAATTCCCAGAAGTCTAATTCAATTCCCCAAAGCAGTAATCAGCCAATGTTCTAAGGTTTCTGGGAATTAAAGTCCACCAGTGTTCCACAGAACATAGTTTGGGAATCATTGATATAAACTTTGTAGGTCTACTTCTCTGTGAGTTCTGTAACAAAACACAGTTCTGGAAGAGTAAACATCTTGTTCATGTGAATGAGAATTAACACTGCCATGTATTTGCAGAGCTTTCTTTGATTTTTTAACATTATATCCTATTGTTGTTATAATGTGTATGTTTTCATGTAAGGCACTTTAGAAGATTACTTTGAAAAATGGAGCACAAATAACTTCATCAAACAAATTAAATAAATTGTTGCAGCATTTGTAGACTACACAATATACTTAGCTTGCACAACTACCCCTTTCTTCAATGAAGAATTATGCAAAATTTGTACAGTTTTTGCCTAAAGAAGAGCATTGCAAATTGAAAGCCTGCACTCTGTGAAAAATGTTAACAGGGGGAGTAAAAGTCATTGTGTAGTGATTGGTCCCCATAATTCACTTTCTTGCACTTAAAATGTTATATAGTGGGATTTATATATTCACTACATTTTCAACAACTTCTTTAAAATAGCTGTTTTCAATATGAGGTTATGTTCACATCAAATGTTGGGGAAAGGTTAACATACATAACCTCTTACAGATGTAATTGTAAATGAAGCAAGCAGTGCTGCATTAGGTCAGAATGCAGCTAATATAATGAATTCATTATATCTCTTTGGACAATTTAGTCCAAGAATAAAGGTAGGTGCTAAACGTATCCCATAACCTGATACTGTCCACACTCCAGTGATTGTACAGCAACCTTGAAAAGAGAAAGAGTACATAGTTTCAACCTTGAAATCCTGCTCTTAATTACTAAATGATCTTCTCTTGGAGTAAAGTAAAGACCTTCAGTTTTCTGTTAAATCCACTCAGCAAACTCACCCTGAATTTATCTAGTCATTTAAAATCCATTTGTACATCACTCATCCAGCAGACTTGATTAAAATAAGCTTATTGCAAGTGGGGAAAGCAGGTTTATTTACCTAGGCTCCCACAAGGAACCTAGTGTGACAGAAAAAAAGTATGTTTAGGGGCTCCTTGCTTTTGAATCTAGCAATCACAGTGGAGAGTTAAAATGGGTCAAATGCATTTATAAGCTTTGTGTGTGAGAGAGAAAGAGTACGAGAAAGAAAAGTAGAACAATCTTTCCTGAAGCCATCACTTCTTTGAAAGTCAATCTGGCAGGACTCAAATCAGCAATGCCAGTGCAATATTATATTAGGTGGGAACAACAAATGAAAAATCTGTCTCAATTCAGCATGGATTCTCCTGGCCCAGTGAATAAACCAACCTTCTATGGCACCCAGTATTGACTGCCCAGTGATTCATCCATGATTAGTGGCTCCACAAGAACAATAAGAAAGTTACTACTGTAATTTTGTTCTTCATTGCACAAATGTACACAGCACACATTTTCATTGTACAAAGCCTTTTTGTGGATTTACAAGTACTACAGTCAAATTCCTCTTTTTGTTTATTGAGTGAAGCTATACATTGTGATATTTATGCAGAATATTTTGCTGTCTTACACGCAGGGTGTTTCTTGGCTTCTCACCTGTCCAGGTTTTGCATTTTCACACACAAAGGCCTCATAGAACCTGGGGAATTCTGGAGCATTGTCATTTACATCCACAACTTTTATTGTGACTGAAACACTGCCAACCTGTGAAGGATTATCTAAAAGAAAGTAGAATAAATTAAAAACAGAGCAGTTCAGACTTGCTATGAATTAATCCTGGAAATGTGAACTACATTGGAGATTTCTAGTGGAGAACAAATGCACAGGAAAAATAGATGAGTAAGCAGTGTGTATAAAACGTAAAGGTTATGCTCTTGAGGCTCCAATTTAACTACTTGCACATCTCTGGAAATATGTCATGTCATTATCTAAAAATGCCTACTGTATCTACTTCTTGAATTTTGAATCAGTTCATCCAAAAGTCTTTACTATTTTTAACCTTAGTTCAGGATGAACAAGTTTTAGACCAGTGGTGGCGAACCTATGGCACACGTACCAGAGGTGGCATTCGGAGCCCTCTCTGTGGGCATCCAGACAGTCAACCCAGCACAGAGTTTGCACTGCCCCTCTGCCCAGCAGCCCAATGGGAGCACTTCCTCCCTCCCCCAGCACAGAGTTCATCTCACCCCTCTGCCCAGCAGCCCAATGGGAGCACTTCCTCCCTCCCCCCAGCACAGAGTTTGCACTGCCCCTCTGCCCAACAGCCCAATGGGAGCATTCCCACCCTTCTTTGTTGCTGTGTTGGCACTTTGCTATAAATAAGTGGGTTTTGGGATACAGTTTGAGGACTCAGTCTCTAAAAGGTTCGCCATCACTGTTTTAGACTGTAATTCCTAACACCTGTAGCCTACATAGCAAATGGTGAGAGATGATGGTTGGTCCAACATTTCCAACCCATAATGTAGATTGATAGCATTTGTCCGAGAACATCAATCTGTTTGCATCATATTGATTAGACCAGTGTTGTGTGTTTTCTAACCTTTGGTTTGTGGACGTTTAGAATTCCGAGAAAAATTCTCCAAAGCATTGATCATCAATGTACTGACTTAGGCTTCTGGGAACTGAAGTCCCCCTGTGGGGCGTGGGCCCGACATTGGAAACCACTGGATTAGACTGTATTACAGTATTTGGCAGTGCAACTAGACCTACAGTATCTATCTGCAAACTGTAGGATTATTCTACTAATCTTCAAGCTTATGAAAAATTGTGGGTGGTGGTGACAGGAAAGATTTTTTGTTGTTCAGTCGCACAGTCGATTCCAACCCTTTGCGACCCCATGGACCACTGTCCACCAGGCACTTCTGTCCTCCACCATCCTCCTCAACTTGCTCAGCTTTGTGCCCATGGTGTCTACAATACCATCTAGCCATCTCATCTTTGGCCGCCCTCTTCTTCTTTTGCCCTCCACCCTTCCCAGCATCAAGGCCTTCTCAAGCGAATCCTTTCTTCTCATTTGATGTCCAAAGTACTTTAGCTTCATCTTTACTATTTGACCTTCTAAGGAGCAGTCAGGGTTAATTTCTTCTAAGATTGACCTATTTGTTCTCCTCGCTGACCAGGGGACTCTCAAAACTCTCCTCCAACACCACATCTCAAAGGCATCTATTTTTCTGCGCTCAGCTTTCCTAATGGTCCAGCTCTCACAACCATACATTGCCACTGGAAATACCATTGCTTTGACTATATGAATTTTTGTTTGTAATGTGATGTCTCTACTTTTCACTATGTTCCCCAGGTTTCTCATCGCTTGCCTCCCAAGAATCAGTCACCTTTTTATTTCATGGCTGAAATCTCCATCTGCAGTGAGCTTTGATCCTAAGAATGTAAAATCTGACACTGCTTCTACTTCTTCCCCATCTATTTTCCAGGGACTGATAGGGCCTGTTGCCATTATCTTGGTTTTCTTGATGTTGAGTTTCAAGCCAGCTTTTGCACTTTCTTCTTTCAACCTAATTAGGAGCGTTTTTAATTCCTCCTCACTTTCTGCCATTAGGGTGGTATCATCTGCATATCTCAAGTTGTTGATGTTTCTCCCAGCAATTTTGATCCCAAATTGTGATTCCTCCATCCCTGCATTGCACATTATGTGCTCTGTGTATAAGTTGAATAACCAGGGTGACAAAATGCACCCTTGTCTTACTCCTTTTCCTATTCCAAACCACTCTGTCATTCCATATTCTGTCCTAACTATTGCTTCTTGATTCATGTACAGGTTTCTCATGAGGCATATAAGGTGTTCTGGTATTCTCATCTCTTTAATTACTTGCCACATTTTGTTGTGGTCCACACAGTAAAAGGCCTTAGTGTAATCAATGAAACAGAAGTAGACTTGTTTCTGATATTCCTTTGTTTTCTCCATGACCCAACGTATGATGGCAATGTGGTCTCTAGTCCCCCTGCCTCTTCTGAACCCCGCCTGCACTTCTGGTAATTCTCTCTCCACGTGCTGCTGCAGTCTATCCTGTATTATCTTGAGCATCACCCTGCTAGCGTGTGGGATGAGTGCAATTGTTCGATAATTTGAACATTCTTTGGCATTACCCTTTTTGGGGACTGGAACGTATACTGATCTTTTCCAATCTTGTTGCCATTGTTGTGTTTTCCAAATCTGCTGGTATATAGAATGCAATAATTTGATTCCATCATCTTTTAGGGCTTTGAAAAGTTCAACTTGGATACCATCATCTCCACTGGCTTTGTTGTTTGCAGTGCTTTTTAGGGCCTTTCTGACTTCACTCTCTAGGATGTGTAGCTCATGTTCAATTTCCTCATCATTGTTATTATCAGGAGTGTTGAGGTCCTTTTTGTAGAGTTCCTCTGTGTACTCTTTCCATCTTTTCTTAATCTCTTCTGCATCAGCTATCTCCTTGCCGTCTTTGTCCCTTATCATGGTCATTTTTGCTTTAAATGTTCCCTTGATTTCCCCAATTTTTTTGAAAAGATCTCTAGTCCTGCCTCTTGTGTTGTTTTCTTCTATTTCTTTGCACTGTTCATTCAGGTAGGTTTCCTTATCTCTCCTTGCTTTTCTTTGAAATTCTGTATTCAAGTGATTGTATTTTTTCCTTTCTCCTTTGCCATTTGCATCCCTTCTTTCCTCTGCTATTTTAAGAGCCTCATCGGACAACCACATTGCTTTCTTACACTTCTTTTCTTTTGGCATGGTTTTCCTTGCTGCCTCCTGCATGATGTCCTGCATCACTTTCCATAATTCTTCTGGCACTCTGTCTATCTGGTCCAAGCCATTCAATCTGTTCCACACCTCCACTCCTTAGGGATGTTGTCTAGGTCATATCTGTCTGACCTAATTGTTTTCCCTATTTTCTTTAGTCTAAGTCTGAATTTTGCAATCATTAAGATACAGTCATTTTAATTTTCCAAGGAAATTAGCCTTGCATACTTCCATGAAAAAGATAAGACCATTTTGTTTTAATTTCAGATTGTACGCAAAATGTTCCACAAAAATATAATGATGTGACATGACTTTAGAATGCCACAAATCCCATTCACACCAAGAACTACTAACAGCCTCACTGTTTTAAGTAGTACCTCCATATGTGCTGTGGATAGACTTCCTCTGCTTCTCCCAGTAATTTCTAGAAAAACTCATTATGTAGGAAGGGAAAACTCCAGGCTTGATGGTTTCAAATCATGTAGTTTATGAGGAAGGTGATTAAACTTATCACAAACTAAATTGTGTTTATAATGACCCATAGTTGATTTGCTATAGTATCTAGTTTTACATTGTTTGATAGATTGAATGTCTGGCATTCATGGATATAACTTACAAAAATGCTGTTGCAATTTATATAACAACAGTGACCCTAGACTATATTTTGGGACATATCCGAGATGCTATCAAGCAGCCTTTTCTAACCTAGAGAAGGTTTATTACAATTATTTCTACAGGCAGGGTTATTTTTTTTAAAAAAGCAAGCAGATGGTCATAACAGATACTACTGACTCAAGGAGGGTTTGAACCAGTGACCTAGAAGTGAAAGGCTTTGCGCTCATTAGCAACTCCCTGAGCCATCCAATCCTTCCTGATAATTCTGCCCTCTACTCTGATAAACCCTGCAATATTCAGAACATCTGTTTTAGCTACTAATAGTTCCTAGAGAAAATGCATGTGCTAGCTCTTGCTTGAACTGTATTATAGAAAAAGGGCACGAGCGCACGCGCACGCATACACAGATCTTGAACAAAAATTCATTTGAATTTTATTTGTACTGCCCATTTTATTTGAACTTCCATTTTTTTCAGAATACTCCTCCAGAAGTAGCAGATTTAGATGCAGATTTAACACTGGCCTCGTCTTAACTATTCTGAAATGATCAGAAGCTGATTGTGGGATACTGTTCTGAAATAGTAATAAAGTAGGAGCCTTGGTCAGGCTTTCTGGTCCCCTGAAAATACCATACAAAAGACTAGAGAATACTGTTGAATGGGCAGAACTGCAGGATAGCAGGAGATGCAGGATACCTAAAAGTGAAGGGTAAACCCTTTTGCCAAGTTAAAATCTGGTGTCCATGGAAGGATGGGATTAAATCCAAAATGTCACTCAATTATCTTTTAGGGAGGAGGAATGAATTTTGCCAAAGAATGAAGGAACAAAGAGACAGCATTAATAATCTCCAGCTACCGGTAGTTCTCTGTAGCACCATCTATAGCCAACTTCACTATGGCTGGGTAACAGCAGGTTTATGTATCCATTTACAAAGGGAAGGAATTCGGAAGAGCTCTCTAATCAAAAGTTATATGGGGAAATAATTTAGAATGAAATATGGTTGTATTATATGGATAAATGCCCCAGATCTCTGCCTTAAAAACAATAAAGCACAATGAAAAGTAAGATACTGTACAATTAAACTGCTGTCATATTGGCATCAACTTATACTGTTGAAGGGCAGACTGGATAGCTCAGAGAGCTGGGTACTTAGCCAGAGGTCAGGACTTCAATTCCCCACTGTGCCCTTTGTGAGAGGAGCCAGCTATGTAGTCTTGGACAAGTTGCACAGTCCCAGTTTGCCCCCAGAAGAAGGGAATGGCAAACAATGTCTGAATACTCTATACCTAGAACTCCCTTTGATCACCCTAAGCTGGAAACAACTTAATGGCATTTAATTATTCTTTTTTGTAGAGTTTAAACAAGTCCATCATCAATGGCCAATTCCCACTTCATGCATGACTGTTGTTCGCCTTACTCAGTTCCGTGGCCAGCACTGTGATATTGTGCCATGAAATGTCTTCCCTATCCAGAGGTCTTGCAGTCATCAGAGCTCCTGTTGCAATGTCAACATAAAAGAAACGTCCGGGATCACTGCTTCGATCAATGGTGTATCTATGAAAGTACATATATAGAGACAAGGAGTCAAGTCATTACACATTTGGCTTTAGTTCATCTTTAGTTGTTTATTTATATGCAATTGTTGGTTTTAATTGAGCAGAACAGATATTAGAACATCCTCCCTCTTTTCATAATAATAGATCCTTAAGGAGCCTAAATAAGTTAAATGAAGATTCAGGACAGTTTGTGAATACAGTTACAGTACTGTACTTGCAAGTAAGCCATCCATAGCAAAACAGAAATACAGTACTTGTTTATTACATTTGTTTATTACATTTATTATATTTTTATTTCACCAATCTGGGATATTTTCCCACTCTGGGCAGCTTGCAACACATTAAAAATATTTACAATAAACATTGAACAAATTGAATGCATTATAAATATCAACAATAACAAAAATAATAACCCCCAATTAAATAAACAACAATAAAAATGGCTATGTTTGTGCTGTGAGACTGCAGTTCTAAACCTATTTAGAGTTTTGGAAATTATATTGTTAGAAACAACCATCCAGGTCATCTGTTAACACAGGAAATTCATACTAACTTCAATTTTAAAAGCCCTGGTAACGGTAACCTTGTGTTGCCAGCAAATCTTTCTCACATTAGGTCAGATGAAAGGAACTGCAGAATGAACTCACCAAAAGGTGCTTTCATTTTGTCAGTTTCACATCTGGCCTAGACACAGAAGAAGAATAGGGTTACTTTCCAGGTAAGTGCCAGTGAATATTTCAGAACTTGCTCCAGAGTAAATATGCATAGGATTGTGCTGGCAGTGTGCATTTCATTTATGAAACCATAAAATGTCACCATGGCATCTATCTCAGATGGTCTTTGAAGGCATGAGGGAGGGTTTTAAATAACATATCAAGTTTGTGTTTCTAATTACTAGTTATAAGAAGTAAATAAGGGATGATTTTTCATCCTTCTCTGATGTCCTGCTTTTGAGCTTTTGCTGTCTCACTACTGCTAGAAATACAGGTCTAAATCCAGTTGTTGTTGCCCAGCAGTGTAGATCCACTGGCAACTCTTGACTTTTAATACTTTTGACTACCTTAAAGGTTTGGTGGGAGTGAACAACTGGACTTAGTCTAGAAAGCTGCACTTGAACTGACAGTCTTCAGGGAAAATAGCAAAGCAATTATTATATAATTGTGTTGCTATGCTCATTTTTGTTCAGATAAAGCTCGAAGAAAAATGAATCTATTTAAAGACAGGCTGCAAAATTGTTCAAAGTTTATGTAATAATAAACCTGCCAGATATTTTCAATTGAAATATTGGACATATTCAGTTTAGCATCTGAAATGAAAAGGAACCATTGAGCTAAAGTTAAGAAGTTTAAAATTTCATTATTCTAATAAAATAATTAAGTATGTGCTTAAATTTCTTCCATAGGATCCCAATGAAAGTGAAATGTTAGCTGACTTTCATCTGAAAACTTTTTAAATTATCAACTAGCCCACAGTTTAGATAGCTGTCTTTCTTTGTTAGCAAGAGATCAAGGCAAATTAGGGGGGAGGGGGACGTTCATAGCCTCTACAAAAATACATCATTTCCCCAACCTGACAAGGGCAGGAAGAGATATTTGTAAATATCCAACCACTTTATAAAAACCAGTCACTTTTTAAAATTAGCTTCAGTTCAGGTCCTCTGCAATTGGTTTTTAGGCTTTGGTTCAGTAACTTATTTTAGACCTTTGATTTAGGTCCTGTTTAACTCTTCCATTACACTGTTTCTTTTAGGATACATTTTCTAAGAAAGGGAGATACTGCTGCTGCCAAATATCCCAAATACATGTAAATTATCAGCTGTCATACACACATAACTGCATTCCTTCTAGGCTTGTTTCTATTCACTTTGTCTCAGGCTGGGCAGTTTTCACTAGTAGTAGTTAAAATAGGCTCATTTGCTAATAAATTGAGCAATGAGAGATTCTATGGTAATCTGTTCAAAAAGTTTTTTTCCTGGCATTCTAAAACTTACATATATACGTTTTGTAGTTATTTTGTTTCATTATAAGCATTTGAGGATTATGCAATTAATTTAACATGCATCTGAGAAAGGTGACTATAATCCATAAAAGCTCATGCTAACGTAAATGTCACTCTTAAAGGTTCCATAAGACTCTCCTTTTAATAATGAACTTATTTTTTTCAACATAAGGGAGCAGCTAGAACAATAGCTCTATGTACTTCTTTATTTATGAAAGTTGCTCTTTTGGTCCAAGTTATATTACACCCAATACCACTATTTCCAATAACCCTGAGGCAAGCCTTTAAATTACTCAAAGGTTGCCTAATTTATCAAAGGAACTCCACTGGACTCCATCATTATGACAGAGGAAATAAGTCATTGCTCAGGAACCTACAACAAAGTTAAGCTGGTATAAATTTGGAGAGTTTAGTTTAGAAGGGTTATGGATCACATATCTTAAGAAATTTATTTATTTATTAGTTGCACTTACTATCCCGCCCCAATCGGGTAAACCCGACTCTGAGTGGCTTACATCATGGTTAAAACATAGGATAAGCCTATATTAATGCTATTTGTATTTAAAACTTAATGTTTAACTTTAAAAATCATAAAAAGTTAAAATAGTGTACACAATGCACACAGATTATATAATTCAGACCCGAAAGGGTGGCTGTCCATTAAATCAGCCACCCTACATGAGAGCCCACATTCCTGGGTCCCCATGCTTGTCCTGCCAGCCAGGTTTTTAAGCCCTTCTGAAAGGGCAGGAGCTCTGTCTGAAGGCGCAGCTCAGTGGGCAGGAGGTTCCAAAGGGTTGGGGAGGACACGGAGAAGGCTCTCCTCCTAGTGCAGGCGAGGTGCGCCTCTCTCGCCGATGGAATAACAAGAAAGCTGGTCTGGTTCATTGTATCTTCTGATCTTCAGCTTTTGGGAACTGAAGTCCAAAAAACAAAGATTGGGAAATGCTGCCCTAGATAATACCATTAGCACATCATCAGAAGCAGATGTCTTTAAGTGGTGAAAGACGTCTGTTTGTCATAGTATGTACTTTCCATTCTCCTCTGCATTATGTATTCTTGTGAATTTTGTACTGAGATTGGTTATTGGAAGTTAAACACAAACTCCATTTGCAATCCTAATCTTGAGGCATCTACCACTGAAGAAAGTGCAGTGTGTAAAGGAATTGGATAATTAAAGGAAACACACATTTCCTTCAATATCTAGTTTTACCCCCTCTCTGTGTAATGCTAGGGATAGCCTTAGTATAAGTCAGGGGTGCCCAAACGTTTTAGGCCATGGGCCGGTCATTTGGTTCTCCGGAAGTGAAAGTAAAACGTGCCTTGGAATCTGTTTCGCAACAGGATGTGATAGATTTTAAGCTGCCATTTTCTCTGTTTAAAGCAGGGGTGCCCATACTATGGCCTGTGGGGCAGATCCACCGCCCCCCAATGCCATATATAAGCCCAAACCAAGGGGTTCTTTTAAATATCTTCTGAGAATTGTAGAGAAGAAGAGGGAGTACTAAAGATGAAACTACAGTACTATGGTAGCCATAGGATTTCTTTACATTGTATGGAATTACTAGAATTTTTGAGAGAAGAGGTAGAAATGGCTTTGGAAACAGTAGGGAAAAAGCTATATGTAAGCTATTAAGTAGAAGAAACAAACAGGAAAGACTCAAAGCTGGAAAGTCACCTGCAGGGACAAAAGTAGTTTGTTTCTGTATAGAGAAGAAGAAGAGACCAAGATTGTTGTCCTCTGTCATTTTTAAAAAGATGTTTCTAGGGTGCTAAATTGTTAAGGGAATTCTGTATAAGGACAGTCTCTTACTTGAAATGACCCATTAAAAATTTCTCCCTGGACAGTTTACAGCTAACATGTATCTAAAATTGAATGTGGTGTTATGATTAGCTATATAATATTAATCATGGATGCCATACAATTAAGGTTGGGGGTTTTGTACTGCATTTGCCTGTTACTGACAACAATTGGTTCCTGACAGTGCTTGAGACCATCGAACTGTTTACAGACTCTCTCTTGCTAATTCTGAATCAAAGGATAGTGTTGTATTTATCAGTGATTATTTTAATAAGGGCAAACCATGTTTCCAAAATGCTTATTGAACACAACAAAAACTTTTAAATCTTCTCATTTGTAGATTTCACTGATAAATGCGACACTTTCCTTTGTGATTTAAATAATCCTGTGGAATCCCAGTCCTTTATGCAGTGAATTTTTTATTATTATTTTCAGGTCCCATATATTCAACCAAATAGGATCAATAATTCAGCACTATTGCCACCATACAACTGAATAGACATGATGACTTTGCTCAAACTATTGGCATACTAATGGTAATAGTAATATCTGTGACAGTAGAGGAGTTAATTAAGGCACTTATAATACTAAAATCATAAAATCATTTTATGATTACATAAAATCATTCCCCTGGATTTTCCCTGTCATCAAGAGCTACGTGCTTTATTGAAGAATCTGTCAGGAGCTACATGCTGATGATGTGTCAAACATACAGCTGTTCTCCACCCCAACCTTCCTCTCTTTCTTCCCTTCCTCTGACATTGCCATCCCTCTCCTTTTCCTTCCCATCTCAGTCATCTGCCAATGGAAGGGCAAATTGCTCTTGGAAAAGGCCAGAGTTGCTTGCCAGCTGAGGGCTTCTGAAATAACACTGAAAGCCACTTCTGCTTTCAGCATCATTGGACTAGCTCTTCAGTGCTATTGGACTAGTTCAACAAGTTGAACAATGCGTTAAGGCCTATGTCAGGGGTGCCCAAACTTTTCGGGCCACAGGTTGGTCACGTGGTTGAGCATGCTGATCCAGTGGTCCCTCCCACCTGGAAGTGGAAGTAAAATGCATGTGCATGGGTGATGAACATTCCCACGCATGCACAGAATGCTGCCATAAATACCTGTCATAAACATGTTTACGACAGCCATTGGTCATTTCTGGCAACGTTCTGTGAATGTGTGGGCATGTTCATCACCCATGCACGTGCATTTTACTTCCACTTCCAGGAGCAGTGAGGGTAGCGCTGGCTGTATGAATTTTGTGTTGGGGGTTGGATCTGGCCCACGGGCCTTAGTTTGGGCACCCTTGGCCTATGTCATAGGTCCTATGACAAGATCATGTCCCACTATTATACCAGGTCCTGACCGGCTGTTGAATCTTACTTCAATGTGAGTGATAATCCAGTGCCCACTAACATATCTGAAGGCACCAGGCCAGTTGAGCAGGCATGTGTTAGGCCATGGGGAATGAACAGCTTAGTGCTTGCCAGCTCTCCCTTATCCTAAGCATCATGTTGCCTGAGGCAACTATCTTGATGGGAAGCCTCATGATGGAGACATTCCTAGCTGGACTGTGAGATCTTTTTCTTCATTGTGATTTTCAAGAGGTGGAGTTTTTGACTGGACAAACTGGTCTAAGGAAACAAAAGGCTTGCTAGCATTTGAGTATCTATGTCAGGTTGTGCATTTGGGACTTGTATTAGCCACTGAAAGCAACAGGAACAACCTCTAGCTGTAAATATAGTGGGGATAGAGTAATGAATAAAACCTGATTGAGTTGTTGGTCACATCAGGGTCCTTGGCATAAATCATTTGTATGGTTGTCCCAATGTCCACATCTTCAGGTACCTCCACAAAATAAAATCTAGGCTCAAACTCTGGGGGCTCCTCCACATCCTCCACACTAATATGCACGGTTGCCGTGTCACGGAAGGGGCCAAGGTTCAAGAAACGCATTTCCAGGTGGGCATTGGCACCCTCTACTTTTAAAGTGTAGGTTTTTTTGCTTTCGTAGCTCAATGGCTGTAGAAGAAAAGAGAAAGGAACGGGGAAAGTAAGAATAATATAGAATATTGCTCAATCTGAAATTTAAGCCCCTTAAAATAAAGCATGTCACGTGGGTGGCATGTTATTATGGGTTAATGGCCGAAACCCAGCTACTCCCACTGATTTCCATGTAAGTAAACACATGCTTAAGTGTTCTCCTGAAATCAGTGACACTTGCAGACACTGTACTTTGGCAGGTTTATGAGCCCTTTGTTATGACTGCAAAATATTAGAGGAGCAACAAATCACACAACCAATGTCACAGTAAAAACACCATGCTAACTTTCCCCTTTTTCAGAAGAAGATTTTGCTTCATGCTGGGTTTTCATGCCCCTTTTCTTGGTACATTTTACACAAAAGAAAAAACTGATGCTGATAATTGTACTGCAGTAATACTTAAAGTGGGTCTTTTATGTATAACAATAAAATGATAATTGAAAAGAAACCTGGTGACAACAGCAAAGCGAGGCCAAGCAGTGACCAAGGAACTTTCATAAAACTGAATAGTGAAACAGTTGTAAGGGGTCTTGTAGAACATTACAAGGACTCCTGCTGGTAATTTAATTTCCAAAAATGCAATGGTTACATGCTCTTTACTTTTACAAAATGGGTACTTGAGTGCTGTATGTTAGCAAATTGCTATCCTTGTAATTGGTACAGACCTTGATCTAAACAAAATGTGTGTTTCTTTAAGCAATTGTCACAGTTTCAAAAGCAAATGGATTAGATGTTTATTTTGGGGTTTTTTGAACCAGATTTTTAAACACACACACACACAAATTCTTATTGGCTTTCCCTTTGTAGTGCATATTTACCTTCAGTAAGGCTGGTGCTAACCAGACTAGTGATACTAACTACTTTTTTTCATGCTGAGTTCTGTTTCACACATTCACCAGCAGCAAATCCTGAGTTTACTAGCAAGCATTCATAAGGCTGCCCAGGAAAATGTCTCCGATAATGATACCCTTAGGATGCACATCTTGTAAAAAATATTTGACACCCTGTATTATTAAAAAACAGCAGCAAGAAAAAACGTAACAGTGTAAACCAGTGAAGTAGTTGTGACTAAAGCCCACTGAAACCAATGAAAAGAAAGTTATTTGCATGATATTATTATGCAGCCTTTCCCTCAGCAATCTCCATTAGAACTAACTGGATAATTAACATTTAGCACCAACCAACCCAGAATGCTGCCAAGTCAATACCAATTTAAGGCAACTCTTCTCAATGTTTTTTAACTACAAAGCACCCAGATGTGGTTTCCTAGTCCCTCTTTCTGTAGGTACCATGTAGCTTGCCCAAGGCCACAAAGTCTGCCTCTTCTCACAATAGACATAGTGGGGAGCAAAATCCAAAACCTGGCTCTGTAGCCAAATGCTCCAGCTCAATGAACTATCTAGTAAGCTTTCCTGACATTTTGCTACAATTAAAAATTAAAGCTGAATTAAAGAGTACTTAGTTGCCTCAATTATTTGGGTCAATTCTTTTTTTACCATGTAACTCATGCAAATTACCTTGATAGCCCTTATTTTCTGAAACATATCCCCAGAAAACCATTTGAATCTGGAAAGTTAAAAAAGCATTTCACTCTTCTCCAATTCGCATTATATCTCCCCTAAAACTTCCCTCTCCCAACTACCTATACCTATGATCACGAACCTTGGCACTCCAGATGTTCTTGGACTTTAATTTCCAGAAGCCCAAGCACCCTGTGAATCCACGTGAATGGGTTTACTGTGATTCATTCGGCCCACACTGCCCTCGTCACTCCTGGTCAGGTGCGTTTTACTTCCGCTTCTGGGAGCAACGAGGGCAGTGCGGGCCAGATGAATCGCAGTAAACCCATTTGTGTGGTTTCACAGGGTGTTTGGGCTTTTGAGAATTGAAGTCCAAAAACATCTGGAGTGCCAAGGTTTGCCATCACAGACCTATATCTAGATGGTATTCCATCCAGCATCAAGGAAACATTATAATATTTTATTGAGATTGCTCCCACACTGAGCAGCTGATCTTTACTACTTTATTACATTCCCTCTTCACCCTTGTCATTATTGGTTTGACTATAATTTACTGAGTTTTAGTAAATTTCAACTCCAGCAGAGAACATATTATATGCTTGTAACGAGACTATCCCTCTTCTTTTCTTGTAAATATTAGCATTTTATTTTCATGACATTAGGTTTAGTAATTATTGAGGGATTTTAGTAAAAAAATTTTAGATAGGCAGCCTGCTGCTGTATGTCAATTCCCAGAAGGTTTTTAGTAGTATAGTTTCCTTTTATTACCTCTGTCCAGTCTAGCTTAGGATGTGGTCTTTATGTTTTTGTGTTCTTGTTATGCTGGTCATGGACTGTAAATAAAATTGAATTGAATTGAATATAATAGTTATCTTGGGCTATATGGTCATATACTGCAAGATTTGCTCCATGTATAAAATGGATGAATTACTTTTTTTTTGCTGACCACTTGATACAAAGGCTGATTTAAATTGGTCTAGCCCTTTTTGATCCTTTGCTACAGGGGGGAATTTTACAATTTAAACAGGTTTTTTCCTATGTGTTTAGTTGTATGTTCTTGTAAAGATGGGTTATGAACCTGTAGGTGGTGTTTTGGTTGGCATAGAAAGTAGGGTTGTGATGTTCAAGAGTGTGAGAACATCTCCCTCGTTATTTTCTTACTCCCAATCACCCTTCTTTTAAAAAATTGTACACATGTGAGATTAGCGCTGGATCACCCTATCACAGGGGTTCCCAACCTAAGGCCTGTGGGCTGAATCTGGCCCACAGCACCATTTCATGTGGACCCCCACTCCCCCAAGGGCATTTGAGAAACAAAATGGGCACCCCTTTGAAGCTGTTGGGACAAAATGGCCACCCCCATTGTGCAGGCAGGGCAAAATGGCTGTCCAGCCCTTGAAGCTGACTGAGAGAGTGTGACCAGGCACCTGGCTTGAAAAGGTTGGGAACTCCTGCCTTATCACCTTATTGTTGAGTCATTATCATCATTATTTCCTGTGTTTATAACCTCATAAAATGATTGGTAAAGGCAGAACCAGAGGAAAAAAGGAAATGGGACTGTGGGCTAGAATGCAACTTGCAGTATAGCCAGTATGAAGAGTGAACTTCTGAAGCAACCCTCTAGAATACAGGCTTTGACTCAAATCACAGCAAAGCTAAATCATTCCAATTTGGCTTAGCTTGAGTCAGATTTCATCACCTACAACAGTACCATTTGGCAGCTATATAGCCACTTTGATTTTAGAAAGATCGTCCTCTTTGACTTTATTTTATTTGATTATTTTCCAATCTGAGCCCTCGCAGTGGGTTAGAAATTCTAGGAATGAGCAAACTGGTCGAAACACCTTATTCCTGCAAAATATCCAGCTGTGGGTATAATTCTATGTGCATGTTCAGTTTGAAACAAGCAAATAAACATGGTAACCTATTGAATTCTCTTAAGGATCATCCACAAAAGAAGACTGAGTTAATAAACAGCATCTATGTATGCAACATAAAACATTAGTTAACAGCCATCTCTTAATTTAATCAGGATTCATCCATTTTCAAGCTGCAAAGTGGGGCCAGTCAGTCAACAGAAGAATCAAACTGCAAAGTTCATTTTTAATGCTGCACTGCTTATTACTGTGCCTTTTGTGGGTTGATTTTCAAAATGGCATAATTATTCACTTTTATGGTAATACCATTTCTATTTTAGGAATGCAGTGGCTTGGTGGCTAAGACACTGAACTTGAGGACTAGAAGGTTGGCAAGTCAGCAGTTTGAGATCCGAGCGTTGCATGATGGAGTGAACTCCTGTCTCTGTCCCAGCTCTTGCCAGCCTAGTAGTCTGAAAGCAAGACACTGCAAATAGATAAATAGATATCACTTCAGTGGGAAGGTAAACAGGGATCCATGCACTCCAGTGTCTAGTCATGCCTGCCATATGTCCACAGAAACGTCTGCAGACACAGACAGTGCTGGCTCTTTGGGCTATAAATGGAGATGAGCACTGAACCCTACAGCGGATATGACTGGCTTTTGAGCAAGGGCAACCTTTACTTTTTACCTTTGCTTAATTTATCTTTTAGGATTATTTATCCCATATAGCTCACATACTTGTGTGTGTGTGTATTTATTACCACACGCATACAACTGGCTCCATATTTGCTCAGGGTTTGAATGAACACATCGAAATAAATGAATAACTTCCAGAAATGATGGCTTACTTATAATGTGTCAGCAGAACTGCTTTACTGGGCAGACCAGTTGAAAAACTGATGGAGAAGCAGTAGAGTGAAGCCTTACTTTCAAGCCTCCCCTAGTACAAAGAAAGATCTACATTGCTGGCACAAAGTCAGGCCACAATGCTGCTAGTCCTCAGCTTTGAATTCAGCTTCACCTGGTCTAGTTTACTTTGGCCAGGTAGGATTATCCTTCCTGTAGTGACAAGCAGTGTAGCAGCATTAGCTCTCCTGTTAGAAACAGTTGGAAGTTTAACAAAAAGACACTAAACATCCATTTGGGACACTGGTCTTAATCTATACATCCAATTCTTTATTTTTAAGACATAGAACTGATTTAGTGGAACCAGCTCTATACTGCTATTTGTACATTATCACTAAGTTTTAAACAGCTCTGAAATGTGATATATAACATAACAACAGCAACAATATTGGGGGGAAATGTTTTAATGAAATGGGTAATGAGAGAAATAACAACCATAGTAACTGTTATGAGTGATAACAATTACATTAGAACAATGTTGCACCATTTAAACTTACTACCTTTCTTACTGTAATGATGCCAACTTGGTATGTAGGATCAGTGGTAATATCAAAGACATCAAGTCCATCACCATCTACAAAGCTGTACTTCATTTCAGCATTAATGCCTTCATCTAAGTCTTTAGCAAGAACACGGCCCACAGTAGAACTGACTGGAGCAGACTCCAGTACACTCATCTGATAATGTTCTGGGGGAAAAAAGTTAAAGTGTGAATCAAAAAAAGAAAAAAGAAAGAAAAGGATGCAGCAATAAATACCCAGAAGAATAATCCTGCTGAAGTTAAGCTTTCAAGTTCAACAGTGAGAGAGAGGCCAAAGTGAATGACATCTGAAAATAGTTTACTGTTTCCTAGATGGGGTGAGCAATCTTGGTTCTCCAGCTGTTCTTGGACTTCAATTCCCAGAAGCCCAAGTCAGCACACCTGCTGATCAGGTGTTTAAGAATAGCTGGAACACCAAGGTTGGCCACCCCTGACCTAGATCATGGCCTAAATAAATACTGCACTTATGTTGAAAAGACTTACATAAATTAAAGGCATTGACGCTATGACAAATGTATTGACAATTAGATCTGGATGTTTCT
Organism: Furcifer pardalis; assembly: GCA_030440675.1. NCBI lineage: Eukaryota > Metazoa > Chordata > Lepidosauria > Squamata > Chamaeleonidae > Furcifer > Furcifer pardalis. Next base: position 127,191,931 of record CP126891.1, read on the forward strand.
TGTATGTATTCTTATGAAAATACAAGTGGTCAACTCCAGTGGAGAAAGACAAAACAAATGTAAACCTTCTTTGTTGAGTTACAATAAATTTCCCTGCACATCGGGGGATGTATAAATGGTTCTCATCAAAGGACTATTCATGCTTCCAGTGGCCACTTGAACTGGGAGTAAATTGATATATAATTGATTTGTTTTAATGGTAGGCCCAGGAACAGACAAATCTACAGTACTGAAAGTCTCTCCCTGACCCTTATGAATACAGTGCAGCTGAAGTTGATTCGTTTTGCTGCCATCACTTGCTGTATGATTTCTTAACTCAAGAGTGTGCACTTATTTATCATCTTTAGACATGGAGAATAATATGATTTATTACCGTAGGCTCTTGGAGCAGAACAGTCAGGAATGGGGTGGGAATGGCCGTGTATAATTTTGTTACTGAAAGGGCAAATTAGGTTGGAATGCATGAATGGTGTGGTTGGTGGTTTTAAATTATACAAAATTTAAAGAAGCAGAAATGGAGATTATTCTCACTGGAAGTTACAGAGTTTACCCATTAAATCACAGAAGTGCTTGTTTTCTTAGGTAAATGGTTCATATCACAAGGTATCAAGGCAGACCGAGTAGGTCTTAACCCTTCAAAAGCTTACATCATGGAGGAGCAGCATTTCTAAAATGAAGCTGATGGGAGAGACAATGAGTCTTTATGTGCAAAGCCCAAAGGATGAAGGCCAACCTGTCTGTTATTTCCCCCTTCTTTCATGCATTTCCCCCCTCCTATCATTGATGGCAATGGGAGGGAGCCCACTATACCATCTCCAAACTGGCATACATTCTCAGCTGGTTCCTAAATGAGAAGGCTTAAAGGATCTATACAGGTTCACAGGCTTCATTGATTCCCCAAGCATCATGCCCCCAAATGCCCTATTGCAGTGATGGTGAACCTTGGCACTCCAGCTGTTCTTGGACTTCAAATCCCAGAAGCCCAAGTCCCTGTGAATCCAAATGAATGGGTTTACTGCATGTGGATATTTTAGCTTGAGAAATGCTTTAAAATTTGCATTTGGAACAAAACTAGCAATTAGGGGAGTAAGCATGCTGGAAAGGTTTGCATGGATTCTTCTTTAGAATTCACTGTGGTAACTGTTTTAGTTAGCAGCTGCTGGGAGAAGAAAGGGTGTAGAAATTGTGACCCCCCCCCAAAAAAAGAAGATGACTGGAAGAAAAGAAATCATGTGCTTTTGCCTCCTAAGGCTAAAGTTTCTCTACCAGCCTCCCCTCTCCTGTGGTGTACTACCAGCTGGAAAATGTCAGGCCTATAGAGGAAGACGACTGGAGCATTTTGTTAATTTTTAATAGAATTGTTCACTACTTTTTTGAGAAAATTGTTGAGAGCATAATCTAGATTTTGGTGGAGATCCACATGCATTATGGTCAAGAACCCTATAATAACTAACAAAGAAACATTGAAGCAAAACATATGGGAAGAGGAGGAGTGGAAGTTGGGAGCCTGGCTCAAATGTCAAAGGTAGGAGAAAGAGCTATGTTAATTAGTTAGTGGCCAGAGACAGACACCCTAGTTCGGGGGTGGCCAACTTTGGTGCCCCAGGTGTGCTTGGACTTCAATGCCCAGAAGCCCTGATCAGCAGGTGTGCTACTTGGACTTTTGGTAATTGAAGTCCAAGAACACCCTGGGGCACTAAGGTTGGCCACCCCTGCCTTAGCTTGTGAAAACCTCCTCCTGCCCATATCTATTGTTAGAAAGCATGAAAGATTGTTAAATTTTGTAACAGTAAATTACATAATGGAGAGGAGAGCAAATAATGATGGAATTTGCAAGTTGCTTGGAGTCCAAACTAATAAAGCAGAAGAGGGTATACAAACTGTGATGGCTCTCACTATATTTCCTGGAAAGTACTACTTCTGTCACATTCTCCCAAGGATGACTAATAAAGCATGTTGTTGATTAGCAGTGCAACATGTTACTTCCACACACACCCCGAGCACCCCCCAGAACATTCTTTGGGTGGGAAAGAAAGATGCTCTTTGCTGGTCAATGAGGAAGTTGTTTTATCTACCTTGTTCCCCTAACTACCACATTTTGCATGGAATCCCCTCTTGAAAAATATTTGAGCTGCTACCTCTCACTTTTCTTTCATCCCTTCTCACAGATCCTTTGGCACAGCTCTATGGTTTTCTTCCTTTTTTGTAACTAAAGGTAAGCATATATCATATGTCCTGGTTGCACTTGTTCGCATTTCCTTCCTCTAGCTCTAGGCTTTCCTGCATCAACATTTACATTGGAAGCTTGCTGAGAATGGGAAGGGATTTGTCTGTGAAGTGCCAGGTGCACTGATGGCAATATAGTAGAAATGAGAACAAATATATGCACATCTTTATTGTTTGTGAGGGTTATTTAAAAATTTTTTTTGGGGGGAGGTAAATCCCAGATACCTATAAAGCATACATTTTGTATGGAAATCTGGGTAGGGAAATAATTGTACCTCAGGTGAAATGTGTCATAGTACAGTAATACCTCGGATAATTTTTGGATCGGATAACGCTAAAATCGCATAACGTTAAGCAATCTGGGGTGGAGAATTGGATTGAATAACGTTAAGATCCTATGGGATGGATCGGATAACAACCGCTAAAGCCTGTGCGGTTACAATGTATCTCTATGGAGCTTTAATGTTATCAGATCCATCCCATAGGATTTTAACATGCATTGGATAACACTAAAAATCGGATAACACCAAGACTTGTGGAACCAAGTCTTAGCGTTATCCGAGGTATTACTGTATTAAGAAATATCCGCTATGAAGCTGAGAAAAACACAGAATTCCAAATCATGCCGGTACTTACTTTGAGGAAATCTGGGTGGATTATCATTTACATCAGAGAGAGTGATATTGACTGTGGTTGTACCGGCTAATCCGCCCAATTGCCCACCCATATCTTTGGCTTGGATTATCACTTCATAATATTCTTTTGCTTCTCTGTCCATGTTCATTAGTGCTGTTCTAATTAATCCTATGGGAGTGAAAGGGGAAAAAAAGTAGAAGCAAGAAGACATTTCACTGAATAAATACATGCACATGATAGAGTTATGAACATTTGCTTGAAAATACTTCCTTCTTAACATAAAGAAGAAAGAGTTTTCTTGAAAACTTCATACAGAATAAACCAAACTCGGTTCTCATGTCACCATGGTTTAAGTGTCAGTGTTGACCTTCATTGACACCATGTTTGATTCATGCTTGAGCTAGTAAAGTACTATGCCTTCTTTCTGGGTCTTACACAGATTTCAGAAAGAAACAAAGACACTTGAGCAATTTATTTTTGTACAATAATTTTAGACTGAGCCATAAGGATGAATTTGCTTAAGTCTCTGAGACTATTTTGGTATGGTAACAAATGCAGGGTGGGTAGGGGAGGGAGAACCTTTAGCATTTAACTACTATTTCTGAAAATGTTCTATTATTTCATATTACTTTAGATATATAAAAATAGCCTATTATGAGTTCTTGATAATATATAACACAAAGTTAACAATTATTTTAACAATTACTTGGCAAATCCACTAGAATGATTTAATTGTTGGGTAGTCTGTGGCAATTCTGGCATTAGGCGTACATCTATGAAATGTGGAACATGATGTGAAATTATGTCAGTTGTAATTAACAATATACACTTGATGATCTGTGCTACAACCATTGCATATTAATTCTTGTAGATATGTTGAGACACAGGAGTGGCCTGAGCAAAATCCTGCTGCTGGAAACAAAGAACTGCTTCCCACATAGCCACCATTGCACATCTAATGTTACTGATGTGCCCCATTGCCGCACCCCAAGAAAGAAAAATGTAACCTCCCACCCCCACCCTTAAATGCAGATTTCTTTACAAGATTTAGCTAGAGACAGAAAAGAAAATATCTGGGTATTTTTTTCAAAATGCAGCACTGCCATTTTAGGTGATTTTTCTGAATATTTCTAAGGGTACCCCAGAACCAGGATATCCAATGTGATGTAGTGGATTGAATGATAGAAGAGGACTCTAGAGGCCTGGGTTCAAATCCTCACTTACCCATGGAAACTCACTGGAGGTATGGAACTTTTTCTTCTTCTGTGTCTAGGCCAGACATGAAACTGTCAAAAAATCCATCTTTGAGGAGTTCATTCTGTAGGTCCTTTTGCCGGACCTACTGTGAGAAAGATTAGCTGGCACAAGATGGTCGATTGTACACACAATTGTGGTTCAAAAAGACCACAATCTTTGAGGAGGTTATCTCCGTGTACCCTGAGGTATGGAACTGATAAAACCAATCTTTAAATACCTCAGTTTCCTTGAAAGCTCCGTTAGGCAGGGTCGCTATAAGTTGGCTTTGACTTAACAGCACATAACAGTCCCAGAGCAAGTTATTAAAATAAAAAATACTGTACCAAATCCCAGCAAACATATACCTCCTCAGTCTTCAGCAATTGGGGAGGGGGATTAGCATATTAAGAAGTGTGCACAGATGTTGCTGTTTCCAATGAGAGTATCTTTCTCCCTGGGGTGGCACTGAGAGTGGTGTGCTGGTGGCAAGGACATATTTTGCTGCCTTGAGTGCTGCACCAGTGGAGGCATCTGCCTCACTTTGCCTAAAGCCAGGGCCAGTTCTGTGAAGGTGGAAATCATCATAGAAACAGAGTCAGGATTCTTTCATTCATAGTTAATGTCCAGGATCAGTAAAATAAAACTTCCTTTCTGAAAGCTTTTCTGAATGAGAACAGGAGGTGGCAGTAAGGTAGCATGCTTTGTTTTGTGCCTGGCCATTGGAAGATAAGCTTAATTTGCAAGTTTAATGGCTGAAGCACTGTATCTGAAGACATGCTGTACTGTCAGAGAAAGGGAAGCTGTTTAAATTAACGGAATCCATATTCTCTTTCCTATTTTATATTAACCCCAGTCTATACAGTGGTACCTCAAGTTGTAAATGGTTCAAGCTACAAAATTTTCACAATACGAATGAAAACCAATTTAAAATAATGGCTCAAGTGATGAATTTTTCCAGAAGAGATTAATTGGTTTTCAATGCATTCCTATGGGAAACCATGTTTCAAGTTATGATTTTTGGTTTTCAGTGCATTCCTATGGGAAATGCGAGTTACAAATTTTTCATAACATGAAAAATGCCCTGGAACGCATTAAATTTGCAACTCGGGGTACCACTATACAGACTAATAAGGACATACATTGATTAATCAGAGACCATACCCGCAGTTTAGTGGCTGAGCAAGATTTAAAATTGGCATTCTTCTCTCCATATTCAACATTGTTTTCAACTAACATCATGAGGTAATATTGTTGTCTGCTTTTCTATGTAAAATGCAGTTGGGATTCACTTATTTGCATACAAAATTACTTGCATCATAGTTCCAGGTACGAAATGAGGGGTAATCTTTCATATTATTGAAAGATTAATGTGCTATTTCATGCACATCTAAATAACATTGATTTTCTGGATTTAGTTCACTGTATAAACTAATTGTTTGTTGCTGAGAGTGTGCTAGCTGCAGGTTTTATTGATGATTTTCATAGTCTTTGGCCACCAAAGACTGAGTGCTCAACTATGTGGAGGAAAATGTGGGATATACAACAGATTCAAGGCAGGCTGATTCACTGCTTTTTCTATTGACCACATGACACAATGGGAAATGAGAATCAGCCTCAAGTCCCACAGCCTAAGTCTATAGTTTCACTTTCCCAACAGAGGCCCTTCTACTTTTTAAAAAACCGAATCCTTTGCTGCAGTTCAAAGTGTGCAATTACTTTGAACAAATGCAGGAAAGAAAGTCCAAACAAGTGTGCATGTGTACAGACAACGTGGTGCTTTCCCTTCAATTCATGCCTCTCAAGAGAGAAAAAGGAACTTGTGTGAAAACAAAAGCAGTGCCAGCACTCAACTCTCTCTGTAAAGTCTCTCCTTTCTCAATTCTTTTTGTAAACAGCTGCCCTTCATATAGGCAGTTGTCTGTCTGTCTGTCTGTCTGTCTGTCTGTCTGTCTGTAAGTAAACAGTTTCACAAACTTAATCACTGCCAAGCTAAGATATGGAAATGAGGAGAAAAGGCCTTCTTAAGGTAATTCCTTTGAATTGAGCATCTACAGGCACTTCAAATGGAACTTCAGTTATAAAACTGTTTTTGTTCTCTGCTTGTGTGGCTACTTATATTGAAGAGAAGTGGATGTCATGGAGAAAATTCCCAGTGAGAGAATGTGAGTGAATTTGCATTTCACTGTCTGTGTAGTCACACTCTGAAAGTGTTCATTATGCTGAGTGTACAGTAAAACCCCGACTTACAAATGCCCCAAGTTACATAAAATTCGACTAACATAATGATTTTGTGCTAAAACCATGTCCCAATTTACATAAATTTACATAACATAACATGCCCCGGGTTTTATCTATTACGCTGTTTTAATCTTTTCTTATGAATTCTTTCTTATGAATTCCTAAGGTTTTAAACATTATTATTTTTATTGGATTTGGTCTGTGTTTTTAGCTATGCTGTAAGCCGCCCAGAGTCAGGTTTACCCGATTGGGGCGGGATAGCAAACATGAATAAATAAATAAATAAATAAATAAATAAATAAATAAATAAAAATTTCCTATGGGTTTGCTTTGAGTTACATGAAAAAATCATTTTTCCTATAGGTTTGCTTCGAGTTATGTAAAAATTCATTTCCCTACGTGCTTGCTTTGATTTACATAAAATTTTCATTTTTTTCCTATGGGTTTCCTTTGAATTGCATACAAAAAAATTTTTCCCTATGGGTTTGCTTCAAGTTACATAAAAAATGATTTAAGCAAAAGCCTATGAAATGGACTTTTTGCGTAATAGGTTTTTTTTATACTGTATTTGACTTTCATACAGCCTTTGCTACCATGGGCATGACTAGGGACATAATACACAACCACTTCAACTTCTCAGGAGACTGTGCTGGTTTGCCAGCCATACAGAGCTATACTAATACTGTACTGCTTGTATTAGTTTTTCCAATGTCAGTTTCTCCCATTTTGTATATTGTATATTGCAGCTTTGCTCTTCCACATTTCCATACAATATGTCTGTGTGGAGTACACAGAAAGAGCCTCCTTGAAAATTGTGGTATTTTTGAACCACAATTGGATATACTCCGGGCAATGGCATCCTTGTGCTGGCCGACCTTTCTCACACTAGGTTAGGCAGAAAGAACTACAGAATGAATTCATCAAAAGGTGGCTTCATTTTGGCAGTTTCACATCTGACCTTGACACTGAAGAAGAATTTTATTACAGTTAGGTAGCTTTGCTCTTCTACATTTCTACGCAATATGTACACTGAACTTAATCAAATCAAATCAAAGCAAAACAAAAAATGTTGTAGCACTTTAATGACTAACTGCTGTTTTGTAATGTTAGTTTTCATGGATCAAGTCCACTGAACTTAATTGTTCTTTTACTTCCATTGCACCATCCTAGAATTTCTGTTGGAATAGAACCATCATTTTTCATTTATATTTTCAGTACTTTCTGGTGTAAAAAAAATCAGATGTACATAGTCATTGATGGCTTGGATTTTTCCACAACTACTAAATGAAATCCAATGTAAAATATCACACTTTAAACTTCAAACAAACATAAATTACCTGTTCGGGAGTCTACTGAGAAATATGGCTGTCCTTGCAGAATGCTGTAAACTACCCTGGCACTGTTCCCATAAGTAGGATCATCAGCATCTGTTGCTGTCACTTGCATAACAGAGGTACCTGCCAAATATGGTGTAGACCTGTGTTAGATTTGTAGTTGTGGGAGAAGGACTCATATCTAAGCAGGTTCATTGATTTAGAAATGCACTACGCACAATACCTTTGCCTATTCTCTATCTGATGCATGAGGAATTTACACATATAACCCATTAGTATTCATGACAGTCTTCAGCGTGAATCCATTAGACAACAGTGGCACAGTACATAAAATGCATTGTGAAAGATATATACCAAATTCTGGTAACTAACAGTGTTCCTACCTTCCTCAGTCAAATACCAGTAAATCATCCCTTTCACAAACTTAACATAAAAATAACAATATAGCAGTTGGTAGAGTGAACTTGTTTTGCCGAACTTTGAAAATATGTTTTTATGCATGAATACCAATATTGAACTCTTGCAATGCTAGCAATTCCATGGGATGCAATGACCAAAATCATAATGCACAGTTACATCATCAGCACAACTTCTAGTAATGTATTGGCATAAATTAAGAAATTTCTACAGGCATTCTTTCTGACACATCAAGTTACTGACAACAAAGAATGACTGGAGATTTTTCTTAATTTACAGCAATTTGCTGCTAAAGGTTATGCCTTCTGTGTAACTGCATAACATAATTTCAGCCCATCCACTGCTTGAAGTCCTAGTGGTTAATAGCAAAATTGAGGATGTGTTTCATTTTCTCCTACTCAGAAAAACCAAAATTAAAGATACAGTACAGTACAGTAAAACTTCTACATACGATTTTGTATGCTGGAGTTCCACTGTACTTAACTTTGGCTGGACATTCATTGGTTTAGGTATCTGACTGTAGAACCAGAGGTTGGACATTCAACTCCCCACTGTACCTTCTGGGAGAGGGTCAGCCTATGTAGTCATGAGGAAGTTGTACAGTCCCAGGACACCCCTAGAAAACTCTGGAATTGGTTGCCATATGTCAGAAGTGACTTGATGGCATGCAATTGTTATTATTAACTTTTGTCACATTACACATAATGTGCGGCAGTTGCATTATTTGTGAGCACACTTTTCTCAGAATTTATCTTTGCAATTTTAGAGACTAGATGCCTTGTTGAAAGACCACTGTTTGGTTCATGGAATTTTAACAGCAGCTCTTTGTTACACCTACCCTTTCACATTAATAAAACTGGGTCAGTCTGTTTTACTACGTGTAGCAAAACTAAAACTATAAAGATGCTTGGTAGCTAATAGAGTAAATGCATAGATAATGCACAACCAAGTTTAGCATTATTTGGACAAATAAAAAGCATTACAAATTGAAAGATGAAAATAATGTAATACACATTATACAATATAAAGCACAAGGACATGTATACTCTGTTTTAAACTCCTCAAAACACTGTCGCATGGAACTACATCTATGTGAAATGTATGCTTCTTTGTATGGTAATATAGTAAATGTGAGCATCATTTGAGGCCATAAGGGCAGGATTTCATGATTGCCTAGTAAACTATAAAGAATCTGGAGGTTACTCTTTGTACTATACTTGCTGTTACAAAAAGATCCGTAGATTTCTTACTTCATAAACCTTTCCAAGTTTAAGGTGCTCTAAAACAACCTTTGCCATTCCCTGATCTATGGGCAGTCAAACTCTTTTTTATTTTCTGGTATAAAACCAGCTGCAGCTTTTGACTGTTGACTGGATGATGGCCCCCAAGGGTTCATTAAATAGCCAGGGAATCAATGAAGCACAAGGCTTACTACCACAGGTCCTAAGGGTCTCATGTCCATAGCTCTTTGCACTCTGCAGTGAATGTACATATGGACAATAGGTAGAAGCACATGATGGCTGAGCATTAGAGCATTCCCCAATATAACTATCATGGTCACAAAAGATAGATGGTCTGAACAACTTCTGATCCAATGAGCACAGCACAATCTATCCTTGGTAGCCCAAGAAGTATCTCCCCCCCCCCCAATCTGCCTAGAAATCACAGGACACAAATGGGAACAGATACAGTAATACCTCAGATAACATTTACCTCGGATAACACTAAAATCGCATAACGTTAAGTAATCTGGGGAGGAGAATTGGATCGAATAACGTTAAGGTCCTATGGGATGGCTCAGATAACAACCGCTAAAGCCTGTGCGGTTGCAATGTATCTCTCTGGAGCTTTAATGTTATCCGATCCATCCCATAGGATTTTAACATGCATCAGATAACACTAAAATCAGATAACACCAAGACTTGTGGAACCAAGTCTTAGCGTTATCCGAGGTATTACTGTATTGTCAAGCATCCTGCTGCAGGCATGTGATGAAGGGCAAAGCTCTACTATTAGGCAGAGTGAAGCAACTGCCCCAAGTAGTAGATGCAAGGGATCAGTACAACATACATTTCTGTGGAAATACCAGCAGTTTTCTTACAATGGAGGACACAGTTGGGTCTGTCACATGGCCTGCTTTGGACTCACTGAACTTAGCTTGCTGCCTTCATGATATCAAAAGACACCATCCTACCATCAAGACAAATGATTCAGCTACCATTCTGGTTAGCTTTTGCATTTGGAGTGAGTGTCAGCGAGTGGTACAGTGAGAAGTGTAGTTACTTACCGTATAATGACAGTTCACCTAAGCACCCTCTACCCAAAATGAAGGCAGGACTGGGCTACATCCAGAAATGAGAAACAAGTGTTTGCAACGTAAATGGCTCTCAGTTGTGCATTTAAGACCAAATTGCCCACCAATGCTTTGCATTAGAACTGAGATAGTTTGCAAAAACACACTCTTCATTGGGAAATCCAGTTCTTCCCAGATAGTGGGAGGATTGCTGCCAAGCTCAGAAGTAGAATGGAAGCTCAAGGGGTGGGTGGTGGGTAATGGGTAATGGCACAGTCCCTGCTACTCAGAAAATCTAGATGCCTTAACTCTGTGAGCTCTGACTCCACAACATAACTGATGCAATTGTCTTAAGTTTTTGAAATGCCTTTGGACAGTTCTGATTAAAGTGGCATAATAGAGACAATTGGTTTAAGATTTACAAACAGAAACAAAATAATCACCCTTGAGCACTTGTACACTGTTGGGAGGAGAAAAAACTATGAGTTCCTTATCCTTCGGCCAGCATGATTACAGGTATGCTGGTTACTTTTTAATCTATGAGTTCCTGATCTCTCGGCTAGCATGATTACAGGTATGCTGGTTATAGGATTCTATTATTTTTAACCCAAAAATGGAAGGCTTCCAAACTCTAGGCAACAATATATGGAATTTGTTGCCAAAGGGGAAAATGCAGAGCCCCACTCCTGGAAAGATTCCCATTTCAGCAACACTTTAGGTTTAGGATTACAAGTATTAGCCTTCTTAAGATACTGCCCCCACCAAAAGAGGTTTGGAAGGTCTTACAACAGCTTAAATATACAAAAGCTAAAAGCAAAGTCAGCACAGATTATACATATATGTGATATAAAACAATATACCTCCATCTCCCAGGATATCAAATAATCAGGGATCATTAATTGGTATGAAATTTGGCTATTTATGTCCTACACAATGCCTTGGAATGAAGGACTAAGATTACATAGAACAATGGTGAAACTGAAATAATAAAAATAATAATTAAAAGATCAGGGACAGGTAAGTGTTATGAGGGAGATCACCGAATAGACCAGGGAGTCTCTCTTGGAGTAAAGTCTTGGTGACCATGATGAAGTATCTTTGATTTAAATTAATGTCTTTCCCCAAACTAAATAGTCTATTGGATTTATAAGGAAATGTTCTTTTCACAATTTTAGGCTCATTCATTATTTGGTCTTTATTTTGCTTTCCTTACTTGTACTTAATTAGGAAAAACAGAATAACAACAGAAAAACAGGTAAGAAAACACCCCAGTCAGCTTTCTATACAGCAGCGTTTGCCCAACTATGTTCTGCGGAACACTGGTGGGCTTCAATTTCCAGAAGTCTAAGTCAGCACGTTGGTTGATCAGTGTTTTGGGGAATTGACTTAAGCTTCTGGGAATTGAAGTCCAAAAACCAAAGTTTGGGAAACACTGCTCTACAGGATTCAGTACTATATGACTGACAGGACCATCCCCTGTTACTATGTTAGATTCCTTTTCCCTGGCATTGAAGCCTAGATTGCAAATATAATTACCATTAGTTTTTTTTCTTAGGAAGTGAGAACCAAGACCCAAGATTTCTCTAGACTATTTACTAATTAACTTTATAAGAATTAAAAATGTGTGTGGAAAGTTTCCCTTACCCACTGGTGACATTTCTGGTACAGAGGCAATATATGGCCCATCGAGGAACTTAGGTTCGTTGTCATTGATATCTTGGATTTTGATGATAAATTCAGATTCCGGTTCCATTGGTCTGCCTGTTCTTCTATCCAAGGCTTGTGCTCTTAATGTATACTGGGACCTCTCTTCCCGGTCAAGTCTCTGGATTGCATGGATATCCCCGGTAGTGTCATCAATTGTAAACACAACACCTGCGCCTTCTCCGGACAGAATATATCTGATCGATCCATCTCCTCTGTCCATATCAGAATGGAGCTGCAACAAGTATTCAGACTTATTTAGGGCTTTTGCACATAGTACACAGAGAGCTATTTGACCTCCCCCCCCCCAAAAAAAAATATTTTGATGTCATGATAGAAAAAGAGAACTTTGAATAATCTAATCATCACCATCACTAAAATCATTATCATCATAGTGGTATGCCACTTGTTTTCATTGACAATGTATTTTATTATCCGTATTTTATTCATCCTTACAATATAACCTGTGATATAATAGAATCACATTCCCATTTACTGGTAAAGAACTGACAGCACCCATCAATGAAATCTGCACTCAGTTTTCTAGATTAGTAATTATCTATTAGCTATTTTCATTTCAGGTACTGATGGTAGGAAGAGATCTGTGACAAAGTCCTATTCTTTCTTATTGCTTTCAGCCCTTCAAACAGAAAGGTTTGAAGTGTTATTGCCACATGATTGATTGGCTATGGGTTTGAATGACAAAGCATACACATTTTTTTAAAGGAATGGAAAGTATAATAGCCAAAATGAATGTTTATGATACTGTAGAACAGGGCTGCCAAAACTTTTGAGGTTGTGTGCTGCTCGCGTGGTTCAGGAGCCCAGTCACTATGGCCCATGGGCTGGATCCGGCCCCAACACCAATTCATCCATCCCACAAAGCCCTTGTTGCTCCCGGACGGGCATGTTTTGCTTCAACTTCCGGGAGTGACATGGGCTTTGTGGGCTGAATGAATTGGAGTCCGGGGCCAGATCCACCTCTTGGGACATACACCTCTACTGTAGAATGAGGCCAGAATGAAGTGAGCACTCTTTGTTCAATTTACCATTACTAAGCAAAACATGTCACTGTTTTGTTCACATTCAAGGAATCGCTTTTATCCTTGTCATTCTTTTTTGCCTCTTCTCCTTTAATGGTGCAAACTTCTTTAGCAAAACTTAGGATGCAAGTTCTCTAGGTCAGAGATCCTGTCCTCTTACTTTATGTTATAAAGTAGGGGGTCCCAAACTTTTCATGCCATGGGCCGGACCATGCCCCCCAGAAAGCTGAGCGAGCTGGTGACGTGTTTCTTCCTGCCAAAAATGCTGCCATAAAATGCATTCATTGCTGTCGTAAACACATTTACAACAGCTGCGGGTGAATTTATCACAGCTTTGATGGCAGGTGCGTTTATGTATGCATTTTACAGCTGTCATAAACATGTCCACTTCCACTTATGGTAGCAGCGAGTGCAGCGGCAGGCTACATGAAATGGTGCCATGGGCTGGGGTCAGCCCACAGGCTGTAAAGAGACATACACAATGATGGTGCTGTGTTCCTCTGTTTTCAATGTTTCATCCCACTTGGCTCCCTCTCTGTCATAGTATAACCATGATGGTGAACCTTGGCACTCCAGGTGTTCTTGGGCTTCAATTCCCAGAAGCCCAAGTCAGCACTCCTGCTGATTAGGGCTGCTGGGAATTGAAGTTCAAGAACTGCTGGAGTGCCAAGGTTTGCCATCACTGCTGGATGGAATGTAGCAATGGGTCAATATGTAGATAGCAGTGGGCTTGCTTCTATGGCAAAAAGTAAGCAGCTTGCAAAGTGGGTCAAAGTTAGGCAGAGCATATGTTGCAGATCCATACTAAAGACATAGCGAATACTCTTGTCCTTGATGAAAATGGGTATTGTGACCTATTAGGAAAGTCTGTGAAATAATTCTAAAAGATTTTTCACTCTTATACAAGAGCAAAAAGCCAACACTTTTTTTGGGAGGCCAGTAACAATACTTCAAAAAGATATGGTATGATCCACATAATACAAATCTTTATATGCAAAATATACATTTTCATGTAAAAGCCTTCTATTAGGGTTCTCTTTTGTTTTTACAAAATATGGAAAATACATAAAGTCTGTCATAATCTTATGTAATGGGACAAAACATTTGAAACAAACCATATAATACAGATGTAACATTATTAGATGCTGAAATCATCTCCAGATTTCCAGACACATGATTATGACAGATTTTTGGGTCTGACAAATCAGACTTGCAAGCTAAATCTGTATTTATATATTTAGGACGAAGACAGTTCTTTTGCAAAGTATGAGAACTATCAGTCTGATTGTCCTGTTCTTACAACCAGATGATTTCAACACTTAAGGAATTCTTTCTTACATGCTATCTGTAATATATACCGTGTTTCCCCGAAAATAAGACACTGTCTTATATTTTAAAAAACTCCAAAATATGCACAAGGTCTTATTTTCAGCGGATGTCTTATTTTTCCATGAAGAAGAAGACTACAGTACACATTTATTGCTGATACAGTGGATTGCCAGGGCAAGATTTAGGTGAGTGCCTTATTTTCGGGGGAGGGGGAGGGGCACTTATATTTCTGATGTGGGGAAAAATAGGGGTGCCTTACTATAGGCGGAGGTCCTATTTTTGGGGAAACAGGGTAGATTGACTCTCATCAGACATAGAAAGAAAAGGGAGAAGATTTAATGAATGGGTGTCATTTAATCATATGAATGGGTGTTGTCTTTTCTTATCAAAGGGAGTGGTTCTCTATTTCCCATCCAATATCCAGGCTGGGTAGATATGTAAAAGGCAATATTAGAGCAGGGTAAACATTCCTTTCTTCCTTTACAGGACCTGAAAATTGTGTTTGAAGAATATTTTGCTTTTTTATTAAATTCTATGAATTAATAGTCCTCCCCTTAATGGTTTCACAATTCAACCTAAGTTAGTTATGCTTAGCTCCTATTGAAATGAATGACCCATAAGTCATACTGAAAAACATCAAGAAACACCAACTTTGGTTGTATCCAGTAAGTTTCTGATATCAAAAGATATCAAAGAAGGCAACTGACTTCATTGGGGGAGGGTATACCAAAACCAGAAAAGGCCCTTACTCCCCCCCCCCCCAAGTTGGTTAAACCTGTAAATATTCGTTTTGCTCAGTTTCTCATGGTTTAATCCAAAATCTGGCTCACTTCTGCTTTTTGAAAATGTGAGTAAACACTTATATACTCATTTCTGCATGCACTTTCCCATAATATAAATGCACTTTTGTTAATAACAACACACATCACGTTTCTTACAAATCTAGAAAATCAATATTACTATTCAGACTTATACTTGTCACTGAGGAAGCAACCACTTCTTTGCATACATTGATTCCCTTCCAAATTAATATTTCATTATTAACCTCAGATTAAATCTACAGCAGAAAAACAGTCTTATGGCATCGAATTGATTTTTATAGAAATCCTTGATGACCAGGGGAGAATAAAAAGAGCTTAATTACCAGGAAATGTACAATTTCTAATTTAGCCACTGGAAGGAACAGGCCATGGTTAGCAGCTTGGAACATCTGAATATATGCACCAGCAGAGCTGTTACAAATGATAACACATTCTTGAATATTAAAGGGAATTAGAGAATTAACACACTGTATGGCAGCTAATTAGTTCTGGGTAGGCATTGATTATTTTGGGAGACAACGGGACACAGACAAGCAAAATGCAGTATCAATTATCTTTTACAAAAGGCAAGAAGAATGATTCAATTAGTTATAATTCTACTAAACACCTTAGCCTTGTGAAATAATTGGAAAAAAATATTCAGAGCAAAATTATTTGAGCCTTGATCAAATGATTTTTGGAGTTCCAAAAGTCAGAGTATGTTTAGAAATATTTATTTGTTGTAAAGCCTGCTTGCTTATCTTTGGTATATGTTTGTGCAGTTTAGGGTAGAAAATAATTCAAAATCTAGGGGAAAGTCTCACAGCCGAAGCCTGTACATTTTAACCAAGGGACAAACTAGCAATAGTTATCACACCTATATACCACCCCAGAGTGGGCAGATCACAAGGTAATTAGCATTTTGCCCCTAACATGCTGGGTATTCATTTTACTAATCTTAGAAGGGTGAAAATCTGAGTTCAACTTTGAGCCTCATCAGGATCAAACTCACAACATCAGCAGTTTTGGCCCCAATATGGCAGTTTAACCTCTGTGCCATGAGGGCTCTTACACAACACATTTACAACATTTTTGTAGCAGTGGTCCCCAAGTGGCAACAAGGTGTCATAGCATGTAATTTTCTTACCAACACTTCTGGCATTTAGTGTGCTTTGTTTTGTGATTGGCCATTGGCCAATAAACACAGTCTTAATATGCAAATCTGATTCATAAGCTGTGTACTTATGAAATATATTTGTGGATTGTAGATTTCAGCAAAACACTAACCATCAATTAAAACACTTTGTTACATTGTAGATTTTGATATAGTAGCTAAAGTACTGGGCTTAGAGAGGAGACCATCATATTTAATTCCATTTTCATTCATGAATCTCATTGGTGGTCCTTGGGCCAATCACTCTCTATCATACCCAAGCAATCTTCTGGGCATGAAATCCCCTGCCACGTTCAGAAAACATCAAAGGTAAAATCAGCAAAAATATTCAGTGATTATTAAATTTAAAGAAAGACCAAACAGTCTATCTCTCAATACTTGTTGCAAGGCAAAGCAGACAAAAATGTTCAGGAGGAGGGCACATGAACAACAGTCAGATCATGGGTCTGTCTGGGACATAGCAATCCAGTATAATCCTGGCACACACTGGAGTATTTCCTTAATTCTGGAGCTGCTTGGGGGTCAAATTAGATGTTACGATTAGCAAATCATCAGAAGCAAAAGTCCTTGAGAAGTAAAAAACTTTTCTTCATCCTCACATGCATTTTCGTTACTTTTGCATGTTCAAATTTTCTCAGTCGTATTATGTGATTGATCACTATGAGGTAAACAAGGATTTCATTTATATGGCTGATTGCTCAAGTATACAACTCTGAAGGAACTGCATGAAGGGAAAATTGCTATCAGTTTCTAATGTTCATCTAGTTTGACCTTTAATGTCTTTCCCCTCCCTGATATAACGTTAAGCATAGAAATGCTTTGCAAATCATTAAATTCAAACATAATAGCTCATCTGAATTAAAATGACAACGAAAGAGACACCTGAAAGAACAAATTTTTTGTTCAGAATTGAGTAGACATTATCAATGGATTTTTGTTTCTTATTTCCCTTCCACACAGGATTAAATGAAAGCATGTTGCTAGTGTATTCGAAGTCAGGGCAGAGCAGATCTTTGGTCTTCTCCATCTATATAACTGCCTTACGCCCTCCAAATGCATTGATATTCACAAAAATCTGCAGCCAGCATTATGCTCCCTCCCTGTACACAATAGTACACAAATGCATGAAACACCAAAACATAAAAAAACCATTTACATACAAAAAAAGTAGTTCCCACGTACATCTTACAGCGTTAAAGATGAGAGAAAAAAAATATACATGTCAATATAATATAATGTAATCGCATATTACTTTAGTTATTTTCTATACATTTACTATACTGTATAACTTCACCTTTATATCAACTATCCTCTTTCACCACAATATTACAACTTTATTATTTTATGCATGGTACCTACCACCCAGTGCACTATAGTCCTTGAGTCTACCAGCCACTCCTTTTACAACTCAATCATTCTGCCAAAAATACATTGTATTCGGTGCAGGTTTTTCTCCTTTATTATCCATCAATGTGTGTTGCAAAAAAGTTTCCAAATGTCCCAAAATCTATTTTGTTTTATTAACCCCCTTTTATATTTAATTCCCATGTAAGTTTTTCATTTAATGCCATATCCCAAACATCAGTATACCATTTACCAATTTCTAAATTTATTGATTGTTTGTTTGTTTTGTTATCTTTTTAATATTGTTAAAATCTAAAAAAACAAAAAAAACAAAAAAACAAATGCATGAGACACACAGAAAATGAGAGGCAAGTCCATGTCAATTCTTCATAATGTAAACACGGAATTTAGTAAGAAAATGTTCTGGAAAAATTGGAAGAATCTGAGTCTTAACTGAATGGACTGCATCACATTACTTGTCTGATCATCCTAAAGTGCTGTGTGGAATCAATTTATCACTTATTGTCTGTCAGTGAAGATAAGTCACATCAATCAGGAGGCCTGACTTTATGATTCAATACATCTTTGGTGAATGTGGTTCTTCCCAGTCTGTCAATGTTCTACTTCTGGCCTACATAAACTCTGCTTTTGCTTTTACTGAATTCAGAAGACATTGTGTAAAAGGTAAAGGTTTCCCTTGCTCGAAAGCCAGTCGTATCCAACTCTAGGGTTCAGTGCTCATCTCTGTTTCAAAGCTGAAGAGCCAGCGCTGTCTGCTTCTGCAGATGTTTCCGTGGTCATGTGGCAGGCATGACTAGACACCGGAGCACACGGAATGCTGTTATCTTCCCACTGAAGTGGTCCCTATTTATCTACTTGCAATTTCTTGCTTTCGAACTGCTAGGTTGGCAGGAGCTGGGATGGAGACGGGAGATCATTCCATCCTGCAGTACTTGGGAATCGAACTGCTGACCTTCCACCTCCCAGTCAGCATCTTAGCATTTGTGTAGGACAAGGTCATACACTGAATCACCAATACTGCAGCTGTGATTGACAAAACATATGATAAAACTCCACAAATTTCTGTTTAGCTAAGGAATCTGTTCCAAACCTGCTGCAAGTGCATTCCCTTGGAAGGATCAAGACAAGTAAAATGTTGAACTTAAAAGTTAGAATTAGAATTTTATTCTGAAACCGACGTTGCATGACAGGCTGAAAATTGTGTGCCAAACAAGCATGTTCTGTTCTTTTCCAGCAATGTAAGAGGAGCTGCTACTATTTTATTTTCATTGTCATCTGGTTTCCTAATGTAACCCTACTCCATCCTTCAAGATATATCCACCATACAAGCTCAAAGCTTAATCATGAATCCTGAACCTTGGCACTCCATGTATTCTGGAACTTCAATTCCCAGAAGCTCTGATCAGCAGGAGTACTGACTTGGGCTTTTGGGAATTGAAGTCCAAGAACATTCGGAGTGCTAAGGTTCACCATCAGAGCCCTATAGCAATACATGAAAAATAAGAGCAGATGAGAGAAACAGTGGAGGTGAGGATAATGGACAGCAAAAAGACATAGTCTACCATCAGTAGATTTCCTTAACATCTTTTCATTAAAAGAGGCTACCACCCTTTTAAGCCTAATTAATCTTTACACAGGGAAAAATTGATATCACCAATCAAAGCTTGCAATCTTACTCTTAGAAGGTAATTGGTTGCACCTAGTTTTAAATCTGAGTTGGTTGCTACCAAGGAGAGCGGGATACAAATCTAAGTAAATAAATAAATAAAAATCTCCATAAGTCTATGTTGAAAACACATCTGCACACATTTACTTGTGATAAAAATTAATTCAAATGAGTCACATTTATACACAAAAGAATGCTCTTATTCCTTCTTAAATCACAATTACAAATGTGGAAACATAAAAATAAATAAACTAGTAGTGAACTATAAGTTTTGTGACCAAACGATGTATTCCCCCAATGATATTTTTCTGGTCATGTGGGGAAGTTTTTATAGTCTGCTGTATTCTACTGACAAAAGGGCACGGAAATACCAAGTGTGATGAATGTTCATTGTAACTTTTAAAAACATGATCAGACATGTGGATTGGTGGTCAGAGACAGATTACCTCTGAATATCCAATTCTCTGGTTACAGAGAAGGAAAGCCTCATCTATCTTTTCTCCCATTAGACAGAATGGGAAAATATTACTTTGTCTTTAGAAAATGACATTTAGTTCATTAATAGAGATGAGACGGGTATTTACTCTGTCATAAACAAAGCTGATGACATCTTCCTGCTGACATCATCATCCTAATATTTGGTACAATTAGGGTGTGACTATACAGTAAGAAAAAAAGCACACAATTGGATCTGCTGCGATGTGTATTTTTTCAAATACAGTTTCTTTCGGTGACATTGCTGTAGCCATCCAGACATCAAACAATTTGTATAGATTAGCAGGGGCACAGGCAGATAGCTGGGTTTACACAGCAGAGTTTTTAAAGTTTGATTTACTTTTCCTAAAGCGACTTAACAATACAGTATTCTAGTGTCACCCTGAAAGTCTTAAAACCCACCAAAATACTCTGCTTGGAGACAGCAGGTGCTCAGTTGAGGTAAATTATCCCTGAAAGTGCCTCTTTGCCAATGAGTAAAAAGAGGACAGAAGCAATGTCAACTCAGAGTATATTTAAACCATTCCTGCAGACTGGAAAAAATAAACCAGCACATTTTTTAAAAATTCCCCATCAAAAGGAGACAATTTCACAATGGGCTTCTGTGCATTGAGGTTTATATCTATTTGCTGGGTTTTAATTTTAAATCCATTTATCCTAATCATTGGCAAACTGAGGGGTGAATGGCCAAGGTAGTCACCCCTAAGGGTGCAGCCCCAACTGCACTGGGGCAAGGTGACTGCATGCCAACTGAAGCTGTGTTGAAGCCAAATCAGCAGAAGGGCATGTCTGCTGCCAAAAGTGGAGTTCAACTGGCAGGAAAAGCTTCTACCTATTCTTAACCTGCTGAAGTTGGCACATTGTTGAATTAGGAGTGCATGGCACTGTCAACATTTTGGAAACATTAATCAGTTCTTCTCTGGAACAGGCTTCTAACCTTGTGTGTGACATCTCTC
This sequence comes from Furcifer pardalis, assembly GCA_030440675.1. Lineage (NCBI taxonomy): Eukaryota > Metazoa > Chordata > Lepidosauria > Squamata > Chamaeleonidae > Furcifer > Furcifer pardalis. The sequence goes on from CP126891.1 coordinate 127,212,843, forward strand.
TCTGTGGGAAATTATACTTTCCACATTAACTTTACACAGAATGAGAACTGTGTTCAAACTTTTCCTTTAGATCCCTCACCTCCCTAAGAAATGAACTAACTGGGTCATCTATAAACTCAGTAATTCTGTTGGAAAGGAATCTGCCTCTGATTTTGAATGAGAAAAGATGAACATGAAAAACATATTCTTGGTTATGAAAGAGGACTTATCTAAATGCTCCTCCTGCACATTTTCTCATCACATTCACTACTTTCAAACATTTCTTAGTGCTTCAATGAGTATTTCAGACCTTTAAGAGTAACTGCAAAATATAATTTTGTTTTGTGGCTAATTACAAGAGTTTGGCATTGTGCTAAGTTTTTGTAATGTGCCAGCACCTTGTATACAATTTATAGTGAAACTAATTGTGAATATGACCCTGAACTAATTATAAACCAAGATAGTCAGGCTCAGTTCAAAATGAGCTAATCTCTGCATTAACAAAGTTGCCTCCTTCCCCCACTCCCAGCTTCAATGTAGTTGCTTCCTAACACCCAAAAGTCTGAAATGGAATAAGTATCCAAGATGACATGAATCCTTTGGTAATTTTACAGTGCACCGTATGTTCAGATTTCTGGGTATCAAGTTCAGTTCTTGATGCCTGATGATGTGGACAGGACACTTGAATCTGTCTTAGAAATGTTTGAAGTGGCAGCCGTGTTAGTCTGTGCAAGAATATTAGAGAGTAAATAAAACAAAGCAAAAGACAAAAAGAGCTGTGTCACTTTAAAGATTAACTCCTGTATTTTAATGTTAGCTTTCGTGGACCAAGTCCACTTCATCAGACATAAGAGTAGATATCATGGTATACATTTATACATTTCTGGTATAATGATTTTCTTCTGTAAAACATTTTATTACTGGTTGTAAATAACTCATTGATTTCCATGTCTGATGAACCTCGGCCAGCCACTCTGGGTCTCCATACCAGAAATGTATAAATGTATATCATGACATCCACTCTTATGTCTGATGAAGTGGACTTGGTCTACGAAAGCTAACATTAAAATACAGGAGTTAGTCTTTAAGGTGCCACAGCTTTTTTGTCTTTTGTTTTGTTTACTCTTTGAATCTGTTTGTAGTCCTAAAGAGGTTGTAAATATTCCTCTGTCTCAAGCCTGCTGCCTTGCTGATAGTGCTCATGATGAATATTGTTATGGGTATACATGCAAGCAAGTAAGCAAGCAAGCAGGTCCAGAGAGATGATGGTAACATCTTGGTGCTCTGTCACTATCACTTTGCACACAGAAATTCATAGGCAATCCTCCAGTTGCAGACGTACTGGCTTCCTCTAGGTATCATGGTATATTCTTCTTCTGCTTTATGCTCCATTAACCAAGAAAGGAATAACCCAGTTCCAAAAATATACATTCAGCACTTCACTGGGTGCTGAAAATGTTTTGACAGGGTTTCTCTACATGTTGATATGGTCTGTCTCAAAGAGAAATTGGTGAAATCTCTTTGCATCCTGACCAGAGCTGCCTTTTGCAACCTGAAATACTAAGTACTCAAAAAATAAAAAGTAAAATAAATCATAGCACAATTTTATCATGTGTCATCCACAAACTGCAGTATGTTTAATTGCTGGCATATTGACTAAAGCATCTGAAAAGAAAATCAAAGCTTTTGAAATGTGGATCTATAGACGACTACTAAGGATATAATGGGTTGACCATGTTACTAATGTAGAAGTATCGCTCTGAATGGATAAAGAACAAGAACTCATTAAGACTATTAAGCAAAGAAAGTTCCAATACCTAGGCCATATCATGAGGATCAACATAAAGTATAAAATACTCCAACTCTCTCTGCAAGGAACGATCCCTGGAAAGAGAGGCCCTGAATGTAGATGGACTTCATGGCAGAAGAACCTGAGAGATTGGTGTGACATGTCCTCGGAAGAATTGTTCCAAGGAGTTAAGAACAGGAAGAACAGGAAGACTATTACCATGATGATATCCAATATCCAGAACGGATATGGCACCTGGAGAAGGAGGAGGAGGAGAAAAAGAAGCTGGCATATGGAAAGACGACTAGGGTTGACTGTATTGGCCAGTAGACACTTGACTAGTGGTACCTTAGCACAACGGACAGAGCAGTAACACATAACCTGACATAACATCTATACCTGTATCTCATTCCCTCTCAGGATCATTAATCCCATCTTTCCCTCCTCATTGATCTTCTTTCTCCCTTGAAGAATTTATTTAACACACATCAACTTTGCACAGGCTAAAAGTGCCTTAGTTCCTCTGTTCCTTTCCTCCCCCTTTACAAATTATTTATCTTTATTGCATTATGCTTAAATTTCTTGTGTAATTTGGGTTGATTAAATTAGGCTGGATTTTTTTGATTATTTGTAAACTTTTTTAAAAAAATTGCTGTAAACTGCCCAGAGTGGAAGAATATCCAAGATCGGTGATACTCATAACTCTCCCAGGAGTCAGTCTCTCTTAAGGTTCCAATAATCTTGGCAGTAATATGTCTGTTATGCAGATTATTTGTTAATTATGCAAATAATATGGTGGTTTATGAAAAAACCCCAACCAACCCCTTCTCATGTCCCTCATTTCTAATCCACAACTCCTTTGGAAGTTATTTTATGGACAGGGAACAGAACTTTGACTTTTCATAGACTGTTTTTATGTAGTGCAGGTATAACTCCTTTTTAACATACACTTTCCTTCACTGAGCTCCTAGGCTTTAAAGAATTACAAATATTCAACAGGAAAAACTTTTTCAGGAATGAAGATTGTACAATACTGATTGAGGCTGCTAAAATTATCTAATGTTGGCTGTGTTCTGCCTGATGTGGAATTCTTTGTCTGTGGAGCTGTGCCAATCCCATGCCTGGAAAACATCTTAAAACAACCCTGTTCAGAGAGGCATCGAAAGATATTCTTCCAACAGCCAACTAATTTAGATTAGTTTAGATCAGTTTAATGTTAATTATAATACAATTGGGGTTTTATTTAACTCACAGACACGTTGATTCCTAGGGTTAGGGAGGTTACATATAGTGGAATGTAGTTTATTTAGTTGCATGTTGCCACCAAGTTAAAAATTTTAAATTATCTGCATGTTTAATATTAATTATGTACACTGTCCAGAGTTGGAATACTTTCTAGATGGGTGTTACAGAAGTTAAACAAACAAACAAACAAACAAACAAACAAACAAACAAACAAACAAACAAACAAACAAACAAACATTGTCTGTACAATGTGGACAATCATACTAACTTGACTCAAAATTAGGGTTATTGTAAGGATGACTGTGCCAACATAGGAAATGTGCTCTTTATGCTCAAAACAAGTTGGAAAAATTATAAATTAAAATTTTAATTCTAGCTATCAGAGCCAATAATGTTTCTAAGTTCTGTAAAACATTTCTTGAATGTTAGTTATTAGTATTAATAATATTAAATAATTATAACAGTGACAAAATGAAATAATATTTCTCTACAAAAGTTTTTGAACATTCATTGGTTTCCCACATATGACTTAAAGCCATTTTCTTTATTAAAAGTAAGTTCATAGGATTCCATTCATGTCTAATCAGGTTAAGTACAATTGAAATAAATGTTGCTTACTCATGTGAATATTTGATATAGGAAGAGCTGCAGCCTGATAGGGAAACACTTGGAAGAGGATCTTTACCACCACTTTATATGCTCTGTCTCGCCATCTTTCTGTGTCTTATGTGCATACCACAACTCCCACTGCAAGAAGAATGCAGTTATAAAATAAAAAGTGTTGCCGTTCAGCTAAGGAAGAGCAGACCATATGGAGTACCAGACTTTAGAGTTCATCTTTCCATTTTGCATTAACTATGGATAATAACCAGTGATGGGATGTAACAGGTTCTTACCAGTTCAGCAGAACTGGTAGTAACTTTTCCCAGTGTTCTGGAGAACCGGTAGCAGCTTTATGGGGGAAATCACCTTCGGGGCTTACCTTTTCACTGGTTCCCCCACTGCGCATGTGCGCCAAGCACTTGGTGTGCATGCACGCCTACAGTGCTTGGCGCATATGCACAGCCTCCTTGCTGTCCTCCCAAGCAGGGAGGAGGAAGAAAAGCTGCTAGCCTGAAGCTCCCTATAGCCTGCTCCCCAGGGTAAGTGACTCACCTTTGGATGTGGTGCGTCTGTGTGTATTTTAATGTGTATTTAATACCTTTACCTATATTGACGTACTACCACAGTTCCTAAAAAGGCCTGGCTGGCAGGCCTAATGGCCTGGCTTGGGGTTTTTTAAGCAAAGTCTTGGAGTTACCTCATCAATAAGCTACACCTGTTCTGTTCCAATTGCTGTTCCAATTGGAGAACCCTTAAGGAGGTACAGCTGTTTTACATTTACATTAAGGCATATTATCCTAGAGAACTGGTACGATGACCATATCCATCTTGCAACATGGTGCTGGCCAGGCACTTATACTAACAGGTAAGTGACAGGTTTGTGTTTGGGGTGTGGGTGTGGGTGTGGGTGTGGGGGGATTGATGTATGTTTGGGGTGGGTTTTTGGGTGTATTTTAATGTAATTTTTATTTATTTATTTATTTAATTTATTTATTTACAGGTTTGTGTTGTGGGTGGGTGGGTGAGGTGTGGGTGTGCACTTATTTTTATTTTATTATTTTTATTTGGCCCAGCCCACATCATGATGTCATGATGTTAGCTCCACCCACACTGTGATGATATCACGATGTGTTAGTAAAATTTTTGACATCCCACCACTGATAATAACATTTGTGTAGATATGAAGATGCAGGCAGCTGTGTTAAAACGACACTGAGATCTGTGTAGTTGCAGCAATGAAAGGATCAGAAATGAAGGGATTTTTTTAGTGTGATCCTTTAAAGAGGACTTTAAAACCACTGCATCTACTTAGAGAACTCTCAAGATTTCCTGTTCTTGAAATTTCCCCTTATTCATGAGGACCTCCAATTACTTCTCTTTATACTCCTGCGGAGGCTGGTGTCTGCTACCGAGTGGCTGAGTGATTCAATACAACCTAGTGCTTGGATGTCAATGTGGTTCAACAGACTACAGATAGATTTTAATTAAAAAGTTCATTACTCCATATTTGGAACAAAATAACACTGAGATGCACACTTTCAGGATCTCCTTACTATTGAGGTGTCTAGATTTGATTAATTTGAAATATGGTGCTGGAACCCTGGACTACCAGGAAGATGAATAAGTGGAGCTTAGTAGAAATAAAACCTGAACTATCTTTAGAAGCAAAGTTAATGAAACTGAGGCTGTCCTATTTTGGACACATCATAAGAAGGCAGTATTTCCTTGAAAAGACTATAAATTCTGGGAAAGGTTGAACGCTGTAGGAAAATAGGAAGACCAGCTACAAAATGGATTGACTCCCTAAAGCAAGCCACACTCTTAAGCTTACAAGAGCTAACCAGGGCTGTTAAAGATAGGACATTTGGGAGATTGCTCATTCACAGGTTGCCGTAAAGTTGGATGTGACATGACAGCATGTGATAACAAGAAGAGTTGAGATGTCTCACAGTATTGGAGCTATGGCATACAAAAAGGCAACCATAATATAATAATTATAAATATGCATGTCTCCAAAGGAAGACCTGGTTTAGGGAGATAATAGAGGTTACATTACTGCTGGTTGACTACTGGCTGCCTCTTCCTCAAGTGCAAGAATTGAAATTTGGAGAATTGCAATTAACACTGTACAACTGAAAGGAATCTCCGGCTGATCAAATCCAGTGTATTGCCACAACAGGAAATATTCAGACAAAGCATTGATGATAAATGGTCATTAAAATCTCAAAAAAGTACAGCCTACAATCCTCTAAGATATTCCATTTCATTGTTGAATAGCTCTTACTGCTAGGAGGTTGTCCTGAATATGTATCAAAATCACTTTTCTCATAATTCGAATCCATTAGTTCAGGCTGTATCCACCGAAGCTGCAGAAGACAGCTTTGTTATAAAGCTGGCCTTGATCATTGTGAATATATTAAGTGAGAGAAATTTGGGACAGATGTAAAGAAGAATTATTCACAGGCTTTATCTAGCAGGTATCCAGGACACATAATTTACACAACAGTCTCAAAAGCAGTGGAGGTAAAGGATGGCAAGACACAAAGAGGTGAATAACTTTTTTTAAAAAAAATGAGGCAAACTTAATTTGAATGAAGTCTTTCCTCAGGGGTGTTCTTCAACAACAAATTTCAACATGCCCACTGGTTTAACTTAATTCTTAAAGAACCAATATGGCTAAGTTTTAGTATTAATCTAGGAAAAACATGAAACTTGCTTGGCCTTGATCTGTCCATAGAAATTGAGGAGCAGTATCCCTGAGGGAAAAGGTTTGTTCTAAACACATTATCTCCTCCCTTGTGCTCCAGGAAATCCCTTTTCCTTTCTGTCCCTGAAATTGCTACTTTCCTGATTTTTGGGACTTTAAAGAGCAACAAGTGCACTAGCTATAGAAAAACCACATTTTCAGAAACAATATCTTGTGTCTCTGTGAAACTAAAAGGCTATAGTTAGTTATGTACCATAAAGTCAGAACCAATGTGTTCCACACTCAGTGAGCTTCCATGGCCATGGAGGGATTTGAACCCATCCTAATCTGGCACTCTCTACCCACTACACCACAAAGGATATATCCCTGATGTTTATGACCTTGCTATCTTTCTTAGGATCAAAGCTCACTGCAGATAGTGTCTGCAGTCATGAAATAAAAAAGGTGACTGATTCTTGGGAGGCAAGCGATGAGAAATCTGGGGAGCATAGTGAAAAGTAGAGACATCACATTGCAAACAAAAATTCGTCTAGTCAAAGCAATGGTATTTCCATTGGCAATGTATGGTTGTGAGAGCTGGACCATTAGGAAAGCTGAGTGCAGAAGAATAGATGCCTTTGAGATGTGGTGTTGGAGGAGAGTTTTGAGAGTCCCCTGGACAGCAAGGAGAACAAATAGGTCAATCTTAGAAGAAATTAACCCTGACTGCTTCTTAGATAGATAAAGATAATTTTTTATATGAAACAAAAATGGTTTTGTTCTGTAACTGGATTTTTAAATTTTTGTTTATTTAATTGCCAATACCAGATGTATATTTATATTTATTTAGCAGGAACATACAAAACTCTGGGCTGCAGGGCATGGATAGGTTATTCCCTAAATCACAAAAGGAAATTAAATGCTGTTCTCAATAATGGCTGATAAGTTGATAAAGTATGCAGTTCTGGCTCCAGAATTTCCTTTGTTCAATACTGAAGAAATCTGGTTTAAAAAAAATCTCTTTGATATACAGTTGTACCTCACTTAAAGAGCATAATGCGTTCCACATGATTGCTCTTTAAAGGAGTTTCCTCTTTAAGTGAAACACCATTGTAAATGACCAATTACGAGGGGGATTGCGAACCCCGATTTATTTGTTAAGTCAGTTTTTGGTTGTTTTTATTTGTTAAGCAAAGCGAACATTCAGATAAAATTCTGCTCTTTAAGTGAGTTACTCTTTAAGCAAGGCGCTCTTTATGTGAAGTTTGACTGTACATGGTTTCCTTGGCCTTATGTCACTGCACCCTCTCTCTGTCCCTACCCAATCCTACTTTATCAGTAAAACCTTTGCTTTCATACTGGAGCAGTTCCTATAAGGACTATTCAGAGTTATTATAAAGGGAAATCTATTATCTATGGTCATTGTTAGTGCTGATCTTCTGGAAGAAAGTAAACCATCAACAGCCTCTCAAAAATAGGCATTATTCACAGCTCAAGGTGAAACTAGTTGGAAGATCTTAAGAAGTGAAATAAATTAGATGTTCACAAATACCCCGCCAGAAAGAGAACAGAATAAGAAGTGTGTATGTTGCTTCATTTTCTTTTTTAAAATACTTTCTCAAATGAAAGCGAAGTTCCTTTTTTTAAAAAACTGATTTTTGTTACTCATCCGTTTTAGAAAGTAACTTGTTGCTATTATTTGTTACAGTTTTAAAAGTTATCTTATTCAGTCAGTCATTACATTGTTCATTTTCATTGCTTTCCAGATCCTAAGATTAGAAGGGGAAATACCATCAAAATGTCCCCAGAGTTCCTCCCCAAAATACTTTAAGAAAAAAGTAATGGACAAGTGTTGTTCATTACATGGGCAAAAGTAACCACCTCATCATTCATTACTCTGGAAAGGAATGTTGTTGTCACTGAATTAACAAAAAATGTAATATGTTTAGGGTTGTCAGGTCTCATGATGCTGCTAATCTGGCCATCCTAAATATACTACAAGTAACATGATTGCGGGTAATAATAATTTCATGTCAGAGATTACTCCGTGTTGAAAGGATTTTTTGCTGGAGAAACTCTGCTCAGGGGACACCTGAATGAGGCTCCTTTTATGTCCCCAAGTGCAGCCCTCGGGTAACGAAGCCCGACCTTCCAGTCTCCAACTCAGCATCTTAACCACTAAGCCACCAATGGTAGTATGTTACTCCTTAGCTCTGTTCACAATCTTGTTCTTTATATTTATTTTTCTGATTTATATTGCCGCCTTACTCAGAAGACTCTGGGCAGCTCACAAAAAAGAAAAACCAATATCATGGTTTAAAACAATAAAAAAACTCATTAAAACTACAGTGGAACCTCATACAATAATTGCCCCGTATAGTAACCTAAATCATATAATAGGTTTTGGGGGGTAATGGCGTCCCGCATAACAATTTTCCCTGTGGAAAAAATCATACAACAATTTTTCAATGGGAAAACCACTTAGCGAAAAAAAATCATTGTACGATGCATCCCATAGGGAAAATTGCTATACGATGCATGCATCGTATAGCAATTGTTTCATACAACAATAAGCCCCATGGAACGGATTAAAATCATCGTATGAGGTACCATTGTATCACCAAAAATTACCCCAACCCCTGCATAGTAAAAAGATTAAAAGAGAGAGAGAGAGTGTGTGTTCTTACTAAATCAGCCAGCAGGTAGGGGACACCACATCGCTGGTGCCCCACACCTGCTTTGCCAGCCAGGTTTTTAGCCCTTCCTGAAGGGCCAGAAAGGTTGCCATTGTCTTAACAACTTAAGACATCACTATGAAATAAGTTGAATGGTATTTGCACATATCTATCTGGTTATCCTTGCATATTTCAGGGAGAAACTTAATCTTTGAGAAGTTATTATAATGTGAATCACCATGGCTATCAATAGTGCTATAGGAAAAAAAAGTGACCAACTACATTTGCGTTTTTGTTTATATGCCATTGCATGTTGTGTTGCTTACCTTTCCCACATACAAAGGGTCTGTTCCTGTATATTCTTCCAAAACAAAGAATTGATTCCACACCCAGCTCCTCTTCATTCTCTGATGCAGAAGCAAGTTGTCTGATGGGCTGTCTCCTTGTCCTTTGCTGGCTGGTCTGGTGTTCCCAGATAGTACAATAGTAATTAGATTCATTGATAAGTAAAAACTGAAGGATATACTAACTCCGAGCCACTTTGTTGCACTGTCCATTCTGCCTGAAGTCCTCATTGCAATATCTGGATAATTTCCAAACTTCGATCCCGTTCTTTAAAGAATCCAAAGGATGGCCTTTGAAACTTTCAAGAGCAATCTTGCCGTGATAGGAAGCCAAGCAAATTGGCCACAAGGGTCTCCTGTAAAGTTAGAGAAAAACCACTGTTTCTAAAAGGAATTCTGAACATATATTTTAAAGGCCAATACGCAGTGGAATATTTCATTTCCCCCCATAAAAATATAGTAACATTAGGTCTGTTCAATAAAAAGACTGGTTCAAATGAACATATTACCCAAGTAGTTAGCTAGAAGGACTTTGTCAAGGTAGCTGCCAGATATTATTGGTACTATTGATATCTTTGAATTGACAAAATAATTGTGTACATCTCTCTCTTTTTGTGTGTGTATTTCTATGCAGAGGAATATCTGTGACCAAATGATGTGCTATTTTTGTGAGAAGTGTAACAAACACCCTGTGCTGATTACATTCTTATTAGTTTTACCACCTTATTAGTCCACACATACATGTATGCCTATGGGTATTAGAAATAAACTGCAATACTTTCATTTAATTTTAGCAGCTGCAGAATATTTCTCACTTTTAGCCTTGAACTTTGGTCGCTTCAAGCCACACTTCACACTCTGTTGCCTGGCCTCTGAGAAGCTAGCTACTGAAGCTAATGTGACATTTTTAGAATTCTGACTGGTCTGTTAAACATTATATCAAACAACAAAAGTCCTCAGAATGCTGCTAGTTGCATGCTATTGTGGTGTACACCTCAAGAAAGGAAACTAACATTTTTTAAAATCCCTGAGCCTAAAAATCCTAATTCAGGCTAAGAAATGATGACCCCCATCAAAGGACACTTTCTCATCTGTCAAAGGGCTTTCTTGTCATGATGTTAGATTAGTTGATGACCTCATTCCAACCCATGCTTAGTAGGATTCTTTCCTTTCGTTGTTTTGTTGGGTTTAATGAGGTGGCGCTGGATTTTGCTACTCTGTCAATGCAATTAAAGAACATCCGCTGTGTCCTTAATATTTCAGTCACATATTCTTTTGGGGAAGGGAGGGAGATGTTTGCATACCCCTGGAGGGGAAATGCATTCCTTAGAAAGTTTAACATTGATCTCTTTGAAAAGTCTTAAAAGTCAACTAAGATTTCACTCTAACATCTCCTGTGAAATTAGGTTAGCATGTTGTTACCCATTAATGATTTTATCTGCAGAATATGATGGGAAAAAATCCTGTAAGCAATGCCAGCCTCATCATATCCATTAATGAATCCTCAAGAAAAGTTTATGAACATGTTACATACAGACACACCTTCCCCTGATACTTACATACAAATGGAAATAAATGAACTTCCACAATGTTCAGAAGACAGATGTTGCTATTTTTCATAAAGTGATAGCCAAATTGCTGCAGTTAATAGTGAGCAGATATTGGAAGTAACCAGGAACAAATAACTTGTAATCAGTTCCTTTTCTCTGCTAAAGAGTAATGGTATTTTACTTCCCTTTTGGATGTCAATTGTAACTTTTTGATTAATATTATATTTAAAGGGCCTCACTAAATGGTAGAAGAAGAATATCACATGATTCCAGTATTGGCTTGCTAATGCTTCATGATCTACTGTTGGTGCTAAGATGACATAAAGTGGATGAGAAGATAATGTTTTGTAATTCAGTTAATAGCTTTGTAACATTCAGGCCTTAAAAAAAGTAATTGTATTGGAAAGTTTTAAGAATGGTTAATTTTTAAAAACTGAAACTATTTCAGGACTCTTGGAATTGTGATTACTTTTCAAAAGTAATGTTCTAAGTTTTGACATTGAAAGTATGAAATGAAATACAGTAGTTTGAGAAGCAGTAATTACAGCTTGCTTTCTACAATCATATACTTATTCCTGGATGACATCAGGAGTCATTTATCTTGTCCTACAATCAAATTAGTTTGAAGTGTGATCACTGAGGCAAACCTGCACTCTGTCTCATCACTGATTCAGGCTTTTCTATATTAGAGTACCATGAAGCAAAATTCAAGTTGAGGAAGAAATATCAAAATATACAATGCTCACACTTCTTCAGAAAGCAAGATATGTTGAGCCATGCACGTACAACATTTCAGCTTTCTATCTGTTGCAGAACTGCCTTAAGAATTTTGATTTTTATATCAGCGATGAGAGTCATTGAGTTGCATGCATTCACATAGCGACAGTCCTACACAGTTATTACATAGGGTGGTGATGCGTACAGCCACACATACCTTTGCACCTCTGTTTCTATCCCTTATCTAACAAGGTATGTGTCTGTGCAGGTAGTTATATTATCCATTCCCCACAGAATCTATGTCAAAACAACTCTATTGTATTCTGAACAGAGACTTATTTAAAGTTATGTAATAAAGGAAACCAGATGGATGGATATTTCAGTGGTTTGGTTATCTGTCTGCAGAGCCAGAGATTGGGTGTTTATTCCCCACTGTGGCTCCTGTGTGGCCCTGGGCAACCTGCACACCCCCATGGTACCCCCCAGAAGAATATAATGCTATCTGGGTACTCTGTACCTAGAAATCCCTGAAAAGCATAGTCATAAGTCAGAATTTACTTGACAGTATGCAATTATGAGTATAATAAAGGAAGCCATAGGCTTGAGTTTACAAGAGCAAAGCAGGGTTGTTGAGTACAAATTTTTTGAAGATTTTGGATTCATAGGGCTATCATAGGTTGGGGACGACTTGATGGCATGGATCAACAATAAACTTTCTGGTATTTTCTTGACAGAGGAATCATAATATGAGTCACTAGGTGTTGGTTAAAGTCATCTTACAAGTCTTGTTTACTGTGTGTCCCAAATCAGCAAATATTAGGATACCAAAGAAAACAAATGATCCAACATTATAATCTATTCTAATTGGAAACAGAAGACATTCTTTGTTCACTTTCACAAGTTGCCATATATCATGGTCAGAAACATACATGACACTACTATGCAAGGATAAATTCTTGTTGTTTGATTTCCCTTGGAACACCATTTTTCAAAGATTTCTGGGCAATTATCTTTCCATGGAATTCTTCCTGGAGGTTTCATTTGTTTTTAATAACAAACTAGTTCAATTCAATATAAAGTCATAATACGAGGCGATAAATATTGCTGTTCACTATTAAGTCAATTGAACACTACTATTCTTGTAATATAAAGTCATTAAATGAGATAATAGAATAAACCTTGCATATATTTTTAAAATGTGAATAGTCTGTAATGTGAACAAATACATACAAACACACTTTCACCAATGAAGAATATATATATAAACATGGGTACAGTAAGAAAAATGCATAATTAGCTGTATATACTACTGGAAATCTGTATGACTTTCCATAAAAAGCAACTTCCTTTGCAGAAATGCCCCAATGAATAACTTGATGAAAGTGACTTTTTGCATAGAAAAATTATTCTTAAGGGGCCTCAATATTTCTGATCAATGAGCTCACAGAACTCCATTAACATTTTTAATAAATTGTACCACTTTCCATTTGAAGTCGCATGACTATAAAATACCAGTTCTGGCCATTGATTATAATATTTCACATATTTCAGATGTGGCACTGAAAAAACCTTCTGTTCCAAAGAGTAACTAATTTTTAAAGTTTGTTATAAAAAGGAAAGAATTTACTTCACTCTGGTAACAGATTTATTTAACTAGCGTATGGCACTTGTACACATTGAGTCAACATATAACAAAAACATCTAAACAATTTATATATTTGATTATACCAGGAATTGCCCTTAGAAAATCTTCACTTTTGCCTCATATGCTCTAAGGCTACATTGTTCTATAATATGCTGCACAGTCTGTTGTGGTGCCCCACACTCACATGCTGGTGATGGTAATTTTCCCTGTTTATGCAAAAAGTCCACACATCTACTGTGCCATGTATGTATTCTATTAAGGCTAACCCATATCTTGCAAGGTTGATCAAAATTGGATGGTTTTTTGGTTACACATTGAAAATTCTGGTACTGATGTGGCACTTTTCCCAACCATTCTCTTCTCCATGTGTCATGCAGACAGAACTCTTCATTGCCTCCAATAATGGTGCTGGATAAAGGTGGATGTCTTGTGCGAAGTCTGTTAATATTCAGAGCTAATATATCAGAATTTACTGGTAGTTCTGGATTCTGAACTATTTTGTGGTACTGTCTTAAAAGAGCATTTTTCCTGTGAAGTTCTGGTGGAGGAATGTTGCTTAATGCTGGAAGACAGTAAGTAGGTGTGGACCTAATTGTTTTGGATATAATGTGCATGGTGTTATTAAACCGCACATCAACTTTGCTTATGTGGGCACTGTTTAATCAAACAGGGGCACAGTATTGGTAACAGAAATGCTAGTTCCATTGGAATGGATTTCAACTTAGCCTCTTAGAGCAGAATGATTGAAATCTGGGACCTTGCCTGCTGCTTTGTGTGACAAGCCTGAGCTGCTTAAGCTGCTTGCATTGCTGGAGCAATTTGCAAACATTGAAAAAGCCAAAAAGATTGGGTAAAAGAATATCATTCTCTTCTCACGAGAAAACAACTGGCTGGTACGTTCTGTGCTATTGGACGCAAAGGCTTATTGTCTTGGTTGGATGGCTGCCATCTATTAGCATGACTTTTTTTTCAATTACTGAAAAAAGACCAGGTTTAGATTTTTAAATACTTTCTCTTTCATTAAGCTCTTGGAGACATACAGTACAATGAAACTTGACAATTAACCATATGGTATATAAACATTAAGTCAGAATGTAATCTGATGTTGCAAAGTTATAACTACAGATCAGTCAGTAGATTCTCTGGGGACACATCAGCAGCCCATACTGCTCAACACTGTTAAATCTTTTATCTAATGTTTTAGAAGGGGAAGAAGAAGAGGGAAATATATCTGAAAGGAAGACCAAAAGATTCTATCTGATAAAACTCCAAGGAATATTGACAGAACTTTATGCATACACTATTTTTCCCTTTACAAGTTTCTATGTACATAGCCAGGCTGAACTCATCCTCTATTCTTTCTTCAAAACTACAGATCAGTCAGTAGATTCAAGTTGGCAAGATGATGTATACATACATGCAGTGACAAAAGGAGAGAGAGAGAGAGAGAATACACTTGATTGTTTAAAAAAGTGAATTTAAGTTTGGGAGAAAATATCTTCAAATTGAGATTAATAATAATAATAGCTTTCATGTTGCATTTACATACATTTTCTCATAATCCTTCAAACAACTCTCCTAAGGTAAATCAATATTGCTATCTCTATATTATCCTTCATATGAGAGGCTGAGGCAGACAATGATACGCCTAAGACCACCTAAGGTATTCATGGATGGCAGACATAAGATTTATAGCTCTTTGCTACTGCAGCTGTGCAGTAGATCCATAAGAATAGATTATAGGCTTGAAGAATCAAAGTGCTAGATGGAAAACAGAAATCTGGTTTACTTTGAAACAGAATGGCTTAGCTTTGAAGCAAGGAGCACCAGTGGCTTAAACAGTATATTTTAGGGTGGCAGGTGACTGGAGAAAGGGTGGGGGCAGAAATGCACTGGAAAGCAAAAGGTGAGTGTACTATGGGGCCTGCCCTTAGCTATGGGCTGCCCTTAGCTATGGCAGAAAAACACAAGCCTATTCAGACATTAAAAAAAGATGTGTTTATTTGAAAGCACCAGTATAGTTATAGTCCTACTTCCTGCCTGCCAGTCAGCATACTTGCTGAAAAAGGGCAGCCAGAAGATGAGACTGCCTGTTATACACTGAGCTTTTCCAGCCATTTTGAAACCCTAATGTTTCAGGACCCCTAATCATGTGTAGAGAGGTTTTGCTGCCTGAAGCTATGCGCAAGATAGCAGTCTGTTTCCTCGGCAGACAATCCCTCTAGTCTACCCATACAGAAAGCAACAAGAAGAGGGTAGGATTAAAACTCTCTACTTGCTTGCATTTTCAAGTTAATCTTTTTTTTTAAACACCTGAATAGAGTTGGTTGGATCACTTGTGTTAAAGAAAGATTCAGCTGCCAACCTAACCAACTTGTGTATAATGAGTGGGACCTGACTGTTATCTTGCCCATAATTTCAGGTAGCGAAGCTTCTTTATACAGCCTCTCTTTTCTCCCTTTACTGGAATCTCTGAAAAGTGATTTTTCATTTTTGAAATCAGATAAAAAAATTATGGATGTAAACCATTTCCTGGTTTGATCTTGTAAAAAGAAATAGGGAATCACGTTAATTTTTCTCATTGACACGAGGTGTCTTTTTATTTTTATTTTTAAAAATTGGGCTTGGAGAGCATTTGTGACACTGACTTTGCACAAAACTTAATCTATTGTGGAGTTGTGAAACAAACTGCACAAAAATTGTGGAGCAGACATATGGACCTTTTAAAATAGAAATATTGAATGAAGTAATTGACGCGTTGTGAGCTAGAGATACTTTGTTCAGGCTGGGCAAATGAAAATTAAAATTGGCACTTTTTTTTATTTTAAAAGAGTTTTGGGTGCCCATGTTTAGAACAGACAGGCAAATAACATACGTATTTGTGCTTGTTTTGAAGTATTCCTTGGGGCCTGTTTTAAGAACAGAGAAGGGAGGGAGGTTCATACCAAAAAAGAGAAAAGTAAAGAGAATAGACTGTACAAACTAAAGAATGACCACAAATCATAGTTTCCAGGGAGATCATGCTGTTTGGTTTGGACTTTGAGACCAAAATCCATTGACAGGGTCAGAAGCAAAAGACAGTAACAATTCCTGGCCATCAAAGCAACCTCTCATTATTCTATTTTCTGAAACACAGTCAGTTGTGACCAAGTGGTCAAAAGGCACATTGTATCAAATGGTTGTTTTATTATTATTATTTATTTTTAAATGTCTCATCTGCCACACAAAAAAATGCTATTCACTTGCAGCATAGATCATTATGTTAGAAGTCTGAAATTATTCAGCTGGAGTACTACAGGGAGATAACTGCGCAAGACCAGGGATAATATCTAGTTAGGCAACCAAGAAGTATAAATATCTGCATGCCGAGTAATATGGAAGTTACACTAAAGTGTAGGGATCCTAACTTTATTTAAAGCAAAAGTCTAAAAATTTAAAATCCTACCTGTGGCTGTTTTATTTTATTTTGCATTACTTGTGGAAGCAGGCTGTCTCAACAAAGCTATACAGCCTGTCAAGGATGTCCGAACCAACACAGGATAGCAATGTTTTCCCAAACCTTGTGAACATCTCCTATGCTCATTACTGCCACTCAACAAACAATTTTATTGCACACCAGAGGAAGGAAAAACTTAAAATAAAACAGACACCAGTAGGATTTTAAGCAGGTTTCACCATTCACTGGATTAGAAATAAATATGCACTGGTGTCAATTTAACTCCAGTTATGGTTTATATTTAGAAAATAATATTTAGTTTAATTTTATTTTGTTGAAGGGAATGTTATATACCTAATATTCAGAGAGGCAATGAGTCTGTGAAATTTATATTAACTCCAAATGTGAAGAAAAAATCAGTCCAAAGTAATAATGCAGAATTTTTTTTAAAATATGGGTTTTTAGGGAACATTTTGAAATCTGATACATTCATATTAGGAGAAAGGAAGAGACAGCTGAAATGTATCTCATGATTGATTGCCTGCCTACTTACCTACATGGTCAATTAGATGAGTGAGCCAATGGACACCAAATTAGTTATATAAGGGAAGGGATAAATAGGGCAGGAGAAGTTTCACCATTTGAGGGATGTTGAACCTTTCCTCTGATACATTATTTGTGGCAATTCTAATCTCAAATCTAGAATTGTGATTGAAATTATTTTGAGAATGATCTTCTCTGTTTCTAACCTTGACAGTTATCAGCAGGTTATCGCCTTACAATCTCAAGTACAAACAAGCATAGGGTGTGTGCATATGCACTGACTTTCTAAATTGCATTTACATTTACATGTAGGGCAAGTTAGGAACTGGAATCCATAGTTTTACTTCTTGTTTATCCTGTGGTGTTACAATTTGTGGTAACCCAAGGGTTAACTGCTGGATAGAAATGACATCTATCCTAAATGGTTTAGACTTTATTAATTGCCTCAACATCATAAAATAATGCTATTAGCAGGTAAAATAAAGAACAATTTCAGCTGCCTGTGATATCAACCCTGGTGAAATCTTACAACTTATGTATAAGTATCTGAAGAGCTACAGAGGTATCTACCTCATCGTTATATCCACCTTCAAAGGGCCTCTAGGATATGAAATATATGTCCATGGCCTTCACAGCAGTCTTTCAGGCTAAAAGAATAAAGAAAAAAAGGAGACCTTGACCCCATTCATCCCAGAACAGTCTTAAAATTGTAGAAATGATATTCCCAAAGCTTCAGATGCCACCTCATATATATTGGGTGTATGAAATCCTCAATATTTTGTTCCTTCAGTTCAGTGGTGGTTCTGTTCTAGAGGAAAGGTTTGTGGGATAACATACGGTATATCTAACCAGGTCAAGTTGTAAATTATAAGTATTAATAATACTCTTCAAGGCAAGTAAGGCTATAACCTGAGTGGGGTTATTTTTTGTTGCATTGGTATTATATACCCTTTCTTGTCTTTCCCCAAGCACACTTAAAAGAGACATACAGATCTCCAATGTAATTGTTTTACAACACATGTGTTTAAAACTGCATTTAATATACCACTGAAATCTCAAAAACAGTCTGAGATTACATGAAGTTCATCCACAATGAAAAGTGCTCTTAATAGACTGGGTCCTCCTCAGTAATGTATAGATAGGGAATAATGTACAAAGTACATATCCGACTCTAGGGGTCAGTGCTCATCTCTGTTTCTAAGCCGAAGAGCCAGCGCTGTCTGCTTCTGCAGACATTTCCATGGTCATGTGGCAGGCATGACTAGACACCGGAGCGCATGGAACGCTGTTTACCTTCCCACCGAAGTGACTCAGTGACTGCTGCATAGGGTCCCATTCTACCTCCACTCTAACAAAAACATTCCAACTATGAAAGTGGTCAGGAAATTATCTCCTGTTGTATGTATCAAAATAATTTGCATAGTGGATTATAGTTGGATAAAGTATAGCCTTGGAGCCCCTGTAAGGATGTTTTAGACATTGAAGCAGTCCCAGAGGATCCGGGGGAGGGGGAGAGGAATGGCCCTTTCAGCCCCAGAGTTGGTCCACCTTTGGTATGAGTAGGACAATATTGCTGAAATGAAGATGTAGAAGGAGTTCACAATGGTAAATTGAATTGTCCAGAAATACTTGAGCACAGATAAGTTTATTAAGACATTGGAAAGTGGTATGATAAAATAGTATCAAGATCATCTTAGGTATGTACACTTTAACACCATTCCTACAATATGGCAGAGTGAGGATATCACTTCAGTTGATAAGAACTCAGGAGATTGAATGGAGTGTATTTTGATCTGCCTGTGCGACATATTTCCCACTACTCCAGTAGTGGACATCAGCAGGTTCGCACCAGTTTGCCAGAAACGGTAGCAGAAATTCTGATTGGCCCCGCCCATCCAAGGTTTGAAATATAGTAGTCCTAATTTGGGTGCAACGCAGGGCTGTCCCCTCCGGCCATGCCCACCATACCACGCCCACAGTGTGTTAGTAAAAATTTTTTGAGCCCACCACTGCACTATTCTTCTTAGATGTGGTAAAATATGCTGTCTCTTTACATATGATTAAGTAAGATTCAGCTACCACTATAAGGTGTAAAATTTAAAGATGGGCAAACTTTGCAGATTCCAAGGTGTTGGGGGAAAGATCTAAACTTAAGGATGTGCCAAACAAATAAGTGGCTATCTACCCCCACCCTAGTTAGCTTAGCAAAAACAGTACTGTATCTATAACTTCTTTCCCTCCCACATTCTACAGGTTGTTTGGGAAATCATTTTTTTCATGTGTCCCCATCTTTGTACATATTTCCCTGGGGCTTTTGGGGGCAATGCTGGAGTTCCCAGTAATAGCACGTAGACAACTATTTTGTTTCTTTTCCCCACAAGATATGATGTAGTTCCCCTTTGTATTTTAACATGGAGAGTGGAGGTTTGGGGAGGGAGCAATATCTGCTATATTTTTCTTCAGATTGGTATGAGTTTTCTTTATTCATTATAAGGAAGATATAATACATTGAAAGGCCTCTCCTTAATTGCCATAATCTTCACTAATGCATTGCCTGTAGAAATAAATGAATAAAAGATGCTAATGGATACTGTATCAAGACTGCAAGATATCCTTCACCTTTAATTGTGTGGCATTGCCTTCTTTTGCCTTTAAATTAATTAGTGTTATGGTATCTTTAATGCTGTTCTCAGAAAACATTAGCTGCTTGTTTATTGTCTGGCAACTTGGTTTTTCTAATACACTGTACTTTATATGTGCACATTAGTAACAATTCTACATTGCAAAAATAAAATAAAATAATTGTTGATGAGCAGAAGTTTAATCCAGGAAAAAGGACTGAAATTCTGCAACTTTTTCCACAAAATAAGGATTGGTATATTAAATACCAGGTTTTAAAATTATCATTGAGTCAACTAGAAATGTATACTACACAGGTAATTCTAATGATCTCTGTAAACTGTCTTAATAGCAGTAGGGCCACAGTATGAGCTGCTTTATTAAACTGATATAACATATTCAGAAAAGATCTGATCCTCAGAGGCAGAGATTGGTATCTTTGTTAAAGCTGTGTTGAAAATACAGAACTTTCTAAACAATTGTGGGCATCTAACTGAGATCTTATCATATCATTTCCTTCCCTGTTTCATGATATGTCTATCAGGGATGGGAGGTAATGAACTAAAACATGCATTTACTTGGAATAAGTTATTTTATTTGTTAATTAAGGCCCTAAAGAAGGGGTTTCAAAAGTATCATAGTAACAGTCCATTTTGATGTAACAAACAACATACTCTGTTTAAATATCATGTGGGAAAGGAGTTTTCTCATTCCAGTCTTTTGTGTTGAAGAACTGAAGTTATTGATTAAACTTTTATTAATGGAGGTAAATGTCTTCAAACACTAGTAGATACTGGCATGCTTAACTTTACCAGCCCAATGAATTTTGACTAACTCTGCCTTTTGTCCAGTGCAAATGTAACAGAGCAACCAGACGGAAAATGCCCTCCTCTAGCAACATACAGTAAAGTCTTCCAGATTAAAATCCTGGAATCTCCAGTTAATACTGGTAAAGATTGCCAACTGAAATCTTAGAAAGGCAAGGGTCAGGCAGCTGTCTCCATGCTTTGGTTATGGGCAGCAAACTTTCTCTATTTCACTTATTACTGCAGCAGTTTTATACTTCCAAAGAGGACAAATGTGCATGTACTCATGGGTACTATTGAAGTCCGTTTGTGAAAGGTGGTACCCATGCTGCTCTGCCTCAGGAAGAAAATGTCTTGGGTCAGACACTAAATGCTGCTCGGGAGAACTCTCAGGTTTGGTTTTCTGTAGCAGTCAAGCAGCAGCACCATCACCACCAAGAAGAACCACTAAAGGTAAAAGTCACCCATGCTTGAAAGCCACTCATATCCAACTCTAGGGTTTAGTGCTCATCTCTGTTTCATAGGCAAAGAGCCAGCATTGTCTGCATTTGCAGACGTTTCTGTGGTCATGTGGCAGGTATGACTAGACATCGGAATGCACAGAACACTGCTTACCTTCCCACTGAAGTGGTCCCTATTTATCTACTTGCAATTTCTTGCATTCAAACTACTAGGTTGGCAGGAACTGGGACAGAGATGGGAGTTCACTCCGTCCTGCAGTATTTGGGTACTGAACTGCTTACCTGCCCCCTTCCAGTCAGCATTTTAGCCACTTGAGCCACACCACTACTACAATTCTTTTACCCTTTTGGGCATCAAGAGGAAGCAAAAACACCGCAGATATTAAATCTAGCAGGACAGTTTCTCTGTCCATTATTGTTCTCTGGTTTTTTTTTTATAATTCTCCCATTGCAAGCAATGAAAAGAATATCATTTGTGCTATCTTCAGGGCTGGACAGAGTGACAGACTAGTGTTCAGGAGACATGGGTTAAAATCCCAGAAGTTTTACTGTCAATACACTGGTGGGGCAGGTGACATTGGTAAAACTACAGGTACTCCTTAAATATCTCACCTTGAAAGCCCTACTAGTCACGGTAAGTTGGACATGACAGCATGTAACACACAAAATTCAGTCACTTCAACACATGTAGAAACCATGAGAGTTTGGTTAATTTTTATGTCAGGTGCTCCTACAGCATTAGAGGGATCATGATTAAAAATTGTAGTTTCATGAAAGGAAGAGCTTCTGTGGATGTATGTACAATATTACTGGAAGTTAAAGTTGAAATTTCAAAATAATGGGGGGTAAGGTTGAAAAACTGACAAAACAGTTATCCTTGCACCATTATGATTAAAGCCATCAATGTGGGGACTGAGATAAGTAGAGTACAGTATATGGATTCACTACTCAGATTATTCTTCATTTTAATTCCTTTTTGCTCTGCCTCAGCCAAGAAAATATTTAGGGTCAGCTCTAATCTACTCTTCTCTAAAGAACAAATTCTAGCATTATGACTATCTTTAAAACTACTCATTTTGCACAGTATCTTAGAATGTTTAGCTTCATTCACCCCAAGAAGTCTATATGGCCAGACACTATTCAGGAAGAAAAATAAGACTGAAAAAAATTGCAATTTTACCAGAGCTAGGAAAACTCAGTTTGCAAATTAGTTAGCATTAATCATTACATTTTCATAAATTAATTCAGTGCTAATGTTTAAAAAGACAATATTAATTTAGTGAATTAATGTTATCAATTAACTACCTAAAGCATTAATTTTGGAACAAACAATGGGATTTGTAGAGCTCTTTTACTGTTGACCTCCTGAATATTTTTATTGGCTTAAAATTGTCTCTCAACAATTTACTTAAAGAGACTAAAGATTGAAAAATACAATGAATAGTTAGTTAGTTATGTGCCATTAAGCTGGAGTCATAGTGACTCTAATAGGGCTTTTAAGGTAAGTGAGATTTTTAAAGAATGGTTTTACTATCTCCCCCTTCGTCCAAGCTTTTCTGGGGCTCTGTTTCAGCTGGAAGTGCTTCCCTAGCCACCCCGGAGGGACTGGGAAGGGACTTCTGGTTGAAACAGAGCCCCAGAAAAGCCTTGGACAAAGGGGGAAACAGAGCCAGGGGGCGGGGCGGGGAGGTGGGCGTGGCCAGCCAGTTTTGCTACCAGTAAGGGCAATCATGTGAGGACCGCCTCATGCCCAATGCTGAATTTATCACACTAAGCTGAATTGGCTTTCATGTGACTCAACCTTGGCAATAGAGACTGGATACTTGAAAACAGAACAATGAAAAACAAAAATGTTCTGAGATATTCTCTTGACCTGTTTTAAGAAAGAAAAGGCTAGATTTAAAAAAGAATAATAATACTGAAAGATATGATGTATATTCTCATCCATAGATGCAAGGGAAATACAATGAATTCTCATATTTGGAAGAGCTTAGAGATCATGAAGTGTGATGAATTCATACCACAGTTTTAGAAATCAGCACAAGTTAGCATGGGCAAGGAAATGATATGAGTTGTCATTATTTAATCTTTGATATGCTTTGTTTGAAAAAGCCTTCAGAAAATGACACATTGTGCCAGTTGACATTATCATCAAAACTGAGCAAGAAAGATTTTGTTGGACTCTACCACTTGAAGCAGCAGGTACTCATGGGATTGGAGTATGTGATAACTGCATGCATTTGAAAACTATTTGCAACAGTAAAAGCGAATATCATGGTTTCTTGTGAGGAACAGCACTACGATATTTTAATTGATATTAAAATAAAAATAAATTGGGTAGTGAAAGGGTAGAGAGGGTAAGAAAAGGAGAGATTCCTATAAAATGTTCTGTAGTATGAGCCAAGTGGAAAAGCCTGTGGGTTTTTAAGATATAGCATGCTCCAAAGTGTGCAGCAAACAATATTGTGTAGCAGAACAAATCAACATTTTCTTTTCTTCTTAAAACTACCTCCCCCCAAAAAAAATCACACTAAGAATCATATACAATATGATTATCAATGGTCTCTTCACATGTTTCAGTTAATGATTCCATATTTCTGGGCAAACTTTCTCATATGTGAGTGGATGGAAAACAATACAGGCCATAGGGAAGAGTCAGTCTGATGAAAGCTATCAAATTAAATAAACTCTGGGGAAGTTCCTAATCAAACACAGTAAAGGCACCTAAGAAGGAAGGAGGAATCAGGAGTATTTAATTATACTGTTGGTTCTGGAGAAAAGGGTCTTAGGAGTCCTGCTGGACTCTGCAGTTACTCATGAGTAACTCCACTGTCCCTACCTTGTGTTATATGTTGCCTCATGATTACATTTACTCAGTTTTGTTTGAGCTTATTATCTCCTGAGTTAACTACTTTGTAGTTGTCTGACTGAAAATGTTCCAACACACTCAACTTTAATTTGCCCACATCAATTACTGCAATGTTTAAACAACCTACCGGTACTTATATAACAATTTCCAGTTCACCTTGATTCACATCCCACTATTTTCTTTGTGGAATTTCCTTTCAGCTCTGTGCATGTCAGTCACTAGGAGGCCTTTTGGATTTAGCACTGTTGCTAACGATACAGCTAGATTATTTGTACTTGTCCTTTCCTCATCCCCAGTAGCTGATTCTGTAGTACTTAGATGTGTAGCTTACAACAATGAGGGGATTTGAGTAAGTTGAAGGTGAGAGCAACACCATCAGAAGGCTAGACTCCATCATAAGCCTGGACTCTTAGCAGGGTCAACTGATGTGTGATAGTTAAAGCTGAGATACCAGACTAAGATGCAGTTATTTTCTTCAGACGTAACAGTCATATCAGCAAGACATCCAATTCTTTACGAAAATCTTTGCTTTATGAATTAGGGATACTGTATTATGTTTCTCTATGCCATGAAATGGCCTGGTATTGTTGCAGAATATCATGCCCATGTAGCTGGCAGGAAAAAGGGTGCCACAATTGCACACAGCAAAGGGCAGTTTGAATGTTACAACACAAATGTCAGCAATACAGGATACCCTCTTGTGCTCACTACCACTCATAAGGAGAAACTTTTTAAAAAACCCAGTTAACCACTTATAACCCAAACACAAATCAATTGCCAGTGCTATTTTCCAACAAGTACTCTAGGCATCTATTGCTATGCTATGATAAAACTTCTATTTCCAGGGAATAGAGGAGGTAGGGAGAGACGGGGACTTACACATTCAGATGATCAATCACACTCATTGGTGAACTTGCCCTTGGATGAAATTTTTATTATTTATTTATTTATTATTCATATTTATCCACCGCCCTCCTCACCGAGGTGACTAAGGGTGGTTTACAGATCATAAAAGTACCACAATAAAATATAAAATATTCTTAAAAACATTCCTAAAAACCCTCAAATTTAAAATTGTTAAAGATTAAAATTTAAAATCTAAAAAAATTAAAAGAATGTCAAATTACTACATCTTGAGGGAGGGAGGGTCTTAAATCATCCAGTGGGCTGGGGTCATTATACTTCCCGCACCCCATACCTACCCTACCAGCCATGTTTTTAAATTCTTCCTAAACGGCAGCAACTCCGTCTGGAGATGTAGCTCAGTTGGCAGGAGGTTCCATAGGGCCGGAGCGGACACAGAAAAGGCCCTCCTTCTGGTGCCAGAGAGATGCACCTCTCTGGCTGATGGAACAACTAGAGAGCCTCTCTGGTCCACTCTGGTCCACTCTGTTCTTGGGGTGAGGCGGTCTCTTAAGTATCCTGGCCCACTACCATGTAGGGCTTTAAAGGTAATAACCAGCACCTTGAATTGCACCTGGAGACATACTGGCAACCAGTGCAGCTCCTGGAGAAGCAGTGAGGTATGTGCACACCGCCCACATCCCAACACCACCCGGGCAGCCACATTCTGGAAATGCATATATGTATGAACAGAGGTGATTTTAACTTCATATTTCAGATCATACATTTTGCAGATTCAAATGATTGAAGTATTGATTACTGTAATGATCTCTATTCGGGGCTTGCCTTGTTCCTGATATGGACGTTTCAACTGGTGCAAAATGCAGTAGCCAGGTTGATTACTGGAGTGAGAAAATTTGAACATATCTTCCAAACCTTGGCAGGGCTGGACTTTCCTTTCCTTATAAGGTACAAGGTATCAGTTCTAACATGGCCCTAAATGGTTTAGGACCTTCCTACCTGGTGGAACATCTTCCCCTCACAACATCAGCATGCATCACTCGTTCATTACAGATGGCACAGTTCCACGTACTGACCTCAAGATTAGCGAGAAAGGCTGTGACTCGGAGAATAGCCTTCTCGGTGGTGACACCAACTCTGTGGAACTCTCTACCAGTTGAGCTGTGCCAGATTCCATCTCTGCCTATGTTTAAAAAACAACTAAAATTGTTTCTTTTTAAAGAGGCTTTTAAGGATATACTGCCAATGGCCGAGCGATCGGTTGTGATTAACTTTTCTGTTGCCAATAGGTGTTTTTGTTGCTGGCATTTTTTAAAATGTGGGGTATTATTTGTAGTCTTGCTGATATTTATAATTTATTCAATTTGTTTAATTTTTTTCTTGTAAAGATTTTTTTTTCTTTTTAATATGTTGTATACTGGCCAGAGTAGGAAAATATACTGGATGGGCAGGATATCAATGAAATAAATGTATGTATGTATGTATGTATGTATGTATGTATGTATGTATGTATGTATGTATGTATGTATAAATAAATAAATAAATAAATACATACATACATACATACATACATACATACATACATACATACATACATACATACATACAATTTCTTCTTCCATGTCTAGGCCAGACATGAAACTGCCAAAATGAAGCCACCTTTGGGTGAGTTCATTCTGCAGTTTCTTTCACCCGACCTAGTGTGAGAAAGGTTAGCTGGCAGTACAAGGTTTCCATTACCAGGGCACGCCCAATTGTGGTTCAAAAATGCCACAATATTTCCCCCTTTCCTCATCTGTATTAGAAAACATTCTTTTGTTCCCTGAAGCATGATATCAGCTGAATCTGATCTTTGCTACTGGTCTTGTTTGTGCATTAGAATATTTCTAATGTTTGAGGAAAACAATATTAGGGGTAGGACTAGAGATCTTTTCAAAAAAATTGGGGAACTCAAGGGAACATTTAAAGCAAAAATGACCATGATAAAAGACAAAGATGGCAGGGAGTTAGCTGATGCAGAAGAGATTAAGAAAAGATGGAAAGAGTACACAGAGGCACTCTACAAAAGGACCTCAACACCCCTGATAATCACAATGAGGAGAACACTGAACATGAGCCAGACATTCTAGAGAGTGAAGTCAGAAAGGCCCTAAAAAACACTGCAAACAACAAAGCCAGTGGAGTTGATGGTATCCAAGTTGAACTTTTCAAAGCCCTACAAGATGATGGAATCAAATTATTGCACTCTGTATGCCAGCAGATTTGGAAAACAAAACAATGGCCACAGGATTGGAAAAGATCTGTATACGTTCCACTCCCCAAAAAGGGTAATGCTAAAGAATGTTCAAATTATCGAACAATTGCACTCATCCCTCACGCTAGCAAGGTGATGCTCAAGATAATACAGGATAGACTGCAACAGTATGTGGAGAGAGAATTACCAGAAGTGCAGGCGGGTTTCAGAAGAGGCAGGGGGACTAGAGATCACATCGCCAACATAAGATGGATCATGGAAAAAACAAAGGAATATCAGAAACAAGTCTACTTGTGTTTCATTGATTACACGAAGGCTTTTGATTGTGTCGACCACAACAAGATGTGGCAAGTAATTAAAGAGATGGGAATACCGGAACACCTTATAGGCCTCATGAGAAATCTGTACATGAATCAAGAGGCAACAGTTAGGACAGAAAATGGAATGACGGAGTGGTTTGGAATAGGAAAAGGAGTAAGACAAGGCTGCATTTTGTCACCATGCTTATTCAATTTATACACAGAACACATAATGCGCAATGCAGGGATGGAGGAATCACAATTTGGGATCAAAATTGCTGGAAGAAATATCAACAATTTGAGATATGCAGATGATACCACCCTAATGGCAGAAAGTGAGGAGGACCTAAAGAAGCTCCTGATTAGGTTGAAAGAAGAAAGTGAAAAAGCTGGCTTGAGACTCAATATCAAAAAAACCAAGATAATGGCAACAGGCCCTATCAGTCCCTGGAAAATAGATGGGGAAGAAGTAGAAGCAGTGACAGACTTTACTTTCTTAGGATCAAAGCTCACTGCAGATGGTGATTGCAGCCATGAAATAAAAAGGCGACTGATTCTTGGGAGGCAAGCGATGAGAAACCTGGGGAACATAGTGAAAAGTAGAGACATCACATTGAAAACAAAAATTCGCATAGTCAAAGCAATGGTATTCCCTGTGGCAATGTATGGTTGTGAGAGCTGGACTATTAGGAAAGCTGAACGCAGAAGAATAGACGCCTTTGAGATGTGGTGTTGGAGGAGAGTTTTGAGAGTCCCATGGACAGCGAGGAAAACAAATAGGTCAATCTTAGAAGAAATCATCCCTGACTGCTCATTAGAAGTTCAAATAATAAAGATGAAGCTAAAGTACTTTGGACATCAAATGAGAAGAGAGGATTCACTTGAGAAAGCTTTGATGCTTGGAAGGGTCGAGGGCAAAAGAGGAAGGGGAAGGCCCAGGATGAGATGGCTAGATGGTGTTGTGGAGACGGTGGGCGCAGAGCTGAGCGAGTTGAGGGGGATGGTGGAGGACAGTAGTGCCTGGCGGACGGTGGTCCATGGGGTCGCAGAGGGTCGGAATCGACTGTGCGACTGAACAACAAAATGTTTGAAACACAAGGTGATGGTTCATACATTCAAGTATTAAGATCAACGAGTGGTTTTCCATTTTGATTTTGGTCTTCCATTTTGTTTAGTTAAGTAGAACTGCTTTGGTGTCCTATTGTGCAAAGATAGACATAAGACCATTAAGCTGAAGTTTTGGGAAAGCAAGAGGAAACAACAGACGTGTTTAATCAAGAGCTGTTAATGAGCTTGTTTAATTTTTCACAGTGGGTCACCAAGTAGGGAGTAGTGTACATGCTGGTACCTAATGATATATCATCCAGCTGCAGCTCATTAGTATAAACACAAAAATGCTCCACCCAGTGGGTATCTGGACTTTGTGCGCTGGCTAGTGAGCCAGGCTGTCACTCATTCTTACCCATTGGATACACCTATGTGCTGCAAGTAAACCTTGAGCTTGGGATCCTTTAAATCCTACCCTCTCCATGGTTGAGGGAATGCAAAACAACAACAACAACAACCCATAGCCATTTAGATGCCCCAATTTAAGCCAATTCCCTTCCTTCCCCAATGTTCTAATGAATCGCTAGTTAGTATCATTTTGTAAAGAAAGACCCACACTGCTCTCCTTTTAAAGTAATTTAAAATGAGTACTTTGCAACAAGTATTCATACTCTTCCTTTAGCCCTTTCTCAATATCTGGATGTTGATCTCCACTGTTGAGCATGGAAAACAACAACAATGTCCTTGAAGGAACATAGCTGAGACATCTTAGTACAGATGGCTAGGATTACTGTGCACTACCGTTGCATGGAACAGAAGCACTTCAAATTCATGTAAATTCCTTAGGGATTAATAATCCAATGCCTTCAAGACACACAGAAACACTCCTGAATTCACACAGGTGATCTAAATAGTATATTTCTTCTAGTAATTTAGTTTACTTTATGGCTCCAAGCAACAGATGTTTAGAGTATTTGTTGGTGTGTATAGAAAGAGCCTCCTTGAAGATTGTGGCATTTTTGAAACACAATTGGGCGTACCAGGTAACGGTAACCTTGTGTTGCTGGCTAATCTTTCTCACACTAAGTCAGGCAAAGAGAACTGCAGAATGAACCCACCAAGGGTTGGCTTCATTTTGCCAGTTTAACGTCTGGCTAGGACACAGAAGAAGCAGAAACAGAGTACTTGTTGAAAAATAGCTCTGACAATTGGGTGAGGAATGGTGAACTAATAGAAAAACTAGCCCCCTGACTGAGGTGTACCTGCACCTTTTGAGGTCTCTGTCAGGAGCAATTTTTTTCTGGTGCAAGTAGGATAATATCATTTTTATTCAGTATGTGTTAATCCTGAGATTAAACCAAAAACAGCTGTTTATTTGGGTTGAAGCTGCATAATGATAATAAGAAATGGGAAGTTTCCTTATGCTTATATGTGAAAAGGAAGGGAGATGAAGTTTTGTCTTTTCTTTGCAAGTATTTTATTTATCTATTTATATTTATTAAGCAAACTTTTATGCTACCTTCCTCAAAAAGACCCAGGGCCACTAACACAACTCTCAACACCTAAAACACAATAAAAACCTAATATAAAATCAAGATTAAAAGATTATTTTTTTAAAAAAAGCTAAAACAAGACAAACAGAGAGAGGGGGATCAAATGAGCCAACAGACTGGGGCAACTGTCTGGCCCATACCCCACACATACTCTGCCAGCCAGGTCTTGACCCCCTTCCTAAAGGGCAGAAGCTCCATCTGGAGATGCAGCTCACTTGGCAAGAGGTTCCATAGGGTTGGAGCAGACACAGAGAAGGCCCTCCTCCTTGTGCTAGAGAGGTGCGCCTCTCTAGCTGATGGTACAACCAGAGTGCCTCTCTGGTCTGCTCTGGTGGGATGGACAGATGTCCTTTAGGTGGTGGTCTCTTAGGTATCCTGGCCCACTACCATATAGAGCTTTAAAGGTAATAACCAGCACCTTGAATTGCACCTGGAGGCATATTGGCAACCAGTGCAGCTCCCGCAGCAATGGTGAGGTGTGGCATAACACCCACACCCCATCACGACCCGGGCAGCCACATTCTGGACCAGTTGCAGCCTCCAAATGGTCACTAAGGGCAGCCCATATGGGTGCATTTTACTTCAGCTTCTAGGACCGATAAGGGCTTTGCTGGCTGGATGAATTGGTGTCAGGGGCTGCACCCAGCCCCCGGGCCTTAGTCACAAGCTCCCTGAACCACATGATCAGCCCATGGCACAAAAAGTTTGGGCACCCCTGAGCTAAAGGATACTCTTTCCACTTCTCCAGGGAAATCAAACCCCAGGGATGACTAATGTTGCAGTTACATCACAAAAGAGTGAAATTGTCCTAATTAAGTTAACACTACAATCTAGGTATGCCTTTGTTACTGGCAAAAAAGAATTAATTACAAGCAACTGATTGTTTGTAACTATTTTAAAGCTCTGGTAAAAGGAATTAATACAAAAAGAATACATTAAGATTTCAAAAAGAGTTCTGAAGAAAGCAAAACTTTTTCCCCAGTCCTGTTTTATATTTATTCAGTATTTCAAGATCAGGCTAGAGTCTACCCTTTAATTAGCATAGCAGGGCTTCATTCAGCCATTGTAATTTGTCTCTATCTTCAAAGAAATACATACAATGTTATACATCCCTCTTTTCTTTTGCTATGAGGCATATTTCAAAAGAATAGACACACTTCCATATGCAATACCATATCAGTCTGATTACATCCTACATAATAAGGCATGCCCCAAGATAAAATAACACTCAGATATTTACTTGGAAGGACTACTTTGATGTTAAGTGAGCTAAAAAATTCTTTAAACTAAAAAATGCAAGATAGAGAATTTCTATGTCATTACAATCAATCTAAACCCACAGTGGAAGTTAGCATTCTTTTTACAATGTCAGTTATAAATCCAATACATTTGAGATCTTTTTGTGTTAGGAAATAAAGGGCAGTTGTGCACAAAAATCAGTAAATTTAAAAAACAGTTATGCAACGGATGCAATTTGTGTCATCAGTAGAGACTCTGCAAAGTAAACAACCAGAGTAGAGCCATTTGAATCAAGGCAATTACAGAGGATTTGATTCCCCAAATCCCCATTGATTTAAGGGACCTACTCAAGTGAATCTATTATGCTGAGCAGCAGGATTTTGGCCCTAAAAAGAGGCTTTTATAGATCAATTACTATTTTGGATGTCATCTCCTGTGTTCAAAAGGTTATAGCATCCTCATATTAGCACCTGGCTGTGTGGACCTAATGTTTGCAAAGTTTTCCCACCTAAATTATCCTCAATCAATGCCAACACTAAAACATTATCTCTTTGGAAGACCCAATATTCACATATCTAGATTGAATTCATGTTCTTTGATGTTTAAAAAGCCTGTTTGTTGTTAACTTGATGGTATGAGAGTCATAATTTGAGAGGACCTCTTCATTTTGCATGGCCCATGGATTCCCACATAGCAGTGATAAGTACCGCTCTGCTTTTTCTTTAATGATGGCCATATTCCTGTTACTTAGCATAGTAAATTGCACTAGAGTAGGCCATTCATCAATGAAAATTTAGTGAATCAACTCTTCTATCTGTTTATTTAATTGGTCTATTCTAATTGTGAGTTACCATACTAAAGTAAATCACAGTTAGCGTAGTCCAGTTTGAATCAATGGAGCCACTGGAAGAGATAACTAATCAAATCCCCAGTGATTCACTGCCCTACGCCAGTGCAATTTACTAGATGCTGCACTGACCCAGCTCCCACCATTGGCTGTGGATAAAAGCCTTGCTGCCCTACGGATGGCCGAAGACGCTGTGCTGACCCAGCCCTCACCAATGGCTGGGGACAAAAGCCCCGCGGTCCTGCAGATGGCCAAAGGCACTGTCCTGACCTGGCCCCCACCAACGGCTGGAGATAAGAGCTACCATGGCCCTGCCAACAATTTTGGCTGTGGTGCCGTGGTTGCAGTTCATACTGGGACTGTGGGATTGTTATTTTTGCTACTATGGAACTTTTAAACGAATGATTTTCTTTTTTCTTCTTTGTTGTAATATTTTATGATGTTTTATGATGTTTGATTTATGTGGTGATTTATTGCTGTTATGCTTTTTGTTTTTGTGAGCTGCCCTGAGTAGCATTGTAGGAATGGCACATATAAATATGCAAACAACAACAACAACAACAATGTCTAAACATCAGGATGTTGACCACTACTTCACTTCCACTGCTTGCAGTAAGAAGGAAATTATTTAGATTAACTTCAGGCTCCTAAATATCCTCCCTTGATGAAACTATGGGTTTGGAATACTGTGTATCCACAGTCCATTTGATCAGCACATGTCCTGTCCCAAAGTGTGATCAAATTTTACCTCTCCTCATTTTGGAGCAGTAATGTCAGGGAGAGAATAACTTTTTTTCCGTAGGAACTGAGTCACGGTGGGGACAAGAGTCTGGAACTTGAGTTTATCCCAAGGCCTGTGGGGTAGTGCCCCAATAATCTTATAAATACACTGTTAATCTGTTTAGTCAGATATGAAATATATTAGTGATCTGTTTCAAAGTGTATCATCCAGAGGAGTTCAACCCAAAAGCTTGATCACTGGCTAATCAACAACCAGAATCTGGCCTTTAAGAAGCCTCCCACTGACCTTTCTTTCTTCAGATCTCACCCCAAACCAAAGTCCTGTACTCATAAAACAAGTGTAGTCTCTTCTATGTTTAATCAGAGACTGAACGTTACACAGGGGATTCCTCCATGCTTGCAGCAAGATGGAGTCTCTGATTGTAGGTAACAAGGATGTCTTGTCCTGTTGTCATCCAGCAAGATCAGGGGTTCCCAAACTAAGGTCTGCAGGCCAGATCTGGCCCATGGTGCCATTTCATGTGGCCTCTCACCCCTCCAAGGGCATTTAAGAAACAAAATGGCTGCCCCCTTTGAAGCTGTTGAAACAAAATGGCTGTCCCATTGTGCAGGAAGGGCAAAATGGCTGTCCAGTCTTCAAAGCTGACTGAGAGAGCATGACCTGGCCCCCAGCTTGAAATGTGGTGAACCCCTGAGCAAGATAATGAATCACTCCTCCATACCTATCTCCCGAAGAGGGAAGGTGTATACCATTGGCTGGAGAGCTCTTCCTTCCCTCTCAACTGGCATATCCCACAGACCTCAACACAGACCCCATGTCATTCCCTCCTACTTTCCCTACACAGTTGAAGAGTTAGAGCATTGTATAAGAGGAGAGTGCTTCATCCACAAAGTGAGAGGCGACAGGAGAATAAAATTGGTTGATATTGGCTGAAAGCACGTTGCTTCTTCTCTAGGGAATGGGATGAGAGAGCAATACCTGGTTCTCAGCAAAACAGCCAGATGGAAAAGATCTGCTTGGTACTTTGGTTGTAAACCCTATGATATCAATGTGAAGTTATGCCCTTACTTCAGAGGATGTGTCTCCTAGGACATCATCAAGGTTGTGGGAGTGTATGGGGTTGAAGAACCTGCCCTTCCATTCCACCTCCCTGCCATAAGTTTAAACTGTGTTAATTTGTAAAGTTTTTGAACTAAATAACCTGGCATCTGATTATATTTTAAAAAGTACTCAAACACTTATCAATTATAAAAATCAAGATTTAAATGGAAAATAAACAAACACTGTTCTTATCTCACACTCCATTTATATCTCACTGCACTCTTAAATGTACTGAAGTTGGTGGGACCTCCTGGAACAGCATAGGATATGATGAAAAGGCTCAGAAGGAAGGTGGAACAGGTAGAAACCGAGGACCTCTCTTATATTAACAGAAATGCTGCTCTATCCATAAGATGCTAGATCTAACTTTTATATAAAATAGGAGAGGGACTATGTATACCTCCAGTTATCCTTTCAACTGTAATTCCCATCAGCCCATAGCCAATGGAGGTGCATAATAAGAGTTGCAATCCAACAATATCCAGAGGCTCGTTTCTGATACAAAACACAGGAGTAACTAACCTGATTCCTATGCAACCTCTTTGCACCAAGCTGGTTTTTCCTAGTTGTCTTGTGTTAATCTATCTGAAAGGAAGTGTGGTGTATCATGTGAAAAAAAAAAGGAATCTAATTTGAAAATTTGATGGGTTTTTTTTTGAAATCAGGTTTTCTCTGACATTGTTTAATTTTTTAAAACAGTAGTCTAAATCTTCCTTTTTCAAACATTTAAGTCTAAACAAAGTTTAGTCATTTTGTAGCATTATAAAGTAGAATGTATTGTGTATCTTTGGAACTGTTTCTGTTACTAGACAGTTATAACTAAATATACTTTTAGCATGTGATTACTTGTAGTAAAGTATAATCCAAACATTACACAGTACTGTAATGGCAAATTGCTGGATCACACGTTTCAATTC
Organism: Furcifer pardalis; assembly: GCA_030440675.1. NCBI lineage: Eukaryota > Metazoa > Chordata > Lepidosauria > Squamata > Chamaeleonidae > Furcifer > Furcifer pardalis. Next base: position 127,247,673 of record CP126891.1, read on the forward strand.
GCAACAGATGTCTACAGAGATTCTGTCACTTGCAGCAATTTTGCTTCCAAATTTTATGCCATTTGCATAGCAGGATGTCAACCAATATTTGATAATAAAATATTACCAATATTATTATGAAATTGTGAAAATGGACTGAAAATATTAGGTTCCTCTCCATCTTTTGTATTTTCAGGGAGAATGGGACTTTTGCAAAGAACAGAAGTTTTTTTTAGACCCTTTAAAGTTGTACTGCTGCACATATTCCATAGGAAGAAGTTTCACTGAATATATGACTTAACATCTGAATAATCATGCACATATCTTGACTGCATAAAATCTACCATTAGAAAAACCAAATTATTTGGAGACACTGTTTTAGGTCTTATATCCAAAACCAAAAAGCACATTTCTGAGCTACGTACAGAATTTCAACAAATTACTTTCTGGAAAAATAAAGATTCACAATGATTTATCTCAATAAAAATAGAATTAATATCATACCTTGTTGCTTCCTTTTACAGATTTCACTAGGCTGGTCTTTTCTCTGTGCTCCTGCCACTCACTGTATCAGCTGGAGTTACAAGGCGATACTTCATTCGAAGCCCCTGATCACAGTCTCAATAACTTTTTATTTTTATCATCACACCAGACCTTTAAACAAAAGAAACAGGGAGAAAATAAAAGAGTTTGAGAAAGCAAGTATTTTGTAATTAATAATCAACTTCCAAGAAGGAAGCATCATCTGAAATTTGCCAGATAATTTTAAATTTACAGTTTTGCCTCCTTTCCCCTCGATGCACAGGATGCTGAATGGATGCATCAGTTTATGAGAAAAGGTATACAGAAGCCATTCATAATGAAGACGCTGAGGGAACATGAAACATTTGGTTGGATAATGAGAACAATAGGATACAATTTTATTATGCCAAGTTGTTTGGGACATGAATAATGCATGTATGAAGATAACGGTTACTCCAGTTTGACTGGAAAAAGGATGATACTAGCATGCCTTCAGAATTCTTTATTGAAGTTCATAATTCCAGTTAAAATACTTGCAGCAATTTACACTATGATTATGATGAGAAAGTAATAATACATATAGAAGTAAAAATTAAATAATAGTTTTTCAGTCAGTAGGAAGAAAATATCTTATGCAGTAGAAGAAGATACAAAAGAGACTGATTTACTTTCAGTAGCAGGGCAGGAAAGGGAAATTCAGTGCATGAAGCTTATCTCACCCTTTCCTGAGAAACTGCAAAAGTAAGAACTTTATGTTCTCCACAGCTGTTTGAACTGGGGAGAGACTCAAACTTCTACTTCTGGCTATCCTCTTAATGTGTGAAAATGTGTGTACTCACAGAATGCCATCTGAATTTGATCTTCCCCATAGCTACAATTCATTTAAATTCATTTATTGTCTAGCTAGCCTACTTCTCATTATCAATACGACTTTATATAGATCTCTTTAAGCACCAAGAGGATTTCCCTTTAAATGTGGCATCTCACTGAACTGTGATTTTAAAGTATTGTTAATTAAGTGACGTTTTCCCTCAGAAATCTCTTTCTAAAAGCAGTCAGAAGATGAGTTGGCAAGTTCCTCTCAAGGCGTGATTACAGATTTAAAATGTAACATATGTGCTTTGGAATTGACACAGGTGAAATCAGTTTAAATTTACTTGTTTATACAACACAATGTAATGTCACATTAAACAGAACATGGTTTATCTGAAACAGTCTTGAGGGGGTTGTTTATTTTAAACTGGCATTTGTGTCAGATTAAATTGTAGCAATTTTGTGTGTTTGTTTGCACGTCCAGGTGAATCAGTATATATTTTCCCTCAGTATATTTAGAAATATATTTACCAAGGAACAAGTTCATGCTTTAGTAACAGGCAACACTGGCATACAGTTATGAAAATAAAATGATTTACAAGACTTCATCATGGAATTGAACATAGATATAGCATCCAATTCATTCCACTTGACTCTTTCTAACTATTTTGGAGCTGACTCATAGCATTTCCTGTGCTCTTCTGGCCAGTCAGAAGGGTTTTGTTTTGGTTTCCACAAGCTGTTTCAAATACTGTCTGAAGGTTTGGATTATTTATAGTTGTTAGCTTCTCCAATGATAAACCTTGGTGTTGGGGGAAATACCTTGAACGTCATTAAGCAACATGGAATACTGCTTAAATCAAGGGTTCTCAAGGTTTTCCCGCTACAGGTTGGACCACACACACTCCGACAGCTGAGTGGGCCAGACATGTGGTCCCCCCCTCATAAATGCTACCACAAACCACAGCAGGTCATTGCCATGGTCTGGATGGAATGACATCAGGGTTTGGCCTGGCCTGTGGGCTGCAGGTTGAGAACCCCTGGCTTAAATAGGGGTTCCTTCCTTCCCCATCCCCCACCCCCAAATAAGGTTGCAATACTTATAATTTCTAGCAAGGTACCTAATTGCACTTCCACTTGTCACTTCTCAAACTTTGGGAGGAGGTCACTGCTTCCTCATGAGATAGATTCGATTTCTGAGTTTTCAGTTCACATCATTGCTTCGTTTCTGAAATGTACATTATTAGCACAGTAGAGGCGTGTTACTTGTACATTGTGAACCTAACTTTGACACCTCTTCCTAACAACTTTTTTTCTGGATGTCATATGATTAGAAGAATTGTCAAACTCACTAAATGGAGTAGCGGTGGGATAATGAATAAGGAAAATTCAAGCAGAAGCAGTACAAACCAAGAATTTAAAAGTGATTTCATTGGCAAAAGCTTTTTTTCCTGTTTTGCTGAAGAATTGAGAGTAAAGTGGGAAGTGAAGGTTTTAAAGGAAAAAGGCTACTCTTGTGATCACATTTTTAAAAACTGCTCATATGCCAATTTTAAAAGTACTGCAACTTCAGCGATTTCTTAAATAACCCATTCTATCCTTCATAATAGACCAATATATTTCCTTCATCTTTTGACTATTTCAAGACTTTTTAATGAAGTAAAATACTCAGGTTTTGCCAGAATTATATTCTAGAAAGCACTTCAGAAATATATTATACTTATACACTTTTAAAAAGATTACATTAATGTAGAATTCAGATTTGCTGAAAAGAGAAAGAGAAGAAGTCTTCCCCCTACCTATCTCCAACCACATTTTTCTTCCATTCATATTTCCAAATTAATCTCACTGTAACCTTTATCAGTAGTAACAGACTAATCAAGATAGCTATAAATCACATATAAAAGCGCTGTAGAAATCTATGAAAGTGGCTACACAAAACAGACTCTATCCTCTTCTCACCAATTCAAATGTTCTGCTCATTTCTTCAGTTTTAGTTCTCCCTTGATAGCTTTTACTCCTTACTTTTAAAGTCGCTTCTTCTCTGGCTTCCTTCGCCTATATGTCAATACATGCCTGAATACACTTGTAGAAAAGCAGCTTCTCCTTTTGTCTGGCTCCTGTGTGGGTAAGCGTCCTTCCACACCAATGGGCAATGGCTTCCCTCACAGTTGCAACTTTCCAATAATTGCCAGAACAATTAAACTGGAGCTTATCTGCTCCCTTCCCCTTTCAGTTGGAAAAATGGAGGAGCTAAAGAATAAGACTAATTTTCACTGTTGACAATATAGTGTAGAAATAGATTAGATACAGCTAGTGCAAAGTCATGTTACGGACATGTTGCTTTTCACGAACGAAACGTGCATCATATCAGGAACACTTTGAAACAAATCTCCTCAATTTGATGGGGGATATCACAGTGTTCTTGTAGGCCAGTGAAGAATCTACTCTTTTACAATTCTATAATGTAGTTGCAAAGGATTTATTTTAATTTTGTGAAACATGTGACCTTAGACAAAGCCCTTAACAATATGGTATGTTAATTTTTTTTACTGGGGAAGAACAGCAACATGAAGGTGACAGAAAGAGCCAGGTTTTGATGTTTCAGTCTAATATTATAATGTGGGCTTCCGTCTTGAGGAATATTAGCCATGCATATTCAGCTTTGGATGTGGTGGACCAAAACAACACTACATTCCTCTGATGAAAAGGCACTTGGTATGTCTTTTAAAAAAAGAATGAATCTTTATTCCTATTTTCTGACCATACACACCCTTTCCTCTCTCCAACACAATGCAGGGCATCATGTCAAGCTATTACAGAATTATCTCCTGGCATTTTTTATTGCCATCTAGGAAGGAGCAACCCCCACCCCCTGATAATACTATTCAATCTTGTGAGTCTGAATAAGCAACAAACAGCACAAATGATGGCATGATCCCAATCTTCTCAAGAGACCAAGTACATCAGGTCACATTGGGACCACAGCACTACTGTCTAAAGCCAGTCCAACTCAAGTCCTAATGTTAATTAGATCCACTCACTGTATGAAGGAAGAACAAATATAGTTTGACTGTAAGTGGAGCACATGATATTAGTTTTAAAAGTTATGGGCAAAAACCCCATATCACATAAGTAAACACCCGTTCTTGGCACAGGACATCTCTCCTTGTGCTGATGATCCCTCCCAATCCATTCTAGAATGGTCCTCAAACACCAAGAGAAGCTGCTGAGGGTGTTGGAAATAGCAACGGGGAGCAGAGATTCATTCTGCCAGTTTGAGTCATTTCCTTTGGCTGACAGATACCCTATGAATGCTGAAAGAGTAGACAGCACTTTCGCCTCTACTTACTTTACACAACAGATTCTATAATATATTACATCAAGGTATGATTATGGACAATTACTTGAAAAATTACAAAAATTGAGGTTAGCAAAATGGACAGATGGTAGGTTTAAGAATCAATATTGGTTATAGCAGCTAAATGAAAATAAACATGGGATACCTCTGAACACCAATAGCAAAATAGGAGGGAGACATTTCCAAGGCTCTTCTTGATATTAAACAGAGTTAGATGGCTGATTCCGAGTGCCATGAATGTACATTGTCATACTGTATATTGGTTCAATATATACTGCATTATACTGTTAGTTATTTAACTTATTGTTGTACTTGTACTACAAGGAAAGAAAATATACTTGCAGCATTTTTTGTCTCACGTGATGAAACATCTTGCCTACTTTGCTCCTTTAGCTGCCTCAGGCTCACTGCTTCTACCTGTCTCAGACAGCTACATGCTTTAAGCCAGCCCTGTCAAACCTTGCACATAAAATACCACAATCGGCTACTGTTAAATGCTGGACTAGAAATATTTTTTTGGTCTGATCCAGTAAGCACATTCTATTATTTGAGTGAAAAAAAACTCTTCTTATGCCATATGACCTGTTGAAGGTGTATGTTCAGATATAATTAGTAGTGTAAATTAGACATAATGATAATGAGATGAGAGCCAGTCACAGAAGGTTAAATGTAGAGTTAGCTGTCCCAGCAGTCTTTGGCTACCTCCAATAAAGCAGACTGATGAGTGACTTAACTTGAATACAACTTGGTACTCACATACTATGAGATTTCATATACAATTAAACAGGATCTGTGCTGGGTTTAAGTGATTCAGCTGGAATTTACAACTGAACAGTAGAATGCAGGCAGACTCTGTCTATCATAAGAACTTATAACACACTCACTGAACAGTCTTGTGACAAACAGGAGGCGATCCCTGATTGTTTAGTACAGTAACCCCCTAGATAATGTTATGACTTGGTTCTACAAGTCATGACGTTATCCGATTTTTAGCGTTGTCCGATGCATGCATCGAACAATGATAAAAAAAGCCCTGAATTCAGGGACAAACCGCTTTAAAGGCAGGCAGGGAAAGAAAGAGACCTCCCTTCCTTTAAAGTCAACCCCCAGGTGCAGCAGTCTCTGTGACTGCAGTAGGGTTGGGGAAAAGCACCCGCCTTTCCCCCGACCCTACTGCAGTCGCAGAGACTCCTTTTCTCTTTCCCTCCCTGTATTTAAACTACAGGGAAGGGGGAAAGAGAGAGACGTGATTGGTTCTTTAGAGAACCAATCACATTTTTCTCTTTTCCCCTCCCTGTACTTTAAATACAGGGAGGGAAAGAAAGAAAAAAGCAGTTCTCTCCCTGTAGTTTAAATACAGGGAGGAAAAAAGACGTGATCGCTGAGCGTGGGGGGTGGATTTGGTTGTTCTAGCCAAATCACCCCACACCCGCAGACTATTGCATTGGATAACACTAAGAATCATTATCCAGAATTGTTATCCGATGCAATTGTTATCCGGGGTATTACTGTACCACATTATTCACACATTCCACCCAACCAACATTAAGAAGAAAGGATTGGATTGCAGGACCAAATTAAATCAGTCATGGTATAATGGCTCTCTCTCTATTAGATTTATATACTGCCCATCTAGCTGAATCTGCTACTCTGGGCAGTTTACAGTTAAACAAGGTTAAAATAAACAAAGGCATCATAAAAGTAGAATAAAACCAAACACATATCAAACAAAATAGACAGACATCAATAAATAGTAGACACCACCACTAGCAGTAAACCTTATATTTCATGCCTTTAACTGGAAAGGACATCTTCAAATGTTTCTCCAAAAAGCAAGGTTTTTTGTGACTTCTTAAGGAGGCTGAATGTATCTTCAGTGGCAGGACATTCCACAAAGAATAAGCCACTGTAGAAATGGACCAATTCTTAGTCAAGGATTTATGAACCTCTCTTGGAGTACCCATAACCACAGGGCATGGGAAGATCAGATGGGATGGGCAATAGGATTTAGGAAGAGGTGCTCCAATAGGTAACAAGGACTCAAACCATTTAGGGCTTTATAGATTAACACTGGAAACTTAAACCTGACATGGAAGTGGGCAAGTAAGTCGTGCAGGTGAGCCAGAATTGGGGATATGTGGTTGAACCTACTCACACCTGAAATTAGTCTGGCTACTGTATTCTAGACCTGCTGTAGCTTCTATATTATCCTTAAGGGTACCCCCACATAAACAGCATTACAGTAGTCAATCCTTGATATTACCAGGACATAGACTTGCCGTTCATAAGTGCTGTTGAATTCATAAGTTAGTTGTGATAATCATTAGCCTATTTCTCCTTTTGCAGCAGGCCTTTTCTGAGTAGAACATATTGGATGCAGAGTGTCTTAGAAATATCCTATTTGTTGGCATATAAGACTCACTCCCCCCTTAAAATAAACTGAAAAGTGGAGTGTGTCTTGTACTGTATATAGTGGCCTAGAGTGGCCTATTTTGGTAATAATGGGGTGCATCTTATACTCCGATATCTCTTATATGCCGGCAACTACACTAAGTGTTAACAGGAACTGGACATAGGATAATTGTGAGTATTACAGTAAGAAGAATTAATCACTTTCCAAATAGCTGTACACTATTTGTTATATTTTGGCATACTAGAATTCCTGTAAGCATTAATTTGCCTCTGATTTTTTTAAACAATAAAATTTCCAAGAAATAGGAGCTACAGAAGTAATATTATTATGAACCCAAATTTAATTAAGATCCGTTTGTGAACAACGTTAATATTAAGACTCAGACCCAGAAAAAATTAATTGTACTTTGATGTGTATGCATTTCATACACATTGAAGCATGGCACATTTTCACTGGATTTCATACCAATTTTGATTTGATTTTGATTTAAGGCAGAATGCTGGAAACTGCTTGCAATGCTACTGTTCAACATTGGATGAAATCGAATAGTAAATCAAACTAGACCAGGCCCATAAAGTTAGTTGAATTTATGGAAGAGTTGTCTCACCAAATACCAACTGATTTAATGGGCTTACTGTAGCTGTGTTTTGAGCAACAGCATTGTTAAAGAATAATTGGGAACAAGTTGAGTTTCAGCTTGGTGAGTGTTAATTTTTCCAACCAGATGGTAACCAAAACTAATTGTCACTTCCCTAAAACAGGTGGTTTTGGTTCATCTTCCATGCCTTTGTAGGCTTATTTCTGGAGGTGACACCTTCATGCAAGTATCATGAATTCATATTTGATGACTTCATGTTCTTGGCATTACTTGAATCATTTATCAACAAAACGTATTCAAGTGCTGACTTTAAAAGTCCCATTCATTCAACTGGTCCATCTTGTTGTTGGAACTATCAATTTGAACTAGCCCCTTGTTTTAGAAATCAAAACGTTCCAACATCTGAATTGACTTTTGTCTGAAATAGATTCTAGTTAGAAATCTGGAAGATGCCAACTGAAATCTGATATTAGCTGCAAACTCACTAGTTGGATTTAGACAAGACTTTCTGTTGCTTGAGGTGAAGGATAGGATCGTAACTTCCTTCCACATGCAGAAGCTGAATGGCCTAACAGTTCAGCACTGGCAAGGGATGAAGTCTTCTATGGTTTAGAACCATCTACAACTTTATCCTGTGATACCTTATGTTCTCCCAGGTGCTCTCAGACAAACATAACAGTAATACAGTGATGTGCCTTTTAATGACAAACACAGGCATGTATTGTATGAAGAGACATGATTTGTGATGGCTGCCTCTTTGTCTGCTCCCAAGACTGTGTTTTTTCATATTAGGAAAAGTCTATGTTACATCAGAGAGCTAGCCCTGACCAGCAGCAACCAACCACTGTTCCTACTAGAGTACCAGCACATGATAGGAACTGTGTTGTGTGTGTGCTCTGCAGGAATGCCAGTAAGGAATGTTGTGACTCTGTTCTCCACCTTCCATCCCCATTCCCAGTCTTAAATTAACAGACACTTCACTAGACCTACTAGTGAGGAAATTGAAGTTTTCTGAGAAAAGAAGCCTGTTCTTCTCCAAGCTTTCTCCAATATAAAGATGTACAAACACCAGTTCTTCCTCTCCACTGTCATTTACAATTCCATGAGGACATTTGGTTCGACATTTGTATGAAATGTATTTGCATACTGGATGAAAAATAATGAAGTAAAATGCAAGCAGATATGCAGAAAATAATCTGAAGAGCAAAGTAGATCACATTAATTAAACTACTAGAACTTGATCCTAACCACAGCACTTATATCAACATACTGAATAATGTAAGCTTAGTCTTAAGATGCTTTAATATTATATATTAAGTACTATTGTGACATTAAGTGCTTTTAGTGTAGCTATAAATCTCTACTTCTTAACGTAATTTTTCATTAATTTGTGATTGAGAAATTTATATGGACAATGTAGGAAAGTTTCTTTTCCAGACAAGAAAGTAAAGTAATCAACAACAGCAGCAACATAACATCAAATCCCTGCATTGATTTGAGGTAGTATTTTTTTTTTTAAAAAGAAAGACTGTTGGTATAAATAACTTTAAATATGGATTTTATCTCCATAAAGTTGGGAAAAGAAGTACAATGTTAATTAAAGATTTAGGAACATGGTCCATTGATCTGTTTGCTTCCAAGTGAGATTGGAAGTTTCACAGGTACAATTGGATTTCTTATAATACTACTGCTGCTGCTGCTACTATTACTAATATACTGTACTGTCAAGCTGATTTCAACTTCTGGGAATCGTTTCAGTGGTTCCAAGCTAATAAAGTACTTAGAAGTTGTTTACCATTCCCCTTTTAAGGGCACTTTAGAAACATGCAGCTTATCCAAAGGGTTGCACCTCTTCTGGCAGTTGAATTCTTCATGTAAATATACAAAGACTGCTTACCAGAAGTGGTTCAGAGTAACAGATAGTTCAGTTTCCAGTGAAAAAGATCAAAGGGCTAGAAGGTAAAATATTTCACTTTGATCTAGTCCAGAGGTGCCCAAATTTTTTGGGCAGGTCACATGGTTCAGGAGAGTCGGTCACTATGACCTGGGGACCAGACCCAGCCCTTGATGCCAATTTATCCGACCTGCGAAGCCTTGTAGCTCCTGGGAGCGGAAGTAAAACACACCAGCTGATCAGGGCTTCTGGGAATTGAAGTTGAAGAACACCTGGAGTGCCAAGGTTGGCCACCACTGTGCTAAGGGATGAAGAGAAGACCTACCACCAATAGTATAGCTAGAACGGGGAAATGTATTGTGTGATACAGTTTTGTGAGAAATATCAATTCAAGAAATAAAAATGAATATTAATTCAGAATCTTTTCAGTCTAATGAGGTAAAACCGCCACGTATTCAAGTTAGAAAAGCAGCTGTGTGTGTAAATGCAGCTTGGCTTAAATGTTACTGTCCCCATATGTGCCTTGCCAAATTGTTTTAACTTGTGCGGGTCCACATTCCACAGGGAACTATAATGTTTAAAGGCTCTTTTTCCTCCTGTGTGCTGAGCAATCCCATGCAATTTATGCATACTACATCTAACTGTCAGAGTGCACTAGGGACAGCATGCATATGTTAAATCTCTTTGGATACCACAAGAATATTTAAAATATGATACATTTAGAACCCATGTATGGTGCAGCAGCTGGGAGAAGAGAATTTTGAGAGAGTGAATGTTTAAATTGTCCTTCAAACTGTTTCCCTTACTTAGTGATGGCTCTAAATTCATCCTTTATTACATTCAGATTATGTTGTTATGCATTATTACACTTTTTATTTCTAAAGCAGATGTTTTATCCAGTCACATTTTTTATAGTCTCAACTACATTCTTTGTTGAAACTCTTTGAATACTTTAGCATTAGAGATATGACAGAATACTCATTCTAGCATTTTATCCTGCACACAAAGAAGTAGTCTCCAGGAACATTTTACACACATGAATATATTCCTTTGACCTTGAAAATATGTTGTGGTTTGTGAAATTTGACACAAAAAATGTTGTCATTTCTGACAAAGCTAACTATCCAAATGGGGCCTAAGTATTTTGATTATTCATTAAATGTTCTTGAAGGACAATAAACCTCCAAATCAACTCATTTTCATTACCATATGATGAATACGTAATACATTTTGAAAAGCAGTGAAACATTAGTTCACTCTCAGTCTTGAAAGTTGGACTTTTGCAACACATAGTGTCTTGTTTAAAATCTTGTTTAAAATCACAAAGGCTGTGATACTGTGATTTATGATGATGATATGGTATTGTTTGATTCTACTGTATTCTGTTGTACTGTAATATTGTAATTGTGAGATGCATTGTGACTAGATTGTATTGTGATTGTTAGCCACCCTGAGTTGTAGCCGATTGGGCAGCATACAAGTCCAATAAATCAATCAAATCAATCAATCAAATTCTAATTATAAAATAGTCTTTATCACAAACACAACCCAAGTTTTTGCAAAATCAGCACATTTAGTACATATGTTTATGAACAGCAGAGAAGCCATGTTTGCTGGCAGTCACATTGTGGGTTTCATGATGCATAATTTTAAAGCTGAAGAGAATGTTATTTATATGGGTTTCCCACCAGACTGAAATATGTGTTCTGATGAAAGAGAAGAAAATTACCTAATGAAGCCTCAACAATTGGCTACCTGAGGAAAGGAGAAGATGGACTCTCCTTCCCCCTCCAGAAGCAGTTTGCTCAGTGGAGTAGAATTTCACCATATATTAAAGAAGCAAGCTTAATTCAGAGAGTAGGACCTTTTGTTGGTCACAGATAGCTTTGCTTTCTGACAGCACGGAATTATCAGGGCTCAGAAGAAACAGTTAAAGAAACAGCATCAGTGCCTCCCAAAATCTACTGACTTAAAGAAACTCATACACGTCTTTTTGGTCATTACAAAACCGTTGTTTTCCCTTTCTTTAGTAATTTCATCTTCACAGTATGATAGAATGTTTTTAAAACTCCACTATAAATATCTGGCTTTACAATTTTAATAAAAAGATATTCAGATCCCAGTGAATCAAGAACCAATGAAAACTGAGGGGAAAGGCTTACCATTGAGTAGATCATTCTGAATTTCTCATCCCAGCCCTGCTTTCAATTTCAGAAAAGTATACTTAACAGGATGAAAATTTTGGAGAAAAAGTGCTTTCCTGGTTGTGGAAACTCAACAGAATTCTGAAGAATACTCTCAATTTAACTATATTCTCACTGTAGTTTTCCAATGACATATGCTTCCCTAATGATATTTCCTGCCAGGAGCTATGCTTGTTTGTTTTCATGTAGAGTTCAGCTGTAATTCTGTTATTTTAAATGTGATTAGAATTAAGTGCCAAGCTAGTAGATCCTATTAAATGTACCCCAGAGATCCCTGTACAGGAGTGGTACATCAATGATACACGCTTACCATGAATCAGCAACGTTATTGCAGTAATAATCTGTTTTCTTCAGGCTATGCAAAATGTCCATATACAACTTCCTTTAGAAATAAATCCCCCATTTACTAATGCTGCATCACTGTTGTAGAGTGAAAAACTTGATAGCAATTGCTGATTTTAAAAAAATAGGATATCTTGATATAAGGAGAATCCTTTTTTGGTCAAGGATGAGAAAATTTGTGAATATCTTTATCTCTATAGCCACTTATAGTATCACTGTGATTGACAGGAGCTACTATATTAGACAAAATAGCACTCTCTTGCTACAAAGATCCGAATAGTGACATGTTATGTATTCCCAGTGTTGCTATATGAAGTTATAAACAATAATTTCATGTCAGATATTATTCTGGGTTGAAAGGATTTTTGCTGGACAAATTTCACTCTGGGGATGCCCAAATGAGGCTCCTTCCGTGCCCCCAAGATCTTTTCCTACCAAAGTGGTCCCTATTCGTCTACTTGCAATTTCTTGCTTTTTTGCTAGGTTGGCAGATGCTGGGACAGAGATGGGAGCTCAATCCATCATGCTATATGAAAGTGCAGCTTGGACATTGACTAAAATATCTGAAAAAGAAAATCAAAACTTTTGAAATGCAGATCTACAGAAAGCTGTTCTAGAATAAGACCACTGATTCAGAGGAGAGTTATTGAGTCAATTCTTTTATAAGTTTCATTGATTTAAATAGGTCTACTCTAATTATGACTTACTGTGCTAAAGTAAGGAACAGGTAGGATAGGCCCATTTGAATCAATGGAACATATGGAGGAACTGACTCATCAAATTCCACTGTCAATGAGCCAACTCTAGTGTGATTCACAAAAGGATTTTGGCCACTAAGTGCAGGTGACTAGGATGCAATCTACTTTATGTAGGCAAACCAACATATACACAAGCTTCAGAAATTGTAAGTCTGCCTTCTTGACAAAGTACTTGAAGCAACCAGTGTCTAGACAAGTGGCTCCCAAAGTGGGGCACATGCTCCAACAGGAAGACTTCAGTTTCCAGAAGCCTAAGTCAGTTCAGTACATTGGCTGATCAGTGCTTTGGGGAATTGACTTAGGTTTCTGGGAATTTAAGTCCCAAAACCAAAGGTTAGAAAACACTGGTCTAGACACACATTAACTCTAAACAACATGGCCTATATGGATTTGTGTTTGGTAGGAATAAAAATATCATTAAATCAAAACACATTAGAAAAAAGGGACATATAGATTTATAGACTGGCTACCTTAATACCTCATGGCCTGAGCCTAGAAGACAACAGTTGACATCATTCATTGGCATTAGAATATCCACTGCCACTGTAGCCGCCTGAGGCCCCACCCTTCCCTTGGCCGAGAAGGGGTAAAAGACCTGTTGGGGTTCATGGCTGGCCAAAGACTGGCTGGGGAAGGGGCAGAGAGCCACCCTATTGTTTGGTATTTTTATGCTTATGTATTGTATTATGATGTTGTTAGACAGTGTGGTTCAGGCTGAGTTTGTAATGTATTTCTGAGTTTTGCTTTAGAAATGTTTTGGCAATTGTCACGTTGAGAGTAGGGCGGCATACAAGTCGAATAATTGAACTGAACTGAATCTTGTGCTTCTAGAACAGGGGTTGGCAACTTAGGGATTGTGGGCCAGATCCTGCCCGGGGTGCCAAATCATCAAGCCCCTTTGCTCCAGCTGCCACTGCCACCAGTGGAATCAGCCATGGACTTATTTATGGTAGCCGTAAATGGCAGGGGGAATCACCAGTCCAGCCTCCTCAACTGTCTGAGGGAGCGTGACCCGGCTCCCAACTTAAAAAGGTTGGCGAACCCTGGTCTAGAATATCTGGTTCTCAGCTTTGACCTGGTAAACAATATACAGTACTTGTACCAGGTACCAAAATGTAATTACTTCCCATGTTAGAAATGTATCCTTGGTGAGAAGGTTGAAAATTGCATAACAACAACAACAACAATCATCATCATCATCCTTATTTGATACAAATCCATCTGGAACCCCCACATGTCTTCTTTAACAATACTGTTTTTTTGTTGTTGTTCAGTCACACAGTCGATTCCGACCCTCTGCGACCCCATAGACCACTGTCCGCCAGGCACTTCTGTCCTTCACCATCCTCCTCAACTCACTCAACTCTGTGCCCATTGCATCAACAATACCATCTAGCCATCTCATTTTTGGCCGCCCCCTTCTTCTTTTGCCCTCCACCCTTCCCAGCATCAAGGCCTTCTCAAGTGAATCTTCTCTTCTCATTTGATGTCCAAAGTACTTTACCTTCATCTTTACAATTTGACCTTCTAAGAAGCAGTCAGGGTTGATTTCTTCTAAGATTGACCTATATGTTCTCCTCGCTGTCCAGGGGACTCTCAAAACTCTCCTCCAACACCACATCTCAAAGGCGTCTATTCTTCTGCGCTCAGCTTTCCTAATGGTCCAGCTCTCACAACCATACATTGTCACAGGGAATACCATTGCTTTGACTATGTGAATTTTTGTTTGCATTTTGATGTCTCTACTTTTCACTATGCTCCCCAGGTTTATCATTGCTTGCCTCCCAAGAATCAGTTGCCTTTTTATTTCATGGCTGCAATCACCATCTGCAGTGAGCTTTGATCCTAAGAAAGTAAAATCTGTCACTGCTTCTACTTCTTCCACATCTATTTTCCAGGGACTGATAGGGCCTGTTGCCATTATTGAATTCCTGATGTGAGTTTTCTCTTTTCTTAAGATAAGCAGCCATGGGCAATAGTTATAGTACTATTCATGGCTTTTTTATTTCAATAGTGAAAGCCGCTAGGGGGTCTAGAAGTGTTAGCAAGGTTCTCCCACAACTGTACATCACTCATTCAGTCAATCCAGATGGTCTCTGTGCCAAAACTGAACTTGAAACCAGGAACTAGAAAACCAATCCCATGAAAGAGTGATTTGAAGCTGGATAGTAACATCTTCTTTTCATCTGGCCTAAAAATAGAATATTTATAATAACCAAACAGTTGGGATATATGACCTGTTTCTTTAGGACTGGTAAAAAAAACTTGCTTCTTTTGAAGTTGTCAGGACCATTTGTTCCTGTGAAAAATTTATTAACCTCTTAGAATCAATTATCTGATTGGACAATCTTCTGAAAAATGTCATTAGTCAGTAAAAAGAAAGCTCTACAAAGTGTGTCATAAACTACACTCACCCAACCACATTCACTATGTTTTTAGGCTGAACCTAATTCTATAAGAGGAGACCAGGTGATGTTCTAGACATATTTCTGAAGGAACTGAAGAGCTAATAATGGGCCAGGATAATGTTATTAAACATTTGGTATAGGACTTGGAATAAAAATGAAAAACAATAATACAAACATAAAAACTAGAATATGCACACAAACATACACACAAACACAGAGAAATAGGATGGTATCATAATGATCAGTAGGATTCCTGTACATTGTGTGTGTGTGTGTGTGTGTGTGTGTGTGTGTGTGTGTGTGTGTGTGTGTGTGTTGGTGGTGGGGAGCTATCCTGTTTGGGGGCTGCATTTTTCCAAAGTTACATGCTAGCTCACAGATTTTACAAGTTGTAGCTTGCAATCTCATGCACATTTATTTATTCATTCCTCATATATGTTTGGGGGCTTAGAGGACATTAAAATCACTGCAAATTTATAAGCAGAAATTGTAGGATAACTCTTAACATTTCTTCCACATATTGTCAAGTGTGGGACCACATAAAATACAGATGGCTTTAAAAGAGTAACTCTATTTCTCTGAGCTTTATTTTGTAAAATCAGGCTTGTATGATACTTGCTGTAGACTGCCTCATATATGTAATCTTTCACAACTAAGAAGGGTCCTTGAGCCCAAATGAAGCTCCTCTGCAGTGGAATAATATGTGCATTCAAATAATACATCATAAGCAACAGTTCCTGTACAAAGCTCTCTCTAGACAGAGACACACACACATGTACACACGTGTGCGTCCATGCACGTGCACGCACGCACGCACGCACGCACGCAGGTAACAATATGAACCAATCACTCCTTTCAGGTGCTGGACTCCTAGCCTAATGATAAAGTTACAATCATTTTAAGTGCAGGATATAGGCATAACAGACTAGCTTTTTCTAGATTTGTGGGAAAGGTCAACTTTAATAAGCTACAAGAAGCCAATTAACTGTAGTCTTATTAACTTTTGTTATTGCATTACTTGTGATAGAGGTCCTATAGTGCAAAATGTATACTTTCATCTTTTGAATATCAGACTGAAAATGAATGTAAAGCAGTCATGGGCTAAAGCTTTTGTATGCTGCAATTGTAAATGAGGGAATCATGTGACTCAGTTATCTGACCTATATGATCTTGAGAAGCCCTAGTCAGCTGCCTAAAGAAGCATCATATGGTGCGATTTTTTTTGCCCATGATTACAAAAAAGAGATTTTACTGTGAAAGCTGTTGATAAGAGTGAGTTTATGAACTTGCCATTCTGAAGGAATTTGATTTTAGCATATGTTATCCACTATAATCTGAATCCAACGGTGGGATCCAATGAGCAGAATTGGGGGGCGGACCCCCTACCATGAAAATCTTGCAGATTAATTTTTCAGTACTACAAAGGACAGAAAGAGGGAAGGTATAAATGTCCCAACCGTATTGTAACTGTAACACTGGAAATAGCCCTATGTGCAATATACAGCTTGAGGATGAAGCTTGATTTCCTTCTTACTGCTATACCCATTACTTTTAGTCACCTGCTGCCTGGGGTGTCAGTGATATGTTTTCCTCCCCAACTTAGCTAACCTTGACCTCATGGGTAGAGGCACAGTCATTCCCCCATCCCACTAGTCGGTAGTCTGACACCTTCACAGGTTGGTTGAACCTGCTGTATTTCGCCCCACTGTACTTCGCTGTCAGATGGCAGTACTACTTTCACTTCTCTATGTTAATTAATGGAAATTAATGAAGGCCAAGGCAGAAGAACTATTAATAGCCTTAAGAGCCATGGAAAGATCAATGCTAAAGGTATCACTTCACAGCCATATCCCCAACACTCAGATAAGAAAATAAAGCGGAATCAACAAAACTGTTTCTAATATCATAAATGAAAATTTTGCTGGGCTGGACACATTTCTCGAATCCCAGAGGAGTAAAAAGACCCATTGGCAGCCTGCCCCCCAAAGATGGGAAGACTCAATTGCAAAAAGTTTTGGGAAGACACAGGGGGACTTCAATTCCCAGAAGCCTAAGTCAATACATTGGCTGATCAGTGCTGTGGAGAATTGAACCCCCACATTGGGAACCACTGGTCCAGACCCTCAAATATTCCTTTGGCTCTTGTTCCTCCTGAACAACAGAAACACTCCCTCATGTGTATATGCTCTCCTACTGACCTTCCAGAAAAGTACAGTGGTACCTCACTTAAAGAGCATAATGTGTTCCATGGGATTGCTCTTTAAGCGATTTTGCTCTTTAAGTGAAACACCATTGTATGTGACCAATTGTGACTTCTGGTGGTGGTGGGGGGATTGCGAACTCTGATTTAGTTGCTAAGTGAGTTTTTGGTTGGTTTTAGTTGTTAAGCGAAGTGACCATTCAGAGAAAATTCTGCTCTTTAAGCGAGTTAGTCTCTAAGTGAGGCACTCTTTATGCAAGGTTTTACTGTATTGTCCTTTAAAGAATCAGTTCAAAATGTTAAAGCTGACATATGTGTTTCTACTGGCTTTTTGACAAGTGAGGGGAAAACCCCAACAAAATGTATTTTTCTAAAGTAAGAATAGCATATACTGTGTTAGTTGCACATTTGTGAGGAGGCATTGAAGTCACAGACTACTCGTAATTCATTTCATGAAATTCTTTGGCATTATTGCCTTTCTAGATTAAGGTCAGGCCTGAGTGGATGTAAACCCTCTTAATCCACAAGAGAAATCTCAAATCAATATGCCTTTCTCATTTTCTTGCAGTTTCAGTATGATAGACAGAGAAAAAGAAATGTACCTATAATACTCATTTCAGACAAAAGCACATGTAAAAGCAAGATAGGATATATTCATTTTTTTCCTGAAAAGTCTTTGCTGGTGGTGAATCTATAATATAATGATTATTAATACTTATAGATATATACTTCTAGGGAATGATTAGTCTGGAACATGAGATAACTGGCTCTGTGAAATTCAAATACCACTTGTTCTTTGAAGGTGAAAATAGGCTCAAATCCTATTTGTGCATTCTTTAGAAGAATGGATCAAATATATGGATATCTTTGGTAATTTAGCAGGCTATTTAAAAATAAGCCCATGAAAGCTAAATGTGTTGTAACATAATGTAGTACTGTATGTTGGTTAGGAATGTGAGCTATGTAAAATAATACCTGTATTCATTTTTTATTTGTTGTTAGCATTGTAAATATGTATTTAGTACTGTTTTAATATGTTTATACAGTAGAACCCCGCATAACGAAAAAACTTCGTTCCATGGAGCTCTTCGCTATGTGTTTTTTTTCTGGTATGCGGTTCCCTATGGGAGATGCCCCACATAATGGGGAAAAAGTTTGTTAACTAGTATATCCCAGTTACTAAACCCCCCACATAATGAAAAAAATTGATCATGCGGGGTATTGCCATTGCATAATGGACACTTCGTTGTGCGCATTTTTCGCTATACGATGCATTCGTTATGTGAGGTTGCCATTTATAGCTGATACACAAGAACATGATTTAAAAAGACAAAGAATCCAACGCCAGTATACAATGAAGTCTAAGATTCTCCAACATTTTAAATGATGAATTATGATTTATAACCACAGTGGTTGGCATAACAAGCCATTTATTTATTTATTTATTTATTTCTCATACTTGCTATCCCGCCCCAATCAGGCAAGCCTGACTCTGGGCTGCTAACAGCATAGATTTAAAACATATCTGTATTAAAATTTAAAATTCATAAACTAAAAACAGTATCTGGGGTGTCGTCAGAAGGGTGGTTATCCCTAGACTAACCACCCCACATGGGATCCCCCATCCCTGGAACCCCACACTTGTCCTGCCAGCCAGGTCTTTAAGCTCTTCTGGAAGGACAGGAGCTCTGTCTCCAGGCGCAGCTCAGTTGGGAGGAGCCATCAAATGCTGAGCTAACCATAATGATACTTAGCATGCTCTCAATTTGTTACCCTGTTGGCAGATATCTTATACATTTGTTGTTCAGTTGCACAGTTGAGTTTGACCCTTTGCAACCTATGGACCACTGCATGCAAGGCTACTCTGTCATCCGCCATCCACCCATATCTATGCTCACTGCATCAATGATACTTTCTAGCCATCTCATCCTCTGCCACCCTCTTCATGAGCCCTCCTCCCCCAAAAAACCAGTGGTCCCAGTGTGCGATTGCCAGTTTTCTTGGGGAGGAGAGTGCATTCTCCTCCCCAATCAAAACAGCACTTGGCTCGATCCGCCTGCCTGTTTGGAAAGGGCAGCGGGGATTCCATGCATGGAATCTCTGCTGCCCTTTCCAAACAGGCAGGTGGAGTGACCCCCTGTTTCCTTTCCTCTTCAGAAAGGGGACAGGGCTTTTTTTAAACGTTATGTGATCAATGCATCGCACAATGTTAAAAACCGGATAATGCTAAGACTTGTGGAACCAAGTCTTTGCATTATCTGGGGTATTTGTGTATATGTCAAGCAGATCAAATGTTATAGACAAATTTCTTATTTCATTAAACAGGATGCCAAACACAATTTTTTTTATATATGAAGAAAGTTCCCAAATTCAATCAGTTGTAAGTCACTATATGAGAAGTGCAGCACTTTTTATTATTTTCTTTATCTTTCTATGTGACATGTAGTGGATAACAATTAACAAGTAAGAGAATAAAGATGAAGCTAAAGAACTTTGGACATCAAATGAGAAGAGAAGACTCACTTGAGAAAGCCTTGATGCTTGGAAAGGTTGAGGGCAAAAGAAGAAGGGGGTGGCCAAAAATGAGATGGCTAGATGGTATTGTGGACACAATGGGCACAGAGTTGAGCGAGTTGAGGGGGATGGTGGAGGACAGAAGTGCCTGGTGGACAGTGGTCCATGGGGTCGCAATCGACTGTGCAACTGAACAAAAAAAAAGAGAATAAAAAAGATGGCAAAGTACAGCAAGGGGGAAAAAGGATGAGACAGATACTAAGAATTCCTGAGAAATCAGCAAAATGAAACAAGGAAGCACCAAGTTATCATAATATTATTACTGTGACCGTAAAGCCATTGCTATTGCATGCCTTGCAAAAAAAAAAAAAGTCAGGATTTTATTTCCTACCTGTTGTTATGTGAAGTGTAGAACTGGTGGGGCTCACTCGGGAGGGCAATTCTACCTCATGGGCACCATAACTAAAAGCACTTTATTTCTCATGGGATTTTTGCCATACCCTGTTAAGCAAAGAAACATAAAACAGAAGCCCACAAATGACAGCCAGTGTGTGTAGACAAGGCAGTCCATATGGGGATCATCACTCAAGTTCCTGGGTCCCCAGCTGTTCAGATATTTAAAAATTAAAAATGAAACTTGGAATGTAAAGATCTTATGTGTTAAGATTCTCTTGATCAAAAGACAGTGATACCGTATATGCAACAACAGCAATATATCCCTTGACATCAATCTAAAATATCAGCTCTGTGTCTCTCTTTGTCCCTCAGGTGAAATAAATGAGGATATCAGCATAGATGTTCCATGTTAGAAACCATGTAGTGTAGACATTACTTTAATCTGATGTTTTTACCTCTAGTCAATGTTTCTTCCCAACTGATTAGAGTCTCTTTAATTAAGATGCAAACAGGTATACTTTACCTGAATTTATGCCTAAGGATTTATTTAATCTCCTTGTTTTATGATTTGCCATACATGGGGAGGGGAAAAATGGTATTACTAAATCCTCCCACGACGGGAGTTCCTGACTTTCTTAAAGACCACAGAGACTCTGCTGGGGGAGGGGGACTATTCAAACAAGACATGTATTAACAAGTTAATACATTTTTATAATAATAAGTTATTATAAATTCACTGTGGAAAGTATTCTATCCTTTGATGTTGAAGAAATTAAAATTGTCATACCAGTTCTATTACTATGTGGTGATCAGAATGTGTTGATGTGAGGTGCTGGATGCAGATTGACCAATGGACATAGGGGGAACCCTAATATCAGGCAAATGACAAAGCTCCTTCACTTCAAACAGTATAATGTTTTTCAGTAACTGTAATTTACTCTCCATTGCAACAAAGGGACACACTGGACTTACTCCATGTTCAAACAAAGACGCACCTACTGGACCTTAATCTGCCCTTGTGCCCTTTTGGACATACCCCAACTGATCCTTGTGTGTTGATATCAGTGTTTCTATGTTTCTGAATCGCTATGAAAACCCCTGAATGAGGCATTGCAAATGGACTACATACAGCACAATCAGAATTATTGTGGGCAAAACTATTTGGTCATCTCCAGACCAGACGACACAAAGAAAAAGGAGCAGCAGGAGAAGACAGCAGGAGAAGATTATGAACTTTGGCAGTGGCACTATCACACTGAAAAGAAAAGAGAAACCAAAAGAGGGATCTAAATGCAAAAATGCAGGCATTTGTCCTTGAACAAGCATGTGCACCCTCAATTCTAGTACAGTAACTGAATTTAGAAAACGAATTAAGGCAAAGCCCAAACAATGTACTATGTGAAAATAATTACTTCATTTACACTACAGCTAGAAACAATATGGAGAGTTTTTGGTATAGCCTTGTTGACCTTACTCAGAAATCCTCTGTAGCACCTCACATTTGGAGAGCCATGATCAGCCTTTGGGCTTTACTGAGTTCAGCTGTCACTCTCCTTCTAATCTGATGCCAGCCTAGTCTCCCTGGTACCATGTATTAATTTCATTTTCCTCTCTTTTTGTGGTGCATTTCCCCCCTATCTTTAGCTCCAAGTAAACTAGTTTCAAAACAAAGGATCAGTTGGGGCTGCGGATGACTAGAGACTATTTGTTCCAGCCCATAGTCACCACAGGGCCACACAATAGCCCTGATTTGGTCTATACATACATTTCTGTCTGAAGACATTGCACATCCTTAGTATAGAAGTTGGTTGTACAGTGGTACCTTGGCTAATGTAATTAATGTGTTCTCCGGGACATTTCTTACAGCTAAAATAACTTTAACCAAATTTCCCATAGAAATGCATTGAATGCAACTTCCCATAGGAAAACCAAAATACATTAACCAAAACAGTTTCCCATAGGAATCCATTCAAAACCAATTAATCCATTCCGGAAAAAAAATTCTGTAAACCGAGCCACTGTTTTCAATAGATTTTCTTTTGTTACACAATTTTTATATTAACTGAACTGTTTGTTAACCGAGGTTCCACTGTACTAAAATTCCTTCGGCACTTGCCTCTAGTTCTGGCGCAAATTACTGAACAGTAACATCATTTAAAAAATTAAGGTTGATACTTATGATAGCAATATATATATGTTTTAACTATATTTCAAGAAGTTACAAAAGCAGAACTTGGTAGACTCACATTCACTTTGAGAATGAATCAGCAAAGGTAAAGGTCACCCTTGCTCAAAAGCCAGTCATATCCAACACTAGGAGCTGGTGTTCATCTCTGTTTACAGCCAAAGAGCCAGAGTTGTCTGCATCTGAAGATGTTTCCATGGTCATGTGGCAGGCATGACAGAATGCTGTTACCTTCCCACTGAAGTGGTACCTATTTATCTACTTGCAATTTCTTGCTTTTGAACTGCTAAGTTGGCAGGAGCTGGGACAGAGGCAGGAGCTCACTCTATCATGTAGCACTCAGGTCTTGAACTGCTGACCTGCTGACCATCCAGTCACTAAGTTCAGTGTCTTAACCACTAAGCCATCAGCAGAGGACATGACCTTAAATGTCATTATGTCAGAGACAAGGATCTGCTGCTGATCTGCAAGTCAACTATCATCAATACCTCACAGAATGAAAAGGACACAGTTCATATTTCCTAGATAGGAATAGCCATCACCTTTGGTAGTGTCTACAGCAGCAGTGGGGGGAATGCATGCAGCCTTTAGAGACTGACTGCTCTTTTCTAAGTGCTGTGCATGGCAGTCACCTGATCTGAACTCTTAAGGCAGTGGAAGGTCTCTGATGGTGTGTCATTTCTCTTCTTTCCTGAGAAAACAGTGGATATTACAGGCTCAGTGATTTTTAGGGGTTTTGTGTGTGATAATCCTGCAATTATCTCCAAGAAAGAAAAAAAAAATCCCAGTGCATTGTGGGAAGACACTACATTCTGAAAAAGGGCAGAAGGTCCAAAAAGTGTGCATATTGTTTTCCTTTCATTGAGGGGGTTCATGGATAGATAAGGCATCTTCCTTCATGTAAGTTTCTTTCTTTTCATCTCTCTCTTATTAGATGAATCAAAATTGCAACCCACAGCTTTTTCCACCATTATACGTGTATATTTTACTTCACCCTTTTTTGCCTGCATTTAATAAGATACTCATTAGCTTATCTTATTAGTTTACTAGATTCTAAACTGTGTCCATTCAGGCAAAAATGAATAAAGAATGCCTGCTCATATATTAGAAAATGGACACCTTGCAGGAAATAAGGCTGTTCTCTCATCATGCAGTCTCATCAATACTTTAAAAAAGAAAAGAAAAGAAAAAAGAACACACTTCTTTTATCTGGAATTCTGGTTGTGCTTTGCTTTAATTAAATCCAATAAAGACATGTCTTGGCTCAGATGGTTAGGGTTTAAGAGTCTAAAGGCAAAGATATAGAGCAATTATCCCATCCTTTACATGAAAATAAAGATTCAGCATGAGGTAATTAAAAATGAAAACGAGGAAAATTCAATTCAATTAAACATGACAGGATAATGTAAAGAATCAATGGAGTTGGCGGTTAATGATGATAACATCTTCTGTTTCATTGTACATGGATCCTAAGTTGCCTTTTCTATATTCCTTATACATAACAATTTCACCTGAACCATAATGTTAGAACCAGAAATATATACAGTAGAACCCCATATAATGAAAAGCCCCCATTCCATGGAGCTCTTTGCTATACGGTTTTTTGTTATGTGAAGTGCATTGGTGATAGCCTGCATAACGAAAAAAAGTCCATTATACGGGGTTTCATTAAGTGAGGTATACCTCGCTTAACAAAAACCCTGTACAGTTATACCTCGCTTAACGAGCTTAATGTGTTCCACAGGATTGCTCTTTAAGCGAGTTTACTCTTTCAGCGAAACACCATTGTAAGTGACCAATTGTGACTTCTGGTGGGGGGGATTACGACCCCGATTTATTTGTTAAGCAAGTTTTTGGTTGGTTTTATTTGTTAAGTGAAGCGAACATTCAGAGAAAATTCTGCTCTTTAAGCAAGTTACTCTTTAAGTGAGGCACTCTTTATGCGAGGTTTGACTGGATAACAAAAAAAAAGTTGTTATACAGGGTATCACCAATAGTGTACAAACGCTTTGTTGTACAAATTTTTCGTTATATGAAGCATTTTTATATGGGGTTCCACTGTATTTAAAAGGTTACATTACAGGACTATAAAGTCATTTAGGGAAAAAAAAGAAAGGTCTATTTTCTCTATATATTGTACCATCAGTACAATATATACAGTTTACGACTGTGGGGTTTTGTGCTTCTTCAGTTATGACTCAAAATGCCAAGAAATAGCCCCGTATTCTTGTACAATATTGTGCCTGTGTTACCAGCAGGATAAAGAATGCCAAACTTTACATAGCAAAGGACAGTTGAATGTTGATGACAACAATGTCACTAACCAAGATGGTCTAAAAGCAGGATCTTCCAACCTTTGTTTTTTGGACTACAATTCCCAGAAGCCCAAGTCAGTCCCCCAAATCGCTGATCAGCCAATGTACTGACTTAGGCTTTTGGAAATTGAAGTCCCCCTGTGGGGCGTGGGGCCCACATTGGGCAATAGTGATCTAAAGGATACCCTCTTGTGCTCACTATCATTCACAAAGGGACACAAGTAGGGGAAAGTATTAGAACTTGACTCTTTTTCAAACCAGGAAAACACTGTTCACCCAAATATGTTATTGTCAGTGCTGTTTTCCAATCAGGTATCTAGGTATATATTGCTTGGAAAATATGGATGACTATTCAGTGTCATGATGAAAACTCTGTTGGGAGATGGAAACTGACAGAGCCTTATACATCCAGATGATCAGTCACATCATAACATAGGCTGTCTCACAGAACAAAGGATGTGCTCACAAGGTAGCACAAAGGTTAAACTCTTTAGCAAATGTTCAACGCCAAGTGTTTGTTTTGTATCTTCCCAATATTTGCAATTGAAATAGTATCTTCCCACTCTTCCCACATTTGCATCTTGTAACTTTGCATTTGGTTTTGTTTTTCTAGATTTGGAACTTTGCTCTTGTCCCTATTAAATTCCATTCTTTCAGTCCAGTGCTTCAGCTGATCTAGAGCTTTTTGAATTTTGTTTCTGTCTTCCAGGGTATTAGCTATTCCACCAAATGTTGTGTCATTTGCAAATTTGAAAAGCACTCCTTGCACTTTTCCCATTCAAGTCATTAATAAAAATGTTGAAGAGCTCCAGGCCCAGGACTCAGTTTTGTGGTACCCCACTTGTTACCTCCTTCCAGTCTGTGAAGGAGGCACTCTCTGAGTACAATTCTGTAACCAACTATGTATCTACCTGATAGTTGTTCAATTCACCCTCATTTAGTTAGCTTGCTAATTAGAACATCATAGGGCACCTTGTCAAAACCTTTGTTGAAAACAAGACACAGTATATTACATCTACAGCAGTGTTTCCCAACTTTTGGTTCTTGGACTTCAGTTCCCAGAAGCCTAAGTCAATTTCCAAAAGCACTGATCAGCCAGTGTACTGACTTAGGCTTCTGGGAATTGTAGTCCAAAATCCAAAGTTTGGGAAACACTGATCTACAGCATTTCCACTATCTATAAGGGAGATTAACCAATAAAAATGAGATAAGATTAGTCAGGCAAGATTTGTCCATGTCTTTAGTTATTGCTACATTGTTTCCAACGTGCTCTCAGATTGACTGTTAATTGTTACCAGTTTACACAAGCTCTGGATTTTCTTTCCTGTGTGTGGGTAGGTAGGGTGTTACTGATAATTACTAAGTAGTTCCTAATATTTGGAAAAAAGGTAGAACCAAATAGATACATAGGTTGGTAATTATTTTACTAATTTGGATGCACACTAAAAGGATTGTATGAAAAACTAATCATAATTTGCATTTATTGTATGGCAGGGCAGTAGTTTATTTTCATTTCTTTAATATAAAAAGTTTTGCCTGTAACTGAAGTCACTATGTTTCTGTATCTGTATTTCCTTTGAGACCAATTATGATCGGCTCTAACAATTTTGTTTTAGTGGGTCAGCTCACAAAATCAAACAATGGATCCTGGAGGACTGTTGCTTATTTTAAAATGGGGTTTTAAAATTCAAGCTACCTTAGAAAGATGCATGTGACACAATCGTAATATAATATACACCCTGCCAGACATCATTATTACAGATATTTTAATATGAAATTAATTATCAACGTAAGTGTTTAACACTACACAGCTCTCATCAAATAAATCAGCAAAATACATTAGGTGATCCATTGCATTACATTAAAAAAACACACCAAACCTTCTTGTTAATTCAATAAATTCATGGTTTCTCATAGAAAATGGATACCAGGACCATTTCTTCTCTCTTATATCGTTTCACTAATTGACTAGCATAATGCATTTTGTGAATAGAATGGATATATGATACATTACTTGAATTACTTTTTGGCTATAAAGGAAGTGATAAAATGTATAGTGCAAGCAGCTTACGGAAGGACATTGTCTTGAAAGAAAGTACAACCTAAAAGATGTGTAAATTGGTAATTATTCTACTAATTTTAATGCACATTTTAAAAAGGATTGTATCACAAACTGGGATGAAAAACAAATCATAATTTACATTTGTTCTATCATGGGCTAGTAGTTAAAATATATTAAATATAAATAAATAAATAAATAAATTCTTTCTAAGGCATAGCCACACATAGTAACCACCCTTCCTTTAAAAATATGGTTTTCAGTACCATTTTGATTGATTTATTTATTTTTATAAAACGAACATGAATAAGGAGTTATTCTCGTTTACTCATAAGCATAGGGTCATTTGCAGATAAAAAGCAAACTTCTTCACACAGTCCATAGTTCAGGTATAGAATTTGCTACCATGAGATGTAGTGATGGATGGCTTTCAACACAGATGCATTCATGCAGGGAAGAATGATCAACAGCTGCCAGTCATGGGCGGGAGAAATATATATATATATATATATATATATATATATATAGGGGTTGAATATGAGTTGCTGGGCAGTGCATGTGGAAAAGGACTATTAAGACACAACACAGTTTTGATTTGTTGGCTTTCCAAAGGCATCTGATTAGCCACTTTAGGAGCAAAACAGCTAAAGTGAATTGACACAATGTGTTTTTTCCCCTATACTCTTACACCAGGAATTCTCAACCTTTTAAAGTCAGGGGCCGGGTCATGCTCTCTCAGACAGCTTCAGGGGCCAGATGACCATTTTGCCCTTCCTCCACCACATAGCACTTCCTGGTGTGGTAGAGTCCCACATGAAATGGTGCCCATGGAGTGCAGGTTGAGAATCCCTGTCTTACAATGACTAGAAATTAATGTGAATGAAGTTGTGATACTTTGTAACAAATTTCTGGCACATAAAAATACTATTTTCCAAGACATTTTGTTAAGAACTACATGAAAAATAAATAAATTTATGTTCCAAAATGCACCAGTTCATTTCTGTTTGACTATCTTGCCATTACTTTTTTCAAACTAATGTTAAATCTGTGTGTTTCTGAGTAGTTAGGTATTTTAATATTAGTACTGTATTACTATTCTGTCATTTAGCTACTAAGTTGAACATACAACAACACATAAAAGAACAAGTACGTTGCATTTGGCATACACAGTTTGCTGTTCTTAATCTGTTCTTCCAGTGCAGGTACATTATGATGTTAGTAACATTATCATTGAAATAACTTGCAGTAGGTTTGCTATATACAGATAAAATCCTAATACTGTATCTCTAAGATCCACTTCTGAAAAATTTCTCAGTTTCTTCCTACTCTGTCAAAGTTGAGAAGGAATTAATAACAACCATGGCCAATGGAACTGGAGAAGCTGGTTTATTCTTGGCACGTCATCAGCAACACAACATAATGCTGATCTTTTATTTCAGTGTTTAAAAAGTGCTTTCCAGCACTTGATTAATTACTTCTTGCAACACAACTCAAAGATGTTAAAGGTCAAGATCTAGGGAACTACAAGGCATTATTCTGCCTATACAGTCAAGCTTTTTAGAAGACAGCAACCCATTACACATAATAAGCCACTTTCAGGAAATTTCAATTATTGAAAACAAAACAACAGTCTGCAAGAATCAGCACCGCCAACTTTTATAAAAAAATAAATAAATAAAACAATCTCAAAAGCCTTGTTGTGAATGAATCAATTACCATGCAGACAAAAGTGATTTTTTTCATTTTGTCTATTATTATTATTATTATTATTATTATTATTATTATTATTATTATTATTATTATTATTATTATTATTATTATTATTATTATTATTATTATTATTATTATTATTATTATTATTATTATTATTATTATTATTATTATTATTATTATTATTTATTGCATTTGTTACCCCGCCCCAATCGGGAGAACCCGACTCTGAGCGGCTTACAAAAAATAAAAGCATAAAACAATCTACATCAGTAAAAATTATTATTATTATTATTATTATTAAATTAGATTTATATGCCCCTCTACTCACCTCACTGAGGCGACTCAGAGGGGCTCACATAACACAAACAACATATACAGTAGCACAATCTCAAATATAAATACAGCATAATATAAAAATATAACAACAGATGCAGCACAGATAATACAATCAATAAATTTTACATAAAAAGAAAAACAATACAATAAAATACAATGTAAAAATACAATACAGTCAAGAGAGACAGCAAGGTCTTTATGGCTGGGCTAGCTTGTCCAAACAGTTGGCCCTCATTCCCCCTCTCCAACAGGCAGGGAGAGTTTTGTGATGTTCCTGCAGTGGTCATGAAGGCAGCAACAGCAACAGCAGCAAGGTCTTTATGGCTGGGCTAGCTGGTCCACACAGTTGGCCCTCATTCCCCCTCTCCAACAGGCAGGGAGAGTTCTGTGATGTTCCTGACTTCTGTTCGAAATGATGCTTCATTCCTTCTTGTTTTCTCATTAATTTGGTTAAATAATCCTTCACAAATCCGTGGTATTAAGCCAGCATCCCCATCATTTCCCATCATTGGGAAACATCAGAAGTTAAAAGTCATCAGAAGTTAAAAGCAATACACAATCCCAGGATCAGGCCCAGAGGTGGCAACCCATTAAATAAGCCACCTGGTATGAGAACCCACGTTCCCGGGTCCCCAAACTTGCCCTGCCAGCCAGGTTTTCAAGCCCTTCCGGAAGGGCAGGAGCTCTGTCTGAAGGCACAGTTCGGTGGGCAGGAGGTTCCAGAGGGTCGGGGGGGACACGGAGAAGGCTTTCCTCCTGGTGCAGGCGAGGTGCGCCTCTCTTGCTGAAGGAATAACAAGGGAGCCTCTCTGATCCGCCCTGGTGGGATGGACAGATGTTCTTGGGGTGACGCGGTCTCTTAGGTATCCTGGCCCACTACCATATAGGGCTTTAAAGGTAATAACCAGCACCTTGAATTGCACCCGGAGACATACTGGCAACTAATGCAGCTCCCGGAGCAGCGGTGAAGCACGAGCATAACGCCCACACCCCACCACTACCCGGGCCGCCGCATTTTGGACCAGCTGGAGTCTCCGGATGGTCATCAGGGGCAGCCCCATGTAGAGCGCGTTACAGTAATCAAGTCTGGAGGTGACCAACGCATGTGTGACCATAAGCAGAGCGTCCCGGTCTAGGAGTGGGCGTAACTGGCGTATTACACGAAGTTGTGCAAAAGCCCTCCTGGGTTTTGCTTTAATGCTGCTGCTGCTACTACTAAAGATGAAAAATTGAGTAGTAGGAAACAATGGAGTTTCCCTTCCCCTGTCCCTAAAGCTATGGGGGTAAAGGCTTTTTGGAGAAGAGGTCAAAATTCTGACCTTTGAAGGCCAAGATTAGGCCTGTAAACTAATTCTTACCTGTTGTACAGGCTACTTATGAAACATTGGGTTCATTACTGCAGCACAGGAAAAGACTGCTTAGAGCTTAGCCAAAGCTTAGGCACTGCCTTGATATGTGTTTGTATCTTGTATCTGGGATTGGCTCTAATGACTGTAGGTGCAAGAACAGTAAAACCAAAAAAAAAAAAAAAAAAAAAGGGGGGGGGGAGCTGATGAGCAGATGTTTGAAAAACAAATGCCACATAGTACTTAAATTGGCCAAATACTCAAACCTGTTTAATTTTGAAGTCATCCCCACATTTCAAATAATCTACAAGTTGAAACAGCTGAAGCATAAAATGTGTTTGAAATAGAACAAGCTTCAATATTGAGTCAACTGTGTCACAAATGTGTTTGCATAGTATGGCATTAAAACGAATTCCAGCTCAAATATTGAGCTGATGAAGGAAGAGCTGCACTAGGGGAGAAAAAAAAGATTAAGAGAGGGCAATAAAATTATCAAATATCTGAATGCCAGAAAATCTCAAAAATTTATTTAATCTTAGCAATGCTGCCAAAATGAGTGAATAGGAGAAAACCAAACAGAATATGACAAAGCAACCTGATGTCACAAAGCACTGATGTCATAAAGCACTTTCCAGATGACTACTGAGATCCAGGAGGTAGTAAACTGGGAGTAGGTCTCTGTTCCCTTCAAGATCTAGAGCAGTAGTCACCAACCTTCTAGGACATGGGGGCTGCATTAAGAGTGGCCAATGCCTAAAGAGGACCAGATCTTAAATCAAAATGTAATGGAATTATTAACCTACCAATTTACATCAAAGTAAGCACTCAGTAAAAGGACTGCAGTGGCTTAGTGGTTGAGACGAACTTGACGACTGGAAGGTTGGCAGGTCAGCAGTTTGAGACCCAAACTCTGCATGATAGCATGAGCTCATGTCATCTGCCCCAGCAAGAAATTACAAGTAGATAAATAGGTACCGCCTTGGCAAGAAAGGTAACAGCATTCCATGCACTCAATTGATAGAGGTAAATGAAGAAATGTTAGTTTGATGGGTACCTGAGCTATGTTCGCTGGCAAAGCACTCAGAATGGCCAAAATTCTAGTATGGCAACTAAGACCAAGATGGGGCTTATTGAAGAAACAACTTTGCTATTGAGTTCAACATTCAGGTCTTGAACTGCTGACCTGTCGACCTTCCAGGTCTCATGTTCAGTTTCTTAACCACTAAGCCACCGCAGTCCCATACTTTGAAAAGCATTGTATAAATGAGAAGCATTAGTTTTGCTGGAAAATGAGGATCTGGACATTGGTAATTAATATTAAAGATTTGCTTCACTGAACAACAATCACTAGAGAAAGAAACCTCTCCTGGAACTTAAGAAGACAATTACTCTGTTGCTGTAAAGAAGATCTGTATGTGCAGCTAATGTGGACACATACTTTCGTCCATATATTTTCTTTTTCTCCAAACTTTGTGGATGCTTCTTTTATTCAATAAGTGCACCTGTGCTTCACTCAGGAGGAGAATGGACTTTCTCAGTAAAGAAACTGGCAGTAAAATCAGAAGCATGTATATTTTAATAATGCACTAGATAAAATATGGGGAAATCCTCTCTATCATTTAATTTTTAAAAATAAATAAATAAAAATAAATAACTTACATGCATGCAAGTGCAGTTAAAGGAAGTATTTTGTTTAGTGGGGGGGGGGGGGAGAGAACACGGTAGTACTATATTCTTCTTTCTCTCAACATGAATAGGTTAAATTGCCAGTTATCTCTTCTGTGTCATTAAACCTTGCAATATACTGTATCCCTATTTCTCTTTAGTTTCCCAAGCTCAAAGCTGAGCACCAGACACATTTAGGAAGACTTTTTATCAGAATATTGATGTGCCTTCCCACCCTGCCAAAAATGAGAAGCCCTTTTGAGTTTCGTTAATGCCTCCAGCTTCCTTCTGTGCCTGCCTAAACCAACAGTTGCAGCAAACCTCAAAATCAACAGCCTTGTCAGAAGGAATAATCTAAAATTAATGTGTGCTTGTCCACACGTATTACCATTCCTGACAGGGACGCTTTGCCTGCATTGGCTACAAACCAACAATCCTTCAGAAGCTGTTTGCTCATTGCCAAGGTCTAACGGCTGATAGGGAGCAGAGATAAAGAAGGGAGTCTGATTTCAAATGAGGAGCACAATAGTTCCTGACACAGAAGGCTCTAACTGAATTTTCTGAAGCATTTCAGAGGGCTTATTCTCCCGTTTCTATTTATTGTTTGCTTTATTCTCACTGATGATTGGGATCTTATTTATACAATCCATTCAGAAAAACCATCTTTATTAGTTTTCAACATTTTATGCTCAAAACCTTCAAAATGTCACTTGAAATAATTGGTCATGAATAATCCAAAATATGGTAAGTCTTCGGTTGCGGAGTCTCTGTTTCAAGCTTTAGACATATTTTCTTTTGTTATTAATGTGGCAACCCTAATACAGTTTTCAAGGTATATGAGATGTTCAAGGAGGATTTAACTATTTTATTCCATGGAGATATGTTTTACTAGATTCAAAATAAGTACCATATTTGCCAGTGTATAAGACACATCTGAGTATAAGATGCAGCCAAATGTTACCAAAATAGCCCATTATAGGCCATTATAGACAGTACAAGATGCACTCCATTTTTCCAGTGTATTTTAAGGGGGGAAAGTGGGTCTTATAGGCCAGCAAATGCAGTAACTGCTGGAGTTCTTTGGTGACACATTGAAGATTTTTTTGCCCTTTGTGATGCTAACTAAATCAAACGTACTATAATGACAGAGTACGAAGAGAATACTGCTTAATGATAAAGAAGTCAAAATATTACAATCAATTAACTGTAATATCACTTGCTTCTCAATGTCAGCCCAACTTCAGGTGCTGACCCCGAGACTGGCTAGAAAGGCCGTGATGAGGAGAAGAGTCTTCTTAGTAGTTTCACCAATGCTGTGGAACACCATTCCAGCTGAGCTACACCGGGCTCCATTCCTGCAGTCTTTTTAAAAAAACAACTAAAACCACTGCTCTTTGAGGAGGACTTTGGGAATGTACTGGAATTACCCAAGAAAAGTGCCATTTTCTCAGAAATATTAGCTTTTAAAACTTATACTCACCTGGTACGATAATAATAACCCTGCACCTTCAAGTCAATTTTGATTTTGGTGTCCTGTAGCTGCAAATAATTATGTTTTCATTTGGAATAAAAAGAATGAGAACAAGACAGGAGCAAATGGGCCTTAACGGTTGTGTATTTCCAAAGATCTTACTAACTAGCTAGTTCACTAAAAAGGTACACTCAAGGATATACTGTAGGACAGTGGTGGTGAACCTATGGCATGCATGCCAGATGTAGCACTGCCAGCCCTTCCAGTTGGCATGTGTGCCATCACCCCAGCACAGAGTTCCCCCAATCCTCTGCTCAGCAGCCCAATAGTAGTGCTTCCTCCCTCTCCCCAGCATGGAGTTTGCCCCACACCTCTGCCCAACAGCCCAATGGGAGCACTTCCTCCCTCCCTCCCATCCCTCTACAGAAACCCAAGCAAAACTAAAAAGAAAAAGAAACAAAAAATGTGATAAATATCTAACACACAGTGCTATCACTTATTAGAACCAGTTAGGAGTAGTAACCATTTGCACTTGTGGAGACCCATCTCTTTTCCAGAATTGTATTGACTCTTGTGATGGGCTTTGTTCCTTCTCCTTTATTAATACAAAATCGATGGATTCTTGCCGTATGCCTATAAATTCATCCTTTCCTAGTAACCTGCTGTTAACTTTTATATTACATGTAAGTTTCTCATTAATAGCTATCAGGGCCATAGTCAGATGTGGACAGATGTGGACACCCTGTATTAGCCGTTTGCCCATTCTCAGACTCCTGGCTGCTTAAATATATACTGTATATATGACATATATATGTGACATTGTTGCCCATCCTGAAAAAATATTCACCCACCCACATCTAGAATCCTGGCTATGGGCCTGATAGTTATATACCAGTGATGGTGAGCCTTGGCACTCCAGGTGTTCTTGAACTTTAATTTCCAGAAGCCCTGATCAGCAGGAGTGCTGACTTGGGTTTCTGGAAATTGAAGTCCAAGAACACCTGGAGTGTCAAGGTTCACTATCACAACTATATCCCAAAATTCCCTATGCCAATTAATTGACTGGAAATTATATACCGTATTTGCCGGCGTATAAGATGACTGGGCGTATAAGATGACCCCCCCAACATTTCCACTCAAAATATAGAGTTTGTTATATACTCACCGTATAAGACTACCCCCTCTTCCGCACACCTTCCACACACCAAATAAAACGTAAAAGAACATCAGATTTGATTTCAACATGTTAATTTATATTCAAATGCTTATGACATGCAGAAAAACTGTCACAAGGCTGTATGTTATCAAACATGTACAGTAAACATAAAACAGTGCAAGTGCAAAGTGGTACTTACTTATCTACCGTATATACATTAATATAAGCTGACCTGAATATAACCCAAGGTACCTAATTTTGACCTTGAAATCCAGGAACATAGATTGACCCAAGTATAAGCCAAGAGTGGGAAATGTAGCAACTGCTAGTGAGTTTCAGTAATTAAAATACAGTAATATTAATTATTTTATTGATTTTTTAGAACTGTACTTGCACCACCCACCAGTGGTGGCGCTGCAGGTAAAGTGGGTGGGCAGGTCAATTGCACAGAGGCAGGAAGTGTTGCTCTAGCCTAGCCTCTTGCTTCCCCTGCAAGCATGGCTTTTTCCTCCATTTTGGGCAGAGCAGAGATAAGGGCAGAAGGTACCAGTAAGTGAAACCCTTTCTTTTCCCCCACCAGTTTGAAAGGGAGACACAATTGTAATGTAGAGCTTCTTTCTTCATCTGGATGGCATGTAGAATGAGGTGGGCGAGCATCGGGAGGCCACTATGGGCAGCTATGTCTATCCCAGCTGAAGTGTACCCGGCGTATAAGACAACCCCCCCCTCCCCAATTGGAAGCATGTTTTTCAGGGTGAAAAAGTCATCTTATACACCAGCAAATACGGTAGTTTCCCAATTCCCGGCAATATTTTTCCTGCTGTTAAAAAGTTGAAAATCAATTCTTTAGTTGTCCAATTACCTTCCTCCTTTTCAAATACTGTACTGATAAAGGCACTATTTTGGGAGACAGAACTAATTTTAAGAGCTAATTTTAGTTACTTATTTCATTTATTTCTTTAAAAACCAATTGTCAAAATGTCAATATATTCTCACCACATTTGAAAATAATTACCTACTTTCTGGCACCCTCTCCAGCACATCTTACAGTAATTGCTATCTATTTGATTTAACTTCGCTGGAATTAAGCACCATCTCCAGACTAACTTATATACCTTTTCTTTTATCCTAACTGACATAGATTTCAATATTCTAATATTAGATACATTTTTCAAAACTCTATTACTTATATCTTTTCCCAATATAATTACTATAATGTTTTAACTGACCCTTTCTAATCTTCTGCTTCCAATAATATATTATGTTATCCCATATATACTCAAGTATAAGCCAACCTGAATATAAGGCGAGGTACTTAATTTTGACCTAAAAACTCAGGAAAATAAATTGACCCGAGTATAAGCCGAGAGTGGGAAATGCAGCTGCTGCTAGTGAGTTTCAATAATTAAAATACATAAAAATGCAGTAAAATTAATTAATTTCCCCCTAAAAATAACATTATTATGGAGTTATTCTTGTTTACTCATATGCATAGGGTCATTTGCAGATAAAAAGTAAACTTCTTCACACAGTGCATAGTTCAGGTATGGAATTTGTTACCATGAGATGTAGTGATGGATGGCTTTCAACACAAATGCATTCATGCAGGGAAGAATGATCAACAGCTGCCAGTCATGAGGGGGATATATATATCCTTTCTTTTTCCACACCAGTTTGGAAGGGGGAATGTGATTGCATTGTAGAGCTTCTTTCTCCACCTGCAGTTTTCCACAGAAATGAATTGAAAACAAATTTCAGAATAGAAGAAATTAATTTTCAATATATTCTTATGGAAAATCGTGATTTGTGCTCCCTTGTGGTCAGCTGTGGTAATTTCACCTCAGCTGTTTTGCCGCAGAAGTGTCAAAGCTTAATTTTAAATGCCGAATCACTCAAAACACATATTTTAGACCCTCGTGGTTGTTGACCTGCGTATAAGCCAAGTCCCCTTTTAGGACCTCATTTTGGGGGCTAAAAGACCCAGCTTATATTCGAGTATATATGGTACTTATTATCTTTTTTTACTCCCTTATTTCCAACTGCACTTTCCTTTTGTAATATAATTTGTTCATAGTTTATAAACTCATTATAGTTACCATTTTTTTAAACCAAGAACTTTGTTCACTGCTCTATTTGAATAGTATTCCAAGATATTTTAGCCAAACCAGTCATTTCATTTATCTGCTCTTTATCTTTTATCTATTTTTTAAAATAAGTTATCAATCACTGTTTTTAGATTTTTGTGGGAATTTCTCCAAGTCTATCACCAGCTGTTGGTCCTATTCAGACCTGAAACAGAACTTAAAGATCAAAGCTTTCAAAGACAGTATAAGTCAAAGCCCAATGGGAAAGAGCAGGGCAAAGTTTATATATATATTTTTTAAAAAAGACAAATGAAGAAATGCCATATTCTTCATTGATGGGACAGAAAGCCAAGCCTGGAAGTGGAAGTTAATAATAGCACAATGCCTTCAGCTACGAGAATGAAACTAAGCCCTGAAGCTAATGTGACTAGTAAAGGGGAAATTTCAAGTCACTGAATGAAGTAGAGTATTTTAAGATGACATTGCAAAGTTTTATAAAAAATTCCAACTGCTTAGATAATCTACATTTATGTTAACTGAGATCTCAGTTTAGATCTAGCCTATTTGTAATTCTATGGCACTGTCTATTTTTACTATGTTGAATGCAACAGAAAATGAATGGAAAGTTGAGAACCTGTTTTTATTTTAGAAGCCTCCTCAATGTGGTATTTTTTAACCACAATTGGGCGCACCCCTGGTAATGGCAACCTTGTGTTGCTGGTTAATTTTATCACACTAGGTCAGGTGAAAGGAACTGCAGAATGAACTACCCAAAAGGTGCCTTCGTTTTGTCAGTTTCATGACTGGCCTAGATGATGATGATGATGATGATGATGATGATGATGATGATGATGATGAAAGTTAAAATGAGTTAATCTTTTGTTGTTGCTGCTGTTCTCTGCTAAGTCCTAGACACTGGCTACTAAATACAATTTAACTGTGTGTAATTAAGATTTTTAGCCATTTAAACCATTGTGCCAAATGCATCTGAGCTGCTTAATATCTCTTTACCCATTTTAACATCCCAAAAGGAAGCACAAAGGAAATATTTGGCAAGACCTTACTATATTGCCATAGAAGCCTAGTGGGCTGATTTAGAAAAGCAGTTTATAAACTATTTATGCCTAGAACATTTCTGAGGCTCATTACTTCCTCCCATTACTGCTCAAGTCTATTCTTTTGGGTTTTTTTCTTTTTCTTGTCCTTATGCATTAACACATCCTTTAAATATAATTTTGCCAATGTTAATCATGAGCAGAAGCATAATCACTGAGGGGAAACACTTCTGTCTATTTAGAAATGGGTGTACAATTCTGTCATCTTGGTTAGTATTGACCTACAGCTCCTGCCAGTCCTAGTCAGCATAATATGTGGCAAGGGATTCTAAGAAATGCAATCCAAAATTATTTGGAAGGCTGCAGCTACCCACCCATGATCTGGAAGAGAGAACCATCTTCCAGATAGTTAAGAAATCATTTCTTCTGCCTTTGAATACTCAATGATAAGAATTCAATCCTTATATGGTGTCACGGAACCAGCTGGCCCCCTCTGCTCTGGCCCTCCTAAACCAAAGCCCCAAGAGGGCGAGCTGGCCGGCAATGCAGCTAAACAGCCCATAGCTGCTTCTCTTCCACAAGGAGGTTTGATCAGGTAGCAGATTCAGGGGCTTGTGTGTGAATGCATTGCTTCTCTTACCCTTTAGTCCAATGAAGAGACGTTGTTGAAGCAAACATAGGTTTATTGATCAGGTTCATAAAGGATATTCCATAGAGAAAACATAAATAAAGTCCAGTAACATTAGTCAGTTCACAGACAGTCCAAAGGCAGAACAAGGTACAGTTCTGGGTAATCTAGGTAATCATTTTTAAAGAGTAAAAGAGCAGTAGTTCCAGGGAAATATGTTAACCCATAGATATCCAAAAGCGAACTAACTCTGTTCTCCCCAAGATGGAGATTCTGCAGTCAGGTGGGATACCTCCTAACCAATCAGGGTACGCTCTTATTGAAACAGAAAGTTTCTCAAAACATGGGAGAAACAGTGCAGAAGCAGTGCTCTACAATAGTCAAAACATGGGAACTCAGCTAGTTTAGAGATAAGAGTACTGGGAAACAAGCAGTCTCGTGACAAGCAGTCTTGTGAGACAAAGAAGGGAAATGATTTTAGAGGCCTAGTGAAACTAGGTCCCCTCCATGCTTTGGGAATGTTAGAAAAGAGATGTCGTCCCATGACATATGGAGCATCCAGTGTGTAATGGATTTAGTCACAAGTTATTCAACATGGAGTTTCTTTGGTTCTTAAACCATCTTAGACTGTAGCCCCAGGTTGCTGTAAGTCTTTACAGGACAGCATGTAGGTGACCTGTACTAAGAGTCTTGGGGTTCAATAGAGCATGCAAGTAAAAGGAAGCTGTGAAAGAAATGGGAGAGACCAAGGCAAGAGTCAGGCCGAAGTCTATCTGACATATGTGCATGGAATATTTGCATGACTGGCATGTAAGCATGTTTTCATGGGGTTACACAATAGCAATAAAGTTCCCTTCCTCTGGTTATCTAGAAGACTCTCACCAATAATATTTCAGTTAAATTTCCAGTTTTGATAAACTACATGGATCAGACTGATGGCAATCTAAATCGTGCCCCACAGGCGTTAGTTCCTCCAAGCACTGATCAGTTTATGTACTGACTTAGACTTCTGGAAATTAAAGTCCAAAAACCAAAGGTTGGGAAACACTGGAAGACCAGCACAGTACAGCAAAACAGAAGTTGAGAAGAGGATACGTAAACTATGTTTTAAAAGGATCGTTTCTGCGCAGGATATTCATGGCAATCCTAATTAGCCAACATGGTAGACATTTGAACTAACACGGAGCCAGCTGAGAATGTGCTAGAACCAAACCATTGTTAGTTTAAGGATGCCAGTGTAAGATACAACACACCCACATTATTCCACTATCATAGGACTCATTGTGCTTGCCAGAGACCTGCACCCATTCAGCAGGGCCTCATAAAACTTTTGTGCTGCTTTAGAGTACCAGTGGTCCTGTTCCAGACTAGAGAAATCTATGATAGGTTTCACTCACTGACTGTTTATGCTTACAAACTAGCCAGGTCAGGTAGGACACGCTGTGTGAATTAGCAAAATGTAGCATTGAGAATAAAGAAATAAAGGAACTGGAAATCTCCCATCAGCTTATGCTCTATATACTGGTAATAAGAACACATCTTTTTTTCAAGGTAGCTTTTATTTAAAAGAAAAATCATTTCAGAGTTCAGAATTGTTAAAAAGCAGGTACAAAAAATAAAATAAAAAAGGAACATTTTCACTTCCCCTTTCCAAGAATAAAACAAGAAAGCCATATCTATCTATATTAGCACCTGGCTTGAAGGCCATTTCCCAGGCTACATCACCCCCTGCTCAGGGAACAAGGAACTCAAAGAGCTACTTTAACTCATTAAAAGCAATGACCCTATTTTAACTCATTTCAGCCAGAAATGATGTAGGACTATCTTGACCCTTGTCTAATTTTTTTGTTAGCAATTTTGGATTTGAGTCTGGGATGAAAGGGGATTGTACCTGTATTAAGTCTGCTTCTCCTATACTCTTCCTCTATGTTGTCTTATCCTTTTTTCCCCTGCCTCTGACACTAGTTGTTTTCAGCCAGTGCAACAGTTGTGCCACATGTCTTCTGCCCATTTCACCTCACAACAGCCAATGTTTCTTTGAATCTGGATTCCAATGTAAGTCAAGAATGCAAGTGGACGACTGTTTATCACATGGAAAGATAATACAGCAAGCATATGTGAAAATGGATTGCTTATTTCCCAGAAAGTAGGTTGTGAGTCTTTCATCCTTACTTGATGATAATGTATTGGCCAAACAATGTGTATTTTCATGCTCATTAATTTCCAGGTCATGTGATATATTTTCCTAGACTATGTAGTCTCTCAAACTTCCTGAAACTCTCCTAAATGGCTTAACATTAATGGCCCTATTTCTTAGTACTTCTAGCTGCTTGCTAGATCATTGAAAATGGAATGAACCTTGTCTTTATTTCTTTTTAATAACCACCACCGCCACATCAACAACTTATTGATCTTCCAGGTTCTCAACAGAAAGAAGCAGCTGAAACTTTTAAGGGAGGAAGCCATTGAAAGTAGCGCAGGTATCTTTTGTGTGTGTGAAACAAAAGCAGTTAGGAAGTCTGCAGGTCCAGAAGAATAGTCACTTTCACAAGAATTGATGCAACTTTGGAAACTGAATGAAGTCCCATAAATATGTTGAAAATAGTTATGTAGCTCCGTTGGTTCTGGTGTGGGAAGGGGAGCATTTTTCTTTAAAATTATATTGATGTTTGTGTTGAGAGTGCATAGTGTTTTTATTTCATTTTATGCTTATAATTTTTTTTGAAGCGAGAGATCACCAATAGGTGAAATAAGGAGCACATCTCACTGGCATACAGCTGAAGTCTAGTAATAATGCAAGTCCTTCAGTGTTTTTGAATTGTCTAACAAATTCCCAGTGCCTCCTGCAAAGAGGATGAAAACCAACTGCCTGTTCTGTAAGAAGGGAAACAGTATATGAAAGGACAGCTAGTGATTTGGTGCTTTTAATCCACCATCAACAATAGGGCTCAAAGCATGCAGGTAGCTCTGGAAAAAAAATAATCACAAAGCTTCAGTGTCTCTCTTCCATAACCATGCTCCACATTATTCAACCAAGACAAGGCATGAATTGTCATGTGGTGTTGCAGTTCCCTCCTTAATTTAGAGAAAAATCATCATACTTACTAGTGTCAAATTCACTGCTATTTCTATTACAGGAAAAGTTAAGACCCATATCCTCATGATATAAGGGGTCAAAATGATACTACCAAATCTTGTTTCAAGGTAGTAGGTTTTCCCCCAAAGATCTATGGATTCTTATTGCCAAAACTTTTTTAAAATCAATTTTTGTAAGAAATGAGTAAGCTTACAATGTCTTGTAAGAAAACTGTTATTCCCCTGTTAAAGCTTTCACTTGGGAAAAAATGTTTTAATTGAGGTGGCCTCAATTAATGGCAACTGTCCACCAAGGACTATTAGAAGAACAAATTTTCTCCCTGCGCATAAAGATCCTTTGAAAATGTGTTATTCAGTTTGTCAGAGCACAATATTGTTGCTGGAATATATAACTGGCCCCCTTCAAAAGCCTCAATAAAGCCCTCAGACATGATAGCTGGCTTCCATACCCAACTATTACAATGAGAGAGAATCTTATCTCTCTGGGATATTCACCCAACTTCTTCCATAATTAAAACATAGCATTTCATACAATGTCAGACTATTGCAGACCTGATGACTTAATTTACAATTATACTATTCACTGAAAAAAACTCTTGATAAAGGCATGAGTTTTGTGCCTTTCACCCCAAGCATTTTACATTTATGACTTTTCTGTTATTGAAACATGAAATAAGGGGCTTCTATACTTCTTCTCACCATGTGCATTAATTTCATTGAGGAGACTGTACAAGCACAATGACACTGGTTTGAAAATGATATTTGCAGTGAATTTGGATTGCTGATATTACACTAGAATTACTACTGCATCATTTTCTCTTTGTCACAAAGCTGAAGATAAACATAAAAGATACATCTTTTATCAAGCAAGTAACAGTAAGAAATGCATTTCGTTTTATTGCCATTTATTTTTACTACTTGAATAAAACTCTTGAGCAACTACAGTAATTTCTCTCTTCTCTCTCTCTCTCATGCACACACAAGATAAACTAGCTGAAACTAGGAAGACACTTTTTCCCCATATAGTTTATGTTTTTACTAAAGTTTATAACTGATATTACTGGAGGGATTAAATGAAACAAAATCAATGATATAATTCAAGATTCATCTGCACCAGAACATTTAACTGATTACAGCTGGGTAGTAAAGGCATCTTGTCATCTATCTAGCTTTGTCCACACCTTCAATAAGCATCCAAGACTCATACGGATAGGAGCAAACCTGAGAAAATAACACCTGATTAAACAGCATGATAAATCATTGATACTTGGTTTCAAGCAAATTAGTAGGAGACTGTAGCAATACTTCATAATCCAACTGTAATCTTACATAGGTACAGTGGAACCTTGGTTAACAAACAGCTCAGTTAACATAAAAATCGCTTAGCAAAAGGAAATCCATAGAAAATAGTGGCTCAGTTTATGGATCCTCCCCCCCCCCCCGGAACTGATTAATTGGTTTTCAATGCATTCCTATGGGAAATTCAGTTAAAGTAATTTTCGCTGTAAGAAACATCCCAGAGAACACATTACAGTAATTACATTAACTGAGGTCCCACTGTACCTGTAACTCCCTCAAGTGGGTAAACCCAAGTGAGAGCATTGTATCTGCTACAAGATCTGTGTTGATGCAAGGACAGGACACTATAGCAGTATAGTTAGTAT
Source organism: Furcifer pardalis (assembly GCA_030440675.1). Taxonomy (NCBI): domain Eukaryota; kingdom Metazoa; phylum Chordata; class Lepidosauria; order Squamata; family Chamaeleonidae; genus Furcifer; species Furcifer pardalis. The sequence goes on from CP126891.1 coordinate 127,290,848, forward strand.
TGACACAACTGTAAAATTCAGTGTTTCCCAATCTTTGGGTTTGGGACTTCAATTCCCAGAACCCTAAATCAATTCCCCAAAGCACTGATCAACCAATGTACTGACTTAAGTTTCTGGGAATTGAAGTCCACCAGTGTTCCATGGAACATAGTTTGGGAAACACTGTATGACTGTCCAAACAGGAAGGGGTGCCACTTAATTTTTTTACATGATTGTTTCACCAGGGAAAAATCAACTCAAAACTGGCTGTCATAGATTAAGCATTCCAATGATGTCAAGCATGTCATATTAAGCATTCCAATGACATCAAGAGTTAGTAATCAAGAAAGGGTTGGTCTCAACTGTGCAACTGAACAACAAAACAAGATTTAAGTGACTATTGTAAAAATTGTTTGATTATGGGTGCCATTTTAAAATTTTATGCTTTAGTCACTACTTTGCATGTGGCTTGGGAAGGGCTAGTCTTACCATCAGGAAGTGAGACAACCAGACTAGGAAGCAGATGCTGGCAGCAATATGGTGGTAAATATTGAAATGCTTATGGCCAGCTGCTCCCCTCTTCCACATAAACATTATTCCCATAAGAATAGTTGAAAAATATAGGCAGTTGGATTGGCCCATAGTAATAAATGAGAAGCATTATTTTAAAGTTAGTGCATGGCTTTTAATTACCCATTCCATACCAAACTACCCTCAAATATTTTGCATTACAATGGAGATGGCTGTTGCAGCATCAGAAGCATCTGTTCATGTCACAATAACCCACTATTCAGGAAGTTCCAGGACTTAAATACTTTTGAGCCTTGGTTGTGCTACATAACAGATGCTGGGAAACAGAAAAAAGGTATTGAAAGAAGTACTGTAGAATTTGTGTGTGCATAGCCTTTACTGTAGAGATTCATGTACACCCACCCTACACCAGCTAACCTACTGCTTCAGGTTTCTTCTTTCTTTCATGTCCCAATCAAATCTTGTAATGCCAAAATGAAGCCACTTTCTTCGCTTTGTCATTGTCTTAAACCCAAGTCCCCATCTGTGCATGCCTTTGGCAGCAATCGGCAGACCAGTAAATGAACTGGATGCTGTATCTCTCCACATTCACACCTTGTGATGTTGTTCGCCAGCCATCACTTGAGCATGTTGGTCTTGCATTTAGGGACTCCAACCCTCAGCCTATTCAGGGTACTCCAAGTGATGTAGGGGAGGTTAAGATCTTAAGCTGTATCCTCCTTTAATGTTGTCCCTTGTTCAGGGAGCTCCTTCCTCCACTGCTTCAGGTAAAATGCAGGGTGGTGTCCCGTTGCCAATAATGAAGAAAGATTCAATTGACAGTCTAATCAGCTACAGTGGATAAATAGGCATGAGCACTATCTTGATCTTGTTCAGGGGAGGGTGCCTGTGGTGGCAGAATACTTCTGAGCAGCACAGGCCTGAACCACAAAAAAGCCCAAATACTTCCCAGAAGATATTAAGCACTAAACATACAAGTACTGAGAAATGCCCATATATTTATGATGGAAACTGTGCAATATAAATGTGCACCTTTGGTCTTTCTATGCAAACTCTTCTTTGAAGAGGTTTTTCAGTTTAGGAGAGAAAAAAACAATGAATTTCCATAACAAAGGAAGAAGAAATGGAGGGGTAGATTTGTTCTTGAAGTTTGTCTCAAAAGTACTACAGAATAAATTAAGAGATGCCTTGGGATAGTTTTTAACTTGACTATCCTGATTTTGTTCACTTTTTGAAAGAAAATTCATGCAGAAAGATAAGCTGCAGTTTAGAAATATTTTCCAATGTATCCATCGCTGTGTAGAATTGGAAGTCAGAAATGGCTTAAGCTTTTATTTTACTGTATTTTATTTTTCACTCATTTCTACTCTGAGAGCCTTGGAAGCACAGTGGTTAAACTGCTGTACTGCAATTAAAAGGTTATGAGTTTGATCCTGACCAGGGTTCAAGGTTGACTCAGCTTTTCATCCTTCTGAGGTGGTAAAATGAGTACCCAGAATGTTGGGGGCAAAATGCTAATTAACTTATGAAGCACCCAGAGAGTGCACTAAGCACTATGGAGCAGTTTATAAGTGTGAAAGCTTTGCTTAGTCTACAAAATGGCTTTACCAAAGAAATATTATTACAGGTTGGGAACATCTTACTGACAGAACAAACATCAATTCACCATGGCTTTATGTATACAGCACTTGCAAATCTTATATCACCAGGGAATTTTCCACAGTGACTGAAATCTATTCAATTTACTGTGGTGTCAGACTTCAGAATTCAAAATAAAAATTTGAGATGGGAATGATACTTGTGCACATCTATATACAAGACCTGTTTTTGTCAAACCTGTTGTGAAGCAGAATTTAGTGTTTCTAATAGTCTCAAACACACAAACTTTTTGATATCTAGGCATAGGTTTTGACTCCTTTGAATGACCCAATGTTGTCATAAACCCAAGGTAGTTTGTGGTCCAAGATGGGTAATAGTGGTTGCTGAGCCCCAAAATGGCAGGGTTAGCCCCAAAATGGCAGGATTAGCCCCATTCCAACTCTCTTTTTTAGGACACAAGCACACAAAGAAACCTCATAAACATCACTTGGTATAATGGTTTGTTTGCTATGCTAAACTGTGTGCAAGTCAACACATACATAAACACTGAAGACAATGTTTTAAAATTATATGTGATCAAAATAGTAAAACTTTCTGAGAACAGCAGAAGTTGGCCACTATGATAAATTAGTGTCAATATACAGAGGTATGTAAATTACAAATAGATCTATTGGTATTTCTTGTCCAAATTAAATCTTTTTTTGAAGGAGGGGAAAGGGTCTCCAGTCTATTGTCTCATGACTTTACAAGAGAGAATGGCATATGATGGCATACAAGAAAACATAGTCTGCTGGATAATAGAATCTCATGCTCACCTGAAGGTGCATGAAAGCAGCAGTTTATCACACATACACCTTTAAGGCAGTGATGGTGAACCTTGGCACTCCAGTTGTTCTTGAACTTCAATTCTCAGAAGCCCTGATCAGCAGGATTGGTGACTTGGGCTTCTGGTAATTGAAGTCCAAGAACAACTAGAATGCCAAGTTTCACCATCACAGATCTAGCTGCTGTCCAGAAAAGTCCAATGAATATGGTTGGGCTCTAAGATCAGACAAAAGAGCTTATTATAATAAGCATATTAGTGAGGTTGCAAATTAACAGATAGAGTTCTTTAGAGTAGTCAGATACCTCACATTAACTTGACATGGGGACATGGTTATGCTTCAACCAGTGTGGTCACTTGTCATAAGTTAGTGACACACTTTTGATCTAAGGTTGAAGATATCCATAGGGCAGTGAAGGGGAATCTTGGTACTCCAGGTGTTTTTGGACTTCAATTGCCAGAAGCCCAAGTCAGCACTCCTGCTGATCAGGACTTCTTGGAATTGAAGTTCCAGAACAGCTAGAGTGCCAAGGTCAGCCATCAGTCCTTTAAGGTAATATCAGGTTAAATAATAATATGGCTCTTCAGCTGCTCAGATAAAAACACCCATTTCATTTAGTTTCAATTGCTGTGTTATGATCCTACTGGAAATCTTAGTTTTAAAAAGTTCAAGTATAAAATTTAAAGACATGTTTCTGTCCAGCAAAATCAAATAGCCTAATAGATGAACCACAATTTATCTATGCATTTCCCCATAAAATAGCCCAATCCTTTTGCAGTCTTGCCATTCCAAGAGATTTCAGTCTGTCTTCCTATACTATTGTCACCTGCTGTAAAAGGAGCAAACTACCTGATCTATTACAATTTATAAACCGGATAGAATATCTGTAAATGACCATTTTTATATAGGACATGACATGGTATAAAGGTGTTTTTTCCTCAATAAAATACCTTTATTAGCTTCTATTGGGATGTTCTCTGTGACGGGGTAGAAAATACTCCCAGTGCTTCAATGAAGATTGTATAAAGTTGTATAGACCTTTATTAAAAATGAACTCAATCTACTTTAAGGTACAGTATCACTTTTATTCTTAAGATCCTGGAAAGAAAAAAACTGAAGTATAGCAGGACTGGAAGTGTAGCATGGCTATCTGACTAATAGTATTAGGTACTTTTTTAATATTTGAATTTTCATAATATACTATTTTGTTCCTCTTGTTAAATTTATTTTGTTTCTTCCTCATCCAAACTGCTGAAATGAAACTGGGAAAATGCCAAGACATGGAACGTGAAGTCTCTTTGGAGAAGATTGAGGAAAAGAATCTTCCCATGTCACCAGCAACTCTGAGGAGCTTTAAAAAAATAGTTCTCAACCTTTTTAAGTTGGGGCATGGGTCATGTTCCCTCAGCTTCAGTTGGGAGGGGATGGCCATTTGCCTTTCCTCCACCACATGACACTTCCTGGTGTGGTGGAGGCAGTGGGGACGGGGGACATGAAAGGTTGAGAATCCCTGTTTTAAAACATGACATTTCAAATGGAAGATCTCCCAGGAGGTTCCCTAGTTTGCTGGCAAGGATTTGGTATCTGCCCAGCCGCTTACCTCTAGGGTCACACGATCAGGTAATGTGGTAAACTAAGCTGTGTCACAGCCACTGGCATAGCTCCTGTCTTGATGGATATGAGTCTTTTTAGGAGGAATGCAAAACTAGCTCTGGTGCTGGGAAAGGTCAAGGCCAAAATAAGATGGCTAGATGGCATTGTTGATGCAATGGGCCCAAAGCTGGGTGGGTTGAGGAGGATGGTGGAGAATTGTGGTTCCTGGCATGCGGTGGTCCATCGGGTCACGAAGAGTTGGAATCGACTGTGCGACTGAACAACAACAAAACCTATATAAACATATAAAGGAATTTGATAGCTATTTTAAAAAACACCTCTACCTCCCCCCACCAAAGAGAAAGAGGCCAGGAAGAAGTAGAAAAAAATATGGATTTGCATAAAACTATACATGCCAGTTTATGCTTATAGGCAAACATCCTATCATTTGTTGATACCAGTATTATGTTCAATGGAATAAATCACAGGAACACATGGATGCCAGCATGAAATAGCCAATTGATTTGTTTAGAATTCTAACCAATGATCCAAAATACCTGAATGAGGAAGATTATGAACTCATGACTAACTTGCTATACAGGGGTTGCTAACTGTAGACATGCAACTTCAAGGTTCTTGGTCTTCTCAGTTATTGCTTCTTATATAATGTTATTTTGTTGTCAAGTTGCATCGAATTTACAGCAATCTCAATAGAGTTGTCATGTGACATATTTAAGAAGTGGTTTTACCAGTGCCATCTGCTGTCAGTTTCTATGGCTGATCAGGGAACCAAACTCCGGACCTAGTTCATTCTACTATTCACAACACCATACTGGTTCTCTTATGGCTTCTTGTGTATGTTTATATTAGATTTGGACCAGATAGCCCTTCAAATAGAGGACAACTTCAAAAGGGTTGTCTTCTGTAGGAAGGACATGTCTCTACCCTATTCAAGTTGGTACCCTGTGCAACTTTTAAAGTTTTAAATTCCTTTTAGCATTCTGTAAATTACAGTTGAACTTTTAAATTAATTTTAAACTAATTGTAGTATGTGTAGGGATATAGTAGGTTTGTTTACTGTTTTACACGTGTATGGGATTTTGTATTGTTTAATCGTGTTTTTTTACACTTATGTTGTAAGCCGCCTAGAGTCAGGTTCGCCTGATTAGGGCGGGATAATAAATTTAAATAAATAAATAAATAAAATAAATAAATCAGTCTCTACCTTTTATGTAGGCTTTTACTCTTATTCATTGCTGAAGTAGCTACTCCTTTAGAGCTCCATTGCCTGGCTTTTTCTGAACAAAGGAAAGTGATACCCACAGAGCTACAGTTTAGCTTTCTTTGATATACAAATGAACAACCTCGGAAGTGTCCACAGAATCCTCTAAAGCAGTGTTTCCCAAGCTTTGGTTTTTGGACTTGAATTCCCAGAAGCCTAAGTCAATTCCCCAAAGCACTGATCAGCCAATGTACTGACTTAGGTGTCTGGGAATTGATATCTTTACAACATTCCTAATCTGAAACGCTTTATAATAGTTTTGAATATTTGGTAATCCCAATCCTCCCTCCTTTTGGGGTAAATACCACAGTGCCTTAGCTATCCTCGATCTCTTATCTCCATTACAAAATTTGTTTATCGTTTTCTGATATTCTTGAAGCTCTTTAACACTGTGCTTAATTGGTAAAGCATCAAACAAGAAGTTTAACCTCGGTAAAAGCATCATTTTTGAGAGGGCTATTCTTCCAAACCATGACAGGTTCAAATTTTTGTATTTTCTTATTTTTTCTTCAATTTCCTTTCTAACTTTCCCATAATTTAATTTTTTAAGGTCTTTAAAAATACCTGTTATTATTATTCCTAAATATCTAATTGAAGACTTTATTTGAATTTTAAATCTTGCACTGATTTCTTCTTGCTCATTTTTCCTCATGTTGCATAATATCATTTCCGATTTTTGCCAATTAACTTTCAGGCCTGTAATTTCCTCAAATTCCTTAAGATGTTGGAAAATTTTATCCAATACTTGCTTTGGTTGTTTAACTATCAATAAGGTATCATCAGCATATAAATTTATTTTACTACCTTCTAAACCAGTTATTTCTTTATCTTGTCTTATCATATTTGCCAGCAATTCCATTGCCAAAATAAATATTACTGGCGACAGTGGACATCCTTGCCTAGTACCTGCTTCTAATCTTATCTCTTCGGTATATTCCTCATTAACCTTGATCCTTGCAATACTCAGTTGATACAATTTAGCCATTATTCCTTGAAATTTATTCCCAAATCCATATAGCCGAATCAATTCCTGTATTGTGTCCCACTGTAGAGAGTCAAATGCTTTAAATATGTCTAATGCTAGAAACCCAATTTTTTCCTTCTTCCTTTCAGCTATTTCCATCAAATCCAATACTTTCCTAATTAAATCTGCCATGTGTCTATTTTTTAAAAAGCCTGCCTGATCTTTATTGATATAATCTCCAATAAAAGTATTCAATCTTTTTGCCATTATCATTGTGAATATTTTTGCATCCTGATTTATTAGAGAGATTGGCCTATATGATTCAATCCTTTCGGCATCCTTTCCTGATTTTGGTATTAATGTTATTATTGTTCTATTCCATGAATTTGGGATCATTTCTCCATCTAGAATTTTATTATATAATTTATGAAGTTTTCCTATCAGGATTCCTTTGAAATCCTTATAAAAGTTTGCTGATAATCCATCCTCACCTGGGGCTTTATCTAATTTCAATCTTCCTATCGCTTCACTAATTTCTTTTTCTGTAATTGTTGCCTCCATTATGTTTTTATGGTCCTCTTCTATTCTCTTTGTTCCTTGCCTTTCAAATTGTGCCCTGAGCTTGTTTAAATCTACCTTTTTTTCTGAATATAAATCTCTATAAAACTTCTCCACTATTTTTAATTTTTCTGCACTTTTATTACATCTCTTCCCCGAATTATCTACCAATGTACCTATCCGGCTTTTCATTTTCCGTTCTTTCGCTGCCCTCGCTAATAATTTGGAATTCCTGTTGCCATATTCGAAATATTCCCTCTTTAAAAAAATGATATCTTTCTTGACTTTTTCTATATCCCTAGCATCCAATTCTTTCCTTATTCTCGTCATTTCCACTAATAATCTCGGATCTTTACTTCTCACATGTTTATTTTGAATATCTTTCAATTGTAATTCTAACTCTTGGTATCTCTTTGTTTGTTGTTTTTTCCTTATGCTTGCTAATTTTAGAGATTCTCCTCTAAATATTGCCTTCATGGTGTCCCATACTGTACTATATCTAACTTCATCGTTATCGTTCCACACCCAGTATTTCTCCCATTCTTTTATCATTTGATCTTTAGTAATCTGATTTCTAAACAAACTGGGATCGTATCTCAATTTAAAAGTTTTTTTCCAGGGTCCACCCATTCTTATTTCCATATTTATTTTTGCGTGATCTGATTCCTTGAAAATACCCGTTTCAATTTTTTCTACTTTGTCAATTAGATTTTTGGTGACCATGAAGTAGTCAAGTCTGGAATACATATTATATGCTTGCGAAAAAAAAGTGTATGTTCGCTCTTCACCTTTAACTTCCCTCCAGACATCCTTCAGCCCTGTTGAATTAAGCCAGTCAGAAAGCATTTCTTTTTTATTATCCCTTCTTACCCCAGTGCTGTCAATTTCTGATCGGATTAAATTAAAGTCTCCTGCTACTATCAAATTCTGTCCACTCTCCTTCCTTATTATCTCTGCTATTTTTTTTTTAAGAATTCCAATTGATGTTCGTTTGGCGCATAAATATTTATTAATGTTATTTCTTCATCATCAATAGTCCCCTTTATAACTAAATACCTTCCATCAGGATTGGCTATACTTTGTATAAGGTTAAATCCCAATCTATCTGATATCAAGGTTGCCACTCCTCTAGCCTTGGATGACCCCGGTGCTATTTCATATATTTGCCTTCCTTTAACATATAATTTATTTACTTCATAAGATTTTTGATGAGTTTCTTGCAAGAAAATGATATCAGAATTATCTTGTTTAAGTGCTAATTGAATTTTCTTTCTTTTCAAAACACAACCTGTCCCCTTTACATTCCATGATACTATTTTAATTACCCTTGACATTACTGACTATTATAATTTTTAGACTGTTCCTCCTGGACGTGCATACCTTCACCCTACAGAAAAAAACATAAATAAAAACACAAATAACAGCTGCACAAAAAAACATACCTACACAAACTTCAAAATCCTTCCTCCCCGCTCTTCTTCTCCGAGCGTTGCCTTTGGTTCCCAAAGAGGGGAGGGTGGGGTCAGTGGTAAATGGCATAAGTACACAAGCTCTTTTTTCTTTTCCTCTTTATTCTCCTTCTCCTCCTCTCTCTCCGCCTTCCCCATTGAAGAAAATTCAACTTAATCTAACAATACCAGGCTCCCCAAATCCAGCGATCCCGACCCCCCCACCGCCCCCTCCAACTCTTCCACCAACATTGAACTCTTCTCCAAAGCACCCACCTCCTGTAACCCCTTTTTTAAATCCATCCAATTGCTAGATGCAACTTTAATCAAGCCAATTTGAGTCAAATAATATAAAACATCAGTCTTATCATCAATTTCATGCATTTTCTTATCAAAATAGAATCTAAGCTTTTGTGGAAACCTCCAACTATATGTAACTCCTTTTGCCATCAATAATCTTGTTACTGGTTTCATCTTATATCTCCAGTTCCTTTCTGTTGGGGAAATATCATTGTAAACTTCCACCACGTTATCGTCCATCTTTAGGACACCAGAACCTGCTTGTTTGATAAATGCCATAATTTTTAATTTGTCTCCCCAATTCGCAAATTTGATCAAAACATTCCTACTCTCTTTCTTTCCCCTTTTACTCCCCAACCTGAATACACTTACTATATCTTCTGACACAAAATCTTTACCCATTTTCAAAAAATTCAGCCAATTAATTACTCGTTCTTTAAGCTTATCTGGTGTCCTCTCCTCCATCTTTCTGATCACAATATTCCGTTTTCTATTCTCTTCCTCCAACAGATCCAATCTTTTATCTTGGGCTATTATCTTAACATTTGTTGATTGATCTGCATGATACAAACCAGTCACTTCTATTTTTACATCATTCAATTGCTTATAAACATCTCCCATCATAGCATTTATCTTTGTCGTGTTGTCCTTTACCTCCTTAGTTACTTCATTTAGCGCTTTTGTCAAGGTCTGATAATTGTTTTTCGCCGTCTCCCTTTCTTTTTTTGTCTCCTCCCTATTTTTCCTCATCTCTTCCATAATTACTTGAAATTCCTTTTTCCTTTCTTGCATTCCATCTGACATCGTTCTCTCTATTATGTCCACTTTTTTAATAAATTTCCCAAATTCCACAAACATTTGCACATTTTCCATTGCTGAAATTTCTACTACTGGAGGAGGTGTTTGTGCTTCTTGTCTCTCTTTCTGCTCCTTCTGTTCTTTTTTCTCTCTTCTAGTCTTCGGTTTCATGGCTTCCTCCTCTTCCTTGCTTTTCCCTCCTTCCATATTATTATTTTGACTTGTATCCAATTGAATTGTGGGACTAATGTTTTACTATAATTCAATTATATATCTATATATATTTATATACACATATATATATATTGAATCAATCAGTTAATCAATTAATATTATTATTATTCAAATCTATGTTATATATACTCCAATTAATTAATTTAATCTATGTCCCAAAAATCAATTGTTTTCAATATAGTACACAGTATATCACACAATACACACTCAGTTGTCAGTAGTCTTAAATTAATAAAAATCAATTCAATCAGTTAATTCAAAATATACCAATTACTTTTTTTTAATCTTACTATTATAACAGTTCCTTAAATTCCAAACAATATTACCCCAGTTAATTTACCCTAATTAAATTATCACACTTAATTTACCCCAATTCAATTATTTTCAATATGACACAAAATATTCACTTAGGTATCAGAAATCTTAAATTAATTGCAAATCAATACAGAATTAATTCAATCAATTGTTCAAAATTTACCAATCACTATTATTATTATTTTTTCACTAGATCTTACTATTATAACAATTCCAAAAAATCGCAAAAAATATTACCCCAATTAATTTACCCTGATTAATTTACCACAATTAATTTACCCCAATTAATTTTGATTAGTGGAGATCAAAAAATATTTATATACTTAAGATATTTTATATTTGATCAAATTAGATAGTCAGATTAAGTAATCCCAAATGGGAGGTAGGATATAGGAGAGAAACAGAAAGGGAGAGCCAGGAAATTATAAAAGTAGGAAAGAGAAGAAAGAGAGAGAAAACAAAACAAAGAAAAACCTGTCTTCAAAAATAATCTAATCGCAAACAATATTACCCCAATTAATTTACCCTGATTAATTTACCACAATTAATTTACCCCAATTAATTTTGATTAGTGGAGATCAAAAAATATTTATATACTTAAGATATTTTATATTTAATCAAATTAGATAGTCAGATTAAGTAATCCCAAATGGGAGGTAGGATATAGGAGGGAAACAGAAAGGGAGAGCCAGGAAATTATAAAAGCAGGAAAGAGAAGAAAGAGAGAGAAAACAAAACAAAGAAAAACCTGTCTTCAAAAATAATCTAATCAAAATTACCCTAATACTTATTGTTTTGAACTATATTGCTAACACAATCAAATTGTTATGTCATTCACCCAATAAATCAATATTATTCCGATTATTATTATTTTTTTAAATTGGAAGGTGAGAAAATAACTATATAACTATGTATCAAAGGAGGCTATGTCCATGTGGATTGAGTAATCACAGTAAGGAGATAGGAGGGGGGAGTAGGGGGAGGATCGTCAGGAAACAAAAAGCCTGTATTCACTATAAGTCAAACAGAGAAAATCCCAGCTTGTTGAAAACTAAAGCAAAAAACAGATTGTATATTAAGGCATCGGCATCAGCAACGGAGGCTATGTTTAACTATTGTAAGTTCCAAAAGATAACTGCAGCACGCAGAGAAAGAGAAGAAAAAAAAAAAATCCAGAGTCGAATCTGCTTCTTTAACTTGGAGGCTATGTTTCCCTTGCTGTACCTTCTTTGCTCTGTAAAGTCCCATTTTAAAAGTTCTGAGTTTCAATCGCGTCCGCCATCTTTTCGCCTCTTATAGTACTCAGCTTTTAAACAAGAGTCCAAACTCTCTCGTCTAACTTCCGCTCCTTATTGTTATTTAATCCAAAAGCCTAACAAATTCACAGTTTGTTTGTAACAGGGCTTTTCAAATCCTCTTTATCTCTTTATGCTCCTCTGTACCAGCCCTTCTAAACTCTCGCAATCAAGCACTCTCCCCTCCATTTCTTCTTCCCGCTTTTCGCTCCAGTTCCAGCCCTTCTATATCCTTTAATTATTAAATCTCCTTAAACCGCTTCTGTTGTCCAACTTTCAAATGCCTCTTAGATCCTTTTTTCTTTTCTTTTCAAGCAAATTCAGCCTCTTTAAATCCCTCTGCTTCTATTTCACCGTTTTTTCCTCCTCCTCCTCCCCTACTTGCAGTCTCTTCTCTCCGCTCTTCACTCCTTCCCCTTTTCCGCTCAATTTCGATCAGTTTTTGCTTTCAAAAGTACAGAAAGTCCGCCTTCACAGACCGTTTGCAGCACCCCGTCTGCCCCTGCAAATTCCCTTTTCTCTCACCCGGTAAGACAAACTCCAAACTTTGGATCTGGGACAGACCTCGGTGCCGCGCTTCCCTCTGGCGTTTAATCTCTTCAGCTTCGGCACTCCGGCCGGCTCAACGGGTAGTGGCGCGAGCCAGGAGTCTCTTACGAGGCCCCCGTTCTCACCGCCACCCGGAGTCCGCACCTCCGTGCCCCGCTCACAGACAGTCTTTCTCTTTCTGTCAGCAGACTTTCAACTCTCTTTTGCCAGTTAATTTTCTCCAAAATCACAGTTTAAATCGCATTGATAACACGTTGAAATGGCGGAGCGAGGAGAAAGCGTTCTTCACCCTACGCCATCTTGGCCACGCCCCCCCCCAAAAAATTATACTATTTCTTTGCACTATCAAGTAGGCTGCTTCTAGATGTAGAGGTAACTGCCCACAATTCGCAAAGCCTGAGTGCCCAGGTTTTGGCATTGGCCAGTGGTGTATTGGCATAGTTAAAGCACATGATCCAGCTACACCCATCTTGGACAGATCTGATCTGGCTACCGTATCACATGATAATGATGATGATGATGATGTTTCGATTTATATACCACCCTACTCAGTAAAACCGACTCAAGGGGGTTCACAAACACATATAAATTACTCATAAACACAACATGTAAACATCATAAATCATCAATATCAGTACCACAAAACATCAAAGTATCACAATATCATTAAGATTCAATAAGCATACAGTAAAACCTCATATAACACTAAAACCTGGTTCCACAAGTCTTCGTGTTATATGATTTTTCGTGTTATCTGATCCTCTATGGGATCCATAGAGATACATTGTAACCACACAGGCTTTCGCGGTTGTTATCTGAAGCATCCCATAGGATCTTAATGTTATCTGATGCAATTCTTCCCCCCAGATTCCTTGATGTTATGCGATTTTCGTGTTATTCGATACTAATGTTATATGAGGTATTACTGTATCATGTAAAAATCAGAAGTTTCCACAGCGGAGTCAAGTTTACAAAATGAATTACAAAAAGATTCAATAAGTATCAATGTCGGGTAACAATAAAAAAGTATCCACATCTCAGGCAAGTTTTACAAAAGAATTTTTAAAAAACTAAGTAAAGACAGAAATCACATTTACTAAATCCCATAGAAAGTGACCAAAAAATGTCCAAAAGGGGTCTGGTGACAATGGTAATGGCAGCGGCTAGGCAGCGTTTTTCAGGCCCACCAGCTGTGCCACTCAGCAGTGACCCATTCCTCCTGGGAAGGGTCCAAGAGGAGTACGATGAAGACAGCAGTGGTCAGACAGCATTTCTGAAGCCCACCAGTCGCACCGCCCAGCTATGACCCATTCCCCCAAGAGAAGTCCGGTGAGGGTATCCCTCTTATCACCTCCCAGGTTGGGAAGGGCTGGCCCTGAAAACAGCTGTGGCCGCGTGCATGCAATTATGCCTCACCATGTGTAAAAAAGAAGAGTAAGCAGCCAAGATGGTGCTACTGAACTAACCCACTTCTGGGTAGAATTAATCTAATTATCTTAATATTTTAATTTGTTTTGAACTGTATCTGTGTTTAAATACATTTACAATTTTAAATGCTATTATAAAAAAGTTTCAAAAGGCATTGCTAACTTCTTCTGGTGTATTGGATTCCAAATTCAAACACATGCCTTAGTTTCCTCTTATGAGGTCCACGTTTTTAGCCTTGGATAGAATTTTACTAGTCTGCTTATTAAAAATATTGTTGTGCTGCTCTAGGACTCAGTTCATCTTGGATCAAAAGTTATTCAAGTTAGGGTTCGAAAGATTACATAATTCAGAGATAATCTATTTCAGTCTCTGCAGAGAAAGAACCTGAGTCTCTTTAACACATTATAAAATATATTACTTTAAATGTAAGCAATAGATGAAACAAGGAAAGACAAACTAAGGTCAGTTCTGTGGTTGGGGTTTAAAAGATTTGCTGACAATACTACATATCATATCTGACAACATAAATAGTTAGTGCTGCAAATTTATTTTTATGTGATGCTATTGCTAGGACTTCAGATAGGGAGGGGAGAAGTATGTATAGTCTGAAGAGAGTTGCAACAATAAAAGCAACATATTCATGGTGATTGGCAAAAAAAAGTGGAATAAAAATAGCAGCCAGATGGAATTACACGTAACTGAAAACATTCTGTGTAACCATCAACTGGATTTTACTGATAAAACTAAAGACAGAATTTATCCCTTTCTGTTAGAAAACAAAACCTTCCAGTTGGTTAGAAGCAGACATCCGGATTCCCCTCTGACATAGATTTTAAAGACCATATGCATATTTTGGCTTGAAATTGTCTCTAAGGAATCCAAGGCCAAATAATGTTTGCTTTACAAGCCACCTAGGCACAAATAGGCACATTCAGGCAGGGACAGTAAATCCTAAAGATGAAACTAAAATTCTACAGAAAACTGAGCTTTATTTCTAGAAGCAGGCCAATTTCACTATTTGACATAGTCATTATTAAGGCAAATTAGGATTAATTTGCTAGTGGAGTGCAGGTCATACATTTTGTTGTAACCTTTCCTCCATTTATTTTACTAAATCTATTTTGGCTTTCTTTCAGCTCTGGAAAATGAATATTCCAATGCTGAATTGAATTGAGTCTTTGACAATGACCTGTAAGAATTAGAAATTGTAATTTATAAGTCACTGACTCTCACATGAGATCTATACAATATGGATAACCTTCAGACTGCAGAGGGTTGCATGTGTCTATATGTTTATGTTTCTCTGCACAGACAGCTGTACCTTGGTCTGGCCTACTTTTTCATCACCAGGGTATTTTTCTTTTCCCTCTTTGCTATAAGGCTGGCTGGATAGTTCTGTTTAATTCACCTCTATGTCTCCTGAGAGAAGAGCCAGACCACATTGCCTTCGCAAGTTATGTAGTCTCAGGGCAGCCCCAGAAGAAGCGAATGGCAAACTACCTCTATGGAATCTAGAAAACCAGCACTGTAGTGGTTTAGTGGTTAAGATGCTGAACTTGAAGACTGGAAAATAGGGGTTCAATACATGAATGCTGCATGACAGATCTTGGGGACATGAAAGGAGCCTCATTCGGGTGTCCCTTGAGTGGAGTTTCTCCAGTTGCCCCAATCTACACATGGTATGCAAAAATGTAACATTTTCTCATTTTCCCTATCCCTTGTCAGCTTCCTCCATCACTTCCTCAGTGCTTCTCTTTGCCCTTTTTTGTCCTTTTCACCCTGTCTACTGTCCTTAATTATATTGCCACAAATGTTCACTGCCTCTTCTACCTGGCCCTCTCTTTGAAATTCTCAAAGTATTATAGCTTGTTTTGGCTCCAATTGTATTCTATTATACAATCTCCTCATTAATCTCAAAGGCCATCCTAGTACCATTTCCCCCTCTTGGTGGGAGATCAACACACATTTGTACTGGTCTTCATCTGGCATGCATATGCAGCTGTAGCTTTAAATTACAACCAACTCCCATGCTGCCTTCACAACAAAGTGAGTGGAGAACAGGAGATGTTAGGATTGAAGGAATGAAACATCAGCGTTTGCAATGCAAAAGAGTAGCATCCAGGGACACAGGGAGCAGGGAACAAATTGGTAGCTGCTATCATGGTGCCTAAAACTGCATTTGGAGACAATTTTCCTGCCCTTCCAAAACCACTGGCAGAAACAGCCCATTTTGAGAAGGACGAAATGAGTACACTACCACAAAATTACTAGTGGTGATTTCAATTTGCACCCTCCCCTGCCAAAGAGGAAAATGACTGTGGAAAGGGGAAGCAGGCTGTGGCAGGTGGAAAAATTATATAAAATATTTAATAGACGTTAATATATGATTTCAAGAAACAGAAACAAGTACAGTATTTGTAAATGATTACTTAAAAAAAGAGGTTGTTGAATCAAGCAAGAGCTGTATGGCTGAGAAAAAAGACAACGGAGAAGAAACAGAAATCAAGGAATGTAATCAGGTTGGAGAGAAAACATTCCCATAATATATAAAAACAGACTTTTTATATAGGTCTGCCTAGCACAACTCAGAATCATTTTTGCTATTTAGGTTTGTCCAGGTTAAACTTTCATGGAATGTACCAGGAAAAGAAGGAAATCTGCATCTCAGACAATGCACTACATGAAGGAAGACAAGGCTGTTAATATGAAGGTGCTGGGAAGGACCCAAAACTATGAACAAAGAAATAATAATAATTGCATGCCATCAAGTCAATTCTGATTTGTGGCAGCCCTTTCCAGGATTTTCTAGGTAGAGAATAAACAGAAGTACTGTAGTTTGTTATTCCCTTCTTCCAGGAGTGCCCTTGGAATGTGTAGTTTGCCCCTCATTGTACAGCCTGGCTCTTCTCTGGGAAAGGCATAGTGGGAAATCAAATTCCCAAACTCTGGCTCCACAGCCAGATACTTAAATCACCCAGCTATGAAACTATGTCTTAAACTTATGCATTTGGTAGAAGTTAGTGGCAATTGTAAACATTTTCCATAAAAAGTCATGTGGTTAAAGATGGGAAAATGCAATGAATTATGCTCATTGATGTCATTAATACAACGGCATCATGTGCTAACAACTGGGTCTTTGTCTGAGAATTTCTTAAACATACTGGGTTAATATCTTCCTTAAACCAGATTACAGAGTCTGGCTTCCAAGTACAGTATCTAAAGCTATGTTTTTACCATTTTTCCAGTTGCGTGCAATTGCTAATTTGGCAACAAGACACTTAAAAACGTTAAATGCTTAATGTTTAAGATCTCTGTTCCTATCAGTGAAACAACAAAGGAAATCCAGAAAGGGTAATTTTTTGATAGTCTGTTTGGTTCTTAGTTCTGTATTTTTGAAATCTGCAACCCAAAAGATCATTGGACATGACCGTTACATATGTGTGTATGAAGCAAGTTCTCATCTTTCTTTCCAGCCCTTACTTATTTAGCTTGCTTTTAAGGATATCAGATACCAGCAATCCATCATCTTAATAGTTTGTTTGGAAGTACTGGATGATACTTTTGTTAAACTTGAGAGTATCGTGTTAAGCTTATACTTTATAGGTAAAAATGTGTGCAAAGTGAATAGAAAAATCCATTGAATTATTTTTAAACACAGCTATTAACACTAACATTGGGGCAGAAAACATAATGATTTTGGTCCATCAGTGGATTACTTTTGGTGGAGAGCTGGCTCTGCAAGTGACCAAAGACTACTGGTCCTAGGTTGTTTAGAAGGACTGGACAATTCCTCAGCCAGGGCAGTAGCAATGCATATACTGTGTCTGTGACATCAGTGTATAATCCATAACCATGAATCATGGTACTTTGATTTGTGACAGCTTAACCCAATGGGACTAACCTAATGAAGATGTCCTCCTGCTCTGCTTCTACAATATGTCAATTGGATCGGATGTGACAAAAAAAGGAAGATAATTAGAGTTCCTTGGGTTTTGCAGGTCAAGCACAGGAATGCCATTTCCCATCTCCATTAATCTTTACACCAAGAAGTAAAAAGAGGAAGAAAAGGGACTCTCTCCCTGAAACTAACAAATTACCGAACAGAAGAGACATGGTAAATCAGAGCGAGGTAGGAGTGAGGATAAACTGCCAAGTCTGAAATAATTACTACAGGCTTTAAAAACTTTCTTCACTTTTTTTTATTGTAAATCACAAACTTCTTTTTTTAAAAAAATTGATGCATATTTTATCACAGCTCTCTTGCCATATGTGATCTGACGATTCAGAGCTTGTCCCTGGGGACAGCAGTACTGATAAAGATAATGAAGTATTCCTTTTATGCTGCTCTTAACACAGGCATCGCTCCGATTGAAATTAACATCTTCTTACAATGAAACACCAATTTGCCGCTACAACCAAAAATGACAGCTGCAGAGTTTATCTAGTTATTCCTTTCAACTCTAACTCCCATTATGGCATGTGAACAGATGATGTGTGCTGTGCTACATACCCTATATAACCACTAGGAATTATGCCTCTGAATGTGCAAGAGGAACACAGAAAACTGGACATGGGGATGTGTGGATGCAGTTATAGAAAATATAAACATAATGCCAGTTCTCAAAAAAGTGTTTACACCACTAGAAGTTTCTAAACTAGAGACTAAAGTATGTCCAAAAAGCTGCTAACTAGTAATAATCAAACAAACAACAAATGGGGAAAAACACCAAAGACTACTAGATTAGAGTAGGAATGCCTGAGAGCACAATCCTCTTCAATCCTTTGTGCTGGATGCCAAAGGACCAGTGTACCTTTTTGGCAACCTTCTCACAAAGGAAAGGTTGAATGTACCATCTGTCCTCTGACAGCCCCATTTACTGCCTTGATGCCATTCAGTGCACCTGCATCCATGCTAGTCTTTAATAAAACTTCTTTCAAACAAGAAAGAAGAATAAAAATTGACTTGTGTTCTCCATTATCCAAATGAGAGGTCAGCAATCTTTGCAATAACATAAATGTGGGCAACTCAAAATAAGCCAGAATATGGAATACCAATACTAATTTTATTTTACAATACCTGGGCTCCAAAGGTATATACAGTGGAACCTCATACAAAAATTGCTCCATATAGCAACAAAATCGTATAACAATTAGGGTGTTGTTGTTTTTTTTTTTTGGGGGGGGGGTGAATGGCATCCCACATAACAATTTTCCCTATGGAAAAAATTGTACAAACATTTTTCAATGGGAAAAACCACTTAGTGAAAAAAATCATTGTACGATACAACCCATAGGGAAAATCGCTATACAATGCACGCATCATATAGCAATTGTTTCGTACAACAACGAGCCCCATGGAATGGATTAAAATCATTGTATGAGGTACCACTGTACTGATATTTACACATGTTTACAATAGTTTTCTTCATAGTAGACCTCTCTGATGCACCAGCACTGAGCATTCTGGCTCAGATGTTTTACACTGTTTTGCCGCCTTTCCCTTAAGTTGGATTTTTGCACAGAAAGCTGTATACGTGTAGTGTAGTGTAGTGTAGTGTAGTGTAGAGAGTGTTGTACTATGATATAAAAGACCTTGGTTCAAATTTCTTTTCAACCACAGGAACTTGCTGAGGGTGGTGCTGATAAAACCACTCCTTAAATATCTTACATACTTTGGAAACTTCACTAAGACCACCATTAGTGAGAACTGACATGATGGCACATTGCACAATGACATATACATGAAAATAGAAGTAAAATAAATGATTTCCAATACTTCAGGACTTTTCTTTTTTCACTGACTAGAGGTTTTCACTCCACTTTAATTCATGCATTTGCATTTCTTTCAAAGAAATGCTTCTATAGCAAATGAGTTTGAACAGGTCAGCAGGGAATATGATTGTTTGAGAGTATAAGTTTGCAGTTATCTGACCTCGTTATGTGGACAAAGCTGAATTGGCAATGTTGCTTTTTTATCTGTGCTGCTCAACATGTGCTATAACAGCTTGAGTCATCGTGTGACACATTGCAAAACACATTATGAACCCAACAAATAACAGATGAAATCAGAAAAGACAAACTAAGGTCAGGCTGTTGGAGACTTTGGATTTGATCCTGGTCAGGAAACCAGCATGAATTAGGCTTTAGTCAAAGGAGAGGGGAGAGCTGGCCAGTGGATTGTAGCCAGGAATAATAGGAATCTGGCTGGGTCTAAAGCACAAAGCATACCTACCAAGCTAGGCTGCAAAGAAAGAGCACCATCTGGTGCCTGCTGAGACCTTATATAGGAGGTAGCATGAAGCCTATAGGAAGTGAGAAAACAATGAATAATGAGAAACAATGTGAAGATACCCCCCACCCCCTTTGGCTACCAGTGGGACTTACTTCTTAAGTTTTTAAGCACTGAAGACCTAGAATTAGATATGAATGTTTGTATGGCTGAATGACCAGAACACATGCTAGGGATAGACTATCAAACACTATCTCTATCATCATGTCATAAATGTAGCCATTGCTTCTAACTATTTTGCCCAAGAAGTAGCTAACAGATGGCAAAATGTGACAATGTGAAGGAGAGTTTGTTAAATCCATATCAAACCAAACAAAGGGATGAAACCCACTTTCCCTTCCTTAGCAATGAAGAGGCCAGGCATTAAAGATTCATTTCCCAAAGAAATCTTAAATAATGAAAAGTGCCACAAGTTCTTAGTGACTTTAAAACTATAGGTTTTTATATAAATAAAATTCAGAAGTATGATTAGCTGGTCTAATAAATCAAACAAGGGCAGAGTTTGCCATATTGCAATCAAGAAAGCATAAGCTTTGTGCCTACAGTCCTAATGCCAGTTTTAAGATTACAGATATCTAGTACACTCAGTATGGTCTTGTTGACCTGTACAGGTTTTCCAGGTCAATTGTCATTTTATTAGTTTGCCAATGTATAGAACTGTACTTGCTTAGCCAGAATTTTATTTTCTTAGGCACTTGGCAGTGTAAGCAAACAAAAAGCTTGTGTGCATATGTGCAGAATTCCACCCAAACTCCTCATGTAGACAACATTCTTGCCAGTCTGACATAGTATATTGCAGCTGCATTGGAGTGCAACTATTTTTTGGAATAGTAGCCGTGTTAGTCTGTGGTTCAGGCATATCAGAAAACAAAACAAAACAAAACAAATAAAATAAAAAACACGGTAGCACTTTAAAGACTAACTGCTATATTTTTATTGTTAGCTTTCATGGATCAAGTTCACTTCATCAGACAAAGAGTGAAACTTACAGGCATGTGTCAAATTTGAGGATGTTTGGACAAAGGGCTTTCCAGTTATGATTTTTTAAAAAGTGAAACTGTTTTACCTCCTCACAGAGCTTCTCTCATAGCCTGATCACTGACATGTGTGTGTACACCGGGCAGGGGTTGGGGTATGAGAGAAGCTCTCTCATGTGCCCCGCCCACATCCATCATGGTCATGCAGTGGCAAAAGCAGGGATCCGGCTTTGTGGTGCAGAATCGCACCAGTGTGGGGGTGGGGAAGGCTGATATCAGTTCATAAAACACACTGTTTTCAGCCATATTTAAAAGGGGGAAAGTGTGTCTTATGAGCCTGCAAATATGTTATTTTATTGCTTTGTGGCTGGGGATGGTATTTGATGTTAGCAAAGTTTTGATGCCTATTCTACATGGTCCCCCTTCCCCCCCCCCCAGTATAGTAATTAAGAAAAAACTCCAAGGATGATTTGTGCCATTGAGGTGCTTTCATGTTTGGTATCTATATGAGTTAATGAACTCCAAAATGTCATATCATGGGATGTGTAACACTCCTTTGGAAGAGTATTCCTACAGGTAGAAAGGTCCCAAATGGTTTAGGACTTTATAAGTCAATATCCACACCTTGAATTTGGGACAGAAGCCTACAGAAAGCCAAAGCAGGTGGGATAGGATCAGGGAGCAATGACTGAACTGTTGAGCCACCAATATCAAATATGAGTCACCATATTTTGAACTTGCTGAAGCTTCCATATCAACTTCAAGTGCAGCTCCTTGCCAACAACATAGTAGTAATTGATCCTGGAGATTACCAATGCATGAACTAGTGTTGTTAGGAATTTCCTGTCCAGGCCTCAAGATCAATAAAGCTACTTCACATTTTCAGATCCATCTTCCCTTAGAGATGCCTGTCATGTGATCTTGGACCTCTGCACAAAAAGCATATCCTCTATCTTTACAGTGGTATAATCTATAGTTCCTCAAGCATTTCCCACGGACTGTGGGCTACAGTTATTGCACACAACTCTACCCACTCAATTCTCATTATTTTAAACAGCCTTACCCATTAATTTGGAACAACAATAACCAGACTTTGTTTCCACTGAAAATATAACAGCTTAAAAATATTTCGCTGTACTGGGCCCAGGTTTGTTCCTATAGCCCAGAGAGTAATTTTTCTACCCTGTGAATGCCACAGAAATAATATTGAAATGTCTAAGTACTAGTAGGTAAATAAGATCCAAAATTTTCAGACCTTGCAATAGTAACCAAACACTGCCTAAATTCAAGAATAAATGTTTCATCTTTTCAAAATTTAATTGCAGGAGGACCTGGAAATATAGTTTGAATGTTTCACATTCTTATCCAAGAGAGGGCAGTGGTATACATCCCTTTAAATGAAGTGTGTCATGCTAGCAATTATTCATGCTTCTTTAGTGAGGTTTTCTTCACTTGGGCTTAAACGATGTAAATTATGTGCACCTAAAAAGACAAATTAAAGGCAGGCAATTTTTTTTGCTGTAAAATGTTTATACAAACTGCATCTTATGCTTCATTATTATATCTTGATACTGAGGGAATAGAACATACCATCTTTGACTAAATCCTCATGCACGTTGCTGAATTTAGCACAGTGGAACACCTGCTGTCACCTCTTATCTTTTGTTTTTTATTTTTAGGCAGAATTGTATGGAAACAGTTACTCCCCCTTTGTTCTTGGCTTAATATGCATCTATTATGTGTATCTATTACATTACATGCAGAGGGCTGTTTGTCTCTGTGTGATGGTAGTGTGTAATAAAAAGGAATCAGTTTGTTTTGGCAGTTTCATGTCTGGCCTAGACATGATGGAGGAGGAGGTGGTGGTGGTGGTGGTGGAGGAGGTGGTGAGGAGAAAGGTGGGGTAAAAGAATTTTAAATAAATAAATCTTACATTCATGTGTCAAGCAGAAGGCATCGGGCAGAAGAAATGCAATATAAATCTGATATTTTCCTGGTTGTCTCTTTAGTTAAATCGAATGAATCTGATCTCAGAGGCTTTGTATCAGAAAGAATCTGATACCAAAAGTAGGACAACTTCATGTTTTTTCCTCATTCAGGTCATCCCAAAAGTCTTATTTCTAATCAAGACTATACATAGTGCAGGCCTGGAGCTGTATAGTGGCCAGCAATTCTGAGCACAGTTAATGATCTATCTTAGTGCATGGTGGGGGTGGGTGGGAGACAAAGACAGAACAGTTTGTATAATTCATATTCTTCTTCTTGTGCTATATCTGATTCCGAATATTGGCAACCATCATGGTGATCAGCCATCTAGATTGTCCTGAGAATATAATGCAGTAGTATTCCACATGACACCTGTACCACTGATCCAGTTCCCTGAGTCACTTTCTGGTCCTGAGCCCTTTTGACACTCAAAGCCCTCATCAGCCCCTGGCCAGTACTGATGAACCTGATGCCCTCCATCAAGATGGATTCAAGTGGGATTTAATCCACTTGAGGACCATCATGCTTTCCTGTAGGCTTCGCCACCCAAGGTCATTGGTCCTCAGGGTTGTAAAGTTAGTTCACCACCACCACGCGATCAGTGTTGAGTCGCTGGCAGTATGGGGTCAGCAAACTTGGCTCTTCAGGTGTTCTTGGGGACCTCAATTACCAGAAACCTAAATAAGTAAACCTACTGACCAGGGCTTCTGTGAACTGAAATCCAAGAACATCTGAAGAGCCATGTTTGCTGACCCCTGGTCTACTCTATTACCATAGCAGGATAACCTGGCCAGACATTAATAATTTATATGTTTTCTGATTTACTGCATTTACTTATAACTTTCAGAGTTTTACCTGAGTTGTGAAATATAGGTTCTGTTATTCAGTGGACTGTTCTCTTTTTTTAATCTTTGGAGGAGAATTAGTGCATGGGTCATGTTTCTTCCTGACTGCAAAAACATATAATCTTTTTTTGTAGAAAGCAATCCAGTGATGGTTTTTTTTTTGTTTCTGCAAGGATTGAGATCAAATGGCTCCCAGCTTTTATTGTATGTTCATTAAAAAGATTTTGTGTGAAGAGTGAAATATAATCTAAGTATAGGGTATGTATTTCTGAGAGCTGGGATATAGTTGGTCTGTTACCCTCATGAAATGGAGGCACAATAAAATCCCAAAATAGAAGTTAGAAATTGGTCAGAGTTCTCTGGTTGTGGGGCAATCTGAAGTACAGCTGCATCTAGCATTGTTGTAAACTTTTCCCAGTTGGCTGTTTCCAAATTACACTTTTTACAGAATGGTATAGATTGAGGCCAGATTATTGAGTAGATCTGACATAGAATGACTCTGTGCTCAGTGTTTGGCAGTGTCCTTTTATTGTTAATTTATAATCAACCCTGAGCAAGTAACGTTCCAGCCGGGATCTTCCGCTATAGACCATTGCTTGGTGTTCCAACATCTAGCAGACAAATATACCAAATCTAAAGTCTTAGGTTTTTTTCTAGTAAAAGACAAAAGCATAAATGGACAGTTGACTCCTATGAATTAGAACAAGTCAAATGTTTTAAATATCTGTGCATAGTATTTCAGGCTTCAAGAAAATCCACAGCTAAGGTAAACCATGCCACCTTTAAAGCCCAGAAAAAGTTCACATGTAATAATAAAATGCTATAGACAGAAGGGGGCAAAATACATTCCAGCTGCAATTAAACTGTTTATTGCAAAAACAGCTCCTCAGTTCCATTATGGGATACAACTTGGCCCATATTCAAACTTAAGTGATTATTTAATTTAATTTTCGCACCTGTATTCTGCCCAATCAGGGAACCCAACTCAGAGTGGCTCACATGATAATTAAACAATATACATAGTAAATACACAGTAATATAATATTGTATACAAAATTCAATCTACAAAAACAGCATATAATAATATACAACAACACAATACAATAATATAATGGCCTCTTCACCCTGGCCACAGGCAAATTCCAAGGGCGGCGGCAGTGAGATCCTGCTGCCATAATGGCCTTTTCAAGCCTGGAGAGGGGTGGGGCCCAGGAGCGCTGATAGGTGGAGGGGTCCTGGGGTCCATGGCTGGAGGGCCCCTTTGCCCCAGCCAAGACCAGAGTCTGGGGGCAGCGGCAGCAAATCCAATTTCCTTAGGACTCAGCAATTTTGGTGGGAAGATTCCAAGGGGCTCCATGTTCACAGAGATAATGTCCCTATGGATCAAGGGAGTTAGAAACCTGGTCAGAGTTCTCTGGTTGTGGGACAATCTGAAGCACAGCAGGATCTAGTATTGTTGTAAACTTTTCCCAGTTGGCTTTTTTCAAATTACAATCAAACCTCGCATAACGAGCATTTTGCTTAGTGAAAAACTTGCATAATGAGCAAGTTTTTCGCTAAGCGGTCGAACTTGCATAACAAATTTTTCGCTATGTGAGTCAGACTTTTCCCTATGGAAAAACTCACATAACGAGTGTTTCTATGGGGAAAACTCGCATAATGAAAATTTTTCGCTATGTGAGTTTCCCCCCTTGAAACACTAATTATGCGAGTTTTTCCATAGGGAAAGTCCAACTTGCATAGCGAAAAATTCGTTATGCGAGTCTGACTCGCATAGCGAAAAACTCACTATGCGAGGTATGACTGTACTTTTTACAGAATGGTATAGATTTAGGCCAGATTATCGAGTAGATCTGACATAGAATGAGTCTGTGCTCAGTGTTTGGCAGAGTGTCCTTTTATTGTTATTGTCTCCAGGTTTCTAAAGATTGTGATTGATATGATGTCCCAAATGCTGAAAAGTATATTCTATGGGGTGTCTAATCTTGTAATGATTGCTTGTTTTTCTTTTCTGTTGTGCTTGAAAGAACAATAAATATGGGTTGCAAAATGGATTTTAAAATGTTGCCTACACAGAAATATTAGAGGTTAAGTTGTTTATAATATATTTTTTTTAAATAGCAATAGCAAGTATAATTATATACTCTCCCATAGTGCTTAGTCCTCTGGGCAGTTTATAGGTAGTTAGCATTTTGCCCCTAACATGCTGGGTACTCATTTTACCAACCTCAGAAGGATGGAAGGCTGAGTCAATTTTGATCTCCATCAGGATCAAACTCACAATGTTTTAACCACTGCAAAACCAAAAAATTCAAGCAGCACATTTTACTAACAAGAAACAAGCATGTAAAGGCCAAGCAAAAGAGGACAAATTTATTACTTGGAACAGAGAGGGAAATAAAATATTGATGGCTCGACCACACTGGGAGGTTGATTTGGTGTTTCCTATAGCACACCCCTGGCAGTTCTGGTGCTGAATCCATTGCTGAGTTTCATATGAAAATTATTAATTATCTTTGGGAAGAGCACTTCAAGAGTCTGCCTCTCACCTATAATTGATGTAATTATTAACACCAACTTTTCCACTCCATCTCTCTTCTTCATCTTTGATTATAAGTGATACAGTACTGATTCAAATTTATTAGACAAGTGCTGTCTCTTCCATGTCTTTATATAAAAAAAGAGGCAGGTGGGTGTTAAAAGCCATTTCACAATAGTAATGCCAATTGCCAGTCTAGAACTTGGCATGAAGAAACAGCCGGGGAAGAAGGAGGAGGAAAGAGAAGCCACACTGTGTGATATTTTGCAGTGTAGACAAGCCCTGTGTGAATACTGAACTGCAGTTTCACTCATCTCAAATTTCACCTGCTTAATTTGTAGAGATTTGGTAATCAGCAAAGACTCAGTTTACAGATGTTTATAAATAGTCCAAAAAGCTTTACTTGTATCTGCTTTGATGATTGGCAGATTTTCTTTTTTTTAAAAAAACTTCTTTATAGAATTCCAAACACTTATATTTCTTAAACTCTGTTCTTTCTAACTCTTCTCACCCATGTATGAACACATGTGATTATTTACCAACCAGTAAGTACCCGCGTCTCTTTAATAATAAATCTAAACCCCTATTGTTAGTACCTTCTAGAGTAGACAATTGGTTGAGGTCCTGTAACTTATGCCGTGTAAAGCTGACTAAATCATCAGTTGTTGCAATCTTTTGGGAATAAAATAATTCCAATGGAATCCTTTTCATCATGGGGTATCGCTTAGGGGCCATGGGATAGGAAAGATTACTGAAAATCATAACAAATGGTAAAAATTATCTCGCTGGAGGTGATTTTTGAAATTTAAAACCTCACTTCTTCCTGTGGTCTCCAACAGCTTTCCCATGATGAAAAACACCACACTAGAGCAACAGGACATGTAGGGTGTGTATCAGCATGTTTTATCTCTGAAAAATCACTGCAGTTGTATGTCATCAGTCTTATGTTGCAGAATTTCTGATAACAGGATTTCTGACGTTGAATGAATGGGTCTTCTTAAGTACAGGTTAACCTATCTCCCATTGTTGGGAACAACTGGATTTGGCACTTGGTTAGCCACTTAGTTGGTTAGATACACAGAACTCTTCTAGCACCTAAAAGTTTTTGATTCTTTTAGATGATCATTCAATAATAAAAAATAGGTATTACGCTGGACTGCTTCTTGGGTAATTATTAAAACTGTACTCCATAGTCTCCTATTGAGTGGTAAGGCTATTTTTACCACTTTTTGGGTTCCCTAAATTTATGACAATGTGGGAAAGTATGGCAAGATTAGTTTGCTAACTTTGCAGAAGATTAGTCAAATTAACCATACATGCGATAAAAATATCCTTATCATTTGGCAAGAAAATCTAGGGGCAAATGGCTCATACAATGTTCCTTTTATAATCTATATGCAAGTCCAGGCCAAAAATGTTCTGCCATGTACAAAAATAGAACTGATAAATGAATTTCCCCTCAAATTTAGGAACACAGCCTCCTTGTAGTAGGGCTAGTTTAGAGGGAACTGAGGAGACTACATAGTTTGCAGCACCCACCTGCAATGTCTAGCTGTTATTTCCAATCTATTTTGTCTAATGAGAAAGCTAAATGTCTTTATATGGGCTCAGAATATCAGCTTGTCAGGTAGCTGCATGCTGACCATAGTACATTACCATCTTACAAGCTTGCTTCAGAATAATTTCAGAAGCGGTGTGATTCCTAAAGTGTACAAAAGATGGATTATCAAAACCATGGGGCTATGCATTCTCGATTAAAACAAGCATCCTGCACCATGTGCCCATTATAATTAATGTAAGAAAAAATATATTGAGGAGACATGAAAGATGGAACAGCAGCAGTTGAGGCTCTTCCGGGACTTATATCAGTTTCACTAATTTTATAATTGCCAGTGGCCCCCTGATATGCCTCTAAAGATGAAAACAGGATCCTAAAAAGTTTGACAAATTGTCACTGTAATACCAAAGTCTGTAGTATATATAGTAGTCGTGTTACAAGTCCATCAGGCATACCTCTATTCCTCATTGATGAAAGGATGATTTAAGATTGTTACTCTTTAAAATTGTTACTCTTATCCCACAATAAAGGACTCATGTCACCTTCCATACATCACTATGTATTGGGAAGCACACACTGTTTGGTGTGTCATGATAAAGGAATCCTTTCTTTAACCGTCATCATACTCTCTGTCTATACTACATGCTATCAATTATTATTTCCCCCCAGTACATTTACTGTGCCTGATCACATTTTGTTTCTTCAGCCAGCCAATTTTTTAAAACTAGAAACACTTCTGCTAAAATATAATGATTGTAGCTGTAATGGGAATCTGAATGTTTTTTACCATTTGGACAGGTACATGAATGTGCCGATGTGATTTACTTAGTCTGCTAAGTTACACTATGGAGAAACAAAACTGTTTCAAACTGTTATTGTTTAGAATTCCTGAAAAGGAGGGCATTGTGCCAAGTTTAAACAGAGCCTCTAGTGGCTCACTTTATTATTAGTAGAAGAATTTACCCAGAGACACCTCACGCAGGTTCACACACTTTTACCCCAAGGGTTCACCTACCCACGAATAGGGGTAGGGTAGCCTTTGAAGAATGGACGAGGGGCGACCTTGACGAGTGGGAGCAGGGTGGCCTTGATGATGGGGGAGGGGTAATTCCTAGATAATGATCTAATCTCAAGGGCATCATTTTACCATGAGAGATGCAAATCATGTTGTAAAGCCCTATAAAAAGGATAGCCAAAGCAGAGTTAGAGAGGACTTTTGGAGTAGCGGCAGAAGCCTTTGAAGTTCGAGGGAGTACATTCCTGAAAAGGCAGAGGATGGACATCTGAAGTGAGATGTGGCCTCGAAAGACTGTCCCTTCAGAACTTATCAGTGGAAAGGAGGCAAGCTGCTGGACTTAGAAGAAAATCTGCAACCTTGACAGGTTATTTTCCAACTATCGCACTTAGACAGATTTCCCAAAACTCGAGAGTTAGACTTTCTCAGCTCACAGAGTGAGAAGTTACTCTTAGAAATATTGTGTTTTTGCTTTCTAGTTAAAGTGCTAGGTAGGATATTGCGCTTAGGAACAGGTTAGCGATAGAGAGAGGTTTAGAAGCTCGATAGCTTAGATTTTACGCAGAAATGGGTTATTTCATTTTGGTTTTGCTAAACCAGATGTTATTCTTAAGTTTTGCTACACTTTGTTTGTTGAAGTAATTCTTTGCTTTATGGACAATGTTTATATTATTCAAATAAATGCTAAGACCATTCTAGGTCTTATTTCCAAGGAATTTGGAACCTGCTTGCCTACTTACAACTATTTTACCAAACTATTTTTCAATGCTACCACACACACACAAACATTCCATGGCTCATCGTTTGGAAATCATGACCAGGAGGAGAGGCCGACCCATGTATAATACACTAGTTACAGGGCTGGAATTTGGAGCTGCAGGAGTTGAAATAGCCTTTATCCTGGGGAGAAAAAAATTGGCATATGCTGACTGTCTCACCGACCCCATTCTCCCCCTCCAGGTTTCCCGACAGTAACAATTTCCACCCCTTTCCATCATCTGTTGACTGCCAAAACTGTTTACCCTATACATATGGCAACACCTCTTTCTTCCCACATTTACTCCCCAATTTTTCTTCTCCAAAGAACAAAGTTCATACAGAAGGTGTCTTCACTCAAGACACTTCTGTGCATGGCAAGGAGTTAGATAAAAAAAATCAGTTTGAGTTTTTTCATCCTCTGGAAATAAGATACAGTTGTACCTCGCTTAAAGAGCATAATGCATTCCACAGGATTGCTCTTTAAGCAAAACACCATTGTATGAGACCGATTGGGGGGTGGAACTGTGAACCCCAATTTATTTGTTAAGCAAGTTTTGGTTGGTTTTATTTGTTAAGTAAAGCAAACATTCAGAGAAAATTCTGCTGTTTAAGCCAGTTACTCTTTAAGCGAGGCGCTCTTTATATGAGGTTTGACTGTATATAAAAGCTTGTTGTGTTCTTTTAATTATGGCACTTAAATGAAATCTAATATCCAGAAAAAGAAAGGAAGTTGTCAATGCACACTCGGAATTTAAAAGGTTTATATTTTCTATTACTGAGTAATTTTATTAGATTAAATTATAGTTATCATGGATCAGGTTCTTTAGCACAACAAAAATTAGACATACTGTATGTGTTAAAAATAACTAAGGATCAGCTTAGATAGAAGAAGCAGAATTGTGGAAGGTTTAATTATTTTCAGTTTCAGATCATCAACTGCTAATCCACTAAGGAATATTTTAGAGGCATTTTATCCAACGGGTCTTAACAACAATGCATCCTACAGATCATGAAGACTAATATCAATATGATGATGATTCAGAAACAACATGTTTCTTGGGATAAATATTTAAAATGTATTAGTAAATGAATAATTTCCAGTAGTTTGTAATTATAATTTTAGCTTGCCAAGGGTCGGACTGTGTGACTGAACAACAAAAAGAAGCATGAAACAAAACCCACTACTTTTAAAACAAATTGTTAGAATAAATGCTAAAAGGGAGTAGTAATGGAGAAGTAATATGTTTATAGTCTTCCTAAGTGAGGATCTTTTCAATACTACAGGGTAATTTAAACCAAACCATCCATTCAGCTTAGTTTTGTATGGGCCTAGGTTAGCCTAAACTCTTTGATTGCCTAACATAAAAGAAAACTTTCCATTTGCCATCCTCTTTGCTGTCCCTCTCCATTGCTGCTTCCTTTAACCCATCTGCCTTACTTAGTGCCTGATTTGACTGCTGTCTGTCTACCTCCCTCCATCCTGCATTGACCAAACAGTGAGCTTTGGTACTCTCCTTGTCTCCCTGGCCACCCTTGAGGAAAAATAGCATAAGCCACACCAAATGTCCAGACATATTCCCTCCATGGAGCCATTAAAAAAACCTAGGTCTGAGAAGACCTGGATAAAGTTTAAAACACAGAGAATATTCGGGGGGGGGGGGCAATGTTTGGGGGTCTTTCAGAATTAGGCATTTCAGACTTAGGTGTGTATGCTGGCAAATGAGGCTTCCCTGAGTATCTGCAGTGGTTGTCTTTGCCAGGGTTGGGGTGGGATTTATTGCTTCTGGCACTATGTCACTTAAGGTGGATAACTCATTCAGCCTAGTGGACAAATTGATGATGTATACAAAGACTGGGAGCAATGACTCATGAGGACCTCCCAACCTCATGTCCTCTGATGTCCCCAACCAATGTTGCCATTAGGAGAGTGGCTGCAGCTCAACAGAGACAACCCAGTTGAGCAAAAATCACCAAGCTCAACAAAGCTGTTTCACATTTTCAGATAGGCATTTTCCCTTGGAGATGCCAGTCCTCTGGTGTTAGGCCAATGCACAAAAAAACCATATTCTCTACCATTAATAATCTCTCCTCAAGTCTATGTCACAGCCTTTGGGCTACAGTTCTTTTTCACAACTCTACCTATTGATTTCTATTTCTTTTAAACAGTCTCCCCCCCCCCCCAAAAAAAAAAAATGTAACACAAAAACCAGACTCTGTGCCCAACGAAAACATAACAGTTTACAAATGTTTCACTATAACTGGGCCCAGGTTCCTTCTAGTTTCTTACTATTTGAAGCGGCCAAGGTTTTTTTTGTTTTTGTTTTTTGTAGGGGAAGGAATTGAGGCTAGGAAAAAATGATTAAAACACACTGTCTTTTATGCTGTGATTTTCAAAAGAATTGTCCCAGCTCACCCTTAATTAATTTTTTTCCCAAAGAAAAATCTAGTCATTCCTGATGAGCCACTTTGATGTCTGTGAATAAATGGCCAGAAAAGTTAAAGTATACACCAATACAGCTGTTGATATTTCTGTTCTGTGTGCCACATCTATGGATGCTTCTAACTGGTCTGACTAAACTGCTACTACACACTATTGATTGGCCATTGTACAAATAATAGTTGTAAAGCTATATGTACATAAACACTGATAGTTCTATATGCATCTTGACATAAAATTCTCAGCATTTCGATTTAATAAAGGATTTTGTTTCTTCTACTACAGAAAACACAATAGGATTGCATGACAATTTTAGAAGAAATACGGTCTGACAACTGTTTGGTACATTATGAAGGTAGACAATAAATTACTCCAGATAGCTCAAAAATCCAATGTTCGGTGAAATGCTTGTGGAATTTATGTTGATGCTGTATTAATGGCAATGTCTCTTACTTTCAGAGCTAGCAACACCACTAGGTAAAATCAAGCATCTGCCTCAGGTGGTATATGTTGATGAAGCAGCAGAGAGATGCTGGAAAATAGAACTATTGATATTACACAGCCTGTATTTAAGTTATCATAGCATCCTCTTGTGTGCTGGAAGATGTTATCCCAATGCCAATACTGAAGTTAAAATTAACTCACGTCTTCATGTGTTTTTATGTGGGAAACATTTCATCCTTTACCTCAGGCAGCAAAATGAGTTGGGTTGGTCCTACCTGTGACAGTGAGCAATAGATTCAAGTTGGGTGTCTGAACTACTATGGAAATTGCATCTATTTCTTCACCCAGGTGTCATTACTCTCAAGGACAGAGTGTGGTCATTTGTGATTCACATCAATACCTCTAGCTTCAAGTTATATACAAAGACAAGAAGAGTCCTGTTTTCTCATGTGATTTATTTGTACATGGTATTCTCAAGGTATGAGCATTTGCAATTTCTTCATCTATGTGCTGAGAATCAAGAATGCTTGCCTGAATTCTTCCAGATATTTGTCAAGGTCACTCATACAGTATCTGAAAAGATGCTATCACATTTCATTGCTCAGCTTTAAGATAGGAACTATATCATCACTGTGACTGGTATATCCTGGTAAGGTTAAATAATACAAGAAATGCCACAATGCAAATACAGTACAACAATATTTACAACCTGAATCTAGTTCCTTCAAAGTAGTTTGTTAAATTATTATGCTCATAGTGTGATGTAAAGCTTTTGTAATCTATTCTCACTTGCTTAAATAGGTATACAAGTGCCCAATGAAGTTTTTGATGAGCTTGATTAAACACTGGACCAATATGACAAAGCTTCTATGCAGCAAGGGGGGCTGCTCCATATGACCTTTCATTGTGCCAGTTTAGAGAATGAATGAATGAATGAATGAATATTTATTAATTGATTAGTCTTACGACCTTATCAATAACATAAGAATTTAAAATCTGTACAATGCAATGAAGTGCAATAAAATACAATAAAATACAATAAAAATACAATAAATACAATATATATATACTTTTAAAGAATGTAAACTGGAGAAGGTCTCTAAATACAATTAATATATGCATATCGATAGTCAGATAAGTGAATCTCCCTTGCAGGATACCCCAATTTGATTGACATATTCGATTATTTTAGCTGATGCCTTAATTATAAACTTGGCAGTTCTACATACGTGGATGTTAGAGCCCAGAAGGAGATAAGACAGTTTGTTTTTGAGTCCCAATACAAGGAAAGAGAATCAAAACCCATATACCTAATTGTAAATGGGAAAGTTACACTTCTGGTGACAATTTATAACATGCTTTGCATCAGTGGTGGGCATCAGCAGGTTCGCACCAGTTCACCAGAACTGGTAGCAGAAATTCTGGCTGGCCTTGCCCATTCAAGTTTTGAAATAAACTAGTCCTAATTCAGGTGCAACACAGGGCTTTCCTCCTGGCTATGCCCACCATACCATGCCCACATTGTGGTAGTAAAAGTTTTTTGAGCCCACTACTGCTTTGCATGTTTTGCTTTTACTGTTGTTGTTTTGCTATGTGAAAGGCACTGTGTAGAGTGCACTATGGACAAAAAATGGGCTATAAATAAATTGTTTATTCTGAGCTTTAGATGTAAATTAGAAACAGCAAAACCAGCTTGGCTCTTAATTTTGAGGATTAAATGAAGTTGCCCTGAATCTAGCATTGTTTCTGAATATTTGCAATACCTGTACGTATATAAAACAGTAGGAGGCATGCTATCCCCACCCTTCCCGGCATGTAAACTTTTTGGTACTGAATGCTTTCTTTCTTGCCTTTCTCCCTTTCAAAAGCCTTTCTCTCTCCATCTAATATGTTATCACAGTTCCTGCACATCTTATATAACAGAAGAACCTTCTGATATCTGTGTTTGGGAGAGATTTGTTACAAGTGTATGTATTTGAAAGCATTTTGGAAAGTGCTTGTTTAGTGCAATAAATGAAACAATGAAGCAGCTAACCTGTTTTACATCCAGATTTCACATTCTAACACATTTAGTTTCTAATGTAACTTATGCAACTGCAGTTATACTTGACTGTATCCATCGATCCTGCAGTTATAATTTTTGTCTATATTTAAATAATATAATAAAAGATAAGTTTGAACAGAACTGCAGTTGGAATTGTATAAAATGTTCCATTCTTCCATTGACCTTGTAGTAAGAAAATGTGTTGCTTCTCTTACTAATAAGATGATCTAGTATATCTTTATGTATTTAAGGATGTTTATCACTAGACTAGCAAACTGAATTCAATTTCTGGCTTTTAGCTAAAGTTGGAAAAATTTAATTGAACCTCTGCTGAGCAGAATATTGCTCCAGGAGAGTAGAAGGGCTTGCACCACCTGGGGAAGCATTGCTATTTGTAAGTGGGAAAGTTTTTAATGGAAATTCCTGCTTGCACAAAGGCTGTCCTTACACAAGCAGGAATACTATGCTAACATGTATTAAAATTCAGCAGAATGTTGTAGTATCTTGACCTTTGAATTTTATTTTTAGAAATTAAATGCATTTCTGATGACCTCTCAGACCCAGACCTCAGTCCTTGGGGTACCCACTCTCACTTCATAGCTGAATGACTGAAATGACTAAATGCTGAATGTCTACAGCTCCACATACATTTATCAGGAGACTTTTCCTTTTCATTAAGAGTAAACATGGCTGAATGTTTGCCTAGTTCATTGTTATACTTCAATAGCAGATGGCTCCTCATTCATTTCTATGGTTCACTGTAGTGCTGTTACAGCAGCTCAATTTCCTTCTCAAATTCCTATACCCCCTTGATCTAAAATACTTTGCAGTCTGTTTTTCTAAGATTTATCACAAGGGAGTCCCAGTGATGGTAAGGAAAGGGAAGGACAAGGAAAGGAAGGATGGAAGGCAGACATGAAAGAAAAATGAAAGGGAAAGAACAGAGGGTGCTGGATAACAGTACAGCTTGGCTTGTACAAAGCCCGGCTTGTGGTTGCCCTTATAAGAGGTAAAACTGGCATTAAATCAAAGTTATATACTATGGATCCCTAATAATCTATCATCATGTCTTTATTCCATTACTAAATGGAACCAGAGAAAGTGAAAGGCATTACAACCTTTCCACTATGTGTGGTAGAAATTACAGGGACTGTGGTGGCTTAGTCCTTAAGACACTGAAATTGATGACTGGAACATGAGCTCCTATCTCTGTCCCAGCTCCCGCCAACATAGCAGTTAAAGCAAGAACTTGCAAGTAGTTAAACATGTACCACTTTGGTTGGAAGTTAACAGTGTTCTATGCACTCCGGTGTCTAGTCATGCCTGCCACATGTCCATGGAAACATCTGCAGATGCACGCAGCACTGTCTCTTTGGCTATAAACTGAGATGAGCACTGAACTGTAGAGTCAGATGTGACTGACTTTTGAGCAAGGGCAATATCTACCTTTACCTAGTAGACATTACAGGTGACCACATTTGTATGTGCTTAGGTCTCATGGCATCTGGCCCCATCACTCCCTGGCAAATAGAAGGGGAGGAAATGGAAGCAATTATAGGCTTCACCTTCTTGGGATCTAAGATCACTCTCTAGATGGTGACTGCAGCCATAAAATAAAAATACACTTACTTCTTGGGAGGCAAGTTATAGCAAACCTAGGCAGCATAATAAAAAGCAGAGACATCACCCTGCCAACAAAAGTCCACATAGTCAAAGAAATGGCATTCCCAGTAGTAATGTATTGCTGTGAGAGCTGGACCATAAGGAAGGCTGAGTGCAGAAGAATAGACGCCATTGAACTGTGATGCTGGAGAAGGCTGTTGAGAGTCCCCTGGACTGCAAAGAGATCAAACCAGTCAATCCTAAAGGAAATAAATCCTGGCTACTCCTTGGAAGGACAAATACCGAAGCTAAAGCTCAGGTACTTTGGTCACCAAATGAGAGAAGAGGACTCACTGGAGAAGGCCCTGATGCTAGGTAAGATTGAAGGCAAAAGGAGAAGGGGGTAACAGAGGATGAGATGGATAGATGGCATCACTGACATGGTGGGCATAGATTTGGGCAGACTACGGAGGATGGCAGATGACAGAGAAGCCTGGCATGTGGTGGCCCATGGGGTCGCAAATGGTTGGTCTCGACTGTGCAACTGAGCAACAACAACATGTACTGAGTTGTTTAACAAATGTAATTTCCTCTGTAGGACAAAGGAAATCTAAACTCATTGCCACACTTTAGAGGGCAATACTATTCACGATTCCAATATTCTCTTATAAGTACAGTCAAACCTCGCTTATCGAGTGACTTGCTTAGCGAAAAACTCGCATAACGAAAATTTTCACTATGCGAGTCAGACTTTCCCTATGGAAACACTCGCATAGCGAGTATTTCTATGGGGAGAACTCGCATAACAATTTTTTTTTTTTGCTATGCGAGTTTCCCCCATAGAAATGCTTATTTTGCGAGTTTTTCCATAGGAGTTTTCGCTATGCAAGTTTGTTTCGCATAGCGAAAAACTTGCATAGCGAAAAGCCTCGCAGAACGAATTAAATTCATTATGTGAGGTATGACTGTACTCCACCTTCAAATATATTCTGCTAAAGAGGCGCACCTCTCTAGCACTAGGAGGACCTTCTCCGTGTCTGCTCCAGCCCTATGGAACCTCCTGCCAAGTTAGTTGTTTCTCCAGATGGAGGTGCTGCCCTTTAGGAAGAGGGTTATGACCTGACTGGTGGGACATGTGTGGGGTATGGGCCAGACAGTTGCCTCAGTTTGTTGGCTCATCTAACCCCTCCCTTTCTCTGTGTGACTTGTTTAATCTCTTTTAATTTTTGTAACTTTTCACTCCTGTTTAATTCTGTTTTTATACCATGCTTTTACTGTGTTTTAAGTGTTTTTAAAGTTTGTTAGCAACCCTGGGTCTTTGTGAGGAGGGCGGCATAGAAGTTTGATTAAATAAATAAATAAATAAAATCTTCCTATCTCCAGATTCTTGCTCCCATAATTTGTATAAGCTTAATTGTCTGGGACCTTTTCCATCTTGCACCATATGTCTGGGATATATCAAGACAACATAATGTTGGGAGCCAGTTCAGGACTAGAGCGAAGTCAAGGTGTTGATGACTCATTGTTTCCACCTTAATCCAAGATTTAGACGTGATACAAGAAGTAGGTATGGTGGAGATAAGGGGAATGTCTTTTGCCTGGATCCTTCCATATGCTCACAGAAAGAACAAAATGATACAACACAAAAAAATTACCACAGTGGACAGTCTGTTTGAAATTGTCCAGCATACTAGAGCATGAGCAATGCATGTACTGTTAGTGATGTATTTATCTATAACTAGTTGCTTTTCTTAACAATGTAAATGAAAACTGTGATCTGAAAAGCTCTAGACACAATACAAATGTATTTTGTATTCAGTTATCCATATCCAAGTATAAGGAGTAAATTATGAATCAGCTCTCAAAATATTGTGTGTTACTGGCCAGTGCTGTTCCCAGATGTTCTCCACAACTGGTACAATCATAATTTTCTGTGTTTGACCATTCAGCCATCTGCCCAATGTATTCTACTATGACAATCAGATGTATATTTCTCCACGGAATGAAATTATCATTTTATTAATTACCCTTTAATTAGTTGACACATGCAGTATTTTAGCCATAATTGGCTTGAGATATAATACTTACAGGGAGGGATGTGACTGGGAGTCTGCTTGTCATGAATAACAATTATGCCTTTGACAAAGCAATCTCATTATGAAGATGTACTGAACAGTTCGAAGCCTTCCTTTGCACAAGATAACGTTGAGCTAAATGCCAAAGTGTATTGGCATGCATAAATGCAGATACACCTCCTGTGTGTGCAATATATAGATAATTTATGATAGAATAAGAGTTTGCCAAGATTATAACTGCTTTTAAGCATATCATTTACATCTGTTACTATTCACATAGCTGTTTAGGAAACAAACATTAATACTTTTTTAAAATTAAGTTAGCTGATCTTAACTACAATTTTTGTAATGGCTGGAAAATGTATGAACTAAATGTTGTTTAAATTTAAAGAAGACCACCCTGGATGAGAATGTATGGCCAAGGACCATTTTCTTCCTCATCCTGCATCATTAAAACAAGCAATGCAAGCCTGGAGAAGGTACTCCTTTGGGGACTATGATTTTCAGCCAGGATAGATTTCTAGCTGAAAGAATCTCAAAGTCATCATAAAAAGCTTCTGTTGCTATCTGACTAATTTTTGTTATGCATTTGATTTATGAACTTGTAACCCTTGTTACTTCAGTCAGATCCTTACTTCTATCACTCAATCAAGCCATCAATTAATCATCTCAGTTAATTTTAAAGTTACTTGTTGTTATCCCAGACTCTCCTAGTTGGGGTAACCATAGCTGTGTTGGCTAATACTATATGTGCTCAAAAACACCAATACCAACACCAACAACACATCCTTTTTAAATTCCAAACAATGCATAGCCTACTTTTCTAACTCAAAGAGCATTCAGAGCATACATCATAAGAAATACCTGTAGTAAGGTCAAGTATATCTTGAAAAATGCAAGCTTTGATAGAAATGCTACGTTAAACGTGATTGTTTGTGGAAAACAGGTTGTGGACAAGGATGAGTCTGACAAAGATGAAGGCCATGGCCCAAGGTAAAGTAAGAAGAGAAGCACAGGTATTGCTCACATTTTTGCAGCTGCATCTTCTGTACACCACATGTGTCAGCCCCATACTACTGACACATGTGGCTCCCTTACACATGTAAGCAGCTGACAGCAGTGCAAGCAGAAACTGCATGAGCAACCATGCCTGGGATATGGCTGAAGAGGGAGTGGAACAACCAGAAAATAAGGCAGTGGAAGGAACCAAATGCTTGAACGGTGAAGAGGGAGGAGGGGTCTGATGCAATTCTGCTCATTTAAGTAGCCACCTCGACCCACCTAATGATCATGGAATAAATCCCGGCAGATCATCTCCTTTGGTAATGCTTACAGCATCCCCCTCTAACAGGTAGAACAGCTGGACACTGCCCAAACCCTTTGAGAACAAAGAGGAAAATATCATAAGTATTCTTCTCTCTCTATAGAACTCCAACCCATCATGTTTACCAGATCAGATGTTTATCTGCAAGGACAGTCTCTTGGGCTGAGTGATGTGGTTGCCTCAAGGGGCCAATGCAAAAAGGTGAAGAGCAGTGAATATATAAGTGGAGGGGGATGTTGTATCCCCCAAATAACCTGGACTGTTTTCCTTCACTTGGTTCTTCCCCAGTACTGAAATATGTTTTCAGCGTCAGCCCAATCAACTTCTGTGCATGTTTCATGAAAGAGAGGGGTTGCCATCTTGTTCCTTGCTTCAGGTAGCAAAATTGTCATACTGATCCTCTTCTTCTTCCTATATAAATAGGCTTGTGATGTCTCAATGACAATACGGCACTTGCATTGGGTAGCACTTACCTGCTGTATATCTGTTGCTGGTTAATAAGATGTAAAACCAGCTATGCCACTGTTCCTTTGATTGCAATTTTTAAACTCTCGACGATTTGCAATGAAAACCACATTTGGTGAAGTTTTCTGAGATCTGAGAACCCCCCAGTCAGTACCTATGTTGACTGCTGGATTGTGGGGATTATAGGCCAAAAAGTAACCTTTCTGAGATCTAACTGGATGATAATAAAAGGTAAAGGCCATCCTTGCTCGAAGGGCAATCATATCTGATGCTCGAGTTCAGTGCTCACCTCTGTTTCATAGCTGAAGAGCCAGCACTGTCTGCTTCTGCAGACGTTTCCATGGTCATGTGGCAGGCATGACTAGACATCGAAGTGCATGTAATGCTCTTTACCTTCCCATTGAAGTTGTCCTTATTTATCCACTTGCAATTTCTTGCTTTTGAACTGCTAGGTTGGCAGGAGCTGGGACAAACATGGGATCTCATTCCGTTCTGCAGTATTCAGGTATCGAACTGCTGACCTGCCACCTTCCAGTCAGCATCTTAGCCACTTGAGCCACTGTAGTATCACTGGATGATACAAAGATGTAAAAACCCTAATCTAAGTATTAACCAAAAGCAATTTCTGGTTTTTTAAAAAAGAGGTCAATATAATAGTAGAAAGCACACAGTTGTCTTGGCGTAAGCATCAACAAATATATGTTTGAAGACTCAGCCACATGCATATCCATGGCAGCTCAAATCCTTACACATTATTTAGTAGGAGCTTCTTGAAGGCTTTTGCAGTTGGATTTAGAAGGGGATTAACCCCTGCCACCTAGAATGCTAAGCCTGTATATAATCATATCTTATTTCCCACAACCTTGGTGTCTTTTCCATCACTGACAGCAAGTGAGGGATCTCTTCTCAACAGAGAGAAGACATTATGTATTCCAGATTTTGATTTATCTTTTATTATTTAAGATGAAATATTCCTTGTTAGACTTGTGTGTGTATAGTTTATTTTATTTTATTTGTGATAGATCCATGCCACACTGTTTAGCATGGCTGTTCATTGGAATTTCCAAAGGCAATCATTAATTTGAAAAGCTGCCAGGGTGTCTGTTCTCTGTTTCAAGAGGAAGTCTGTCTGAAAATCCATCCAGTACAAGTTTAGATTTAAGATAAAGAAGTACACTGAAGAGAACAGGAGCCTTGAACTTGCTCTTCAGCTGTTGAGTAGTGGACTGAGGAAGTACAAAGGCGAAGTCATCACTCTTTCCTCTACTGTGGCAATAAGATATATTTTTTCTAACTAAATTGCACACATTATTTATAAATTTATATGTATTATGAGCATATGTAAAATTTCTATAAACTTGTCTTCTCATTTTGGTGATGCATTTTTATCTCTCTCTCAATTGATAACTGACTATGTCCTTTACCTCTCACGTCAAAAAAGAGAAGAATGCAGGGAGCAATTAGAAATACATTTCCATATCTCAAAGACAAGAACCACTTGTCCAGGGTTAGGACACAAGTAGACTCTAAGACAGTGGTGCCCAAACTAAGGCCCAGGGGCTGGGTGCGGCCCCCAATGCCAATTCATCTGGCCCACGAAGCCCTCGTCACTCGTGCAAGCGGAAGTAAAACACACCCATATGGGCGCGTTTTACTTCCGTTTCCAGGAGCGATGAGGGCTTCGCGGGCCAGCTGAATTGGCATTGGGGGATGCACCCGGCCCCCGGGCCTTA
Source organism: Furcifer pardalis (assembly GCA_030440675.1). Lineage (NCBI taxonomy): Eukaryota > Metazoa > Chordata > Lepidosauria > Squamata > Chamaeleonidae > Furcifer > Furcifer pardalis. The sequence continues at coordinate 127,332,637 of CP126891.1, forward strand.
GTGACCGGCTTCCTGAACCACATGATTGGCCCACGGCCCAAAAAGTTTGGGCACGCCTCCTCTAAGACATGCTCTGTCTGTTTTGCTTATTCCTAGCCAAAGTGGATGGATTACAGTGAAACCTCATATAACAAAAAGAATCTGTTCCATGAGGTTGTTTGCTATGGTATTTTTTTCATTATACATTTTTTTTGTATAATGAACATTCCTATGGGAAAACTTGTATAGTATAATGAAAATTCCAATGGGAAAACATGCATAACAATTTTTTTTTGCTTCACGAATTTTCTCATAGGAACTTTTATTACAGTCTATGAGTTTTTGCTGTTTTCCCATAATGGAAATTTTTGTTATGCAAGTTTTCCCCAAAGGGATGCTATTTTTGCATAATGAAAATTTACAGCCAAAGAGCCAGTGCTGTCTGCATCTGCAGTCGTTTCCATGGTCATGTGGCAGGCATGACTAGACACCAGAGCACATAGAACACTGTTACCTTCCAACCAAAGTGGTACATATTTATCTACTTACAAGTTGTTGCTTTCGAACTGCTAGGTTGGCAGGAGCTGGGACAGAGACAGGAGCTTACTCCATTTTGCAGCACTCGAGTTTCAAACTGCTGACTTGCCGACCTTCCAGTCATCAAGTTCAGCATCTTAATCACTAAGCCACTGGAGTCCCTAAAATTTCTTCTCTTCATATGTCAATTCTGAATAACATTTTATTTTTGTGACTCACCATAAAAAAGCCACTTTCTTATCATTTAAACGTAGACATTGAAACAAAAGGCTTTAGGATGCTTAAGAAGGATTGCTTCTTTTTCTCTGCATGCTTCCCATGGTCAGCCAACCAATTGTACTGTCAAAATTTCATGTGCTTTGTTGGGGTTTAGAATCAACAGGTCTTACCCTGTATTGTTGATTTTGTTGCTTCAGGCCAAAAGCCTGAAGAACACAATTAAGTTATTCCTGAGCCAATTTGTGCCTTTTCCCTTCTCCAGCATACTAACAGTGTCAAAGTTCAGCCACAGTGAGAAAAAATACACCTTACTTTCAGACTGGATGATGGAAGCCTGCCTTCAGCCCTTTTACTTCCTTTCCTGAACTAAAAACTCTTCAGCTTTCTAATGATGATAGTGATAGGGATGACAACTGTTAGAAAACAAAACCCTGCTCTACCAAATAATTAAGCATGAAATAATAGTGCAGATGAGCTCTCTTAATTTGCATTGGAAGCCAAATTTATCCCAGGCATAAAAACCTGCCTGTCACATTAGCCAACCCAAAACTTAAATGACCAATTTTCAATATTAGATTTCAAATACAGTACTTCCATTAAATTGCAGGACATGCTGTAATCAGATCCATCCTATTCTGCCATCATATAACTTGCTATGGAAATGCTTGTTAGAAACTAAGAAATAGTCTATTAGAACAAGACTTTTACTTTCATTGTCCTGAATTAAGGATATTTTTACATTTATGGTATTAGTAAGATTTATATTTCACTCTTCAGACAAAACACCAGAGTAGATTTTCCTTAGATTTCCTGTTCTCTTCCTTCTTTTCTTTTATTTTTCCAACATTATGTTTATTTTATTAGCTTAATTTTATTTAAGATGCAAACGAAGAAATGATATTATGTAAGAAAAAGCAGCGGAACAAATAAATAAGGTAGCAACAAAATCAAAACAGTTGAGGTAGATATTTCATGGCATAGGCATAATATTGCAAGAAAACAGGGAGGACTATTCTGATCCTCCAAATATCTTGAACTGATTCCGCTCTCTAGCAAAATATATGCCACAGGAAAAACCTAATCTAGTAAAATACTATAGTGACAGTCATAACCAGGGTTCAGCAAGTAGGGTTCGACCCCAGGGCACTAAGTTTAGAATGCACATTCCTTCACTGACTGATTACAGTGAAGTACTGTATCTCATAAGAGACTTCTGAGATTGGTCCGGCAGTCCTAGAAAAATGATGGAGGTAGGTAGACCACGATGGATTTTCAGCAGAACATAAAGTCACCTAAAGAAAGAAAGGAGGAAAGATGGTCTACCTGCAGACCATTAGAGCTGGGGCAGAGCAGAAGGTGACATTGTCCAAAGAGAACATGGGTGGAGTTCAGCTCCCTGTAAGAGGGAAAACCTATCCATATGTCACGAGATCAAGATTATTGACTGGAAAGCACAGAAAGTTAGCTTACACATATATATGATATCCCCCCTCCTTTATCTAAAGACACTTTGTATAGCTCTGGTCATGCTGCTGGTCTCCTGTACAGGAGGGAAGATGCCATAAGGGTATTCTGTGATCTAATAATTCATTTGTATTATTTTCACAATATGAGCTTTGGGGACATATTTTGTGCTGCTTGTCCTGGGTGTCAACATTGCTAGTATAGTGGGGTTCTGTGCTCATAGCTGAATTATGAAATGGCCCGGGGGCTGGATGTGGCCCCCAACACCAATTCATCCGACCTGCAAAGCCCTCGTCGCTCCTGGAAGCAGAAGTAAAATGCATCCATATGGGCACATTTTACTTCCGCTTCCAGGAGCGACGAGGGCTTTGTGGCCGGATGAATTGGTGTCAGGGCCTGCATCCGGCCCACGGACCATAGTTTGGGCACCCCTGTTTTAGAGCATGCAGTGAAACTGTAGCTGAAATGGAATGAATCCACCTTTTGATTGTGATGAATCACTGGGAGCATGATAGTCCTCCAGTGTCTTCACTTCCAGTTCATTTCAAGCAACTAACTTAAGCCACTATAAACAGCCTTGGCCTAGTATACCTAAATGGTTTCAAACAACCATTATGACTGACCAGAACTGTTCTTTCAGTGTGTCACTCACATGCAATGTTAATAATGCAACCCAGAGATATGTTTTTGGTGGGGGTGGCGGGGGTTTGCAGCTTTGAAGCAGACTTTCTCCGAATATCTTCCAAAAGTCATGCCTCTACAACTTTTTGGAAGAGAAAAAGCATTCAACATTCTTAATGAAATTGAATGTTTGTCAATGTTGTTATGTGCAGTCGAATTGTCTGCAACTCATGGTAACCTTATGAATGAGGTCTCAAAATGTCCTATCCTCAACAACTCTGCTTAGTTCTTGCAAATACAAGCCTGGGACTTTCCTAACAGGGTCTGTGCATCCCATGCTTGGTATTGTCTTTTCCAGAGAGTCTTGGCTTCTCATGATGTGCTCAAAGTAAAGGTGAAGGTAAGGTCAACCTTGCTCGAAAGCCAGTCGTATCCAACTCTAGGGGTCAGTGCTCATCTCTGTTACTTCAACATTTTTGCTCCAGAGACAGTTCAGTCTTGATTTGCTCTAGGACCCGCTTGTTTTTGGTCAACAAGAAGATGGAATAATTAAGATATTACAACTGACCTTGATCTTTGGGATATAGTAATACCTCGGATAACGTTTACCTCGGATAACGCTAAAATCGCATAACATTAAGTAATCTGGGGAGGAGAATTGGATCGAATAACGTTAAGGTCCTATGGGATGGATCGGATAACAACCCCTAAAGCCTGTGCAGTTACAATGTATCTCTATGGAGCTTTAACGTTATCAGATCCATCCCATAGGATTTTAACATGGATCGGATAACACTAAAAATCGGATAGCACCAAGACTTGTGGAACCAAGTCTTAGTGTTATCCGAGGTATTACTGTATAATTAAATAAAATGGTGATAGCCTAAAACAGGGATTCTCAGTCTACATGTTCTCCTTCTCAGCGGCTGTCTCCAGTGTGCTATGAGAGGGATTCTCAATTGTGGCCCACAGCACCATTTCTTGTGCCCCCTCCACTGCCTCCACCACACCAGGAAGTACCATGTGATGGAGGAAGGACAAAATGGCCATCCAGCCCCTGGCTTAAAAAGGCTGAGAACTCCTGGCCTAAAAGGATTGACCTTTACTGTTCTAATGTAAAACATCTACATATAAATCTTCTTGCTTGCCAACAACATACAAGGGAGTCCACTTCACCTTCAGTTGTTAAGTAATGTTAAAGCAACCTAGAATAGTGCCCTTTCCATCATGGATCACCTTCACCTGGGAAAGCATATAGTTTCCCAAGAAAGTCCAACACTATTTGACCTGCAATTTTTTTTAAAAAAAAATGTTTATTTGGGATGACAAAATGAAAAAGAGAACAGGCTTCCTGCACATTTAATAATTGTGTGAAAACAGAAATATCAGCAGGTAGTTTACATGGAAAGCTTCACCTGCTGAAATTTCTTCTTTCTGTAGTTTATTATCTTTTTATCCTACCTTTATTCCAGCAGGCTTTTAATAATTAATGTTGATGTGTTCATTTGGACAGTCATTTTTAATTTAGGTTTTTATTTTATTGTATCCCTACTAAAATACTCCTTGTGAAAATAGTTTTGGTGTCATATTAATAAGATGTGGTGCCTTAGGTTTGTGAAAAGCAGACTTGTCTGCAAGCCATGGACTTCTGAATGACACCTTCCTTCTGCAAATTGGTTTAGTGTTTCTAGTCCAGAGCACTGTAGCACCCTGTTGACATCTATAGACAGATGACAGTTGCTGCTTATAAGGCAGACAAGGTTACAATCACATTTCACTTATAATGTTCTTCCTTTTCTCATTTCCCCCCAACAAATTGCAAGAAATAGCTGCAAATTCTCTTCTGTCAAATCACTCCTTTTATGCAATGTTCTTGCCCCTCAAACCCCCAAGAAATCTCAATTCCCAGTGATGCCTGCAGCTGAAATCCTAAACATTCTTACAGAGATGATCCCAAGGAGACTTACTTCTGAGTAATACATAGGATTGTGCTGGTTAAAAATACTGTATGCAAGAACATTTTCTGACACTCATCCTCCCTCTTTTACTTCTTCATTGTCTGGGTGTAAATATTTAATTCCTAGGGGCTTGAGCCAGTTTTCTAATGTATTACATTCATTCTATGGAACACTACATACACTTATGATTTTATGTAAATAATGATACTCATTTCTCTGATTTAAAGAATCTTGTGAACATTTCATGCTCCTTTGAAGCCATGTAGGATAGATAATGATGTGGAAACTTTTCAGAAGCATTTGGTAGAACAATCTTTCTGGAACACAACTTGCTTTGGACACAGTAATTACAGCACTAAAACATATACATTGTCCAACAGTTTACAGCTTGAATCTTGCAGACCTAAAAGAAGAATATGAGTGCAGCACAAAAGCTAGCACCATTAGTTTTCCTCCATGCTGAGCTGGCATTAAAGTGAGCACAGAAGAAGAATATATTAATTTATATTAGTCAATCCACTTTGGATGCTCATTCTACAGCCACCTTCACATTTATTCCCTCTCTATTAAAGAGAGAAACAGAGAATCACAACCATCACTTTAAACTAAAAAGGAGGAATAGACATGAGACATTTTTTAAAAAAAATCTCACTGGGTACCAAGATTTGCCTTTGAAATTAAAAAAACACACAACCACTATCAAGGTTTTTGTTTTTGTTTTTTGCTTTTATCGTATTAAAGAGACAACAAACATTAGGTGACACATATTAAAATCATTAGCTTGAAATACTGGCTTTCTTTTTCACTTGTTGCTATACACCCCCTCCCCCCAACTGCAAAAATCAAAAAGCACCATGCCATACTGATTACTGCACTTTTAAATCAGAATGAACAATTCAATGACTAATTATTCTAGTCACACCAGCTCACAATGAAATCTTTATTCAGTGTTTACTGAAATCTTTGGCAAAGAATGCCTTGCTGTTTTTAAACTAAGAAGAACTGCACCCTTTGGCTCTTCTCAGCATCAGCTGCCTTGGTTTCAGAGCTGAGTGCCAATAGCCAGTCTTTTTCTTTCTTCTAAAGTGGGTACTTTTAAAAAAAATGGGTGAAAAGAACTATTCTCATCAATGCCCCATATATTCTGCCTGATTTATGTCCCAACCACTGGGTCTCTTCCTTCCGTATCTTTTTTACATTTGTTTTTCTTCTCCTCCATCTCCATTCTCTCTACCACTTTCCCCCCTTCATACAAACCAACAGAAAATAGAGACATTCCTGAATCTGAAGTTAAAGGGACATCCATGTTTAGCTGAAACTCATCAATTAAACCAGTCACAAAAAGAACATACTTATTCTGTGAAGAGGCGAAACAAGCAAACAAGCAAGCAACCAACCAACAAACAAACAAACATATGTAAACTGAAAGATGTATGTGATCTGAAGAGAAACCAGAGTATTGCTTCTCAGCCTTTTAGTGTGCAAAAAACATATACAGTATACAGTACAGTATTTAAACACTGGATGGGGAAAATCACCAGGCACTCACTTTCCAAATCTATGTGTGGGGTGAGGTAGGGAAGATAAATAGTGATTGTACAAATGTTTGTTCCTTCTTGAACAGATCTTCACCTTCCAACACGTTTACAATTTACACCGTACCTCACATTTTCATAGAATGCTTCACATTTCTGTATAAACATTTTTACTTGTGGAAGATAAGGGACATGGCAGATTATTCTAAAACAGGGCCATCTGTCCTGTTGTAAGTTTTCTTGATCAGAACCCAAACATTTTCCAGTGTCTCTAAACCTAGAGGACTCTTCTCTTTAACCTGCTGTGCACGAAGCTCTTCAAAATGTACTGCCCTACTGTCCTCATGTCTTTTTAGTTTTCCAATTTGTACAGCTCACATAATAATCTTTGTGCAAAAAGACTTGTGCAAAGCTTTCTGCCTTCCTCTTTGTGCTTGTTATTGGGTTGTGGGTGAGTGCAGTTACCAACTAATTTATAGAACAGGTCACCTTCTAGAACAGAATGGCAAACTCTGCTGCCCTCCAGATGTTGCTGGGCTTCAAATGCAATAATGTCTAGTCACTATAACCAAGTGTGTAAAATTATGGTAATTGCAACCCAACAACCTCTTAATGGCCATATGTACCGCATGATTGTTCCAGACTTGAGCCAGATACCCTGCTCAATAGATTAATCCAGTGATGGTGAACCTTGGCACTTGAGATTTTTTTTGAACTTCAATTCCCAGAAGCCCTGATCAATACCTGGAGTGCCAAGGTTAGCGATCACTGGACTAATTACATTACCTACAAGTACCACTCTCTTCACTCATTAGTCTTATCTTCCTATACATCTTTAATGCAAATACTTATTCTCTGAATAAATATTCCACTGAACTACATGGAACTACTCCACAATTCTATCCTTGCATCAGAAATGTATGTATTTTAAACAAGTGTATTCCCTTCTCTACTGGTTAAAATGAAGCAGAACAAAATAATAGCCTCAATATCACACAACATGCAGGAATAAAACAGACAATGACACTCTGCATACTTTTAAAAATGTCTTGGCTATCCAACAATGTATTGACATCTAAATGTTTATAATCTAGCTAGCTGCTGGGTACACCTCCTCAGGGGGCAGTATTCCAAAGTTTGGCAACCCTCACTGAAAAAAACTTGTTAATTACAGAGCAGATGTCTGACAGAGCACACCTTCAACACAAAATCTTAACATATTTGCTGGAATAGTATGGCAATAGACATCAATCCAGGTCTTTAGCTCCTGGGCTGTTTAATGCTTTAAAGATATAATACATATCAGAACTTTTTGTTCAGCCCAATCTTGAGTTGTTTCAATAATTAGGCTGAAACTATATTAGAAGGTCTCTTTGTGTACTGTTATCCATTCCATCATGTTCATGCAAGTCCATATTTTATGGAGTCTTATATACACAGGGTCCAACACATAGCATTCTATAAGTACCTTCATGTGCTAAACTCTTTATATTCTCCTTCTCCTCAGACTTTTAAATGAATTATCTCCTTTCAAACCACAGTTATCCCTTCCAGATTCCAGAATCATACATCTACTATGTCTTCCACTTGTAGTGACTATTTCAGATTTTAAAATAGTATATGCCCTACCTTTTTTTAATCAACTGAACTCAAGATAGCTTACAAAACACATCATAGTAACATTAAAAATACAAAAGTTATTAAGTAATGATTTGTACAAGATAAACAACAACAAAAGAATCTTAACCAGTTCACAGTTGGATGTTGCTATGATATTGTTTTCTGTGCTTTTGAAACTTCCTTGATGTTTTAATTGTAGTTGTTAGCTGCCTTGAGTGTCAAGGCAGAATACAGATGTAACAAATAAACACAAGGAGTGATATTAAAAATAACAAGTCAAAACACAAGATTATGGCAATTTGTGCTTATTATAAATTTCCCTTCTCAATTTGTCTAGTTCCACATCAGTTTTTAATGCAGATGGTAATTCCCACAATTATGCTATGAACTGAACGAAGGGTACTTTTACGCTACTTTAATACTGCAGTTGGCAGGTGTACAAGGCAACTGAAAAGTGTTGGATAGTCATTTTTGCACTGCTAGAAACATTTTGGATATGGCCTAAAAGTTTTAACACTGCCCGTTTAATTTTCAACAGAAAGAAAACAATCTGTTGAGGATCAATTTTTTAAAAAGTAATTAAACAGAAGACTAGAAAAGTATAAGGAAGGGATGGATGTCTAGCCAGGAAGTCTCAGCTCTCCCTGCCTCTAGCAATCTTCTTCTTTAGACTTTGCCTATTCTGGTAATAGGCATGAAAATGTGGAAGCAAGTGAAGCAGTGGTTGGTTCTCCCTTCTCATTCTTTCTCACCCTCTCTCCCTCTGCGTGGTTGCTAACCATCTCTCCCTCTGGACAATGCAGTGAACAGGTTGCTATAAGAGCATCCTCTCACTCACCTTTACTTGTATTGAATGGTGGTGTGATGGTTGGACTCAACACTCCACTCCTCCACAGCAAAAGAAACAGGAAACAAAGGATCTTGCTCCTTCCCTCTGGATGACCCTACTGGGCCCAGTTCTTCCAGGTACATCACTAAAAGAGATAGGATGTCCAAGTACAGTAGTAGAAAGTTCCAGAGGGAGTGGGCAGATGAGAAATTGATTGTCCCTTTTGCTAAAAGAAGGACAGGGTGAGAATAACCATGCGGCTCACCTAGTTTTTCTTGCACCAGAGCAAGGACAAGTCTGGCGAGGTTATCCTGCTGTGGTAACAAAGTAGACCATTCTGCCAGTGACTCAATGCCAAGCGTCAGGCAACCCTGGCAATCCTGAGGACTAGCGACCTTGGCAAAGTCCACAGGGAAGGGTGATGGTCCCCAAGTGGACTTGAATCCATCTTGATGAAGGACAGCAGCTTCATCAATAGTGGCCTGGGACTGAGGAGGACTTTGCATGCCAAATGGGTTCAGGACCAGAAAGTGACTCATGGAACTGAATCAGTGGTGTGGGTGTCACGTTGCGAAGTGGAAGGCAGATGAAAGGTCACAGCATTATATCTGCAGGACAATCTTCATGGCTGATCGCCATGAGGATTGCCAATATTTGGATTTGGATACGGCACAAGAAGAAGAGCAAGGAGAACCAAGTCACTGAGAGTAATGTAGTCACTTCTGCCTGTTCACTCATTCAAGAGCACATGGGGAGTGCTCTTGAATGAGCCCCCACTTCACCCTTTTGCTTTTTCACCTGAATTCTCCCCAAAGGCATCACAATGGTGGGAATTCTTCCCAGGAAGCAGAACAAAAAGCAGTAGCAGCAACTTAACACTGCAACCACCAGATCTTTTTTCCTCTTCTGCAGCAAAGGTGGCTGTCCAATATCTCTGAGTGCTTACTTGCCATCTCCCTCTGCATTGCTCTACCATTCCACACAGCCTCTTTCTCTGCTGCTTAGTAGGACCACTGGGAAGAACAAAGTAAGGAAGCAGCTTGATGACTCACCCTCTATCTTTGCCTGTTCACCTACCTTCTTCCTTTCAGCAGCAAGAGGTGGGCAAGTGACGGCTGTTGATTGCTCTGATTCCTCCTCTGCACCTTCCCTATGAAAAAGCACTGCCTCCTCGCATACACCCACCTCACAGGGGAACCCAGTGAGGCAAATTTAGCAGAAGCCTAGCAGAAAGCAGCTGTTACCTTTGGCTCTTCACTCCTCCTCTCTTTAGCACAGGGTTGCCCAAACTTTTCAGGCCATGGGCCAGTCACGTGGTTTAGGGAGCTGGTCACTATAGCCTGGGGCTGGATGCACCCCCACCACCAATTCATCCAGCCCGCAAAGCCCTCGTTGCTCCTTGGAAGCGTCCACATTTTACTCCCGCTTCCAGGAGTGAAAAGGGATTCATGGGCTGGATGAATTGGCATCGGGGGCTGCATCCATCCCCTGAGCCATAGTTTGGGCACCCCTGCTTTAGCAGAATGAAGGATGGGGATAGTTGGGTCCTATCTCTAAACAGCACCCTTCTTAGAGGGTGAAGCAGGGGGTGTTTGTGACAGGGGAAGTTATTGGTTCTATACTTATTACCCTGGGGATAGAAGAGGGAGGGAGAGAAAGGGAACAAGATAAGCAGAGGATCAGAGGTAGGTACATGGGCTGTTTAGTTCAGGAAGACAGGGTGCTCAATCCTCGTTTCTGTGATGCTCAAAATATGAAGAGTCTGTCTCTTGCTCGAAAACTTCCTCGGCTGCCCCCAGAGGTGGCAATGCTCAGAAGACAACAGGGCAGTGGGGGAAGATTGCAGGTCTCCTCCTCTTCCTTTCATCTCTGTGCTGTAGCATTACTGCTTCTTCCTATTTCTAAGAATTAGAAACATCTTAAACCTGTACTGTTTAAAGAGGCTTATAAGAACACTCTCCCTATAGCCAATGAATAAGTGTAGAATTGGACTATGCCACCCTTGGATGCCATCAAATGTTATGGCATGCATATTTCTGGTTTTAACTATTGAAAACCACCCAGTGTGGGGAAATATCCCAGACAGGTGGTACTGCATAAAAACTTTAATAAATAAAATAAACAAGTAACTAAAGGTCGCCCTTGCTCAAAAGCCAGTCGTATCCAACTCTAGGGTTCAGTGCTCCTCTGTTTATAGCCAAACAGCCGGCACTGTCTGCATCTTCAGACGTTTCTGTAGACATGTGGCAGGCAGGACGAGATGCCAAAGCAAGCGCAAAGAATGCTGTTACCTTTCCCACTGAAGTGGTCACTATTTAGGTAAAGGTTTCCCTTGCTCGAAAGCTAGTCGTATCCGACTCTAGGGTTCAGTGCTCATCTCTGTTTCATAGCCGAAGAACCAGCGCTGTCTGCTTCTGCAGACGTTTTCGCGGCCATGTGGCAGGCATGACTAGGCACCGGACTTCTTGCTTTCGAACTGCTGGGTTGGCAGGGACAGAGGCGGGAGCTCACTCTGTCGTGCAGTACCCGGGGATCGAACTTCCAGTCAGGGAGTTCAGCGTCTTAACCACTTGAGCCACCGCAGTTCCCCAAGTAAGTAAGCGAGCATCACCAGGAGCAATCCCGGAATCCCAGCCGAGCACACCCACGCCGCCCCACCGGCTCCTGCAAAACCCTCCTCCGCCCTTGACAGCCGCGGCGCATCCCTTACCCGGCCAGGCTGGTCCCGAGTGAAGTTGCCCGGAGGAGGAGGCAGTGCGAGCTTCTCGCCCGCCTGCCCGCCCTTCCTTCTCTGGCGTGCCTCCCGAGAGAAGCCGGCGCGGGCGGCCGCCCCACCTACCGCCGAGGCCGCCCGCCTGCCTTCCGCGCACCCTTCTCTCTCGGCGGCGCCCCCACCAGGCCGGCGAGAGGCGCCCCCCCACTCTCTCTCTCCGGGGCTCTCCCTCAAGGTCCCGGGAACAGGCGCCCGCGGCAGCCCCTGAGGAAGCGCCTGTGGGGTCCGGTTCGGTTCCCGCCGCCCCGCCTCACTCTCTCTCCCACTTCACGACGAGGACTTTCCCCCCTTGCGGGTAGCTTGCTTATGAGTCCTCTGAAGGCACCCTTCTCGCTTCCTTCGAGCGCCGGCTCCGGACCCTTTTCTCACGCCGAGTTAGCAAACAGAGATGCACGCCGAGCGTATTGAGAAACAACAACGACAATAATAATAATAATAATAAAACACAAGCCCGTACAACAGTCCCGTCGCCCCGTCTTGGCGCGCTCGGCTCTGTGTGTGGAGGGGAAAATAAAATAAAGTCGCGCCGCGTTTCTCCCGTGGCGGTTCTCCTCCTCACAGCTTCTCCCGCTGGGGGGAAAAAGGCGTCGAGTTTTTCCTCTCCTCCGCCCCCCGGAGGTGAGGAAACGAAAAGCCCGCCGCTTTTTCCTGACAAGACACTCTCCTCAGGTGGACGGGAGGAGGGGACGGGGAGAGGAAGGGAAGAAAGCCTTTTAAAAATAACGTCCGTGGTGGGGGGTTTGGGGGGGAAAAAGTGAGGGGCGGGATATTCTTTATTTTCGCTCCGGGTCTGCTCCTCCAGCCCCGCCGTACTTTCCCCCCCCCCCCTCCGGCTCGTGAATATCCTGACAGGAACGAGTGCTGGCGAAGCGAAGGGTTGCCAGGAAAGGCGAGCGCGCCTTTCCCCTCCCGGGGCAGCCCGCCAGAAAGTCCTTCAGGGCCGGTTGGCACCTTGAGGAGGAAACGTGCATACGGCCGGCACCCCGCCCCCCTCTCCCTTCCCCGCCACACAGGCGCCGGCCCCGCTTGGTGGGGCGTACCCCCGGGTTTACGACGGGAGAACGTGGGAATGCACGAGTGGGACGCAGAAGAGTTTGCCCGGCTGGCGGTGCGGCAGGGTTTGTCCCGTTGTTCCCTGTCAGCTGCTTAGTCGTATTCCGCCTTCTCCCTCAGTGAGCTTCGTCCGTGGGTTCTCCCTCCCGCTCTCGAAAGTGTGTGTGTGTGGATGATGATGATGATGATGATGATGATGATAATAATAATAATAATAATAATATTTCCTGTCAGAAATTATTCTGTGTTGAAATGATTTTTTTTGCGGGAGAAACTCCGCTCAAGGGACGCCCGTATGAGGCTCCTTTCATCATGTTCCCAATATCTTTTTACCCAACGGAGTGGCCCCTATTTGTCTCCTTGCAATGTCTAGCTTTCCAACGGCTAGGTTGGCAGGAGCTGGGACGGAGACGGGCGCTCAGTCCGTCTTGCTAGTACCCGGGTCTCGAACTGCCGGCGTTCCAGCGAACAAGGCGAGCTTCTTAACCACTGAGCCACCGCAGCGGGGAGAGGGGGAAAGCTTCGCGCCCGCGCTGCCACACGTCCCCGTTGCAGGGCTTGGGGTATGCCCAACGGGACCAAGTGGCTGGGAAGTGCATCTCCGGAGAGAGATGTTTGAAAACGCATGTAGTTCTATGATAGGACACTAGGATGCTGTACCAAATTAAAGACGTTGATGGCGAGACTCGCGTGCTGAGAGGGACTCTACGTAGGAAACGCTGCAGAGCGAAACTCTGCTCGTCTTCTCCCTGAACATGACTAAAACGTAAAGGTGCCCGAAAGCCAGTCATATCCATTTACACTAAAGACCCAATGCTGTCTCCAGACGTTTCAGTGGTCAGGTGACAGGCAGGACTAGCACACATAGCACACAGAACACTGTTACCTCCCCCCCAAGTGTTACCTATTTATCTACTTGCAATTTCTTGCTTTCGAACTGCTAGGTTGGCAGGAGATGGGACAGACCATGCCACCCTAATCGTTAAGCTAAGTGTCTTAACATGACTAGAACAAAATAAACCATGCCTATGCTGGTCATGGACTGTAAATAAATTGAATTGAATTGAATAAACCATGCCTTCCTGGAAGGGGAGAGGAGAGCCACTGAAGATCTCAAGATGAACCTTGAATGGCAGGTAAATACAGAAATCGTCACTTCAGGAATATGTAAAGTAAAGACAGGTAAAGGTCGCCCTTGCTTGAATCCAGTTGTATACAACTCTAGGGTTCAGTGCTCATCTCTGTTTATAGCCAAAGAGCCAGCACTATCTGCCTGCATACATTTCTGTGGACATGTGGCAGGCATGACTAGATACCGGAGTGTATGGAATGTAGTTTACCTTCCCACTTAAGTAGTACCTATTTATCTCCTTGGGATTTCTTGCTTTTGAGCTGCTAGGTTGGCAGGAGCTGGGACAGATACAAGAGCTCACTCTGTCATGCAGGACTAGGGTCTTGAACTGCTGACCTTCCAGTCATCAAGTTCAGCATCTTAACTACCACTACTACTTCTAAGCTACCACAGTCCCCAGATATATGCAGTGGTGGGATTCAAATTTCTTTGCTACCTACTCTGGGTGTGGTATGGTGGGTGTGGCCAGGGTGAAAGCCCTGCGTTGCACCTGAATTAGGACTACTTTATTTCAAACTTGGATGGGCAGGGCCAGTCAGAAATTCTGCTACCAGTTCTGGCAAACTGGTGTGTACCTGCTGAAGCCCACCACTGGATATATGTATATACCACATTATGGCTTACATTTTTAAAGAAGAGGTTATGGGCAGTGAGCAAGGAGAAAGGGAAACTGTGGTAGAGGGCCTGAATGAATCATGATCCATGCAGGGGATTCTACAAAATTTGGGTCTGGTTATAGTCCAAGATTCATCCTTAGAGCCTGGTTGTAAGGGAAATGATATCAACAATGCTGTGCTGCCATTGCTACAGGGCAGGAGAGAGCACGGGTTCACTTTTCCTATCCTAATGACTTTGGTTCAACAACATAAGAGCCTTTTCGACTGTAAGAATAATCATGGTTCAGGTCTTTTTGACCGACAAAAGCCCTTTCCTCCGTAGTCTCTTTACTTCATTTTGTCTTCAACAGCCCCTTTCCCAGCTCTTCTGCTTAACTGAAAGCAAGGTTTCAAGACAAAATATTTACATTTTAATCCACAGGGACTCCCTAGCCAATCAGTTTCTTGACGGCCAATATTCCATCTCCAGACTGTGTTTGAAAATCTGCATTGATAAACCCATTTGGAATGTTTGATAGTCTACCAATTAAACATCACCTCCTCAGATCCCACCCACCCCCACATAGAAATCTGAAACTTAGTTCTTGTGGCAGTTGCATTTTCAAGCTGCACACTACATTAAACATCCAGTGTATAGCTTGGCATCAAACCCTTGTACTGTACTTTAAAAAACAAACAGAGTCCATATGTATGGTTCCAATCCAGATCAGGACAAACACATCCAGATCAGTTAAACTTCCCTCATCCGATTTTTATTTAAAAATCTCCTGTCCCCATTTTTAAAATTTCATTTGCCAGTTTCTGGCTTGACATTCCGTGATAAATCCTAACAGTTACAGTAACTGTCAAACCACAAGCAGACAGAGAAACATTGTAGCACTTTCTGCAGGCCAAACCAAGAATAAACAGCATAGGTTTCCCTTTCTCAGTTAACCGTTTCATAAATCAGTTTAGGTTTAGAAATTCCAAAACTCCCCCCCCCCCATCGTTTCTTCTCAGATTTAAAATAAGATTTTCTTTCTCATCTCATTTTTAAATCTTGACACATTTATCCATTTCAAAATTATTTCAGCACATAAATGGAATCGAGAAATCAATTCAAGCTACGGTCAAATTTTGATTTTATTTTATCAGAAATGAATTACAGCTGTCAGAAATACTCATTTTGATATATTACAAATAGTGGCATAAATCCTCCCTGTGCTACTGGGGAATTTTTGGTTATTCTTCTTAGTTAGCATTATATTAGGTAGATAAAAATAATAACAGAAACACAGAGAAAAAATGGTGAGATCTGCTCACTTTCAGCCCCTGTCTGCCCCTTGGTTGGTTTCTTTTCCACACAAACTAGCACTCTGTAGAATAAAGTCACTCCAGAAACATTTGAAGTAAAAAAAAAAAAAAGAAATCTTTACTTACAATTACCATCTGTGATTAGAGACAGAATTAAAAATAGGAAAATGGAGTCTCTAGCCAGGGCCATAGCCAACCCTGGCCACCCCCTGGATACGGCCCTGTCTCTAGCAAGAGGAAAGCATCTCCATGATTCTTGCTTGGTCAGAGGAAGAAAAATGGTCTATCAACAAAGCAATGGAAGCAGAAACAACCAGGAAGAGGAGGCCTTTAATGCCAGAGGTGGGGAAAAAATTTCTTCATCAAGTTAGTCCATGAAAAATTGCTATTATCCCAACATGTATAACTATTCCACATAAGGCTGATGACATCATCAGCCATATATGACATATCTAATGGAACAGGATTTCAGCCAATACTGTACTTTATGTAGATTGATATACTGCAAACTTATAATTTATTGTGGAAGATGAGTCATTTAAGTGAACTATTAATTATTATTATGTTACTAGTGTCATTGTGTAAATTTCAGACCAAGCCTTAAAATGTCAGCATTCTTAATTGTATTGGAATATAGGAATTATCTCACAATGGATACTATGTTGTTACTTTGTGTTGCTACATTACCTCCAACATGGAGCAACCCTATAAGTGAGCAATCTTCAAAATGTCCTGTCCTCAAGCATGTGACATCTTTTAGGGAGTTAATCTCATATTTGTCTTCCTCTTTACCTGCTGCCTTCAACTTTCTCAGCATTACTCTCTTTCCCATAAAATCTTGCCTTCTAATGATGTTCTCCTAGAGTAGGACAGTCTCAATTTCATCATTTTTGCCTCCAGACATAATTCAGGGTTGATTTGCTATATGACCCATTTGTTTGTCTTCCTGGCAGTCTAGGGTAATTCCCTTCCATCATCATCTTTGAAACAAATCATCCTCCTTGCTGTCATCTCTCTTTACTGTCCAGCTTTCATAGTGAGGATAATCCAGGTCTTGGTCTGTAATGACACAGTCTTACACTTGATGATCTTTTCTAAGTCCTTCATTGCTGCCCCTCCAAGTTTTGATTTCTGGGCTGAAGTTCCCATTTTAAATGATAATTGAAAAAAGATACAGTATACAAAAATTTCACTATAATAATTTCTTCATTGTTAACAAAAAAGTTGTGTAGTTTGTTCTATAGTTGTGATTTTTATCTTCTCCGTGTTCAATTGCACTCCTACTTTTGCACTTTCATCTTTTACTTACATTAAAAGTCCTTTTGAATCATTGCTGCTTTCTGTTGCTAAGATGGTGTTATCAGCATATCTTAAATGGTTGATGTTCTTTCTACCTATTTTCACTCCTCCTTCATCTGAATCTAGTTTAAATGTCTGTATGATACATTCTATAAACAGATGGAAGATATGGGGATCAATTGCATCCTTATCTGCCACCTGTGCCTATAGTAAACTAGTCATTCTCTCCATATTCTGTCCTAACGGTTGCTTTTTGTCTGCAATACAAGTTACAAATAGCAATAGCAATAATAATAACAATTACAGTGGAACCTTGGCTAATGTAATTAATGCATTCTATGGGGCATTTCTTACAGCTAAAATTACTTTAACCAAATTTCCCATCAGAATGCATTGAATGCAATTTCCCATAGAAATGCATTGAAAACCCAAATGCATTAACAAAAAAGCAGTTTTCCATAGGAATGCATTGAAAACCAATTAATCCATTCCATGAAAAAAAATCTATTTTCTATGGATTTCCTTTTGTTATGTTATTTTCATTTTAATTCAACCATTTGTTAACCGAGGTTCCACTGTACACGATATACTGCCTCATAGCATCAGGAGAATCAAGTGCTGAGGCACTCCCATTTATTTCACAGCAACTCATATTCTCATGATCCACACAGTCAAAGCCATAGCAGTAGTCTATAAAGTATAGACCAGTGGTGGCGTACCTATGGCACACGTGCCAGAGGTGGCACTCAGAGTCTTCTCTGTGGGCATGTGCACTGTCACCCCATGACAGAGTTTATCCCACCCCTCTGCCCAGCAACCCAATGGGAGAGCTTCCCTCCCCTAACACAGAATTTGCCCACCCGTCTGCCCAGCAGCCCAATGGGAGCACTTCCTCCCTCCCCCCAACAC
This sequence comes from Furcifer pardalis, assembly GCA_030440675.1. Taxonomy (NCBI): domain Eukaryota; kingdom Metazoa; phylum Chordata; class Lepidosauria; order Squamata; family Chamaeleonidae; genus Furcifer; species Furcifer pardalis. Next base: position 127,350,475 of record CP126891.1, read on the forward strand.
AAAGTGTGTCCTGCCCCTCTGTGGCACAGACAGCAGCCTGTTGAGTCTGTAAAAGGTTCACCATCATTGGCATAGACTGTTCTTTTTTCAAATTTTTGGGTGAACTCCAGTAAGGTAAAGGTAAAGGTCACCTTGCTCAAAAGCCCATTGTATCTGACTCTAGGGTTCAGTGCTCATTTCTGTTTATAACTAAAGAGCCAGCACTTTCTGTGTCTGCAGACATTTCTATGGACAGGTGCATGGAACACTGTTTACCTTCCCACTAAAGTGGTACCTAATTATCTACTTGCAATTTCTTGTTTTTGAACTGCTAGGTTGGCAGGAGCTGGGACAGAGATGGGAGCTCACTCCATCATGTAACACTCAGGTCTCAAACTGACCTTCCAGTCATCAAGTTCAGCATCTTAACTACTAAGCCACTGCAGTCTAGTAGCCAGTGGCTATTTGCAATATGATCTCAAGTGCCTCTGCCCTTTCAGAATCCAGTTGAACACCAGGCATTTCTCATTTCATATAAGATAAAGGACTTTGTTGCAACACCTTTGCTTTCATGGAAGATTAGAGCAATGATACTATAATTAGTTGCACTTCCTGGGATCCTGTTTCTTGAGGATTGGAATGTATATTGAACATTGCCTCTCTGTGGGTAATTGATTTTTGTTGGCATATTATTGACAAATTCAGTCTCTGTGGCTTGAAATACTGTAGTTTCTTCTGCTGATGAGTCTGTTACCCTTTAAGAAAGTAAGTGCATCTTAGTCTGATGTTTCACTTGTGACCATTGTGACTCTATTAGGAGTCCAGGCTCATAGTAGGATCTGGGCTTCTGACAGCATTGCTCTCAGCTCCATTGACACACTCAGTCCTTGTTTTTATTAATCCTGAATCTGTTTAACTTCACTGATTGTGTCCTATTTGTGGAACTGATAGAAAGGAGAAAGTGACCTATTTTGCTTAGTTATTTCTACCCAGATAAAAATTTGTCATGTTCCAATTTATTTCCAAGCTCTAAACTGGAATCATCAGGCTTTAGCTTGTCTTCATAGTAAGGTGAATTAAATCCTTAGTTATTTGAGATTGCACTTATCTGGACTATTGAGTTCAGTGAGACTTATTTTTGATTAATGATAGGCTAGTGCTGTCAGCTGCCTTTTACTACCTTGGTAATTCCCTGTTTTCATCGGAGAATAAGAACTAAAGTCACCATGTTAAAAAATTATATAACAACCTGCATCCTGATCCTTGTTGCTAAGAGAAATTCTTTAAAGTGTAGGAAGAACAAACCCATGTTTTCGATCTTCTATGCATGCTAATGTAGAACAAAATTAATTCTGTTCATTTGATGGGCAGGTAAGATTGATACATTTCAGGAGCACTACTGTGCCAAGATAGCATATTGGAAAAATAGTAATATTGGGATAGATTCATATTTGGAATAGATTTACTGAAATCAGTGGGACATGAAATTATTCCATATTAGGCATATGTACTGTTTTTAGGGAAAAGTTGACCAAATCAGGGGTATTTGTTGAATGGCTGACCAAGGAGCTGCCACAATAGATCCCTCATATCTTATTTGGCATTCTTTGTATTAAAAAGATAGTCCATGATTTTACTTAAGGAAAGAGAAAATCAAATGTAATAGTGAAGACTAAAGATATGATCAGATGCCTTCAAAGGTGTGTCCCTGCTTACACAAGGGAGGGTTGCTTTAAGGGATATGCTTTGAGGAAGATTAGAGAAGGAAGGAAGGAAGGTGCTTGCATTAAATGCAGGAGGCAGGAAAAGAACTTAGTGGCAAAGGACAATCACATTAGGCTGTAAAACTTTGTCCCATTGATACCCAAGATTAATGCATGCAAGATTGCTGTTTTCATTTGTTTTTAAGCTTGCATGCAAGAAACCTTAAGTACAATCTTGCTTTGCAGATTTTCAAAGCAATCTTTTGGTAGAGGCTTTGCTAAACTGTCTGCTGTCATCTCTGCAGTGGAACAGTAGATCATCTAGAACAGTGTTTCCCAACCTTTGGTTTTTGGACTTCAATTCCCAGAAGCCTAAGTCAATCCCCCAAAGCACCAATCAACCAATGTACTGATTTAGGCTTCTGTGAATTTAAGCCTCCCTGTGGTGTGTGTGCCCCATGTTGGGAACCACTGATCTAGATGGCCACCTTCTCATTCAGGTCACCCACTAGATACCAATGTTTTTAGTGCATGCATTCCTTTTCTCATTCTGTTACAGTTCGATTCAGCTCTTGTTATCTTCCATCATCTGGACTGGCAAACTCTTCATCTATTTCATAGTCTTTTAGCATCTTCTCTAGCCTTAATAGTTCTCTGCATGCTTCTGCTATGCCAATGAACTTGCTGGAAAACAAAGCTACAACATCTTGTTTATGACTAGCCCGTGAGATAGGCCCAGCAATGTACATAAACAAGAACCCACTGGTAGACTTATACTCTCTGCCATCCTCTACTCTGTCTGCAGCTGTGTGCACTACAAGATTTGGGATGGGAAGAGCTGTACATGCCTCTCTGCATTTCTAAAAGTCTGTCAGCAAGGGTGTAGCAACAGTGTAAGCAGCATCTTCGAGGCCTAGTGTCTCCACAAGTTCAATAATTTTGTTTCTTGTGCAGCAGATATGAGCTATCTGCCTCTCTTTCAAGCAATGCAAAACAAACCAAAAGAGGTGGGGCCACATTAACCATGGTGAACAATGTGAATATGGTGAGAGACAAGACTCTGAACATCTGCTAATCTGTCGCAACTTGTCTGAACAGTGTGATATTGAGGATTTGTTTGAAGCAAATGACAGGGCTAGTCAAACTGGTGAATATTGGAAAAACAGAATATGAATATGTAAACATGTAGTTTCTGGAAGCATACATTTCTTAGATTATTTTTTGTTGTTGTTCAGTTGCACAGTCGATTCCGACCCTTTGCGACCCCATGGACCACTGTCTGCCAGGCACTTCTGTCCTCCACCATCCTCCTCAACTCGCTCAGCTTTGTGCCCATTGTGTCTACAACACCATCTAGCCATCTCATTTTTGGCTGACCCCTTCTTCTTTTGTCCTCCACCCTTCCCAGCATCAAGGCTTTCTCAAGCGAATCCTCTCTTCTCATTTGATGTCCAAAGTACTTTAGCTTCATCTTTACTATTTGACTTTCTAAGGAGCAGTCAGGTTTGATTTCTTCTAAGATTGACCTATTTGTTCTCCTTGCTGTCCAGGGGACTCTCAAAACTCTCCTCTAACACCACATTTCAAATTATATTATTAGTGTTTTCTAAAAAATATGTAACCTTTAAATTTTAATGCTTCAGTATTGGATACATAAAATAAACTACCTCAGTCTCATCAACTCTACATTTGCTTATTTTTTGCACACAAACTACCCTATTTCTCTAAAAATAAGACCTAACTGGAAAATGAGCCCTAGTATGATTTTTCAGGATGTTCGTAATATTAGCCCTACTCCCAAGATAAGTCCCAGCTAAGATCATCAGCCAGATGGCCGCATTTAGTACGTCTGTTGCAACACATTACCGACGTATTGAATTATAAAATAATAATATTAATATATAATTAAATATAAATAAATAAATAAATAAAAATTATTGACATTAATACTTAAAATAAATTATAATATAAATTATAATTACATATTTGTAAATACCCAAGTGGGCACCTTTGGATGAGAGGTAAATGCCTATGTAAACAGATGAACCAACAACCGAATGACCAAGTGGAGTATAGACACAACACACAAATAATGCACACTCTTGATAACAAATGGACGTGATTGTGTCTAATATGAATCTTCATAATTCAATAAATTGTATGTTGTAATGGATGTACTTAACGCACTGCATCCCCTGAAAATAAGCCTTAATTTGTCTTTTGGAGCAAAAATTAATATAGGACCCAGCGTTATTTCCAGGGAAATACAGTACTGTAGTTCTGTTTTTTGAATGATAAAATCACCCTAAGAACATTTAAAGCAGAAAAAGATATCTTACGGTTACCATCTGTAGTTATAGTCAGAAGAAAGAAAAAGGGGAAAAATGAGGTCTCCAGCAATGTGAAAGACTCTCCATGTTTGTTGCTTGGAGTAAGATCAGGGAGAGAAGAGAGGGTTATCAACAAAAACAGTGGAAACAAGAAAACAATCATGAAGGGGTGTAGCTTGCCTCAAATGCCAAGAGCAGAAAATATACTTTAACAATTGAGTTTGTGGCAAAGGACAATCACCTCAGGCTTTAAAACCCCTTCCCACTGATAACCAGTGTTACTGCTTGCAAGATTGCTATTATCCTAATGAGAAAAGCAAGCCTGTTCGGTCCCAAAACACACCCCAAAGAAGAGACTCATACACTGTGTCTGAGTACTCTAAAGCTAGGAAACTCTTGAAAGGGTCAGTATAAGTCAGATAATATGTAATTCATTAAGTAAATGAAGCTCCATTATGTGTCTAATTCCCCAGAAATAATGGGAAAATATAGGAAGGTTTTAAATGAGTGAGGCAAGTGCGACTGAACAGTAAAGGTTTCATTTGGAAGCATTCTTACTTTGGCTCACATAATCATTAAGGAGTGGAAATTGAGCATTTGTACAAGATATGTTGTTTAGCAGCTGTCTATCTAGAAGCAGCCTGCAAGCTGGAAATACATTTCTGTTGGCAATTTGGAACTTGGATGGAGCAGACTGGGCTAAATGGTGTCAGTAGAGGTCCACTATGCCACTTGATTTGATTCTTCCATTCAACTGCATATGGACCTCAAACAGTCTTCTTTGGTCCACAGCAGCTTTTGCCAATATTGTGAAGTTGCGTAATAAGACAGCCACCTGTGGATATTGGTAAATTAATCACTTCCTCAGTTCCATTGAAAGACTAAGGAAGTGGGAGGGGGGGATGAAGAGTACTTTTTACTGCAAATAGCCACTCCATCACTTTAATTTTGTTTGCTTTGCTTTTCACTGTCTGGGGGAGAGCTTGAACTCAATGATATTTACTCCAGAGAAGATATGCTTAAGATTGCACTGTTAGAGTGTGCCTTATTTAACAATTATATTTGATTTTGAAGTGTTTTTCTTCTTCTCTTGAGACTGGATAAGATACAATTCATTATAGCAGTGCAGGAAAGATAGTTGAAATTGCTTAAGCAAATAAGGATTCTGTTTAACTACACACCTATTTCATTATTAAATGAATTTAAACTATTTACTCTAGTCATATTAGCAGTGCGACTTTAAAAAATTATGCAAAACATATGTATGCTATAGTACACTTGTTTTAGATTTTATTTAGATTTGTCACTTTGGAGTGAAAAACACAATATTAATTTTTAGGAAAGGTAAAGGTAAAGGTTTCCCTTGCTCAAAAGCCAGTCGTATTCAATTCTAGCGGTCAGTGCTCATCTCTGTTTCAAAGCCGAAGAGACAGCACTGTCTGCTTCGGCAGACGTTTCTGTGGTCATGTGGCAGGCATGGCTAGACACTGGAGTGAATGGAATGCTGTTTACCTTCCCACCAAGTGGTCCCTATTGATCTACTTGCAATTTCTTGCTTTCGAACTGCTAGGTTGGCAGGAACTGGGACAAAGACGGGAGCTCATTCTGTCCTGCAGTACTTGGGAATTGAACTGCGACCTCCTGCCTTCCAGTGAGTGTCTTAGCCACTTGAGCCACTGCAGAAAAGAGACCAATTAATGCAAAGGGTAAAAGAGTAAGAGTAAAAAGCATCCTCTTTGGAAACATTTGTTGCCCACAAAAAAAGAGAGATTTAAGGTAATTTTGCATGGCAGCTTGGCCAGCTAAAATAATGAGCAGCTTCTCTTGTTGTGTTGCAAATGCTTTCTTCACTTCTGGGACTAGTGGTCTTATTTGGAATTTTGAAAAATCATCATGGACACCACCACAATACCGCTAACATGGACAAATGCTCTTTCACAGAATGGGTCCTATGGTCATATCACAGAAAGGCAACTGGTTTTGCAGAGAAAGGCCAGATAATGTAACTTGTCTCTGAATGCAGCATATCCAGAAATGTGCTTTCTCTGTGTGTGTGTGTGCATGCGCACATACGTGTGTGCATGCGCACACACACACACAGAGATCAGGTCATTGCAATATTCAAGCACTTTTCTGCCCACGCACTACCTATTATAATGACAGGTATTTCACTAGTAAATTAATAAAAGCCACATTACTGTCAAATCGCTGAATCTCAATTTTTAAATTCGTTACAATGTAGCAACAGGGGGAGTACTGAGCCTGAATAAAATATATATGACAGCTTTAATAGAGCTGAGCTTGCCATGAATATACGTTGATTATTCTGTATGCCATAGCACTGTGAAAATAAAATGCAGATACTGTCTAGTGGTCTAGGTTATAATTTAAGGTAATCTACAGCACATAAAGCTATGCTTATATATTACAACACGGAACACCCTAGGGTCCTCAAACAGAAAACCAGAGAGTGAAGGGGGGAAATGCAACACAAGTTTCTAACTTCCGTGTTTGTGTAGAGTGTGTGCATATAACAGTGTTGTGATCATGTTTTTATTTTTAAAATGTCACTGCAATGGCAGCAGTGTGGACTTTACTTTCTCACTTTGTCTAGCATCAGTAAAAGTTAATAGCATATTTTTGACTGCCTTTGACAAGAAATGTTCTTTTATGCACAAGAAGAAGAAGAAAGCAAAAATAAAGTTGCTTGCGAAACTAGCCACAAGATAGTTTAGAAAGTGCTGACTATAACTGGATGCCCCAGATATAATTATGACACCTCCTACTGCTTTATGAGGATCTAGGTCAGAGTTGGCTAAACTTTTCAGGCTATGGGCCGTTCACATGGTTAAGTGGGCTAGTCATGTGGTTCAGTGGTGGGATGTCAATTTTTTTACTACCCCCACCATGATGTCATCACAGTGTGGGTGGAGCTAACATCATGACATCATGGGTGGGGCCAAATAAAAATAAAAATAAAATAAAATAAAAATAAGCACACACACACACACCTCAACCCACCCACAACATAAACCCGTAAATAAATAAATAAATAAATTAAATAAATAAATAAAATTGAAATTACATTAAAATACGCCCACCTACCCAAACACCCACCCCAAACATAAGCCCCGAAAGTGGTTCCCCCGATAAGCTGCTACCGGTTCTCTGTGACACTGGGGAAAGTTACTACCGGTTCTGGCGAACTGGTGCGAACCTGTTACATCCCATCACTGATGTGGTTCCTCTGGAAGCAGAAGTTAAACATGCCTGCACATGTGCAAAACACTGCCGTAAATGCACCCACGGCTATTGTAAACATGTTTATGACAGCCGTGGCTGCATTTACGGCAGCGTTTTGCACATGCATGGGCACGTTTAACTTCTGCTTCTGGGAGCGGTGAGGGCACCACAGGCTGGATTATTAGGCACCACAGGCCAGATTATTAGTTGCCACAGGCTGGATTATTAGGCACCATGGGCCATAGTTTGGGAACCCCTGAACTAGGTGAACAACTAAGAAGATTTTAAGCCTAGATCTAAGAAAATACTTAAACAGGTGCTTTAGTTTAGGGGGAGGGGGGAAATGTGACTCATTCTGGTGATTCTTTGGAACACAATGCTGCCTCAACATTGATCATATAGCTGTAAAGTACATTGGAATGTTTGAGCATGTCCAGCCTTGCACTTGGCATGCTCTTTTCAGCTTTTGGGTGTCAGTCTGGGCTTGATGTACAGTATCTGCATTTTACAGACACTGGAGAACCGAACCTATCCTTGAAAGTTCCAGAATAAACATTCAGTATGTTGAAGGTGCTAATGAGACCCTGCAGTATATTGGATATTTTAATAAGACACGTTCCTTGCTCCTCTGCAGGGAGGTGCAGAGAAAGTATAATTAGTTTTCTCCCCTTGCTGATCTCTTGGAAAACAGGGCTTGGAAGGACAGCAGCTGTGTGGCAACCCTGTCACAAAAGCAGCCATCAATAGAACCACCACCAGCAGACATACAGCAGTGTCTAGGCAGTGGGCATGAGGCTGGAGGGGGCATTGGCACTGAGGATGAATTGCATCTCATAGAGATGCTGTGGTCATGTCCTGTAATAACCTTATTCATGGGAGAAGTAATAACTTGTATTAAATTGGTTTTGGACCATATTCTGATCTTCATGTATATATTTGTACAGTACTTCTGAATTACCTATCTGTTTTTTGGAAATTAACCATTGGACAGTTTCAGGACATTCCATGCCCTTACTGGTGCTGTGAAACTTATGTTATGACATTGGAAAGACAAATACTCCCAATAACTCAACAGACAGAGAACCTTACAGTGTTATTGACGTATAACTTTATAGACAACTACTAAGTATGGAGACATTTTTAGATATCTTGAAACCATATATATGTACATGTATCCCCCCACCTTTACTAACTTTTAAGGTTTGTGATATCATTACATATCTAGTTTCATTGTATTAGTTTTTCAGTTCTTTTCTGCTTGCTTTAAAAATTAATAAAAGTTAAACAAAAAAGAGACACAAATCCAGAGCAAATGCTGAGTATCAAAATCTTTAATGTGACACAAACATGTAATGAATGTGAATCTCTCTGCAAGTGTAAACAGACTGACAGGTACCTGACAAATCCCTGTATATTTCTATTTTGGCAGAAAATCTTCTTAAAGACAAAGATATTATACTTACACCAGTATATTAAATATAAGGGTGCAGAGTTTCATTATATATTAAAAATATTTATGAGCTGGTATGACAAAAGGAAAAATGCCAAAATGCTTAAATGAAATAACTCTTAAGTACTTGTTGTGATTATATTTATATCATTGTTTAGAAGCACTCTTATTGTCGACACTGCACTGTGGATATAAATAGAAAAGTGTCAAAGCAAACTTTTGGGTTCACATATCAGGCATAGCATAGTTAAATTTAAAGAAGGAAAAACACAAAAGAAAGGATGTTGTTAAACCAGCCCAGCTTTCACTGTGTTCTTAAAGTGCATCTTTAAAGCTCTTCACTGGCTCCACCTAAATTATTCAGAACCTGACAGAATCATGCCTATTGCCATCTGTCTAACTCAAAATCTCCATGCTTGTCACTTACCCATTTTCTTGAGTCCAGCCAATATTGCAGAATGTCCCTGAGCTAAGTTAAAGGAGATTTTATCCCAGGATATCTATGGACAACTAGCAGACTGGAGAACATTTGAGAAGGGAAAATTGTGCTCTTTGTTATAGGCATGGACCGAATGGCATACATAGGCTCTACAATTTGATTCAGGTATTCCAAAAGAAAAAAAAAAGGTAATTTGATAGAAGGAGCAGGAAGTGAGTTTTAGCCTCTCCTTTGGCTGTCACAAGAGAAAAAGGACAGTCTGATGACAAAGGTATGAACTTTTTATGCAAATAGGGATCCTAAAAAGACAGGGTTTCTGATCCTGTGAATATACAGTACTCTTTGTGTAGTTGGGATATCACAAAAGGACAATTTGTTATTTAAATTTACTATTGAGGTATTTTTATAGCCAATAGTGGGGTACACAGAAAGAGTCTCCTTGAAGATTGTGATATTTTTAACCACAATTGGGTGCACCCTGGGCAACACTCACCTTGTGCAAGCTAATCTTTTTCACACTTGTCGTCATTGTCTGCAACTCATATCCGAGAATGCATTTTTTCTCTGAAGCAGGAAAAATGTCATTGGTGTGGATTTGTTTAAGATGGATCCCAGCTTGTCATGAAGTGACCCACACACTATGATTTTGGAGCCATCCCCTGAGGCACACATGAAATGAGATGTACAGGATTCAACACCGGGACTGCAATGTACTGCTGCAGCCTTTAGGATACTGACAAGGTATGTCTTCACAGCCAGTCCCCCTTGCATGGCCTCTTCCGCCTCCATGACCATTGGGAATCAGTGACATTTCCTCCACTGAGGGGGACCATCATCCCCCCCCCCGGGGCTCATCTGCCTGTAGCCGTTGGCCCCTTTACAGAATCAGGTTAGTTAACTACCACCTGACAATTGGTGCTGAGCTGCTGGCTGTACGGTCTACATCATGACCATAGTGGGATGTCTGGATGAATGAATGAATGAATGAGAGAAAGAAACATGTGTAGATTTGCTACCTGGGCAGTCAGAATTACTTCTCCAGTCTTTGGTGTTAGTGCATTGTTTGCCAGGGTTTGGTTTGCTGCTCCTCCTCCTTTGTCTTCTTTGTGTGACATATCCATTCCGGACATTGGCTGTCATCATGGCAATAGTCTTCCTGTTAACTCCTTGGAATAATTCTTCCAATGACATGCCACACCAGTCTCTCAGGTTCTTCAGCCATGTAGTCTGTCTACATCCAGGGCCTCTCTTCCCAGGGATCTTTCCTTGCAGAGCAATCCATGCAGAAGAGGAATGTATCTCTATAAGAAAGGAGGAATCCTAAGATTTGAAAAAGGAAAAGGCAGGATTCCTAAAACAAGCCAGAAAATTTTACAAGTTATGAAATAGCTGGAATCCTGAACTGCTGAGTTCCACACAACACTGTTTTGTGGCTGGTTCTACTCACTTCTATAAGAATCTACAGCTTTCATCTTACTCAGATTGGAAGTTGTAGCAGAGTCAGTGGTGGGCTTCAAAAATTTTTACTACTACATTGTGGGTGTGGTATGGTGGGCATGGCCAGGGGAAAGCCCTGTGTTGCACCTGAATTAGGACTACTTTATTTCAAAACTCGGATGGGCAGGGCCAGCCAGAATTTCTGCTACCGGTTCTGGTGAAGTGATGTGAACCTGCTGATGCCCACCACTGGACAGAGTGTGTGGGTGTGTTTTTTTTTTTTTTGTATTGCTTTGCTTCACCTTGCTATTATTTATAGTTGTATATGAAATATTTGCACTGTGAGCATTGGGAAAGGGACAATTCCCACAAAATCTGCTCCTAAGGCTGTAGAAGTCTATAGTGGGGAGAAGGAGTATTTTATACTTTATGTTGTTCCTCATGACATGGCCAAGGTATTGGAGCTTTCTCTGTTTAATGGTCGTTTAGAGTTTTTGTTCTTTATCGATTTGGCACAATACTTTTACGTTACTCACATGGTCAACCCATGATATCCTTAGCAGCCATCTGTAGAGCCACATATCAAAAGCTTTGATTCTCTTTTCAGATGCTTTAGTCAATGTCCAAGCTTCGGCTTCATATAGCAACACTGGGAATATGTAACATATCACTATTTGGTTTTTTTTTTTTTAGCAAGAGTTAGATCTTTACTGAATAACAAATGTCACATTTTTATGAAGGTAGATCTTGCTTTTTCTATTCGTATTTTAATCTCTACCTTGGGATCCCAATTTTCATTTAACTTACTCCCCAAATAGACAATTTTATTCACTCTTTTGATTTCTTGTGTTGCTGCCATTTGCTTGCCATGAATTGGTGTTCAGCTTATAACCAGATATTTTGTCTTCTTGGTGTTGAGATCCAAAGCATATTCTGCGCTTGAAGCTCTAACTCAACCCAGCATCAACTGAAGATCTTCCAGGTTTGTATCCAACTTCACTGCATCATCTACATATTGGATGTTATTCAGGTAATCCCCATTAATTTTAATGCCAAAGTTTAAATCTGATAATGCTTCTGAAAAAATACTCTCTGAATTAAAGTGTCGGGGACAACACACAGCCTTGTTTCACACCTCTGTGAATTTAAACCTGCTCTGTCAGCCGCTGTTCAATTCTGACTTGAGTTATCTGATTCCAATAAAGGTTGGTGATGATTCTAATATCTTTATCATCTACACCAGTGATAGTGAACCCTTTAGAGACTGAGTGCCGGAGGAGGTGGTGGTGCACAGGCATGCACCCACGTGATGCCGCCTCTGTGGCTCCAGCGAAGTCACGTGGGTGCATGCACTTTCAAAAGCTCCATTTTCAAAAGGTCATAGTGCAAAACAGTTGGTTGCCATCTTGTCTTTTATTGATAGAACATGCCTTGAGTTTTTCTGTCTCATTAACACTTAATGTCCCAATTTTATTCCCCTGAAATGATTTTTTATATACAGTACAGTTGTACCTCGCTTAAAGAGTATAATGCGTTCCACAGGATTGCTCTTTAAGCTAGTTTGCTCTTTAAGCGAAACACCATTGTAAATGACCAATTGTGTGTGTGTGTGTGGGGGGGATTGGGAACCCTGATTTATTTGTTAAGTGAGTTTTTGGTTGGTTTTATTTGTTAAGCGAAGCGAACATTCAGAGAAAATTCTGCTCTTTAAGCGAGTTACTCTTTAAGCGAGGCGCTCTTTATGCGAGGTGCTCTTTATGCGAGGTTTGACTGTATATAGAAAAGTAAACTGTGTAGACTCTTATTTTGTAGTGTGATGATTCCCCTCTCACTTCTTCTTTTGGAAATAAATATTACCAAGAGCTTCAGCTTTAAAAAAAAAAAAGAGCGGGGAGGGAGAAACCACCTAAAACTAATTTATGCCAGTTTTCAAAACTGACTTGGCATCTTGCTAAGTGAAACTTCCCTTTGAATCAAATATTCTTCTAATGCTTCTTGAAGTGCTCTCTGCCACTGACTCTGTGGAAATTTAAATCCATGGAAAAACTGAGTAAACAATAAAGACCATGCTGAGTAGTTTTAAAATTTGGAGGCTTTGGGAGAAGACGAAAGAAACATTATTTTGCTATTACTGTTTGAACAAAATAATGTTCTATCCTCCAAGCTATTTACACAGTCCCCTTTCTAGTGAAAACTTTGCTAAGAAAATCATGTATATAAAACTAAAGCATTTCTCTTCCAATATACTTGTCTGTCTTCCACTGGGACTGAAGTGAATGAAGGATGAATGAGAGTTATTTAAATGTCATACCTCAAGAAGCAATAGAGAGGAAATATAAGATGTAACTTTTATGTTATTGTTTGATTTGAAGTTGGGGCTTTTATTTTTCTTTTCATGTAAACTGTCACCCCGATTTCTCTGTTCTCCATTCTTTCACTTACTACTTTCTTCTCAAGCAAAAGAGATTTGTGTTTCTTGTTTGGGATAAAACTGTTCCACTGTTATTCCACTGGCAGCCAGTAAAAACTATTCATTGTTTAGAAAACAGTAACAAACTCTTTTTTTTTTTTTGGTCATTCAACAGAGTAAAAATGCTTTTGGGGGAAATCACCATTATTAACATTTCATCTTAACCTTTACTTACATGTTCCTGTCATTTTTACAGCCATTTTCACACACCTTTCACTTTATTAACTTTGGGTCTGGAAAGTTAGTAGAAAGTACATTATTATTCACACTACAGAACTTTTCTGACAAAGCTAACAGAAACAGGTTTGCTCTTCCATGCTCCTTCCTCTGAATAGGAGGGAACTGAGGCCATTAACTCCACTATTCTGTAACCACTCCTTTCCCCCATCCAAGCAAATTCCAGAATACTAAAATAAAACTACAAAATAAACTTATCCAAATGAAATGGGTTATAAAAGGAATGCATACAAATATAAAAGCAGCTAATAGCAGAGGGAATTTATATTGTCATAAAATATACCTTTCCATACTGAAATGTCACTAATCAAACAATAGGAAAAGTGTTCAAGATGGCATGCCTTCAGGCAAAGAATACTATGAGCCATTTGTCCTTGGAAAGCATGAAAACATCATTTTAGTTTGAAATGTTATGTCTTGTAATCTATTGGTAGATAAATACCCACAAACTTGTTTTATTCCCGATACTGCAAATGCAGTGATGGGCAGCAGCCAGTTCGCACCAGTTTGACAGAACCAGTAGTAGCTTTTCCCAGTGTCCTGCAGAACCAGTACCAGCTTTTGGGGGGGAACCACCTCGGGGGCTTACCTTTTTGCCAGTCGCCCCCCACTGCGCATGGGCGCCTACAGTGCTCGGCACGCATGTGTGCCTACAGCCCTCTGCCTGCCGAGCCAAGCAGCCATTCACTGCTTGGAGTGTGCAGTGCAGAGCATTGGGCAGCCACGTACAGCCACGGAGGAACCGGTGGCAGCTGCTGAGGCCCTTGGTGGCCTCCTTGCTGTCCTCCCAAACGGGGAGGAGGAAGAGCAGCTGTTAGCCTGAAGCTCCCTACAGCTTGCTCCCCAGGATAAGTGACTCACCTTTGGGTGGGGGTGGGTATATTTTAATGTACATTTAATGTGTATTTATTTTAATGTGTGTTTTATGTGTATTTAATGTGTATTTTTATGTGTTTATGTCTATTTGATGTGTATTTAATGTGTATTTATTTTTAATGTGTATTTTTATGTGTTTTTATGTCTATTTAATTTGTATTTTTATGTGTACTTATTTTTATGTCTTTTTTTACTTTGGCTCCGCTCATGTTGTTGGCTCCACCCATGATGTCGTGATGTTGGCTCTGCCAATGACATCATGATATTGGCTCCACCCATGATTTCAGCTCCGCCCACATTGTGGTAGTAAAAAGTTTGGCTGCCCATCACTGTGCAAATGCTTTTGAAGCCAAAATAGCACAATCCATGCAGAAGAGGAATGTATCTCTATAAGAAAGGAGGAACCCTAAGATTTGCAGAAGGAAAAGGCAGGATTCCTAAAACAGCTCATGGAGAACCTAGCGTTAAGGAGAAGCCAGAAACTTTTTCAAGTTATGAAATAGCTGGAATCCTGAACTGCTGAGCTCCACACAACATTGTTTCGTGGTTGGTTCTACTCACTTCTGTGAGAATCTACAGCTTTCATTTCACTTACATTGGAAGTTGTGGCAGAGTGTGTGGGTGTGGGTTTTTTTGTATTGCTTTGCTTTTACCTTGCTATTATTGGTAGTTGTATATGAAGTATCTGCACTGTGAGTACTGGGAAAGGGACAATTCCCACAAAATCTTCTCCAGAGGCTGTAGAGGTCTATAGTGGGAAGGAGGGGAAGAATGTCACCTTGCACAAAGATACTTCGGTTACAAGCAGACTTTGCAAAGGGGAAAAGGAATTTCACGTACACACACACACACACACCTCCAAATCCCATTACTTGAATAAGCTTTTTTAATGCTTGCCAATCTATCACATCAAAGGCTTTTAAAATATCAATAGCTACTATTCCCACTTTCAATTTATTCTCAGTAGAGTGGTGTTTACCCATGGGGTAGGATATAAATATTCCAATCAATCAATCAATCAATCAATCAATCAATCAATCAATCAATCAATCAATCAAACAAACAAACAAACAAACAAACAAACAAACAAATGTAATTAATCACATTTAATAGTCTCAGAGTTAGATCTGTCTCTGTCTTCCACCTATAAAGCCACTTGGATCAGTCTTATTATAGTTATCAACAAACCCATTAATTTTCTTTGCATCTTGATTTATATATAAAAAAATATAGGCCATAATGCCACCATATCAGATAATTCTTTCCATGGGTTTAACATTGAGACAATCAGAGAATGGTACCATGATGTTGGAATTTCCTCTCCTCCACAATTTAAACCCCTTTAACTTAGAAATTAACAGCTTTTTAAAAACTTTATAAAAGTCTGCACTCACTCAATCCATCCATCCATCCGTCCCTGGTGTTTTACCTACTTTTAACTTCTTTATAATCTCAATCTCTTCCTTCTTTTATCTATCCCTTTCTTTAATTTTGCTACTAACATATTTCTCTATATATGTTTTAATTTTATTACTGGGGGTGTCATTACTCGTACACAGTTTTTCACAAACATTCTGAACTACCTCAATTTTCTCCTTCATATTGCATCTGTTTCCTTTCCCATCTTCAATCAAACAAATCACCCACTTAACTTTTATTGACTGGGTAGCCCTTGCTAGAAATTTTTGAGTTTCTATTACTAAATTCAAAACATTATCTTCTTAAGAAATCAAATTTCAGAACACTTTAATTGTTTCCTAAGAGTTTGTATCGCTTTTATTATTATAGTCTCTCTTCTTTTTAAATATTCCTTCTCTAAAACATTTAATTTCACCTATGGTCTTTTAACATTTTCTTCCTTTTGTTTTCTTTAATAGACAAGACTCTATAATACGCATTCTTTTTATAACTGCTTTCATCATATCCCATACTATATTTTTATTCCTCCCTTTTCATTTATTTGTCATATTTCATTTAATTATTCCCCTTTTTAATTAAAGACATGTTTCTGAAAATGTTAACATCCATTTCCCATCTTTTTATTTCTTTATAGACACATTTTTAATCTCCATGTTAATCATTGCATGGTCACTAAACTTTATAATATCTATATCAGTACTAAGTTCTAGACAATAAATCATTCAAAATGAATATAAGATCTATTCTAGACTAAATTTTCTGTACTACTGACTAATATGTATATGTTTTCTCCTCTTATTTCTCTCTACACATATTTCAAATTAATGCTCTTTATTACTTCATATGAAATCATTACTTTATTTTTATTATCCTTTTTTTAGGTAAAGGTAAAGCTTGCCTTTGCTCAAAAGCCATTCATATCCGACTCCAGGGTTCAGTGCTCATCTCTGTTTATAGCCACAGAGCCAGCGCTGTCTGCATTTGCAGATGTTTCTGTGGTCATGTGGTTTACCTTCCCACTAAAGTGGTCCCTATTTATCTACTTGCTATTTGTTGCTTTCAAACTGCTAGGTTGCCAGAAGCTGGGATAGAGACGGGAGCTCACTCTGTCGTGCAGCACGCGGCTCTCGAATTGCCAAGCTGCCGACCTTCCAGTTGTCAAGTTCAGCGTCTTAATCACTAAGCCACCACATTTGACTTATTTTTACTTCTGTCTACAGTATTACCACGAGAAACCCCATGCTGATATTGTGGGGGTAAATCACCATTTTTATTGCTTCTCTGCTGCTGCCCACTTAGACATAGCAAGAGCTTCAACAATGTAGCTGTCACTGGCCAGTGTTTTGCTGCCCACTTTATCTAATAAATTCCCTATAATAAAACCTGTCTTGTTAAACAGCAGTTTTCTAGCCTTAGATTTCAAATGTAGCTATGCAAACTATGAACAATGGCACCAGTGATGGGATGTAACAGGTTCTCACCAGTTCACCAGAACCGGTAGTAACTTTTCCCAGTGTCCCAGAGAACAGGTAGCAGCTTTGGGGAGGAACCACCTCAGTGATGGGATGACAAAAAATCTACTACCACGCCATGACGTCACTGATGTCATGGGCGTGGCCAATGTCATGACGTCATGACATCATGGGCAGAGCTGACGTCATGACGTCATGACGTTGTGGGCGGGGCTAAAAATAAAAATAAAAATAATAATAAAAAATAACACACACACACACACACACAACCTCAACTCAACCACCCAACCATCACAAACCCGTAAATAACTTGAATAAAATAAATAAATAAATAAATAAAATAAAAATTAAACAAAAATACAACCACCCACCCAAAACACAAATAACTCGCCCACCCACCCCAAATACAAAACCCTCACTTACCTCCTCCTCCGAATGCGGCAGGCGCCACCTCCTACAGCCGCCGCCATAGCCGCAGCCGGGCTGAAAAGGCTCCTGCCCAGCCAGTCCTTCCATGCTGTCCTTCCTCCCGACGGGCGCCCGGTCCAGCCAGCCCAGTCCGGCTAATGGGATCTCCAAGCTGCTCAAGGAGGAGGCGTCCCAGGCCGGGGCTGGAGCGCTACCACGGTGAGCAATGCTGCCGCCGTGCCCGGGCAGGGCCGCCCAAGGGGGGCAGGCAGGCTGGGGAGGGGTCTTTGGAAGGCACACTGGCTGAGGAACTGAGGGCTGGTGCCGCCGCCACTGCCGCCGCTGCCGGAGCTGCCCTGAAAAGGTGCAGCTCCGATGCCAAAAGAAAAAAAATTAAAATTGGAGCCAAAATGGCTCCAATTGACTGCACATGGGCAGAAACTCAATCTGACGCATGCACAATACATCAGATTGAGCTTCTGCGCATGCGCAGTCAATTGGAGCCATTTTTGCTCCGATTTCTTTTTAAAAAATTCTTTCAGTGAGGCGTCCGGAAACGGACGCCTCAAAAGTTGACTAACCTCCCGGAGAACCCTCCGGGATTGTTCCTAACGGTTCCAGGGAACCATATGGAACCGGGGACATCCCATCACTGAACCACCTTCAGGGCTTACCTTTTCACTGGTTCCCCCACTATGCCTGTGCACCAAGCACTTGGTGTGCATGCATGTCTGCAGTGCTTGGTGCGTATGCACGGCCTCCTTACTGTCCTCCTTGCTGTCCTTGTGTTGTGGGTGGGTGGGTTGAGGGGTGTGTGTGTGTGTCTGTGCGTGCGTGCTTATTTTTATTTTATTTTATTATTATTATTTATTTATTTTTCTTTGGCTCCGCCCACAATGTCATGATGTTGGCTCCGCCCACACTGATGACATCACGGTGGGGTAGTAAACATTTTGACATACCACCACTGAATGGCACACATATTGCTTTTAGAGGGTAAATAATTTCATGTCACCATTTATTTATTTTTAATTTATGACATTAGCTGTATCTCTATCAACCTCATATTAACTATTGTGGTATAATCTTTTTACTCACATCAGTTAAAAATATCTAATTCTCTATCAAACTGTTCTATCTTGCATATACTCTTATCCATCTGGATTTCATTACACCAAATGATTATCCTAGTTTTTATCAGTTTATACCCTTTAACCTCTATACAACCCTGTCCCTCTACACAGTGGTTGGCTCCAAAAAATTTTACTACCACATTGTGGGCGTGGCATGGTGGTTGTGGCCGGGGGGGGGGGGAGCCCTGTGTTGCACCAGAATTAGGACTACTTTATTTCAAAACTTGAATGGGCATGGCCAGCCAGAATTTCTGCTACCGGTTCTGGAGAACCTGCTAATGCCCACCACTGCCTCTACACAACTTTATGTCTTTAATCCCCTTTGCCACTTCACTTCCCTCCCCTCTAGATTGTACCTACTTTATATTAATAATTCTACTCTTATGTTTACTTGATTTTACCAGTTGACATCTTTTTAACTGCAGAGCACTTCATTTGTATACAGTATTTCCCTTGTATATTCACTATGGCTCCCACTAACTATTTTAATGTTACTAACATCTCTTTTACCAGTTAACATCCTTTAACACATAGGACTACATGCCTATTGTATTTTTTGCCCTTTTATGTTTTCTTTATTACTAATTATTAAACTCACTTCTTCTCTCTTCTTCTCTTCTTGTACTTGCTCTACTTCTACCATCCCTGCTTTGATGTTCCTTCCTCCAAATGATGCTCATGATGGTCGAACTTCCTCTTCAATTTACTTTCTTCTTTCTTCTTCTTAGAACTAGAACTACAACATGTCCTATATGTCACTGTTGCCACTTGAAGCTACACATATCATGGGAGGTTCATATCTCAGAACTTTATACTTCAATGCACCTGCTTGTTTGTTTATATTTTAAAAAAGATTTTCTTTTTAATAAAAATTCCAAAATCTTACTTGGTGTTGACCTTGAACTCATTTTGGATCCCTCATTCTTTCAATGTTCTATCTTGGCCAGTTTATATTGGGCACTTGCACTTTTAACCATTTAATTTTTTTCAGCATTCTTAGCCTCTGAAATCCCCACTTCACTTTGTTTCATCTAAAAATTGTCAACAATCTGTTCATATGCCACATTTGACTTCACTTCTTATTCATAGAACCCTTTCAAGTTCATTTTTACACCTAAATCCTACATTTTTATGGCCACATCTTTCACTTCCTGTTGAATCTTATGTATTTAAAATCTTGTTTTTAAAATCATCCTTCAGTTCAGAAATCCTCTACAGATTCTTTCCCAAACCTTCTTAGATGGCTTCTTTCCTCCTTCACCTCCTAGAAGAACTTCTCTACCTTGCTTTTTAGATCTTCCAGATTTAATTGAAAAACATTCTTAAGCACTTTGACTTTTGATCTGCATTCCTAACCCTCTGTCATTTGTTGACCTTCACTTTGAGCTTCCATTGTCCAAAGTCTGGTGAAGTTCCTGTCTGAAGGCTTTTCTCAATACCACTGAGAGTATTCATTCATTCATTCATTCATTCATTACATTTATATCCCTCCCATCTAGGACATCCTTCCACCCTGCACATCTTTCATCCACCCTCTCTTTGACATAACTCACTTATACATTTCTTTCTTTTTCCAGCTTATATCAACCTTTTCAAGAAGCCTGCAATTTTTCTTCTGAAGAGTGAGGGAGCACTTTACTCTTTACTTGCTAAACAAGTAAAGGAGACAAAATGGAGAAGAACTGAAGCCAAAAACTTAATGGAAGCGAATAAAACCAAGCCATGTTCTTATCAGTTCAAAACCTTTGTGAAACTTCTTAATTTAATCAATTTCAAGGCTTCCACATAAGTAGCTTATTTAGTGTCCGTTATTTATTTCCCATTTCTTAATTATCCTCAGAAAAGAGGCAAACCTATGGAGTTTTTCCCCTTTCCTTTCCAACCTGCCAGCTGCAACCTGCTGCTGTTTCCTGGCAGAAGATTTATAAATGTACCATTTCTTCATCTTAAATCCTCAGAAAAAGGGAAAGTACATCTGAAGTTTTCTTATCCCACCAGTTGCAGTTCATTACTGGACTCCTGGCAGAGAAATGTACAGCCAAAAACACAGTCCCACTTCTCCCTTTATTTTACATAATTCCAACTCACTCATTCAATTATTTGTGAAGGCATTTTTCTGGTTGTGTTATAATTTCCCCCCAATGAAGTTGATGGAGAAAAGAAATCAGTGCCCTGCCATAGTGACCCAGAAGTCACCCAACAGGTAAATGCATATTTTAAAATCCTGTAATTGCTATAAATTTTGTGCTTTTTCCTATATATTTTTGCTTAATAGGGTGTTTTTTAAATAAATAGTAGAATTAGTCAGATCTGTAATATAAATAAATTTGTAAATATCCTACACATGTATCTACTCTACCAAGAACATCTATACTATTGTATTACCAATAACTATGTACAGCTGTGAAAGCTGGATGTCAAAGAAAGCTGACAGGAAAAAATGTTTTGTTTGAAATATGGTACTATTGGAAAACTTTACAGATACCCTGGACTTCCAGAAAAACAAACAATGGATCCTCCCTCCTCGTCTTCTTCGTCCTCCTTGACCTCATCCCTCCTCCTCTTTCTTCAAGTGCCATATCTGATTCCAAATATTGGCTGTCACCATGAAGATCAGCCCTGAAGATTGTCCTGTGAACAGTATAATTCAATGGCCTTCCATTTACCTTCTGCATCACAGTGTGACACCCATACCTTTGATCCAGGTCCTGAGTCTTTTTGGCACACAAAGTCTTCATCTGCCCAAGACCAGTATTGATGAAGCTTCTGCCCTCAAGATAGGTTAAAGTGGGATTTAATCCACTTGGGAACCATGACCATCCCTGTGGACTTTGCCACCCAAGGCTGTTAGTCCTTATGGTTGTCAGGTTAGTTAATTGCTGCCTGATGATCATTGTTGAGTTGCTAGCAGTATGGTCTACTTTATTACCACAGCAGGAAAGGTTGAAGGAAGACAAAAAAGAGGAAGTACAAATATGAGATGGATTGACTCCCTAAAAAAGGCCTCAGGCTTGAGTTTATGCGTTCTGATCAGGACTGTTGAGAACATAACATTTTAGAGACTCTTCATTCATAGGATCACTTTAATTCAGTGGTGACTTGCTGCCATGTAGCAACCAGAAGAACAATTTCTGACCAAGCAATTGGTCTTGCTTTTTCTTGTTTTGATTATACACAATAAAGTTTTTTAAATTAAACTTTTAAATTGTATAACATAGCATATGCAACACAGATAAATGGCAGCAAATGCATCTCCCCAGTTGTTACAATGAAATACAGCATACTGGAAGGTGTTCAGAACTATTACCTTCTTCAACTTGGCAACAGGAAACAATTGGAAGTGACAACTGCGATGCAGAGAAACATCATTAATCTGAATACCTGGGGTGGAGGGTGGAATCCTAAACATTTCCACACTTGCAATGACTCTGATCTCTTTCCTGTGTTCCAGGAAGATGAACCATGAATACTGGATGGGTCTGTGCATGCTACCTCTACAGGAAAACATTTTTCATTTTCTGAAGCTTTTTCCTATATGGGTTTACTCAGTGAGGCACATTGGCCAGGATTCTGGTGGTTATTTATGCTGGCATTATATGGAATAGCATAAATAGAAGCAACAATTTGCCAATAGTTAACAACTTGCTATTCTCTTCCTAGCCGTGCACAATTTCATGACTTGGCATGCAAGAAATAGTGACAATTTGTTGCCAGGATTTATGCCACTGCTCTTAAGCTGTGCAGGATTCACTTAGATTTGTTTGGACTGTTAATCAGTCTGAGGTGAGCTAGTCTCATAGGCAGAGGGCTCCCCTAATGTATTTATAAGCTGTCATAAGAAAATAAGTCAACAGATTGGCCACAAATGGTGTTCTCAAATGGTGGTTGACAGTGCTGTTTCGAGGATGAAAGAGGCATTTGCTGTCTTTTTATGGGCATTTAAACATGTGTTGAGTGTGTCCTAGGAAGCTTGGAAATGTAGAAGCATTGCTCCAAGGAAACAAATATACTATAAAAAAGTGTGGACATCTGCATGAAACGACGAAGTCTGCCTAACCAATTATAATTGCAGTATTGAACTGTCTTGGAATTTAGAATGTTTGGACAATTTTGATGTCAGAGAGAAGTAAAATATGAGAAATGAGAGGCATTGAATTGAGGATTTGACCACTAAAATGAATATAATACTATATGGAACAGATATGTTCTGTTTTCCCACATAACACAAAGTCTTTTCCACAGTCCCTCTTTTGGTCTTTCTAAAGAAGCTACTAATATATTTGATATTTATTACTGCAACCAGGTGAATGAGAAGCTAATGTTTACTTTAAATTAGAATTCATGAAATCAGAAGGATCAGAAACTCATTCTTAGAGTAGCTTCTGATCTAGTATTTGGGTGGAGAAGAGTTCTCTATCAAGGGAACTACCATTATTTTCTGTATCAGCTTCCAGATGCATCATGCAAACATGAATAAAAGAATATCCTTATTTCTAATTATTACTCCAAGGGAGAAATAAATACAGGCCTTTTATGTCTTACTAATGTCAAGAGACATTTGGACTGTGTGCGCTTTTCATGGTTAGTACTAATGGTGACATGAAACACAGTATCAGAGAGCAATTATTGTTCAGCTTGTGCTGGTTGTAGTCTTTCTAAAACAAATGGTTAGTGATTTTTCCTGGAATGCTCCCTTTGCAGGTTTGCTGCAGCAATTCTTACATGCCTTCAATACAAAGTGGAGAATGAGGGGTATTACACACAGAGAGAATGAATGCAATCAGTGAAACCATGAATTATGTTCCACAAGAGCACCACAAGTCCCAACAATTGCTTGTGAAATGTATTTCTTCACACAAAGTAAAGTGACAGGACACAAAGCACAGTATTATTTAAAAGTTTGGTCTTGGCATGGTTGGCACAAACAGCTTAACTATTTGAAACCTAAATGCTAAGGTGTGCCACAATTATCTATCTACAGTTACAAAAAGATGATCATACCTATCTAACATTGCACGCAGGGTGCTTGAGTTGTATGATTACTACCAGAAGAATTGGGTGTCAGGGTTTTTAGAAGTTCAGACATTGCTATTATGTTGATGCATTCTCAGACAGAAAACCTTCTGGCTTAGCCAGGCAAACGATAAAGACACACTGTACTTCTCAA
The DNA here is from genome assembly GCA_030440675.1 of Furcifer pardalis. NCBI lineage: Eukaryota > Metazoa > Chordata > Lepidosauria > Squamata > Chamaeleonidae > Furcifer > Furcifer pardalis. Next base: position 127,374,238 of record CP126891.1, read on the forward strand.
AATGTAACTCTAAATGGAGACACTGTTAACACTCATGCAACCAAGTATCTACCTATCTATCCATCTATCCATCCATCCATCCATCCATCCATCCATCCATCCATCCATCCATCCATCCATCCATCCATCCATCCATCCATCCATCCATCCATCCATCCATCCATCCACCTATCCATCCATCTATCTATCTATCTATTGCAGGCCATCAAAATAAAAGGAAGCAAGGCCTTCCTTTGTGTTTATATGTAACACCATAATGACTATTTGTCAACTGGACACTCTAAAGCAGGGGTTTTCAAAGTTTTCATGCCATGAACTGGACCACACCCACTCAGATAGCTAAGTGGGTCAGACACGTGGTCCCCCCCCACCATAAACACTGCTGTAAACTATGTCCATGGCCATTATAAATGTGTCTATGACAGCCGTGGGTGCATTCACTATGCATTTTTGGCTGTTTTTGCTGCTTGTACTACTTCTGGCAGTGGCGGGAGCAAGGGTAGTGTGTTTTTGACTGTTTTTGCTGGTTCCGCCACTTCTGAAGGTGATGGCAGCGTCTTTTCAGCTGTTTTTGCTGCTTTGGCTGGTAGTGGTGGCAGTGGCAGGAGTGAGGGTGGTGGGCTACATGAAATGGCACCGTGGGCCATGTCTGGGCCATGGGCGATAGGTTGCAAACCCCTGCTCTAAAACCAAATAGAAAGAAATGCTAGTTCGTATTACCAAGGGCTCATCACAAGTTACCTGAGAAATTCTAAAGACATGAGAAAGGGCTTTAAGTAAATTCAACACCTCAGAACACATTTGGCAAAGTAATGTATAACAACATTAAACTGCCACTATGATTGTCTGTTTGTGTGTGTTTCAAACTGAATTAGAGATAAATGAATAAAGATTGAATGAGAAAGGAAATGGAACCAAGTAATTTATACTTTGTCTGAGACCAAACTAAGTATGGGCCTGTCTTCATTGGCCATTTGGGTGAAAGTTACCATACAGAAAGGAGAACTTGTGCTTTGTAGGCTTAAAATGTTATTGTTTATGCGTCTAACGTACACTCCAGGAAAGGGAGATCAGTAACTGTCTTATTAATCCCTGTTTGTTTGTTTTTTAAAGAGCAAAGTACAGAATTACTCTGGTCCAAAAATAATTTGTAGTTTGTCTGTGACGAAACAAAGCAACCTTTTAAAGCACCATGTTTCTTGTACTTTGCTTTAAAACAACAACCAGGGATTAGTAAAACATCTAAATCAGTTACTGATCTCCCTTTTCTGCTGCATCTGTAAGACATACAAACAATAGCATTTTAAGAAGTCTATAAAGCATAATTTCTGGTTTCCAGAAATTTCCCTCCCTGTTGGCTATGCCTTCGTGGGTTGATGGGTGTTAGAGTGCATACAGATTTGGAAAGTAACACATTAACAACCCCTGTCAAACATACTCATCTAGAACTTTATCCAGCTGGAATCAAAGGGACTTCTGTGTAGGCAAGTACAGGATTGCAAAATTAGTGTTTCTGAAAAATGTTTCTGCCTTCATGCATGGGTATCTGAACAACACGTACAGATGATACAGGTAGCTTTTCTGAAGGGGTGAGACAACCTGCTTGTTTCTGTCACAACACAATGAAGAATCGTTTTATTCCAGCCTCTCCAGAATCTATGCTTACTGCCAAGACTAAAATGTGTCCTTAACAATATACTGGAAAAAAGGAGCTTATTTTTGTATTTTCTATTGTTCAAATGTGTGATCTAACAAGAGTGCCCATATTTTATCCAAGCCCATCACAACACAGCACAAGTCATTTCAATTACCACAGCAACAAGCTACCAATCCAACGTTATCAATCCAATTTTTCATTCTCTTTCCCTGACTTGACTTTTGTTCTTGATGTCAGAGTTATCTCATCAAACCTTGACCCACTTTAGGGTAATCAATCTCTGTTACATTAGTCAAACATAATGAAAAGAGAAAGCTCCTGATAGAAATTGCTAATAGCCAAGGCCATTAATTTTGGGTGGACTACCATTTGTAGTCTTCCCCATTCGGTTCATCAAACTCAGGCTGAGCAGAAGGACACCATCCCAAGGGACAATCTCCACACCCACTTCTAGTCAACACTGCAATGCTTCCCAACACATCTCTGGAGTTAATAAGGGTGGGAAAACAATTTTGTTGAACACATCGGTCTAATAAAAAAACACCTCTTCACACCTCTGGAGACATGTTGCAAGAAGAAACACACCCTGTGTTCAGCACTCGGACATCTGTGAAGCTTACAGGGAATAAGGTGCTGCGTTTCCAATGTGAACGGCTGAGGTGTGTAAGTAGAAAAACAAACAAATACATTTCAGTTAAGGTTGAGTAAAGTATGTAAGCTGTACAAATCAATGTTGGTGTTAGGGAAAATGGACAATAGAATGCACACGAGCATTAAGCGCCCACAGAAAACAGGCTCACAACCTGATATGATGCAAGGATAGGAGGAAATTGTGGGATTTAGAGAAGCACAATGAAACTGAACCAGAGAGCTTTCCACATCTCTTGTGTCTACTGGAGGATGACAGAGTATGGCTTTATCTCACACCATGGTCTTGGATGCCTTTGGCTGTACTCTTGTTTTTTTCCTAAACATCCCATGTGGGCTGCAAGTCAATGCATAATGAAATGGTGCAACATGTTAACTTCATGTTTGCTCTGTGGGAGCAGTGTTCTTTGTAAAATGTTAAGTAGTTGTTGGAGAACCATCCAAGGGCAGTCCATCAAAATACATAACTATATATTTTTTTGGAATATTAGCCATGTTAGTCTGTGGTTCATGCATATCGGGGGGGGGGGGACTACAAAAACAAAACAAAACACTGCAGCACTTTAAAGACTAACTTCTATATTTTTACCATGAGCTTTTGTGGATCAAGTCCACTTCTTCAGAGAAAGGAGTAAAACTTCCAGGTATGGTTTATATAGACCAGATGCAGAGGTCAAGATGTTACAAGGTAAATGGGTTACAAGGTAATGAGGTAAAGAGTAATCAAGCAGAATAACAGATAAGCATGCATATCAATATCACTTCCTACAGCTAGCAGTAACAAATGATCCATGGTTTGTTATTCAGATTAGTTTCAGATGTCCCCTTTTCAAACTTTCAGGAGAATATTGCAGGAAAGTTAGTGAAAGTGGTATAATACACCAAAATATAGTATATAAAATATATAGCAGCATATAGCAATCTGTGTATCAAATTTGATAATATCCCGTAGTATTCCGTTCCTGCAATATTCTCTTTTACAACATGAGCACACCAGGATGTGCTCACACAAGTAAGAGGTTAAGAGGTTAAATAAGTAAGAGGTTAAACAAGTAAGAGGTTGAACTCATTAGCATATGTTCTGCTTGGCAACTTCACACTTTTAAGATTGAAAAGGGGACATTTAAAATGAATCTGAATAACAAATCATGGAACATTTGTTACTGATAGCTGTAGGAAGCTGTATTTATATGGATGCTTATCTATCATACTGCTTGATTACTCATTACCTTGTAACCCATTTACCTTGTAACATCTGGACCTCTGCATCTGGTGTATATAAACCATACCTGGAAGTTTTACTCCTTTGTCTAAAGAAGTGGACTTGATCCACAAAAGCTCATAGTAAAAATATAGTAGTTAGTCTTCACAGTGCTGCAGTGTTTTTATTTTATTTTTATTTTTCGTTTTCGTTTTCTGATATGCCACTTTTAGTTCATGACAATTTGCTACAGGAAGTAGGAACTTCAAGGACGTTTCTCACCATGTTAGGAGCTAATGCTTAAAAGAATTCTGGCTGCATCATTCAAATATCATTTTTTCCTTCAGAATTTTATCTCCTGTAGCTGCCTGGTTCTATTTGATTCCAGGTGGGCTGTGCATGGTAGTCAACATCAAGCCAAACATCCCTTTTACACCAAAGTTGTGAGCTTCTAGGCAGTGGTGGGCAGCAAAAAAAATTGCTACCGCACCGTGGGAAGAGCCTATGTCATGGGTGGAGCCTACATCATGGGTGATCTAGTCATGCCTGCCATATGGTCATGTATACACCTGCAATCACAGGCAGCACTGGATCTTTGGCTGTAAATGGAGATGAGCACTGCACCCTAGAGACGGATATGACTGGCTTTTGAGAAAGGGAGTCCTTGAACCACTTGCAGGGGCAAAACCTGATGGGGCAGGGCAAGGAAGTGGGCGTGGCCACCCAATTTCACCCCCCCCCCCCACCCAGAGGTCACCCAATTTTGCTAACCCCCCTCCCAGGGGGTGCGAACCTGTTGCTGCCTACCACTGCTTCTAGGTCACAGAATCTGCCTGCAAAACTGAAGTGATGTTACTAAAATGACAAAGATGTCCCTTAAAAGGTGCTTTGTAGGCCAAACATCTTAGTATCTTCCCATGTGAGTTTGCTGTATTTGCGAAACAAGATGCCTGTTCCATATAAATATGCATTCCTTGGGGGAAAAAAATCTGGATATTGCTTATTATGAATTTTGCAAGGAAAAAATTAAGTGCAAGCGCTGACTACACAGATCTACACCCAACACACTCACACGTAAACACACACAAATCATATCCTCTTTTTGCTGAGGCTGCCTGCCTGACTTTGTGGATTCACTGCAGCAAGTTTATAAATGATTAATGAAAGGAAGGAGGGGAAATGTGTTATATAAAAAAAGTGGAGCCGTGTAAGTTCACCGGCGGACTGCAATTTGTCTCCTGCTATATGTGAAAATATTACAAGGCAAGACATGAGAAAATAAGTGATATCGAGCACTATGTCTTGCAACATATGTCCAAAGAAAAACAAATCAGTGACATGGTATTCCATAGTTACTTTGGGAGTCACCAACCATGTGCCCCATGGTAAAAATTCCCTACTTGGGGAAATAATTTGTCTTTCCCTCCAATTGCAAACCATAAAAAGAGTAGCAATTCCTCTTTCTTAGCTGGCTTCCCCTCTTCCTCTTCTTTCATTCATGTGATTTCCAAAAGACGTTTCTGTTATAAGAATGCACCATCCCCCTATTCCAAACTTTTGTGCACACAGAAAATGATCAACACTGAGAATGGTTTGAGACCATACATTTATCAAGCTATTGCCTTATCTTAATTGTTGAATTTTACGGGAAGTCCACATGAAAGCACCTCCCCTTCAATTACCTTTCCTTAATTTTCCACTATGTCTTCTATCTTCTTCTGTAAGGAGAAAAGCCTGATATGCCTGCACAATGTTCTCTAATTGTGAGAGCGTGGAAACACTGTGAAGCTTATATTTAAATTCTGAGGTGTAATGACTATGCAGGTTTACATTTCCTTGGAAGCATTTAAATCAGAGCCATTTCAAACAAGAGCCATTTAAATCAGCATTGGTTCATTTTTGACAGTCACTTGAAACACCTGCGAGCCTTCCCGCTCAGCCCCCGGGCTCGTCCATCTGTCCCGGAGGCACCACCCGCCTGGCAGGGCTTAAAAGCCGCGGCGGCGGCTGGACTCTTGCGCCGCCGCCATTAGCAACACTTGCGGCCGGAGCGAGGCCGCCTTCCCGCTCGGCCCCCGGGCTCGTCCATCTTAAAAGCCGCGGTGGCGGCACCCAGAGACTACCTGGGGATAGGGGGTGGGTGTTCGCCGCAGCCATACCGGGACTGGATAGTAGGTGTATTGGGGGGGATGTGGATGGGCAGCGGGATGATGTTTTGTATTGTACATTACTGAATCGATTACTGTAGGGTTATTTTCTTTTTATTAGATATGAATAGTATTGTGATTATATTGTTTATTGCCTATTTGGTATCATATGTTGTTTATGGACTAGATTGTATTGTGCTTTTGCTTTTATGACTATATTGACTGTATTATATTTGTTATATTGATATGTTGTTGCTCTTAGATTTGATACTGTAACATTGTAAGCCGCTCTGAGTTGCTTCGCCAAGGAGAGCGGCATATAAATACAACAACAACAACAACAACAACAACAACAACAACAGTTGTGAGTCTCCCCCCCCCCTCAAAGGAGTCTTCCTGCTAGACCACTGCAAATAAAACTGCAGGTTCCATGATGCCCCAAACACACCATTATTGTAGTAGGTGGGCTGAGGATAATGGGAGTTGGGAAGACCATGTGTAGAAGAGAAAATGATATCACACCCCTTACAATCTACTGGTCAAAATCCACTTGTATCACTTTTAGAAGCAAATTTTCTCCAAATTAAGGAATCATTGTAGACATTACCAGTTGCATGCTGAGTCATACAACACAGTATGTAACTGATAATTTCTGTGGTGATTTTTTTATCTGAGGGCAATTTGCCTTCCAAAAATGTTTTCTGTGCTATGCCAGCCTGCCTAGGGCAGGAACAATATGCTTCAGATAAGTGGCAGTAAGCTTTTTACTACACATTATCTGAAAACAGGCACAAAACTGCCTGTTTCACACAATCTGCTTTAATGGGGTTCTTCTTATCAAAGCAGGTTATGGATTAGTCATCAGGCTTTCTGCTATTACTGACAACACGGGTCAAGGCACCAGTTCACTTACTTGACAATGTAGCAAGTCACTGGAACTGCCCCCACTCTGGCAAAAACAAAGTCACTGGCCAGCTGAGGGACTTTCTAGTGAACTCATGACAAAAGCTGATTTAAGTGCACTGGTAGATTGAACATGTGCTCCTTCAATCATCTAGTCCCAAGATGTATATAAATAAATGCTAGTCCATGGAACCGACCTCAGAAGGGGCTAAGCAGCCAGTGATGGCCTATTAAAAATTGGTTGAACATTACTGTATCTGATCACACACTTGACAGTTCTAGCAGCTATGTCAGCATTATGTTTCAAAGAACCTGTGCTCATTCTTTTGTTGACTTTAAAAGCTGAATATGGCAAACCCTTCTGTATGAATAAGCTTTTGAAGCTGGTCTGGAATCTACAGCAGGTGCAAAAGGCTTTACAAGCATAAAGCAGAGATAGCAGGTTGATGGTGTTGTTTACACTGATTAAAATCATAATAAGCATCAGCCCGCCATAAATAGTTTACATTTCTTTATAAACTCTCTTATGAAATTCAAACATTTCAGTTAGCTAGTGAGGCACTGCTCTGCGTTCAGTCAGCTCAGGGTGCTTGTGAAGTCTCAAAACAGGGCCTTTACCTTTATACTCCTCATATTGTACAGTTGCTTGTATAGAAAGACTTGCTTTAGCCCATCATTACCAGCTTCCATAAAAGTAGAACAGCATCTAGAAAGCCTTTGTTACCATTTGCTTAATTTTATTGGGATATGAATGAGGACAGTAATCCTAGCATGGATTTAGACTTAGTTCAAAATGAGAGTAGCCAAATCATATTGATTTTAATGTACCTACTCTAAACATGACAAGGTATAGCCATGGTTTTCAACCTTTTCAAGTCAGGGGCCAAGTCACTCCTGCAAAAAGTTGAGGGGGCCAGACTGGCTGTCCTCCTGCCATTTATGGCTATACATGTTTACAACAGCCATAAATGAGTCTGCGGCCAATTTTGGTGGTGGGTGTGCCTGGAATAAGGGCTAGATTATTGGTGTCGTGGGCCAAATTCAGCCCATAGGTTGAGAAGCCCTGCTTGGTTGCTTTGTATTTAATAATATATTTATGGATTTAAAAATTAACATTGTCTTATAAATACTCATCTGAATTGTTTTTACTGTAAGCCATTTTCAGCTCAGGTAGAATAGCAGCAGACTAGAATTTAAAAACAAAACAATACTACAATTTTTCAGCTACTGTAGACTCTTCTGGAGCTGTTAATTCCAAAACAAATCAAGACAATGGGGCTATCTCATTATGGATCAGAAAGGATTCGTTTGAGGAAGCCTTGATGCTGGGAAGAGTGGAGGGCAAAAGAAGAAGGGGGCGGCCCAAAATGAGATGGCTAGATGATATTGTAGACACAATGGGCACAGAGCTGAGCGAGTTGAGGAGGATGGTGGAGGACAGAAGTGTCTGGCTGACAGTGGTCTATGGGGTCGCAAAGGGTCGGAATCGACTGTGCGACTGAACAACAACTGTGCTCTTGGAAGGGCATCCATAATGCAGTATATTCTATTCCCTATGGGTCTTTACAAAAAAGCCATTGCTTTTTAATGTTTAAATAATGCCTAGACAGGGGAAAGATTTAGAGAAGTGGTAGTGGATCATTAGGCAGACTTCACCCAAGACAAATTGTTTGGCTGTGCTTGATGACCTTTCACAAGGGCTTCTTCTGTCTTTAGATGTCAACTTAGCTGATTCCTACTAGACTGTCACCATCATTGTCGTCATTGTTGTCGTCATCATCATAATCATCACCATCATTGACATACTCATCCTCATTGTCGTCCTCATCATCAATGTCCTCATCATCATTGTCCTTGTCATCCTTGTCCTCATCCTTGTCCTCATTGTCCTCTTCCTCATCATCTCCTCCTCCATGCAAGATATGGTCAACGTCATAAGAGGCAAATACTCTGGTAGAACAGCTGCATGAAAGATTTTGGTTGTAAGCCAAATCTTCATTGGAGAAAAATTTAGGAGGTACAAGTAATACCTCGGATAACGTTTACCTCGGATAACGCTAAAATCGCATAACATTAAGTAATCTGGGGAGGAGAATTGGATCAAATAACGTTAAGGTCCTATGGGATGGATCGGATAACAACCGCTAAAGCCTGTGCGGTTACAATGTATCTCTGTGGAGCTTTAACGTTATCTGATCCATCCCATAGGATTTTAACATGCATCGGATAACACTAAAAATCGGATAACACCAAGAATTGTGGAACCAAGTTTTAGCGTTATCCGAGGTATTACTTATTAAGTGGCCATCCATTTCCTGATTTCACTTTTGATTTTAAATGCTTCCTTAACCTCTGAAATAAGAAGCTGTGTTAACTCTTTTTTGGTTGCATAATTCAGAATACTGGTTTTAATAGTGATGTTTTTGAGCTATCATACATTTTTCCTATTTTTCTCTATGTGTTATTAACATGAATAGTAAGTAATGTAGTGCTTTAAGTAATCTTGCTGGCTATTTATACATGGTTATATTAACTTTTTGGTTAATCTTGCAACTATAAAGTTTGCCTCAATACACCGCGTTGAAATAATTAAAATGCTTTATAATAAGATAGGCTTACTTTGTTTATTACTTTATATTCTTCCAATCTCATAAGTATGTTAAGCCACTGAGTTATACATACAGTAATACCTTGGATAACGTTTACCTTGAATAATGCTAAAATCGCATAACGTTAAGTAATCTGGGGTGGAGAATTGGATCAAATAACGTTAAGGTCCTATGGGATGGATCAGATAACAACCACTAAAGCCTGTGCGGTTACAATGTATCTCTATGGAGCCTTAACGTTATCCGATCCATCCCATAGGATTTTAACATGGATCGGATAACACTAAAAATTGGATAACACCAAGACTTGTGGAACCAAGTCTTAGCGTTATTCGAGGTATTACTGTATATGATTTTAGTAAATACACTATACAGTTGTACCTCGCTTAAAAAGCATAATGCGTTCCGCAGGATTGCTCTTTAAGCTAGTTTGCTCTTTAAGCAAAACACCATTGTAAATGACCAATTGTGGGGGGGATTGCGAACCCCGATTTATTTGTTAAGCGAGTTTTTGGTTGGTTTTATTTGTTAAGCGAAGCAAACATTCAGAGAAAATTCTGCTCTTTAAGCGAGTTACTCTTTAAGCGAGACGCTCTTTATGCGAGGTTTGACTGTACTGTATATCCAAATATACTTGCAATAATAATAGTAATGATTTAATGGTATTAGCTGCAATAATGGTATTTCTCTTTCTACAACTAATGTAAGCAATAAGTACATTCTAATACAGTTGTTTGTCATTTATATGAAACCTTGCTTTTGAAACAGTCATGCCATATATACTCATGTTAAAATATTTAAAAGGATTTCCTCTGGCCATGTTCATTGCCTCTTAATAATTGTATACCTACCAATAAATACTTTATGCAAAGATGCTAGGAATACAACATTTTCTTTGATAATTTTTGATTTTGATAAAAAAACCCTAGAATTTGGCTATAAGGGTAGAGGACAAATATCTACTGGGCACTTTGCATAGGAGGCACTATTTCTTATCTGGGTCTAAATTGACCTTGGTAAAATCCATTCTCACACTCTCAAATAGTGTTATTGTTCATTAACACTGATATGTAAGTATAATCCGTCTTGATGAAGATATTATTTTTTCATCATTGCTTTGCCTATGAAAAATAATTCTTTTAATAGCCAAAGAGGTATAATCATGGTTTTATTCCCATCTATAAGAATGTCTAGGGATTGTGGTGGTTTAGTGGTTAAAACACTAAACTTGATGACTAGAAGCTATTTGAGACCTGAGCATTGCACAATGGAGTGAGCTCCCATCTCTGTCCCAGGTCCTGCCAACATAGCAGTTTGAAAGCAAGAAATTGCAAGTAGAGAAATAGGTTCCACTTCGGTGGGAAGGTAAACAGCATTCTGTGCACTCTGGTGTCCATTCATCCTGCCACATGTCCATGGAAACATCTGCATATGCAGACAGCGCTGGCTCTTTGGGAATAAACAGAAATGAGCACTGAAACCTAGAGTTGGTTATGACTGGCTTTTGAACAAGGGTGACCTTTACCTTTACCTAATACTTATAAAATATGTATAAGCTACTTGTATTAAATATTCAGTTCTTAGTGGTATTGAACTCTCGCCTTTAGAGTTCTTTTTAGATACATTCCTGTCAAAGTCAAATACACTAGTATTATAGCTTAAATATATACCAGATTCCTGGTCTTTCTGTTTCTTGTTTTACCAATTAATGGAAAATTCCATTATCCCTTTCTCTCATGTAGTAATATTCTAATACCTGTCCACTCCCCATTGAGATGAATGGGGCTTTCTCCTTGGCAAGTGGTTATAAAAGTTAAACATTAATTACCCAAGCATAACACCCAGCATGCCCTCAAACCACTTAGATATATAGTTATAGAGGATTCTTTTACCTTTCTATAAAGGTAAAAAATGGGTCAACATTTGGAAATAAAATTGAAATGCTTTTAATAGTCGTTTCTAGTTAATATACTATTCAATATTTATAATACTGAATAATATTTATTCAAGCTGAAATTCTTCAGAAGGTGTAATTTCTAGGAATTTTAAAAATGTTTTCTTTTTTCTTTGCTACCCATTTGAAACAATGAAATCACTTTAGAGAATTTTCTCTGAATATTGTCCATAAATTTTGTTGTGACCCCTGTTTCTTTGCCCCCACAAACCTTAGAATGACACTCGTTAGAAGATGAAGGATATTGATTTTTTTTTTGTTTAGTCGCACAGTCGATTCTGACCCTTTGTGATCCCATGGACCACTGTCCGCCAGGCACTTCTGTCCTCCACCATTCTCCTCAACTTGTTCAGCTCTGTGGCCATTGTGTCTAAAATACCATCTAGCCATCTCATTTTTGGCCGTCCCCTTCTTCTTTTGCACTCGACCTTTCCAAGCATCAAGGCTTTCTCAAGTGAATCTTCTCTTCTCATTTGATGTCCAAAGTACTTTAGCTTCATCTTTACAATTTGACCTTCTAAGAAGCAGTCAGGGTTAATTTCTTCTAAGATTAATTTTCTTTAAATAATGTCTATTGTGCTCAGACTTCTGTCTCTCTGATGATAGATTGTTTAGCAGTGTTCAAGCAAGCAAAGAGACCCTGTGGATTGTGAGAAGAGACAAATTATGTCTAAAGCCACCCTTGCTCAAAAGTCAGTCATATCTGACTCTAGGGTTCAGTGCTCACCTCTGTTTATAGCCAAAGAACCAGCACTGTCTGGGCTGCAGACATTTCCTTGGACATGTGGCAGGCATGGCTAAACAATGGAGTGCACAGGACTCTGTTTACCTTCCCACTGAAGTGGTCCCTATTTATCTACTTGTAATTTCTTGCTTTCGAACGGCTAGGTTGGCAGGGGCCTGGGACAGAGACGGAAGCTCACTCCATCATGCAGTACTTGAGTTTGGGCTTCGACCTGCTGACCTTCCAGTCATCAAGTTCAGCATCTTAACCACTAAGCCACCACAGCTTAGGAAGCCAATATCCCAGTTGCAGCCACTGCAGAAAACAAAAACAACAGCACTCTACTCACAGCTAGTATGCAAAACTTAGAGTTGTCATTTGTGTACAGGTCTGGTACTTTCATAGGAACATGAAGAACATGCAGAATATGAATCTATGCATTTCTGTTCCTTATTGATGATTCTTATTAGTCCCAATGAAATACCTTTTTTCTTCTTTCATTTCAACCAGCAGGACCTAAATTAGTTCATCTGATTTCTCTGCTCTTCCATGTAATGTGCTTACAAATTTAGTTACCTAGGACAGCATGTTCTTTATTTCTCCACCCCATTCTTCTCAATGCTTAGACATTTCTTTTTGTCTTGCTTAATTTATTTTCTAATCATTCTTTGAATAGTCCTTTTCCAACTGGCTATCTCTATCTGTAAAGTTGCTGATGGAAGGAAAAAGGAAATCATGGATATGCCATTTGTTAAAAGAAAATTTATGGGGCGTGGAAAGTAACTAATGTCATAGTTTGAGGGAAGCCAAGTCTTGGAGAAATCTGCTGAGAAGTTTTAGAATTGTTGAGGGGATATCCACAAGGTGAACCACATTTAATCTTTACTGAGTAACTCTTTGAAAATCTTTAGCAGAAAAAGGTAGAAAGTGGGAAGGGGAAATTAGTTTTTAGTAAAATTGGCTACTTGTATGAAGACTGGAGAATGCCTCTATTGAGGATCTCTCCCTATACTAGAAGGATGCAGTGATGGGATGTTACTGGTTCAGACTGGTTCGCCTGAACCAGTAGCACCCATCAGGAGAGGGTCGCTGGGGGGTGGTGGTAACCCCCCCTGGGGTGACTGGTTAGGTCTCCTCTCCAGCCCCCCTCCAGAAATGTATTTCCTGGCAGCCGAAATGGCTGCCCAGAACTGCGCATGCATCAAACCTCTGTTTGATGCATGCCCAGTTCTATTTTTAAGTGCACATGCATCAAACAGAGGTTTGACTCATGTGCACTAAAAAAATAGAACTGCACATGCATCAAACGGAGGTTTGACGCATGCACAGCAATTTTTAATTTTTTAATTTTTAATTTTTGCTCCGCCCATGATGTCATGACATCATGACATCAACTATGCCCACGACGTAATGACATCACGGTGAGGTAGTGAAAAATTTGATAGCCCACCACTAGAAGGATGGCAGGGTAGTTGTGGTAAAGTGACCCGCTGCTTTGGACTTCACAACTTGGCCATAGGTTACACATGTACACTTCTCTCTACCAATAAGAAATATACTCCTGAAGCAGCTAGATTTGAACAGGTACCATTTTTCAAATGAATTCATGGACATTTTTACATCACAAACAAGAATTTGTGAGAGATTGAAGAGGAATAACAAACTTGTTCCCACATTGGAGCCAGCAGGTACCCTAGCTTCCCATTAAGGATTCTAAGCATAGGGCTTCAGATTTATAAAGAGCCTCTAAGTTCAAAATGATTATTTTTGGAACTTTATGGGACTCCATGTACCACATAACTTAAGAGGCAACATTGAGACCTCTCCATCTCATATTACTTTTGTTTAGTTTTTATCCTACTCTTTGATCAAATATGACTCAAGGTATAGTAGCTAATCGCAATATATGCAGAAAGGGAGTAAAAATTAGAGTTGTCAGGTCTTCTTGGCGAAGAGTTCCACAATCTAGGAGCATCCACTGGAAATATTTTCTTTTCTGCTCCCATAAGATGCCTAGTACCTGGGAAAAGCACTGCCTGCCTTCCCTCCACCCTCATTCACATGATTCATCTCAGGGAACACAAATACATAAAAGATATTCCTTTAAAATGGATGCATGATGTTAATATCTGTAGCAAATTAACACATGAAGTGACTTCTTCCCCCTCCTTCCTATGCTGATCTGGATCTTTTTAAATTTCTTTTCATTCAAAGAACTGTATACTCTTTCTCATTTCATTTTTTTTTTACTTTTACAGGACATGAATTCTTCATATTAATATCCTCTGATGATATTTTTAGAACAGTAGCCTTTTATTCTTACCTTTCTGAAAATGGGGTAACTTCTGCTTTCTGTGTTTCACTGTCAGCTGTAATTGTTGACCTGGATCCATTGCATACTACTCATTTCTACAACCCATATTTTGGCTTAAAATGACAAAACTGGTTAATTAGCTTCCGTTTTATTGAGGTCTTCACCTTTTTCACCTTGCAGTTCAAACCCATCCATATGGCTTTTCAAACAATAGGCCTGATTCCCCTTTTACTCCTGAAATACAGTCTTTGCCTTAAGAGTATGAACAACATATGTCAAGAAAAATAGGCACATTTATTTCAGCACAAGACAAAAGACTACTCTTTTATAATGACTTATCTTTTGAGGTCCCTTGCATGTCAGCAAAGACACACTTCTTAACCTCAGAGGATTTTGGAACTTATTACAGGCCACATATTCAAATTTAGTCTAAGACTTCTGAATGCCACCCTTGCCTCAGTAAAATAGAAAGAATAACATGAAATAACTTTCAGATAAATGTTAGTTGCTTTTACTACTACAATGGAAGCAGCAACAAAATAAACATAGAAACAAAAATATTAGGGTGCCTTTAAGATTAATATACTTTTTTCAGTGTGAGCTTTTGTCTAGGAAGAAGTGGACTGTATCCACAAAAGCTCACACTGAAATACATTTGTTAGTCTTAAAGATGATACAGTACAATACTTTTGTTCCTGTTGCTGCTAGAATACTTTTTTACTGAGTAAGTGTTGCAAGAAGGGACAGTGGTGGTTTAGTGGTTAAGCTGCTGAACTTGATGACTGGAAGGTTAGCAGTTAGAGACCTGAGTATTGCATGAATGAGTGAGCCCCTGTCTCTGCCCCAGCTCCTGCCAACCTAGCAGTTTGAAAAAAAAATGCAAGTAGATAAATATGTACCACTTTTGTGGGAAGATAAACAGCATTTTGTGCACGCCGGTGTCCAGTCATGCCTGCCACATGTCTATGGAAATGTTTGCAGATGCGGACAACACTGGCTCTTTGGCTATAAACAGAGTTGAGCACTCAACCCTAGAGTTGGATATGACTGCCTTTCAAGCAAGGGTAACCTTTATCTTTACTTAAGCATTGCAAGGGAAAATGGATAGTTGGTGAGGAAGTATCTGGCATGGAAGGTTTAAGTCTGTCCTTACTATTCTTGATTTTCTCACAGAAGGAGCCCCCACATTTACAACACTAGCAGTGGGTCCACGTACCAATTTTCTGCCATGACATCTTCCAGGGGCCATAGGAGTGGCCAAAAATGCAAACAGACAAATGAAGTAGCTGGAGAAAAGGGGAAATCTTATGGGACTAGGAATCATAACAACAGTCTTAGATGATGGCATATGGTTTGGGGGCTGCATTTTGCCTCCCCTTGATATAGAATGAGGTATCTCTGCCTCATCTCTCTGATAAACCTGTGGTAGGACAACATACAACAATAATATTACTACCACAGAATACAGTAGAATAAAAAAACAAAACAAAAATAACTATAACATTTCCTGCAGAGGAGAGAAAACTTTATTGGCTCATTTGCATTTCATGGTAGAATGGTTGTAACTAATGAAAAGATTTTTGCCTAATGCCTAAACGTCACTACATCTGTCATTAGGGAAGCCTCCCTAAAAAGTATATTTCTTGAATGTGATTTTCAGAAAGGTGGCCATATTAGTCTCTTTCAGTATGAATAACCAATCAGCCAACAATACCCCCCCCCCCCCGGGGAAAAAAACCCCTGCCAAACAGGTGGCATTGTTAAGATTTATTTTAGAGTGAACTTTTGTGAGTGATAATCTACTTTCTCAGAGTACAATTCTGAGATCTCAGAAGGGTGTGCAGATAAGGAATTGGTGAAATGGAATATGCAAGATGTTGCCTGAATTATTAAGACTGATATTGAACTTTCTAAGTGTTGAAAAAATAAATGACAATCTCTTTTAATGGCAATAAAATTACATAAATGGCAATACCCAAAACCATTCTCACAACATTTTGACCTGCCATGACATTCTGGTGCTGATCTCAAAGGAGCTATTGTAGAAAAATGGGATTACAAAGGAAGATTTGAAAGGAAAACAGCTGGAGTGGATTGTATCCCTAAATCACAACATGCACCTGGAGAATTAGACTAGGGCTTTATATCAAACACACATTTGTAAACTGGTTTAAACTATAATCTCATGTAAAGCTCAAAGTATTGTTTCCTATGGCAGAGCTCTGACCTTAGCACAATCAGTTTTCTCTTGAGAGCAAAATTCCTTAGATCCACATTTCAAATAGTCTAACCATTGTGCATTAGCTGTTTACTTATTGCCATGATGAATATGTAATTAACACTTTGAAAGTTTCTTATCCATGTCAATAACACATTATGCTTTTGTCCTTTACTTATATACAGTCCTCTGCTAAGTACATTCTGGGTGGTTCACAAGATAATTATGGAAACTACAGTTTGTTTCGAATAAACTGGGTATTCATTTTCTTGACCTTGAAATGCTGCTCCTATCACATGTATACTTTGTGTATAAACCAGTAGCCTCATTATAGTACTCGGCTTTTGATATCATTATATTCAGTGTATGTGAAGAACTGGATTGCAATTCACAAATGTTCACATTGAAATAAATCAGTCATTAAAACGACACAGCTTTCCCCTCCCCCATCTTGTTGTGTAATAATGAGCCCCAAAGGATCCTGATTAGATATATATTTACAACTACAGTATATTGTGGAGTTTGGCCGTAAATGTTTGATCAAAACACCAGAATTCCTCCATACTTTTTTTTTGTCTTAACCATATTACAATAGTACCCCAGATAACGTTATGACTTGGTTCCACAAGTCCCGTCGTTATCCGGTTTTTAACGTTGTGCGATACATTGATCACACAATGTTAAAAAAAGCCCTCTTTCCCTGGAGGCTGCAGCAAGCCAGAACGTCGGGATTTGAATCCTGACATTTTGGCTTGCTGCAGCCTCCAGGGAGGTGGGGGAACTTTGGAAACAGCTTGGATCTGGCCTCCCCACCTCCCTGGACCCGGTGGGGGGGGGGTCAGAGACCCCAAAATTGGTTTTTAAAAATCCATTTTTTTACCAATTTTTGGGGCTCTGACCCCCCTGCCGGGTCCAGGGAGGTGGGGAGACCCGATCCAAGCTGTTTCTGGACTTCCCCGACGTCCTCAGCCAGTGCAGCAAGCCAGAATGTCGGGATTCGAATCCCGACATTCTGGCTTGCTGCAGCCTCAAAGAGGGTGGGGGAACTTCAAAAATACCGTGCATCGGCTCTAGGGAGGTCGGGAGACCCGATGCGCGCTAATTTTGAAGTTGATCTAGAGAACCAATCACATCTCTGTATTTTCCTCCTTTCCTGTTTGATTGGTTCTCTAGATCAGCTGATCTAGAGAACCAATCATATCTCTGTATTTTTTTCAATTCAGGAAGTAAAGCAAGAACAGCTTTCCCCCCCTTCCCTGAAGTTTAAAAAAACCAAGCCTTTTGCAATCAGCTGGGAGTCGGAGAAGGAAAGGAAGGTAAGCAGAGGGAACCCTGCAGTAGCGTTGGAATGGCACTTCCCCCGACTCTACTGCAGTCGCATGGGGGTGGCTTTAAAGGTAGGGAGGTCTCTTTCTTTCCCTGCCTGCTTTTAAAGCGGTTTGTCCCTGTAGTCAGGGCTTTATTTTTAGCATTGTTGGATGCATGTATCGGACAACGCTAAAAACCGGATAATGTCATGACTTGTGGAACCAAGTCATAACGTTATCCGGGGTATTACTGTATTTTATACTTTTCCTAATTTGAATTTTAAATTTTTCCTTAATTTTCCCTATCTCTTCCTTATTTAAATTACTAAAAATTGCTTCCGATTTCCCCCAATTTATTTTCAGGCCTGTCATCTCTTCAAATTTTTGCAGGTGATTTTGAATCTTTTCCATATTTTTTATAGGATCTTTCATTATAATCAAGGTATCATCTGCATACAAACTTATTTTTGTTCCATTTATCCCTTCTATATTTATATCACTCCTTATAGTTCTGGCCAATAATTCCATAGCCATTATAAACAAAATGGGGGAAAGAGGACATCCTTGTCTCATTCCTGCTTTGATTTCAATATCCTCTGTAAAAGAATCATTTACTCTTACCTTGGCATAGCTACTTTTATAAAGTTGATTAATTACATTTTTAATTTTTCCCCAAATTCACCTTTTTTAATAATTTCTTTGATAGTGACCCATTGCAATAAATCAAAGGCCTTAAAAATATCTAAAGATAGTAGTCCTATTTTGCCTTCTCTTCTATTGTTTATTTCTAACAAATTTAACACTCTTCTTATTAAATTGGACATATATCTTTCCTTTTAAAAGCCTGCCTGATCTGTATGTATATATTATATTCCCCCATAAAACTGTTTAACCTATTAGCCATAATTGCTGTAAAAATCTTTGCATCCTGATTAATTAAAGAAATTGGACGATATGAGTCAACCAATTCTAAATTTTCCCTGGTTTTGGTATTAGTACTATAATGGATCTGAGCCATGAATTTGGAGATTCTCCCCCTTCCAAAATATAATTATATAACCTAGTTAATTTTGGAGTAATAATTTGTTTAATGTCTTTATAAAATTCGGCTGGTAATCCATCTTCTTCTGGGGTTTTCCCTATTTTCAATTTATTTATAACATCTAGTATCTCTTTCTCTGTAATTTGTTCTTCCATTCTAGCCCTATGCTCTGCATTTATACTCTTCCCCTTGTATTTGTGTAAGTATTCTTCTAGCTTGCTTGTATTAATTTTCTTATCAGTGTGCAATTTTTGGTAATTTTTTTTTAACTATGCTAACTTTCTCTACTGTTTTATTACACCTTTTCTCATCCTCCCTTATTAAAGTTCCTATCTCCCTTTTTTCCTTCTCCTCCTTCACTGCTTTTGCTAACATTTTTGAACTTTTATCACCAAACTCAAAATATTCTCTTTTCAGATAAATTAAATCTCTTTTGATTTTTCAATATCCCTTCCTGCTAATTCCTTCTGTAACAATTGTATTATTTCTAAAATATTCCTCTCCTTTGTTTTAGCATGTTTAATTTGCAGTAGCTTAATCTCTTTTTCCAACTCCAATTGTCTGTCTTTATACTGTTTGTTTTTTAAACTCTTAAATTTAATACACTCACCCCTAAATACTGCTTTCATGGCATCCCAAATTACATTAAAATTGTTTCTTTATTATCGCTAATTTTCCATATTTCTTCCCAATTCTTAATTATCTGATCTTTTATCCCCTTATCTTTAAATAATTTCGAGTCATATCTTCAAGTTCTAATACCTCTTATGTTTGTTTTAAATTGTAGTTCAACCATTACTTTGGCATGATCCGATTCCTTAAAGATTCCTACTTCTACATCATTCAAATCATTCAACATATTTTGTGTTACAAAGACATAATCAATCCTAGAATATGAGTTATAAACCTGAGAATAATATGTATATATTCGTTCTTCCCCTTTCAATTCCCGCCAAGAATCTTTCAATCCAAACTTTTTCATCCAATCATCCAACAATTTGGCTTTCGATCCTTTCCTATAATTAGTTACATTAGTACAATCACTATTTGACTGTTTTAAATTAAAGTCTCCAGCAACTATCATTCTATCACAATTTTCCTTTATCAATATTTGACTCAATTTGTTCAAGAATTGGTCCTGATTCTCATTTGGTGCATAGACATTTACCAGCAATATTTCTTCTTCTTCTATACTTCCACCTATAATCAAGTATCTGCCTTCTGGGTCCCCTATCATTTTTGTTTTCGTAAATCCCAATCTTTTCGATATCAGAATTGCCACTCCCCTTGCCTTGGAAGAACCAAAAGCCTTTTCATAATACTGGGTCCAACCAAGATATAAATTATTTTTATCTGCCGCTTTTTGGTGAGTTTCCTGTAAGAATATGATATCCGCTCTATCTTTTCTTAGGGCAATTTCCAACCATTTGCGTTTAGTAGGACAACCTGCCCCTTTCACATTCCACGACAATATCTTAATATATTTCATGATTTATCATTATTTAACTGTTTAAGAAATAACTGGCAGACTTCAATGGACGTGCTACCCTCTACCCCTACCCTAACCCACATATTAACATAATAAAACAGAAAAAGACACATAAAAAACAGAAAAAATAACCCCCTTCTTTTTTTCCAAAAAAGCACCTCTACTAGTAAGAGAAGGGGGGGAGGAGTCACATGGTTACAAAACCTAATCATTCTTCAAATAATACTTCAGCTGCAGATGTTACATTACATCTTAGTTACCCCCAGTTGCCCCTTGAGCCTCCTCAGTTGTGGCCTCCATTGTTTTTTTTTTTTGCTGTGTTTACTCCCACCAAAAATAAGGCTTATTTGAGATCCTTCCACTCTTGTGTTCCGTTTTCCACAATCTTTGCTTCTGCCAACACATCCAGCACATATGAATCTTCCTCAATAAAAAAGGTTCTACCCAAGTGCACAAACCTCATTTGTTTTGCAAATTTCCAATTATATAAAATTCCTTTGTCTCTCAATTTTTTTGTAACAGGCTTAATTTGTGTTCTCCAAATTCTTTCTTCAAATGCTATGTCATTGACAATTTCAATATCCACTCCTTCCATTTTAAGACCATTAGAACCTGCATTTTTAATATGAGACATCAATCTCAATTTTACACTCAAGTCTGCAAATTTTAACAACACATTTCTGGAACCCATTCTATTTTTCTTTGGACCCAGTCTATACACACACTCAATATCTTCAGGAACAAAATCTCTCCCAATTTTCAATTCATTTAACCAGGTCAACAATCTTAATTTCAGTTGGTCCGGGTTTTTTTCCAAAATTTTTCTAATTACCACATTTTTCCTCCTTATCTGATCTTCCAGATACTCCATTCTTTTTTCATGATCAATCAATTTAATTGCTTTTCCTTTCTCTCTTTCTTTCACCTCCATTACTTCCTGTTTTAAATCAGTTACTTCTTTTATTTCTGTGACCACTGATTCTTTTCAATTCCAACATCCCCTTCACTACTTTCTTAATTTCTTCAGTTGTGGTTTTTACCAATTCTGAAACAGTGTCTCTTATGTCTTTTTGAATAGTTGAAGTAAGGTCTTGTTGCTCTTTAACTCGTTGATTTTCTAAAGCCTGGAATCTAGCATGCAACTGTTGATTAAATTTATCAAACAAATTTTCAACCTTTTCTTCATGTTGTTTCATCCATGCTGACATAATTTTATTTAAATCAGATTGAGGCTTGTCCACCAACCTTCCTTGGATCTCCTTCTTTTCCTTTTCACTTGATTTCTTTTTTATGGCACCTTGTTCCTCTTTAAGTTCCATATCTTGCTCTTGTTGTAATTCTTGTTGTTGTAAAAGTTGTTGTTGTATATCTCTGTGCTGTTGAAACTGCTGCTGATGTTGATGTTGATGTTTTTCCTGTAATCTTTGTAGATCTTCAGCTTCTTGAATCTCCTGCTGCAATGATTTGTCCCTCCCTTGCTGATCCCTTCTAACTAACCGCTTAAATCTAACCAAGGCAAGATTAGTCTCTTTATCTCCCCCAAATCTACCTCCTCTTTTACTCATCAAAGAACAATTCACAACAACAAAAGACAAATAAATTTCCCAATATAGTATTAATGGAAATCTGACAATGTACTACAAGATTTCATAAAATCAAATACACATTTAAAGAAATTTCCCCCAATTGATATAAACAATAAAATTTGCTAATGTAATATGAAATATTTTTTCAAATTTTTTCAAATTATTTGTCCTATTTTTCCTACCCCAATTAAATCTTGTATTCACTTTTTTAGTACCTTTTTATTAATTTGTCAGATCCCCCCATGTGGATCAGAGAAGAATTAAAAAAAATTAAAAATAGAAGGGCTAAAGAGCCAGCTGTTTAAAAAACTGTGTCATGCAGTCTTTGCCATTTTGAAACAAAACAGCACTGTTTTAGTTCTTCACCCACCAAAAGAAAAAAAAAGAGGGATAAAAAAATATAATCTCCACAACAAAACAAGCAACAGGAGTCCAAAATTCACTTTCAATTGTATAAATGTCTTATTCTTATCCTTAAACGGAGGGAAAAACAAAAACGATATTAGTAAGCAAAGAAACAACAACCCCTGGTTTCACTTTCAGCTCGCAATTTCCAGCTCCAATAAACAGTGTCCACAGAAAAGAAAAACAACTTTTCGGCCAGCAATTCTAGTGATCTTCTTCTTGTTTCAAAGCAATACAGTTTCTAAACAGTTTATTTGGCTGCTATCAAGGTTTTGTAGTTGGTAATTAGTAAGGGGGTGAGGACTTTTTGAAATTAAAATGATTTAATGACTGTGTTTAATTGTTGTATAGAGCGGCAGCTGGAAATGTTGTTCTTTCTCAAGACAACCCTCCTTATCTGCGTCTCGCTCTCAAAAAAATTCCAAATCACACAGCCCTTGTAAATATCCTCTCAAGCCAGCAAGCTTAGAAAGAGAAAATATTTTCAGCATTCCTTTTCTTTTGGCTTGAAGTCATTTCTTCACCCCACCCCCACAAAACTTACTGATTGCTTACAGTTCAGCTCTGTTCTGTTCCATTTCTCTCCGTCTGCTTCTCTCCGTCCTGTAGCAGCCACCACAGCCGTTTGGTCACAACAAACAACTTTTAAAAGTTATCCTGATCTTTATAATCCTTTTAGTCCATTTTTAAAAATTATATCCACTTTTATTTCCACAAACCGTGGCTCTTTTTTTTTTTTGGCAGCTAAAGAAAAAGCAACCACTCAGCTCTCCATCTTGGCTCCACCCCCATACCTTTCTCCAGCGTTGCCACTTAATGGGAAAATATTTTGCTCTTGTTACTTTCTTCAAATTAAAGAAGATGTCCTTCCCATGGTGGCAGGAGGAGCTTCTTGGAAAGTATTTTTCCAGAAGAGAAAGTAACATGGAATTAAAGCTGAGGGGATTGAAAATTGATGTACATGAAATTCGTATTTCAAGTACAAGTTAAATTGCGTCTTGTACTTGAAGCACATACAAAAGATAAATGAGTATTTTGTACAAGAATTGCCTCCCCCTGACTTACATTTGATATCTTTGTATTTTCTGTTCCATGAAGAAGACTAGCTATAAGATGGAGTATTATTGAGGTTTTAAAGAATATTTTCCCAAGCTTCTCCCCCATTGTCTGCTAAGTATAGTGTATGATTTCAGTGAACAAATTCTCTTCTTTAAACCAGTCTGCAGTAGGCTGTTGTACACCAAAATTGACAGCAGGTTCACAGCATGGAGGTGGGGAGAGATCTTTTCCAGGTCTAATCTTTTCTTATTCTAAAATAGCAGAAGTCACTACAGTATATAGTTTTCTAGGCTCGGACAACATCTGTTGAAGTCATCAGGGCATGGAGTCTGGGAATCAAGGGAGTATTCTATGTCTCATTACTAAACTATCCAGTAATACTGGAAGTGTGGGATGAACTGAGGATTATATTAATGATAGAAAAGATGTGCTGATGAGAACCTAGCATTTTGTCAGAGCCTATCATTCCTACAACAAAATCCAAATCTCATAGGTGGGCACAAATGTAAATGCACAAAATATGAAAGCTTTTGAGCTCTGAGAATTCCTCATCCACTTAGATGCAAAATACAGGGAAGAGGCATGGGAGTTTATTTATTTATTTATTCATACTTGTTTATCGCCCTCCTCCTTGAAGGGACCCAGGGCGATTCACAACATATCAATAACAACAACAATAATTTAAAACCAAGATTAAAAAAATAAAAGAAGCTTAAAGAGTTCAAGGATGTGGTTAAATATTTCAAATCGTAGAGAACTCCAAACAAAATCTCATGCCAAGAAGTGTGGTTGGATGCTTTAAACCAGTGATGACTAACTTTTTAGAGACTGAGTGCCCAAATTGCAACCCAAACCCCACTTATTTATCTCAAAGTGCCAACACAGTAACGGGGAGGGAGGAAACACTCCCATTGGGCTACTAGCCAGAGGGGTGGAGTGAACTGTGTGCTGGGGGAGAGAGGAAGTGCTCCCATTGGCTTGCTGGGCAGATGGGCAGGGTAAACTCTTTGCTGGGGTGACTGCATGGGTACCCACAAAAAGGGCTCTGAGTGTCACCTCTAGCACATGTGCCAAAGGTTTGTCACCACTGGGTTAAACAGTCCTGTGGAAGGCACAAATTCTCCTCCTTTGCAAAGTTAAAAGGAAAACACACAGTGATTTTTTAGTCCTTAACAGAGCAGCAAAGAAACAATAGTCTTCATATAGGATGGCTGGAGATTAAATTTAATTGTATAAGGCTATTAGAGAAATTATTATATAGACAACGACTCTTCTATGGAATATAGTGAGAACTCCTTTTTTTTTTTTTTGGACTGGTAGATCCCATTAAAGTGAGCAAATATATATTGTTTTCCAATGCAAGATACTCAAAAGGGTAAGCCATATTGATCTCTAGGAATAGAACAAAAAAAGGGGAATATCTGTCATTAGGTAAATAAGATCATCAATGTGTAGTAAATAATAACTTATCATAGCTTCTCTCTTGAAGCTCCTTAGCCTACTAACATTACAGATTTTGAGTACTACACAGCAGATTGAGCCAAAGTCTGAGGACTGGACAGAAGGTTTCTTTAGAAGAAGCCAGGGCAGGATGAGGACCTTGCTGCCCTTACCCCTGTGCCTACACCAACTGCCAGGGGAAGAAGAAGCCAGGCCAGGGCAGGTTGAAGACCTTGCCACACCTCCCCCTGTGCCCACCCCAACATATTTTATTGTAATGTAATGTATTGTCTGTAAGCCGCCCTGAGTCACCACAGTGAGTGGGCGGCAATATAAATTTGAACTAATAAATAATAATAACCTATGGCCCACGGGCCACCCCGGCTCATAGCACCATTTCATGTGGCTCACCACCACCCTTGCCACTACTGGAAACAGAAGCAGACATGTTTACTTACAGCCATAAAATGCAACCATGCATACATAAACACACCTGCACCTCCAGTAACCACTGCTGCAAATGCAGCCACGCAGTGATGGGATGTAACAGGTTTGCACCAGCTCACCAGAACCGGTAGTAACTTTCCCCAGTGTCCCGGAGAACCAGTAGCAGCTTTTGGAGGGAACCACCTTTGGGGCTTAGCTTTTCACTGGTCCCCCCACTGTGCATGCATGCCAAGCACTTGGTGTGCATGGGTGCCAAGCACTTGGTGTGCATGCACACCTACAGTGCTTGGCGCGTATGCACAGCCTCCTTGCTGTCCTCCCAAGGGGTGAGGAGGAAGACAAGCTGCTAGCCTGAAGCTCCCTATAGCCTGTTCCCCAGGGTAAGTGACTCACCTTTGAATGTAGTGTGTCTGTGTGTATTTTAATGTGTATTTAATACCTTTACCTATATTGATGCACTACCACAGTTCCTAAAAAGGCCTGGCAGCCTGGCTTGGGGTTTTCAAGCAAAGTCTTGGAGTTACCTCATCAATAAGCTACACCTGTGCTGTTCCAATTGCTGTTCCAATTGGAGAACCCTTAAGGAAGTACATCTGTTTTACATTTACATTAAAGCATATTATCCTAGAGCAGGGGTCTGCAAACCTGGCTCTCCAGGTGTTCTTGGACTTCAATTCCCAGAAGCCCAAGTCAGCACTCCTGCTGATCAAGGCTTCTGGGAACTGAAGTGCAAGAACAGCTGGAGAGCCAAGTTTGCTGATCACTGTCCTAGAGAACTGGTACAATGACCATATCCATCTTGCAACATGGTGCTGCCCAGGCACTTATACTAACAGGTAAGTTACGGGTTTGTGTTTGGGATGGGTGGGTGGGTTGATTTATGTTTGGGGTGGGTGAGTGGGTGTTTTGGTGGGTCGGTGTATTTTAATGTAATTTTTATTTAATTTATTTACGGGTTTTGATGTGTATGTGCGTGCTTATTTTAATTTAATTTTATTATTTTATTATTTTCTTTGGCCCCACCCATGATGTCATGACATCATGATGTTAGCTCCGCCCACACTGTGATGACATCACGGTGGGGTAGTAAAATTTTTGACATCCCACCACTGCACCCACGGATGTGGTAAATGCATTTACAATAGTTGTGGACACATTTTATGGGAGGAACCACATGACTGGCCCACTTGGCTTTTTGGGGTCATGATCTGGCCCATGGTGTGACAAAATTGGAAACCCCTGCTTTAGACTGATACAGGTGCAATAGTCAGGGGGAAAAATAAGGGAGCCCTTTGTCTTCAAATAGTACTATAATGTGACTATAGAGAAAGTTTTGTAGCTTGATGTATTACTCTTACCTAGTCATATGTATTGTGGCCTGGGATCTCGAGTGCGAAGAGGAGGAGGAGAGTTGGCTGGCCCATCAGCCTGCTGCCAGCTCCGATCTAGAGTTGGTATCTGAAGAGGACCTGCTGCCAGTCCCTCAGGCTGCTGGCAGCTCAGATCCAGACTCTGAGCACAAGGATTTGGACCTGCCACCAGTCCTGCAGCCTGCTGCCACTTCAGAGTTGGCTCCTCATGGCCAAGCCAGTCAGGCTGATTGAGGCTTGACAGGAGAACCAGGTGCCAGCATGTCCGAAAGGAGCAGGGCTCTCTTAAGACAAAACCTACAGCTGAGACAAAGACGAGCTAGAGCACACCTCCAGGGACAACAATCAGTTATGAGCCCTGAGTCTCCTTAAAAGAAGGAATATGCTGGCAAGCTCTTGTCAGAGCAGCCCATCTTGTACGCCAACACTGCATTACCTGAACATCTGATCTTAGAGAACCTGAACCTTTGCCTATGACCTTGACAAAATCCCTGGAATGTCCTCTTGTTTATAGTTTGCTATAGAAACAGCTCCTGACCTCGGCTGCCCAAGACTACAGCTTTGCTTATGCCTTCTGGATTGAAAAGTAAGAACTCTCTCCTACCTCTTGTGCAGCAGCTGCTGGCCAATCAGCTTGCCCAGTGTCTGGGCCATAACCATATGTGACTATTGGACAGGGTGGTTTGGCTTGTTTGGAAGTTGCTCTTCCAGGCCATTGTGGGGAATATGGATTCAAAACGCCCAACACAAGGCAGTTACCACATTGTAGTGACTGTGAAGGTTTTTTAGTTTTTCTAGTCATCCTAGAACCGGAACAATAACAACAATTATTTTAAAATGTTATTGATTCGGCCTATTTGAAAGGTTCTGCTTCAGGTTCAAATATAGATTTTTTTGTCTTGGATCAGGTACCAGAATGTGGCTTCTGTGGAAGTTATGTAGCTTGTTGCAACACTCTTATTTATTTAGGCATAACTTATGAATTTTTTTGTTTTAGCTTGAGTCTAAGTTACAGTCCTAAGTTGCATTTCTGAACAGGTCCAGATGGCTTTGGGCCAATATGTGGTTATGATGTCATATTCCTTAAGTGCTACACTTGCTCGATGAAGAAGACAAATAGAGATAAGGAAAAAAAGGGTCCTTGGGCTGTGGGTCACTCCATGCGGGGACAAGCTCTGGACCGCAGTACAGGTGAAGTTCCTGTCGCTCCTCAGCAAAGGAGTGGGACAAGCTTATAAACTGGCCTCTTGTCCTGCTGACAGACCACTGAGTGGGGATGCTAGAATGTCCACTGCTTTAATCAGCTTCCCATTGACAGGAAAGGGATAAAATCCTCCATTCCTCCAGGATGAATGGCAGGTGAATTTACAGGGGACACATAAGCCATTTAGCCTGTAAAATATGGATTTCTGTTTATCCTCATAAGAGAATCTTTTAATAAACCAGGATCTAACTAAATGGTTTGAGTCTATTACTATTTTTTATGCCTCTTATTTTTATTTCCAAAGGTGGCATTCAAACTGCTTGCAGAAGCCACTCAGTGCCCTTTAAAGAGAGATATGCTCCAAGGATATAATCCTACTGATGAAAGTAGGTGGATGGGTGTTACATCTCTCCCCACAAAGCCTGCCCCCCAACTCTGAAGAGCTTGAAGTCATTCCAGAGTAAATTTTGGGCTGGCAGGAGAAGTGAGGAGGGGAACAGGTTTCAATTTACAATTACAGAGTTGAAAAACTATCTTCTAAAGTCTGCTAGGGAAACAAGAACATTGTAATCTGGAGCCAAAATACACATATATGGCACCAATTATATTCTGCTTGCAAAGGTTTTCTGGAACTCCCACAAGGAAGGCTGGCTCATTTGCAGATATATCTTGTGCTTCACCCAACCATAGTCCACAAAGGAGGCCACTTCCAACCTGCAGTTACCAGAGGTCTGAGTTAACAACGCAGACACACAGAGCACTATAGCAAGCAAATAAATAACAGGTGAGTGTACTTAGAGATACATGATTTTTAATCCTCATTTGCTATATATTTTATACTCTGCCTTTCTACTAAAAGAGACCAAAAAGACAGTTTACAAATTATTAAAATAAATAATAACTACACTTAGTAAAAGGAGGTGAGAAATCATATAAACCTGCTTTACCCTAAAACTATGAAAATGAAGAGAAATCAATTTAAAAATATTAAAATTGCTAAGGATACATGGGGTCGCAAAGGGTCAGAATTGACTTTGCGACTGAACAACAACAGATTAAAAATGAAATGGCATTTAACAATCTAGAGCTATAGAAAAAGCCTCTTTCTGAAGATAAATGAACTCAGAGATTGGCCTCTGGTGATCCTCAAAGTTGCTGTCTATGTTTGCATGGGAGATAAGATGCTGATTAACTCAGTTTATGGGGGAGGGGCTGATGAATGGTTATTCCCTCCTCCACTCAGTTTCCCCCCAAATAAATAAGTCCCTCTTTCATTTAATTTTAAGTCTTTGTAAGAATACACATTAATCTGACTGCTATTTATACTTCACAGCATTAATAAAAGGCATATGATGGAATGAATGGATTTTGGCATTTTATTTGGAAATACCTTATGGTGATGTGGAAATGCAAGATTTTAAAAAAATTGAAATGCTTCTTTCAAATGTAACTTTTTTAAAAAGTTAGATTTGAAATGTAGTTTCAAGTATTCTGTGTATATCTGAGTCACTGCAAAAATACGTGTGTTGCACAGCTCCATCTATAATAACATAGCTAAGAGTGAACTCTAATAATGTTTACTTGAGATCACAGGGTGCTGATGTGCAGCAGAGAGACTTATTTTTCATGCCTCAGATGCTGTAATTCTCCCTTTAACTGGTCTTCCCACTGGGCAAATTTAACGCCTTCAAACCGAACAAAACTCTGCAACTCATCTACCCATTGGGAATGAGCCAAATCTACATATTTCTTCTTTATGGCAGTAAAGCTGCGCAGTGATTTCAAAATGTTATCACTCACCATTTTAAAAAGCTCTCAGTGGTGTGTCTCCGGGCCCTGCTGACAGTGTATACCAACAGTACAGGCAGGAAAACCTCTTAAGCATCTTCAGACTTAATCCATAGCATTTGTCAGACTACTCTCATCTGACACAGAGTGGGTAGTTTAGAAAAGGGAGGTAAGCAAGAAACTCGAAAAGCTATACAGAGATAAGATAGAATATCTCCCAATCTTTTGGCCTCACACTTCATGCACCAGAAGAAAAGGATTTTGTAGTATTATTATTATTTTGATTTAGCTGTTTGGTTTTTTTTTTATTTCCTTCCGAGTAGCCTGATTTTGTTCTCCCTGCAGTGCTGAAACTATACACACAGGAGCTGCAAACTGTGAATGAAACTTTTTGCCCAGATTAAATTTATATGACCTTCCAGACTCAGTTTTCAGCAGGAGAATGCCCAGATGGTTTCCAATGGGAAGTGCCAGAAAATGTTGCTCTTTATGGATGGCTTCACAGTGGGTGTAGAACAGTGCTATTGCAGAGAAACCCATCTGATCTACATGCAAGCTTTGGCTTTATTTTAAGCGAGAAACAGCCTAATTATCTATATTTATATAAATAGTTTCTAAAGAGGTTTAAATGAGAACATAAGGAAGGTATCACAACAGTACTGCCTCCTTTTGTTCTTAATCATTTCAGGCAGTAGTGAAATCCATAAACAGGCTACTAGGAGAGGGATCCCATACATGGAAAAATTAAAATGCCATATAATAGTTCTTCACATAATGTTAATTTCTCCCATTTGTTTATAAAACAAAATTTGTTGCTAAGATTAACATACAACTTCAAGAAAGCCAGTATGCAAAGAAGGTGTGTAGCGGCCTTAATACT
Organism: Furcifer pardalis; assembly: GCA_030440675.1. NCBI lineage: Eukaryota > Metazoa > Chordata > Lepidosauria > Squamata > Chamaeleonidae > Furcifer > Furcifer pardalis. Next base: position 127,404,630 of record CP126891.1, read on the forward strand.
GATTCTGCCAAGATGGCGTAGGGGAAACATCGTCTCTCGCTCGCTCTGCCATACCAATGTGGAATCAATGGGATAAATAAACACAAAATAGAAATAAACATACCTGGCGGTCCTGCTCCGAAATGCAGAGGGGGACGGAATTGGTGAGATATCCGGAGAGCAGCCGATTGTGAGCGGGGCATGGAAGACTGAGCCCCCGGTGGCGGAAGGGGGGGGGGTCGGAAGACTCAAACCTCGCCGCTGCCTGGTGGAGCTGTGGAATTTTTTTTTTTCTGTGCCGGAGCTTGCTTTGTGACGGAGGTTGGTGGCTGAGTTCCCGGAGGTTCTTGGAGGTTTTTGGGACGAAGTGGAACGGAAGGAAGACGTGGACGGCGGAGAGGAGGCAGGCCGTGGTGAGCCGGGGATCGGAGGCGCGTGTTCCGGGCAGCGGGTGGAGGTGTGTGTTTCCCGCTACCTGTTGAGCCGCGCCGGGATCGTTGGAGCAGCGGGTTGAGGTGTGTGTGTGTTTGCTGCCTGCCGAGCCACATCGGGATTGCTGGAGCAGAAGAAAGGCAGGGGAAGAGGAGTGAAGCGTGAACTGAGGGGGCAGTGCTGAGAAGGCAGCCTGAGTGAAATCGCACATAGAGCTTTATACCTATATACTTTTAAAACATAGTTGAAGCGGGATTAAAGTGCTCTTGTTGGGTCATCGCTGTGGTGTTTGGGCTACCGATTTTTATTTTTTTTATTTTTTTTTTTGAGAAGTAATGGCGGACAGTTGAGCCTGAAAGGGGCGGTGATGAAGCGGTTTCTTTGTACTACAAGCCATGCCCAGGAAATACTGCGGTGGGAAAAGTGCCTTTTAAACTCTGTCAGCAGATTCGTTTTCAGGTTGTTTCTCTGTTTGTTCTTTCGGCTTTGAGAGATAGTGCAGGCCTTCAAGAAAAGACCTTGGAACTTTGATAAGAACAGTAATATTTTGACTCGGGGGCTAAACGTCAACTCCTTAATTAACAACAATATACAAGATCTTATATATAAGTGCCTTTGACTTAGATCAGGGGTGCCCAAACTTTTCGGCCCGGGGGCCGGATAACATTTTATCAGAGAGGGCCGAACTATCTTTCAATATACAAGATCCTATATATAAGTGCCTTTGACTTAGACCAGGGGTGCCCAAACCTTTCGGCCCGGGGGCCGGATAACATTTTATCAGAGAGGGCCGAACTATCTTTCAATATACAAGATCCTATATATAAGTGCCTTTGACTTAGACCAGGGGTGCCCAAACCTTTCGGCCCGGGGGCCGGATAACATTTTATCAGAGAGGGCCGAACTATCTTTCAATATACAAGATCCTATATATAAGTGCCTTTGACTTAGACCAGGGGTGCCCAAACTTTTCGGCCCGGGGGCCGGATAACATTTTATCAGAGAGGGCCGAACTATCTTTCAATATACAAGATCCTATATATAAGTGCCTTTGACTTAGACCAGGGGTGCCCAAACTTTTCGGCCCGGGGGCCGGATAACATTTTATCAGAGAGGGCCGAACTATCTTTCATGTGTAAATTCTGATTGCCATAGCTTGAATTAAGACACTGGGGTGTTTGTTGGGAAGGGAGGGGAAAGTAATGGAGGAGGTTGTGAAACCAAAAGGTCGGAAAGGGAAAAGGGGCAAAGAGCAAGAAGTGGGTAAAGAGCAAGAAGAGGAAGAGCGGCACACTCCATCACCGAACATGGAGCCTACAACGGCAGCAACGGATTCCACAGCAACAGAGCAAGGGGGCTCCCTCGACCTGGCCCAAAGGATGGACAATATAACGACAATTCTTCAACAGTTGGCCAAAAACATGGCTGATACTCAGGCAAAAATGACAGATACTCAGGTGACAATGCAAAAACTGGATGCAAATCAAACTAAATTGAATAAAACAGTAGAGGCCAACAGTGAAGAAATGAAAAGGGACAGGGAATTGGCCAGGCTACAATATGAAAGCCTGGCCAAAGCCCTTACAGACGTGAAGAAAGATGTGGTAGTAAATACACAAAGGATTGATGAGATTACAAATGCAATGCAGAAGGAGGTTAAAAATGCTATAATATCTGTAAATGAGCTTTATATTCAAGAACATGTAATGGAAAACAAGATGGCTGTGCAAGAGAGGAAAATGATGATGATGGAGGAGGGGTGGAGAAAATCTAACATTGTGATCCGTCACCTGCCTGAGAGGACGCCAGACAAGCTGAAAGAGAGAGTTTTGGAATGGTTGAACTCACTAAAAACGGGTAAAGATTTTGGATTAGACAATATTGGTGCTGTGTACAGGGTGGGGGGAAGGAAGGATAGGAAGACATCCAGAAACGTTCTAGTTAAATTTGCAAATTGGGCGGATAAATTGAAAGTGATGTCCTTTATTAGGCAAGCTGGGTCTGGCGCCCTAAAAATAGAAGGGCTGGATGTGGAGGTCTACAACGATATTGCGCCCGAGGAGAGGAGGTGGAAATACAAAATGAAACCTGTTACAAGATTGTTGGTAGCAAAGGGCGTTAAGTATGGTTGGCGATTTCCACAACAGCTGAGATTTTTTTATGACAAAAAATGGCATGTTCTTGATGTGAATACTGATGCATTGTTGTATTTAACACAAATTGGCCTGATCAAGGAGGCGGACGCGGATTGGATTCTTTTGAGAACAGAATTGTATAAAGTCGGTGTTATGGGATCGGTATTGGGCCGGGAGGAGGAGGGAGCAGTGGGAGGAGCAGTGGGAGGAGCGGACATTCCAGGGACAAGCGCGGAACAGGTGGGATGATAAAAAGTAAAATTTAATCATGGTCAGAGTCGGGGAGCTATTGGAGGAAGTATATGCCATCTCTCTCCGCCCCCCCTCCCCTCTTTGGAGAACAAAGGTGACATCGGGAAGAAAGATGTGGGGAGGGAAGAAGAAAGGGAAAGATTAGGTAAATCTGTTTTTTATTATTTTTTATTTAGTGAAATTAGTTTTTTGATATTATTATATTTTGCTTTGTTTAATTTCTTTAGTAGTAGGGAAGCAGGAGGGTTTTTAGGGAGCACGTCCAGGGAAGGAAACGAACAATGGGAGGTGGAGTTAGACACAAATGGTTAAGTCACTGAAAATAATAACGTGGAATGTGAAGGGAACAGGGAATGCCCTGAAAAGAAGGAGATTGCAGATGTCGCTCAACAAAGATAGGGCTGATATAATTTTTTTGCAAGAAACTCATCAAAAATCTGCAGATGTCAATAATTTGGTGGTGAGGGGAATCGAAATATATGAAAAAGCATATGGGACATCCAAAGCTAGGGGAGTTGCAATCCTGATTTCGGAAAAATTGGGGTTTACGGTGAATAAAATTATTGCTGACCCAGAAGGAAGATATTTAATAATAAAAGGAAAAATAGAGGAAGAAGAGATAACGTTGGTTAACATCTATGCTCCAAATGACAAACAGCAAGAATTTTTAGATAAAGTGGGGAAAATTTTGAATAAGGAAGGGACTAAACGCATGGTCTTATGTGGAGATTTTAATATGATGTGTTCAGATATTGACAGTACAAGTGTAAAAAAAAGAGGTAAAAAGTACATATTAGAAGAATGGAGAAAATTCATGGGTATGAAGGATGTTTGGAGAGAACTTAAAGCGCAGGAAAGAGAATATACTTATTATTCACACGTGCATGATATGTACTCACGGATAGATTATATTTTTGTAACAGAAGAATTAGTCAAAACAATTGAGGATATAAAGATCGGGACATTTAGGGAATCTGACCATGCAAAGGTAACAGCAAATATAAATCTTAAAGAGATAGAAAAAGGAGGGTATATTTGGAGATATGATGCGAAGTTATATCGAGAGGAATCAACGAGGAAACAAATTATGGAGAAATGGGAGGAAAGTTGGAAATTTAATGAAAATAATGAGGTCAGTCGGGGAGGAGTTTGGGATACAATGAAGGCAATCTTTAGAGGGGAATCGATAAAACTGAATAGTATTAGAAATAGACAAATTCAAAATAGGAATCAGGAATTGGAACAACAATTAAAACACCTTCACATGGAATATGCTAAAAAGAAGGATCAGAAAACATTTCAGAAGATAAAAAAAATTAAGAAAGAGTTGGATGGGAAAGATATTGAAAAAGTAAAGAAAGATTTGATCTTTCTTAAGAGAGAATATTTTGAATATGGCAATAAAAATTCTAAATTATTGGCAAAAGCAGCAAGAGATAAAAAGAGTAAAGGGCAGGTTGGTGTCTTGGTAGACAAGAATGGGAAAAGATGCAACAAAAAGAAAGAAAAAGCTTTGCTTATTGAAAACTTTTATAAAAATTTGTATTCAAAAAAAGAGGTAAACCAAAGAAAAATGCGACTAATCTTTGAACAGCAACAAAATAAAAAAATTACAGAGGAAGATAGGAATAAAATGGAGCAAGGAATATCTATGAAGGAAGTAGAAGATGTAATAAAAAAGTTGAAAAAGGAGAAAGCACCTGGGGAGGATGGTTTACCAGCTGAGTTTTATAAAGATTTTATGCCTTGGATTGCCCCGAGATTATATGAGTTATATAATGGGATTTTAGAGGGAGATGCAACTCCAGATTCATGGAACAGGTCGATTATAGTTTTGATTCCCAAGCCTGGTAAAAATATAGAAAAAATTGAATCTTATAGACCAATTTCCCTGATCAATCAAGATGCAAAAATTTTTACAACGATTTTGGCAAACAGATTAAATGGTTTCATAGCCAATTATATTAAGAAGGATCAAGCGGGATTTGTTAAAAACAGACATATGGCGGACCTTATAAGAAGAGCAGTGGACATACTGGATTTAGCTGAAAAAAGAAAGGAAAAGATGGGATTCTTAGCATTAGATATTTTCAAAGCCTTTGACTCTTTACAATGGGTGACGATTCATGAGTTGATAAGATTATATGGATTCGGAGATAAATTTCAAGGGGTTATTGGAAAGTTATATAAACAAGGTTCGGCAAGAGTCAAATTTAATGAATCTTATACAAATGAGATTAGGTTAGAGGCGGGTACGAGACAGGGCTGTCCATTGTCACCTTCATTGTTTATATTGGCTATGGAAATGTTGGCAAATACAATTCGTCAAGATGAGGACATAATTGGAATGGAAGGTACCAAAGTAAGCCTCTATGCAGACGATACACTGATAACGGTGAAACATCCAACAAAAACTATAGCTAAAATAAATAAACATTTGAAAGACTTCGAGGAAGTAACGGGACTGAAAGTTAATTGGGATAAAACAGAAATGATCTTAGTTAATGGGAACAAAGAAGACGAGGAGTCAATAAAAAGGAATTATAATGTGCAGATTACACAGAAAATGAGGTATTTGGGAGTAATGCTATCACATAAAATTGGGGAACTCAAAGAGTTAAATTATGGAAGACAGAAGAAGGAAATAGAGAAGAAAATAGCACAATATAGTAAATTAAATTTGTCATGGTTTGGTAGGATAGCCATATGCAAAATGATGTTAGTTCCTAAATTGAATTTTTTGTTTGATGTTTTACCGTTAAGACACACTGACAAGGAGTTGAAAGGATATCAGAATATGATCAATAGGTACTGTAATGGAAATAGAGGAGCTAGAATAGCCAAATCACTGTGGTATCTCTCACAAAAGGAGGGAGGACTAGGGATTCCCAATGTTATTAAATATTATAGGGCCTTTCAAATAAGAAATGTGATAAAGATTTTAATTAGGCAAGAAACAATCTGGGAAAGAATTGAAGGGAAAGGATTTACAAAGGAGGGTAAGGCGCAGTTTTTATGGGATGGAAAGGAAAAAGGAAAAAAGGAGATTCAGGTTCTGATGTTAAAGACAACAGTGGAGACATGGAACAGAGTGAGGAATGAGCTTACTCCGGGGATTTCACCGATTTTAGAGGTGGAAGATTTTCAGGATTTTCCAATTAAAATTGATAAAAAGATTAGGGATATATTGGTAGAAAAGAAGGTAAAATTATTAAAAGATTGGGTTAACACTTGCAAAGATCAGGAAAAAAGGCATGAGCTGTACACGCAACTACAATTAGATTGGTTTAAGATCCTTCAGATAAATAATTGGAATAAGAAATTCCTAAGGGAAAATGGACTAAATAGAGATTGTACGGAATTTGAGATACTTTTGGCTAAAGTCAGGAATGAAGAAATGGGTATTAAAGGATTAGTCAGTAAAATCTACAAGATCCTGAATAATAGCCAAAGTATACAAGAGGTGTTAAGACAAAGTTGGGAACAGGAACTAGATATAAGAATACCAACAAAAAAATGGCAAAAGATGTGGGAAAGAAGGATAATGAGAACAATGTCGGTCAGAATCAAAGAGCATAATTATAAAATAGTATGGAGATGGTATAGGACCCCAGTCGGCCTGCACAGAATGTATAGTAATCTGAGCGATATATGTTGGAGATGCAAAAAAATGAAGGGAACATATGAGCATATGTGGTGTAGCTGTGAGGCATTAAAATTTTTCTGGGAAAGAATAGAAAAAGAAATAGAGAATATATTAAAAGTGCAGATCGGAATGGGGTCAGATACAATCTTGTTAACAGATATAGGAGATTATGATATGAATAAGAACAATAAAGAGTTATTGACTATAATGTTGACCGTTGCAAGATTATGTATAGCCAAAAAGTGGAAATGTAATGAACAAATCAATATTCAAGATTGGTATATACAAATGTGGGATTTAGCGTTAAATGAAAAGCTTACTTGGGAAATAAATTGTAGGAAAGGAAAAATGCAAAGTAATAATTTCTGGAGGATCTGGGAACCTTTTATAAGTTATTCTTTGGAGGAAAAAAAGGGCATACCCCCTGTACAAGAACAGAATGACTTTTGGAAATTGTAAAGGTACAGAACTCCCTGGACAGTGTATATAGCACGAGGGTGGTGTTAATGGGCTAATAGAAAAGAAGGTGTAGAAGATTATGTCTAAAAAGGTGGTAAATGTAACACGTAATATCGTTATGCATAAAATACTTTACATGATCTTCATAAGTCTAGATATTTCTGTAATTGTCTTGTTATGTATTTCTGTATTTTTGTACTTTTGTATTTTTGTATCCTTGTATTATTATTTTTTAATACCTAATAAAAATTAAAAAAAAAAATACTGATTCTCTCCTTTCTCCCTACTGCTCTCTGCCAGAAGACCTCAATAAAGCCGAATGATTGAATGAAGACAAAAGAGTCCTTCCCAATCTCTGAATGAAAGTACAGTTCTCTGCACTTCATTTCTGCAGTTTGATGTGTTGCTCTCACACTATATTGGAAACTCTTCCAACTATATGAGGCACTCTGTGACCAGCCCTGCCAGGACACTGGGTGAGAGGTTGGCACTTCAAAGGGAAGTTGATAGGATTATCTCAAGTCATCTCATTATATGAATGGAACTCATTTAAGAGAACTCTGGATTCAACTTGTTCCTCATGTTCTGTCTAGCTGCATAAATATAAAAGAACAAGAACCACACAGAGACAGTTCTTGCACAAAAGTAAAGGTCTTCCTTGCTCAAAAACCAGTTGCACCTGATTCTAGTGGTTGATGCTCATCTGTGTTTACAGCCAAAGAGACTTTCCCATGGTCATATGGCAGGCATAACTAGACACCAGAGTGCAGAGAATACTGTTATCTTTTCCACCCAAGCACTACCCATTTATCTATTTGCAATTTCTTGCTTTTGAACTGCTAGGTTGGCAGGAACTGGGGCAGATGATGGTAGGTCACTCCATTGTGCAGTACTCAGGTCTTGAAATGCTGACCTGTCAATCTTCTGGTTGTCAAATTCAGTGTCTTAACCACTAAACCACTGTCACCTTTCTTGCCAAAAAGATAGTCCCAAATCAGAAATATCAGATCTTAAGTGTCAGTGAAGGTTTTCTTTTATTATTTTCACCTTAAAGTCAGCTAAATTTTGATGTATTAGTAGAGCTATTAGTGGATTCTGACATAAACTCAACTCTTTTTCCTTTTTTTCTTGACAAATGTAAGGAGATAAATTTAGTTATAAATTGTCATTCACTCCTCCTTAATGATCTGATATAGTTATTTTAATTCAACATAAATTCTTAACTAATAATTCCATTGGAATTGTGATCAGTACTCTTTCTGCTTTCAGGAGGACACTTCCCCCTTTAAAAAAGGAAACCTTTAAACTCTTTTTATTGTTGCAACTATTTTAATCACAACATGTACTGTTTTTAGTTAAAGTCATACCTCGCATAATGAATTTAATTCATTCTGTGAGGCTGCTCGCTATGCGAGTTTTTTGCTATGTGAAACAAACTCGCATAGTGAAAATTCTTATGGGGAAACTTGCATAACAACCATTTCAAGGGGAAAAACTCGTTTAGTGAAAAATTTTCACTATGCGAGTTTTCCTCATAGAAACGCTTGTTATGCGAGTTTTTCCATAGGGAAAATCCAACTTGCATAGCGAAAATTTTTGTTATGCGAGTCAGACCACTTAGTGAAAAACTTGCTCATTATGCGAGTTTTTCACTAAGCAAAACGCTAGTTATGTGAGGTTTGACTGTAATCTGTTAGCCACCTTGACAGCTAATTTGAGCCATTTGTTCATTATGAATATTAATATGATCTGATGTGCTCTAAAGAACCTGGATTAATGTACAGACCAAACCCTTAATTATCCAAAAGTATTTGTGCTTTCTGAAGTGATTAAAGTATGTTCTCTCCCTCTTCCATATCCAAATCCGAATATTGGCAATCCTCATGGTGATCAGCCATGAAAATTGTCCTGAGAATATAATGCAGTAGCCTTTCATCTGCCTTCTGCATGACAGCATGATACCTGTACCACTGATCCAGTTCTGCAAGTCACTTTCTGGTCCTGAGCCCTTTTGGCATGCAAAGTCCTCCTCAGCCCCAGGCCAGTATTGATGAAGCTATTGTCCTCCATCAAGATGGATTCAAGTGGGATTTAACCCATTTGGGAACCGTCACCCTTCCCTGTGGACATTGGTGTTGAGAAAACCAGCCTCAACAATCGACGCTGAAGAAATTGAGTCAGCAATCTTTGGATCCAAGTGAAAAAAGTCTTTATTAGGTTCTTCACATCTGAAGAAAACCTACGAAGTGTCTGCTGTGATCTTATGTGCTAGCTAGCTCTCTTGCTCTCCTGCAGACTGCTCGGATCTGCTGTTTTTGCAGACTGCCTGGCATATCTCTGATACAGTCACACACACAAAGAGATTCCTAGCCAGAAGAAAAAAGAAGGGGGAAGGAGGAGTGAGTGAGATATAGAATAGTATTCTTATAACTGACTGAAAAGGGGCCCCTTTCTTATCTCTATAATGCCGTCAATAGCTAGGATTCAAGGACAGTATGCATTCTTTCAAGAGGCCCATTTCCAGCAGCTACATACAGCCTTATAAATGAAATCTAGCATAAAAAAACCTAATACAAGTCTATGATCTATAGCACAAGTATATTAAAGGAATACAATCTTGATTAAGGCTATAAAATGAATCTCTACACATTGGCACCCAAGCCATCACCCAAGCCATTAGTCCTCAGGGTTGTCAGGTTAGTTAACAACTGCTTGCCACTTGGTGTTGAGTTGCTGGCAGTATGGTCTACTGTATTACCATAGCAGGATAACCTGGCCAGAAAGGATTAAAGTATGCACTTTGAGGAAATACCCAGATTTTTTTAAAATCTATTTTGAGTAAAAACACCATCATAAATCCATGAAATTCACATTTTCATAAACACTTCCTCCCCCACCTCCGAGTTTTTACAGAACTGAAACTCACAGTTTAAGGCAGAAATTAGATAGAGCAAATTGTAGGTAAACACAGCAGTAATATGAAGTAGACATTGAATTAGAGCAGAACATAGTAAAGGCATTTTAAACAGTTATTGTTTAAATAATGGAAAAATATGGGCCCCAAAACAACTGCTTCTAAGCTTTGGATTAAACTGCTTCACCCCTCATGACTGAGAAATCTTCTCTCTTACAGAAGTAGAAGATCCCTGAATGGAACACAGCTTCTAGTCTCCTCCACAAAGGTATGCCAGGCTTGGCTTAGAGAGGCCATCTCCTTTGGCATAGACATTAGACAACAAAGCTTGCTGTTGGACATATAAGCAAGATTCACTAAATGGGCACTTTTGCTTTTGTGGTCCCATTAAGAACTTTTAATCACCCTGACCAAGCTTTACAGTGTTTTAAATTGTCAAGGACAAAATACCAATATACAAGCCATCATGAAAGATGAACAATAGACAGACCATTAGGCTAGCTCTCATTAAGGTTTATTGCACAGTGGAACCACATTACCATTTTGTGTTGCCAGGACTTTCATTAACCCCCAGATACAACAGGGACAAGTTAGTTCCAAGAGGACATTTGCATAAGATGACCTCATTCTACAAAATTGATAAAATAGACACAGAGGGGAAAATATCTAACAACTACACATCTACACATAATGTTAAGTCCTGAAATGTTATATTTAAAATGCTTTGTCTTTAACCTTGTTGCCTCTAATTTGTCCATCTGCTGTCTTACTTCACAAATTAAAGGTTCTAATACAATTTAATCAAGAAAAGAAAGAGTGGTCAACTTTCTTAGCTTCCCTCTTTGTAATAACACTCTAAGATCTATGCCCAGGATAAGAACAAAAAAAGATATTAGTCCAATCCCTCCCCCTTCCCAATTCACTCAGGCTTCTCCAATTGACAAGACACCTCAGTGAGGAGTCTTCTATCCCTGCTGGATCCCTCTGTTTAAGCATGACGACAGTGAGTTTTTGTGAGCCGCCCTGAGTCAGTTGCACCGAGTAGGGCGGCATATAAATTGAATTAATAATAATAATAATAATAATAATAATAATAATAATAATAATAATAATAATAATAATAATAATAATAATAATAATAATAATAATAATAATAATAATAATAATAACTCAGACAAGCAACCCAATTTTTTGATTAGCGTCTCCCTAATTTGTCAACATTCTGCACAAAACTAGAGTCCTTCTGCTTTGAAGATCAGAGGATGTGCACATGCATGTGTATGGCCAGACACAGAAACACAAGCATGCAACAACCAGCAGATGGCTTTAAAATGCAGCAATGCAGCAACTATTGCTGTTTTGAGAATTTTTGATGATTCACATGAATAACTTAATATGCTGTTTGCCCAGTTTTTATGGATAGTGCTGCAAAATATTTTGTCTTCTTGTGGGACAAGAAGAATAGTTTATTCCTGTGAATGAAGATGAGATAAGCAAGTATTATCTGGGGATTTACCCAGGTTTTTGATACCTTCCTGCTTAAGGGCCTGAGAAGGGCCTCCTTTACTTCTGTCCACTTGATGTCTCTGTTTCCTCCTCTAATCATACACCTTCTTTTATTGACTCTACTTTAAATCCACCTGTGTTTAAATAGGTACATGACCAGCGGTGGGATGTCAAAAATTTTACTACCCCACTGTGACATCATCACAGTGTGGGTGGAGCTAACATCATGATGTCATGATGTTGTGGGTGGGGCCATATATATATATATATAATAAAAATTAGCACGCATGCGACACGTGCACACGCGCGCGCACATACACACACACATCAACCCACCCACCTACCCACCCACAACACAAACCTGCAAATAAAATAAATAAATAAATAAATAAATAAATAAATAAATAAAAATACATTCAAATAACCCAGCCACCCAAACATCCACCCAAAACACAAACCCATCACTTACCAGTTATTATAAGTGCCTGGGCAGCACTATGTTGCAAGATGGATATGGTCATTGTACCATTTCTCTAGAATAATATGCCTTAATTTAAATGTAAAACATCTGTACCTCCTTAAGGGTTCTCCAATTGGAACAGCAATTGGAACAGCACAGGTGTATGTAGCTTATTGATGAGGTAACTCCAAGAATTTGCTTAAAACCCCAAGCCAGGCCACCAGGCCTTTCTAGGAACTGTGGTAGTAAGTCAATATAGGTAAAGGTATTAAATACACATTAAAATACACACAGACACACCACATCCAAAGGTGAGTCACTTACCCTGGGGAGCAGGCTATAGGGAGCTTCAGGCTAGCAGCTTCTCTTCCTCCTCCCCACTTGGGAGGACAGCAAGAAGGCAGTACATACATGCCAAGCACTGTAGGTGTGCATGCACACCAAGTGCTTGGCACGCATGCGCAGTGGGAGAACCAGTGAAAAGGTAAGTCCCAAAGGTGGTTCCCCACAAAAGCCACTACCGGTTCTCCGGGACACTGGGGGAAGTTACTACCGGTTCTGGCGAACTGGTGAGAACTGTTACATCCCTCTCTAGAACCTAGTCTTCTTTAAAAACAACAAAAACATATGTCTTTGCTTAAGCCTCCATTCAAGAAGGTTGGGATGTCTAGTTAGCAAATTTTTACCCTTTATTTGCAAACACAAGATTGTGGGTGAAGAATATGATGCCAAGTTAATAAGCAGTGATTTATTACTGATAAAGCAAAAGCCACACTGTACCTCTGATCATTACAAATCTCACTGGGAGCACAGGCAATTCACCCTTCTCTCTTTTTAACAACAGCCTTCTCCCCATACTTCTTTTTAGAAGATGAAAAATTGACAAGTGACATAGTGCTGAACTGATAAAGCAATTTATGAAACTGCAGTGCTAATCTGAGATAGCGCTGTTCTGAAAGAGCACAATAAAATTTGTTCAAAGGAAGGACAAGAAATTCTCATTTAAGAGACACAGTATGCCCTTGGAAAAGAAACATATCACTTAAGTCTTGTCTTTTTGTCCAGAACATTTTTTTAAATTGTGCTTTTCCAGTATAGTACTTTGTCAGAGAAGTACTGCAGTTCAATAATTCAATACTAAAAATTTTAAAAGATGCCCCTTCCATCAGTTATATCCTAGGGCATAACTTCCACTGCTCCTTTGGACGGACATAGGCAATTACTTATTTGAGAAAACAAAAAGAAGTGATTTGTGTAGAACTGCTACCAAAAAACCAAACACAAAACCCTGGAGCAAAAAGCAAGAAATGTCTTTGGGGAAAAAAGACTGGGTTTATTTGTGACAAGCTGTATGCTACATAGTTGATGGAAAATATAGTGAATGTAGTCTTTCCAATTCTGGAACAAACTGTGACGTAAACTGCAGTTTAATTTCATTCTCAGACTTGGAGGGGAATCTAAGAGTAAATAGAAATTATCATTAAGGCTAATGATGTGTTGCTGAATACCAAGGCTAAGATCATCCTTTTTTTAAAAAAAAAGGGGGGGGGAGGTGTGAGGGAAGAATTATTCCAAATTGCTATTTATGGACATGAAAGCTAGATACCATATATACTCGAGTATAAGCTGAGTTTTTTAGCCACAAAAAAAGCCACAAAAAGGGGTCTCAGCTTATACTCGGGTCAATGACCATGAAGGTCCCAAGACTGTACCGGATTGAGATGTGCCAACAATTTAATTAACAGTATCATATGTTCATGTATTTTGATTATTGAAACTCACTAGCAGCTGCTGCAATCCATGCCTCGAGTTATGAAAATGCCCCGATTTATGAATTAATTCTTTTCCCTCTGTGTTGCCTCGAGTGAAGCAACCCCCCCCGCCAACCCCCCCCCCCGCTTCAGGTTACATAGGTGGCAGTAGAGTGCTTCGAGAGGAGTTCTTTGTCTTCATTTCTGGTGCCAAAATGGCTGTTTATTGCTGGATTTTTTTGTCCATTTCCAAAGCTTCTTTTAGGTAAAAGGAACAGCGTTTTTGCTTATGCATGCTTTCCTTTCAATGCTGCTGCTGTTGGCTTTTTTTTGAGGGGGGATTGATTAATTTTTGGAGGGTGGGGGACTTTTTTGATTTTTAGAGGGTGGGTGAGGGACTTTTTCTTTTTCCCTATGAGGATGCCTCGAGTTACAAACAAATCCGAGTTACCAACAAGGCCATGGTACTGATTTTATTCATAACTCCAAGTGTTACAGTATATAGAACTGTATATGGATGGTTCATTTCAGCCTGGAGTTCCCCACGGCAAGTAAACATGCAGAGGATCCAGCTTGAAACCATCCTTATAGTAGCCAAGGATTCCGATGTCTTCTGAATTGAAATACTATTCCCTGCATTCCTGACCATTGACTATCCTGAAGACGACTACTGGGAGTTAAAGTCCAAACCTTCTGGAGCATAGCACACTGGGAAAAGCTATTACAGTGGATATTTACAAATTGTGGTGAGAAGAATAATACTAAGTTTTCTCTCTCTGTAGCAGAGTAGGTGTTGTGTAGGATATGTGGCCAGTCAGTCGCACAGTAAACCAGGATAAGCTATTAAAACAAAAAAGTAACCTTTCTTTAGACTGTTACAACTGGAAAAGAAAACCCTAAATCTTCATTCTAAATAGATAGACATATATCCTAGGGGGCAGATGGGAGAAAAGAAACAGCATGTCTTTTCCTTCAAGAAACAGAAAAAGAAAACGTGAGAATAATAGGCGGATCCTAAAAGTATTAATCTAGGAATAGGTACAGAGAGAAATAGAGAGGAGAGAATCAAAGGGAATAGGAAAGTCCCCTTGGCATCTATTCTCAAATCTCGTTTCTGGTAATCTAGGCTGGAAAGGTACTAGGAGGTGGTGCTCAGATGATGACAGTTACTGTAAATTCTGGACCTGGAGAACATTTCATTGAACTCAGTAGGACTTATCTCTTAGTGTAAGTGTTCAGGACTGAGCTGTAAGGGCTATTTCTTCAGCTTTATCAAGTGACGAAAATTTTATTCTAGCAAAACAGCCATACTCTCATATTCAGAACTATTCCTGTGAAGAGGAGAATAAGGCCACCAGGGTCATGCATTTTGCTCAGACTTCTTAATTTTGCCAAGACTACATAAAATTTTCAAAATGTAAGGAGGTTTAGGAGCTATTAATTATTTCACTTTCTCCAAAAAGTGGCATTTTGCTACCACTTGAAAAATCTGGCATTTTCTTATTAAAGGTAAGTGCAGTCTTCTCAATTTGCTTCACTCTCAAGTGAATTATTTGATTGCTAATTATTATTTTTTATTTACACTTAACAACAATGTTTGCAATTACGATTATTACTAATGTTTTGTGTGCAGTTCGTACTGCAATCCTGACACACAAGACACAAATGCATCCCCACCACTTCCTGAAGTGGTTTTGCCACTCCTAGAAGTGGTTCCAGATACACATGCGCACTGGCAGGCATGTCCCCCATTTACTTCTGGGAGTGGTGAGGGCAGGATGAACTTGCGTCAGGGGCCTGATATGGGCCATGGGCCATGGTTTGGGCACCCCAACTATAATAAGGTACAAGTCAGCCAATCTATATTTTCTGCCCAGTCCCTTTAAAATAATTAAGAAACCTGAGGTTTAGGACATATATTAGGAATAATCAACAATTAATACTCAGGGAAGAGACAGCTGAAGTAGAAGCATTGATTTAGATCAGCAGAACTGTCTGAACATTTGTACTCTCTTTTGTGGAGGAGGTGGTTGGCTATGGGAATTGTCACAAGGAGCATTAACTTTTCAAAATTAGCTACTCCATCAGTGGTAAAA
The DNA here is from genome assembly GCA_030440675.1 of Furcifer pardalis. NCBI lineage: Eukaryota > Metazoa > Chordata > Lepidosauria > Squamata > Chamaeleonidae > Furcifer > Furcifer pardalis. Next base: position 127,420,260 of record CP126891.1, read on the forward strand.
ATAGGTAAAAGTAAAGGTCTCCCTTGCTGAAAAGCCGGTTGTATCCAACACTAGTGGGCAGTGCTTATCTCTGTTTAGAGTCAAAGAACCAGCACTGTCTGCATCTGCAAATGTTTCCATGATCATGTGGCAGGCATGACCAGACACTGGTGTGTATGGAACGCTATTACCTTCCTACCAAAGTGGTACCTATTCTTCTACTTGCAATTTCTTGATTTCAAACTGCTAGATTGGCAGGAGCTGGGACAGATGACGGAAGCTCACTCAGTTGTGTAGCATTTGGGTCTCGACCTGCCGACCTGCCGACTTTCTGTTCATTAAATTCAGCATCTTAAATTCAGACAGTAATTTAACCCAGGATCAACATTTGAAGATGGGAACTTTCCTCCTGCCCTATCAGCACTGTGAGTTCATGGCTGAAAGTGAATTAAAAAAGCTTTTAAAGCTGTCAAAAGAGTTTTAGTAATTGGAATTTCAAACTGCCTTATAGAATCACCAAGAGTGGGTTTTTTTGACCCAGATGAGTTAGGATCCTTGGATCATTCCCAATGATGACATAATTGTCTAGACTGCCTATATATATCTCAACACATTAGAACAGAAGTATATGTTATCTGAATAGTTTGCTGTCCATCAGATTCTGAATATATGGTAAAAATCTAGGAAGATTAAGTTGTTTAATTAAGCTAGGGTGTTCCTTGATTAGCAAAATGTTCTATATTTGCATCAGTTTTGCCAGGTCTGGAATAATTTTTATTTTATTTATTTACCCCACCCATCATTCCACCAGGGCTGCAGCGACGACCCCAGAAGTGGAAGTGGATGCATTTACGACAGCCATAAACATGCCTGCACATGCACAAACATGTCTGCTGTGGTTTACAGCAGCATTTGCAGCAGGAGAAAACCGCGTGTCTGGCCCACTCAGCTGTCTAAGGGGGAGTTGTCCAGCTCATGGCATGATAAGGTTGAGAATCACTGCACTATGTGATATGCTTTTCCCAGTGCAGTAGTGGTGAACCTATGGCACACATCCCAGAAGTGGCATGGTGAGGCCTTTTTCTGGGCATGTGTGCCATCCCAGGAAAGCCCTGCCCCACCTGGCTAGTGCCAATGGCAGTGCCACTTCCCTTCTCACTCCGCCAATTGGGAGGCAAGAGGGGAGGCTGAAATCCTGCCTGGGAGGCAGTGGCGATGATGAGGTGAGGCATGCTGGTGATGTCACCTGGGTGTGTGGGCATACATGGTGCCTGCTCATGCGCCTCCTCCTTGGGCATTTGGTCTCTAAAAGGTTCACCATCACTCCCCTAGTGCCTGAGTTGATGGAGTGTTTAGGGAAGATGCTCAGGCTTTATAGGATCAGGTGTCTCATCTGGTCCCCTTCAGGAGACTAAAATAATTTGGACACCAAATGAGAAGAGAGGATTCACTCAAGAAGGCCTTGATGCTGGGAAAAACCGAAGGCAAAAGGAGAAGGGGGCAGCAGAGGATGATATGGCTAGATGGAAAAGTTGACACAGTGGGTGTAGAGCTGATCGGGCTGCAGTGGATGTGGAGGATAAGGGTGCCTGGCATGCAGTGGTGGAGGATAGAGGTGCCTGGTGTGCAGTGGTCCATGGGGTCACAAACGGTCAGACCCAACTGTGCGACTGAACATCAACCAAAAAAAGTGCTTCTCATGTCCAACAGGAGTTACATACTTCATTCACTGTTCCATGTATGTGTGTGTTGTCTGAAACTAGACAATGTTATCCTCACATAAAATTGAAGTACTAGAGTCAACACATTTCAGGCTACAACAGTGCCACAACTGCAAAGCAAGAAAATGCAATGTGTTTAGGATACAGTACTTGACGAAACTGAATCTGCACTTGTTAAGTTTTATATCACTAGACAATTGAGCATACAGAAAACTACTCAGACAACATCTGCCCACAACAAGATAAGAGATGAAAACATAAGTTTGAAGGGTTTCTAAATTAAAACCTAAGAGATTATAATAAAGCAGATATCTTTTTCTTTTTTTTCTGAATTCCAGTTTGTGGTGGGGAATGTTATAATTATGCCCTACTTGTAAACTTGCCAGAGAGATTCAGTTTATTCCATTATTGTCCTAGCCATTCTTCAAAGCAATCAAGACAACATTAATGGCCTTCTCTTGCACAATAGCACAGTGAAGTTGTTCAAAGAAGCCATTTGTTCATAACACTGCATCACCAAAAAAAATCTTCTACTATATGTCCTATACGAAATCAAGTGTGCTGAATCTAAATCTGAAGTCCGATTCTGCCTAAGACATTGTGTGACAATCATGAAACTGTGAAGTTGTCATTCCCTTTTGTAGCAAATTCCACTCCTTTAGTCTGGAGGCTAACAGTTCAGACTTCTCTTTTGAATTTTGTTTTATAATTAATAGAAGAATACCAATAATTACACATTACAATACACAAAGAAACAAAACTCTATTACATTATACAAATGTACTGTGTACTCCTGTTACTCAGTACGACAACATGTATGTTTTGATATATATGATACAGATAATGTCCTTGTTTTCTCTCTCTATTTTTACTTCCAAAATCCATCAGTGGATATCAGTACATATCTGCAAATGTATTGAGAGGATTTGTTCAATTTCTATGCATATTTTCCCCCAAATTTCTTTTACAAAAATACAATAACACCATAGGTGTAGATATGTTCCTAATTCTTTTTTGCACCTCCAACAGTTCATGTTATACTTGGGATTATAATGCCTTTATTGTATTGAAGTCAAATACAGGGGGGCTTCGAAGGCTACAAAATCTTGCTTCCATGAGCTCCAGACGCCTGCCCTCAACCTGCCAGGAGAGGGAGAAAGTGGCCGCAGCTGCTGGGGGCTTCGAAAGGCTACAAAATCTCGCCTCCATGAGCTCCAGACGCCTGCCCTCGACTTGCCGGGAAGAGGGAGAAAGTGGCTGCAGCTGCCGAGGGCTTCGAAGGCTACAAAATCTTGCCTCCGTGAGCTCCAGACGCCTGCCCTCAACCTGCCAGGAGAGGGAGAAAGTGGCCGCAGCTGCCGGGGGCTTCGAAAGGCTACAAAATCTCGCCCCTGTGAGCTCCAGACGCCTGCCCTCGACTTGCCGGGAAGAGAGAGAGAAAGACTTTAGGAACATTGTTGTTATTTTGTAAGTCCTCTTCATTGGTTGAAGGAGGTTGAGCATCGAATGGATTTTTTGTATCTTAATTGCAATGTACTATGTTAGTTTTAAATGGTATTTTACTATGTACTGTATACTGTATTTTATGATTTTATTATGTTGATGTATATTATGTGATGACATGGTTGTGAGCCGCCCAGAGTCGCATTTTGCGAGTGGGGCGGCATATAAATTGAACATAATAATAATAATAATAATAATAATAATAATAATAATAATAATAATAATAATAATAATAATAATAATAATAATAATAATAATACCTCAGATAACGTTTACCTCAGATAACGCTAAAATTGCATAACATTAAGTAATCTGGGGAGGAGAATTGGATCGAATAACGTTAAGGTCCTATGGGATGGATCGGATAACAACCGCTAAAGCCTGTGCGGTTACAATGTATCTCTATGGAGCTTTAACGTTATCCGATACATCCCATAAGATTTTAACATGCATCGGATAACACTAAAAATCGGATAACACCAAGACTTGTGGAACCAAGTTGTCACGTACCAGCCGGCCCCCTCCCTTGGGAAACCTCCTGTAAACCCAAACAAACAGGGTGAGCTGGACGGCAATAAAACTTTACAGCTTATCAGCTTCTTATCAGCCAAAAAGAGGTTTTAATTTGGTAGTGTGTTTGTGTGTGAAATGCAATGCTGCTCTTACCCTTTTAGTCCAATGAAGACAAGTTGTTCAGAAAAATGATGAAGATTTATTGATCAGGTTCATAAAGCATAAAAGTCAGTAGCACAGGTCAGTCCAATACACAGTCCAAGATCTTTTAGGTAACCATTTTTAAGGAGCAAAAATGCATAGCTCCTAGGCTAAAGAATGTTAGCCCATAGAGATTCAGAAACAAAAGCTCTCTAATCAAAAACAGGTCTTAACTCATGAAGAAGCAGAGACGAACTCCTTCTTCTCTCCCAAAATGGAGAATTTGCAGTCAGGTGGGATAGCTTTAGCCAATCACGTAACAGAGAGCAACAGAGAATAACTTTCTCACAGCAACACATTGTTTACACACGTGCACACAGAGTTTTCTGGGACTAGCTTACAAAAGATAAGAAATACTGAAAAACAGGCTGTCTGTGACACAGCCTTGAGGCTCAGAGAAGACAAAAGATTTGTTCTGAGGCCTATATGAAACTACAACTTAACCAAGCTTTGAGAGCATTAGGAAAAAGATGTCTGTTTTCTGACACAAGTCTTAGCGTTATCCAAGGTATTACTGTACCGCTTTAAAATTGTTTTGTAGCAATTTTTCTTAATCCTAACTGACATATTTTTCATTATTTTTTGTTTCCAAATACCATTCCATTCCTCTTCTTTAATTTTTATCCCTAATTCGACTTCTCTTTTGGCAAAGACAGGTCCCTTACTAGATCATCTAAATTTGATTGGCTTATAAAATTTGGCTTACCCTCTTCAAATTGGGGTTCATAACATTCATTAACATTGACATCAACATCCTCCTCCTGTTCCTCATCCGACATGTCACTATTAGTAACAACAGATGTAGGATGGACTAGCACTGGATTCTCTCATTATGTGGCACTGGCTTCAGAGCAGATTCACAATCAGGATAGACAATTTTTGACTTAGTCGTCTTCGAAAACCCATCAATTTTACTCATACAGAAGCAGTAGTCTGCGTGATGGTCTTTTGGCTCACGCCAAACTATAGGCACAGCAAAAGGTATGGTATTTTATTCCTTTTCCCATTCAACCATTGTGTTAGTCCAGCGTAACTCACCTTACAGCAGATATGAGGTGCTCTGCTTTTATCCTGATCTCCAATTTCACATCCAAAGTAATACTTGCAAGCAAATCTCACCCTCTTGGTTAGTTTCTTGCATTGATCACATGGGATTTATTTGCCCCAAATGTAGCAAAAATTGTCAAGTTTATTAACACAGCTGTGCTTACTCATCTCTAGCTCAAAACAGACTCAGTATGGCCTAGCTGTATGATCCAATAAGATGGTTTTGTACTAGAAACAAGCCCTTGGTCCATCTCCCTTTATATACCTATTTCTGACATCAGCTCATTGACTTGCCCAGACATGCCTGGCCGCTGTTGGAACAGCAACTGAATTTCTCCCCAACAACATGGTCTATTTGCAGCATAGGAACTTTCTAGATTCATTTTTCTGGTGTTGCCAAGGAAGGCAGGGAAAGAGGAAGAAGGTTGCTACAGTACTGCCATGTTGCTGAATCTAGGGTACTATACCATGGAATTACACCTGATGGAGAAGTTGTCCAGTTCCAATAAGACCATGAGATGCCCTACTTCTCGGCCTCTGAATTAAGTTTTTGATGGTTTAACTGTTTAAACCCAAAGGATTTGTTTTAAAAATGGAGTACACACAAATTTAATGGTTTTTTTATGTCTGTCAACCTGGTCTGTCAAATCGCCCAGGACATTCTTCAGGCAGTAGCATTGTGAAACTTGCTGTCAGAATCCAAACAGAAGAAGAATGGGAATGTTGAGGTTGTAAAGGGCTTGAATTGGTGGGAATCCAGTGGAGAGTACTGCTCTTTCTTTGCTTCATCTGCACAACTTTAGAATTTCTGCAGCCTGATAAAATGCAACATGGACTGACATTTCTTTGCTGTTCCACCATAACCACCTGTATACTATTCATTTAATTTTTCTGAAGGTGGCTGCCTTTTGTCCTACCCCATCCCTGCCACTCCTGTTGTGTTAGTGCTGGGCAATGACCTGTATCACCTGCTGAGGGGGAGAAATTAAGATTTTATTTGACATTGGATCTGGCTTGAGGAACAGAATGGCCCACAAGAGAATACTAGTGCACCTTATCCCTAGAAGCTTGGCACAGAGCAGGAAAGGAAGAGGTGGCAGCAGTGAGGCAGCGTGCAACTGCTAGGCTAGACTTAATGCTTTTCATCATTTTCTATTGTGGCCACAGCAGCCGCTACTTTAACACAAGCTCAAGGCTGGCTGGAAAACATGCCAACTTGCTGTCTGTCTTCCTGTAATTGGAGCAGGCATTCCACACAGTAATGACTGTATGGTAAGCAAGTATATCTCAGGGGGCTGCTGGTCTTTTTGTGTATCTTTCTTGGGAGAAAAGGACTCAGTCTACTGTGACATACGTATAAAGAAGGCCTGGAGTCTGTGGGGAAACAATCCAGTAGGAAGCCTGCCTCATCCATGTCCTTTGAGCTTCCTGGCTGTGGAGAGGACAGAATTTCAAGCTAGAAGGACTTGTGGACTTCATCCACCAGCAAAATCCAGCTCTTGGTGTCAGCTCCTGGTAATACACCAGGGCACAGGACTGTGGCATTTTAGTGATGTGGGAGGAGCAGAGGGAATACAGAGACCCATAGTTTTCTTTGTCTCTTACTTTGTGGAACTTGTACACACAATGGGGATCTTCTTCTTCACATGCCATACCCGTTCCAGATATTGGCTATCATCATTGTGATAGACTTCCTGTTCTTAACTCCTTGGAACAGGTTTTCTGAGGACATGTGCCCAGTGATGGGCTGACAAAAATTTTGCTACCCCACCGTGGGCAGAGCAGATGTCGTGGGCGGAGTTCACATCATGACATTGTGGGCTGAACCAAAGTCATGATGTCATGATGTCATGGGCGGAGCCAAAGGAAAAAAAATTAAAAAAATAAAAATTAAATAAAAATACACATTAAAATTAAAATAAATACACATAATACATAGCACACAAATCAACCCACCCACCCACCCCAAACACAAACCTGTCACTTACCTGGCCTGGGGTTGGGGAGCAGGCACTAGGCAGGCAGGCAGGAACCGCGGCAGCGTGGTGGCAAATGCCACGGTGGCAAACCACCGTGGCGGCAAACCACTGCTGCGGCAAACCACTGCTGCGCGGTGCAGCCCGGCCCAGCGAGTAACGGCCACTGCTACTGCTCCTCCAGGCGCTGCCTGCGCCCTTTCCAGGCAGCCAAAATGGCTGCCCGGAACTGCGCGTGCGTCAAACCTCCATTTGATGCATGCAGACGTCTATTTTTTAGTATACATGCATCAAATGGAGGTTTGACGCACGCGCAGTTCCGGGCAGGCATTTTGGCTGCCCGGAAATACACATCCGGAGGGCAGCTGGAGAGGCCACTGAACCAGTTGCCCAGGGATTTACCACTATCCCGGCAATTTCCTCCAGATGGCCGCTACCAGTTCGGGCAAACCGGTCCAAACTGGTAGCAACCCATCACTGCATGCACCACACCAGTATCTCAGGTTCTTTAGCCATGAAGTCTGTCTACATCTACAGCCCGCAGGCCGGCCTCAGCCCATGGCACCATTTCATGTGGACTGTCACCACTACCACACCCAGAAGTAGAAGCAGGTGTGTTTACGACAGCCATAAAATGCATCTGTGCATGTGTAAACATTAACTGTAAACGTGCCTGTGGCTGTCATAAATGTGAAGCAGGCACATTTACTTCCGATTACGGGTGTTTGTGTATGGTCCGGCTTGCTCAGCTGTGTGTGTGTGTGTGTGTGTGTGTGTGGGAGCATGGTCAGGCCAGTGGTGTAAAAAGGTTAGGAACCCCTGGTCCAGGGCCTCTCTTCCCAGAAAGCTTCCCTTGAATAGTGAGTTGGGGTATTTTACATTTCATGTTCCTCATTATATGCCTGAAGTATTGGAGTGTTCTTTGCTTAATGGTCTTAAACAATTCTTGTTCTTTTATCCATCAGGTGCAACATGTCCACATTAGTCACATGGTCAACTGGGGATCTGCATGGTGAAAATTTTCAGTAGCCAAGAGAGAAGAAGCTTGGAGTGAAGTGCCACACTTTTTTTATCTCAGAGAGAATACAAACAAGGGGAAAGTGTGTGTGTGTGTGTGGGGGGGGGGTGGCGGGGTGGTGGTAGTGGTGGCAGAAAGAGCTGGTCTATTTCATGTTAAACAAAGTGACCAGTAAACAAAACATACAAGAACAAATGGCACATACACAAAACCTGAAAACTCCCAAAACAAATCAAACCTGAAAGCATTCCTCATTCACATCCCTAGCTGTGGGGTTTCCCCATCTTTATGTGAGCTATTTTGGATGGTATGGTCTTGAGTAGCGATTTGAGGCCCATTTTTTTGTACAAAGGAGCTGCTTTTGGTGAAAAACAACAACAACTCCCAGAACTGGTGTTGATTTACATCCACATCACTGCCTGCATTGTTGAATTCTTCTTATGGTTTAGGCTAAAGAGACCATAATGATGAGTGCCTGCATTTCAAAATTTACCTGTACAAAGTTTATTGGAGTCCCAAGAATGCAAATGACCCATACCTGAGATACTAGACAATGAAAGAACTTCTGAACCAAGCCTGGAAACATTATATGGCTTGTGGTTTTTAAATTGGTAAGTTGGAGCATTCAGGGAGTTGTAGAAAATGTAATATTTCCAGGCTCTGTTTTTGAATTGGCTTACTTTATCATTTTAATGCATATTTTGATGAGACATCCTTTGTGTGACATTCGACCCAAATAAGCCAAACATTCTTCTCCTTAGGAATATCTGCAGACTGTGTAGTTCTGTATAGAGCTTTTTATCTTATCATGATAAAAAGTGCCAAATATAAAAAATTAAATAGTGTAATTTCTCTTCCACACATGCCTGAGAATATACTATCCAAGTCATTATGAATGAATGACACCATTTTGCTTAATTGCTACTTTCTCACATGGGAACTCAAACTGAATGAAATATTTCCTTTATCAAACTTTAATGTTGATCGTTTAGAGAGGGATACTTTTTGTTCCAGACAGAGACTTTCTTAAGAAAGGAAATACTGACATCTAGTTTGAGCCATTTCAAAGCTCAACTTGGGAATGATTCCTTTTGTGCTGGCCATCCTCTCAGAGGGATCCTGGAAGTTACAGTTCAAAAATCTTCCAACCTACAGTTTGGATCCATGTTGCATCAATTAAATGGGATTTGAGCCTTTAAAAAAAAAACCTGATCTTGAGCTAGCTGCAGAGAATATAAATAAATAAAACTGATTTTATCATTTTTTAAAATGAGGTTTGGTCCATTAATATTCTTTTGAATATAAGTGCATGACAAATTCCTTGCTTTAAGCTACTTAGTGTGCTTTATTAGCTAACTTGTTGCAATTCACTTTGGGATCCTACTCCTTAACTACTATCAGGGCCATAGTCAAGATTCTAGATGTGAGTGGGTGAATATTTTTTCAGGATGGGCAACAAAGCCTCTTTTCAATGCATTCCTATGAGAAACCATGCTTTGCCAGGGTTGGCAAACTGCTAACTCAGGGTGGGCCAAGCCCACCCTGGCACCACCATAGCTAAGGACCTGACTACCACATAGCACAGAGGTGAAGTTCTCCTGGCCCCACTCTCCACCAGAAATTTTGACTTAATGGGTATCTTGCTCATTTATTCTCTGTCCGTTCATAAAACTTTCTCTATCATGTAAATAGGGATTTTTCTGCTTCATCACCCCACAGAATATATGCTATGTGATTGTTAAAGAGTGGGGGTGACATACCTTTGACACTTCAGATGTTTTGAATTATCTCCTATTTGCATTGCCCATATATATAGTCACATTAGGAAGGGCAGTTATCTCCTTGAAAGAATCTTCTATTTGAATAGCTGTTTTGTCCAAATTTGTTTAGCAAGAACACTAAGGAGGGGATTCTCATACCTTGGATGTCACCAACCACAGCCAACATCTGGGCAGCAGATTCAGAAGGCACACAGGTCATCTGGTTACAACAGTGGTGCCCAAACTAAGGCCTGGTGGCCGGGTGCGGCCCCCAATGCCATTTCATCCGGCCTGCAAAGCCCTTGTCACTCTTGGAAACGGAAGTGAAACATACCCATATGGGTGCATTTCACTTCCACTTCCAGGAGCGACAAGGGCTTTGCGGGCCAGATGAATTGGTGTCGGGCCACACCTGGCCCCTGGGCCTTAGTGACTGGCTCCCTGAACCACATGATCGGCTTCTAGCAATTGTCAAAAAACAAAAAAAATCTCACCTACATGAATCAGATAACATCTCACCATAGTTTGGTAATAAACCCAACACCTCCATTATAGTTAGTGGCCAGCCAAATGTCCACCTTACTAAACACTTTGATAATACAGTAATTTATACATGCTGGCTATGCAAGCCACAGAGCATTTACTTATCTGGATATCCGTCATGACCTACTAATAAGAAATCAGGTTTCAAGCAGCCTTTTTGTACTTCTAAAAATACAGTGTGAAATATAATAGTTCAGTTCTAATAGAGTACATCCAATCAGCCCGAGATTACAGTGTATTATTTGGAAGCCATTTAAAGACAGTCAGAAAGCTTTACAATAAAGAAATAGGCAAAAGGCATTACATAGCACACAGATATCTAAATTACTTTCATTAGCTATATAGCATATAGGGGCAGCTTTAGAAACAAGCTTCAATTATGCAGATAAAATGGAACAAATGATACACTGTAGGTGTCTCATTACTGCTTTTTTGGGGGTTACATTTTGTATTTGCACCTGCAAATCAGATAGTAAGAGCTTCGTATTGTCATAGCTAACTGTGATAACAGCCCCGGGTTGGCAACGCTCAGCTCATGATGTTTTCTTAACACAAGCATTTAGTTACATTTTAAATTTTTAACAGCATCTTTCTTTAGAGACTGAGCCACAGGATTCAAGGTGAACACTGGATCTTGCTAGATGTTTTCCTTTGGAAATTAACAAGATATGATTTAGTAATATATAGAATATGCAGTACAAGAGGGGATCTTACCTCACAAAGAGACTTGGTGTTTTGCCTGCACCAAGCTCCCAGTTCAATACCACTACTCCCAGCTAGGAAAATATTGGGTAAAGGGAATAGAAAAGGGTAGGACTTGTACTCAGGAGCCTGGGGAACCACTGTCAACCAGAACAGACAATGGGGATGAACTTCTTTTTAGTTTCACACACTCCTATATTCCTTTTAAAATTATCCTAAAGCTTTCTCCCCATCCTGTTTATGAATCGGTCTATACGTTATTGGCATGTTCCTTTAGGCAACAGATTACTTATGAATTCTGTGGGAGGTCCTTATTTTCCTTTGAAAAATTGAACATTTTACCCATATTTAGGAGATAAATCTTTTATTTATTGTGGACCAGTTCTGCCTCCATTTAAACATTGTACAAAATTATCTACTCCCTTCCATTTCCACATTTATTAGCAATAAATCTTGTTACCATGTTCTCTTTCAGGGGCAAAAGTGCCAAATGGAGTATCTGTACAATTTCAGCAAACTACAAAGCACAAAATAAAGCTTCTCTTCAGCCGGGGGAGGGGAGGAGAGCAATATATCCCATTCAGTATCTGTAGCATTAAAAAAAAAAGATGGCCAGGAATTTAAAACAAAGAAAGGGAGAATCAAAACCAATACAGTGGACTCAGGTCCTAGTACTAAAGGGGACCAGGGCCATAGCCAGGATTCTAGATGTGGGTGGGTGAATATTTTTTCAGGATGGGCAACAATTTCATATATATATATACAGTCAAACCTTGCATAAAGAGCGTCTCGCTTAAAGAGCAACTCGCTTAAAGAGCAGAATTTTCTCTGAATGTTCGCTTCGCTTAACAAATAAAACCAACCAAAAACTCGCTTAACAAATAAATCAGGGTTCGCAATCCCCCCCCCCACACACAATTGGTCACTTTCAATTGTGTTTTGCTTAAAGAGCAATCCTGTGGAACGCATTATGCTCTTTAAGTAAATTACAACTGTATATGTCATATATATAAAGCAGCCGGGAGTTTGAGGGTGGGCAAACTGCTAACTTCATCTTCAATATTTGTCCTTCCAAGGAGCAATCAGGGTTATTTCCTTCAGGTGCTAGTGTGTGAAATGAGCCCAGTTGTTCGATAGTTTTAACATTCTTTAGCATTGCCCTTCTTTGGGATTGGAACATAAACTAACCTTTTCAGGGACATTGAGGACCCTTATAGAGTTCTTCTGTGTATTCTTGTCATCTTTTCCTAATCTCTTCTGCATCTGTTAGGTCCCTACCATTTTTGTTCCTTATCATGGCAATTTATGCTTGAAATGTTCCCTTCATTTCCCCAATTTCTTTGAAGAGAACTCTAGTCCTTCCCCTTCTGTTGCTTTCCTCTATTACTTTGCACTGTTCATTTAAAAAGGCCTTCTTATTCCTCCTTGCTTTCCTTTGGAATTCTGTATTTAATTGAGTGAATCTTTCTCTTTCACCATTGCTTTTTTGCTTCCTTTCATCAGCTATTTGAAGTGCCTCATTTGACAGCCCTTTGCTTTCTTGTTGTTAGAAGAGGGTGTTTGCTATCACCAATGCATTTTCTTGACAGAACTCTATTAACCTTTGCCTTGCTTCATTCTGTGTTCCAAGACCAAACTTGCCTGTTATTCCAGTTACCGTTTGATTTCCTACTTTGGTATTCTAGTCTCCTATGATGATAAGGACATCATTTTTTTGTGTAAGTTCTATAAGGTGTTGAGTCTTCATAGAACTAGTTGACTGTGGCATCTTCTGCACTAGTGGTTGGAGTGTAAAGCTAGATTACAGTGATATTGAATGGTTTCCTTGAATTTGGACTGAGATCATTCTGTCATTTTTAAGATGGTATCTTATTACTGTTTCTCTCACTCTTTTATTGACTATAAGGGCCACTCAATTTCTTCTAAGGAATTCTTGCCCACAGTAGTAGATATGATGGTCCCCAAGTTGAACTTGCCCATCCCTGTCCACTTTAGCTCACTGATTCCCAAGATGTCAATGCTTATTCTCTCCATCTCATTTTTGACTACATCCAGCTTGCCTTGATTCATAGATTTTACATTCCATGTACCTATACAGTATTCTTCCTTACAGCATCGGATTTTCCTTTCATTATCAGCTCCAACCACACCTTATAGGTTGCCATAGTCTGGAAAGGTTACTTTTCTCAACAAATGACCATCTTGGCTAGGAGGTTTTGAATCTCAAACATGATATTATCAAGATCTGAAAACCTGGCTGGCAGGATGGGTTTGGGGGATGGGTGGTATAATGACCCCACCTGTTGGCTTATCTGAACCCCCTTGTCCTTAGCTGTCCTTAGCTGTAATTTAGTATAAATTTTTAATATTTAGTCTTTTAATTTGTTTTAGCTAGTTTTAAACTCTCGATTAATAACTTTTTAGAATGGTTTTAACTGTTATTGATGCTTTTTGTTGTAAATCGCCCTGGGTCACTTTGTGAGAAGGGCGATGAATTAATTTGGTTAATAAATAAATAATTGAATCTGGGGCCAGAGACTCTACTTTACATGCAATTTTTTGTTTCTCATCTCTCTGAAAATTGGCCTGAATTAGCATATATACATTGCTACATGAAATCTGTGTTTTACAGGCCTATGTCCAAAGACTTCTAAATACAGTAGTACCTTGCTTTACGAAATTAATGCATTCCCCAGGACATTTCATATTATGAACCCCCTTGGGTTCAATGAAGTCACTTCTAGGTATGTATATAAATAATTGCAGCTTACATGCTTGACATTCTGTCTGCAACAATATGGATTTTCTTTCCGTGTTGCTTTTAAAAACCTTCCATTTAGAAGTATGTTTTCAAAGCAATTTTTGTGATGCTTTAAGACTTTATGTCTAGTAATTTCATAAGATATGCAATAAGTATCTAAAAATAAAGAACATGAATGTCCAAAGAAGAAAAGTAGTAATTTTCTCATGCTGAGAGTGCAGGCAGAAGTGGGAAAGGCCTGATAGTTAATGTCTTTAAGTATGGGATCACCTCTCCTATAGCTTCTCCTTGCATCCATCAAACGTTCAGCAGTCAGCCAGAAAGAGACAAAAGTTATCATTACAAGTAATGGAGCCAACAGCTGTAACATATCATAACTATAAGGCTGAAGGAATAATTGCTACTTTTCATGTACTTTATATGGCAAATAGAACTTAGCTTTTGACCGATGGCTGTTTTTGAGCATCAAAACCACCTGCCTTTACTGTGCCCAATTAATACAAACTATGTACCTCCCATGCTATGGAAACAATTTACGTTTTACAGGCTCTGTGAATTTGTGTGTCAGACTGTTGAGCAAGGAAGGGAGATAGTAAGCTCCCTTCCTGCAGCTTCCAACAGAAACGAAAGTCATTCTTTTGTATTATTTTGTATTCCATTGGATATAGAGTTGTTCCTTCAGGAATGGAAAGCTCTTTCTCTTGTGGGAGGGAAGTAGAAACTAATGAAGGTTGCCCACTGGAGAAAGTACCTCACCACATACTGTATGGAGGGTTGGAATCTTCCAGCCTTTCAGATCAGATACTTCAGAGTATATGAGTCTTCAGGGTACAGTTCGACAAATATTATTCCTTGATGTATCCATGAGATCATCTAATTGACATATTTTTCTCTCTGCACAAGTGCATCTTCCATGTAGAAAAGGTAACTGTATACAAAATTCTTCAGTATTTCCAATTAAAGGAACAAGACCCTATTCACAATTGCTTTGGGGCCCCTTTCCTTCCGATATTAACTAATTTATGGAGATGATTTTGTAATCATGTTCACAAATCATTATGTGCCTGAATGAAGATAAACAACCAAGTGATCAATAAAAATGGTTGACTTAAAATCAAATTCAGGTGGATGGAGGAAATTAGACTCAGACTGGAATTTTGCTTTGCTCTAATACTTCTTTCTTTATTCATGTCAGATGCACCACCAGCATATAATAACATACAAAGCTAAAATTCTAAAAACAAAATAGAATTAAAAAGGGCTAGATGACATCTGCCCAATATTGGGTCACTTCAACAGCATTTCCTCTGACCAACATAAGGTCCTCTTCAGTGCACTGAGGTCCACTGTGGTGGCTCAGTGATTAAGAAGCTCACTTTGTTAGCTGGAAGGCCTGGGTACTGCATGATGAATTGAGTGCCCATCTCTGTCCCAGCTCCTGCCAACCTAGCAGATCGAAAGCAAGACATTGCAAGTAGATGAATAGGGACCACTTCAATGGGAAAAGATCTTGGGGACATGAAAGGAGCCTCATTCGGGTGTCCCCTGAGCAGAATTACTCCAGCAAAAATCCTTCCAACCCAGAATAATTTCTGACACAAAATTATTATTAGTGCATGTTGAAGGACATAGTGCACATTGTATCATATGGGAGATAGCTTGTACTTCTCCGCATTCACACAGGCTGTCATCTGTAGGGAAACCCCAATTTCTCAGATTAGCCCTTTAACACTGAACACAAGGGAGGCAAATTCTCCTTGATCTGCTTTTGCAAGAGAGCTTGGAAATTTTACTTTTGTGCACTACCTCTTGGAAGCACCCAGCCAATAGCTCTCTTCTGTGCGGCAAAACGCATATACCTTTGTTGATGACACAATCATACACCTCAGCTTATTTGGGGTCCTCCTAATTACATAGGGGAAGGTCGAGTTCCTCAGCCATATCCTCCTTTAATATTATTCCATGTTCAGTGAGCTCCTTCTGCCACAATCTAATTTGATTTTGCTGTTAAGTAAAATTTTGTTCTCGAGTATATTTGTAGTTGCCATAAAGCTCTTCCTAGATCTGAGTTGGCAGACAAGAGACACATATCTGTTCAAAGGATGTCGGGGGTCATTCTCTTGCATAGTTCTCAGCATCCCCTGCTACTTCCCTCCTTATCTTAGGTGGAGCAATACCAACAAGAGGATATATTTTCTCAACTGGTTCAGGTTTGAGACATCGTGTCACTATACACATTGTTTTGTTAAGAGTGATATCAACTTACTTCGTACATGCGAATGTGCTCTGTACTGGAGCAGCATATTCTGCAACAAAGAGACTCAGGGCCAAAGTTGATGTATGCAGCATGGATGTTTGAGCTCCTCCTGTATAGTTTGTCAATTTCCTGATGATATTGTTCTTTGAAGTAACTTTAGCCTTAATATTCAGGCACTCCTGGTTAAAATAGATCACACTAGAGCAAATCAAACCAACCTAATCTAACCCATTAATTTTCAAGTTAAAGATGAAATATGTTCCCATTTTCATCTTGTAGCGTCCCCCCCCCCCAACAGATGCTGGAAGATATTTTTTCCTGTACAGGAAGAGTGTCATTCTTCTTTGGAGGTGCTGAGTGCTCCAGTGCTGGAGGCATTCAAGAGAAAACTGGACAAGCATCTTTCAGATCTACTTTGATTTGGATTCCTGCATTGAGCAGGAATGATCTCATAGGTCCCTTCCAATTCAATGATCGTATGATTCTCTACAAAGAGATTATCACCTAAAAGATCCAGCTCCATGGATAAATGCTTAAGATTGGCGAGGGTGACTGTTATGTCAGAGTGGGTTAGTGACAGACAATAATTAGGTGAGTTATAGTAGTTGTATTAAAATAGGGGGAATTTCCCATGGTTTGTCTATTTGCTTGTCTATTTGTTTATTCCTTTATTTATCACCTCTACAAAAAAAAAAGAAAAAAAAAGAAAAAAACCACTTATGAAACAATCCTGCAAAATCTCTGATAGAAGATGACAGCCAAGATTGTTTGTGGTCTATTGCTTCCTATGACCATGTGAAAGTTACAATAAATGTACACCTAGTTCTGTAGCCACAAGCCTCAATATACTAGGTTAAGGACATCATGGTTGCTTGGACATGTCTATATAACAGGTGACACATATTGCCAGTTAATACTCATTATTAACATATTGCCAGTTAATACTCATTAGCTATAGATAGCAGCTCATCAGGAAATCAGTAAAATGGTGTGATTTTTATGCTTTTATGAATTTTTAAAGTTTTAACATCGAGTCTTAGGATATCGATATTTTAGTCTGTAATTGCCGCTCAGAGTCGGGCTTGCCCGATTGGAGCGGGGTAGCAAGTACGAATAAATAAATAAATAAATAAATAAATTTTGCTGTTTACTAGAGAATGCAGAATCACAGTGGTTGCCAAGGACCTTGAAGGTCTACTGTACTCAACAGGTCAGTTTCATGCATCTCTGATAAACATTCACATATTAGAACAATACGTTTCTGTGGTGATATATTTCTTTGGACATGTAGCATCAAGAAAAGTTTCATATCTGCTTCACTAGTTCTTTTAATTATGTCTTAATTTAGTATTGGTACATCCGCATATAATGCTATGGATGTCTCTTTTATCAGAGGGCTCTTTTGTGAACTGTCGACAGTTTGTAGAAAAGAAGTATGAAACACATACACACTCATAAATAGGTCTCCTTTTCTGTTAGCAAACATAAAGTGACTCATCATTTTCAATTTAAAAACTCAGCAAAGTCCTTGGAAAGAGGCCTTGTTTGCTTAAAATATGTGAAGGTCATATTTGCCTGGTAATATTGAAACAGGAGGAATCATTTATTATTTTTAAGCAGCTTGTCATTTAGCTATTATGAAGATGAATAACATTTGTTATTGCCTAATAATCTCCCTGTTGATTATATGGGAGAAGATACTTGCAGACATCCTTATGTGCTTTCTTTGTTTTGAGATTATTCATGGGTTTTGATTAAATTTTGTAAACATGAAATTATGAACCTGGTTCACAAGATAAAGTGACTGGCAATCATGATACTAAAGCAAAGCTCTGCTATCCTGTACAATGCTTGCTCAACATGGAAAAAATAACAAAGTTCATTTTTAATGATCAAACAGATTGTCAATGGATCATATGCTGTTTTATGAAGGTGAGTTTTTGGACACCTGTCTCACTAAAGGCATTTCATAAAGCTATAAGTTACCTGTGTAGTGTCATTTGGAGCAAAGCCTAATTGGCTGGATCTTCTCCACATTTTTAGGAAAATCTGAGTTCTGTTTCCAAAACAGATGGAGCTGCTCAGGAATGACTTCATTTGTATTAATTTGTGGGACTAGCTTCTGTTATTCCTCTAGTTGCTTCATAGACCAAAAAGAGGAAAACTGGAACTAATCTCCTCTCCCCATCAGCTCTGCACGCTTGAAACAATTCAAACATGATAACCATGAAGAAAAAAACAATCAAGCAATCTCTTCTAAGACATATTGGATGGTGTGAGTCAAGGAGCCTTGCTATTACTGATTCATGAAGTTCCTACTTTAGAAGAAGAACTCTTATGTTCTTATGGTTGACATCCATGTTTTATAATAGTGCTACAAGAAGCATGGTGACTTAATCCATAACTCTTGGTTAAGCATGTAAGTAGATTTTTTAAAAAACCTGCATTTGATGAGTACAGCATGCTATCTAGTTCAGCATCTTTTTTTAAAAAAGAAATAAAATAATATTTTATTTTAGGATTTGTTTTATCTGCTGTGGTTCTTTATTGTGTTTTGTTGGATGGAGCTGTTTTGCTGAGATACTGTGATGTCAACTATGTGTAATGTATATGCATTAGAACTGCAGGGTGGAGATTCTTGTAAGTAAATAAATAAAGAATTGTTTTATTATCTGGGAGCCTTAGTGGTGAAGTAGTTAAACTGCTGGTTGACATCTTGGAAATAAGTGAACTAAAATGGACAGGGATGGGTGAATTCAGCTCTAGAGGCCATCAATGCAAAAGAAAAAGGCAAAAGAGAAAAAGTCAGTCAATTAAAAACAGATTTTCAGAGAAAAGCAAGGCGAGATAAGGAAACCTTAAATGAACAGTGCAAAGAAATAGAGGAAAACAACAGAAGAGGAAGGACTAGAGATCTTTTTTTAAAAAAAAACTGGGGAAATGAAGGGAACATTTAAAGCAAAAATGACCATGATAAGGGACAAAAATGGCAGGGATTTAGCTGATGCAGAAAAGATTAAGAAAAGATGGCAAGAGTACACAGAGGAACTTTACAAAAAGGACCAAAACACCCCTGAAATCACAGTGATGAGAGCTTTGAACTGGAGCCAGACATCCTGGAGGGTGAAGTCAGAAAAGCCCTAAAAAGTACTGCTAATAACAAAGCTAGTGGAGAAATATGGTATTCCAGTTGAATTATTCAAAGCCCTAAAAGATGATGAAATTAAAGCATTGCATTCTATATGCCAGCAGATTTGAGAAACATAACAATGGCCACGGGATTGGAAAAGATCAGTACATTTTCCAATCCCAAAAAAGGGCAATGCCAAGGAATGCTCAAATTATAGAACCATTGTGCTCATCCCACATGCTAGCAAGGTCATGCTCAAGATAATACAGGACAGGCTTCAGCAGCATATGGAGAGATAACTACCAGAATTACAGGCTGGTTTCAAAAGAGGCAGGGGAACGAGAGACCAAATTGCCAACATACGTTGGATCATGGAGAAAATAAAGGAATACCAGAAACAAGTCTACTTTTGTTTTATTGACTACACCAAGGCCTTTGACTGTGTGGACCACGATAAAATGTGACAAGTAATTAAAGAGATGGAAATACCCGAACACCTTATATGACTCATGAGAAATCTGTACATAAGTCAAGAAGCAACAGGACAAGATACGGAATGATGGAGTGGTTTGGAATAGGAAAAAGACTAAGACAAGGCTGCATTCTGTCACCCTACTTATTTAACTTATACACAGAGCACACAATGCGCAACACAGGGCTGGATGAATCAAAAGTTGGAATTAAAATCACTGGGAGAAACATCAACAATTTGAGATATGCAGATGACACTACCCTAATGGCAGAAAGTGAAGAAGACCTAAAGAAGTTCTTGCTTAGGTTGAAGGAGGAGAGTGCAAAAGTTGGCTTGAGACTCAACATGAAGAAAACCAAGAAAATGGCAACAGGCCCTATCAGTCCCTGGAAAATAGATGGGGAAGAAGTAGAAGCAGTGACAGACTTTACATTCTTAGGATCCAAGATCACAGCAGATGGAGATTACAACCATGAAATAAAAGGACAACTAATTCTTGGGAATCAAGCTATGAGAAATTTGGGCAACATAGTTAAAAATAGAGACATCACCTTGCAAACAAAGGTCTGCATAGTCAAAGTAATGGTATTTCCAATAGTGATGTATGGTTGTGAGAGCTGGACCATAAGGAAAGCTGAGCGCAGAAGAATAGAAGCCTTTAAGATGTGGTGTTGGAGGACAGTTTTGAGAGTACCCTGGACTGCGAGGAGAACAAATAGGTTGATCATAGAAGAAATCAACCCTGACTGCTCCTTAGCAGGACAAATAGTAAAGATGAGGCTAAAGTACTTTGGGAAGAGAGAGAGAGAGGAACCTCATACAACAATTGCCCCATATAACAATGATATCACATAAAAATTAGGTTTTTTTTTTTTTGGGGGGGGAAATGGTGCCCTGCATAAAATTTTTCCCTATGGAAAAAATTGTACAACAATTTTTCAATGGGAAAACCCACTTATCAAAAAATAAATAAATCATTGTACGATGCATCCCATATGGAAAATCTCTATATGATGCATGCATCATATAACAAGTGTTTCATACAACTACAAGCCCAGTGGAATGGATTAAAATAGTTCAGTTCACCAGAAATGGTAGCAGAAATTCTGGCTGTCCCCACCCATCCAAGTTTTGAAATAAAGTAGTCCTAATTCGGGTGCAATGCAGGGCTTTCCCCCTGGCCATGCCGCCCATACCATGCCCACAGTGTGGTAGTAAAATTTCTTTGAGCCCATCAATGTGTATATACCTATTTCTACATATATTTGTATATTATTGCTCAGTTTTTACCTATAACACCCTCATTACCCATAATGTTAACAAAATTCATGTCACTCTGTGATACTGTATTTACAAAGCCTTGGAGATTGCAGTCATAGCTCTATATTACTGTTTCCACAAACTCATGTGATCTGGTGCTAGCCTGCCACCTTTAGATTTAACCAAAGTATATTCCACAAAAGGCCTCCATATTTCCCAAAACTTATTTCCCTTAATTATACCCTTTTTAAAAATTAAATTCCCATGTAAGCTCAGTGCAATTTCCCACATTTTTATACCATTCCTCCATTTTTAACAAATAATCATTTTTCCAATTTCTTGCAATACATTGTCTTGCTGTTGTTAACATAATGGATAACAAATCTTTTTTATTTGCATCTATGTCCATGTTATCTACATTTGTCAGTAAGGTGGCACTTGACTCCAGCTTAAGATCAACACTCATTATTTCCGATACTTCCTTCTCTGTCTTTACCCAAAAACCCACAATCACTTTGCAATTCCACCACATGTGTTCATACGTCCCCAGTCTATCCGTACATCTACAACCATTTTTAGTTTTTGTATTATCCATCTGATGTAACCGAACTGGAGTCAAGTACCACCTCCATAGCATTTTATAGTTGTGTTCTTTAACTCTAACAGACAGACTTCTCATTATCTTTCTTCTCCATTTATTTTTCCAATTTATTTAAGTAATCTTGCTCCCACATTATTCTTAATGTATCCTGTGGCCTACTTTCTTGATTTAACATTATATATATATATTACTCACTAAGCCCTTAACTCCCATTAACCCCTTTCTTATTCTGTTTACTACCTCCTCAAATTCTGTCCTTTTCTTTCCTAAACTGGATTCTTCAATATACAGTCAAAACACGCATAAAGAGAGCCTTGCTTAAAGAATAACTCGCTTAAAGAGCAGAATTTTCTCTGAATGTTCGCTTCGCTTAACAAATAAAACCAACCAAAAACTCGCTTAACAAATAAATCAGGGTTCACAATCCCCCCCCCCAAGATGTCACAACTGGTCACTTACAATGGTGTTTCGCTTAAAGAGCAAACTCGCTTAAAGAGTAATCCTGTGGAACATATTATGCTCTTTTAGCGAGCTACAACTGTACTTTTCTATTCCACTCATTTACAGTTTCATCCAGTCACTATAGATCAGTGGTGGTGAAGGTGCCACTCGGAGCCCTCTCTGTGAGCACCTGTACAGTCACCCTAGCACAGAGTTTGCTCTGCCCCTCTGCACAGCAGCCCAATGGGAGCACTTCTTCCCTCCCCCCAGCACAGAGTTCACCCCTCCTCTCTGCCCAGCAGCTCAATGGGGGAGTTTCCTTCCTCCCCTGTTGCTGTGTTGGCACTTTGCGATAAATAAGTAGGTTTTGGGTTGTAGTTTGGGCACTTGGTCCCTAAAAGGTTCACCATCACTGCTATAGATTGTGGTCAATTTTGGATAACAGTATCCACGCCCCCTGACAAGAACATGGCAAACTGCATTCCTCCTCTTTTTGGTGGATATCTAAAAACTGAAGGCTAGTTCATGGTATGTTAACTTTAAAAAAAATCTATACCCCCATAATCTTTCAAATACAGCTACAGAAAAAAGTCCACTTTGCTGGTCATCATTCACCTGCACAAAATTAAAATCCATTTATTTTCTAAAACAAGGACATTATGTCATCTTGTCACAATCTTCCCTATTATGCTGAGATTATGAGTTGCATTTGCACTCAAATTACAGTAGGTATTTCTAAATTCTAAACACAGAGCATGCAATTTTTATGTAAACCTATGCCTTTGTTTTCCTTGATGCGCTTCCTCTTTTCTGGGAATATGTACTTTACCACCATGAAGGTACTGTATGGTCCTTTATACATAACTTGAGAAAACAAGACTCGCTGCAAAATAAAGAAAAATGCTGTGGAAAGTGTTAAATGGCAAGGAAAGAAGAAGATCTAAGACAGTGATGGAGAACCTTGGCATTCCAGGTGTTCTTGGACTTCAATTCCCAGAAGCCCTGATTAGCAAGAATGCTGATTGGGTTTTTTGGGAAGTGAAGTCCAAGAACACCTGGAATGCCAAGGTTCACCATCACTGACCTAGGATGACATTGAATGATTCAGTGAAAGAAGATATAGCTTTGAGTTGGTAAGACCTGAAAATACCACCTAATGGCAGGAGCTTTTGGAGGTTTCTAATCTGTAGGGTTGCCATGAATCAGAAATGACTCAATGACACATAACATAATCCGAGTGACTTGGACCATGATAGGTGGGTGGCCCAAACTTCAGTCTCTGGCAATCTTGAGCTGAAAAAATAAGTTAGCAGGTGATGGAAATGATTGCTTAAAGTAACAATCTAGCCTTATTCTGGCATTTTTAAGCATGTTTGCTCAAGATGTGAGGAGGAAAGTATGATAATTCTTCTCTTTGCCTTGTTTTTTTCCCATTGGAAACTGTGTGCAACAGTTCGATTAAGTGCTACGGGATATTATAGTGCTTTATCTGCTTCATTATATTTATAATAAATATGTACACAATCTACCATGTCAGTTTTGGAACAGACTTCTCTGTCAAACCAGAGTGTTTTGGATAATTGAAACTGTGCCTTATATTATAGCTTAAAGTATAGTAATAGTATAGCTCGATGTTTCAGAGTTTAATTTTCATAATACTGAAGTTACAATGAAGTTGGCCAAAAAACTGAAAAGAATAGAAAAAGAAAAAAAGATCATGCAAGCTAAGTATGAAGTTCTGCTGTTGCATGCTCAATTTGCCTCTTTTTAAATGCCATGTAGGTGAAAATCTTTGAAAGCATAGTCCTTAAAGCTATAATTTTGAATAGGTAGTAATCAAAAATGCAACAATTGCTGACAAGTTTTGATGTCTGCATTTTTGGACATTGAATGTTCTTCTCATTAAAATATTCAGAACAACAACAAGAAAAAAAGATTAATCATGAATGTTTTATATAATGAACAGAAACTCCCTGCTTCAGTTTTCGGGTCACAAGATAGAGGCAAAGGCAATTTCTACACATCTACTTTTCAGTTGTGCTGTAAACTTCAAGGAATAGATTTTAATACATATGGAGTCATAAGGTTCTTTGGCAAGGAAAATACATCCAGTCACAAACTACATCTAATCATATTTTGGATGGAATATCAGTATTATTACAAGTCTTTTAAACAGAATTTGGAAGTATTTGTTTTTGTTATCAACGACTAAATTGCATTCTACCTGTGTAAAACCCAAATAGGGTTTTCAAGTTTAGTGAAATATTTAAGGAGAGGCTGTAACTAATTTCAAAGACTGAGCAGGGATTTGAACCCAGGTGTCCTGGGTCATAATGTGACACTCTATCCACTATGTCCTCAAAACTCTCAAAAACTTTACAGCTATCAAAACACATTCCATTCTCCAGTAATAAAGATGTAACTAATATCACATTTCAGTTATAACCTATACTCCTTTTGCAGTATAACTGGAATTTTTTAGTTACTGTTAAATTGCAGCAGGTTTAGACTCACTAACTGGTGGAAGAAGATTATTTCACAGATCAGATGCTGATTCATGCTGTTGGCCTTATTTTACTGAATGAAAAAAAATAATCAGATTTTCCAACAATTTAAAGTAGATATTTTAATTATTTTTGAACAGCTACCCTATGACACTTTTTACCCTATGACACTTTTTACCCTAGGCCTTATTTTACTGAATGAAAAAAAATAATCAGATTTTCCAACAATTTAAAGTAGATATTTTAATTATTTTTGAACAGCTACCCTATGACACTTTTTAGTTACTTTTATGGTGGTGTGATCTCACTAAGCCAGTGATGGTGAACCTTGGCACTCCAGGTGTTCTGGAACTTCAATTCCCAGAAGCCCTGATCAGCAGGTGTGTTGACTTGGGCTTTTGGTAATTGCAGTGCAAGAACACCTGGAGTGCCAAGGTTCGCCATCACTGCACTAAGTGTTGGAAATGGAATGCCACACAGTTGAAGCACTTCCTCTTTTTTTTTTTGCTTTGTTGGGTTACCAAGGAAATGATAAATTGGACAAAAATGAATGTGTTTTGCATCACAGGCCAGTAACTTGTAACATTAAGGTTCTTTAGGTAACTGAGAAAAGCTATTTAGTTACTACTCAGAAAGGGGAAAATAAAGTAAATAATGAATTATAATATTTGCTTTGTAAATATAATTACAGCTACAGTAATACCTCGGATAACGTTAAGATTTGGTTCCACAAGTCTTGGTGTTATCTGATTTTTAGTGTTATCTGATGCATGTTAAAATCCTGTGGGATGGATCGGATAAAGTTAAAGCTCCATAGAGATACATTGTAACCGCACAGGCTTTAGCGGTTGTTATCCGATCCATCCCATAGGACCTTAACATTATTCGATCCAATTCCCCTCCCCCCAAAAAAATTGCTTAAAGTTATGCGATTTTAGCGTTATCCAAGGCAAACGTTATCCGAGGTATTACTGTATTTGCTTTTAAAAAGTAAATCCCCAAACGTTGGTATCGAAATACAAGTTTATCATATCCACACATAACAAAATTAAGTATATATACAGTATATTTTACAAATTCCCTCAGGTTCAAAGATCTGTTAAATTTCATTCTTCTTTTCAATACAGGTTATCAAAATGTTCTGGGGAAGTACAATGAGAATACACTTCTCTCAGGTGAGGGACATAGAGCCAAAGGGAATCAGACAGCACCTTGGCTAAGGGTATAAAAGGAGGCAAACTTGACCACTGAAGTTGGAGCTATCTCCACAGACTGGTATCAGGTGCTGTGGTCTAGACAACCTAAGGAGCTTTCCCGCTGCAACTGGGCTCCTGGCAGTTAGAAGAATAATACTTGTTTGGTATGCATCTGTCTATTTCTTTGTTAGTTGTTAGACATGCTGGTGTCTTGCTTTAGGATTTGCCTAATAAAGCTTTGTTTCTTCAACCACTGAGTACTTATTATCTCAGAGATCCTAAAGAACCTGAACACAGCAGGCCTGGGCAGCTTGCTTGCTTGTTCCTTGGGTTTTTTTGGTCATTTTATTTATTTCTCTCTTTCTTAATACAATTCACTTTTTTAAAGCCTATATTTTGGTACTGGGTTCATTGGGTGTCCTGGAGTGCTAGATTCAGACCTGTGCTCTCAGGCTCCATCATAGCAATGAGAGCAAGTTTTGCTTGGACCAGCTCCTTTTATGAAGTGTAGGCACAAACAACATTTTGCCTAAGAAAGCCTTTCCTTATGGGACCATGTTCCAGCTTAGGAGCAGAACCTTGGGAGGTACAGAGGGATAGATAGTCCTATAGCCTAGGCATGCTGGCAGGTCCAGGAGGTACCTGGGTGGTAGGAGCTGCACAGCTGGAAAACATGTGTGAACCATCCTCTTTACTCCCAGTTCTATCTCTTGACAACCATAATGCAAAACTAAGGCTGTTGAACAGCTAGGGGCACAAACACAAACTTATCCAAGTTACAAACTCAAAAACCTGGGCATAGATAGACCTAGCTTTCAATTTTTGTTTTCTCCACATACAAAATGTCTCACATTCTTTCCATCCAAAATATGAAGAAATTTATGGATTTTGATAAAGTCTTTCAAAGAAATGGAACACAATTGTCACCCATCCATATTGTGAAGTTTACCTTAGATGTAATGCATGAAGAGGACTTGAATGGACTTGAGAAGTGAGTGCACATGCACACACATACACACGTGACCAACCCACTGCTATGAAATATGACATTTCAGTAAGTACCTTTAAGGTGTTGAGGTGTTTGACCTGTTTTGTTTACAAATCGAGAGTGAAAGGCTGCATGTTAAATCGCCCTATTAATTGCATTGAAGCCGAATGGACTATTATGTTCTGTGGGTGTACTAGACTGTGAACAGCCAAATGGACCATTATGATCAAAGCTGATTATTTCCAAATGACATAGAAGAGAGAAAGATAACTGAATAACTAATGGCAAGACATTATTGGATGAACCCAAGAGTATTATGAATTAGGACACCTGGCTCTGAAAAGCCCTCTGATGCTTTCCACTTTGCAAGTGTCCTGCCCTTCCCCCATTGCACATTTTTATTTGCACGGCTCTTGCCCAGGAAACAACTCGCTCAATTATGATAAATGACGTTTAAACTAGCTTTCATGTAGCATCCTTTCAGGCATTTCCCAATTGCTTAATGAAAGTGAGAAACCTTTCAATGTCTTGTAAATACCAGTCACTCTATTTATTGGGCAAATGCTCTGTAAACAACCATTAAGGCTGGTTGTCAGCAATTCTCGAGGGCATCAGCGGGAAACTGTTTCCATGATTATACAGGCAAGAAGACGCTAATGTTTTAGATTGCCAGAAAAAGCAAGAATGCAAGCAACTCAAGCCTCCCATCTCCAATGCTGTTATTGTCTACTTCTGTATCTAAGTGCAGATGTCAGAGGAGAAAGGTTAGCTAAGAGCCATGAATCTTTGTAAGTCCTGAAAGTCACATTGCAATGGTGACATGTGGACCTTTCAAGCTGAAAACATCTTAGGAAATCTGAACATGTGAAGTTGTTTTAAACCAAGTCATTTAATTAGTCCATCTAGCTTCGTATTGTCAGTAGTACCAAGCAGTGATCCCTGGAGGTTCCAGAATGATCTTTCCCAGGACTCACTGAAATGCCATGGATTACCTATTTTGCAAACAAAGCAGATAAACAAATTCCTCACTTGTCCTCTTGACAAATTCATCTTCCAGAAGGCAGAAGCAGCAACAAGAGGATCAACTATTTTAGTTCTGTTCTTACCAAGCAACAGGGAAGAATTAGGTAGCACAGTGGAAATACTGAAAATGTTGGGTGGATGTGATCATGTCATCTTGGGGTTTGTGGTTGTTATTGTTGTTAGGTCACATATTTGTTTTCAGCACCCTGTGACCCCATGGACCATTGCACCCCAGGCATTCCTATCCTCCATGATCCTTCTCAACCAACCCAACTCTGTGCCCATTGCATCCACAATACCATCTAGCCATCTCATTTTCTGCTGCCCCCTTCTTCTTTTGCCCTCCACCTTTCCCAGCACCAAGACTTTCTCAAGTGAATCCTCTCTTCTCATTTGATGTACAAAGTACTTTAGCTTAATCTTCACTATTAGTTACATTGAGCAAAAGTTAAGAGTAATATAATATGTATGCTGAATTTTAATGAGAGTTGGTTCTAATGCTCTTAAGGATATGCTGAGCGGGATCTCATGGTCAGAAACAAATACTCAAAGAATATGAAAGAATATATCAAAGTATAGGAATGTCTTAAAAGTGAAATATTAAAGGCACAATCACAAACAATTCCTACATGAAAGAAATGGGAAAGAGCTAAGGAACATAGGAGAGCTGCATAAGGATCCTTTCAGAGGAGCTACATTTTAAAGAGAGGGCATGTATAGAAAATAAAAGAGGGGTAAATCTTCAAAAGTTGAGAATAGCTGATATTTTTAAGAAGAAAGCCAGGAGGGGTGAAATTCAAAATGAACCCAGACTTGCAAGAGAAATTAGAATTTAAAAAATGGGGGTGGGTAGGTGGATTTTTAGCTAAGATCAAACAAGAAGAAAAGGTCCCAATATATTAATAGGTGATGGAGAGGAGACAGAACTGCTACACCTTTACTCCGCTTCCATCTTTTCCCAAAAGGAAAACAGTGTTGAACTTAGGGCAGCTAGAATAAAGAACAAGAAAACAAACAAATAAAAAAGAAAACAATATTGTAGCTTCTTAAGGACTAATGGCTATGTTTTAATATGAGTTTTTGCAAATGAAATCCACTTCCTCTTGATCTACAAAAGCTCATATGAAAATATAGCTGTTAGCTTTTAAGGTGCCACAACATTTTTGTCTTTATTAAATTTTTGTTTTTACTTTTGTTTTGTTTATTGTCTGTTGTGCCTACATGCCCAAGAGTCTGAAAGCTAGAATAAAGGAAGCAGTCTGGACAGCTCTGGAAAGTAAATAATATGGTGTACAAGAATTTCTTACATTCACTTTTCGTTTTCTGTAGATTTTCCTTTCCTTCTTTCTTTTTTTGACTACAAGAGTAGTCTTTTTGCATTCTTCCTTGATAGCGTCTACGTTGTCAACCCACTGTTCTTCTGGTTCACAATCAACTGAATAATGCAAATATGATCTTTATATGAAGTTTAAATGAATCTGAAATGTTATTTAAATACCAGCAATATCTATTGACACATATATCATCTAAACAACCTATAAATGTATGCTAAGTTGTGGTGAACTTGTGATTTTACATCATATGTCGTGGTTAGGTTGTTTAGCTCTTTGCTGAACTAGAGTACGTCACAAGTCAACAAAACTGTCTTGCTCCATGTGTAGCTCTTTTTATCTGGTTTCAAGTGAAAATACAAAATTGTTATGGAAAACGTTTTTTTTTTTTTTTTAGTATTTTATCTTTGTAGAAGCAAGATATAACTGGCCAAAAAAATTGGAAAGATGGTAAAGAACTACAAATAAATATTCAAGTTCACATGCTTCTTTAAGGAGCAATCTACTGGGATAAACTAATTATTTGTATTAAAAGATAGTAGGGTTTTCTGGGAAGCTAGTGGATTATTTTGTCACTGGTTGGATATATGCACCATTACATGGCCCTTGTTAGACGAGAGCCTTGTTGGGTTGCGGGGGCTTGAGCAGTCTAATTAGGCAGTTGTAATGAAATTATATATACCCTGTGCTTTAGCACATATGGAGATTTCAATGTGTGGGAGTCCCTTCATACCAGTACTGGAATGTAAACAATGTTGGCCTCATGAGTTGGGAGAAATGAAACCTAAAATGTGATGGACATGTCATCCTGTAAGATCATTGGTTGGAATCCCTTAGGGGAATGGCTGAGAGGTACACCCGGAGTGAGGAGATATAGCCCAGAAGGTGGGGGCCAAAGGGACACTCTCTTGGATCTTAACAGCAATCATGTAGCCTATTTAGCCAGAAGGGGCTTTCCCTCAAATATGCAGCTTTATTTATTTATTTATTATATTTTGAAATTTAATTTAATTTAATTTAATTTTTGCACTTGTATGCTGCCCACTCAGGAAACCTGACTCAGGGCGGTTTACAAACAATATATACAATCAAAAAATATACACAATAAATATAGAGCAATGCAACACACAAAATTCAACATTAGAATGATGACTAAAAGATTTCAAATTAAAAATTTAGAAATTAAAAGATTAGATTAAATTAAATGATTAAAAGATTAAAAAGATTAAAAAGGGAGATATAATATTTGCTAAATCAACCAGCAGGCTGGGGCCACTGTATCACGCCTGCCCTGCCAGCCATGTCTTTAACCCTTTCCTGAAGGGCAGCAGCTCTGTCTGGAGATGCAACTCAATTGGCAGGAGGTTCCATAGGGCTGGAGCAGACACTGAGAAGGCCCTCTTTCTCATGCTAGACAGGCATGCCCCTCTAGCAGATGGAACAATAAGAGAGCCTCTCTGGTCCGCTCTGGTGGGATGCACAGATGTTCTTGGGGTGATGCAGTCTCTTAAGTATCCTGGCCCACTACCATGTAAGGTTTAAAAGTATTACCAGCTTGGAAATGCTTTCTGAACTTTTGCTGGACTTTATTCTGTGCCTTACTTTGATTTCAATATACTTTTGAAATATCTGAAGAGACCTGGAGTGATTATTTGGCTCACGTTACCTGAATCTACACTAATTTCATGAGCACTCTTTGTTCACTACCTAGATTTAGGTTAGGAGTGACTGGGGACACTTTTAGGAAAAGCCTGAACTGCTGGGTCTGAGAGGGCCAAGGAAGCAGGATCAGGTGCAATCATGTCACCAGGATGCCTGAGTACTACTTGGGAGTAAGCGGATTGTTACAGCAGTGTTGCCCATTTCTTGCATGATGTTAGGTCAGGACTAAAACTCCACCAAAGTGTCCTCCATTGGATCCCTTGGGCAAGATGAAAGCATACGTAATGGTCTGCCTAGCTAGCAGGTAATGTGAGATCCAAATGGCTAAAAAAAAGCATGCAGATGGATTTGATTTCTCTAGTCCATTTGCATGTGCAGAATGTCATTGTGGAGATGCCTACCAATGCATGGACTTCTCACTGAATAGGTATCCAAGTTATGGCATTAAGCTACACTGTATTATTTCAGCACATGATAAAGCTGTGGGGGAAATGACATAATCAAATTATATTTTGGCACTATGACTTGTAGTGTTCTTCAGTTTTACCCAAATTTTAATTTTTTTTTATATTAATAGTCCATGGTCTTTACCCATAGTATCCTGCTCGTCTTCTTTTAGCAGGGAAAATACAGCTTCTCCGTTTACTTTTCTGGAGTATGTGGGCTTTTTGGTTTCTGCATTGGCCATCTGGTGACATCCATGTGCACAGTCATCTGTTTGGTTGCCTGAAGCATGCATCTGCAAGGAACAGGTTGTTGGCTTCACTTCCAGACCAAATTCTCTGACAACGTCCAGTTCTACTTTATTACCTACTTTTGCATCCCAATCACTTATGATTATCAGCACATTCTGTTTTGGTGTGTGATAAATTTCATCCTGCACAGAAGCTTTCAATTTTGTCTTCTTCAGAATATGTAGCTGGAGCACAGATTGGAACGATGATTGTGTTCTTAAGAAGTTTCCACAGAAGTCTGACTGATATTATTCAGTCACAATTTGCAAAGTAAAAAGATGAAATAGTGACAAAATTCTAAATGCAACTTTTCAATGGCTGTCTCTACAAAGAGAACTATTACAAAAATCAGTGCAAAGAAATGGAAAAGAGCAACAAAAGAGGACATTTAAGATATTTCATCCATCAGATCCAAAAACTCAAAGGAAAATTTAAACCAAGATTAGGAATGCTGAAAGATCTACTATATTATCTGTCTACAATATCTGTTAATTCTTAGAGTACATATGAGGTTATTGAATATGAGAGTGAACAAATAACATCTCCAGCTTCAAGAGGAGGCAAAAAAAGTTCTGGGCAACTACTAGTCAAGTATTTTGACACTGATACCGAGAAGGGTTCTTGAACAGATAATTAAAAATTGTACTTCAAGCATTTAGAAGAGCACAATCACAAAAATTCAGCACTGATTTCTCAAAAACAAGTAATGATAAATTAATTTTATCACTTTTTTTATCACAGTCATGAACTTGGCAACCAAAGGAATGTTGTGGACGTAGTCTGCCTTGATTCCAGCTTTTGACAAGATCTGTCACAATCTTCTCTTGGCAGTCTTGCTTCAATTGATGGAATCATAGTTAGTTGGTATACGGATGCTTTTATCAGGTAGATTCATACTTGGTAGATAGGCCATACTAGGCTGCGGCTGCGGCTGCGGCTGCGGCTGCGGCTGCGGCTGCGGCTGCGGCTGCGGCTGCGGCTGCGGCTTCTTCTTCTTCCTCCTCCTCCTCCTCCTCCTCCTCCTCCTCCTCCTCCTCCTCCTCCTCCTCCCAGTCAAACCCTGGACTGACAAAGTGAAGCCACTTTCTTGGCTTTGTTGTTTGCCAAACTCAAGTCCTCATCTGTGCAAGCTTCTGACGGTAATTAGCATGTCATGCTTCTGAGCTGCTGCACCCTGGCTGAGCAACCCAGGACCCTAGATTAGTGTAAATAAGATAGCATCAAGCCAAGTAATCACTCCAGGCCTCTTTGGGTCTTTTAAAAGTATATTGAAATCAAAGTAAGTTACAGAATAAAGTTCAGCAAAAGGTCAGAAAACATATTAAAATAAAGAAAGATGCTCTTTAGGGAAAGCCCAGGGCCCCCATTCTGGCTAAAGCAATTACATGGCTGTAGAGAGTCTCCTTGGCCCCCATCTTCTGGGTTTTATCTCTTTCCTCAGGGTCCATCCTCCTTGTCATTCCCCTAAAGGATTCCAACCAATTATATTACAGCATAACTTGTCCATTGCACATTAGGTTTCATTTCTTCCAATCCACGAGGCCAACATTGTTTACATTCCAGGCCTTGTATGAAGGGTCCTCCCACACATTGAAATCTCCATCTTGGATGGGCTAAAGTACAAGACAATTTGGTGGGTAAAAGTTTCAGGAAAAAGTACAGCTCAGAACTGTTTCTTTTTTTCATGACATGGCAGACTAGTAAATGAGCTAGATTTTTTATCTCTTCATACTCACACAGCGTGGTGTTGTCTGCCAGCAGCCCTCACTTGAACATGTTGGTCTTGCATTTAGATAATGTGACCCTCAGCCTATTCAGGGTTCTCCAGGTGTTGTAGGGGAGGTTGAGTTCTTCAGCCATTTCCTCCCTTAATATTGTTTCTTGTCTTCCATCTTCTAATATGGTTTTGCTCTTGTGTGCCACCAATACTGTTTTTTCCTTGCCATAAAGCTCTTCCTAGATCTGAGCTGGCGGACTAGGCTGCATTACATCTAGCCTCCCTGAGTGGGGTTCCCTGATTGGGCGGCGTACAAGTGCAAAAATTAAATTAAATTAAATTAAATTAAATTAAATTAAATTAAATTAAATTAATTACATAATGGCATCACTCTATTCTGCTTTGTTCAGGCCTCAACGTGAATATTTTGTTGCTATGGGCACCACTGCTGATGAAAGGTATTAACAATTTAGAAGGTGAACAGAGGAAGGGGACCAATAAATAAGGTATATTGACTCTAACTTAGCGTAATTTTCTGTTCCTCCCTTTACTCACTTGGTAGGCAATGAGGCGAAAGCTTTTCCCATTGGTCATGCTGTCTAGGAGCTTTGGAATGATATAGTCCAAAAAGCTTTTCCTAAGCTCTGGAAGGGGTAGAGAAAGCCTTTTACAAGATATTATACAAATAGCATGGAAAGTTATTTTTTAAAAGTAGTCAGTTCCATTTATAAATTCCAAACAGTAGTTATTGTAATTATTACTTTAGTATGTTTTTTAACTTTTCCATTTTTTTCAAAAGTAACTAAAAGAGATACTTTTTTAAACACTTAAAAATATAAATGTTCAGTAGGATAAGATGGAGCACTGACTAGCACTTGAACAACTTAGTCCAGTTAATCTCTATTATAGTAAAAGCAACTGTTACATTGCAAAAGGATTGAGATGATCCTTAAATTAACTATGGCAATAGAATAAAACTCTACATTTACTGTTGAAGAAATAAATTAATTGATAATACCAAATTATTTGTATTTGTTTCTTTAAGTTTCTAGTTACACAGGGAAGGAAGTAGCCATGCATTATTACTATATCTTTTGACAGCAAACTCATCCTTCTTTCAATATACAGTTCCACCCAAAGGTGACTTTGAATATGGCCAGTCAATTTTTATGCTTCAATGTAGTATCTTGACAGCAGTACTGAAATTTCTGTAGATAAAATTACAGTGAAGCAGCTGGAAAAATTCTAGTCTCTATAGCAGTGCAGAAATAAAACTTTTTTTGCCTGAATAATAGACTAAAAGGACTATATCTGGCATTGCAAAATAACGAAAATGACATACAATTCATCATAATTATTAATGGATCCTGTACATTGCATACAAATAATTTGGGCACATTAGGAAGACCTTCTTTCTATTTACATGCATTTTTACTATATTTTCAATTAAACATTTTTGACATTTGGTAAATGTTTCAAGAAAAAAAAGGAAGGGCATTTAAGTATATATACGTGCTTAGCCTGAGCAGTAAACAAAATTTAACATATTCCTGGCCTCCTAGAGAAATGAATAGATGCATGCAAACCCACAAATAATTCTTCAACTGTCATGCAATCCACAAGAAAGTAAATCATTTCAAGAGAAGCATGCTATAATATTTTAAGTTTTGTCATACTTTATTAGTTGCAAAATTGATTTATTTATAGCTGACTTGATGACTACATTTTCTTTCTTGATGTTAGGAGGAAAAACACCTTGTAAATAATATCATTTAGGATACTGTACATGAGTCATACATCAACAAGTTTCAGGTTTCTTATAATAGTTTAAGAAGTTAATATACTTTGGTGTTTGGCATAAACCCAAGTTATCAAAATCACCAAGCTCTGGTCAGGGTTCGGGGGAAATTAAAGAATGGGGATCAGTAGTGCTCTGACAGAAGAAGAAGTGAATTTTGAACAATGGAATGAATGGATAAGCAGTCTTATTTGTAGGAATGGGGAAATTTTCCCATCCATAGGCTGACATCAGCATACTAAATTTACTCTGCTGGCATCAATATGTGAACAGGAACATGTTGATTCCAGAAGAACATCAATTTGTTCCTTTAATTTTGTGATGTGGTTTTATGGTTAAAAGAATTCATACATAATGCACATTTTAGAGGAAAGTGATATAGATGTATGTAAATTCATGAAATAATTTCATATATAGAAATGTGTGCAGTAAAAATGTACAGGCCACACACACATCCTTATTCACAAGTTCAGTATCTAGTGTTTCATTTATCCATAAATATTCAGTGTAAAATCACTTAAATACATAATACTGTACATGTATTTCCAAGGCACATTACCAGAGATTTCCACTAGAGAGCATAATCCAAAATGTAAAGTTTTTAGAACAGGGGTGCCCAAACTACAGTCTGTGGGCTGGAACCAACCCACAGTGCCATTCCATCTGGCCCATGCTGCCCTCGCCACTCCCAGAAGCCGAAGTAAAATGTGCCCGTGCATGCACAAAACACTGCTGTAAATGACTTGCGGCTGTCATAAGTGCATTTATGACAACCATGGGTGCATTTATGGCATCATTATGTGCATGCGCAGGCACATTTTACTTCCGCTTCTGGTGGGAGGAACCCACTTTGGGCGTGGCCTGGGAGAAAGCCCTGTGTTGCACCTGAATTAGGACTACTTTATTTCAAAACTTGCAATTTGGATGGGCGAGACCAGCCAGAATTTCTGCAACCAGTTCTGGCAGACTGGTGCGAGCCTGCTAATGCTCACCACTGGATGAACCACATGACAGGCCCGCTCAACCATGTGACTGGCCTGCTCAACCATGTTACTGGCCTGTGGCCCAAAAACTTTGGACACCCCTGTTTTAGAAGGAAAAAATTGTGTTTCCAAGGGATCCATTTTTAGAGCACTCATGAAAGATCAACGGAGACATTAGCAGCATCCTGTGGGTATGACTCAGGTATGTGTGCTGTAATACAGGGTTTGCTGTTTTTCATGGTTTCAAGTATCTGCAGAAGATCTTGGAACAGATTTGAGAGGTGGCCTTTTGTACTTAAGACCAACAAACCAAGCCTAAAAAATAGGACTGCCATCACACCCACAAAAGGTATCAATAGTCCCAGCAGTTGATCAAAGCAAGACCTGGTCTTAGTACAATAAGCATTCTGAGCAAAAATGTATGGAGAAATTTTGTATTTTATTAAAGATAATAAGAAAGGGGGCAAAGTCTCAAAATGTTTCTAAAAAAGATTTCAACAGGTTCTTGGGTCAAATAATCAGCAGGGTCTTAGGGCTTGCATAACTAGACAGCAGCTGAGCATGGTAAAGAGCTCTGTGGTTC
The DNA here is from genome assembly GCA_030440675.1 of Furcifer pardalis. Classification (NCBI taxonomy): domain Eukaryota; kingdom Metazoa; phylum Chordata; class Lepidosauria; order Squamata; family Chamaeleonidae; genus Furcifer; species Furcifer pardalis. Next base: position 127,456,664 of record CP126891.1, read on the forward strand.
AGTGGTTAAGACGCTCACCTTGTTATCTTGGAAGGCTGGCAAGTTAGCAGTTTGAGACCCAGGGACTGCATGATGGATTGAGCGCACGTCTCTGTCCCAGCTCTTGAGGACATGAAAGGAGCCTCATTCGGGCATCCCCTGAGCAGAGTTTCTCCAGCAAAAATCCTTTCAACCCAAAATACTTTCTGACATGAAATTAACTGATCATGGTATCTCCCCAGAGATAAGCTAAGCCCAACTAAAGTAACTTCTAAACCTCTTTATATAGCTTAGGTTTCACATTCTGGACCCTTTGAAAAGTTCTGCTAATCAGGCTTTTAATTCCCCTGAACGTTCACAAAAGGCACTTACCCCCATTTTGTTACTGGCATAAGATTGACTTCCCTTTCTAGTAGCCAAACATTCTTTTTCTTCTTCTGTGTCTAGGATGGACGTGAAACTGCCAAAATGAAACCACTTTTTGGAGAATTCATTCTGTCATTCCTTTCGCCTGACCTAGTGTGAGAAAAATCAGCAGACGCAAAACACATTAAATGATTAAAAACAGGACCAAAACATTGAAAACAGACAATAATTTAGCTAAAAACCACCATCCAGGAACTCAGTTATAATTAAGAGCCTGCCTGAAGAGATGAATCGTCAGCTGTTGATGGAAGGATATAAAGGAGGGGGCCAAACTTATCTCCCCGAGGAAGCACATTCTCTAATTTCCAGGGCCCAAAATGTGCTCCCACAGCTCTACAAGCTACCTACTAATCCTCCAATCCCACCAAAAGTTTATTTCCCAAAACAATTTTAATCCAGGGTCGCTTTGTGCTCCCTAGGGGTCCTGGGGAGGCGATTATAGTTTCCATGTGATGTGGGAGCCCCTCTGCATGAATGCCACCAATTTTCTATCTTAAATAAAGGTGGAGACTAGAGGGTGAAGCGGACTTTTTCAGTAAACCACCAAAATTTTGGTTAATAAAATGGAGGGGGGGGAAAAGTAGGCTTGCAGGGTGGATGAAGTTCTACAAAGGTTGAGGGTTGTGCAGCCCCCCCCCCCCATAGCTCTCTGAAGGTTGCCTATGCCTATCTCTGCTTTGCAAAATGAAACTCACAAAGAGTGAGCAGACAATGCAAACTGAGGATCATTAGGGGCTACCCAAAAGCCAGCGATATGAATAACAATAGCAATTACACTTATATACTGCCGTTTACAGGCAATTAGCCTGAGCAGTTTATAGGCAATTAGCATTTTGCCCCAAACATGTTGAATACTCATTTTACCAGCCTTAGAAGGACAGAAGGATGAGTCAACCTGAGTCAGAATCGAACATTCTGGATGCAGTACAGCAGCTGAACCACTGTGCTACCAGATCAATAATAGCCAAAAAAAGTCTGCTCTTAAAAAAAGGCTTTCCTAGCTGTAGCGCGTTTCCTCTTCAAGGCATAACTTGAGAGGAGTATTCAACGTAGCCAGGGGTGAATGAGCAATCATCAATGTACACAGAATGACTGGCAAAGACCTATTTCAGTCACAGAATATAACACATTCCAGGATCTTCCATTATATACAGAGTTCACTGGAACAAAATTCAATACCCAGCAGGGTTTCCTGACGGGAAGAACTGACACAGATTATTAGTTCCTTTAGCAGCCATCCCCAAATCACCTGCATGGATGAATAATAATAAGAGGAATATAACCTGAATCTCTTTGAGGCTTACACAGGGAGTTATGTAGCTGCTGGTTATTTCCATGCTCTTTCTGTTGCAACATTTTTTAAAACAATCTTCCCTGCTTTCTGTAGTTGGTGTGACTAAGATGGACTTTTCTGGGCTGAGTGTGACTGTCTATCTCAGGAATTCTCAACTTGCAGCCCATGGGCCAAATGCGGCCCACAGCACCATTTCATGTGCCCCCCCCCCAGTGTCTCCACCACACCAGGAAATGCCATGTGGTGGAGGAAGGGCAAAATAGCCATTCGGTCCCCGAAGCTGTCTAAGGGAATGTGACCAGGCCCCCGGCTTCAAAAAGGTTGAGACTCTTGGTCTTTCTCTCCAACACTAACCAACTGTTTCCTTGGTGCCACTGAATTCAAAGCAACCTTGCCTCTCTCTCATCTGTGTGTTCTTTCCCTCTCTTTCTTGCTTGGTGTCAGTTGTTTTATTCCTGTTGAGCTGTTAATTTGTACCCTAGCTTTCATGCAGTAAAGGAAAGTAGCACACACATGTCTGTCATACCAAGTAACTGCAAATAAAGAACCGATTTTTGAAATTCTTTCTCTTACTAATGTTCCAGACTGAGTTATTGAGACTTTGAGTACCAGTTAATGAGAAAGGGGTGTATTCTGGGAGACTTGTAGATATTCTTCTCAGTGGATCTCCACACTTCTGTGGCACAGCTAATGGGAATTTTACCAGAAACCCAAAACTGTGCAATATGTTTCACGTGGACAATCGAAGCGAGATTTTATCATCTCTGACATATTTTATGGTAATGTTTCCAATTCCTTTCTTGTCTTCCTTTCTGCCTCACTTTAGTGCCAGGTATTCTACATTTCTACATAATTCTCTCCACCTCTGCCCCAATTACCATGTCAGGTAATAATGATGCTTATATTTATATGCCCTCCAGGAACAGAGTAGGGCTATTACTCTGAAAGGGGGAGAGATTGAATTTAAATGCTTACAGGAAACCAACCGCAATTAGTATTCTAGTTTAGCTCTTATTGTAGTAAATGATATTACTGTGGAGCCCAAATATTTCTTTTATGTCAGGCTCTACTTACTACTTTCCATTTTCCTGTGTCAATCTAGAAATCAATCACTTACCAAATAAAATTCAATATGAAAATCCTCTAGTTATCAGGGGATATGGATATTTTTGTTTTGTTAAAAATAGCAGAAATCCAAATATCAGAGTCTTTTTTTGGCACTGAACAAATGAAATAACAATATATCTGTGTTATAATGGAGCCTCATTTTGTCTCTTGTTTAGACACCCAAGTAAGGAAAAGATTTTGACTAAATGAGTGCAAGATACCATCCCATATATGTTGACAGTAGAAGGAAAATGTTGCTTACTAAACTATTCTGAGAGCTCTCTGAACCACTACTATTTTTTTAGCCACACAATGTAACAAAGAAAACTGGCTAAATGTTTTATTGTAACTGAGGAATCATTCTATTCTAAAGAATCTGTTACCAGATCTTGTTCAGAATTTCTCAGCATATTGTAAGTACAGTGGAACCTCATACAACAATTGCCCCATATAGCAAAGAAATTGCACAGCAATTAGGTTTTGGGAGAAAATGGTGTCCCACATAACAATTTTCCTTATGGAAAAAAAATCATACAACCATTTTTCAATGGGAAAAACCACTTAGCAAAAAAATTGTTGTACAATGCATCCCATAGGGAAAATAGCAATTGTTTTGTACAACTATGAGCCCCATGGAACAGATTAAAATCATTGTATGAGGTTTTTCAGTCACACAGTCGATTCCGACCCTCTGCCACCCCATGGACCACTGTCCGCCAGGCACTCCTGTCCTCCACCATCCCCGTCAACTCACTCAGCTCTGTGCCCATTGTCTCTACAATACCATCTAGCCATTTCATCTTGGGCCGTCCCCTTCTTCTTTTGCCCTCGACCCTTCCAAGCATCAAAGCTTTCTCAAGTGAATCCTCTCTTCTCATTTGATGTCCAAAGTACTTTAGCTTCATCTTTATTATTTGACCTTCTAAGGAGCAGTCAGGGTTGATTTCTTCTAAGATTGACCTATTTGTTCTCCTTGCTATCCAGGGGACTCTCAAAACTCTCCTCCAACACCACATCTCAAAGGCATTTATTCTTCTGCGCTCAGCTTTCCTAATGGTCCAGCTCTCACAACCATACATTGCCACAGGGAATACCATTGCTTTGACTATGTGAATTTTTGTTTGCAATGTGATGTCTCTACTTTTCACTATGCTCCCCAGGTTTCTCATTGCTTGCCTCCCAAGAATCAGTCGCCTTTTTATTTCATGGCTGCAATCACCATCTGCAGTGAGCTTTGAACCTAGGAAAGTAAAATCTGTCTCTACTTCTTCCCCATCTATTTTCCAGGGACTGATAGGGCCTGTTGCCATTATCTTGGTTTTCTTGATATTGAGACTCAAGCCAGTTTTTTTTTTCACTTTCTTCTTGCAACCTAATCAGGAACTTCTTTAGGTCCTCCTCACTTTCTGCCATTAGGGTGGTATCATCTGCATATCTCAAATTGTTGATGTTTCTTCCAGCAATTTTGATCCCAAATTGTGATTCCTCCATCCCTGCATTGCGCATTATGTGTTCTGTGTATAAGTTGAATAAGCAGGGTGACAAAATCCAGCCTTGTCTTACTCCTTTTCCTATTCCAAACCACTCCGTCATTCCATTTTCTGTCCCAACTGTTGCCTCTTGATTCATGTACAGATTTCTCATGAGGCCTATAAGGTGTTCTGGTATTCCCATCTCTTTAATTACTTGCCACATTTTGTTGTGGTCGACACAGTCAAATTTGTCTAGTCAAAGCAATGGTATTCCCGGTGGCAATGTATGGCTGTGAGTGCTGGACCATAAGCTGAGCGCAGATGAATAGATGCCTTTGAAATATGGTGATGGAGGAGAGTTTTGAGAGTCCCCTGGACAGCGAGGAGAACAAATAGGTCAATCTTAGAAGAAATCAAACCTGACTGCTCCTTAGAAGGTCAAATAGTGAAGATGAAGCTAAAGTACTTTGGACATCAAATGAGAAGAGAAGATTCGCTTGAGAAAGCCTTGATGCTGGGAAGGGTGGAGGGCAAAAGAAGAAGGGGGTGGCCCAAAATGAAATAGCTAGATGGTATTGTACACAATGGGCACAGAGCTGAGTGAGTTGAGAAGGATGGTGGAGGACAGGGGTGCCTGGTGGACAGTGGTCCATGGGGTTGCAAAGGGTCAAAATTGACTGTGTGACTGAACAACAACAAAAAACATATTATTTCTTATAATTAAACAAACAATTAATTCATAATATATACTTAACATCTATGAAACCTTTTGATATCACGGACATCCTGATGAAATCTTTTACCCTGCTCTTCACTGTAGGCTCCCAGGTTTTCAGGAAAATAGTCAACATGCATTGTACAATGGTTTTGTAGTGAGGGTCTTTAGTATTCCCTAAAAACTTGTGAACTACATCTTTGAAAGAGTCCCATGCTTTCTTTTCTTTTTCTCCCTTTGTTTCTAAAAAAGAGGGGTGTGGATAACAGTTTTCGAATGTCAGGGTCAGTAAAAAACCTCCCTCTTTCAACTTGGCTTCAGACAGTTTTGGGAACTTGGAACACAGATATCTGAAACATTCCCCATCTTTTGGCAGTGATTTATCAAAGTGCTTCATAAGCCCTAATTTAATACGAAGAGGTGGCAATAAAACCTTTTCTGTTGAAACCAAAGTTGTATTAATGACGTTTTATTTACTGGGAATTAAGGTGTCTCAAAGTGGCCAGCCCAGACAGTTTTTGTCCAATGGAGGTCTCTGGCTCAACTGTCCCACAAACATAGGATCAGGGATATTTTGTATAACCTGCCTGCCATTTAGCACATGTTTCTGGCAGTAGTCTGCAGACCAATAAATGAGTTGGGTTCTGTATTTCTCCACATTCACACCACTTGTTGTTGTCCACCAGCTGCCCCGACTTGAGCATGTTGGTTTTACATTCAGTCCTCCAAGTGATATAGGGGAGGTTGAGTTCCTCAGCTATATCCTCCTTTAATGATGTTCCTTGCCCAGTGAGCTCCTTCTGCCATCTGTTAAATTGGTTTTGCTCTTGTGTACCCTCAAGAATATTTGTTCTTGCCATAAAACTCTAAACCATAAAGGTCATCCTGATATGGTAATACTGCTTATACTAGTCAACATCACCCATGGTTTTGAAGGAGGAATGTCTTGTGGTGGCTCCAATGAATATGTCTCTATGGAAAACCCTCAATGGGTGATCACACATATGAGGAAAGGGAGAGAAGTAAGCTTCTAAAATTGATCCAATTTAAACAACTCCTCAGTACCTGTTCAAAATAAACCAACTGGCTCCTGAAAAAGAGTGTTAAATGAAACACTCATTTAAAAAGCATCATTTCGAGGGGGAACAACTGCACTGCAGAAAGCAGAGTATTTCATTATACAGCTATATCCTTATTTAAGTATATTTTCAAGTATTTCTCAGTAAAAAGTATAATCGTCATCATCACCACCTGATGCCTAAAATTACCTTAAGCATGGAAAACAACTTTTTAGAAGATTATCACCAATTTGGGAACATAAAAGGGTTCACCACCCCCTCCTAGAAAAAAGTATATAGACAAGAGTTTTCAGGAAAATAAAAACACTGGAAATTTGTCTTTTAGCAGATCTTAGCAAAAATATTTTTTGAAGTAGAAAATCTAATGCTGTTCTACAACTCTCATTAGCAATATTGGCTGGTAGATTCTAAAAGTTGTAGTTTGAGAAAGTACATTTCCTAGTCTTGCTTTATACTAAGTCAAATTGTTTGTCCATCTGATTCAATACTCTTGTCAGTAGTTTTCTCTAATTGCCAAGGTATAGGTCACCCCACCCCGTCACCCAATTCGTAATCCTGTTTACTAAAGAGAACATGAATTGATCCTTAAGGTTTTTTTGCATGCAATTTTTTTATTACCATTAGAATGTTTAAAATATGGATGTATATGAAATATTGTTAAAATTTAAAAACAAATTAAAATGTTAAAATAGTTAACATTAAATTATTTAAGTGTTATCTCAGCCTTTTACTAGACCTCCTTTCATACACATGGTGGAGCATAGACTGCATGCATATAAATGCTGCATTGATTGAATTTCTCCATATTCACAGAACATTTGTCCCTTACCCCAGCAGTACCAATTTAAATGATTTATTTGATCTCCCTACTTTGCTTCCAAGTATATTAAGTGGCTCCGAGAGAACCCAGAATCTTATCCTGGTGGGCATTCGTCCATTTGGCAAAGTGTGTTGTTTTTGCTCTCTATAGCTTTAGCCTATGGAGAGCATGCAAAACATATGAGCTGTTATTCGGCTATGAGCCCTTTCTCATGTAGCTGTTGGCTGAGAGTCTGTCTGACACGACATGGAAAATTCGATCAGGGTTAACAGGCTGAGTTGTGATGCAAGGTAAAAGCTGCCAACATGTAAAGTATGTGTCACTTTGTCTATTGTGCTTTAGGAACTAATATCCTTGAATGCTGAAAGGAAGCCAATATATACAATTGTGTATTCCTATATGGCAATGATCAGGCTAAGATACAGTTTTCTTTTTCTTGTACCATACCGATTCCAACTATACATTCTAGAGAATGCATTAGATGGTTAATATCTGTGATTTATGCAGGGCTGTAACCGGGGTGGTGGCGGAGGGAGCAAAAACTCTCCTGAACTAACAACCTGCCCTCCCCCTCCCCCGTGATGTGAATGTTATATATGTGAGTGCGACGTTGTTGCCTCTCCTGAAAATTTTTTGACATCCCCCCCCCCCAATCTAGAATACTGGCTACGCCCCTGAATTTATGTATGTCTATTAATTGTGCGACAAGTTCCCTTTAGTAAAGTGAACAGAAGAAAAGAGGCAAGCTTAGGTAGCTCTTATCATGATGTGACTTGTCAGTAAATAACTTCAGGCAGAACCCTGTGATTTTTTCATTTAAGCAAAATGGCAGAAATTCAATATGTAATTAATTTGTGTCCTTTTCGCTCCACAATTTCTAAAATGGTGCAGGTTTTCATATTAGCAGAGGTAAGTGATCAATCTGTTCCTTTTTCTTTGGCAGATAGCTCATCTTTGCACTATTTTTTCTTTCCCTTTGGAATTACTTTCCTTTGCGCATATATATATATATATATATATATATATATATATATATATATATATATATATATATATATATATATATATATATATATATATATATATATATATATATATATATATATATATATATATATATATATATATATATATATATATATATAAACATTAATTTAGTGAAATAGAAACAGTTGTGCTTTCCCCCTTAACCCTGATACCCTTATTATTCCAGACTCTATTGTCTCTCTGTTAAATGCAATCCTATTTGTTTTCCTGCTCTGTGGTGCATACTCTAATTGCTTATCATAAATTATATATATATAATTTATAAAATTAACAGGGACTACTGATAACTTCCAAACATCTTCTGTAATAAGTATTCAAACATATCACTGCATTAGTTAAACACATGAAAGATATTATCTCCCAATTCCACACACACACCACCAAAAAAACCTGTCGGACCAAAGTCAACTTCCAAATCATAGAAGCAGGACATTTGCTGCACATAATATCCCAGAGGATTCAAGTGAGCCATGAATACTTTTCCACTCTGTGCAAAAGCTGATCTGCTTGCAGTTCACTGGCTTTGTGAAAACAAAATTTCTCTTGAGACCTTAAAGAAAATCTTTCTCTTAATGATTGGACACCAGAAGCCAGACAGAACCCTGGAATCTCTCTCTTGAGCTCTTGTGGTCAATCTAACCTTACCAAATACTGTTATGTACGTTACTGAGCAGATGTAGACCGACCGACCGACCGACCGACTGAACGAACGAACGAACGAACTAACGAACGAACTAACGAACTAACGAACTAACGAACTAATGAACTAAGACATGGTCTAGGTTTTTGACTGGGGTATTCAAAACAATTAGTAAGAATTTCATGTTTTTCAATCCCCAAGTACATAATATGTTATATTCTGTTATCTCAACATAAGGAGGCAGGAAGCAGGCCGACTGGAGGGCTAAGAGTGTCTGATTTGTTGAGTTGTATGTTTTAAAACCAATTTCTGTAACACAGGATTTTAAGCATCCAGTGATCATAGGCTGAATCCCCCCTTCTGTATTTTGCATTAACCAGTCTGTTAAAAGTTGGATACAAAAGTGCTCTAACTATACAGACTCAAAAGTCACCAAACTTTTAAAGTCAGGGGCCAGGTCATGCTCCCTCAGACAGTTGACGTGGCCAGACTGGTGGTCCCTCCGCTGTTTACAGCTGCTGTAAACATAGCTGTGGCTGTCATAGCTGTGGCTGTCAAACTATGCTCTGGGCTGGAGCATAGGCTGGATGATTTGGCACCATGGGCCGGATCCAGCCCATGGGCTATCAGTTGCTGACCCATTATAGAGATGATAGGAGCAAATGATCTTTGACATGCTTGACAATATTTCCCTCTCCCTAAGAAGCAAAATGAATTAAATTATAATTAAGGGAAGCACAATCATCAACTTGAAGGTAGGAATGTGCATGCAACAGCTGGTCTAACTGCTCCCTGAATCTGTTAGCATCTTATCAGCTAAAGACTTTTTCTGTCCTGGCTCTGAGAGTGCGGCGACATAGGAAAACTGGAACAGAATGCCTTGGCTTTGCTGCAATCTGAATTTCAGCCTTTATTACATTTTAAATTGTAATCATTACTTACACTGAGCTTGTGAATTGAATCAGGAGTTCAGTATTCACATTTGATGGCATGTGATTGGCATTTCAGCCCACAGTTACCCTTCCTTCCATCTTCTTATCCCAGCTCTGCCCATTCCTTTTGCTTTGGCCTTCTCTCTATCAATCATTTTATAGTTATAATAGGTGGTCTTATTAATACCAGCCCAAGAATGTTAAACATTTCTCAATAAGGGAAAAATAGGTGATATGTACATTCCCCCCATTCAACACATAAATGCATATTCCCTTCCCCTTTCTCACTTTTTGTTCAATTGTTAAACCAGCAATATGATTAAAGGCTGCTCTAGTGCTAATGATTCCTCCTCCTCTCTTCTCAGCTATGGTCAAGGAAACACACACACACACACATTTGGGATTCCATCCCCCTTTTTCCCTATTAGAAAGGAAAGTCCCCCCCCCCCAAAAAAAGAAATTATTTCCTGTTTCTTGTGCCTTCTCAACCTGCTCAATTACTGGCCAGTGATAAGGTGAAATGCTGCTCTAGCATTAATCTCAAATATATATATTTTTAAAGGGTGATGATGGGGAAATGGAAAGAATATGGGCTATGTTCTCATCACCATGAGTATCATGCACTTCATCACCAAAACACCACTTACAGACACATCCCATCATCTTTACAACAAGGAATTTCAACTGGCTGCACAAGAAAAAGTCTGATATAATTTTTCTGACATTAAAAAATTGAAGCCTCCAGCAGCAGAGAAAAGAAAGACAGGTTGGGAGGAAAAAGTGCCAGATGGATTTGAAACAGATTTTGTACTATGAAGTCAATTTAAAAAAAATTCAAATTCACCAGTTCTAAAAGCAAAGCAAAACTTGTAGTTTTTGATGGCTTAGTTGGATACTGAGTTGCCGTGTTACCTGATAGGCCATGCTTTAACAGGACTCTGGGCAGATTCCTCTTATGGATGCTACCAAAGTTCACTGGCCCAGAGTCAGTTCTGGCCCAACCTGCCTGTCTTGCCTACCGCAGGCCATAAATCAATGCAAGGGTACGACTTCTAGTCTCAGGTTTTGGCCTTGCAGTCTCAAGGAATGGGAATCATGCCGTTGACCTGGGTAAGCTTTGCTGTGAAGTAATGGTAGCAAGAGGTGATGAAACAGGAGGAGCTTTAATTTTCTCTTATATGGTGTTTCCCTCTGCAACTTATCCATCACAGCATTTTCCTCTGTTATGTAGGTAACCTCTTATTTAGGTTACAGTAATGGGTTGGAAGTTGCACGGAATAAAAGGTAGGTAGGCAAAGGATTAATAATTAAAAAAAACCCCAATTCCACAATGCACATCATGCCACCTCAAAGTTGATTTGCAGTCATGTGACAGGGAACATGACTTCTAGCGCTAGGTCTCAGCTAGGTCAACATGTAGTTATAGCTTGAGAGCATCCCTTCCAGTTAATAGGAGAGATGGCAATTTCTCTAAGGCTGGAAATAATGTATTACAACTATCCGCTGTGTTTTACAACTGGAACAAAAAAGACATGTAGTGATATGATGTGCCCTGAGAGTTTGGCAGATGACACCAGTACACAGTTGTGTCCCCCACTTCATTCAGAGTGCTGTAAAATTCTGGGAAGATAGAATTTGTTTTTGCTAGTATGGGGCTATTTTTAGTCTGTCTTACTTATCATATCCCTGTTATGTTTCATCATATAAAAAGACATTTGAAACAAAAAGTTAAAGGAGATATTCTGTACTTTGTTTTTGCTCAGATTTTGCTAATCATTTTAGTTAATGCCAGCGCTTGTCTATTTATATGTATGTGTGTTTGTGTGCTTGGGTCATCGTTGTCGTCGTCATGGGTACACGCCTTATTAATGGTCCAAAGCAAAAGCTAAGTTTGCTAATATGATAATAATCTATGCATTAACCATTACAATCACCAGTTCTGTGGAAGCGCTGACATTGTACTAGAAATCTTATTTTATGATCTAATAATTTATTTTAATCAGTAATTTAAATAAAAATACTGTAAGAAACCAAAGATCTCATAGTAATTATGATGGAGAGCAACTGGAATTTGGTTTTTTTTAAAAATTATTTTAACTCAAGTATATCCTTTCAGTTTTCTGTGTGAAAGGTGGGGGAGAGGCAACGATAATGTATAGCTAATATCTATTTGCCTGATTTGCATCAGTGAAAGAATCCTTATAAAATAATGATTAACAATAGGCAACTCTGGTGCTTTGGCTACTAATAAGAATGAAAAAATAGATTCCCATATGTTATCCATGTTGGGATGCATTTATTATTATTTTCATTAATTAAGGGCATGTGGTGCCTGAGATGCTTTGAGATTTAGTGGAATCTATATAGGCAGAACACGGAATATGTCACCATGATGACAGATGTCATGGCAGAAGACCCCAGAAGTACCTGCAGAATATTCCACTTGCTATAGCTTGAAGATTGTGCAGATGTGCTCATGGCTTGGCTAAAACTGGCCAAATTCTGGGCCGTATCCCTCAGCCAGCAAGGTTAGTGGCCCTGATGTTCAAGGGTTTGGGGAGCAGTAGCTCCTCCACCCCACCACCTGGTGGTCCAGTGGTTAAAGTGCTGTACTGGAAGCAAAAGGTTGTGAGTTCGATGCTGCCTAGGAACCAAGGTTGACTCAGCCTTCCATCCTTCCAAGGTTAGTAAAATGAGTACACAGCATATTGGGGGCAAAATGCTAATTAACTTGTGGACCACCCAGAGAGTGCACTAAGCGCTATGCTGGCAGTATATAAGGGTTATTGCCTTGCTGCTTTACTTGCTCCAGGGTTGTCCTGCTTTCTTATCATTTCAATGACTAGGTCCAAGTGCAGTGATTATCTCAGGCTGCAGAATTTTGAGTACGGTGTTGTAAAAAAGGTAGGAAATTGTTTGCTACTTGTTCTATCACATTTTATTGCAGTGCTTGTGGAAATTTCTTAGGTGCTGTGATTCCCTAGACCAGCAATGACAAACCTTTTAGAGACCGACTGCCCAAGGAGGCATGTGAACAGGCATCACATATGTGCCGCTCGAGGGGCGCTGGTGACATCACATGGGTGTGTGCACACATGCAGTGACTGCCTGTGCGCCTCCTCCTCCTCCTTGTGTACTCACACACATAAGCACACACACATATCTCTTCTCACTGGGGCAAAGACATGAGTGCCCACAGAGAGGGTTGTACATGCCACATGTGCCAGAGGTTCACCACCACTGCCCTAAACCGTACATGGGAATTGGGTTGTCAAAATACCCTTGAGACAGTGAACTAGAAACTGGCCTATTGATTGATCTCATATAATTAGTTTAACCCTCTGATTAAATGATTCTGCCCCAACTTCTGAGGTTTAATCCCAGTTCTAATTCTGATTAGCTCTTTTGGTACAGATCAGTGCAGAATGCTGAAGGACACACAGCAACCCACAATGTTCAGCCTTCCAGTTGGTGGAGACACCATGCCGCCGCCACTGCTTCTGGGGCAGAGTGGTTCAATTCTCTGCTCACTCTAGCTTGGTCAGGATATAATTTGGTACCATCCTTGGGAGATGAAATGAGGAGAGATTGATGAAGAAACCATTCATTATCTTCTGGGGCTCCTCTGGATCAATTGCTCCACTCACCCCCTCACTTGCTTCCTCTTCAGTCTTTACCTTCTCCCTTTTGTAGGTAGCATTCCTTCCTCAAACAGTTTCCTCTGCCCCAAAGTGTCCACAGGCTCCCACATGCTACACCCCCCCCCCAACACCTTTACATACTTTTCACACATGGCAGGCAGCTCCTCTTCTTCTGACTCTGGTGCTTCAGGGTGGCTGGGCTGCTCATCTTTTGATTGTGATGTGACTCAGTCAAGTCTTCCTTCCTTGAATATTCACACCAGTGGCCAATAACAGGACACACCTGGCCTGCTGGTTGGTGTGATAGGAGGTGTACTGATGAGCATCTTTATCAGCCCTGTTACAAGTACCAAAATAATGTGGCTGGCTATGGTTTCTATGCCCTTTTGTGGGAAGGTATGTGAGTGAATTGGATACTGTTTGCTAAAGTGCCTCAGGCATGAAAATGGTATTGTGTGATGTTAATTCATCACAAGTACTTATACAACAGTGAAGGTGTTCCAAATAGCCACCATAGGAAATCTTGCACCAAACCACAAGAGTACTTCTGAGTAAGCTATCTGGAAACATGACACTTGCATTTTACCCATTTTAGTTTTGCTAATGGGCAGTGGGTGTTAGCTGACCAATCCATATAGGGGTTATATATACCTCTCATTTCCCCCCGATGGCTAGAAAAGTGAATTTTTTTTAATCAAACATAAATTTGCTCAACTTTAGAAAAAAATGGCCAGTTTCCTTTATCAACCAATTTACATAAATGCTTTATAGATTTTTCTTTTAAAAATCATAGATAAATTTTGACTAAATGGAAACTTCACAGCAATTGATACCCCTATTGTCTCCCAGATGATACAGGCACTTTTTATGAAGGCACTTCGGGTCTAAATATATTTGATGTTAATTGTTTCTTTGCAGTGATGTACAAATATCTCTTTTGTTCTGGCTCACTTTGTACACTATAGTATAGCCTAATCATATTATTTCTCTCTTTTCTTTTTTCACCATTCTATAAATTCTTTTTAAAGTTCCCTCGTGACTACATATACTGTTTTTTCCTCAGGCTTGCTCTTCTACTACACTTGTAGCAGCCTATTTTCATTAGAAGTTTAAGCAAATTGCATGGAACAGAGTATAAGCATTTTCAGTATAATTCATCAAAGTTATACCTAATCTTTCCCTTTATGTTCAGAACTTAGGCAGTGAATGCCATAAGTCAGGGTTTCTCAATCTTGGGCTTCCATGTGTTCTTGGACTTCAATTACTAGGAGCCCAAGTTAGCACATCTGCTGATCAGGGCTTCTTGAAATTGAAGTCCAAGCTTGAGAAACCTTTCCCTAGGTTATATGACCAAAATGACATCATCAAGTGCAGACTGGTGGGTCCAATATGAGTAGGCAGCAAACCTGTGCCTGATTTTAGTTTGAACTTTCCAATAGCCAGTCAAGATCCTGAACTTCATCTCTCAAATATTCAACAGCTTGGATAGCTCCTTTTATTGGACTAAAATTCAGAATACTGTAGTTTCATCATTTAACTAACATCGGACTATAATAATTCCTGGCATCCCAGTTCTTCTCCAGAGACATTCTCAGCTTTCTAAATCAGGCTTTGTACAATGCAGGTGGAAATTGCCATTTCTGGCGGGTGCCGAATAATCAAGCAGTTTCCAACCATTTTCCAAATCCCTCCTGCCATTTGTTGAATTCTCAAAGTAATTCACACACAAAAAAAAACCCACAACTCAAATGAAGAATAAAGACCACAACAACCACAGGTAACAAATAAGGTAAAATGCATACATTAGGATAAAGCTGTGGACCCTCTAAAACCAACCCACAGACGTTTTGTAAAATGGTGTAGTTTTTATTGCTTCAAATCTCTTTTTAACTCGATCGGGTTTGTGCAGATCATTTTCAAGATTTGCTTGGTTATGGAGAGACAATACCTCAGCTTCCAAAATTAAATTGATTTCTATTTATTGGAAGTATTGAACAATACATGTACAGTAGAACCCCACATAACTTAAAAAAACTTAGTTCTGTAGAGCTCTTCGCTATACAGTTTTTTCATTATGCAAACCGAATTGGTGATACCCTGCATAACGAAAAAAATATGTTCGTTATATAGGATTTAGTTAAGTGAGATATATCTCTTTAATGAAAACCCTGTATAATGAAAATTTCCCCCGTTATGCGGGGTCTCGCAAATAGTGCACGAATGCATCGTTGTACAAATTTTTTGTTATATGAAGTGTTTGTTGTACAGGGTTCCACTGTATTTATTTAAAATGTGTTTAAAACATGTATATAGGGCCCTTTGTCTAGTCAGGTAGGAGGAAGCTTTGGTAACTGGGTTTTGTACTAGTTTTGGTGTCTTCAAACGTGAAGAAAAATGAAGAAGTCATCAAACTCACATGGAGTGGAGATAGTATAGAAATACCGTATATCTACTCCAGGCATTGTGTTTTGAATGTGAATAATCCTTCTTCTGGATAACTTATAACCAAACACTGAGTGCTTTTTCCACAACTCTGCTGGAAAAAGATCCCAGTCAAATGAAACTTTTTGCTGGATCGTGACCATCAACAATTTGACTGCTGTTGACCTTTCAGCTGTAATTTTCCTCCTGATAGGCTAATTAGGTTAGTCACAATCTTCTGGAGGGTGGTAGCTGATTTATGCCTTTTAACACAACTGGTTGCTAGAAGGAGTTTACAGATTTGATTAGGAGTGTCAAAAGTCTTTTTCTTTTCATTAATATTTTTTCTTGTAGATGAAGAAGCATGAAATTGAAAGACCGTTCTCATAATTTTAAAAAGCCTCTGGTTTTTTCATCAATATCCTAGTACTGCTGTAAATATAAAATCTGGTAGATTCTGCTGATAACTGAGAAGCTGGTCAGCTTTGTGTAGTTGCTTGTCTCGTGGCAGCATTAAAACATTTATTCTGAGGGAATGCATTATGTAGAATACTCAGCAGTGAGAGAAACAAGTGTAGCGAAGGTTCAGAATTTCATAATTCTTATGAAAGCTCCATCACTTCATCATTAGCCACAACTTGATCTGTGTATACATCCCCCCCCCCTGCCCCAGCGCACCAGGAGGCCTGGTCTTGGAGGCCAGCTCGTTCTGAGCCACCTTCACCCTCTGAGGCAAGCAGGAAAAATGCCATTGGCATGAATTTGTTTAAGGTGGATCCCAGCTTGTCATGAGGTGACCCACCCACTATGATCTTGGAGCCATCTCCTGCAGTACATAACTGAAACATGCAGGATTTAACACCAGGACTGCAATGGACTGCCACAGCCTTGAGGATATAGAGAAGGTGTGACTTCATGGCTAGTCCATCTGGCATGGCCTCTTCTGCTTCTGTGACTGTTGTGAATCAGAGTTCCTCCTCCACTCATTTTGCCATTGGGCCCAATATGATGGTTTCCATTGGCATTTCCTCCACTGAGGGGACCATCACCCCACCTAAAGGGGCTCATTTTCACGTAGCCATTGGACCCTTTAGGGAGTCAGGTTATTTACCGCTGCCCAACACTCAGTGTTGAGTTGCTGGCTGTACAGTCTACTCCATTACTGTAGTAATGGACTTATAAAGATGCTTCAGACCCCTCCATTTCTAAATGATGAAGTCATATGAATAGTAACTGACTATTTGTTCTTATTAATTCATCCTTATGAATGCTTGAGAATTTTGTTGTGTGTGTATTTAAAATCATATTTGTTCACTTCTTCATGATCACCACATAAAATCCGAATGCTGGAGAAATTAAAGTTGATAAATTTTATCCATCCAGACCTAGCATTTTGAGCTCTTAGCTCCATAGATCAAAACCCTATGATGGAAAGTGATGTGGAGAAGAGTATGAGTCAGGGCCATAGCCAGGGGGTGCCCAGAGTGGGCAACACTCACCTGAGTTAGTAGTTTGCCCACTCTCGAACTCCTATGACATTGTTGCCCACCCACATCTAGAATCCTGTCTACGGCAAAATGCTCCACAATACTGTACTTGTATGATTGTCCTTATATGATCACTTATGCAATAGGATTCTGGTCTTGTAGTCTGACTTTGAATCACTGTACAACTGCAGTATGGTTCCTAATTTTAAGAGTATTTATCTTTAACACAGAGATACTGTACTTATATACAAAAGTAGATACAATGGGATGGAAATAATTGTCCCTACTGAATTCCTCTTTTTCAGGGAATGATTCTCTCTCTTTAGTAGCCCTCCTGCTTAACAAGTTACTCTGCATGTGAGAAGAGAGACAGAAATGATGACAGATGGTGACAGAGCTAAAGAAATGTCCTTCTATGTATGATTTCCCCCCCTACATCAACAACGTCAGTTTGGGGCTATAATGTGAAATCATGGAATAACAACAGAGAGACAAAACCTTATTTCATATAAGCTGAAGGGCAAAAAACATATTTTAAAATCACAATTCATGTGTTCCTCAGTTCACCAGTACAATTATGCCTGCAATATTAATATCAAACAACTTTGTATGAATGGATGTTATTAATAACTTAATTATCACTCTTAGTACTGTCATCTTTTCAATCTTCCCTGACCTTACTGTGCATAATTCTGTCCTCTCAAATGAACTTGAGGTTAATGTGCCTAATGCATTTTATAAAGTAGCCAGTGCAGACAAAAGCAGAATAAAAGTGTTACTTTTTAGATATTTTCCCTGCAACTGGCTTAAGGCAAATTTTAAAAAAAAAACCACACAACTGATATCGATTTTGAATTAGAATATGCAAAATAGTCGAAAAAATACTTTTAAAATAATTTTAAAATGACTTTTTAAAATGTTGTTTAGCATTTTAAAATGTAAAAAATAGTTTTCTAAAAAAGTTAAGTTGAGTTACTTTTTCAAAATAAGCAAAATGTAGTCCTTTCTTAGAAAGATCATTTTTATTATTTTGTTTTCCAAACATGAACTAAAATCATTTTGAAAAATGCAGAGGTATGGGCCTTATATCTCTGTCCGCATGTCACTGACATTTGTTTATATTTGTTCTTGTCTATTTTATTTGAGGCCTACTGCTTAATCTTTTAAAGCACATAACTGCATATGTTTCAATAAATGTCAAGTCCCAAAACAATTGAAAATATTTCCACACTCAATGTACTCAAACATTCTGTATTGTCCACATCTAACTTTGAAAAGATTCCTGTCCCAACATTACATCAGGTGCCTGTATTGTCCAAGGATGGCCACCTGTATTCTCTCAAGCCATTATATTCACTTAATAATGGTGCAGGAATTGGAAGTGACTATTTGTTCATTTAGCAAATAGTTTCTAGATTGACCAAGCTCACTAAGAAAATAAGGGAATTCACAGTTATGGAATAGTATAGCTATGGGATTATTTACAAAATGCAAATAAGAGATAGCATTACAATGTGCAACATTTATATTCATCACTGGAAAAAGTCCAGAAAAACACTTCATTCCTTCCTTTCCAGTGAAACAGAAGATAAATAGCTCACTTTAATGAAAATCTGATACGTGAAGCCAGGCTTGGTGGTTGAGTAGACGTGGCTGGGCTGATCCCAGATGATGATCACTCTTCCTTTGATTTCCAGTTAGCCTTCACATGGCCATCTGTGTTTTTCACTGATACATGGAGACAGGAGGGCCATGCTTCTTTTGTACCCTGTAAAGTACTTATATTGGGTTTGCAGTTGTAGAAAAATAATGTTGAGTTGGAAGAGAAGGGAAAGGAACAAGAAGCTATGAAGCATGCAGCAGCCTTGTTTTCTAATTTTCAGCTCAAAATTGTTCACAGTCGGTGAACATAATATCAAGGGACATTATCCATAGTTCTCAAATATCGTTCAGTTTTTAGAAACATACTACATTAATTTCAGTGTTGAAAAATGAATTCTGTCCTTTCCGGATAACTATGAGAGAGGAGTGGATGACTATTCACCTGTTATAATAATGTTCATAAACTTTAAATGAAGTTTTTATGTAAATGAATGTTAGTTACCTGTAGTGCTACAAACCCTCAATTGATCGGTTACATCACTGAAGGAATTCTATGCTTATGTTGCATAATTGACATTCTGCCTGCCCTTAATATTCTATTATGCAGCATCTCTCTGAAGTGAACTGTCTTCCATATTTCTCTTGAAATTGACCTCAATGGGAGATTAAATGGTAATTATGAATCTATAATTTATACATAAATGGACCGTAGAAGAAGAGTAAGCTTTCTAATAATGACAAATTCTGGTGAATGGATGCCCCATTTCCATAGGGATAAAACTGAACATGGGCCTACAAAATAGAAAGAATTCTGTATGATAAGCCAACATTTCAAGAAATGGTTTTGTACAACTGGATTAGAACTTGGGTTCAGTCAGTCTTTGATTGCTAGTAGATATAAGACAAACGAAATGATTATTTGTTCAAGGGCATGACTTATTCGGGATCTGAACCACAATTTTTCTGCCTTTCTTTCTTAGCTTTTATATTAATCCTTGGGAGGCACGGGGGGGGGGGATACAATACAAACAACTAAAAGATAAAATGTTTTTCTACATTTCTTCTCCTTTTTATAATGAGCATATTCCACATTTTCTCTCTATAATCTAGACAATTATTCTTTTCCTCCAGAGAAAACTCCTACTAGGAGCTATTAGAAACAACTTAAAATTACTTTATGACCCTTCCTTTAAAAGTATCCTGTTTAGCTAGATAAACATATGCTGTTTTTAGATCTGAGCCCATTCTATTTGCTACCTGATTCATTTTGCATTTTTCTTTGTACCCTTTTCCCTGTCCTGGAATGAATGATTAAAGCTGCAATCTGCTGACATAAAGGAGCAAATCCCACGAAGCTCAGTGGGGTTCATTTATGAGTAGACCTACATTGGATTAAATTGTCAAAATACAAGAGTGAAGGTAGGCAAACTGCAGCCCCTCAAATGCTGTTGTTGGCACCATCTGCCAACAACACCACCATCTGCCATCCTGTCTAGGTTGAATGGGAGACTAAGCCTGCAACATCAATTCACCCACGCCTGTATTACATGAAAAACATTTGGAGTTCCAATCTGACCAACCATGCACTATCTACCCAAGAAAGCTTTCAAGGTAATGGTTAAATATAGTGATAACAATTGTAGCACAAGGCATCCATCTTGACAGCAAGGGAGATTCTGAGTGAGGTTTTTGTTTACAGTAACCTTGCCACATTCATGGATTATTATGATGGGTCCAAATGACTTAATCATCAAATTGCTGGTATCCCCGGTTTTCTTCCATGTCTTCCAATTTTTTTCTCTCTCCTGTTAAGGAAGGAAAGATGCAGAGTGCTCTTGGACTGGTAGCAAAAGTCTTTGATTTGGAAACATTTGTTTCCATTTGGAAACAGAATGAGAGGACTTTCAAGAGCAGTTGGTGATTTGATATGGAGTTCTGCTATCTAAAATGCGTTCAGCTGTCTGAACATAGTCTAATATATCACTGCATCCTGCCTGAATGTTTGAGTGAGTTATCTTTCTATTTTCATTTTACCTTAACAAAAATTTCTTCTTCCATGTCTAGACCAGATGTGAAACTGCCGAAATGAAGACACTTTTTGGTGAGTTCATATTGCAGTTCCCTTTGCCTGACCTAGTGTGAGAAAGATTAGTCAGCAACACAAGGTTGCCATTACTAGGGTATACCCAATTGTGGTACAAGAATAGCACAATCTTCATGGATGCTCAACCCCAATGGATCTAAGATGTCATAGATATGTGCAGAAACTACTTCTTTTTAAAAGAATTTCTGGATATCTTCGACACTATGGCGACAAGACTAGATGTGAATATACAGCTGGATGCAAATCTGCAGTGTAATACAAATTTAGATGTTTGGTGTCTGGCTGTGATGTCCTTCCAGCATGACTGTGTGGATGAGAACTGGGTCCAGCATAACTGGGCATTATCTCAAGGTGCATAACCTAAGAGAGGGGCCTGTAGCCAGTCTCTGGAGTTCCTTGACTTGACTTCCTCATTTTCCTTAATATGGTCTGCAAGCGAATGGGCAGGGACAAGAAGAAGAATAGCCACTGCCATTTGGTCAGTCATCTCCTCCCCGGTCTTGTGGCTGCAGATTAGTCCTAGAGGGGTGGGGGAAATGATGCTGAGGAAGTGGGGCCACTCAGAGAGGAGTCCCAAGAGATACCACCATGCTTGAGATCTCCCTCTCCCTGACATTGCAAACAGTCCCCAATTGTGTCTTTTATGGAACAGTAAATATATATTTATGAACACAAGACTGTCTCCTTTCCCCATGACCTTCAAAATGCTTAAATGAGCCCAAAAATCTTTATATATTTATATTTATAAATACATACATACATATATAAACAAACAAACACAAGTCTGTCTCCTTTCCCCATGACCTTCACAATACTTAAATGAGGCTTAAAAAAAATCTTAAGTCTGTTTTCCCCCTCCTTTTGGCATATGCAAATCCCACCATACCTCAGGAGACAATTCTCTGAAAGCACGACAGCATCACTTTTGTGCTAATCCAACTCTTTTCCCAGAAGGAATGAGCATATATATTTTTGGCAAATCAGCACTATTTATCATGTAGTTTAAAATTCTGTTGTCCTTTCCTTCTTCCCTTTCTTTTGGCAGGTTGTCAGATATTATTATGGTGATCTCGGTGATGCTGTGTTGTACATTTAGTTTTTCTTTTTGTGCCCTCCTCCTTTCTCTGTAAAAATAAAAGTCAATATCAGGAAGCATGCTGTGCGGGGAGAAGACCAAACTTTAATAAGATAATGAACATCTCCTCCATATTCCCCAGCATTGTGATAGTTTGTGTGTACACATGGATATGATAGGAATACAGTATACAAATGCATGAAGAGAAGTGTCATTTTCTTCCATCTGAAATAACAGCTTGAACAAATTCATTGATTTACTGGGACACCTACTGGCTGAAATCCAGTAGTAAGTCACAACCAGAGTAGGCCCATCAAATTGCTGGAATGTATGGAGGAGTTGATTAATCAATTACCTACTGATTCAATGGACCTACTCTAGTTCTGACTTACTATTGGATTTCAGCCAATGTTGTCTTTACTCAGGGTTGCTATTGTAGATTTCAGAGTGAATGAGGACCACATAAAGAAATCAAAATCATGAGAATTGCTTCAGATATACAGTAATACCTTGGATAACGCTAAGACTTGGTTCCACAAGTCTTGGTGTTATCCGATTTTTAGTGTTATCTGATCCATGTTAAAATCCTATGGGATGGATCGGATAACGTTAAAGCTCCATAGAGATACATTGTAACTACACAGGCATTAGCGGTTGTTATCCGATCCATCCCATAGGACCTTAACGTTATTCGATCCAATTCTCATCCCCAGATTACTTAACGTTAAGCAATTTTAGCGTTATCCGAGGTATTACTGTATTCAAGATTAATCTTGAAAAACAACACTCAGCTAGTATGGTCTAAATGTTGTGGTTTCTGTTGTACGGCTCATGGCAGTATATTCTTAACCAGCACAAGCCAGACACAGTTCAAGACAACTACTAACCAGTTTTATTTTTAAATAATACAAGCCAGTTACTCACTTACTTGTTTTAGGAGAAAATCACCACTTAGTTTGCAGAATTTTAAAAATGTGTATTTTACTAACCTTTCAGAGTGTAGAACTACTCAGAGGGCCACAGATATAAGTGCTCAAATAAAGAGTGCGAATGAGTGAGACAATAGACACCTACCCTCCCTTTACCGGAATCTGTATAATTCTTCTTCAGTTTACCCTCTCTCTATTTGGCCAGTTAAGCCTTTCCTTCCATCATCTCCATGCATGCCAAAACATGGAAGGCGAGGGGGCTCTGCCTTTTTGCTCTACAGTTGCTCCCTTCTCACCTTCATTTTATGAACAGTTGGACCAAGTGTTTTGGGCTTTATAAGATTTATTCCCCTCCCTTCATGAGTTCCGAATTGAAATATTGCTCCTATCTGAATTACTTTATAGCTGCTTGATTTTTCATCAATAACTGTTTCTTTATATGATTTTTATAGCTACTGTCAGAATTTCAATTAATGGAAGGTCCTACTTCTGGGTGGCAGGGAAAGGATAAGATGCAATATTTCCAACAATATACATACATAGACCTAAATTTAGATACTCACGGTGGATAGAGCAATAGGATAGGACTCTGGAGACCATGGTTCAACTCATTGTTCAACCATGGAAACTCATTTGAGGTGTGGAAATGATAAAACTACTCTTTAAATGTTTCACTTACTTTGAAATCCCTATTAGGGCCACTGTAAGTCAATGCTGACTTGACAACACATGACTAAATAACCAAAACTACATTTAATGTCATGCTGGTGTGATAGAACATCCTTTCTTCTCTGCGTCCCACTTGGCAACCATCTAGTTTCGTGATGGTGAACCTTGGCCCTCCAGGTTTTTCATTTCATTTCATTTCATTTCAAATTTATACCCCACCTTGCTCAGGCGAACCTGACTCTAGGCGGCTTAAAAAATTATAAAGAATAACATAACAGTCACAAATTCCACATTATCATAATCACAATCATCACAGTATCAACATTATCTGGTAGAAGAAATTACTCCATATGATAAAAATGATGCATTCTTGGAATATGCCCTTCCCTTATTTTAGATGTAGACCTTGAAACACTAGGGGCCATCCAAGGCTTATGTGCTTGAAGTACAAGAGGGAGAGCCAATGAGATTGCAAATGTGCAAGTAACTATGTGCTGGGACTGAAGCTCCTGGTTTCTCACTAAGAGACTACGCATCATGCTTTCGTCTTCAGAAGGGTAACCACCATCATACTCCTCTGCTGTGCCTGTGTCATAGGCGGCCTCTGAGCGTGGAGAGTTGAGATAGCCCTCAGCTGCTTCCTCAACATCATCCTCTTCAGGTTCCTCAAGTTCTGAATGTTTGCTTGCCATCCTGAGAAAGAACTCAGTACTGCATCAATTATGCTGTCTCCAACTTCAATAGGCAGGTAGAAGCAATAGGCAGGTGTTCTTGGACTTCAGTTACCAGCAGCTCAAGTCAGCACTCCTGTTGATCAGGGCTTCTGGTAATTGAAGTTTAAGAACAGCTGGAGTGCCAAGGTTTGC
Organism: Furcifer pardalis; assembly: GCA_030440675.1. Lineage (NCBI taxonomy): Eukaryota > Metazoa > Chordata > Lepidosauria > Squamata > Chamaeleonidae > Furcifer > Furcifer pardalis. The sequence continues at coordinate 127,480,969 of CP126891.1, forward strand.
CATCACTGATCTAGTCCAATTCCTTATCCCACAAGAATGCACTGGAGGGGGATATACCTTCCAATAGAGCTCTCCAGTGGCTTTGCAGGCTGACAGATTCTTGAAATTATAATCCAGAAAAAATACGATTTTTAAAGCTGAAGTGAAGGCTTCCTTCCATAGAAGAAGGAGGCATGGCCAATAACGGTTTAACTTTAAGATAGTGCACTCTGTAGAAAAAGCTCTCTACATATTGCATGTCAAAATGCCTGCAACAGCAGGTAAATATATGCTGACACAGAAGATGTGATGAGACCATAAATATAATTTAAGTACTGATCATATTAGCTGGAGCCATGGGCATCAGACTGAAGTATAGATTTGAACAACATGATCAGTGAGGAAGAAAAAATTGATACAAAATTTTGGGACCTTAATGTTTAAAATAAATTTGGCTATGCTAAAACATAAGAAGGAACAAAAGACACACAAAACAGCTGGAAAAGACACACAATAGAAATAAATATAAGAAAGAACTATATAATTATACCCCTAGGACACATTTATAAACTTCTGTGAATTCTTTGGTTAGTGTTGCTCTATTTATCCTTCTATTTTTCAAAGCATCATGTTAGTCTATGCAGGCATATCAAGTGAGAAACACCACAACCAAAAACATAATAATAATAATAATAATAATAATAATAATAATAATAATAATAATAATAATAATAATAATAATAATAATAATAATAATAATAATAATAATGTCCAAAATGTTGTGGCATCTTAAAGATTATCTACTGTATTTTAATCTGAGCACACACTAGTGGGGCACACCCATGTGACTTTGCCAGAGATGTCACATGGGTGTGTAGGTATGCACAGTGCCTGCCCACATGCCACTTCCTCCTCCTTGGGCATTTGGTCTCTGAAAGGTTTGCCGTCACTACAATAGGACTTAAGACAGCAGGGTTTAAATTCCTACTGAAGGTATAAAGGCTACAGTATGCACTTGGGAAAGTTACATGTTCTGGTTGCCATTCTCTCTCTCTTTCCTTCTCAGACTCAACTATGTCTTAAGGTAATTGTTAGTAGGAACCTTGTATCTTATCAGTCATCTGACCTCCTCAAAATCAAATTAGAAAATGGAAGAAGGAGCTCACTGAACAAAGAATATCATTAAAGAAGGAATATAGCTGAGGAACTCGACCTTCCCTATGTCACTTGGAGAACCCTGAATAGGCTGAGGGTCGACGTGCCTAAATGTAACGCCAATATGCTCAATTGGGGGCTGTTGCAGTGATGGGATGTAACATGTTCTCACCCGTTTGCCAGAACCGGTAGTATCAATCAATCACTTTATTACAGTCTATGACCAGCACAGTAAAATGGAGATAAACTTTTAAAATTTAAATGCTTAAAATATAGTTAAAATATATTATTTAAAAACATATCCATTCAAAATTTAAAAACTGAGTAAAATCCGATAATGATAAGAGTGAAGAGATAACATAATAAGTAGTGTAGGTCAGCTGCTCAGTGCGGGAGCAATCTCAGTAAACTATAGAGCCACACTAGACTTCCTAGTCAGCAGCCGACGTATCCTACTAGCCTGTGCACAAAAACCCGGCACTTTGCGCGTGATAGCAATACTACTGTCCTGGAGTAGGAAGGAAGCTTGTTGGGCCGGCAATTTCCCTGGGCATTGGTGCAGCAAGGGGATTATTAATTCTGCACGGGCATCCCTATAGAATGAGCAGAAAAGGAGAACATGCTCAATCGATTCAACATCTCCATCTCCACATGGACATAATCATTCTGAATAGGGTATCCCGTTATATCTGCCCTCAAGGACAGCTGAAGGCAGGCATCCACAGCGGGCCTGGGTGAATGCCAGCCTATGTTTTGGGAGATCTAATTCCTGCAGATAAGCTGCGGGGACAAGCTGGTACCTGATGGAAACATTGGAGAAGAAACCAGGAGACTTGGCCACATCTTCCTGCCGTTCAGTGTCCCTTATTCTCTGTTTCACTAGCTCCCTGGCTTGTTGTGCTTCCATTGCAAGCAGGGTAGCTGGACACAAGCCCAAAGAAGCCAATTTATTAAGTATAAAACATTTCCAGGAAGAGCGAAATGAATCTTGAAGTGTAAGAAACACCAAGGTGCCCTGGGAATTGTGTATTTTAAGCCAATATGAAATCATCAGCATCCAGCACCTCGCCTCTACCTTCACTAAGCCCGTCTCCAGTCTTAATCTGGCATTGGAAACGCAGCGGGGGGTCGAGAGAGCAGCTCTAAGAAACTTTGACTGAACTCTCTCCACCTGCTGATAACTGGCTAAGGGTCCTAGCTGCGCACCATATGTGAGCTGGGCAAGTGATTTAGCTTCATACAGTTTAATGGCTGCTGGTACATAATGCCCTCCCCTGCTCCAGTAGAACCTAAGGATTGCTGATGCACTCCTCTGCGCATTCTGAACTACATGGTCAATATGGGTTTTCCTAGAGCCTGAGGCATGGAAAAGAACCCCCAAATAATTAAAGCTGGGGACCTGCTGAATAGGATGCCCCTCGATTTCCCAATTGTAAAGTTTGGGTTTCCTGCCAAAGACCATGATCTTGGTTTTGGCATAATTGATAACTAGATGGTTTTCCGTGCAATAGGCAACTAATGCTCTGAGTGCCCGTCTGAGGCCTACCGGTGATCTTGCCATAATGAGGGTATCATCAGCATAAAACAGTGAATTAATATGCCTCTCTGCTAACTTTGGAGGATGGAAGTCTGGATTTGCCAAATGATTGACCAAGTCATTAATATAGAAATTAAACAGAAGTGGGGCCAATATACATCCTTGTCTCACACCTTTCTGGGTGGCAACTGCAGAGGACAAGTGACCCCATGGGGAGCAGCGCACCTTCAAAGCTGAGTTCTCATGCACCACAGAGATCAAGGCCAAAAGGCGGTGATCAATTGAGGTGGCTTTTAGTTTCTCCCACAGTTTGGTCCGTGAAATGGAATCAAAAGCAAATCTTAAGTCTATAAAGGCGGCATACAGTGAACTCGGATACTTCTCACGAAGGTGATGTAGGATCAGGCAATTGTCCATGACTGATCTTCCTGTCCTGAACCCAGCCTGTTCCTCGGCCAAAATAGCTTCCTGGTCGACCCAGTCTTTTAGCTTCCAGTAAAGATGTCTAGTATAGAGTTTGCTGACCACACTAAGAAGACTTATAGGTCTGTAGTTAGATGGATCATTTCTTTGTCCTTTCTTAAAAATAGGGACAATAACTGCCATCCCCCAGTTCTGGGGTACACAACCCATCCTATCTATAAAAGTAAATAGAGAAGCTAGAATGGGTGCCCACCAACTAGCGTTGTTTTTAATTAATTCTGGGGGGATACAGTCAATACCTGCTGCCTTACCAGGCTTGAGTTGGGCAATCAGATCCTTGATTTCTTTCTCTGATACTGGTGGCCAGGGGGGCAATTCCTCCCACTTAACCTCTATGGGATCAAGGGGTTCAGTCTCACTATATAAAGACCGAAAATGATTTTCCCATGTCTCAGGTGGAATGCTGCATTCAATATATGGTGATCTTACTGCCGAGAGGCCTGCCGTGATATGCCAAAATATTGTAGAGTGGCCTCCTTTGACTGCTTGTATGAGACGCTTCCATGTTAACTTGGTGTCCTCATTTTTTTTCTTGGCTATCAGCTTCTTATAACTCTTTTTTGCTTCCAAAAGAGCTTGTGGCAAGAGAGGATTGGGACTTTCCTTGTAAGCTTTAAATTGGGTGATCAGTCTTTGTTTGGCTAAAATGCATTCGTTGTCAAACCAGGGCTTAGACCGAGGGTTATTTCGCTGTGACCTTCTATCAGATTTGAAGGTGAGATGTTTATTCAGGTCTGCAACAAGTTCATCGTAATGAGCTAAAAGCCCTTTTGGGTCCGCCTCCGAAATAATAGCAGTGGCCCTTTGCTGGTACTGTTCAGAGTCCAGGAGTGTCTTCATCCTGCCATCCAGGGCTTGAGACCATTTCACACCACAGCCCTGTGCCCTCTGAGTTAGTTCCAAGTTATGCCTCTCTCTTAAATGCAGAGGGTAGCCAAATGACCTCAGAAGTAGACGGAGTGGGAAATGATCGCTGTCCACGCATGGAGTAACCTCAAGCCGATCTATCCACTTGAGCAGATTATTAGACACTATCATATAGTCAATGGTACTCTATCCGGCTCTGGCCCAGTATGTAAACTCTGCTGGGGAGTCCCCTGGGGTTACCCCATTAAGGACCTGGAGATTTAATGCATGTGTCATCTGAGCCAGGCAGAAACCTGCATGGTTTGACTTCTGGTCTTTGAACATCCGATGATAGCTAGGCATGGATAGTTCAGGGGAAGGAGGACAAGTGCGGTGACGTGCATATAGCGTTGTGTCGTCTGGGCCCATTCTGGCATTAAAGTCCCCCCCAATCAGCAGGTACGCAGTAGGAAAAGCCAGTAGGAGATCAGCAATATAAACCTCAAACTTGGTCCAGCGCTCTTTAACTTGGCTCAATCTTGTCAGAGGTGGAAAATAAACACAGACCACAATAAGAGTAATTTTTCCAAGGGAAATCCGGACTGTCAAAGCTAGTTGATCCAAAGAAGAGATGGTATCGGAAGTGGCCCGGAGTGAGCTTGCCACCAAAATCGCAAGCCCCCCTTTGTTCCAGCCCCTTGAGGACTCTCTAATTGCTGGCAGGGAATGGGCTGCAAATCCGTTAAGGACAATATCTGTGGTTGCCCACGTTTCCTGAATTAAAGCCACCTCAGTCCTGTTGAATTCTTCAGAGCTCTTCTCCCGCCATCCACAGACATTCCAGGTTAAGATCCTAATTTGGGGGTTATGCTGGTCAGCGTCCCATCAATTGGTGGGTACCTGCACACTTGTTAGAAAAGGCTGTGCGACTGATGCCTCTATGTTGTTAATGACTGCATGGTAAGGAGGCAGTTGGCTATCTGTCTGTGTCTCCATTATAAGTAGAGGGCTCTGGTCATTTGTCAGAGCTAGAGGTGGATTATAAGTATTTGAAGTATTTAAATCTAGCAGGTCATTTATTTCATCAAAATGTGACTCACTGCCAGGTGGAAGTATTGGCCTGGGAGTTTGTTGTGGGCTGCGGGGGTATATCTGCTGTTTCTCTTGGAATGGAACAGTCCGAACTTTTATCACTTCTGTACTTATCATCCGAGATGGAAGCTCTTCATCCTCTTCATCATCGTCATTATTGACAATATCTGTGAGGGAACTGCTGCAATTAATAGGTAGACATCTCCTGGGGCTTTTATGAGTTGCTCCCTTAGGGAAATGCCTAGCAATGGGAGAATCGAAGTATATCAAGTTTTGGATATCTGGCTGTTGGTGTTCCGCATGGATACAATTTCGGCCAGGAGGGGAAGGAGATCCTGGGAAAATTTGTGATAATTCATCTTTTGCTTCTCTTAGAAATTCCCTGATCTCATCCCATTTTTTATCCAACTCCACACAGGGAGGAGAAAGGGAGTTAGCCTGAGTTAAGTCAATTAGTTGCGATGCTGACAGATTCCCAGTTTGTGAGATTGTTTTCCTCACAGGAACATCTTTCTTGGAGGCAGACCAGAAACTTGGAGGGAGAAGGGGGGTTTGAGTGCTGTCTGAGAAAACTCTTTGTAGTTCAACATTGTGGGTGCGGAGTTTTCCTCTTTGCCTGTAAATCTCCCTTACACATGACTGTGTTGCAAATGAAATCAAAATTCTTCTGCAATATCGGACTGAAGGCAAGTAGAAAAAATCTTTGACCTTCACCCTATCAGCTGAAATACTAAGCAGGTGTGCTAAAGAATTAACAATTTGCCTTGCTGAGTTCCAGCCAGAGCGAATCTGATAAGGTACTTGTAGAAGGATCTTATTTCTTTGCAGGATCAAGGATCTGGGGGGGAATGGGGATGGGAAAGCTTTCCCCCGAGAAGTACTATGGCCAGCATTAGTCAGCAAATTTCCACTTTCCAACCCTCTAACTGCAAACGGAAGAAAAATGTCTTTGAGATCCTGAATCTTGTTGTCAATAAGAGTAAGTCTGTCCAAGATAAGATTAAGTGTTTTGCCAGTTAAAGCACATACACTCCCCAGATTACCCGATTCAGAGACAGCCGGAGAACACTGACCTCCTCTAGTTGGATTATTATTCAGAGAAGGTGCAAGCAGAGGGGAATGGGTTTTCTCAATTCCTCTTCTCTCAGCCCGACGAAGACTCTTTGGCTTAGGGTCCAGGGCAGCTAAGGAGGCTGTGTCCCCCAATATCTCAGCAGGAATTACTGGGGAGTTTATCTCTATAGGCTGGAATCTGTTTTCAGTGGTGATAGTCGCAGAACTCACCGTTTTCAAAGCTGTTTCTGAAGTTCCCACGGGTAACGTCTCCAGAGGAATGCAGAGAAAGTTGTCCAACCTCATCTGTTTCTGCTCTTTCTGTTTATTTATTGACTTATGACCTGTTGGGGATCTTCTCAAACGCTTTTTCGTCATGATTGAAGATGTTTGTCTTGCTTCAGGGTCGCAATAGTAGGAAAATCTCCGAGAGGTCTCAAACTGACCTCCTCTCGTCTCTCCCTGGAAAGCCAAGTATCAGAACCGGCAGTAACTTTTCCCAGTGTCCCAGAGAACCGGCAGCAGCTTTTGGGGGGAACCACCTTCGGGGCTTACCTTTTCACTGGGCATGTGCACCAAGCAGTTGGTGTGCATGCATGTCTACAGTGCTTGGCGCATATGCATGACCTCCTTACTGTCCTCCTTGCTGTCCTTGTGTTGTGGGTGGGTGGGTGGGTTGAGGTGTGTGTGTGTGTGTGTGCTTATTTTTATTTTATTTTATTATTATTATTTATTATTTTTCTTTGGCTCCGCCCACAATGTCATGATGTCATGATGTTGGCTCCACCCACACTGATGACATCACGGTGGGGTAGTAAAATTTTTGACATCCCACCACTGGGCTGTTGTCAAAGAACCCAGCTTGTTTACTTGTCTGCCCATCACTGCCAGAAACATGTACTTATATGGACACATGTTTGGCCAACAACAAAGCTAATGTGAGAATGTGGCTTCATTTTGGCAGTCCAAAGTTTGATCCGGACAATCACAATCCTGGGGATATGGAGTTCATCAACTTCTTAAAGTTTTTTCTTCTCCCAGCACAGCATGCTTCCTGATATTGACTTTTATTTTTACAGAGAAAGGAGGAGGGCCAGTGATGGGATGTCCCCGGTTCCATACGGTTCCCCGGAACCGGTAAGAACAATCTCGGAGGGTTCTCCGAGAGGGTAACCCATTTTTAAGGCGTCCGGTTCCGGACGCCTCACCGAAAGAAATAAAAAAAAAAAATCGGAGCCAAAATGGCTCCAATTTAGTGCGCATGTGCAGAAACTCAATCTGATGCATTGCGCATGCGTCAGATTGAGTTTCTGCACATGTGCACTAAATTGGAGCCATCTCCAAGCTGGCCGATCTGCCCCAGGCCGTGAGCTCCATGGGGGTGGAGCGCTACTGCGGTGAGTGACAATGACGCTGCGCCCAGGCAGGGCCACCCATTTTGGCTCCAATTTTAAATGTTTTTCTTTCAGAGCCGGAGCTGCAACTTTTCGGAGCTGCTCCGGCGGTGGCGGCGGCACCAGCCCTCAGAGGAGGGTACCTCCCTCGGGGCCGCTGAGCCCCCACCGGAATGGGGGTGATGGGAGGTTGGTCCCATGGTTCCCCAGCCAGCGCCCCTTCCGAAGGCCCCGCACCAGCCTGCCTGCCCCCCTCGGGTGGCCCTGCCTGGGCGCAGCGTCATTGTCACTCACCGCAGTAGCGCTCCACCCCCACGGAGCTCACGGCCTGGGGCAGATCGGCCAGCTTGGAGATCGGCTAGCTTGGAGAAGATCCCCATAGCTGGACTGGGCTGGCTGGACCGGGCACCCGTCGGGAGGAAGGATGGAGCGGAAAGACTGGCTGGGCAGAAGCCGGGAGCGCACCTGCACGCGCGCACCCACCCACACCCAGGCAGAGCCTCGCAGCCGCTCCCCTGCGGGGAGGTGCAGGCAGGCAAGGCTGCCTCTGAGCCTGTGCAAAGTGCTATCGCTCCTAGGGCCACGACTGGATCGGGCGCCCGTTGGAAAGACGGAGCGGAAGGACTGGCTGGGCAGGAGCCGGGAGCGCGCCCGCACGCACACGCCCACCCACACCCAGACAGAGCCTTGCAGCCGCTCCCCTGCGGGGAGGCGCAGGCAGGCAAGGCTGCCTCTGAGCCTGTGCAAAGTGCCGATCGCTCCCAGGGCCAGGACTGGACCGGGCACCCGTTGGGATGAAAGACAGCGCAAGGACTGGCTGGGCAGGAGCCTTTTCGGCCCGGCTGCGGCCACAGCCAGGGGCTGCAGGTGGCGGCGGTGGGGGCCAGCGGCTGCAGGTGGGGGCTCCTACAGCCGCAGCCTTCGGAGGAGGAGGCAGGTAAGTGAGGGTTTTGTATTTGGTGTGGGTGGGTGAGTGATTTATTTGTGTTTTGGGTGGGTGGTTGTATTTTCGTTTAATTTTTATTTATTTATTTATTTAAGTTATTTAAATTAATAACGGGTTTGTGTTGTAGCTGTCTGGTTGGGTGGGTGGGTTGAGTGTGTATTTTTATTTTATTTTTATTTTATTTTATTTATTTTATTTTTTATTTTTGGCCCCGCCCACAACGTCATGACGTCATGACATTGGCCACGCCCATGACGTCCGTGACGTCATGGCGTGGTAGTAGAATTTTTGTCATCCCATCACTGAGGAGGGCACAAAAAGTTACTTTTCTGGTCTACAACCCCCTTGTTCTCCAGGTAGCTCTACTACAGCCCTTCTAGTTGAGGGATTCCTGAAACTCTAGTAGGAATGTAAACTGTACATGTCACCAGCAGTTTTATTTTTCATCCAAAATTAATATTCACGTCAACCCACCTTAGAAATCTCAAGGTTGAATATTACCTGAGAAGCTTGACATCAATAAATTAAAGACTAGTAGAGCTGAACAGGAGCTACAGAGTGCTCTGACCAGGCTCACCTTCAGAAAGCAGATGGGCTGTGGGGTACAGAAGCTGCTTTGCTTTTAAGAGGCAATTTTATAGGCCCATATACATTATTCTTGGCTAGAGATTGTAGTCATCAAGAGTGGATTGATAAAAAAAGATTGAGACATCAAGAGCCTGCTTCATCATTTAGCTTGGATAAGTGACAAAGGATCCAGTTCTGAGACACTAGTTTATTGGAAATATGTGTAAGATCTCAGAAACTAAATTAAAAGAGATGGTGAAAAGCCTAGTGGAATAGAAAAAGCTTATGATCTTCAGGCCAAATGAAATGCAAGTGTGCTTTATGTTGCATACGACATTGTTTATTATCTACACCGCTTTGATTCTATTCCTAACATGGAGTTAGATGGCACTACTCCCCTGACTTAAAAAACAGAGAGAGAGAGAGAGAATCCTGGAAAATGAGTAATTACTTTAACATAATATGAATCAACTTCTAGCCCAGAAACCTTTTTATACTTGAAACAGAACAAGTCATTAAATCACTGTCCAATGGAAAGGCCATTCCAGCTGAGATTTATAAGGGTGATTGCAAATACTGTCTTCAATGTTTCATTGAACCACATGAGGGAAGGAAGAAAGGGGCAGAACAGAAATGCCGCATCCCCTCAAGTGCAAAGTAGGTTACTCAGGAAGGATCTTTGCTATACCTGGGAAGTCAGGGAAGAGATTTTATCCATTTGAACTAGAGCTATGCCAAATAACTCTCCCACGAGAATTATGACCATTTTCAATTAATTCAATTTTTAAAAGTTCTTTTCAAAGAGATTTTTAAATGAAGTGGAATTCTGAGAAATTCTTATGAGTGAGGTTCAGGATTCATGCTTTTACTTGACTTACAAGGTGGTTAAGAGGTGCGTGTGTGTGTTTTCTTTAACTTTACAACCATCTCCACCCCCTCACTTTCCCATTTCAATTAAGCTGTGCAGAAGATGTCACTGAGAGCATATCCTGACAAGGCATTTAATCTACTCATTGGAGCTCATGTAGTTTACTCCTATTTTATGGCAGCCACATGTTGGGGACACTGGAGTGCCACAGCATCTCCCCAAGTGCCTTATTATTTTTTTGAAACACCCTCAGGAGGTTCTGCTTTCTGTGGGTGCTCATTTTTAGCCCATTAATAGTGGGCACTTCAGCTGTCAAATGCTCCTTTTCACACAAACCTCCATATGCTGAAGCTGCTAACGACCAAGGTCGCAGGTGTAGTTTGATGAGGAGCATAAATTCCCTGCTAGAGAGCTTCAGAGTGTTCCTTTAACTATAGCACCGGAAAGCTCCAGTAGAGTTCTAAATACCTGCCAGATTACTGATCCCGGGAAACTACACAACAGAACTATGGCAGTCAAACTAGAATCAAACTCCCATACATGTAAAGCACAAGACACTCGTAGTTTAGAAGCCAGTATTAGATCTTTGTGGGATTATGATGGTTTAGTGGTTAAGACGCTCAACCTGAAGGTCAGTAGTTCGAGACCTGAGCACCAGCTGTCTCTGTCCCAGCTCCTGCCAACTTAGCAGTTCGAAAGCATGAAATTGCAAGTAGATAAATAGGTACCACTTTGGTGGGAAGTTAAACAGCATTCCATCCACTTCAGTGTCTAGTCATGCCTGTCACATATCCATGGAAATATCTGCAGATGCAGACAGCACTGGCTCTGTGGCTATAAATGAAGATGAGCACCAAAGCCTAGAGTCAGATATGACTAGCTTTTTGAGCAAGGGTGACCTTTATTAGATCTTTAGTGAATATAACATCAGTTTAGAACACTCCATTTTGGGGCCCACTGGTAGCAGAAACGCAACTTGAGCTAGATATATACCTACGGTGTTTTCTACAGCCATCATTGGTACTGAAAGATTGTACCCATCCACCACCCCCCTCCAAAAGTGTATCCCCATCTCATTCTAAACCCTTCCACTTAGAGTATCTGGAAGAGTAAGACTGCTCTTACATTTTCACAATATTTTCAATTTATTTCCATTAAAAACATCACACTCGTTTAGCTCTTCATGGAAGACATGCTGGACCTCAACAGGGAAGCATTCATGCCTCAATGAAAAACCATCTGCATGTATGTGACTACCCCCCCCCCTTTTAACTCTTTTCCCTGATGGCCCAACTTCATTATTGTGAGTGAGAAATGTGTGCTTGTGTTAGGATACATGGCAACCTCTGGCCTCCATCTTCTAAGAAAGAAGTTCTGGTAGTTGTAGGAGGAAACCTACAGCTTCTGCAGCTGCTAAAGCCCTTATGACTTGAAGACCTATATAAGAACCAGCTCCTCGTCTTAGAAGCTGCCTCAGCAACAAAGGTTGCGTGGACACCTTCTTGCTCCAGTCCTAATGGTACCCAGCTTCAGTTATTTTCTTGGGTGTCTGACTTGTAGTCTGTTTAGCCCTCTTGCTCTTGCTCAAGCCCTAAAGGTACCTTGCTTTAGTTGCTTCCTCGGTTATCTGACTCCAGTCCTGCTTGGACTATGTCTTGTTTTCTGGACTAGTCTTCTTCCTCTGGCTGCTCCTGACTTTGAATGTGGACTTGGATTGAGATGTGGATAAAGTTTTCCATTTGACCTTTACTTTGGTTGGCCTGGGTCCTGGTACCTGTACTGCTGGTCAGCCACCTACATCCTGGAGTCTGACAGCATGAGAGAGTAAGACTGAAGGTGGGCGATTAAAGGTGAAACCTCAATTGTATGCAAGTCAATGTGCACTTGTTTAAAATTACAGTATTGCACTTATCCCAAGATATTATGCTCCCAAACACAAAGGACAAAAGACGATGCCCATTCCCTGCCAACACTATGCCATGTGCGGAAACGAACTGGACTGGCACTGAACTGTACTTCAACACTGGCTACTGAAAAGTGTATGTCACTACTCCTGAGGTCACTGGGCTTAATTTAGGGTGCAGGGCAAAAAGCTTTGCCCTCCAACAGGGGAAATTACAATATTAAATTCAGAAGAAATGGCTGAAGGGCTGCTCCTTCTTTCTTGTCACATCTTCCACCTAAGGTGACTGCTTCACTCTGCCGAATGGCAGTTCCTGCTCTACACAGATGATAAATGGATCAACTGTGTTCAGATAATTTCATGATCGGATGGTCAGAATGGTGGGGAAAGTCCATGTTCCTAAACTGTCCTGTCACTGATGGTAAAACAGATGTCCAGTCTTGCACAGCTTACTTATAATGGTTTATTTGCTACAATGCTTTTCTTTGTATTAATGTAGGAGGAGATATTAGATTTAGGTCTTGCAGGAATCCTTTTAACCTTAAATCTAAGGTGATTGAAAAAATGGCTGGAGGATGGCTGGTTGCAGATGACTGTGTCCTAATACCAAATTCCTGGAGGACGTGAAAATAATAAACGGTTCTCGTTTCAGCACCATGGACATGATTTGGGCTAATTATTAGGCTGGATAGGACAGAAGTTTTATATCAATCTCCTCTGGGTAAGATTTATATTCCACTACAAATTACTATCACAGACTGCATCCTACAAGTGATGGATAAATTGACATACTTGGCAAGTACCCTGTCTCATGAATCAGACATTGATGATAAAAAGTGCAAACTGAATAGCCAAAGCTGTTCTGGCTTATGGCTGGTTTCTCAAATGCCTTTGTAAGAAGTTAGTGCTGGACACTAACTGCAACCCCTGGATTGCAAGGAGATCTAATCAGCCCACCCTGCAAGAAACCAACCCTGACTGCTCCTTGGAAGGACAAATACTGAAACTGAAGCTCAAGTACTTTGGCCACCAAATGAGACGAGAGGACTCACTGGAGAAGACCCTGATGCTAGGAAAGATTGAAGGCAAAAAGAGAAGGGGGCAGCAGAGGATGAGATGGTTAGACAGCATCATTGACACAGTGGGTGTAGATATGGGCAGGCTCCAGAGGATGGTGGATGACAGAAGAGCCTGGCATATTGTGGTCCATGGGGTCACAAAGGGTCAGACTTGACTACAACTATAAATTTGCCCTCCCCAGGGCAAAACATTTCATTGGCATTTTTTTGTGAACAGGCTGTGAAGGTTTTTTGCACTCTCCTTCCTTATGGGGTAGCTGGAAAGAGAAGTTCGAGCATGAAGCTCCTGTCTTTGATTTTAAATCACCTCTGTATGACTCTGTTTAGCTTTTGCAGCTTCCTGCAGTTCAAGGAAAGCTCAGCAGAAGATAAGTCTTCCTGTGGAGCTTTTTCAGAACAAGAAGCACAGACAATTGGGTAAACTGCAGGACAATTCGGAGATAGGTAATAATGGGGAGGGAAGAAGGGGGAAATCATTGGAACATAACCACAGGGTTCATTTCCAAGTCTGATTGTTCAGGCATAAAGCTTCAAAGATGTTGTGTGCCTGGTGATAAAATATGCTGTCAACTTTTCCAGTTGCAGAGACAACATCTCATCCATTGTGGATCTTAACCTGCAAGGGCCGTTTTGTACACCTTCCACCCTATAGAATTTTGATTGGCTCCTCCTGTTTTGAGTTTCACAGGAGCTGTAGTGACATTATTCTATTGCTGTTTTGGACTATATTTCTATCAACTTCTTTCGTGTCCAGATCAAACTCTGGACTGCCAAAATGAAGCCTTTTTTTGGAGAGAAAAGAGATGTGAAAACTAAAGGAGATGGAGAAGAAATAAAATGGAAATAGACCTTTCAAAGTTTCAGAGATTGTGGTGGATCACATAGTTGATATTGTAATTTATTACGTTTGTACTTTTTGTGCATTTTGATTTATGATATATGTCAAGTTCAATTGAAAAATAATAATAATTGACTTGATGGCATAGAATCACTATATTAAATCTCCTTTAAATAAATAAGTGCTTTGGAGAGACATTGCAAAGATTTTTGGAAAGTTCAAAAAGCAAAGTGATTGCGGTCTCTGTTCTTGGAGAATAGGTATAATTAGATATTTCCATTCCTTGTGTATCCAATAACTTTCTCAGAGAGGATTGCTATTCATCATATAATAATGTCCACCTCACAGAAATGCTTACAATTATAATGAACACATTGATTATGACATTACAGAAGTCTCTGGGATTTTAATGGATCTTGCAAAAACTATTGTGTTAGATTATTTTAAGTAACCCATTTTTGACCCGAGTGGAATAAGATAACACAGCAGTGCTGTGTTATGAAGAGAGGGCTGTAAACATGAACCTGCCTGCTGATATAAGCTGGATGCTCTACAGCTTTAGGGCAATCTGGGGACACAATTAAGGTACCAACTATCAAACTGTTGTTGTATCAGGGGACCAACCACACAGTTGTAATCAAGCCCTCTGGCAAAGTTATTATGTAGGGTACATCTTAGCCTCCAGACAGTTCATTAGACCTTGGAAGGGCATACCCAGTGTCATCCTATCCCTTTGTTTTCAATTGTTAGAGAAAATGACTTTGTATAGAAAGTCCTGTGATACTTTACACCACTAGGCTGGAAAATACTATCATCAGATTCAGCAGCAAAAATAACATTTCACCGTATTATTATCTTTGTTCAAGAGTTCTGTAGACCATTTTCTACACATACGTGGAGTGAAGTTTTTATGTGATGCACAAAAAGCAGCTGTAAAATTACTAATCTTCCACAAAAGACGACTTCCTCATGGAGCAATAAGCATGGGATTTATTTTATTGAAATGCAAAACCAGGATGGTTCTGTGGGAAACCCAATCACCCTATAGGTTTGTACCCAGTCATTTTTACACCTAATCAATGGCAGGGTCCACATTGTGGTGCACCAGTCTCTTGGAATGGGATTTGGTCAATTTGAGACTGTAGATTTTTGAATGGGACAACTGTTGTTCGGAATGCCCTCTCCTCCCACAAAAAGGTGTCTGTACAAATACACACATGTATGAGAGTGAAAAACAGAGTTTGGAAAAATTACTATGAGACTACAACTCCCAAGGTTTTCCACTAAGTTATTCTGAAGGAATTTTCAAGGTACTTTGATGATGGGCTGCCCATTGCAGTAAAGTTTGCCACTTGGAGCATGCATGCATTCCCTCAAAGGAAACTGGCGATCCAACGCTCTGATTGCCAGTTTCCTTTGGGGAAGAGTGGGCGCTCGTGTGCATTCCCCCAAAGGAAAATGGTGATTGTAGCATCTGATCCCCAGCTTCCTTTGGGGGAAGGCTGACTCCTTTCCCTGAAAGAAAGCCGATGTTTGAAGTCAATGCTCACTGGAGACCCAAGCCCCAAAGTTGGCAGGGTTGGTCTCCGCCTGAGAAGGCGCTTCCCAGGTGGAGACCAGTCCTGCCGACTTTGGGGCTTGGCTCGATCCACCTGCCTCTTTGGAAAGAGCACCGGGGATTCCATGCATCGAATCCCTGCTGCTCTTTCCAAAGAAGCATGTGGATTGATCCCTGGTTCCTTTTCCTCTTTGGAAAGGAAACTGGGCTTTTTTTTAATGTTATGTGATAAATGGATCACATAACATTAAAAATAGAGTATCGCTAAGACTTGTGTTACCAAGTTTTAGTGTTATCCAAGGTATTACTGTATGTTGCTTCTTTGACATTTCTGTGGCTGTCACTGCCTTTAATTTATTAATTAATGAAGAAAATCATTTTAAGAATTGCAGATTAAAAAAGGGGGTGATTAGATCTGAACTCTCTCTTGTAAAAGTTCCTCTGGGCCAATAGCACAGTGACAAAGGATTTTGTGATCCAAGGAACACATTCAAGATGATAATTCCAACAGGAAAGGATTTGTCATGTTGTTTAAATGAAAGAAGTTGTTACATTGTTAATTATCTTAAAGATAAAACTGGTGTGGAGGTACTGTAATATTTATTTTAATCAGCACATTAATCAATTGACTGATGAACAGTGAGACAGTTATTATCTAAAAATTGCATTGGTTAGCTGTCGACCTTAATTTTTTGGCTTCTTTGGTATTTCTTCAGTGTTAAAGGAAAGAGCAGGTTTATTATCTGAGATGAGACATTTAAGCTTCTATTTTAATCAATCGACCAGGAGGCAAAACTTACATTTTTAGATACAGGCATCTCAGCTAACAAACTAGTTAAATGGAGAAGGTAAATGGAAGCTGGAGAGAATAAATCCAAGACTGGCCACCAAAGAGGTGGACCATTTGACTGTATGTTTTCAACTTATATGGGATGGGGGAAAAGAAGCATAAGAGATAGACATTTGAGAGCTGGAACATTTAAACAGGGACAATAATGTTACTAGTGGTAAGGATATAAACTTTTCATCGACAGACTTTCCCCTTGTAGATAAACTGTTTTATTGCAACAAATGATGCACATAAATATGCCAACAAACCAGCAGGAATAATCTCATGGTTTCTGCCAGCACTCCTATATTAAGAGATGCATTGCCCACTACTGAGAACAGTGTTTCTCTGCTAAAGCTCTAGCTAGCTAAGCTGCAGACTGGCCAGCCAAAATGTTCCATCTGTCATCCAAACTTCAAATCTGTTCTATGTATATCCTCAACGGCAGACCAGGATGAATACTGGCAAGTGTTCCTAGAATGCAAGCATATGCCAATTGTCTCCTTGTCAACTTCAGAGCTACACCCTAGCTGCCAGCACAATGGTGTCTATATATGCTTTACAAATTAATTTATTCAAATAAATCCCCAATTTTCTTAGTTGAAGCCTCCATTTGGAATGATGGTGGTGGTGAGGACCATGGGTCTTGAAGATGATCCAAAACAAAGTGTCTTTTACAGATGGGTGATTAAGTAAGAAAAATCTGTGATAATGCTTTTTAAATTTTATTTTTGGCATGGTGCTGGTATAGTTGTCCCCATTCCCTGGGTACAAATTAATGCAGTAGAAAAAGTAGAGGAATTAAACAATAGTGCCATTTTACTAGTTTGTTCTTGGACAGTATTTGTGGCCAGTTCCCCAGATGATATAGTTCAACACAACTGAACTGTAGTTAACAGAAGGATGTCAGTTTTATGTTTACTTTATTCCTTTCTAAAATGGGGAAAATGTTTTTTCATCTTTATTATCCTTCCCCCTTCCTGATTCTCTAGACTTCACATTGCTATTTCAAGCCCAACTTTCAGGTCGTAAATCCTTCCAAAACTATAATAACTATAATGATTACCATCCACATTTCAGTAATGTAAAAGAAATGGAAATGATTAGAGGTTTTCTAAACCTTAGTTAAATCATCATTCCAAATGGAGGCTTCAACTAAGAAATCAGAAGACTGACATTCAGAAAGGTAGACAAGATGAAACTAGAAAATATCTTCAACTATAAGGGTGTGTCATTGAAAATCAAGACCAAATTAGTCTATAATATGATACTCCTGGTTATTTTTTACAGATGTGAAAACTAGACAATGAAGAGAATTGTCATGAAAAAAACTTTGACTTATTTCAAATGTGGTACTGGAACAGAATTTTATGGATACTGGAATTTGCCAGAAAGAAGAATAAATGGGTTGTAGATAAATCAATTGTGATCTATTAGAATGACTAAACTGAGGCTGTGAAACTTTGGGCACACCATTGGGATGTAAGACTTATTGGAAAATTCAGTATAGCTAGGAAAAGTTGAAGGCAGCAGGGAAAGAGGAAAACAGAACATAAGATGGACTGACTCAATAAAAGAAGGCACACCTATTAATGGCACATCTGTTAATGGGCAAGACCTTATGGAGGTAATTAATTCATAGGGTCACCCTAAATTGGAAACATCTTCACAGAATGTAACAACTGTGCAAAAGAACAGTATGAAGAATTGTAGCAGTGTAAACACAAACTTGTTTCATTGGCATGTACTTTCATTGAATGTACCTTGTTTTTTTAGATGCACCAGTGTACAATCTACTCTCTCCAGATGCCCATAAACTTTCATGGATGCAATCTATTAAAATTCATATTAAATAAAAATTGTTAATCTTTAAGGTGCCACAAGCTTCAATTTGTGTGTGTCTCTGTGTGTGTTCATATACATCAATGGGCCCAGATAGCTTCACTCCTGGAAAGCTCCACAAAATAATAATAACATATATAAAGACTAATGTTATGTGCTTCTGTGAAGAGGAAAATCTTGACTCTAAATATTAATTCTACCAAGTGTGTAATCAGCATGTGTAAGATCACAGTATAAGTATGGAATTATGGGTAACCCCAAAGTTGTAATGACATAAATGGAAGATCCTGAATTAACTCCACTGAATCCCTTCTGCAAAAACGGGACCCAGAGCCAGACCTGAAAAAACTACAGCATCCCAAGTGTCTCTAGATACCAAGGGCTCCCTATAGAAAGGCTGCAGCCTCTAAAGGCTGCTTCTTCTGTCAACATCTGGTAAGCTGGCTATAGCATACTGGACATTTTCATTATACACTTCACCTGCCCCTCTATAGAGAGACAGGGAAAGTGTAATTCCTCTTGCTGATCATTATAATACTAGATCAGCCTGCAGGTGGAAAATATTTTTCCCCCATTTTCTCCTTTGATTGCCAGTCAGAAATAAAAATTTCTGTAGAAGGGCAGCGAAAGTGTTTCATTTGCCTCCATGGTGAAGTGGTTCGTACGAGCAAAGAGTTGCTTAGGGTGATCAGATGAAGGAACTGATTAAAGGTAATTTAATCCTCCTCTAGAGATCCAAAAATTAATGAGCCCAGACTGCCAGATAAGAGGCAGTAAGGACATACTCTAAAAGGCTACCATTCTATGTAAGTTTAACTGGAAGTGGAACTTTTCATTTGAGCTTAAATTTTGAGGGGTACTGGAGATGAATAGGATTGGTCTGACAGCTCACAGATGTTGTTCAACCAAACATTTTTACTGCTTCACCTGTTAGCACACTTGCTTGCAATGGAAGTTTTAATTGCAGACTTGCAAGTATAGTACAGGGAACAGCTGCTCTTTACAAGGGTATCTTGAAGACAAAATGAGAAGAAGGCAAGTGAGACACAGAACTTTAGATACAGTATAAGAACAAGGAAAAGTTAGCAGCCTTGTTATACTGAGGAAGTCTAATTATTCTGTGAGCTATCACATGTCCAACTTCCATTTAAAATGGACAGACTGAATGAAAACCCATCATTGCTGTCCCAGTTTCTCTAGCTGTGTCCTTATGTAAACCAATGGTAGGGCCATCTGCATTCTAGACAGGATGCGGCATGTGCTAACACTTTGCTGTCATCCCCCCCCCCCCACATACACATCATTGCTTCTCCTCCAACTAGGAATTAATCTTGACTTGCCTTCATTGGCCTTGCCTCCAATCAGCTGCCTGACAGACAATTATTAACTGAGAAACACATCAGGAAATGTGCTATTGTGGCAAGACAAACAAGCAATATCATCAATTTTTTATGACTGAATAAAGCATACGTAGGTTAAGGTGACACTGATTGCCTATTAATCTCTGCATAAGAAAGTATAATGATCAGTCTGGCATCTTTCCTCATGCCTACTTTTAGCTTCTGTCTTCGAATGAAGTAGCCATTTGTTCTTCTACCAGAAGGGCGATAATCTACTCCACACAATGAATGTTATTTACCATGTACCACCCACCCCCTTTCATGTTTCTTTAAATCAGTTTGTGAGAAATAATTAGCATATTTCCATTGGGATTGTTGACAGAAAATTACAGGTATCTTAAATGACTGGGTTACAGTTATGCTTTCTGTGACACAGTACTATTATGTACGAAGCTAAGTTGGACTTAGCTTGTCTCTAAGTCCAAAGCTGGACAACAGCATCCAGGTCTATGAGATTTTTCAACTTCTTACTAGGATGTTATGATCCACCAATATCATGCTCTTCCCCATCCGACAGCTTCCAGAACACACTACTGAGGAACCTGTCAGTGAGATCCCCAAGGTAGTCAGGCCAGGAGTCTGAGTCTCATGCCCTCAGCAACTATGGCACATCTCAGCCATATCTCAGGTATAAAGCCCTAGCATTGTGCTCCCCATATTGGCAGGAACTCCTACAGTAACAATGCAATACAAGGTTGCAGGTCAGGGAACTGTCCATTTTAGACAGGATCCTCACCCTTTTTAAGATAGGGCCCAGGTTATGCTCCCTCAGACTGCTGAAGGGCTGGACTGGTGGTCCCTCACCATTGCCTTGAGCCCACCAAAAATGCCACCCCCACTCCTCCCCCACTGCTCCCCTGCTTACCAGCCTGGAGGAGCTGCATCACGTGGGTAAAAAATGTGTCCGCAGCTGCCAGAAATTCCCCCCTTGGCCACTAGAAACACCCTTCTGACACCCTTCCACTGCCACCACCTCAGTCCTTGTCACCTTTGCTTGCCTTGGTGTGTCTCTAATGGCGCTTCATAGCAGGGCAGCTATTGTAATCCTTACAACATCTGCTCTGCTATGGAGAACCATTAGGGACATGCCGAGCCAAGTGAAGGAGACAAGCATTGATGCAGCAGCAGCTGGAGTGAAGGCACAGGCCAGATGATTTGATGCCATGGGCCAGATCTGGCCTGTGAGCCATTGGTTGAGGATCCCTGCTTTAGGACTCCCTGCTTGGTCAGAGGTTGAAGCCTGGAATGAATAATCTTGAGTTAGCAGTGTAAAGTGTCTCAGATCTGGTCCAGCCATTGTTGGCGCAATGTCTACTGGGAGCCATCTAGGATACTGCACCATTTAGCTGCCCTTTAGCCCCTGCTTCAAGAGTTCTCTATAACCTCAACAGTACATGTTACACCACTGCCACAACTATAAAAGCAATCACGATGGCCAGAATTCCATAGCTTTCATAGACAGAGGTAAGTGCAATGGCATAACTTGTACCTGTAGTGGCAATTGACACATAGTGAAGACTAAAAGGAACATTGGTGGTGCAGTGGTTATACTGCTGTACTGCAACCAAAAGGTTGTGAGTTTGATCCTGACCAGGAATCAAGGTTGGCTCAGCCTTCCATCCTTTTGAGGTTGATAAAATGAGTACCCAGCATATAGGGGGCAAAATGCTAATGAACTTGTGAACCACCCAGAGAGTGCACTAAGCACTATGGGGTGGTATGTGAGTGTGATTGTTTTGCTTTGGTTGCTTTGCAAGTACTTAACTAGCAGTCACTGTCATTTATATCATTGCATTTAACACTGGCATAAAATGCTTATGCATTAGGATTTGGGTCAGCATCTCTGAGCAATATAACAGACTCCTGGCAAGAATTGAAACTGAACATCTCTTTTTTAAAAAATACAAATGGATTTGTCTAAAATTTGATAGGAAACAGTGTTGGTGTCTGATGATCTTCTCTAGAGAGGGCTTTATACAAGTTTGGATGCAGCAAACTAAAAGTCTCTACATTCGCTTGTCGACCACCTCATCTCCACCAAGGAGGAAATTAAAAAACAACATCCCTTAACTGATGACCCTAAGAGGGCAGGGATGATGAAATGGAGAAGGGACTAGATGTTTTCTGCTATGTTGTACTATGTCCTTAAACGAATTATGGATACCTTTGTTTGTTAGCTGCTCTAAGTTAATTTATAAAGTAAACCAGCATCAGTTTAAAAATAAAATAAATGCAAACACATTTCAACTTGTGAGCAAACTGTAATCTCTCAGCTTTCATTTCCCATCAGAATTATTGGAATAATAACAATCTATCTCACAGTGATTTGCTGACAAACAAAATTGCATCTCAGATGTGAAAGCAGTAATCAGAAAATTTTAATTGGTTTTTCCTTGGCACCTTCTACATAACTGTGAAGAGAGACTGGGCAAGTTTTGCAAGGATTTTCATTCAAGGTGAATCAGTATGTTCAAGCTGTCTGGTTCCAATGCACTATACACATTTTGAAGCAGCAGAAGTTTTCTCTACCAGCTAGAGGCACCTTCAGCTATTGCTACCACTTCCACAGACAAGGTCACATCTGGAAGAAATGGCAAGGGATGGACTTGACCCATGAGGAGGAATGCAGCACCATCCTGATTGGTTTCAAATCTTTACCCATTTCAGCCATTCATTTTAACTATGACCTCCCTATCTAATGGATTAAGTTTGAGTGCCAAACAGGAGCTCCATAACATCCCTGGAATTTTCTGGTAGAAAATAAATATATAGTGGTTTGCCATTAGCATTCTGTCAAACTTGCAGTCAAAACCTGCAGGTAAATTTCCCCAGGTATTTTTTACATAGACTTTACAACAGAACAGAATTCTATTTAGCATGGGGCAGACATAACTTTATCAAACCTTTGACATTAGGTTTACAAGAATGGAGTTCTGGGAGAAAGGGTAAAGTTTCTAAAATATTATCAAACTGAAGTTTTCAATTAAGTCAAACAGAATGGTTCTGTTCTAACCAGCTGTTGGGCTTGATGAGGCTACAGTCCTTTAAACAAAAGTGCTAAATGTCCCCAGTTTTGGGTCATTTTCTAACAAAGGCAGCAATTCACCACTATTTCACCTCAGAGTGACACGAAGAGGCCATGTGGAAATTGCGGCCAAGGAAATTACATGAAGAGTCACAATTGCTTACCTGTGAACCATCGTTTTCATGAAGTCACGTACATCATGAGGTCACCTGCATTGTCCCCATTTTTTTATTTCTGTACTTCACTACTTGGTTATTAGCATCAGTCTTCCAACCCTGAAATTATTTCTCCATTAAATAATGAATACTTACATTAATACTTAATTCAATTATTTAATCCATTAAATAAATAATTCATTGACCTCTGACAGTTTATTTTCTTCATTTCCACATATAGGAGCAAAAGAGTTTCAGTCTGCAGAAAGGTTGGACACATGCATGGATGGCCACCTATGGACATTGTGATGGTCCTGGAAGTTTGCTCTAGCCACTCTGCCAGAATGCCTTGCAGTTTCTGACTTGATGTGACACTCAAGCAGGCAGACTGTGGTTCTGGCTACAAGTCCTTGTGGAAACCTCAGCTTAGCTTCACCCCAGCTGTGCTTTCAATGAAATATAATTCCACAAAGTTGTGCACTGTATCTCACATACCAGGCCTGTGATGTAGAAAGGTTGCCACCAGTGGCATCATGTGGGCTTCAGCCGCCCCGGGCAAAGACCAAACTCACCCCCCAGTTAACCCCTCGCTGCCTGTGCCAAGGCCCCTGGGGTCATAACCAGGGCAGGGAGAGCCCCCAACGGCCAGCTGGGCGGGTGGGCAGCGGGGCAAGCAGGTGAGATGAGGCCAAGCCTGGGTGCCTGCTAGACCTCCGGCACCAGGGATGCAAAGAGGGGGCAGCCTGCGCATCGGCACAGACTTCTGCCTGGGAAGTCTGGGTCCTAGACAGAGGGAGGCCAAAGCGGTGGGGACATTTTGCTGCCCCCTGAAAAGTGCCGCCTGGGGGTCATCTGCCCCCCTGACCCCCCCACGCTACGCTTCTGGTTGCCACCACACATGGGTTAACCAAAATTCCCAGCAAGTAGTTCAAAGGCAAGGTTGAAATTTAGTACCACAAATTCCCAGCTCATTTACCAGGCCTTTATATGGAGAAAAGGGATACACACAAAGAGCCTCCTCAAAGATTGTGGTATTTTTGAAACAAAGTCAGGTATAACCCAGGCAAAGGTCACCTTGTGCCAGCTAATGTTTCTCACACTAGGCCGGGCAAAAGGAATTGCAGAATGAACTCACCAAAATGTGGTTTTATTTTGCTAGTTTCACATACTGCCTGGACATAAAATGAGGAAGATATGGAGAAAAGGCTATTTTTAGTAAAGGAAAGCATAGAGGCAAAAAGCATAACATTGGGGAATTCTGATTATTCCTTTTATTAGAGTATGAGATAGAAAAACTAATAACATGGAGAGACAAGCTCAGTCTCATAAGCCCCTTCTTTTGGTATATTTTCACATAAATTAGCACTTTTGTATAATAGAATGACTCTAGGAAAAAGTAGAAAAGCTATCTTTATATTTATTTATTTATTTATTTATTAAACTTCTATCCCACCCTTCTAGGAAAAACAGTTATCATGTGTTGTCACAGTCAGGGGAAAAATAAAAAAAATATGGAGTCTCCTTCATTTTTACTGCTTGGAGAAAAGTCAGAGGAAGGAGAACTACCAACACAAACAACAGAAGCAAGAAAGCAAACAGGAAGAGAGGATGAGAGCTTGTTTCAAATGCCAGAGGCAGGGGGAAAACTTTACCAATCAAGTTAGTGGTAATCATATAAGGATGTAAAGCCCCTAAAAGGGTTATTGCATGCAAGATTGCCATTATCCCAGATTATCTTCCAAAGCTTGCATGCAAGAATTCTCATGTCTCTTCTGATTTGCAGGTTTCCAAAGTTATTTCTTGGTAGAGGCATTGTTGAGATATTTGTTGTCAAATGTGCCACGGGACATTAGATCATCTGAATTGCCCAGTTTCAGGTAACACATCAGGTCAAGTCATGATTGGTGCATGCATTCATCTCCTCACTTTGTGACAATTGGATGCAGTTTTGGTTGCATTCCATCATCTCATTTGGCATCTCTTGATGTATTCCAAAGTCCTTCAGCATCTTCTCTAGCCATAGCAGACTTCTGTTGCAGCAGTGAACTCTGATTCTTTGGAGGGCAAATCTACAACATTTTGTTTATGCTTAGCCCAAGAGATAGGACCGTCATCATACAAAGTCAAGAACCTACTGGTGTTCTTCCTATCCTCTGTCCCGTCTGCATCTGTCAACCCTACACACTGGGTTTCTTCTGGCTGGCATTCTGAGTTTAAAACCCATAGTTCCTTTCAAGTGTCTACTTACTCTTTGGACAGCTCTTCAGTCCCTATGTTGGTGAACTAACTTTTCTGCTCAGTATTCCTACAGCAGTAGCTGTAACAGTTATTGTCAGCTACAAAAGGTTTCCTGTAGTTCTTCTGTACTAGCTATTTTTTGAAGAACATCACTTTCCCCTCTGCCTTTTTGAAAGTATTTTGACGTGTTTAGCAACAGTGTGGGCATCTTTGAGACCTAGTGACTGTACAATTCCAATTGTCTTTTGTTTCTGGTTCAGCAAATGTGGGCCATGTACATCCCTTTCAATCTGAATTCCCAAATAGTATGGGGCATCCCCTTACACCTTTTTGTACCTCTTTGTAAAAATGGTGTACAATGTCTTTGTACTCCTGTTCTCTTTGAACAATTAGGTCATCAGCATAGGAAAGAATAAAAGTTAAATGTCAATTTCTGTTTCTGATGTGCTAGCAGTGATCTATGTCACCTTGCTTGAAACCTTGTTACAGCAGAATCTTCTTCAATGTCTCATTCCAGGCCTAACCAGCTTGCTTCAGCCTATACGGGCCTTTCATTAGCTTGTAGACCAGGATTTCTCAACCTTTTTTAAGGTAGGGGCTGGGTCACACTCCCTCAGACAGCTTTGGGGGCCAGACGGTCATTTTGCCCTTCCTTTACCACATGGCACTTCCTGGTGTGGTGGAGGTGATGGGGGCACATGAAATGGTGCTACAGGCCACATCTGGTCCATGTGCTGCAGCTTGAGACTCCCTGTTGTAGACTAACACCACAGTGAAACATGGAGATATCACTTGAGTTTCATCAGTCCCTCCCTACTTTTTTTGCAAACAAACTAGGACTTTGCATGATAAAATCACTGTAGTGATTTTAAAGTACAAAAAAAGGAATCTTTACTGACAGCTGACATATGTCAGGAAATGACATATTTCCTCATGTTTCCCAAGGCTTGAGGTAGTAGATTATTCAGCTAGGCCTCATAGAAATCCTTTGTCCCTCTCTGTCTCATGGACTCATGTCACGAGACAGCTTGTTTTTCAGCCAGTGTCCCTGTGTTATCTCTCTAGCTTCATGTTTTGACTTCACTGATTGTACACGTGTGTAAACAATTCTGTTTTCAGAATGTTTCTCTCTGTTACCTGATTGGCCAAAGCCTACCCACCTGACTGCAGATTCTCCATTTTGCAGAGAAGTTAGTTAGTTTGTTTCTGGATCTCAATGGCAAAAGACCCTGGCTATGGTGGGACTATTTTTTTCCCTTTCACTATGATTACCCAATGTACCTGGATTGTGTACAGGACTGATATCTGTTATTGACCTTTTAATCTACGTTTTTCCATGGACTATCCTACATGAACTTGAAGAATAAAGCAGCTGCTTTTCTCTGAAGATTGTTGTTCTTTCACTGGCACACATACCTACGCTACGCTACCAGATTCCTCCCTTGTTTTGCTCTATTGCCTGAGCATAGTAAGAGTTCCTTTCTACTCAGCTCGGCTCTCTCAAAGGTGGAAGGTAAGGGTTAAAAGTTCCAGTAATGAGGGTGTCTCAGGAACTTGACCAGGGAGGAGCCCTTATGATGAGACAGCCGATGTCTGATATATGGTTAGATGCAGTAAGAAAAAAAAGGAAAACTGAAGTCTCCAACATATATAGAGACATGTATACTTGCTGTGATTTGTTAGAGCTTTCGTTATTTCAATCTCATCCTCAGCTTATAGTAACTATGAGAAACAAAAGAAAAAACAAACAAAAAGATTATGCATATACATATGTATTCTCTTTTTAATGACTTTGTGAGATAACTGTCTCTGATATATATGGTATTCAGTCCTTTTCCAATGGAGTTTAGTTCAGTAACAATGGGAGGTGGGTGCAGGAACCTCAGGCTATATAGATGATAATACAGACACAAAACTATGTGGGTGAGAAGGTTTTCGCCAAGGTCACAATGGAGCCAGGAAGGAAAAAAAATACCTCCTATGCAAAATGCACAGTAGACACTGTTCTCCGTCCTTCAGAAGCTTGCTTCTTTTGACAATCCAAGTCCCTGAAGAAAAAATGGAATGTTGAGACTTTGGGTTCCTAGCACCTCTTCGAAAAGCATTAATGAATATGTACCCCCGTACAATATTAAGAGACAATAAACACTGTAAAAGAAGAAGTGGATTTTCAATACAGCATGGTGCTAAAATATTCATGTTGTAGCTTCACAGTGGTGGATAGAAATGATTAGTCCAGACTGAGGTTGATGTTTGGAAGAAAGCTATTAAAATCCTGGTTGGGTTTCTCCAAGGCTTCCTTTCCATGCATAGATTTTAGGTTTTTTAACCCCTTTTTCTTCCATTTGTAAATGCTGAAACTAATGATAAGCAAAGATGTCTTATTTTTTTAACTTGAGCTGCTTTTAGAGTGATTTTGCTGAATAAAGTGCTAGTTATTGTGAAAGGAGATGGGAGTAGTATTGAACATTTGTACCACTCGTCTTATGCTTTTCTCTGTGCAAGTGCTATTTAGTGCCTTATACTCTGCTAACCCAAAAGAGAATAACCAAATTCCAATATATGTCTCAGCAATTCCATCTACTACTTTTTGACTAACGTTTGAGAATAGGTTGAAATTGTTTTGGCCCCAAGACCTCTAATCATCCGCTTTACTGGATAAAACTGTGGCAGGGACGAGTGTCAGTTATCCTGAGGGAAACTTTGGAGGGAACCAGCTACTAGATGGTTTGATTAGTCTTTTCCCCCTATACCAGGTCAGACGACCGATTTGCACGTCAGAACCGCTACGGACCTCCACCAGAGTTTCCTCTGGCTTTGCCCTGCCCAGGCACACTTTTTGACTATAAGTGCTAGTAATTACCAGCATGGTCACTGGTAATACTGGCTTGAGGGATTCTGGGGTTTACCATCAAAAGTAAAATTTCCAAGCTATACTTTTAACCCACCCCTGAGTACCTGCATCTTCACCTGCAAATGAATGCCTTCACACATGCCAGCATGAAATTTTCATAGCTATGTTGATCAACTGTGGCTTATGTAGCATTTCTACAATGTACGTACCCTATCCCTACCCTACTTCAGGCAGCTATTATTTTTCCTTTCCTTGTGATACTCTCCCTGCCCCATCAGGACTTTTATCTGTGTAGCTTGTTCTTTTACCTGGCATGTACACATTGCTATTTCTCAAGTTAGAAACATCTCTTTCATAACTGTCCAGACTTTTTACCCTGGGACGCTCTGGTTTGATGAGGAGTTTCTTTAACACACTGTAACTGCAGGCTGACTTGTAACATATGTTGGAAATAAACATTATTGTTATTATTACCCATTACTTTTCCCTGAGTTGTTATCTAGAATGTCTTTCTTCCTTTCCTAACAGACACAAAAGTAATTGTGGCCCTTACATCTCAAAAAATATGTTGTTCTTTCTTCCTCAAAGACCGATGTGTAAAGTAAAACTAAGCAGGAGGAGAATCTTGTGCATGGTTTGTGTTCTTGTATCTGGCAGGTACATTTTTAAGGCATCCCTTTGAATGAATCACCCATCTGTTCGAGTTCCTGCCAAACTAGTAGTTCAAAAGCAAGAAATTGCAAGTAGATAAATAGGTACCGCTTCAACAGGAAAGGTTAACAGCATTCCATACACTCTGGTGTCTAGTCTTGCCTGCCATATGACTATCAAAACATCTGTAGATGCAGAAAGCACTGGCTCTTTGGCTGTTAACAGAGATGAGCACCACCCCTAGAGTCAGATATGACTGGCTTTCAAGCAAGGGAGACCTTTACCTAAGGTTAAATTGATCATTCTAGCCCTCTGACATTTACATTGCTATGATGAGCTAGAGTAGTCATGAGGAACCATTATCTTTAAAGAAATATAAACTATGCAGAGTCTAATGCAACACTATTTGTGAATTTTTAAGTAATTGTTTGTGACAGGCACTATTCCTTTTTCTCTGGAGTATTTATTTATCTAAGAAGAAGTTTAATTTTCTGGGACAGAGTAAAGCAATTACAGTAGGGCAACAATCCTCAGAAGACTCCCTGTTTTTAACGCACAGATAATATAATGGTAAATCATATTATTTCTCAACATATAGCTCACGGCATTTTGCGTAATACATTGGAAGGTAATTTGCATATAATTTGTTGCATAATAAAAGGCTGGGTAAGAATATATAAGACAACACAGAAAGTATTAAGCCAAAACGAAGAGTGTTTAGCTAGAGTGTTGGCCAGAACTAAGGTGACCATAGCTCCACTTTCAAAAAGGACAGACATCACCACCCAAAAAAAGGCATGGAAGACAAAGAACACAATGAAAGGAAGTCAATTTTGTGTTAAATTTGCACATGCCAGTTTAAATTAATATAAGCAAATACCATTAAAATTAGACAGTGTTACTACAATTGAAGTGAAAATACATTAAAGCTCACCATATTTCAGAAGACTGTGATTAAGTAACCAGCTTGGGTCGTAAGTTGGCTACTTAGAGCCTGACTACACAGAAGAAGAAAAATGGAAATCCTATGGATTTGGTGGTGGGTTCATTCACATTTCCCTCTTTTACTAAATGCAGCAATGGGAAATGTAAATCAATCCAGAGTTCCACAACTCAAATCTGTAGTTTTCCCTCCCCACTAGAGACTTTTCTACTTTTCACAAGGTGAATCCTTTTGCTTTGCTAAACTGATACACACAAAGTGTTGCTTTGGCAAAGTACTTTCCCTCTTGATTCCTGCCTCATGAGGGAGGACTAGGATAAGACACAGACACACAGTACAGCACTCACTCTAAAGCCTCTTTCCTAAGACATTAAAAAATTCCAGCTTCTCCTGGGTAGAGCTTATCCAACATAAAGTGGCAGGCATCGTTGACATAAGAACAGAGCAGGTAAAGCAGTTTGATTCTTGCACTTTGGAATGGCTTCTGCAATTAATGAATGCTGCTGATAGTTTTTACTATGACTATAGTAATGGTTTTAAGATTATCTGACACTACCTGGTTTTGCCTCTGGGTTATTTTTGGATATTTATTATTCTGATTTTTTTAAAATACCATATATAATGATGTTGTACTTGTATGTTTTATATATAATAAATAGACCTGAGTGGTGCTTGCATCAAAGGGGTGGGGTATAAATGTAAATGTATGGATGGCTAGAAAGACAGACAGACAGGCAGGCAGGCAGGCAGACAGGCAGGCAGACAGACAGATAGATAGATAGATAGATAGGAAGATGCTACCAGCTTGTCTAGTACATAATATAAATCCGGCTAAGCTTAGATACAATAATGGATTACAGCTCATCTCTATTGAGATTTCTTTTACAGCTCAGGATGAAAAAGAAAATATATGTGTAGTTTGTAAGATAGATTCTTTCATTGATAAAAAGATCAAGGAGTTTAAGATATCAGTTATTTTCTTAACTGTATCAGCTGAACGATCAATTCATGTTTGCATATGTGGACTGTCATTAATTGGCAAAGAAACCAAACAAAAATGAGGCTAAGATATCAATTAATTGGCCCAATTGATAATTATGAGTGGTCATTTAAAGTTTAATAGTGAAAGAAACAGATCAAACTGAGTAAGTCTCTTTAAATTGGGGCCAGACTATTGCATTTGGGAACCACAGAGGTGACTCTAACATGGTGGAGGCTATTAAACTCATGTCCTGCTTGGAAGCTTCTCACTGCGATTTAGCTGGTCTCGGATTTGTGCGACTGAACAACAACAACTAAACAAGCTGTTGGTCTGACCTGGTAAGGCTTTCCTTACATTTTTAAACACAGAAGAAGAGGGGTTTTAAAATTATTTTGCCTGCTTGATACTTGTGCAAAGGACCTCGAGAAGACAACAATATTTTATGCACATTTCACCACTTAAATTAGTATTCTTATTTAATTCACACATCCATCCACTTGTTCATTCACACATTCTTATTTACTCAGCAGCAGGTAAAGGTCACCCTTGCTCGAAATCCAGTCATATCTTACTCTAGGGTTCAGTGCTCATCTCTGTTTAAAGCCAAAAATCCAGCATCTGTAGACGTTTCCATAGATATGTAGCATGCATGCCTCAACACCAGAGTGCATGGAATGCTGTTTACCTTCCCACTGAAGCAGTCCCTAATTATTATTATTATTATTATTATTATTATTATTATTATTATTATTATTATTATTATTATTATTATTATTATTATTATTATTATTATTATTATTTCGATTTATATGCCGCCCTACTTGGTGAAAACCAACTCAGGGCGGCTTACAACATAAAATCGAATACAATACAATAGAACAGATCAACAATACAAAATTACAGTATCCCAAAATGCAGTGCAACAATATAAATATAAACATAATATAATCAAAATACAGTCCATAAACAATCTACAATATCGAATGGACAATAAACAATATAATCACAATACAATTCATATCTAATACAAAGAAAATAACCATACAGTAATCGATTCAGTAATGTACAATACAAAACACCCTCCCGCTGCACATCCACATCCCCCCCAACACACCTGCCATCCAGTCCCGGTACGGCTGCGGCCACCACCCACCTCCTATCCCCAGGTAGTCTCTGGGCGCCGGCGGGGCAAAATCAACTCCCCCGGACAGGTGTTTCGGCGGGGGAGAGGTTTTCATTTATCTACTTGCTATTTCTTGCTTTAGAGCTGCTAGGTTGGCAGGAGCTGGGACAGAGATGGGAGCTCACTCCGTCATGCAGTTCCCAGGAATCAAACTCCGATCTTCCAGTCAGCGAATTCAGCATCTGAACCACTTGAGCAACCTATTCAGACCAACCCTTGGGCTTCCTCCATTTTTCTCTAAAACCAGAAGAGGCCACTGCACAGCCTGGCCCCCACTTTTCCTCCTCCATAGGAGGGCGAAAGGGTTCAGTGAGTTACTGTGTGAAATGAAGGGGGATAGGCCTGCTTTTGTCACAAGACAGAGAAAAAGCAGATGCCTTGAGGGCTCAGGAAAGCAAAAACTGTTCTTTATTGGGTTTAGATAATAAATTACTTTTTCTGTCATAGATGCAAAATAATTTGGCCAACTATGATTATTTTTTGCTAACTGTGCATGCTTGTTCTGCTTTGCAAAAAGGACTGTTGCAGAAAGTACAAGCAAGCAAGTTTTGCATCTCTTACAAGTCCTGGGGATATCAGAGGGCAAACAAAAGCAAAAGAAAACAAAGCAAAAACATAAAAACCATTGTGGCACCTTAAAGACTAACTACAGCATTTTAATATTAACTTTTGTGGATTAAGTCGACTTAATCAGAATTTGTTTACCCTCTGATATGCTTGCACAGACTAACATGGTTACCACTTCAAAAAGTCTTGGGGAATCTCTCTATGCTACAAAATAACCCAAATAGTCAAGGATGGTCTTTTGAAAAAATGCACATCACATCCCTAGTGTTCAATTACCAGAAGCCCAAGTCCGTTCACCTGCTGATCAAGGCTTCTCAGAATTGAAGTCCAAGAACATCTGGAGAGCTATGTTTACTGATCCCTGGCCTATGCTATGCCTTGGGATTACAACAACATGGGACAGCCTCAAGCAATGCATGTTATAATAGGTGGTTGAGCCTGCATAGCACATGGTATGGAGGTGGAATGGAAGCAAAGGAGAAAATAAAGGTCACAACCATCATAGTTGTGATGGATGTCTTTTTCATGGGTGACCTTCATTCTCACTGCTTTCATAGGGAGCCTAATTCTTTTCTTTCTTTCTTTCTTTTTTTTTGTAAATGGAAGTCTAGGCTGATTCATCCTTAACGCAGAATGACAGAAAAGAATTTTTAATGTGGGTTATCACATGGAAAGCTGAGCATACTTATATTTTGCTGCTCCAGAGATAAGATTTCAACCATCAAATCCAAATTACAAGTAGAGATCTGACAATAAAAGCAGTTTGACAATGGAATGGGTTGCTTTAGAAAAGGACAGGGTCTCTCACGAACTGAGTTGAATAGCCACCTGTTAGGAATGATTAATTATGGATTTCCTGCATTGGTAAGAGGTTGGAAAAGATGAGACTTGACTTTCTAGTTCTATAGTTCTATGTCTTCTTCTCACACTTCTCCCAATAATTAACTACTATCTATTTCCCCATATTGTGAAAGTATAGAAATAATGTTATCTCTGTGTCGATTTCCTTGGATGAGATATACTGTATGTAGATATAATAGTATTTTGGGGTACAGTAATACCTCGGATAACGTTTACTTCAGATAACGCTAAAATCGCATAACGTTAAGCAATCTGGGGAAGAGAATTGGATCGAATAACTTTAAGGTCCTATGGGATGGATTGGATAACAACCGCTAAAGCCTGTGCGGTTACAATGTATCTCTATGGAGCTTTAATGTTATCCGATCCATCCCATAGGATTTCAACATGGATCGGATAACACTAAAAATCGGATAACACCAAGACTTGTGGAACCAAGTCTTAGCGTTATCCGAGGTATTACTGTATTTAGTTTATTTGTAACTGGAGCACAACAATCAATTGTTACTAGGTTACAGATCTGCCACTTCAGTACAGAACTCCAAAATGCTTCCAGACTTCTTGTTCACTGCATTTCCTGTCCACTTCTGTGTCAAAGTGTATTTCTTTTGTACCTCTACCCCACAGTTAACACAAGGCCCTCATCTGATTCTGAAAGCTCAGGCCTATTATTTGGACAAGAAGTCAACAGAAAATAGCAGAGATCTCCAGGCACAGGTAAGACAGAACCCTTGAAGGACATGACCTGGCTTTGCTATATAGACAGAGGTCTCACTCAGAGTAAGGGAGCTTACTCTATTTCTTCAGAGAAACATGTTTTCTGAGCATAGATGGCTTTTAAATTCCAAATGTTCCAGAGCTATCTCTGCAACAAAAAAGCATTCCCTTCCAATTCTTACCTTATCAAAGGAGCCATCTTCCTGAATTCAAGTGAGAATGCCACTCATAATTCTTTCATTACAACAGATATTGTCAAAGGAACCACAGCAAAGTGTGTGTGTGTGTGTGTGTGTGTGTGTGTGTGTGTGTGTGTGTGTGAAAACTATGGCATTGCAAGGATACAATAATTTAGATACAACCATGCAGAGTTCACCCTCCTTTCCTACAGTTGAATATTTTGTTGTAAAATATGGTTTAGATTCTGACTTCATCCTTGCTTTGGTTTGGGCTTTAAAGAGAGACTGCTTTGGGCCAGGCTTGCCCATGTGAATCAGAACATATTCCAAAGGAGATCATGAGATTCTGATCTCATTCTGGTTCTGGCATTTAGTTTGAGCTGCTTTGTGGGTAATTTGCATGCTCCTGTCCCCAGCATTACAGAAAAACACAACTTGGAACATTTGCTGCGGGGGTTGTTCTATAGAACAGCCCTAGGAAATGTTGTTTGTGAGCAGCAGTAACATTCGGTATCTGCATTTCAATTTTGAGTAGTAAGCTGTTTCAAAAGCACATATTATGCGGACGTGCAACAGTCTTCAAACTTTGGATTAATTTGCTGCCCCATAAGCAATCAGTGAGCTAGATATCTGGTTAGAGAGCCAGAGTTTGGAAGTTCAATTCCCCGCTGTGACTCCCAAGAAAAGACTCAGCCATAGGCAGAGGCACTGATCATATTGGCTGGTAGATTCTGGAAGGAGTCATATTTAAATAGTAACTTTTGGAAGTTTGAAAATACCCTTCTCAGCTCTGAAAGAGGCAAAAGGCCATCTGATCTGAGGATAGATAAAAGTGTTCTAACTTATTCAAAAAAACTTTTCTGATATTAAGACGAGAGTGTTCCTCCCATGTTAATTCAGAAGCAAGAACAACAATGCACAGCTCAGTTGTCAGATGTGTAGGAAATGATGAGCTAGATAAAAAAAGAAAATAAGTACAAACCTGTATCAGTAAATTAAAAGTGATAAAATCAGTCCAGGAGACATACTTAAGAAAGAAAGGGAAGAAGGCTTCTAACCTCTAAGAGGTGGCCTCTTTCAAGTGGTGCATTTTAAAAATATTGATTGGTTGGGTAGGTTGGCATAAAAAATACAAGAGAGCTGGCAATGCATTTATAATAACTAGGGATTAATAAATAGATGAAAACAAATGACAGTATTAAGACAAACATGCACAAATGAATCATCCAAACAAATGCTGAAGCCAAATTACTTTATGGAAATCAGCCTGCTTTGTAGTCGACATAGTTCAGAGACAGCATTTAAATACAGGACTCGAGTGCTTCTTTCAGTGGTATTGTATTACATTTCCACAGGTTTTCTGGCCAAACATGTTATATGAAAGAAAAGGACTGTCAGAAATCTTGTTGCTTCTAAAGTCAGTGAGTCTAGAAGGGGTTGTGTCTCTGTGATTCCAATACAAGCCCATTATTTGAATCCTGCATTCCTCAGGAAAATAAGATATTTTGTTAATACAATAAAACCTTGGTTTACGATTGTGGTCCGTTCTGATGGCTTTTGTGGGAAACCAGATCAATCTTAAACTAAAGCACATTTCCCCATAGGAAGGCATTGAAAATTTAAAAAGTTCCCAATCTCCCAGAAAAATCCAACTGCCCCCCAAATGCGGGACGCTACCTTTCCTTACCTTGCCTGGGCTCCATCAGTTCTACCTCAGGGTGTCGGGTGATGAAGAGGAGCAGTTTGTCCAGCTGCCGGTGCACGTCCAGAGAAATGGAGAACAAAAGGAAGTGTTTGCTCCATAGCATCACATCACACCCAGTTTTCTTGCTACATTTGTTCAATGTCTTGATGTTAAAGAAAGAGGAACAGAGCAAAGAAAATTCTGTAAGCATCCATAAGCAGGACAACAAGATCTCTGTTGCTGTTTTTCCTGGTCTATTGTTGATGTTTAACTTTGTGTTGTTACTTGTGAAAATCTTTTGATTTGTCGTACGCTACTCACAGTGAGAGTATATCCTAGATGGGTGGGAAAACACACACGCACACACACACGTGCACGCGTGCGCGCGCGCGCGCGCACGCACACACACACACACACACACACACACACACACACACACACACACACACACACACACACACACACACACACCACAATAAAATCATAGCACCCACCGTCATTCGCCCTTCCCT
Source organism: Furcifer pardalis (assembly GCA_030440675.1). Lineage (NCBI taxonomy): Eukaryota > Metazoa > Chordata > Lepidosauria > Squamata > Chamaeleonidae > Furcifer > Furcifer pardalis. The sequence continues at coordinate 127,516,889 of CP126891.1, forward strand.
TCACTACCTGAGGTTAGCATTACATATCATCTACTACAATTGGTCTTAAGCAAATATACTAAAACTTATAAGTATCGACCAAGCTGTGCCTGTCCCTTAGCTTTCTGTTTTTCAACTCCAATATAGATAAGCCAATGGTTAGCTTTATCCTACATTGTAGGCATTCAGCTATCATATTTTTAAGAAAGCTAGGCTGTCTTGGGTGCAACCCATGTTAGGAATTGTTAGTAAAAGATAAGTGGCATGGGGGTCACCCCCCCACACACACACACCAGCTGGCTGATGCAACACCAAGAAGATATTTCTGCAGTAGCATAGCGTGGGGAGGCAGGGGGCACCCCGCCCTGGGCAGCACTTTTTGGGCATATGGGTGTTCTTGGATTCCAATTCCCAGAAGCCTAGTGGGAACGGGAGCCAGTGTCCTAGGCCCCCACCAGGGGGTGGCAAATTTGGCTTACGCCCCGGCTGGCTGAATCCCAGGCTACGTTACTGTACTTCTGCCTTTAATTTAATAAAATTAAATTTCTGGTGGCGCAGTGGTTAAACTGCTCTACTGCAGCCAGAAGGTTGTGAGTTCAGTCCTGACCAGGGATCAAGGTTGACTCAGCCTTCTATCCTTCCAAGGTTGGTAAAATAAGTACCCCACATGTTGGAGGCAAAATGCTAATTAACTTGTGAACTGCCCAGAGAGTGCACTAGCCCCTATGGGGCAGTATGTAAGTGTAATTGCTATAATTGCTATTGCTACTTTCTTCCAAGTCACACTCCTTTCTCAGCACTACTTGCCCCAAGACTTGGAATGAGCAGAGTAGTTTCCTAAGACCTCAGTGTATACACTAGGGCTTGGCAACCAGAGATGTCCTTTTCTTCTGAAAAATACCTAATTTGGTGGCTTCCCCACCTCTTTGCAAACTTGGAAGCAATACATTCTTTATATCCCAGACTCACACAGCCACCATGGCCAGAAGGCTGGGGATGCTCAGAGTTGTAGTCCAAAAGCATAACGTTTCCAAGCTCTACACTTATGTCAGTAGATTCCGTAGCTTAAGAAAGTGTTGCATGTGGAAGAAGAAATGATCATGGGTTTCTACAGCCCCAGTCATATTGCATTAGCCTTGTGGAAAGCTTATATAGAGAGATAATGGCTCCTTTTCATTATGAACTTTCTTTGTGTCAGGTTGAGGTGAATGGAGAGTAGTTGGTGCTGAATCTAAAAACTTATACAATAGGCTACCAATCAACAGATTTATTTTTTTGCAGAGCTCTGGTTCACCAAATGTCTAAATCTCTGTTACAATAACAACAACATTTGATGTTTGCCTGAGATATATCTTTTGAGAATCTACAGTTCTCCAGAGAAGGTTGAATGGCAATCATGATAAGTATCAGTTTGAAAAATGCACTACCTTTTGTATAAATTACATAATGCCTCTGCACTGAGAATATGGTGCAAGTGAAAAGTTACATTAGGAGATAAAGATTTAGATCCAGGCATCCAATCTTACAATTATTTATGCAATTTTTGTTTTTGTTTTTAAATTGGCTTTTAGCTTTAAGATTAGTTTTCTATAACTGCTATTATTTCTACGATGTTACACAGCATGATCCTCTCCTCCATGGTTCACAGTGGTTTCAACAACAATACTTCTTTCGATCTTCATTTGCCTACATGGAAAAATTAGATTATTCTATTTCAAGTGGAAAAATTAGATTATTCTATTCTAAACTCTTATACTCAATTTTAATACTTGTGATAAAAATCAACATAATATTTAGCTTATTGATATTTAAAGTGGTTGGTCTCAATGCTTATTTCTGTATGATCTTTTGCTATTTGCAGGTAGTCATTGATTTTAGTCGGCCAGGCAGCAGCTAAATTCCTTTAATTCCAGGGGTTGCTTGATTACCCTCTGCACAAAGATGTGCCATCTCTGTTTCAAACTGGTGACAAAAATAAAGTAGACCAAAGAGAGAGGGAGGGAGGGAAAGAAGGTGTTACTGGATTCTTGCCTCTGCTTTCTGACTGTTGTAGAGTTTTGAATTTCTGGTAAATTTATTTATTTATTTATTTATTTATCCAATCACATTTTCACTGCTGCCCTCTTGCCAAGGCAACTGCCGACCACTCTTTAGCTGCACAGTAGAAATACACAGTAGAAATACAGAGACCCAAAGAGAACTGCTATAAGTCTCCAAGAGTCCAGCTCAGATAGTCCCCTTTCTCATTAACTCAGGTAAAGGTAAAGGTCACCCCTGCTCAAAAACCAGTCTTATCTGACTCTAGGGTTCAGTGTTCATCTCTGTTTCATAGCCTAAGAGCCAGCGCTGTCTGCTTCTGCAGACATTTCCATGGTCATATGGCAGGCATGACTAGACATGGAATGCTGTTTACCTTCCCACCAAAGTGATCCCTATTTATCTACTTGCAGTTCCTTGCTTTAGAACTGCTAGGTTGGCAGGAGCTGGTACAAAGACATGAATTCATTCCATCCTGCAGTATTCAGGTATCGAACTGCTGACCGGCTGCCTTCAAGTCAGCGTCTTAGCCACTTGAGCCAGTGCACACAGGACAACGAATAAAAGACACTCCCTTACTTAGGATTAGAAGTGCATTCTAGGAACAAATAAACAAGCTCAACAGCAGCAAAACAACTGATACCAGTTAGTGGACTGCAGTGGCTCAGTGGTTAAGAAGCTTGCCTTGCTAGCTGGAAGGACAGCAAGTCGGCAGCTTGAGACATGGGTACTGCATGATGGATTGAGCACCTGTCTCTGTCCCAGCTCCTGCCAACCTAGCAGTTCTAAAGCAAGAAATTGCAAGCAGATAAATAGGGACTGCTTGGGGGGGGGAAGACCTTGGGGACATTAATAGAGCCTCATTTGGGGATCCCCTGAGTGGAGTTTGTACAGCAAAAATCCTTCCAACCAGAATAATTTCTCACATGGAAAAAAGTGGGAAGGAATGACTTTTTTTTGTGCTGGATAGAAAATTACCCCAGTCCAGAGAAGTCCCTCTACTTCAGGCAGAATACAAATGTGTAAATGAAATGCCAAAACTGCCATGATCAGGGGCTGACCATATGAGATTTCTTTAAGCTTCTCCTTGGGCTGAAAGCCATGACCCAAATCCATCCCTTCTCCTACACATTCGTTTTTGGGCAAGGGAGCTCCAGTATAGAAATGAACATGCAGACTGGATGCTAAAGGGAGGTTTGAAAAAAATCACAGAGGATCTGATGATTGATTATTAGGAGGCAAAATAATGGGTTTCATTGTCCCGTGGATTGCACAGATATGGCAACTTCGAAGAATGCATTTCTGGAGGGATGCGAGTTTATCACCTGACTCTGAAGCTCCCATCCCATTTAGTTTGGTTTTCAGGGTGAAAGAAGGGGTACACAGAAAGCGCCTCCTCAAAGACTGTGGTATTATTGAACCACAATCAGGCATGCTCCAGTAATGGCAACCTTGTGTTGCTGGTTAATCTTTCTCACACTAGGTCAGGCGAAAGGAACTGCAGAATGAACTCACCCAAAGGTGGCTCTGTTTTGGCAGTTTCACGTCTGGCCTAGACATGGAAGGAGAAGAAGAAGAAGGGTGAGAGAAAGTAACTAGCCCAAGATCCCTTGGTGGGTTTCATGGTTCAGATAAGTGGGAGAATCTCAGTTGTGGGATTCAGCGGGTTCACACCAGTTTGCCACAACCGGTAGCAGAAATTCTGGCTGGCCCTGACCATCCAAGTTTTGAAATAAAGTAGTCCTAATTTGGATACAACACAGGGCTTTTCCCCTGGCCATGCCCTCCATACCACGCCAGTAGAGTAGGTAGTAATTTTTTTAAAAAATCTCACCACTGGAGAATCTGAATCTTCTATCCCAACTCCACCACTCTGTTATACCACCTTGCTTTTCGCTATACCACACTGACACTCAGCTTTATACATTGGTTTATGCCAATGTATACAAAGGCAATGCACTTACTTATGCTATAGAAGATCAAGCTGCCCATTCTATATCACGACTGTTAGATTACCCTCTGACCAGTTTTTGGATTCCACTTTCCTGTGTAGTTTATCATTTATGTTTTTTGATTTCACTTCTCTTTACCAAAATGGGGAGGGGGGACACTGGTGGTGAGGCTTTCTTCCTCCTGTCCTCCCATCTCCTCTATTTTAGCTGGTTATCAAAAGACCCATATGTTAGTTAATCTATCAGAGATACCATATTCTTCCAGCAGCATCCATTTTAGCTGTTGGCTGGATCACCAGGCAGCTGTGTTGATGGCTTGCGTCCAGTCTCTCCAAAGTGGTTGACTTGTTCTCTTAGAAACCATTTTCTTTGGACTCCTTTTTTAACTCCAGGGAACTGGCAGGCAACCTCTCTATTTACGACTCAAGTTCTAGCTTAACAAGACTCTCTGCAAGCATCCTGTCACAAAATTATTTCTCCCCCTTGTTCCTTTGGCTGCATCCTTAATTTCTGCTTTAGGAAGCAAAGAGGCTGTTGTTGCCTAGAGAACCGAATATGGAACTAATAAGACACAACCAATTTCGCTTTAAATTAAAGTCAGCCCTCTCCTTTTGTGTTCATTCCTTTGACGCGAGAATCCTTGCCATGGCATAATAATGAATGACAAGCATCCAAAATTAAAATCTCACTTACCTCTTGCCTACAACTCCAATAAAATAGACCCACTTACCATGTTTTTTGTCGTTCTCCCAAACAGCACAGCCTAAGCACTCTAAACTCCATCTTCCAGTTTTAATTTGTCTCCCCATTCTCATCTTGAAGCCATTTATTGTGTTTCATGGTTTGTTTTTCTCTCAATCTCAAAAGTTACACATATTCTTCATTAGGTAGCTAGACAGGCCACTGTCGAATGTTTGTTTTTTTAAAGATACTTTCTGTTTCTCCCTCTGTTTTTTAAGAATTGGATGCCTGATAGAATGTAGGTGCTATAGCTATATTATGCTTACCTTCAAAAATAAAGAAGCTGCAGGGAGATTTTTTTTTTTAAAAAACGAGTCTCTAATTAGCAGCACTAAAACACTGGAATGTGGTAAGAAAGATGGCATTGGAACACAGCATTCATTTTTAATTATATGGTCCATAGCTCTTTCCTGTTGCTTATTACTTTCTATAAGTTTATGATATGCGCTGAAAGCCTTGCATTTATATGTTGCCAACTGCACAATGATTAAAGAAGGGTTCAACCATGCTTGGTCTCCCCCTTGATGACCATAGGGTCAATGACAGATTTTTGCTTGATGAAATAAGCTGTAACAGACCAACAGCCTGGCTTTCCTCAGTGGAAAAGTTAATTTTTTAAAACTACAACTCCCAGAGACTGGTCTGCAGACTATTGATTGATTTGATTTGATCTGATTGTATGCCACTCATCTAGTGGAATATGCTACTCTGAATGTTTACAGCCAAACAACGTTAAAACAAATAAACTAAATAGACATAAAATATAAACAGATAACTATAAACATTGCACAATGGTGGCATCCACAGCAGCAGTAAAACATAATTTCTTGCCTTTCAGCTAGGGAAGACATTGGCATTATCTGGGAGCTATAGTAAAAAAAAAAATTAGTTGGTTTTCTTAAATGATGACCTACTTCTTTTTTTTTCCTGTAAGAGAAGGTAAATGTTACATTGCTGTAATGCATTTTGCAGAATTCCATAATAAATAAGATCATTACTATGCTTTGGGAGATATAGTCCATCAAAGGAAATATTTCCCATCTCTTCTTGCTGGAGAATAGACAAGTCTCCTTTCCAGTTGTTGCTATTATTCCTACATGGATTCAGTGCACCTCGCAATCTGGAGTAGAGGATGAGATGTTAATGCAGCTGAAGAGCAGTAGCATCACATATGCTCCAGCAAATGGAAAATCCCAAGGTTTGATCATCCATCTCTTTGATGATGAGCCATATAATCAAAATCTATTGGGAGAATTTTGAATTTGGTTAATTCCTTTAGTTTTGCAGAGCATAACATAAAAAAAATCAACTGCAGCTCAGGGAAAATGTGAAGAATAGTAAAAAAAATTAATAAACCCAGCTTCCACACTGTCCCTTTGTGGCTCTCAAAGCCACTAGCACTTCATATAGGGGGAGATAGAATCATTGTTCAAGCATATTTTATAGAAAAAGGTTATCTTTAGTTACAATTCTGATGATCGGTTACATTCAGAAGAATAAGGGGGGGGGGAGAGGTTGCAGTCTCTTTGCCAGAAGGTAGAGACATGTCAACATGGAGCCACATGGTCAGAAGAGGAAGAGCAGAAGGTGGCAAGGGAACCAGAATAAATAGGAAGAAGGGAGGGGTGAACCAGGTGGATGAAAAAGGACTTTGCTGATGGATTAGTGGGAAAAGAGAATTTCTTGAGGTCCAAAAGGCCCCCTCCCCACTGGTAATAATCAGTGTTAGTTGCATGTAAGATTATTTCTCTCCCAGCAAAATCTTCCTGAGAGGATTACTCCTTCTCCAATGATTTACTGAAACAGAGGGCATTGCTCTCATGACACTGAGCAAATTTTTCCCAACATGCAGTTGCAACCTTTAGTAATTTGCTTCACAGTGGGATTTTAAAAACTGCCTTGTCAAGGGGGAAAATGGTTTCGTGATACAGTATAAGGAATATACTATACATATTCGATTCATATGCTAAATTTGCTTCTCTCTGTGAGCAACTGGCTTTCCTTTAGTAGAGATCATGACTCTGAGCGAACCATCTCCAGTTTTTACTCTGAGCAATAGCACAGGATCAGGTGCTTGGGTATTTTATCAGATGCCATTTCTGCACAGAGGCAGTTCCATACAGTTGAGGAAAGCACAAAGAAATGTATTCTTGGTGTCTCAGGCGGAAGGTGGAATCTCTTGCAGGGCTTGAAGAATCCTCAACAGACTCTTTTCCCATATTAAGATGGCTTGTCCTAATCAAAGCCTCATTGACTGGTTTTTTTAAAAATCCCTATAAAGATCACATGTTTAATATTTGACTGTATATGTCATACTTTCCTTCCTTTCCCCTCTCTGGGCTCCTAGGTAAAGAAAGGTTGCCCTTGCTCAAAATCCAGTTGTATCTGACTCAATGCTTATTTCTGTATGATCTTTTGCTATTTGCAGGTAGTCATTGATTTTAGTCAGCCAGACAGCAGCTAAATTCCTTTAATTCCAGGGGTTGCTTGATTACCCTCTGCTCAAAGATGTGCCATCTCTGGTTCAAACTGGTGACAAAAATAAAGTAGACAAAAAAATGAGAACGAAGGTGTTACTGGATTCTTGCCTCTGCTTTCTGCCTGTTGTAGAGTTTTGAATTTCTGGTAAAATTATTTATTTATTTATTTATTTATTTGATCACATTTTTACTCCTGACCTCTTGCCGAGGCGACTGCCGCCCTCTCTTTAGCTGCACAGTATAAATACACAATAGTGATACAGAGACCCACAGAGAACTTCTACAAGCCTCCAAGAGTCCAGCTCAGAGTCCCCTTTCTCATTAACTCAGGTAACCAACCAGTCAACAACCAGTCGTATCTGACTCTAGTGTTCAGTGCTCATCTTTGTTTACAGCCAAAGAGTGCTGTCTGTGTCTGTAGATGTTTCTGTGGACATGAGGCAGGCATGACTAAACACCAGAGTGCATGGAACACTATTTCCCTTCCCACTGAAGTGGTACCTATTCATCTATTTGCAATTTCTTGCTTTCTAACTGCTAGGTTGGCAGGAGCTGGGGCAGAGATGAGAGCTCCCTCCATTGTGCAGCACTTGGGTCTCATACTGCTGACCTGCTGAACTTCCAGGCATCACATTCAGTATCATACACCCTAAGCCACGACAGTCCCTTATCTGGCTTCCTAGAGAATTATTATTATTATTATTATTATTATTATTATTATTATTATTATTATTATTATTATTATTATTATTATTATTATTATTATTATTATTATTATTATTATTATTATTATTATTATCATCATCATCATCATCATCATCATCATCATCATCATCCACAGATGACAGTGGCCAATGCTAGAATAAAGCAAGAGTCTGTTCTTGTATTGCAATCCCATTAACTAACAATCCACTGTAGAGGGCAGGGGTCTCAGAATATTTCAGTTTGAGAACCAGATTTAATTTCAGATGGAAACCCCCCCCTCCCCGTGGCTGCACATTTGACCAAAAGGAAATGGGACAGATCAAAAATACCACCATAATTTTTGAGAGCCATTAGAATGTAAAACAGCTCTCAAATGATGAGAGGTCAGCAAGTGATGATGTCTTGAGGAAGGGGATATAATCTTCTGAGGAACAGTGACAGTCAGCTTTTGATCCAGAGCTGGAATTAAACAGCTGTCATGTGTAGGGCAGAGGGAAAGAGGGAAACATGTAGCTCTTTAAAGTACTGTTGGATTGCAACTGTCTTCTGCCTCAGCCAGTATAGTAACAACCAGGTGGGGGTTGATAGGAGCTGTAATGCAACAACATTCAACAACACTTCCTGGAATACCACAACTCTGGGAGATGAGAGTGAGGCTGGAAACTACCAGGTGTCATTTAGGAGCTCATAAATCCTAATCACAGCTGAAAACCATGTACTGTTGGTCAATAGGCTTGTGGTTCTTGCTATCTTCAACTCTGGAAAATAAAACTTAACTTTTGGAATGATCTACACCTGGAATTCTCAACCTGCAGCCCAAGGGACCATTACATGTGCCCCCCACACAGCCTCTACCACATCAGGAAGTGCCATGTGGTGGAGAAAGGGCAAAATGGCCATCTGGCCCCCAATGCTGTCTGAGGGAGTGTGACCCAGCCTCCGACTTTAAAAGGTTGAGAACTCCTGGTCTACACTTTGTGACACTGTGGATTCTACATACACAGCCTTGGAGAAGAGAGGTCAGTTGAATTCTCCTCAGGAGGGACTGTGCCTAAGATACTGAGATGGAGAGGCACTGAATAAAATACCAGTTAAAATGCAGCAGACAAAATAATGTACACATCAATCAGTGTCTAGTAACAGCCTCCCATAATGTTACTTATTAGAGGCTTTCATCAAATATGCATTGTTCTCATGAGCAGCATTTTAAAGTGAAATTATATAAAAGGAGACTTGGAAAAGATTGTTCTCCATTTTGTGGGAAAGTGATGGAGTTCCGTTATTAAAAAGATCACATAATTGTTACAGATAGAACCAAATAAATCAACAGTTTTACTGCTGACCAGATTTTTATCAGCCATTTCTGCCCCTTGTAATATCCTTTGTATTACCCAATAAGCATGTAAAACAAAGTCAATTGTCAGGCCATTAAGAGGAAGAATAATGGGCATGTTTTTCCATCACGCCCTTCCATTACGTGGAGAGTTTTGCCAAGTTTTATTCTTTTGAATTGTGTTAATATAAATATGAAAAGTGCACATATAAAACCATTCTGTGACTCTAAGACTGTGCTTTTCAAATTCTGATAGCTGAGGCAGACTTCTTTCTGCATTAATACCATGGAATAAATGACCATCTCCTAAGACAGGACCCCCTGTCCTTCTTATAGGAAGATTGGCAGTCAGGATTCTAAAGTGTCTGAATTACTTTTGAATTCTTCAGTGGGTTGGCTCTCTGACATTACTGATAAAGACTTTATGTGGATCTGGTGGATGGAACAGGATTCCACCTTGCTCAAAACAAAGCCCATATGTCACAAGGGGCTTCTATATAATTAAACTGTATTTCTGTTATGTTGGTTGAGTCACTTCTGACATATGGTGAAATGAAATCGTCAGGGGTTCTGTGGGAAGGTGAGAAATCTTGTTGACGCTATCTTTAACAACCATGATTTCTTCAGAAACCAAATTACTGCGTATTACATCCAAGAAGATAAACTGAACTTCATTTATGTGCTTGCTGTAGGATCCAAAACATGAGACGTTTTTCTTCTTCATGTGCCATATCCAAATCTAAATTTTGGCAATCCTCATGGTGATGAGCCATGAAGAGTGTCCTGAGAATATAATGCAGTGGCCTTTCATCTGCCTTCCACGTTGCAGCATGACGCCTGAACTACTGATCCAGTTCTGCGAGTCACTTTCTGGTCCCAAGCCCTTTTGGCAAGCAAAGTCCTCCTCAGCCCCAGGCCAGTACTGATGAAACTGCTGAGACATGTAGATTAAAGATATAAAGTATTTTCTATAATTGTTATGAATATTTAAAGTACAGAATATCTTGGAATTCCATACCATACAAAGCATATATGGGGGAAAAAGGTCAAAGAGTGTGAGGCAGAACCAGAAGAAGACGGAGAGATAACATCAAAGATATATTACAACTACACTAAATAACTGGTCAAAGTTGTTAGAAGTGCAAGAACAAGAACCTTGTATTTTCCTTGACATGTGAAGTGGTAAAAGAGGAACTAAAGAAGAAAGCATAGTAAATGTTTTAAATCCTGGTTTTCCTCAAGTCTGAATGAGAATAAGAAAAACTATTTCCCCCACTCTGTCCCACAAAGAAAGGAAGAAATTTGGCTTATTCTGACACAACAGAAGTCAGAACTTCTTGTGCATCAAAATTGAAATGAAAGAATAAATCCCTAATCTTGAGTCACTGTTAAGGCTCCAAACTCATGTTGACTCAGTCATCTCCTATCAGTCCATCCATCAGTCCACAGGTGTGCCAAGGAAAAGGTACAGCAGGTTGTGAGAAGATACCTCATTTTCATATTGATGCTCCTCCTGACGGAGCAGGAGCTTCAGCAAACCAAGTGGGAGAAAGATAGATGGGGAAAAGAAGTCCAATTCTTCTTTGATTTGGGGGAAAAAAATCTGAACCAAAGAAAAAACCCAGGATGAAGGGGATTGCAATGCCCACCTCCAATCTGCTGTGAGCACTACAGGTTAAATGAATTCCCTGTCTTGAAAGGAAAAATAAAGTTGGGTAATATCTCTATTTCTCCAGATATCTTTTCCCTGGACCAGGCTCACTCTCTCAGTTAATGAATTTTGCTCAGCAAGAGGCACGACTAAGCTGGCCTTGCTCTATTACATCTTCAATTGACTGTGTAGACCAGACATCAAAAGCATAAAAGATATCCTCCAGTCTGGAATTGGCAGTATTCTGACCTAATATTTTCATGATATTATATTATCTAGCCAAAACACAACAGCAACAAATGCAGCAATATTTTCTTAGGATCAATACAATCTAAACAGCCCAATTTTTCCAAGTGTCTTACAAACAGAACATAGAACTGACTGTGTTATAATACAGCAGCAAATGTAAAGTGTACCTATTTTCTGAGAAAATGAGTGGATCAATAATAATTTCTCTTTAACACTCCCCCCAGGCTTCAAATGTGAATGGTGCATAATAATGTACCTCTGTGCATTCCAGGGGGTATGACGTGTCTGTATAACTGGAACTACTTCAGTAGACTTAACAGATGGATAGGTTTCACTTACAAATATAGGCCAAGCAGGGAACAAGAGAACTATTTGTCTCTGTTTTTCTTTTAAGTCACTATAGTACTAAACCAAAAGACCATCTATCTTTTTCTGTTCTTCTGTTTCGAAGACAAGCTTCTTGCAACTCAACCCACACACCAGAAATCAGAGCATGCCATAAAAGTAAACAGATGCAGATAGCTCAAGTAAATGAGCGAGGATGCTTGTAGAGCAGTATAAGCCTGTAGGATGCATTTTATACTTTATTCAAAACATTCACTGGGCACTTTCCATAGGAATGGATGGAGAAAATACAAATGTTTTCATCTTTTCAGTGCATGCAAATATGCAGGGCAACATGCAAACAGAAGATTTTTTTATATGTATTCTTCTGTAATTTGTGTACTAGTCTCAGGAAAATATTTTTTTTTACCACTTTATTAAAAAGGATGTCTGGGAACAACTCTGGCTGACCAAATGTCTGATTGCAGATATGGAGCCTTCTGCAACTACACAAGCTTTTGTATTTCCTGTGGCTGCCAAAAAAGCTGACAGCAACAGTAAAGCTGTTGCATGGTACCTTTTGTGCAGGATTAATTGGATACTGTGGAGATATGGTTAACCAGTAAGTAGATGATATTGAGGATTTTCGTTTAAAAACAGGAGGTTGGAATTTGGTTATTCCTTTCATTACCAGGATATAAGGCAGAGAAAAAACAGTAACAGAGACATGTGGCATGATCAGCCCTGATACACACATAAAATTAGCACTTTGTATGGTAAAAATCACTCTACATTTAAAATATAGAAAAGTTATATATACAGTTGTACCTCGCTTAAAGAGCATAATGCGTTCCACTGGATTGCTCTTTAAGTGAGTTTGCTCTTTAAGTGAAACACCATTGTAAGTGACCAATTGTGGGGGGGATTGCGAACCCCAGTTTATTTGTTAAGTGAGTTTTGGTTGGTTTTATTTGTTAAGCAAAGCGAACATTCAGAGAAAATTCTGTTCTTTAAGCGAGTTACTCTTTAAGCGAAGCGCTCTTTATGAGAGGTTTGACTGTACTTACAGTGATTCTGTAGTTACAATCAGAAAAAACAATAAAGGTGGCATCTCCAGCATGCAGGGTCATAAAAGAAAGAAGAGAGGGCTAGCTAACTAGCTAGCTAGATATGTGCACAAATATGGTTATATTCTTAGCCACTTTATCCTCCACCTCATAACAGAATCTTTTAACTGGAGATGCCAGATGCAGCAGCTGAGACCTTCTGTTGTGCCACTAGCGACCATCTAGGGTGGTTGGTTGTTGTTGCCATGTACTGCTAATTCTGAATTGTGTTGGTCTCATTAATTACTTCCTTCCAAAAAGCCATTAACTGGTCTGTTTGAACCAACTAAAGACCATCACTTGAGTCAATCCATCTCATGTTGGCTCATCCTCTTTTTCTACTGACTTCAACTTTTCTTGGCATGATCATTTTTTCCTTGGGTCTTCTCTCCCACCCCAATGTGGTGCCAATAAAGAAACTGCTCATGCTTACAGTTTCAGTGTATGCTACAATGTTTCACCCTCCTAACCAATGTAGTGCTACAACAATAATCCAGACGAGAGAAAAATAATTACACTTTTCCTTTCCTCCCCAGAGGAGCAGGAGAAGTATTTCTTTTCTCAGGCATTTCATGGCAACAGACAAAAACAACTTGCATTGTTTGGATAGGAGATGTGAGTTAAATGCGATTTAACCCCTCTCCTCAAGCAACCTGAAATTCAGTGATTCCATACCACCTCACAAGTGATAGTCTGAATACAGTCTTTGTAGAAAGAAATACATCTATTGGTTTTCTGTCTATTCCTGGCATTTTCTTCCGATTCCTTTCAGAGAAGCTTTCATGTAACTTTTTAGAACTGAAGGTTCATGTAGATCTGTGTAGAAAACCTGATTATATGCAGTAAAATGGATGAGTGGATAATGAGAACAGTAAAACACCGAATAACAATTGGATCGGATAATGCTAGAATCGCATAACATTAAGTAATCTGGGGAGGAGAATTGGATCGAATAACGTTAAGGTTCTATGGGATGGATCGGATAACAACCGCTAAAGCCTGTATGGTTACAATGTATCTCTATGGAGCTTTAACGTTATCCGATCCATCCCATAGGATTTTAACATGGATCAGATAACACTAAAAATCGGATAACACCAAGACTTGTGGAACCAAGTTTTAGCATTATCCAAGGTTTTACTGTATTAAGAAATTTACATTTGTTCCAATGACCTTTGTGATTAACAGAAGTCAGTTAAAAAACTGATAATGCTAGCATTATTCTGCTAGCTGTGAGCTGTAAATTCAGTACAAATTTAAACTATATTGACATGTGCAATTGTTACATTGATGTTCTTTTCCATAATGTGCTTTTTGCTCAAAATAACCATATTTTTTCAAAAAAATGTAGTTCTTCAGGTTTTTTTTCCAGAGCTGGGGAGGCAGAATGTAGCAGACTCATTTTAATTGTATCCAGTCCTTCCTGCCTCTTTGTCTGTTCACTCAAATGCCTTAAAATTAAAGATACAGTATTTTAGGAAACAACTGCTGCCCAGGGTGTTTCTGTGAGCCGTTAAGGCTTGGCAGCTATAAACATCCCCTTGAGCATCGTAGGCTGTGAAGCACAGATGTGTTAATCCACATTATGATAAACATTACTTAGAGTAATTTTATTTCCACTGCAAAGACACTTGATCAAAGAGAATGCAGATTTTGTTTCTTTGGGCAAAAAGAGCAAGGAACATCAACTGCTAATAGGTTCGAATTGATCTGTGAAGGGCACACAGAAGAGATCCATCTGCTTCATTGCAACACTTGTTAGCCCAATGAAAACATTATGTCAATAAAGTACTTTTTTTGGTCTTGTCAATTAATCACTACAATCTTTACCAATAGGGAAGCAAACAAAATACTGTAAAGGAAAGAAAACGCTGTTTTTCCCTTACTATGTGATATCTATTTAGAGATGGGAATCTATGCAACATTTCAAGCATGGCTTCATAGTTCCTAAAAAACTGCAGAGATCAGCTGTTTTATCCTCAGTTCACTTCCAAAGGGGAATTTGCCAACATGTAATTTCACACAAGGCCCACTCAGTAAGTCAATGTTTTATTAAGTTAATGCTTATAATAGCCACAGCTCTTTCCTGTTCATACCCCTTTAGTTTCATTTTAATGGCAACTCAGTCCTGAGAATAAGAGGGCAATATACATATGAACCTCCCCTTCATAAACACACACATATTCTCTCTCTCTCTCTCTCTCTCTCTCTCTCACACACACACACACACACACACACACACACACACACAGAGGCAGTGGTGGGCTGTCAAAATTTTTACTACCACACTGTGGGCGGAGCCGACGTCATGGGCAGAGCCAACATCATGACAGCATGATGTCATGATGTCATGGGCGGAGCCAATGTCATGACATCATGACGTTGTGGGCAGAGCCAAAGTAATAAATAAATAAATAAATAAATAAAAATACAGTACACATAAAAATAAAAATAAAAAACACATAAAATATGAATTAAAATAGACATTAAATAGAAATTAAAACCATAAAAATACAAATTAAAATAGACATTAAATAAACATAAAAGCACACTACATAAAACACACACATACCTCATCCCACCTGTCACTTACCCTGGGATCAGGGAGCAGCAGGCAGGCAGCAATAGCAGCAGCGGTGCGGCGGCCCAGTCTAGCCTGGCCTGGCCTAGCCCTGCCCAGCAGCACAGCCTGGCCCGGCCTGGCCTGGCCCAGCGGTGCATCAAGGAAAGGCCACTGCTGCTCCTCGAAAGAGGCTGCTGCGCTCTTCCTTGCAGCCCAAAATGGCTGCTCGGAAGTGCGCATGTGTCAAAATACCATTTGACGCAGGCACACTTCTATTTTTCAGTGCTCATGCATCAAATGGAGTTTTGACGCATGTGCACTTCCGAGCAGCCATTTTGGACTGCCCGGTAAAGCAATCTGGAGGGCGGCTGGAGAGGCAACCGAACCTGTCACCCTGGGTTTTACTACCCCCCCCCCCCGGGCGATCCCCTCCGGATTTCTGCTACCAGTTTAGCCAAACTGGTCCAAACTGGCAGCAGCCCACCACTATATACAAGTCATTGATCCATCTAGCCCAGTACTGTGCATTTTAAATGGAAGATAACTTTTTAAGAATTTGAGAGGATTTTATTTGTTTGTTTGTTTGTTCAGATTTATATTGCTGCCCACTTGCCGAGGCGACTAGCCGCCCACTTGCCGAGGATATTTTTCTTGTGCATGTGATCTGCTGTTATTTTTATCAGCAGTGCAATAGATTTATGAAACTGAACTTCATGCCCTATACATGCGTATCTTGTATATTAGCGCCAAATTATGCTTCCTCTTGCTAGTCAACACACAGCATCTCTAACTCATCACAAACATAAAAAGTGCAGAAGCAATCAATGACAACTTGAAAAGCATCATATTTATTTCTGGAAGAGCTGCCAATTGTAACTTTTGTTCAGCTGTTTGTAAACCACAGAACAAGCTTGGGTAGTTTTGCACCGGGATTTGTGGCCTTAGGGGACTGTAGAGCATAATGTACGTTCCCAAGTCTCCCCAGAAGATGTGCAAACCTTAAAATGAAATAATACTGCTGGCTTCCCCTGAGATTGCCTTTATTCAGCTTCTAAAATGGCAAGGAGAATAAAATATTTAAAGCCCACAAAAGCAGCTGACAAACTCAAGGACAAAACTAGAAATGGTTTATATCAGAGTATGTTTCTTTCTCTCTGTCTCTCTGTCTCTCTCCCAGTAGTCAGAGCATACAACAAACCTATGTCTCAAGACAGAAGATGTTACTACACATAGACATATGAGAGTGTTGTGGCTCTTCAGCTCACACATATTTATCTGATACTTATAGTCATAAGTCCCTTACAAGAGCCCTATTCAGATTTTTCTCCCCAATGAGAACCTTTAGCTAAAGCTTAGAAAATAGACTCCCTCATGTTCGGTCATTTTTCTTGCACACTGTGATAATCTGGGTCATTAGGAAAAGGTATTTACTGTATTCTTGATTTATTCATGGTATGTCTATTCTACCTTTCTTTCAAATAGCTCAAGTGGTACCCATAGTTATTCTGCTCTTCTTCCCTAATTTATCCTACAAAAATCTTAAAACGAAGCAGAGAGATCAAGTGATTGGTGGGAAGGCCCCCCCCCCCGTGATTTTCCAGGCTTCAGAGCTAACTTGAGCCTGGATATTTGAAGTCTGGGACCAGCACCATATTGATTACAGTGAAGAGTGATGGATGCCACCAGTTTGCTATCCTGATGAGTCTGGATTCCAGACTCACCCATAGAGACCTGAGGGTGGTTAATTGAGATCTCATTTGGAGAAGTCACATAGCTCCTATTCTCTACAATTCTGGATAGACTCATTGACTGCAAAAATTCTGTCACTCTGCCTGCGAGATTTGGAATTAGATTGTAGATTGAATGTCCTACTTGATTTTCTTTGGAGTCTTAGAATTTCTGTTGGGCTTTGGAGTCCTAGAATTCCTGTTCATATATGGGCTTTTCAGCCAATTTCCCTCTTGGGAAATGTCCCTCTATTTTACCAGTTGATTCCCTCCTGTTGTAATCCCTAATTTGTGAGCATCCATTTTTCTAATTGATTTCAATCTACCTTTTGGGTTAGATGTATGCCTATCCCATTTAAAGGACACTACAATTACTTCAATTTTATATAACAGGCACCAAAAGCAGCGGGCATGTTTACAATCTGCAAAAGTCAGGTGCCCCATGCCTCTTACCATCCTTGGCTTTGTGAGATACATGCACATATAATTTGTATCCCACTCATCACACATGCTAAAATTGGCCTGATATAATAGAACTGCAGAGATGCAATACTTGTCAATTACTAAAGCTCCATTGAAAACAATCAGCATCCTTACCAAGATTATCAAACAAATGGAGGCAGCAGTTGAAAATGTGAGCTGAGATGATTTCTGAAAGGTTTCCACAAGCTGTGAGCTCAGTTCTACTTTTCCTCCCATCAGTATGTCTCATGAGGAACTTTGGAAAGCAATCCTTGTTTTTGTTCAGTTGCACAGTCGATTCCGACCCTTTGCGACCCCATGGACCATTGCCCACCAGGCACCTCTGTGCTCCACCATCCTCCTCAACCCACCCAGGTCTGTACCCATTGCATCTACAATACCGTCTAGCCATCTCATTTTTGGCTGCCCCCTTCTTCTTTTGCTCTCCACCTTTCACAGCATCAAGGATTTCTCAAGTGAATCCTCTCTTCTCATTTGATGTCCAAAGTACTTTAGCTTCATCTTTACTATTTGACCTTCTAAGGAGCAGTTAGGGTTGATTTCTTCTAAGATTGACCTATTTGTTCTTCTCGCTATCCAGGGGACTCTCAAAACTCTCGTCCAACACCACATCTCAAAGGCATCTATTCTTCTGTGCTCAGCTTTCCTAATGGTCCAGCTCTCACAACCATACATTACCACCAGGAATACCATTGCTTTGACTATGTGAAATTTTGTTTACAAGGTGATGTCTCTATTTTTAACTATGTTCCCCAGGTTTCTCATAGCTTGTCTTCCAAGAATCAGTCGCTTTTTATTTCATGGCTGCAATCTGCATCTGCAGTGATCTTGGATCCTAAAAAAGTTAAATCTGTTACTGCTTTACTTCTTCCCCATCTATTTTCCAGGGACAGATAGGGCATGTTGCCATTATCTTGGTTTTTTTTATGTTGAGGAATCCTACCATGGTGTAGAACAGAAGTGCTCAAACTATGGCCCAGGATATGGATCCAGCCAGTGACAGCAATTCATCTGGCCCACGATACCCTCGTCACTCCCAGAAGCATTTTACTTCCACTTCCAGGAGTGATAAGGGTGTCGTGGGCCAGATGAATTAGTGTTATGGGCTGGATCTGGCCCCTGGGCCATAGTGACTGGCGCCCTGAATCATGTGACCAGCCCACAGCCCAAAAAGTTTGGGCACCCCTGGTGTAGAAGATTTGGGGAATTTTCACAGAGCCATAGATGGCTCCACCATTAGGATGAGGGAAATGGCTTCCATCTCATGAATTTTGTAGTGTAGTGTAGAATTTGGTGCCTCTCTGCTGTGTCTTTACCCTCCTCCTTTCTTGTCCCAAACTTTGATGGCTCTTGATTCTTCCTTGTTTCTTGGCAGTTCAGCTATCCTCCTCCTCCTCCTCCTCCTCCTACCACCACCACCACCACCACCACCACCACCACCAATTCGAGTATTGAGGGAGATACAAGGTTCTTGTTTTGGCACTTCTAGTGACATCTACTGGAATTATTTGGTGTTCTTGTAATATGTCTTTGATGTTTATCTCTCTACCATCTTCTTGGTCTCCCTCGTGCTCTTTGTCCTTCTCTTCTTTTCATATATGCCTTTTTATGGTATGGAATTCCAAGACATTCTGCCGAAATGGGCAAACTACTTTATTTGTCGCCTCTACATGTAGTTTAAGTTTGGTTCTATTCCACTTCTTTTCCTTGATCCAAACTGGACTGGGACATCATGTGGAGTTCAGTACGCTTTATTTATTCTTCAAATTTCTATTTTTTTAACTCTTTGTTGTATTTGGCACTCTCATTCCAGCCGAGATCATCCTATTCAGCCTTGTCTGCAGTTTGCTTTTCTCAAACGGGAACATTGAAAAAAAGTAATTTTTGTTCTGTATCTGTGGGAAGTGGGATTGGCACAGTGAACTGCAGGGATGGCGGGAGTCTGAGTTGTGTCACAGTCCTGGGAGGCAAATTATCTTGTTTGTTACATTGACTAAGGAAGAAACAACAACCTGCCACTGTGTCTCTGAAACAATCTACAGCAAGAGCGCCCAAACCTTTTGGGCCAAGGGCTGGTCACGTGGTTCGGGGGCTGATCACTATGGCCATATGGGCACATTTTACTTCTGCTTCTGAGAGTGATGAGGGCTTAGTGGGCGGGATGAATTGGCATCGGGGGCTGGATCCGGCCCCAAGGCTGTAGTTTGGGCACCCCTGACCTACAGCCTGGTTCTCCATAAAGGAAGGTGCAAACATGGACTTACTGGATCCATCACCATGTATTAACAGCAAGGAGGACCCACACTGTATGGGAATAATTGCTGTAACATGCTCAGTGTATTTCTAAGCAGTGTGTCCATCACCATTGCTTATCCTGCTGATTGAGGAACTTTCTTGCCAAGCTTCCTGGAAAGCAATTTGAAGACTGTGTCCCTTGAATACTAAAAATTAGTTAACCTAAGGGACTCAACACTTGAATATAAAAAGTAAAGTAAAGTGGGTAAATGGAATTTCAGCCTTCTGGCTTGAAAAGAAATGGAAAAACAGCAAGGCTATATTTATTTGATCTACAGTCTCTTTATTGATCAAGCACTACTAAAGTCTTCCGGGCATGGGTTAACCATGATAAATCACACTTTTAAAAACAGCCTTTACATAATCCCACAAATAATGTATAATCAAAGTTATAATTTGTCATCTGGTCCCTGTTTTCTTTAATCTCTTCTTCTTTCCACCTGTTTTAAACACAAGTAAAAGTTTACTTTGCTCTTTCCTCACAGTATGATGATGCCTCATTCTGCACTGTAATTGGTCTTAGACTGGTGAACTTAGAGGTTGGCCTTTAGCCTGTCTATTTTCACTCAGCTCCAAAGAAGGGGACTGCCAGAAAGTCAACAATGAAGGCCATCTTCTCCAAAAGGCCAGAAGAATTGTGGTGTCCCCCAACCCATAAACATTTACGATGGCAGGCTTGATATTCTGCTTTAAGCAAACAGATATGCTTTTGGCAAATAATAAATAATAATTGTGTGTAGTGGTGGGTTGCCAAAATCTTCGCTACCCCACCGTGACATCATGGACATCGTGGACGTAGCCGACATCATGATGTCATGATGTCATGATGTTGTGGGCGGAGCAAAACAAATAAAAAATAAAAATGTATGTGCATGCGTCAAACCTCTGTTTGATGCATCTGCAGTTCTTTTTTAGTGTGCATGCGTCAAACCTCTATTTGATGCATGCACACTGAAAAATAGAACTGTGCATGCGTCAAACGGAGGTATGATGCATGCGCAGTTCTGGGCAGCTATTTTGGCTGCCCGGAAATACATTTCTGGAGGGTGCCGGAGAGGTGACTGAATCGGTCGCCTGGGGGTTTACCCCCCCCCCGGTGACCCCTCCTGATGGGGTGCCACTGGTTCGGGTGAACTGGTCCGAACTGGTAACATCCCATCACTGATTGTGTGTCATTAAGTCAGTCCAGAACTATGGTAACTCTCTTCAGGGTTTTCTAGGTAGAGAGTACTCAGACATGGTGGGCATCCTGGGTACCACCAGCTTGCCAAAGGGCTCTTCTAGGATGCACAGTGGGGAATTGAACTCCCAACCTCTGGTTCTGCAGCCAGATATTTACTTCACTGAGCTGCTTTTGATATGGTCACCAGATTACCTGCTTCCCATTTCCTGAGATTATAGAGCCAAACCTAAAAACAGGAGGTGTAACCTTGTTGTTGTGGTCTCAATAGAGGAGGGGAGCTTTTTGTAGCAACTGCAAAATAGTGTAATTTGACAGCACATAAACAGTAGGGGGAAATGTGTGGCTTCTGGTGGATTTCTTGGTGCTCAGTGCCCAACCCATCCCAAGAGTAAAAAGGGAGCAATGTCACCATCAGTACATCTTCATCTTCTCTGCACTGGATTGTCTGAAAATTAGAAAAAACATTTCTCTTCAGTTCAAGCTTACTTTCTTTCCCTCCTTCATTTCCTGAAATACAGAAAAGGACATTAATTTGTGGAGGTTTCTTTGCATTACATGAATCAGGTAAAATATGTTTGGTTATATGATTAATATATTAACTTCCTTTGACAGAAATGGTATCTTTCCATTTGCTTGTGCATTCTCAATAACCTGCAAAGGAAAATTCAGTGTCAGGTATTTACTTAACTTTTAATATTAGGAATTTGATGATATGAAACTGGTTTGAAAAATA
The DNA here is from genome assembly GCA_030440675.1 of Furcifer pardalis. NCBI lineage: Eukaryota > Metazoa > Chordata > Lepidosauria > Squamata > Chamaeleonidae > Furcifer > Furcifer pardalis. Next base: position 127,538,430 of record CP126891.1, read on the forward strand.
TTTCTAATACAATGAATTCAGAGGCAGCAATAGCTCCTGTTTTAAAACCACAAGCAAAAACTCTCGAAGGACAGAGACAAGAAAAGTTTCTGCATTTTTTAAAAGCACTTAGCAATTGTATTGTATTTCCACCTAAGTAGCTCACAGCACTTTACATTTAAATAGCGGATACTTAATTATACAGGCATGTTCTAAAGTGGATAAATATTATTATCCTCGATTTAAGCTAGAGGGAAGTTTACTATAGATTTTGCTGTTCCCTCAATGTCACAAATCAGATCATGGTGTAAAGCAGCTTTTAAAAGAAATGTGCTGTTTTCATGCGAACAATGACAAAAAGCATTAGGTACCTCTGTGGGAATGATTTTGAGAACTTACATTTCTTTTTTATTACCTGAGATTCTGCTGATTTTGGAACAGTTTGATAGGCGGTAATTTACTGCCCCTCCCTTTGCTCATATATCTTTAGGAGATGTTTTTCTACAAGGACAATGGTACGGCTTGTGTTACTTCTGTATTATTCACACATCGTTTGAGCTCACAAAGAGTCAACACATTTTGGAATGGATTAGTAGCCAGTCATCAGCTTTCATTATCACTGATACACAGCTCTCCTGAGCTCTCTGCCTTATCCAGAAAATTTAGAGGGAGCAAGCTAGGAATTTACTTAATTCCTCTTTACTGCACAATAGAAGGACAGCAAATAGGAGCTAGAATAAGCAGCAACAAGACTGTCTTTAATCTACCCTTGTTCTGTTAACTAGCATTTTGTGAAGTGATCACTCTTGGACCACTTCACCTAAAAGGGGAAAATATGCTTTAATCAATTTTCATCAATCATTATAAATTCAAGGATTAAAACATGAAGAACCAGGAACAAAAGTCATAGATAGGTTTCTATTTGGTGGTTTGAGAAGAATCCATGTTAAAAGGACAGACCTAGTCTGCCTCTATTCCTTCAGACGTTCTGACGAGATCATACACTCTCTTCATAGAGAGAGAGAGAAAAAAGAGCAGAAAAATACTCAAACAACACAGTTTAGAAAAGAATGGGAAGAAAGTATAAAATACTCCTTCCTACCTTCCCCAATACTTGGCAGAAATTGAAATATGATTGTGGCTACTGGGAAGGGAAGGGAGCCACAACAGAAACTCACTTTCTAACATCTCACAGGTAAATGGAGAATGAAAACAACTTTCTGCAGCCTTCTATCTTTTACATAGATATAGTGGAACTTCCATCACTGTTGGCAAGGACTGGTGAGGTTGTAGTCTAGCAACAGATTCTTCACCCTCACTTTTTATGTGAAACATGGTATTTATGTGCCATGATAATAACAATGATGATGGTATGCTATCAAGTTGATTTTTCACTTGCAGCAATCACCCTCAGGTTTTCTAGTTATAAAGCTGTCAGAATTGCTGCTTCATCAATCGTTGTGGTGGTAATCTGGGACCATGCATCTTACTCAAGTCTGCAGGGATGGCACCGCATGCAACTCTAACAGCCAGTCATGCTTCATGAAATCATGGCTGAACCCTCTCCCAAAAAGGCACAACAAGGATTTGAACTCCAATCGGTGGGTTCCATTGCCAGGCATTCCAACCTCGTGAGCAACACTTGCACTTTGTCTCTCTTACTCTTTTGTTAATTTGCTTTGCTTTCATTGATTGACAATATGTTAATACCTTTTAAAAAAGAAGCCTGAGGAAAGGGGAAAAAAGAATGTGTCTGGTTTTTCACTAATAGTGGAAGTATTGGAGCAGTAGACAATGTGTATTTCACCATATTAGAACATAGAACAAAAATGTGCCCCCTTCTAACCAATGTATATATAAATATTTGACCAAGTTGAATTTTAGAAAAGAGAACAGCTTGAGAGAGTTGGTCTACTGCAGAGGTGGTCAACCTTGGTGCTCCAGATGTTCTTGGACTTCAATACCCAGAAGCCCAAGTCAGCATACCTGCTGATCAGGGCTTCTGGGAACTGAAGTCCAAGAACAGCTGGAGCGTCAAGATTGGCCACCTCTGCAGTAGACCAACTCTCTCAAGCTGTTGGAGCAGTTTCTCTTTTCTAAAATTCAACTTGGTCAAATATTTATATATACATTGGTTAGAAGGGGGCACATTTTTGTTCTATGTTCTAATATGGTGAAATACACGTTGTCTGTTATTTTCTGTAATTCTGCGTTTTTGAATGTGTGTGTGTGTGTGTGTGGACTGGATACTTGTGGAAAGCAGCCATCGATAGCAACTGGATTTGTGAACTTCTGACATTCTTTATGAACCTGTCAAGGAAAAAAGCAAACACAGCGTAAGGTACATGACATTTATAGGAGGCATAAATTATAGAGTAGCTGAAATACATTGTTGTCCAAAGTATGTGAAGGAGAAGAAAACAACACCAAATGAGATAATTGACCATTTATTTATGCACAGAACTCTAAAAGCAGGTGAAACTCTAACTCCACATTCATTTGTGTGGAACAGTGCCTGGGAGAAATAACTTCTTTCAGTTTACTGGCAAATTTGAGCATAAATTATGGAACAAAAAGCCTAGTCATGGAATTGAGCTGGTGTAATATCTGCTCAGAAAGGAGAGGCCACAAAACAAAAGCTGACAAGTACTGCTCTTTTTATCATATTTGTTCATGGGCCTTTTCACAGAAATGACAAAATTGAAATAAACTTGTCAGCTGTACATATTTTATGTGCCTGATGGCTTATTTTCATTTGTTTTACTCCCAATCACTTCCTTGTCTTGTACTGCTAATGAGATTAGTTTTTTGACCAGACATGTGATCAGTCTCACAGCAAGAGGTCTGCTCAATTGGACAGGTCATTTATGTGATTGTTTTTCCACCGCAACGAGGGTACCACCCAAAGAGTGGGCATCAGATGGATGGATGGATGGATTGCTGTCTTTCTAATCTCTTACTTTGCACTGTTCACCTGAAAATCATTTTATCCTATTTCTGAATAGTCTGAAGATTTGTAAGCATCTGCATAACAAAAGTTGCATTTAAAAGGGGCATTTGAACATGACTTTTAAACTTTTGGTCCAGAATCTTATTGCAGCTTCACTAAGGTTTCTGCAATTTCTAGTGGCTAAGTAATAAGTTGTTGGGATATGTCTTGATCACATGCCTGATTGCACAGTCAGGATTGCACCTTAATGATTAGCCCCAGTTAGTCAAGGCAAATTGTGCAAACTTCATGCAAACATGGAAAGGATTCCAGTCATTTCTTTCAAAGTATGTATTCAAAAAGATGTGCTTCTGTTGTGGCCCAGCCCAGCAGAGCTCTGCAGCTGGCAAGTGCTGCAGTAGAGGTAAGGGAGAGTTTCCTTACTTGAGTTCAAAAGGGGCAAAGCAGAGCTGTCATCGGCTGTCTAGGGGGTGAGAAGCCGGTCAAGTTGCACCAAGAATGCAAGGATCTTCTGGAAGTGTAGTCGAGGTCATGAACAGGCGGTCCAAAATCCAGTATTCAGAGTCAAGAAGCTAGGTGCACAGTCAGTCCACAATAAAGAACTACTGATCTGACAAGAGCCTGCCAGCTAGCTAGCTCCTTTAAGGAGAGTCAGACTCCACAGCTGAGTGCTGATTCAGGAGGCATGCCCTGGACCTCCTTCTCCTCAGCTATAACTGTTGTTTTAATGTCTTTGCAATGGGCAGATGTGCTGGCCTGCTCCTGATCATCTTGATTGCTGGCACCTGGCTGAGCTGCCAAGCTCCCAACATCTTGGCCCTGATGGATGGGCTTCAAAGTGACAGCTGGTTGCAGGGCTGGTGCCAGGTCCAGGTCCTCCTGCTCAGCATCCTGATCTGGGCCAGCCATGGCCTGAGGGACTGGTAGAAGGTCCTCCTCAGGCTCAGACTCCAGATCAGAGCTGGCAGCTGGCAACTATGCAAACGGACTGTCCTTCTCTCCTCACACCCAGGACCCCAGGTCACAAAAACTTCCAAACCTGTGTCCTCTTAAAATATACAGTTGTACCTTGCTTAAAGAGCATAATGTGTTCCATAGGATTGCTCTTTAAGCGAGTTTGCTCTTTAAACGAAACACCATTGTAAATTACCAATTGTGGGGGGGATTGTGAACCCCGATTTACTTGTTAAGCAAGTTTTTGATTGGTTTTATTTGTTAAGCGAAGCGACCATTCAGAGAAAATTCTGCTCTTTAAGCGAGTTACTCTTTAAGCGAAACGCTCTTTATGCAAGGTTTGACTGTAGTTCTAAATCTCTTCAGGTGCTTTTTTCTTTTTTGAGCCAAGTACAGTTGCAATATTTAAAGAACTGGTGTATCCAATAAAAGAGTTACATTTAGGGCCAGTGAGACCTATGATTGGTTAAACAAAATTGCTTACTTCAGATCTAGAAATTTGATGTTTCATGATTGTGGGGTGGCAGGACCTTACTAGTCTGACAAGTCACAGAAAGGCAGATTTTTTTGTGTTGGACCGAAAGAGCAGCTGGGCCAACTGTGCTCCCGATGCTTCTTTTGCTGCCTCTTTTTAGATGCCATTACTTCTCTGTTAGAACCTCTGGAGTAAAAGCAAAGCAAGTAGTCGTTACCCTTTTCACTGAGAGCAGTCAGGGGATTTGATTGCAATGCTGAGAGGGTGTTGCTTGCTTGAGCATTTTAAAAACTACCACCACCACAAATTAACATGTAATTTCACTTTTTTTTGGGGGGGGGAATGACTTCCCTTTGAGAACACCTCTCTCTCTCTCTCTCTCTTGCTGTGTGGACTATCCCAGCCTTGAAGGCTTCATCACTTTTCTGATAAAGGTGTAGACAGTGGGAAGGTCTCTCTTCCACCAGTTTGTTTTTCTTGATTTGGTAGAAAGGACGCGCTGAGTTAGGGAGATTATTCTTTCTCATTTCCTTCTTGGTTTCTACACCAATCTTTTCAAACTTAAAAAAAACCATTGGCTTTTTGTGCCTGCCCCTATTTGAAATGTGAAAAATCACAATTGAAAACAAATCAAAGCACTTGTTAATTTCAGGAAAATAAATACTTCAATTTAGAATGTAAAGAATGCAAAATAAAATTGCAGAAAGGAGGAGATACCTTTTATTGGATCACTAAAAGAAACAAAATGTTGTGCAAAATGTTCTTCAGGCAGGCATTAATATGTTCATGGCATGCTGGTCTGCCAGGCTTTTCTTCTTACAAACAGCAAAAAATTCCATGGTATTATGATGCCTATGGAACGACAGTATCCAGTTGTTCCATAGGCAAACAAGGATGGTTAGCTGTGTGATCCATATTTAAATTGTAAAGAATGCAAAAAGAAAAATAATGCAGAAGGGCGGTGATACCTTTTTGAATATGGATCACACGGCTAATCTTCCTTGTTTGTCTATGGAACTATTGGATACCATAAAATAGCTGCTTAGCATGGACTTTTTAAACACCAGAACAGCAACACAAATTGAAGGAACACCTCAACACTAGGTACAAATTTTATTTGACTTTGAATTGACTGCAATTGGCATGCCTAGTGTGTTAAACCAAACTGAAGCCTTGGTCTTTGGAGGGAAGCACATGGAGTTTTGTATGTCTGGCCACAAAAGGAAGTGACACTTCAAAGAGGGCCACTGGGAGCAAAACACCCAACTTCCTGTGAGAGTGGCATCATAACACGATGGATTTTTTTTACTGTTCTTAAACCCTGACAGACCACCACCCATGAACGTATTAGTGCATGTCTGAAGAAGTGATCAGGAATCATGGAATCTCGCACAAGTTTTGTTTCTTTTAGTGATCCAATAGAAGGTATCGCCTCACTTCTGCATTTTTTTGCATTTTTTGAATATAGATCACATGGCTAATCTTCCTTGTTTGCCTATTCAATTTAGAAGAATCTTTCTTTTAGAAGAATTAAGTTATATTCTTGAATATTTTCTCTTCCCCTGGACATACAGTCAAACCTCTCATAAAGAGCGTCTCGCTTAAAGAGTAACTCGCTTAAAGAGCAGAATTTTCTCTGAATGTTTGCTTCACTTAACAAATAAAACCAACCAAAAACTCGCTTAACAAATAAATTGGGGTTTGCACTCCCCCCCCCACAACTGGTCACTTACAATGGTGTTTCGCTTAAAGAGCAAACTCGCTTAAAGAGCAATCCTGTGGAACGCATTATGCTCTTTAAGCGAGGTACAACTGTATTCCCTCAATCCCTAATATACCTTTTCTGAATGTACAGTATTTGTTCCCTAGTTGGGAATCACTGTCTTTGCTTGGTTAAGCTCAGTGTGAAGCTAGATTAGCACCTGGGGCAATTTAGCCTGGGTCCAGCGGTGGGCATCAGCAGGTTTGCACCAGTTTGCCAGAACCGGTAGCAGAAATTCCAGCTGGCCCCATCCATTGAAGTTTTGAAATAAAGTAGTCCTAATTCAGGTGCAACGCAGGGCTTTCCCCCTGGCCATATCCACCATGTGGTAGTAAATTTTTTGTTGAGCCCACCACTGCCTGGGACAATGTGAAATGGTGGGGTTCGATTATATTATTGTAACAAAACCCCATCATTCTATAGCTAAGCAAGTGTGTAAACAATTACAGCATCACAACAGCCAGAAGAAATGAAGGGAAAGAGAAATTCATCTGCAGAGCTGGGTGGAGGGATTTGTTCGTAGAACTTTGGCTTAAGTAAGGTCATATTTGGGAAGCATAGGAGTGGAGCAAATGGGAAGCAAAATATCTTGCTCAAACATGGGATTAGTAGTGTGCATTACTGATGACTTTGTAATCAGTCTTCAGGATTTACTGCTGAATTCGGTCTATGTTTACACAGAAAGATGCCCCTCCCATGTTCAGTGAGGGTTTATTTCTTTGTAAGTATGCTTAGGACCAACGCTTCAGCTGTCTCCCTGGAGTTTCCATAAATTTACACTCCCAGTGGGGAAGAAGACAGTTCTTGCTTTTAGTGCCTGCAAATGTGTGCACGCCGAAATATATCACACAATGCACTGGTGGCTATTGTAAGTTATGAGGAAACTAACTGAGCCGTTATAAGATAATTATGATTCTGAAATAAGTCTATTGTTGTTTTCAATCTTATTTATATTCCACCTCTTTATCAAGAACTAAAAGGGTATATAGCAGTAACGGCAAACCTATGGCATGCATGCCAGAAGGGGAGCTCAGAGCCCTTTCTGTGGGCACACACACCATTGCCCCAGCACAGAGTTTGTCCTGCCCCTCTGCCCAGCAGCCCAATGGGAACACTTCTTCCCTTCCCCCAGCACAGAGTTCACTCTGCCTCTCTGTTTGGGCACTCAATTTCTAAAAGGTTAACCACCACTGGTATATAGGATCCTTCCCCACACCATTTTATCCTCCAAAGACCCTTGAGGAGCAGGTTAGGTGAATGGCAGTTGTTCGTCCAGTGAGGATGAAGTCCTAGGAAGTTATATTTACTGAGGCAACATAATGTCTTGGATGATATTTGGATGCATTCCAAACTAATTATATAAGATTCCTTAATGATCATATTCCTTAAATTTCCCTGTCCAGAGATATTTATGCATTGGATAACATAAATGGCTGGTCAGTTACCTCCATTATGGGGTCAGCTAGTCCTGTATCCCTCTTCTGAGTTGTGAGGTGAGTTTAATCCATAGCAGGTACAAATGTAATATGATATTTCCTTCAGGGATATGGAACACATTCAGTACCCTCTCCCCCAGGGACCAAAATGTAGCATCCAGTGCTCCTCAGTATCCCAGCATTTCAAGACTCCTCAAAACCATGTGTGTATATTTTCAAAAAGCCATTGCTAAAATAAACCCTCTAAGGAGAATGGGGTCAATTTGAAGGGGGGGGGGGGCAGTTGCTCCTCTCAGTTTTTTTTAGGCTGGAGAATCTTTTCCCAAATCCATATGTCATTTAGAACTGCTCAGGACAGAACAGAAATGGTAAAAGTTCTTCTTGTAGCCACTAGAAGATATGAGGAGGCTTTTCCAGATTAAAAAAGAAAGAACAATATTTTTGTGGGGGTGGTTATTATTATTATTATTATTATTATTATTATTATTATTATTATTATTATTATTATTATTATTATTATTATTATTATTATTATTATTATTATTATTATTATTATTATCCAGGACTGGGTGGGTGCAGCCCAAAGACTTCTAAAAGATGCCCCTCCCAATTTAGGTTCCAAGACATACAGCAAAGCTGTGTGGTCCTTACACAACACAAATGTAGGAGGAGGTGACATCTTTAACAGACCACAGTAAAATCAATTAAGAAGCTAGTGCTCATGGTTGAAATACCATTTCTTCAGGCTATGCACCAATATCTTGCCTACAGTGTAGAAAAATCTGAGACAACAATTTTTCTACATTGTACACAAGATATTGGTGCATAGCCTGAAGAAGTTATATTTCAACCACCCATGCTTGCTTATTAATTGATTTTTAGTGGTCTGATAAAAATATCACCTCTTCTTAATTTAAGAAATTACCTTTGGGTGAATGGCTACCTGACTTTACTCAAACATAGAGTCAAAATATATGAGCATGGTAGGAAGAAACTGTCAACATGTTTTCTGTTCAGTGATGCAGTGCTTTCAAATGTGTATTCATGGGCAACCAGCCTTGCAGTGTCTACCTCCTGATAACCAGTCAGAACACATAGAGTGAGTAAAACTTCTGTTAGGATAAGTCATCTTTAATCTCTTAAAGAAGATCTTCTTTTAATATTATTCTTTAACCTGGCAACTATATCAGTTAGCTTTAACTCCAAAATTAATAATACTATTCTATCAGCCTCATAAACAAAAATAATACTAACTCTTCGGCGTAGTCTAAACTAGGCTTTAACTCACATGATTTGGACTAAAGAGTTGCAAAAACACAAGAAAGAACTGACCCAAATAAGGATGCTTCCTAAAACTCATTGCTTTTCAAAAATCAAGACCTTGTTGTCCAAGGCAAACATCTAGAAACAACTCATGATGGATAAAGATTGCCTGTGAAGGTGCATTCTAAGTTAGTTGTCATGTTATTTTTGTACTTCAGTAAAGGGATATCCTAGGACTGTGGTGACTCTAGTGGTTAAGATGCTGAACTTGATGACTGGAAGGTTGGCAAGTCAGCAGTTTGAGATCCAAGCACTGCAAGGTGGAATGAGCTCCTGTCTCTGTCCCAGCTCCTGCCAACCTAGCAGTTTGAAAGCAAGAGACTGCAAGTAGATAAATAGGTACCACTTCGGTGGGAATGTAAGCAGTGTTCCATGCACTACAGTGTCGAGGCATATCTGCCACATGTCCACGGAAACTTCTGCAGACTCATACAGCACTAGCTCATTGGCTGTAAACAGAGATGAGCACTGAGCCCTAGAGTCAGATACAACTGACTTTAGAGCAAAGGTAAACTTTACCATTACCTTTAAAGGGGTATCCAATCAGTCTTTATGCAATTATGGCTTGCATGATTTTTTTTTCTGTTAAAAAAATTATATAAACAGCTATCCATAAGTGATGCATGGTACAAGTGATTTGAACAGACTGGTCATTAGTGACCATAAATTATCTTCAAGATTAGAGGCAATATGTTTCTGAACACCATTTGATACAGAACAACAGGGAGAGATGGGTTCTTGCTGGGTCTGGCTGCCTTGTGGTCTGATCCAACATTTCTCTTTCTATTTTGTTATACATTCTAGAAAAAGAAGAAACAACTTACACAACCCACTTATGTAGGATCTCCTGGAAACAGATGTGCTATAAATGTGTCTTTTACATGACTGATCTAACCCATTCAAGGATCACAAGAAACTAAACCTCTTATAGTTTATCCTGGGGATGCATAATATATCATCATTTCCAAGTATTATGACCCTCACCCTCACCCCTGCTGCTGAATTTGCAACCATAGGAGCATATTCTGGCAAACCGGCAGCCATAAGGTCACACAAGGGTTGTGTGGCAGAAAAGCATTCCCTTTGAAAGCATGTGCCTCCCCCCCCCCCCCCCGGCAGAACTGCATTCCAAGAAATCCAGTTTCACTTTACAATAAGATGTACTGCACTTGCATATCTTATAATTGAAGCAAAACATGGGCTTTCTCCTCTCCTACTACCGTGCTGCCAAAATTCAGCTGTGCAAAGGCCAATCCAGTGGAATGACAACAGGAATCCCCCAGAGTCAGGATCCCTACTGTATAAAGTCCTCACCCTTGCCTTTATTCCTTCAGGTCCTTGCATGGTGGCCTTTGAAATAACAATGTCACTGTGTGACATTATTGAAGTGGACTTGCGCAAAAAAGCTATGATGACCTGCAGGAACACTGTCATTGTCACCACAGCTCTACATGAAGGTTGACATCACAGCAGAGGTGGACTGGAGGCTGGCAGAAATGGTGTGGGAAACTGTTTGCAAGAGGACTTTGATACTACACATACTCAGAAGTATTTGGTCAATCTTTGGTCCTGCTCTATGCTCCCTTGATTTCTGTTCCCAAGCTGTCCTTCCACCAGATCGGTAAATGCCATATTTTAAATATGAATATTATATAATTCACAATACATGTTTTGCACACATCCATCTTTGAAATATACTTAAAAAACAACAACAACCATCTCTTCAAATGATTTGTCTCTCCTTTTAACTGCGCATAACTCAGTCTACACACACACTGCATTTATTACCTTGTACGTCGAGCCACTTCTGATCCATCAGGGGAAAATGCTATTTTTTATTTTCTGGAAAGTTATTCTTGCAAAATAGAGAGATGTCAGAGGCAGTTTTTCAGAGCAGTCCTCAGGCTCTGTTTTGATCTCACTCATATCCCTGCAAATATAAATTTGATTCAATCAACTGTATTTGATAGCAGGCCCAGGCCTATCATTATGAAGAGGAAGCTGGTCACCCTCAAGAGCTGAAGCTACAAAAAATGGTAAACTGTGTCACCTCATCTACAAGGACAGCCTCCCTTTGTGGCATTAGTTCCTTCTCCAGGTTGTGCCTTCTGTTACTATGTCACTGTCCTTTTTCTGATTCAGAAGGTGTTGGTGTTGGTTGTGGTAGCCTTTTCTCCTTGCTACTGTTGTTGCTCATCACCTCTCTTGTTTGTTTAGCTCTTCAGAACCACTCAAGGTTATGAATATGGGCTACTGGGCACAGGGTTGTAATCCAGCCAGGGTTGTAATCCACAGATTGCTCTTTAGATTACACTAGTACAATAGTTGTCTATTTTACTATAACAGCATGAATTCTCCTAATGTTAAAGGTAAAGGTCACCCTTGCTCGAAATCCAGTCGTATCCAACGCTAGAGTTCAGTGCTCCTCTCTGTTTCATTGCTGAAGAGCCAGTGCTGTCTGTATCTGCAGATGTTTCCATGGTCATGTGGCCGGTATGACTAGGTACCAGAGTGCACAAAATGCTGTTCACCTTCACACCAAAGTGTTCCCTATTTATCTACTTGCAATCTCTTGCTTTCAAACTGCTAGGTTGGCAGGAGCTGGGACAAAGGCAGGAGCTCATCCCGTCTTGCAGTATTCAGGTATCGAATTACTGACCTGCCGCCTTCCAGTGAGCCACTTGAGCCACTGCAGTCCTACTGTTAACTCAACACAAAAATAGCCCCTCGCTCTAGCCACTAACTAACCAAAAACATGCACATATAAAGTAAAATCCAATTAGGAAAAATCATGTAAAAAAAAGCAACTGCATCATTAATTCTCTCTTGCTTTGTAATCCATTGGGCAGTCAGATGCACAATTGCTCCCCTGATCCAAGGAAGTAGAGGAATTAAACAGAGCTAGGTTTGTTAGCAGAATTACTGACTTATGTGCAACATGATTTCTACAGTATTCTGGCCATAGCATTCTCCTGATAGCAGGAAACCTTGCAACATGCTTGGGGTCGACAAGACAGATGGAATACATTGATTGGCCATAAACCAGCTCAGACTGGTAGGGGAAAGAGAGAAAATGGAAGGGGGGAGGGAGAATATATTTTATGTTCCTTAAATTCATTGTACGTACACAAGTGCCAATGCACTCATTCTGCATTACACTAGCAGTTGTACATCTCAGAGTTTGGCAAAGTTGTTTTCTTGGAACACAATGCCCCATATTTCCTAGCCATGGCTGTGCTAGCTGAGACATCCTGGAGAATATAGTCTGAAAAAGTAAGTTTTCAATACTCTAGGTCAGCTCTACTTTCTTGGCAATTCCAGCAGGGAGCCAGTTCCATTGCTCTACTGAAATGCTTCTCTGAGCACAGCCAATAAGTACCAATAAGTCCTAATCCTCAACTTTTCCCTCAGCAACCTTTGGGTCACAGAAAACATAAACACTGCTGGGAAATGATCAAGCAAGGTTAATCATCTTAGTAACTTCCATGCCACTTGTCAGGTGCACTGCTAGGCCCTTCTTGGCATCCAATTCAGGGAAAGGTGCACAGTTCAAGTCATAATTCTTTTTAAGTGAACCGATAAAATGGTTGACTCCTTCCTACACAGACATCACTCACCTCAGCTCTCATTTCACCCAGTAACAGTGCAGCAATGTAATTCATAGCATTAAAAAGAACCTCATTTTTATAGCACCACATAGGGATCTTGCCTGCAGTCTTTTCTACAGAAGACTAAAATACCTAATAATGTTGCAAAGGCATAACATTGTCAACTTTTTTGTTTGCTGCTTTTAGCAGGAGTCTGAAATGGCTGGATAGCTCAGTGGTTAAGCTATCAGACAGTGGAGAAAGAGGTTGGGAGCCTTCAGGGAGAAGAGCCAGTTTTGTGTAGCCTAGGACAAGCTGCACAGTCCCAGGGCAACCCCAGAAGAAGGTAAAGGTAAGGGTTGTCCTTGATCAAAAGCCACTTGTACCTGATTCTAGGGTTCAGTGCTCATCTCCATTTACAGCCAAAGAGCCAGTGCTGTCTCCATCTGCAGACATTTTCGTGGTCATGTGACAGGCAGGACTAGGCTCCAGAGCACAGAGAACACTATTACCTTACCCTTACCCAAGTGGTACCTATTTATCTACTTGAAATTTCTTGCTTTCAAACTGCTAGATTGGCAGGAGCTGGGACAGAGACAGGCACTCATTGTATTGTGCCACACTCAGGTCTTGAACTGCTGACCTGCTGTTCTTCAAGTCACTGAGTTCAGCATCTTAACCACTAAGTCACCACAATCCCGGGGAATGGCGAAACCACTTCAGAGTTTTATCTATTTGGAAAACCTTGGGAAGGGTTGGCATAAATCTTAATTAACTTGATAGTAACTTGATAGTATTCAATTACTAAGTCTCTCCTATCAAATTTTGAACAGATTTTTTCCCTGTAAGTATCTTTCTACTGTACACCACCTTTGCTGCCATTTTACCATGTATCAGACAAGTGGTGACCACTGGGTAACTTTTCATTATGGGCATTCAGAGAGAAAAGTTGAAAGAGATTAGTTTCAAATGCCCCAGCATGACCCATCTTGAGTCAAATACTAGTCTCTGTGTTCTGCTCTGTAAGTCTGATGGGGATTCAAATGTGATTTCAATAGTCTATTTTTCACCAGGGGGTGGGGAGTAAACATTATTGCAAAGAGTGAAGTTAAATGTGCACTAATGAGGACAATGACCAAAGTTAGTTTTTGCCTTGTTCAGCCTCTAGTTGGATGTGTGGTAAAGGAGGCGCACAAATCTTTTATGAAAGATACCAACAGCTATGATTCTGGGCTTTCCCCGCAACTGTGCCACTCCAAATGCCTAATATCTACAATCAGTTCCTTTCCAAACTTAGGAAGGCAATGGAGGAAGCTTTTGAGATCTGTGTATGCAAACATTGGTATTTTGTGACCTCTCCAGATACCCTTTGACTCTAACTCCCATCAACACTGACCAGTGTAGCTGTTTATATGGCATGATGGGCACTGCCTTCTAGCAACATATGCGAAGCCTCATGCTGCCCAACTCCCCATGATGTGATCACATTGACATCTTCTGTGTCTGTCTCTATTCCTTGTTACCTCTGGACTTAGCTGTGCCATGGTTTGTTCTTCCTCCCTCAAAATCATTTATTAAAAGATAAAGTAAGTCTTACATAAGGGGTGGGCAACCTTGGGGTGTTCCAGCTGCTCTTGGACGTCAATACCCAAAAGACCTGATCATCAAGTGTGCTGGCTTGGGCTTCTGGGAATTGAAGTCCAAGAGCAGTTGGAGCATCAAAGTTGGCCACCCCTTCCTTATGAGCTTACTGAGAAAATATGTAACCAGTAAAATGGCTGCTAATTTGGAATCCAGAGATATACTGAAAATTAACTGAGAACATTTTCATTCCTTTTTAACTCTGATAAACACCTTTTTTTAAAAAAACCTCATCTTTTGTGTGTGTGTGGCACAGACCCATTTGAAATCCCCTCTTCTGGGGGACAAGTTAGATGTAGATATAGACATCATTTCCTTAAAAACTGAAAACATGTTAGTATCCCAGTGTCTCAGTACCAATCACAGAACATGTAGGCTCATTTTCAATCTACAGGGAGTGAGAAGGGCTCATGCTATAATGATTAGATGTCTTTCTTTTATTAAGAGATTCCTGCCTCTCATGCTTTCTCAAGGAGTTCTCAACCTTTTAAAGCCGGAGGCCAGGTCATGCTCCCGCAGATAGCTTTGTCCAACATTTCTGTCTTTTTACCAAGTTTTCATTCCAGCAAGATCTGACTACTTTGAACTTTTCCTCTTTCTCATTTTGGAGCAGTTCTTGCATTTTTCAAAACAAAAAGATGTAGCAATTTTCCGTGTATGTGGGATGTGTGTGTGTGTGTGCGCATGCATGCGTGCATGTGTTAATCCAACATTTCATTACTAGAGATTTGTGGGCAATTTATTTGGTATGTCTGTTGGCATGACGATTTAGATGACCTGCAACTTTTGTAGCAAATAGGAAAATGAACACAAAATGCACCCAAAAATACATACATTTCCAGGCTTGCAATCCATTTCATCCCTACCTACTTAGTTAATCTGTACTTCACACATCTAATTTGATGTAGTGGATTGAAGCATCATCTCCCACAAGATTTTAGCAGCCTCTCGCCATTGGGAGGTCCTACCACCAGGGCAGGGTTCGATTGCGGACGGGGAACCGAGACCTGTGTTTTTGATGCTCCTTTAGTCATTTTAAATACAATGACACAGCTGGCTGGGGCCATGTCAAAATTGTTCATGTTAGAGCAATGCACTGGCCAGGTGCATTGTGAGTACCCAATCCCACTTAGCTGACACTGCACTTCCAGAAAGGAGGACCGGACCACTTGCCAACACTTTTGTGGCATGGCTGAACCTGCCAGGGGAATATACCTCTGTCACCATAGCTGTTGGACGGCCAGGGTCACTGCTGCACCACGTCAAGGTGTAAGGTGGAATTTGCAGCAGGGATTCCACTGGGAAAAAATGCATTAAAAAGGAAGCATAAATTTATTACATGCACAGATTTTTAAAATCAATATAAGTATGTTTCCATTTGGAAATGGGCACAAAATATATTCAGTTCCTTCTCCCCTTGAACTTGATTTAAGAAAATAGCCACAGAGAAACATCATGGAACAGACTTTAATTTGGGGAAAGGAGAAAAATTGTAGACTCGGACTTGACAATATATCCATCCATAGTCATAGCTGTTCAATATAATATAACCTTCCCCTGGAAGCGAAAGGTTAAATTAGGTAGGTAATGAAGTCTGTCTATCCTAGTTCAGGCACTTTATGGCATGTAGGAGTCATTTTTCTTCTCCCTTCCTTCTGGCTCCTTGGAATCCAGCAAAGTGTGCCACAGAAATTGCTGCCAGATTGCTGCCAGTGGGATCAGCACCCCCCCACACACACCCTGCCATGTCCCAAGGCCCTCAAAGGCTTCCCCAAGGCAAAAGGACCTAATATGGGGAGATAGGAAGCTTTTAATTGGCATAAATGTAATGTTTCTAGAGCCTAATCTGAGCTGTGCCAGGAGCAAAGGCAGCAGGAATTTGCCCAGTAAATTGGAAGTTCTGCAGGAAATCATTTTTTTCCTTGACAGAGGAAGGGAGCAAGCGAGAAAGGAGATACTTAAATTGTCAACCAATATAGGAATGAAACAAAACTAATTTATGTCTGAATACCTACAGAAGTGACAAGGCCTAGACATAGAATAGTTGATTTATCCATTTGAGTAAAAAAAAAAGTAGGATTCTGAGTTTTAGTTTGGGGGCCTCTTAATTGCAGTACACCTTTGTAATGCACTCTACCTACCCACCCACCCATCCATCCTGTTTCATTTGTGTTGCCACTCTGTGAACAGTTCACAATAAATTAAAATCATATAGTAAAGCACTATACAGTATAACAAATATGAAACTACAATAAGCCCTACTGGAAGCTAAAACTACCTTCAAATAAAATCACATGTTGAAACTTATTTCAATGTCCATCTCAGTCACACCATGTATAAGCAGTGTGTGTGTGTATGTGTGTGTGTGTGTGTGTGTGTGTGTGTGTGTGTGTGTGTGTGTGTGTGTGTGTGTGTGTGTGTGTGTGTGTGTGTGAGAGAGAGAGAGAGAGACCTAACTCCAACTGTCTTGCCATTCATAATGGAGAACCTTGTCTACAACATTATACACACAGTCCATGGTTGCTCATTGGAGTGCTGGGAGAATTAAATTCAGCCTTAAATATAACCAGCTTGTCTATTTTTTTTATTTTCCATTTTAAAAAATGCATTGAAAAAGGATGGAAGTGGCAACTGGCATCTTTGATTCCTTCTAATAAAATTGGATGTAACTGAAAGATTTATTTTAAGAAATCAGCAATATGTTATTAAGGTTGCCTGTGTTCCTGATTTTTCAAAAGAACATCACTTTGAAATATCAAAGGATAATAAAACACCTTTCAGCATTAATAAGACAAGGAATATTTAT
This sequence comes from Furcifer pardalis, assembly GCA_030440675.1. Classification (NCBI taxonomy): domain Eukaryota; kingdom Metazoa; phylum Chordata; class Lepidosauria; order Squamata; family Chamaeleonidae; genus Furcifer; species Furcifer pardalis. The sequence continues at coordinate 127,555,343 of CP126891.1, forward strand.
ACAAAATAATTGGCTATGTTCTTTGAAACATCTGAGATAGCCAGAGTGGGAAAGAATTATTTTAACATTTTCATACAGTTTTGTTGTAGTGTTCCTTTTTTTAAAAACCTACAACAACCATAATTGAGATGGAAATGGAGAAAACTTAGTCTGAGACATGCTGTTTTAAAGGGTGCTCTAAGGACTACATCAATGTGTGCTATGCTAAAGCACTCTGAACTTTGAAATTGCCATACTATTGATTATTATTATTATTGTTTTTTTAATTGTCACAATAACTTTTAGTAATGGAGCTAGGAATGGTTCATCAGCTTCCTTTTACATTTGAGCTGTAGCAGTAGGACAAAGAGTAGCAAATCTGTATAAACAGTGAAGATTCATTGTCATTTGTTCATTAGTTTTATCATTTAAATTAATTAAAAGTGCATCTGAAAGACTACAATCTCTCGCTCTTCTTCTTATCCCACCACTTAGCTGTGAGAAAATGCCTTGTTGGTGGAAGCTCCTACACTATGAAACTCTCCATTGAAGAAGACTAGGTTGTCCTCTCCTTGATGTTCTCCTGCCAATACACAATGGTTTCTCCATTGTAATTTGGCATATGACTTTCACATACTCTGGAAACAGACTAAAGAACAGAAGTCCTTTCCATTAAACTCAAAGGGTTGTTCGTGTCAGCAGGCCATGAAAGTTTTAGACAAATAAAACTTGTTCATCTTGAAGGTCCCACAAGAATTTTCACAGGAAGGTTATTTTGCTGCAACTGACAAAGCACAGTTCCATCTCCTAAAACATCCAAAAGGTACAACTTGGTGTGCTTTTTCTTTTTAAAAAGTCATAATTTTGTAACAAATCACTGTTCACTGGGAAACATCATTTTTTCTCACTTTTCTTGCCATCCTTCTGAATTTGTTTAATACCTCCTCAACATAAATACTGTGATGTTTCCAATAAAGTAGAAAAATACTAATTTTCTATGTACATCTATATACCTCCCTATGATATTACAAGAGTCAACCTTTCCTAGCCTCCCAGGGTTGTTATGAAAATAAACTGGAGGGGGGCAGCCAAAATCATTTAGAGATGTAGAATATGTTGGTAGCAACATTTGACTCTACTTATGCTCTACTAGACCATGGCAGAGATGGGCTGTGGTGGCTTAGGAAGGTTAGCAGGTCAGCAGTTTGTGACCCAAGTGCTGTCCCAGTTCCTGCCTACCTAGCAGTTTGAAACCAAGAAAGTGCAAGTAGATAAATAGGTACTGCTTTGACAGGAAAGGTAACAGCATTCCATGTAGTAATGGCTGTCTCATGACCATGGAAAACTATGCAGATGCAGACAGCACTGGCTCTTGGGCTGCAAATGGAGGTGACCACTGCCCCCAAGAGATGGAGATTACTGGCTATTGAGCAATCGAGACGTTTATGTTTCTATGCTCCACTTATATTTTATAAATTAAGCATTAAAAAAATAACTCACACAATTCCAGTGCTTTCTTACTGAAATAAAACCTTACCTGAGAAGGAGTTTGTTGTTCAGTTGCACAGTCGATTCTGACTCTTTATGACCCCATGGACCATTGCCTGCCAGGCACCTCTGTCCTCCACCATCATCCTCAACACACTCACCTCTGTGCCCATTGTATCTACAAAACCATCTAGCCATCTCATTTTTGGCCACCCCTTTCTTCGTTTGCCCTCCACCTTTCCAGAATCAAAGCTTTCTCAAGTGAATCCTCTCTTCTAATTTGATGTCCAAAGTACTTTAGCTTCATCTTTACTATTTGACCTTCTAAGGAGAAGTCAGGGTTGATTTCTTCTACGATTGACCAGTTTGTTATCCTTGCTATCCAGGGTACTGTCAAAACTCTCCTCCATCACCACATTTCAAAGGCATCTATTCTTCTGTGCTCAACTTTCCTAATGGTCCAGCTCTCACAACCATACATTACCACCAGGAATACCATTGCTTTGACTATGCTGACTTTTGTTTGAAAGGTGATGTCTTTACTTTTAACTATGTTAAGAGAAGTATCCCTGGAATTTTTGACCACTTGGAAACTGAAACACATGTAACACCAATTTTCCCCATTTCTTACTCCTCTTGGGTGTACTTTGTAGCACTTACTGGATGCACAGGATAATACGTTCCTCCATGAAACTGCCACTTGAACTACAAGAGGAAATGCTAATGCTGGGTTATGTGCTCGCAATCTATAAGGGTATGAAAAGATCAAATAGTGGTTGAATTCAAGAAGAAAAGTACCTGGAGCTAGAACAACATGGAAGGTATGTCAGAAGGTCAGACTTTGAGATGTTGGTGGGGGAAGGAAGAGAGTGGCACCCTGAATGCAGATGACAATTTCTGAACATGGAGGACAGGGATGATGTGTTGGTAGAGGTCCCAGATGAAGTCAGATGAACAAAATGAAAGAAAGAAGTGAGACCTGCAAAGGAATAGCAGTACAGTAATACCTCATATAACATTAGTATCGAATAACACTAAAATCGCATAACATTAAGCAATCTGGGGGGAAGAATTGCATCGGATAACATTAAGATCCTATGGGATGCATCAGATAACAACCGCTAAAGCCTGTGTGGTTACAATGTATCTCTATGGCTCCCATAGGATTTTAACATGTATCGGATAACACTAAAAATCGTATAACATCAAGACTTGTGGAACCAGGTTTTAGTGTTATATGAGGTTTGACTGTACTTCTGTTTGGGGCTCTGCTTGTAAGACTCTATGTGTGTGTGTGTGTCAGAGGGAGATCATGAATGAGGTGGAAATGAAGGATATTCTTTCCTTCCCATCCAAAATCATAACATTTCCAAACTAACTAGTTTCCACTACCTGGTTTGCTGCCACAGCATCTCCACCATGGTGCAGTTTCAAGTGCATTCCTACCGTGGGCCAGTGTTGGTGGTTAGGGAGAAGGAGGGATACAGGGACTCATGTTATCAGCATTATTAATTCCAAAAGCACAGACTTCAATTTGATGGCTGTAAGACAAATTCTTTCAGCAAAGTGCTCTGGCTGAAACAGAAGTTCACCTATTGAAAAGAAGGGGGGAGGATAAAAGGAGAGGATAAAACAAATAATTAAACCAGATAATAAATGATTTCATTTCTACTGCATTATCTGCTAGTAATATGGAAAAGGTACAGAAGGCATTTGTAATATTATCTGTTACTGAAATGAATTTTCTTTAAAAGCCAAATGTTTTTGCCAGACTTTTACCTCAATTTTATTTTTATGCCGAGGTAAGTAATTATATTTTTCCAGCCTTGCCTTCTCCTTGCCGATTATCCCTACAACCCTTAAAGAAAATATTGTCCCCCTTTAGCAAATAATCCACATTTTTTATCATTTAATTTTTCTGTCCCCTCAAAACTAGGTGACTGGTTTAATTTGGAGGGGATGTTTTCGCCCTTGGATAATTTCAAGACTAAAACAATGTCCCCTGTAGACCCAGACTTTGCTCCCCATTCTCCCTGCCTTCATGGACATGGTCATAAGCCTAAAGTTAGTTGGATGTACTTCTGAATAGATCAGCACATGATTAAAGTATAAATAACTACCCAGTGTCTACTTATCATGGCTTTTGTGCATTGGATTTACCTTTGGGTGGCCATTTAGACATCACTTTTAGAAAGGGGGGGGGGAATAGGACACTGATTTGCATAAAATGGCACGTGCTAATTTATATTGCATTAGGTACAGATGCAAAGTTAGAAATGAAATGGTTTTTACACTTGGTTACCCTTGAGTGATGAAAGAATAATTGCAACTACCAAAGCTGAGCAGCAGAGTTGCCTCATTTTTTAAAAAAGAAGGTCTCTCCAAGATCTTTTAGCAAATTCTGAAGACTCACGCTAGGGGTGTTACAAGGACTATTAATGTCTGATCATTGGCAATTCCCCAAATCTTGCCATGCTGAGACTCATTGCAGAGAATTCATTCTGCATAAGCCAGATTTCCCAGTTTCTCATGAAAATAAGACCTTGGTCACATTCTCTGCCTCACACCCCTCCTGGTCCTTCTGAATATGAAACAAAACAAATTCTGCACAGCTTAATGCAAAAACCAGACTCCAGGATCCACTAAAACAGACGGTACTGGTCTGGTGAATCATGCACAGGAAAGATGCTTTTTTCAAAAAACAGAAATTGTAACAATCCTGTACAGTGTTGGTATTTCAGATAGGCAAAAATGACCATGACACTTCCCAAAATTGTAACAAAACTTGCAGCTGGAGGTGGAAGGGGAATCATTAAAAAATCTTGCTGCAAGACATTTTCCCTCAATTCTTCTCCAAGTCAGTTTGACATCCCAGCTTTAAACAGTATTGCAATGTATTGCAATTGATTGGTGGAAACAGTGGCAATATGAACTGTGTGTCCACTATGTCTGTTGTCCACTTTATGAGTAATGATGAGCCATATCAAAGTCCTTCTTATCTTCATCAGCTTTAGGTAAAGCTTTGACTGGACTGCTCTTCAAAAGGATGATACTGTACTCTCTAAAGCAAAATATGTTGCCACCCTAGCTTTATTATGTCAAGAAAAGGGATGGATGGAGAATCTACCTGGTCATTTTACTGTATATATATTTGCAGTGGTGGGATGTCAAAAAATTTACTACCCCACCGTGATGTCATCACAGTGTGGCCGGAGCTAACATCATGATGTCATGGGTGGGGCCAAATAAATAAATAAATAAATAAATAAATAAATAAATAAATAAATAAAATAAAAATAAGCACGCACACATACACACACACACACAACACAAACCTGTAAACAAATTAAACAAATAAATAAATAAAATAAAAATTACATTAAAAAACACCCCCCACCCACCCCAAACATAAATCAACCCACCAACCACCCACTCCAAACACAAGCCCGTCACTGACTTATTAGTATAAGTGGCTGGGCAGCACCATGTTGCAAGATGGATATGGTCATCATACCGGTTCTCTAGGATAATATGCCTTAATGTAAATTTAAAACAGCTGTAAATTTAAATTTAAATTTAAAACAACCCTCCTTAAGGGTTCTCCAGTTGGAACAGCAATTGGAACAGGACAGGTGTAGCTTATTGATGAGGTAACTCCAAGACTTTGCTTAACAACCCCAAGCCAGGCCGCCAGGCCTTTTTAGAAATTGTGGTAGTACGTCAATATAGGTAAAGGTATTAAATACACATTAAAATACACACAGACACACCACACCCAAAGGTGAGTCACTTACCCTGGGGAGCAGGCTATAGGGAGCTTCAGGCTAGCAGCTTCTCTTCCTTCTCCCCACTTGGGAGGACAGCAAGGAGGCTGTGCATATGCACCAAGCACTGCAGGCGTGCATGCACCCCAAGTGCCTGGTGCACATGTGCAGTGGGGGAACCAGTGAAAAGGTAAGCCCCAAAGATGGTTCCCCCCAAAAGCTGCTACCGGTTCTCCGGGACACTGGGAAAAGTTACTACCGGTTCTGGCGAACTGGTAAGAGCATGTTGCATCCCATCACTGTATATTTGTCATGTTTCACTTTTTAAAAATCTCCTCAAAGATTCAGTTTGTGCTCTAGAACATGAACCTATTCCTGTAAGGGATTTCCCTAGCGATATGTGTGTCAGGATAGCAGAGTAGCACTTTAAGCTGTTGCGCAGGTGCAATGACACACCTGGTGCAATGACACACATAGCTGGGGACTGAAAAGTGCACACAGAATAATGTGCATCTTCCAAATCTGACTTAGTCACAATTCATGCATGCGTCACTCCAGTCATTGGGAGTGGGAGTGTGCTCAAACTTTCTGTGCAATTTTGAAAAATTCCAAAGTCCACACCTTGGAGAAAAGACATAAATGAAAAATGGAACAGATTTTTTTCTCAGAAAGAAAAAAAAACAGCCAAATTACCTACCTCATTGGAGACCAAATGGTAATTACTCTGTGAACTGCTCCAAGAGTACTCTAAGTACTATGTGGTGGTGTATATGTCCAATCACTTATTTCTAAGAAAGAGTCAACTGGGCCTGGAGGATTCAGATTCTACCCTTTATCTGAACCATGAAAATCACCAGATGACCTTAGCTTGGTTACCTTCTTTTACCCTGAAGGCCAAAACAAAATGAAACAGTAGCTTCAGATTAAGAAGGTGATAAGCATTTTTCAAAGTTGCCAAAGCTGCACAATCAACATGCCAACAAAGACCAGATGAGCCTATGTGTCCATGTCTAATATTACGCCACAGTTCCCTTACCCAAAAAGGGATGTGTAAGCGAAGGGATGTATTTGTGCCAGGGCTGCAGAAGTCCAAGAAGAATTGAAGCAAAGTTTAAAGAACTCTCACATAGTCAGCCCCTTATCATGGCAGTGTTAGATTAGCAGTGTATCACCTTGATGTTGGGTGACAAAAGGCTAATTACCTTGTGAATCAAGGTGCCATATGGTGGCATATAGAAATTTCTTCTTCTTCTTCTTCTTCTTCTTCTTCTTCTTCTTCTTCTTCTTCTTCTTCTTCTTCTTCTTCTTCTTCTTCTTCTTCTTCTTCTTCTTCTTCTTCTTCTTCTTCTTCTTCTTCTTCTTCTTCTTCTTCTTCTTCTTCTTCTTCTTCTTCTTCTTCTTCTTCTTCTTCTTCTTCTTCTTCTTCTTCTTCTTCTTCTTCTTCTTCTTCTTCTTCTTCTTCTTCTTCTTCTTCTTCTTCTTCTTCTTCTTCTTCTTCTTCTTCTTCTTCTTCTTCTTCTTCTTCTTCTTCTTCTTCTTCTTCTTCTTCTTCTTCTTCTTCTTCTTCTTCTTCTTCTTCTTCTTCTTCTTCTTCAGAAGTTGGGGGAAGAGCATCCAACCTTCTTGAAATCTCAAGTGGTACAGCTGAGTCCCTGGTTTCCTACCTCAGTGAGAAGTAGGCCAAAGCAGAGAGAACAAAGAATTCTGATGACCTTTCACAATCTCTTCTGAATGAAATGTAAGCATTGGTTTGAAGTTGGAAAATAATTGGCATTGAGACTTCTTAATTATTGTTCCAGTTTCAGAATTTTAATATAGCTTTGCCTTTTGCTGACACATCTCAGGAGAGGTTTTCAGAACTTGGAGCTGTGAATTTTGTGCTCATTAATGGGGAAATGTCAGAAGAAACAAGGATGGTTGTTTCCCTCTTTATTTTCTTGGTTCTTAACCTGATCTTGGGGCTATAATTCAAAACCTGAGCTCTTTTGAACACATTACTGAAATATAGAATGCCGTTCATAAGAGTTTGTGAGTTTAAAGTAGCTATATTACATAACGTGTAACATGAAGTGATCAACATGATAGACCTTGACACAGCAAAACATGAGGCAAAGAACAGAATGTTTGAAATGGAAAGAATGTGACTTGGAATGAAACATGAGGCATAAAGATGTAGAGCTGTTCAATCAACTCACATTTTTATTTTAGACTTGCCAGTTTCCATTATTGTGCAAGAATACACTGGCTTTTTAAAAAGAAAAAACAAAGTTAAAAGGATATGATCTGCAGAAAGGGTTAGTGTGGATTGTTATCAAGCAATTTTAGAGACAGCTTTGTATTGTGCAAATTGATATTGCGGCTGAAAACCTTGGGCTCTGATTCCAACCCTTTATGTAGCAGGTTTTCAGGATCAGGGCTTAGTCTCCCAAAAATAATTAGAATTAAATTTTTAAGAGAGGAAGGTAAATAAAATTCCACACAGGAGGAATGGGTAATGAAGTCTACATTTCAATACGATGTTGCCCATTTTATAATTGCATTCCAGTTCAAATGTCATCACTTTTGCATGCTGGCAGCTTCTTAGAAAAGTGTAAAGAACACCCACTAAAGTTTTGAACGAACTATGTGATATCTCTTGCCTCCGGGTGAGAGCAAGACAAAGAGGGGTGTTTGTTCCTGTCAGAGCCTCTGATTTGTGGAAATTATCATTGCACAAAAGTAGTGTTCTTTTCCTTTGAGAAGCAAACCACACAGACACAGAAAGAACAGATTTAGAGACCACAAACAGTCCTTCTGATGTATCTGATCTTTGAAAGTCATGCATACAAGTTGGCCACTACCACCACTTTGTGCAATTAATGAGATTTGCATTAAACTGCTGCTTATGCAGTTTTGCTGTATGTGCAAGAAAGAGAAAGAGAGCTTCACAAATTTGCACCGTGAAGAGAATAATTTCGTGGTTCCTCATCCTTTTGCATGAGGGTGAGTCAAATGATGTCTTACATGGTAATGGTAAAGGTAAATGTTGCCCTTGCTTGAAAGCCAGTCATATCTGACTCTAGGGTTCGGTACTCATCTCTGTTTACAGCCAAAAATCCAGCACTGTCTGTATCTGCAAAGATTCCATGGTCATTTGGCAGCCATGACTAAACACTGGAGTGCACGGAATGCAGTTTACCTTCCCATCAAAGTGGTACCTATTTATCTACTGTACTTGCAATTTCTTGTCTTCAAACTGCTAGGTTGGCAGGAGCTGGGACCAAGACAGGAGCTCACTCTGTTGTGCAGCACTCGAGTCTTGAACTGCTGACCCGCTGACCTTCCAGTTATCAAATTAAGTGTTTTATCCACTAAGCCACCACAGTCTTACATGGACACCTTCTTTATAATATCACAACTTGTATGGCACTTTTAAGTTGACAAAACAACAACATAAAAATTACATTTTGGAATTCAGTTCATTGCAGGATCACCAAAATCTACATTTAAAGATTGTAAACATTGTAAGACAAATTCTTATACCTTCGGCTTGGAATCCCAGTGGAAAAATTGATCAGTTTTTAAATTAATTTGATTATAATTCATTCTGTTCTGCCAAGCATTTGGTTTCTTTCTGACCTTTGTTACTTAGTTTAAATCTTTGTGATAGGCGAGCCTATCATAATTCTATATAAATGCTCTATATAAATGTGTTAGTGAATGATGGTATAATAGAACAAAATTTCAAATCTCTTTAGGCTGGGGTTCTAGACAAGGACATCCCCCTTTCCCAGTATTATTTGCTCTAGTTATTGAAATATTTGTAAATACTATTAAGAAAGATAAATTAATAAAGGGTATAGATTCTAGATCATCCCCAAGTGCAGGACATATAATTACAGGGTCAAGTTACAAAAAAAAAAAAAAAAAAGGTATAGGCTGACTATAAAAAAAACCAGTGAAGGAGTAAAATTACAATCAATGCAACATGTCATTCATATCCTACTAAGTGTACAAAAGAAGATCTAGAAAATAGCAGAGATAATGCTGTTGAAGTAGCCCTCTTCTGTTCAAAAAGTCTAATTTTTTAAAAAATGTTAATTTGTTTTAACTTTTTATCGATATTTCATATATGTCCCCCATTTTAAATTGTGAAACACTTTGATATAAATAAAGAAACAAACTAAAATTAGAAGAGATAAAATGGATTTAAAACAATGGTCTATGAATTTTTGGGAGGCTGTTTGTGTTGCTAGAAAGATGAGCAACAGAATGACTGATGAACTTCAATCTGGTACCAAGTGGAATGTGCTGCTAAAACCATCCCAACATGACTTAAACTTAATTAGCACCTACTGAGAGGTTGTGGATCATTCCAAGAAAATGTCTATGCAATAAAAAGAGGCTGACAGTACAAGTTTCGAAGGATGCACCTCCAGATGCATGAAACTCATACATCCCTCTGCCTGTCATTTGAAAAACAAAAGCTACTAGGATATAGGAAATGTGAACATCAAGTTGGCACTTTTGGGAACTTCATTATCTGTCAGGTCCATTTTACGAAGTGTGGGTGTTGCAATCAATTACATGTTTTAACAGGTGTGACATGTTGTTTCAAGTCCAATATCCTCTTACTGTCATTTTACAACCAGATGCTTCTGGAAAACTCACATACTGTCCTGCAACTGATTCCTTAGAGTACCTCCCTTCTCTACTTGCAAGACTTCACTGAGCCACTAAAAAAACCTACCTTCTCCTCAGTCCTATTCTTTCATCCTAGAAATAAATCTGAATGGCTAGGCTGCAGGAGACATCAATTAGCATTTTTATGGACATTCCATGCTGCGTTTCTTGAGTCATAGGGCATGTGATATGTGTGCCATGCTTGGCCCTTTGGCTAAATTAAGCTTAAGGAGATATCCATAAGGAAACTGCATTGGGGTCCTAGCAAGCCTTCATCTATAACAGGGGTTCTCAAGGGTTTTATGCCATGGGCTGTACTACTCACCCTCAGACAGTTGAGCAGGCTGGACACAATGGCAGAGGGTGCATTTGTGCATGTGCAGGCATATTTGCACATGCACGGACACATCTGCTTCTGGGGTCATCACTGGGCACCTGATGGAACAGCATTGGGGGCCAGGTCCAGCCCATGGGCTGTAGGTTCCTGACCTATAACAAGAGGACACTGAGTGCCACCAAATAATCAGATATATACTTCTTAGGTGGTGGATGATGCTAGCTCTTAATAGCATTGCTGGTATGACAGTGAGTGGTGTGGGGCAGGGGTCTGCAAACTTGGCTCTCCAGGTGTTCTTGAACTTCAGTTCCCAGAAGCCCAAGTCAGCACTCCTGCTGATCAAGGCTTCTGGGAACTGAAGTCCAAGAACAGCTGGAGAGCCAAGTTTTCTGACCACTGGTGTGGGGGAAGCACTGATATACTGCTTAAAAGATGACTTAGATTCTCCATTTATGTTACATAATTGATTTTTTTCTGAGCTGATTTTGTGTACTGATGTCACACTAGCACACTTAACACTTGGCAAATGTTGTATAGCTATGAATATGCAAACTGTCTTTACTTTAGAGGTATGACAGAACATATCTCTTGGCAGTGTATGTTACCAGCCTTGTATAGTACTTAGCTGTCAGACATTCGAGGAGCAGAGAGGAAGAGAACCTATCATATGTGCCATCTGCATTACTAGGAGACGAATAAGAGCAAATTCTGAGACATAGCTCCTAGCACAGTGATGGTGAACCTTGGCACTCCAGCTATTCTTGGACTTCAATTACCAGAAGCCCAAGTCAGTAATCCTGCTAATCAGGGCTTCTGGGAATTGAAGTTCAAGAACACCTGGAGTGCCAAGGTTCACCATCACTGCCCTAGCATGTAAGACCAGGAGCCTTAGATGCAATGTATCAAAAAGTTTATAAGATATAGAGGATAAAAGTTCTCGTCTTTAGGCACAAGGATGCCTTTTTATGAACCCCTCAAAGTAGACAGACCAGATAGAGACAACCAAGATTTGAACCAATTTTATTTGAACCGAGATATAGAAACTGTGGGTCTCCAGAAGTTCACCCAATTCATTAGCTTAGCTTATGTAAATTGATGGGAAAAAACATATGGCAGTCCACAAATCCCTAACTCCAGATCTGGAGTAGTGGGAAACAACTACAGATGGGGTTTTTTTTTTGGATTTGCTGGATTATCAAAACAAAAACTTTCCATTTTGGGAGCTCTATTTACCCTACAAACACATAAATATGGTGAACCTGAGAGAAAAGCCTAATTTGGAAGGCTTTGGTGCTTAACTAGGCCTAGATCCACCCAAGCTTTGAATTTCTGCCTTGCTACTCATCGAGAGCTTTCGTTCTGAGCAGAACACTTAGTTAGAGCTGCACCTAGTTAAGCCTCAAGGCCTTCCAGTCTAGGCCTTTGTCCCAAGTACCTCACATGTAGATGTTATAGAACCCCCAGAATAGAATATTTTGGTATTGGTATCCAGAAAATTCACAACTCCCATCCCTAGAAACAACAGCTAGAATTGGAATTCCATTTTCACAAGTTGCTCTGTTCAGTGACCTCTCCATGGTACTGAAAATGTTTTCTCCTGCGATTCTTCAGAATCTATACGAACATGTTTCTTTTCAACAGGTGTGGATCTGATCCCCTCTTGTCTTCCACAGTTGAGTCCACCATTCAAAAATTATTTACTCTCAGATTCCTGATCACACCAGGAACCCAGAATACCCATTGGCTATGCTACATGTCCACCTATTTATATGGTTCATCTGTCATAAAATTTGGTAAAGTGGAACAAAAATAGCTCTACCGCTGGTTTACAGATGCAGGAATTTTTACAAGTGTTTTTTTTTACTCTTTTTGGTTAGTCTTGCTAACATTCTTTCACAGACCTGATCAGTAGTGTGTGTTGTGTTGCCTTTGAAAAAGACACTGTGTAACAGGACTTTATATAGAGAGCAGTTATTAGTGGCATAACAATTAAATGCTTATTATGATGACAACATATGAGCTTTATTTAATGGGAACAAAGTATTACAAAAACATTTGCTGCTTGACTGAAATGTTTCACATAAAAAAAGCTGCATTGCGGTGCAAGGAATAACTCAAGAGGACATCTAAAAACCTTTCATTGCATGTTTTATAGCTACTGGTGAATAGCCTTTCATTTCCTACATATTTGTGCTATCCATTGGTGAGTGGCTGTGTAATGCTTTTTATTTTGTCTTTTACTATCAAGCCTGAGGTGAGGAGTTATAGCTAAGGAAGACGTACTCCTTTCTCCCTCTTTTGATGTGCAGGAAACATTTCACTTAGGAGGCTGTTCATCATTTGATCTTTCAATACTTTTACATTTCAGTCACCTGTTTCACAGAGCAGATGTTTGTGAATAAGCTGCAAGATGAAAATGGATGCAGTGCCCCAAAAGTGGGGGCTGTAATGGTTAGATCTATCCCACCTCCATTATAGACCACCTTCCAAAACTATTTCAAGGGCAGTCGCCTGTAGGTTGAAAATCACAGGATCATGACTCGCATAGATCATTGAGTCCAACCCTGTGCCAAAGTGGGAAATACACAGCCAAAGCATCCCTAGAATGTGAGAGTCTGACAGGTGATGACCATGCTATGGAGAATGACTTACATGTAGCTAGTGATGTAGCAAATGTTATTCAAGTTGCCAGGTTCCACTCTTTATACAACCAAACAAAACCCTAACGAAGAATATGGAATTTAAAATTAACCCAGACTCCATCTCTTCTTTCTCTATTATCACACCAGTGTGGAAAAAGATACTCCTTCTGTAGAACATTGGTATACCATAGCTGCTAATGAGACATAGACACTGCTCTCCTTCAGTGTAGCCACTTGATATGATTTACACTAGTCTCTGCTGTCCCACAATATAAAGCCTATTCTCCTAAATGGGCCTCTGGGGTGTTAGTAATGCAGAAGTGTTAATCTAGCATGGTTGTAACTGGCAGTATGGGTGGAAATGAATTAGCAGCTTTCCTGTTACATCTACATGCCTCATTGATTAGTCCTAATCATCTCATTAATAAGGAATAAACATGTAGACTTTACAGTATGGCAGGTAGGTGGATGAAATGGTAGCACTTAAGGGGAATAAAAAGAAAGTGAGAATGCTTCAGGGAAATGTACTATTGTAAGCACATGGCAGGAAGCACAGCAGAAAACCAGTGATCCCTATTTTACCCATTCTAAAATAACAGCAAGATTTATATCACTTTATTATCAGAGCAATAGGCTCCATCTTCAGTTTATAGTCCAGAGTTAGGCCTCTAGTGTACTGTTCTAAGATGTTAGTACAGTAGTTCAAATGCTATTGTCTTTCTCATGTTCTGTATTATTTGTGACAGGGAAGGAGGGTTTCAGTTCATTTTGATAAGGATGTACTTAAATCCTCACATTTTTTCATACTGATGATAAAATAACATTTAAAAAAACTGGTATATTGCAAATGCCTCTATCTAAGGCTTCAGCTTGGAGTAACTCACTCTTGAAATGTTGGGTTTAGAACTATGTGGATTCAGCCATGGTAATGTTGAATTAGGCTTGTTATATCTTTTGTGTGTGAGAGAACCTCCTCATCTTTAACACTTGTACAGCTAGTATTTAGTGAATTTGGCTGCTGAAAATTAGAGATTACCTCATGTCAGTTTGTTTTTCATGAATTTACTATAATGTTCAAGTGGATAGTGTTTGTAAATCAATATTCAAGTAGATAACATTCATAAATTCCAGTGTGCATCTGCAGTCATCATAAAGACCTGAACTTTTTATCTCGCTACCTTTCTGTACCATCTTGTATATAAATGCAAGTTTTTTGTTTGTTCATTCTATGTTTTTTGTTGAAGCCCTGGCCTCAGAATCTGTTGATTCAAGAAGATTCAACTCCACTTGGAAAGCATCATTCTTTACATGTCAGAGATAGTCCTTATGCTATGCTGTAGATAATTTACATTATTTAATCACTTGTATATATTTCCTGGATGTTTATGTAGGACAAACAGGACAATCTTTGCACAAAAGAGTTAATGGCAATATCCAGAATAGCAACACAGAGAAACCCATTTCAAACCATTTCAATCCCACTCAAATCTGGAATAGAGAAATTACAAGACTAGGATTCTGAGAGAGACAGTAGAAATAAAATACATCCATCTGTTGGACTCCCATTGCAAAGGTTTGAATATTAACCAAGGTTTTCTTGGACATTATCAAATTTGATACACAGAATGCAGTGGTGGGATTCTTTTTTTTTTTTACTATCTACTCTGTGGGTGTGGTATGGTGGGCATGGCCAGGGGGAAAGCCCTGTGTTGTGCCCGAATTAGGACTACTTTATTTCAAAACTTGGATGGACAGGGCCAGCCAGAATTTCTGCTACCAGTTCTGGCAAACTGGGATGAACCTGTTGAATCCAACCACTGACAGATTGTTATATGTTGCTATATATTTTGTATGTTATAGTTTGTTATATTATACCACCTTCACAAACTTTCCTGTAAAAATCTCTTTCACAATATAGGCTGTCTCACAGAACAAAGGATGTGCTCACACGGTATCACAAAGGTTAAAGTCATTAGCAAATGTTCAATGCCAGGTGTTTGTTTTGTACCTTCCCAATATTTGTAAATGAAAAGGGGACATTTAGTGCTATTCTGAATAACAGCCAGAGATCATCTGCTAATGCCAGTTGTAAAAAGTCATACAGTTGTGCCTCGCTTAAAGAGCATAATGCGTTCCACAGGATTGCTTTTTAAGCGAGTTTACTCTTTAAGCGAAACACCATTGTAAGTGACCAATTGCAAACCCCAATTTATTTGTTAAGTGAGTTTTTGGTTGGTTTTATTTGTTAAGCGAAGCGAACATTCAGAGAAAATTCTGCTCTTTAAGCGAGTCGCTCTTTAAGCGAGTCGCTCTTTATGCGAGGTTTGACTGTATTGATTTGTATACTTATCTGTCATGCTGACCAATCACTCTGTGCCTCTGTATCTGATGAATATAAATCGATGCCATGAAGTTTCACTCCCATGTCTAACAAAGTGGACTTGATCCATGAAAGCCAACATTAAAATATATCAGTTTTTAAAGTACTACAGTGATTTTGGTTTGTTTATCCTCTGGTATGACTGAAACATAGACTAACACAGTTACTATTAAAAATATATATGTATTCTACATTTCATTAACTGTCCTTTCGTTCTGGTTCACTTGGTCCTCTCCAACATGCCTGTTTGGGTTGCACACAGCATATATAAACCTGTGATTAAACTTGTGTCTGAGGAAGAAAATGATAATTTGTGAAAGTTCACACTGAGATAAATCTGTTAGCATCAAAGGTGCCACACTACTTTTCTTTTTGTTTTGTTTGTGATCTGTGCTGAAACAGACTAACATGAATGCCTCTTTGAAAACTGTAACTTTCAAATTTCTTTCTGTTTGGGATGGGAAGGATTTGAGGTTTTAAGAAACTGAGCATGGAGAGAAATGGATATGACAGAATTTTTCAACATCCCACAGAGAAGAGACATGTGGCATCTTAAGAAGTTTTATCTGGCATAAGCTTTTGTAGACTGCAGCCTGCTTCTTCCAATACACAAACTGACAATGCTGACCATTATGCCAAATAATGTGTTCTACATGGGGCTGACCTTGGTGACCATCCAGAGGCTTCAGCTAGTCCAGAACGCGGCTGCTCAGGTAGTGATAGGGTGCGGGTGTTATGCTCATGCCTCACCGCTGTGTAAATTTATTTATTTATTATTTATTTACTCGTATTTACTATCCCGCCCCAATTGGGTAGACCCGACTCTGGGCGGCTTACAAAGATAGATTAAAATCATAGGTTAGGCCTATGATAATGCTAAAATTTAAAACTTTAAAAGTTCATAACAATTAAAACACCGCTAAAGATAAAAACATTGGCTCCCAGTTTGCCTCTGGGTGCAATTCAAGGTGCTGGTTATCACCTTTAAAGCCCTACATGGTAGTGGACCAGGATACTTAAGAGACCGCATCACCCCAAGGACATCTGTCCATCCCACCAGAGCGAACCGGAGAGGCTCACCTCTCTGGCACTAGAAGGAGGACTTTCTCTGTTAGTGCTCCAGCCCTATGGAACCACTTACCAGTTGAATTACATATGCAGAGAGAGTTGCTGTCCTTTAGGAAAGGAGTGAAAACCTGGCTGGCGGGTTGGGTTTGGGGGACGGGAGGTGTAACGACCCCAGCCCATTGGCTTATCTGAGCCCCCTTGTCCTTAGCTGTCCTTAGCTGTAATTTAGTATAAACTTTTAATCTTTAATCTTTTAATTTGTTTTAGCTAGTTTTAAACTTTCGATTAATAACTTTTTAGATTGGTTTTAACTGTTATTGATGCTTTTTGTTGCAAATCGCCCTGGGTCACTCTGTAAGAAGAGCAATAAATAAATTTGATTGATTGATTAATAAATAAATAAATAAATAAATAAATAAATAAAACATATTATTCTTTAAGGTGCCACAAATTTCTGATGAATTCACAACTCTCTTTGTAACTTGCCTAGTTTGCCTAATCATTGCTGGCCTGGTGCATTACCAAAGTATAACGGTTTCAGAAGAAGATGGAGAAGATCTGTGTGTGGCTATGCAGAGTAAGCTCTACTGAGTTATATGGAACATATTGTCAGGGAGGCATCCTTCCTCATAAGAGCATGCAGATCTATAAAGCTGAAATAACATGGGGGGGGGGGGAGGAAAGCAGGAGCTGAACTGTTGTGCTGTTTTACTTGCCCATAATCTGGTTCCTTCATCAAGATAAACTACTCAGCCTCCAGCAGTGTAGTTTACCCACTCACAGAGCTGGATTACAGCCTCATAAAGGACCGCAATGGTACAATTATCGCTTCAGTATTAGAGGGGTACTCTGGAGTGCTCGCAGTTGATATGTTGGGGCTGGACACTTTATTATCACCATAAAGCCCATTCAGCTTTCAGGTATTTGCTGCAATGTTAAATTAATGATTCATACAGAGGACCATCTTTCTGGCAAAGTAAAATGATTCCCCCCCCCCTTTCTTTGCAGATGCCTGGTTGTTTGCAGTGATGTGGGTATCCGTTCTGGTGGGATTTAAGAGAGCCAATGGGTAGTGACATGTAACAATTACAAGCACAATGAAGGCTCAATAGCACAAGGACTTTGTCTTGATGCTCCCTGCATATGTTAATGGAAGGGGGCTGCTCCAGTGTGTAACTACAGTTTGTCTTATAAGTGTCTTATTGACATCTTGCTTGGTGTGGCATGCTATTCTGTGCAGATGAGGGAGTTAAAATCTTTATTAAAGATTTAGAGATTTTTCTGTAACATTGTAGATTTTTTCTGTAGATAGTGCATAGGATGTAGTTATTGCTACGAAAGCTTGAACACAGCTTGGAAACATTGAGCTACAAGGAACTAAAAATAAAAATTAAAAGGAAAAATTGGAAAGTGAGGCAGCACCATATTGATAGAGCACAGCACAACTACTTCTATCCATTTCTAAGTTATTGAGCTCCAATTTTTACCAACCAGTTCAAGGGTGAGAGCATCAGGGGAGCAGAACTCATGAATTTTTAATGTTTTATGGTGTTGTGTGTTTATAGATTACCCATTGTGGTAATACATTTTGTAAGCCGCCCAGAATCGGGTCTTCCCGAGTGGGGCGGGGTATCAAATTCGAACAAATAAATAAAAATAAAATAAATAAATGAACATCTGGAGAGTCATTCTGGAGATATTCTGCCTCATATCAACACTACATTGCTCCTGCTTATGTTGTGTTTTAGATAAAATAGATGGTTGGCTGTTTGATGTCTATCTTCTTCCCAACTCTGCTTGGAAAGAGTCCAACCAACCAGAGCACTCAGGGCATATGATGGCAATTTTAGCAAAGCCCTAGCCCTGGTGGTGCAGTGGTTAAATTGATGTACTGCAATCAAAAGTTTGTGAGTTCAATCCTGGCCAGGAACCAGGGTTGGCTCAGCATTCCATCATTCCAAGATCAGTAAAATGAGTACCCATCATGTTGGGGGCAAAATGCTAATTAACTTGTGAACCACCGAAAGAATGCACTAAGCGCTATGGGGCGGTATATAAGTGTGATTGCTTTGCATCCAATATCATTGGCTAGGAGCACTGCATATTTCATTGCTCATAAGCATTGCTCAGTCATAAATTCCATATAGAAACCATTGCTCAGGGATCATCCTATTCCACTGTTTCTACATGGATAGATATGCCACCATTCAATGACTGATTTGTCATTCACTTGCCACACTTAGTTGAGCATTCTGTTAACACCATAGATGCTTTGCTTGCCTAGATTGTCATGAAGCATATAGACATCCTCACATTTCACAGTTACTGGATGCCCATGAGGTCCATCAGATTTGTCCAGATTGTGTCAAATTGACATGGGATGCACAATCCCAGTCGAAATCAATGTAAAGAAAGAATAGCCAGAAATGGACACAACAAAGGAGGGGGGAGGACTGCATGAACCCAGCAATTGCCTTGCCTATGTAATTCGGCAGGAGCTGGTATTTCTTCCATAGGATTGCCCTACCCACAAGAACCTTTGTTCTTGAAGGTACCATTGTAAAAAATAATTATGCAAAAACCATCCTGAATGTCATATTTACAGAAAGAATACAAATTTTCATATATTTATTGCTGTTTCTATAAAAAAAGTTTTTTTTTTTTTTTTGCAGATTCCATTTTCTGGACTACCAGAAAATGGTAACATTTCAGCATGAAAGAACAATGGCAAATCCCACTATTTTGAAAGGTTTGAAGAACATTATATTTGTTTTAATATGTACATCTGATGTTGAAAAGTAGATTATCACAACCTGTTTACAACAAATCAACAAGGCTGAGGCACTTGGAAAAATTGAACTGCCTTTTTGCCCTGGTTGCTTTAGCTTCCATTTGAGATATATCAGATACTGTATTTACCTGCCCTAAAATGGCTGTTGGTGTGATAGATATGAACATTTGTCATTTTATTCAAGTCTGTGGATTTTAAGTCCAGGCTAAAAGGGGTCAGTAAAAGAGATCGCTAAAATTCATCCCTTTTTCAGTAATTGAGGGAGGGGGGAGAAGGGAAGTCAGTTGCTTTGGAAGTATGCACATATGTTTACCCAACTGGAAATAAGAGGAATATTCTATTCAAACAGAGAATAGTACTTTTCATATAGTACCATTACACTGAGACACTAAGTAAAGGAAAATCCCAGTTTGCTGACTACCTTTTTCATCAGTAAACCACTCCTCACCCCAAACACAAAACAATTGTCATTATTGATTTTTTTAAAAAACAAATGTGAATGGTAATCAGCACAAGAGGGTATCCTGCAGTGTAGACCATCTTGACTGCTGCCATTGAAATTGTCAACATTCAGGCTACCCTTTGCTGTGCAAAGCTTGGCATCCTTCTTCTTGCTGGCAATGTGGGCATGATATTGTGCAGCTATATCAGGCCACTTCTTGGCATTTTGAATCATGGATACAAAAGCACAGTATCCTGGATTTATAAACCAGAGTTGTGTGTTGTTGTTTTTGATGTATTGAACATGGCTCAAAAATAAAAAACTGAAGACTCTGCAGTTTAGGAAGCAAATCGTCTGATCCTTGAAGTAGTCAAGACTTATATTTTGCTTAGCCTTTGTATTGTAATAAATGAAAATATCCTTCACATGTTATCTGAACTCCTTGCATGTTATTTGTTGTCTGAATTACACTTTTGTGTGATCACCGAAGTGAGCAACTTGTTACAGGCTGGTATATTATTGCTAATCCCTGAAGTGTATCATGGGCAAATGACAAAGCAGACTGAGCATACCTACAAAACATCCCTTTCCCACCATTCCCAGAGCTTCAATACTGGAGAGACAACCACTTGGAAAGTGTTATCAATGAACATGAGAGGGATTCAGAGGCCATCTATTCCTCTTCTGTAGGGTTTCTCTCTCTCCATTCTCAGTAGAGGAGATCCATAATATTACTGCAGCAATTGCCATCCAAGAAACTATAGAATTGCAGTCTAAAATGATTGTTGCCTCTGCAATGATTAAAACTGCCAATGCAAAAGCAAAACTCAGAGCTATTTTAAGAGTTTCTTGCCTGGTGAATTGTCTAAAGGATGTCAAAGTAAAATCAACGACCTTTTGATTAGGATAGCAACTTAGCTCTGGAGAGTTTTAATTACTCATGCTAATATAGGCAACTGCTATTTCCCAGATCAAAGTCAGAAAAGAACATGAGTGTTCTTATTTGGTAAAAACATTTAAGGACTTTATATGGGTGGGGATGTACAATGGCAAAAATATGGGAGTGAGGTAATGTCACATAGAGTCATAGAGCTCAACATGTGCTGAACATGTTGCTAGAGTAACTTAAAATCTTAAACCATACATAATTACTACTTGACTGTAACTCTTTTTCAATAGATATCACAGCTACTTCATGGTTGCTTTTCAATCATCTAGATATTGTAAAGCCTTTTAAAGCTAGGATGGAGGAACTCTTGGCTCTCCAGATGTTTATTAATTGCCACTTCCACTACCTCTCGTTATCCAGGCAGTTGGAGGAGGATGGGAACTGGAGACCAAAATCTTCATCTTAAAGGCATCTTTTATTTCACCCTTATGGATCTACTTTAATCTGAGCTTCCCTCAAACAGTAATGTTAGAAGGACAGTTCACAAATTTAAAAATAAATAAACCAAGCTACTGTTGTCTCTGATGACTCTTGTGGCACTGCACATTTCTCTGTTCTTTTCTAAAGAATCAGCTAAAAATAATAGGTGGTGTACCTGTGTAATTTTGAATTGCTAAAAGGTAGATCTGTCTTTATCTTTGATGCTAGAACTGTTTGATCTTTATTACTGCTGATTGGAAACAGCAACATCAAAGATGTGAAAATGAGCATTTGAAAACCACTTCTCATGGTACTAATTCATGCAATTGTGTTCCTGAGGCATACGGAAAACTTTTGTAAATGGAAGTTCTTCCACTTCTTTTTATAAATCTTGTGCATACATATCAGGTTCCGTTCCAATCAGGTGTAGCTCTAAGCACAGACTTTATGAAAGCATAATCGAGAAACCAATAATACTGTTCTAGGACAAAAATCTAATTGAAAATTTACCTCTCCAGAATTGAAAGACTTGCCTTTCAAGCTCTGATGTATAGAATGTAGTGCAGGGGTGCCCAAACTATGGCCTGGGGGCCTGATCCATCCCCTGACACCAATTCATCTGGCCCGTGAAGCCCTCATCACTCCCGGGAGCAGAAGTAAAATGTGTCCCTATGGGCTTCATGGGCCAGATGATTTGGTGTCAGGGGCTGGATCCAGCTCCTGGGCCATATTGACCAGCCCCCTGAACCACATGACTGGCCAACAGCCCAAAAAGTTTGGGCACCCCTTGTGTAGTGTGATTATTCAATATTGGGAGAATTATATTTCTAATGTGCTTAGATATACTGTCTCTGCATCCGAACAGCAGGTGCAGAATGATCTCATAAATTTCAAGCACATAATATTGAGCCCAAAACCAGTAGGTCAACTTGAATGAAGAATAATTGATGGCGTATATGTGTACTAACTGGTAAAGTGGCTTGGCCACATAAACCTGTATATACAGTAATACTTACTTGCCAGAGAGCCATTTCACCGCTCATAATTTCAGCATATATAGCACAGGTATATTAATTTGGTTTAGGAGAGCAGAGTTAGGTGACCCAGAACCATAATAACAGAAGCTAATGGGAGCCACCCATAATACCAAGTATATCTAATCAGATTTTGTAGGGCGTCCAGATGGAAGCAGAATGAGTAGATTCTATTTTGGGATCAAGTGAAATGGTCTGGAGGAATTAGGACTGAACTGGAGATTGGGCATCTAAAATGAATGGGGAAATGTGCCTCCAGCAGTGTGTTTCCAGCAAGGTGGTGTGTGGTAGCAGCCAGATCAAAAGATCTCTGAGACTGTAGTTTTGTTGCTAGTAGTCTGGGATTGATCTGAGTCATCTCCTTATCTTTTATCTTATTAGTGTGACTCCAATAGCCTTTGGTCTAATTTTGCTTTTGCTGCTCTAATTTGTTTGAGTGGTTCTTTTCAGTTTATTTTGAAAGAGTATCATCACCATGCAAACAAAAATCAGCATAATCAGGCAATTGTATTCCCAGTGCTAATGTATGGTTGTGAGAGCTGGGACCATAAGGCAAGCTGAGCGCAGAAGAATGACACCTTTGAAATGTGGTGTTGGAGGAGAGTTTTGAGAGTCCCCTGGACAGTGAGGAGAACAAATAGGTCAATCTTAGAAGAAATCAACCCTGACTGCTTCTTGGAAGGTCAAATAGTGAAGTTGAAGCTAAAGTACATTGCACATCAAATGAGAAGAGAGGATTCACTTGAGAAAGCCTTGGTACTGGGAAAGGTTGAGGGCAAAAGAAGAAGGGGGCAGCAGCAAAGGTGATGGCTAGACGGTATTGTTGATGCAATGGGCACAGAGCTGGGTGGGTTGAGGAGGATGGTGGAGGACAGGAGTGCCTGGTGGACAGTGGTTCATAGGATTGCAAGGGGTCAAAATTGACTGTGCAGCTGAGTAACAACAACAACAACAGCAGCAGATATGTGTGTCTCAAGTAGTAAAACTTACTTTCACCCTTGCCTGCTTATCTGCCCAGCCAGTGCTCACTATGCTGTGTTCCATAGCAGTATTTCACCTGCTCCTCCTCATTTTGCTTTTATTGATTCTTCACTGGCATATTTTCCACCAATTGTAAATTCTGGAATTATCTAAATGTCCTAGGAAGGTGTTCCCAATAACAGAGTGAACGTGAGATGACAAAAGTTAAATAAATGGCCATGACTGAGTACTCAGCTGAGTGTATAAGCTTTTAAGATTTTTTTTAGGATGGGGAAAGGAATTTAAGAAGGCTAGTAATCAGCCCCTGAAGCTAGATGCCTGAAATTCAGTATGTCTATTCTCCCTCTTTAGTTTTTATGTTTCCAAATATCACACACTTCCGTGACACCGCCTCCACCCCCAGAAAAACTTTCATCCGTTTTGGCTTCCTGTTGCAATGGGAAGGCCAATAGTCCAAAATTCAGTATCCATTCAGACTGAGGGCCAAGACCAAATAGGATGAGGTTTGCCTCACCCCAGGCTGAACTGAATTGGGGGACCTATGCAGTCCGTAATTTCTACTTGTCACACAATGCCAGCTCTAGAATTAGGAAAAGTAAAGAAACATCCTTGGGCGACCAATGTTAAGGTTAGTTATTGGAACCTTCTGGCTGCGTGTTCACAAATCTCCAATTGTTCCTGCCATGGGAGGGTAGAGCAATGCAATATCACATATCCAGTTTTGGGGGCCCTCAAGTAGACTGTTGCGTTATGTGTGGTGGAAGGCAGCAGTTCATTGCTAAAATTGGGATTAGCTTCAGTAGATGGACTGGGGCACTTTTATTTTTTACTTCAAGCAGCAATGTGTCTTGAACTAGCTGAGGATGCCCAAGAATCACTCTGTGTATTTTGTATTGCATTTTTGACTTTTATTAACAAGTTATGATAATCAGTGAATATGTTCCTGAACTATTAAAATAGATGTAGAGATTTTTGTTTTGCCTGAAACAGCTATAACTGCACTTGGCTACAGAATGTACACAGAGTGTTAAGATATCCAGAGTTTGCCAAAAGCTCTAGCATAATCTTAGTTGCAAACGTGAGTTGACAGACTTTGTCATCAATTAGTTGAAAGCCCTGAAAAATAACAGTAACATCTGGCATTACAGATTCTTGTCTGTGAAGTTATGAAGAGGAATTGCCACTATAACACTATTGCCAAAACAAGTGTGAACATAAGCTACAGACCTCTGATTGATTATTAGAGATGTGATACCTCGTTATAGACCAGATTATCCCAGATTAGCCTAATTTAACCAACAAGGAAAATATGCCAAATTAATCCAGATCATTCAGAGAGATGTTGAAAATCCACACTGTTCTGAAGACAATACATGCCAAGCTAAATGGATAACCATTAGAGATATAGTAAGCTGCTTTATCTGTATAAGTTAAACTTAATTGACTATCGTTTAGTTAGGTAAACATTGCTTATGTTGCAAGCATGGAAGCTCCATTTCGTGTTTTACTGGCCTTGAAGGTATCATATGTGGCATGTGAAAACATTAAGATGCTAACCATGTTTTCTATGACTCACACTATCTCAGCATAACTGCACAGTGCCATAAACATTTATACTCCTCTCAAAAAGTCTTGATTCTGATGCCAGAGCAAAGATACCAAGGGGATTTCTTGTTGTGTTTTATAGTTTGGACCAATTATAGGCATAATTTGCACAAAACTCCCAATCACTGAAAATGATTGAGTTTATATCAGGAGTTTTGTGCCCTATGGCCCAAACACTCAGTTTCTATTTATGTTTAGTTCATGCAGACATCAAAGGGACAGCTGTGACATTTCACAACACAATGGCTACTATGTGCCAAAGAACCCTCCACATACCCCCTCCAAAAAAAAAAAAAAAACACCCTGTGAGACTTTTCTCTTAAAAATGAAAAATGGTCAGATCTTGCTATCTTCCAATGAAGAGAAACGTATTCTATTTTTCTTATGAACCATGTGAAGGCAAATAAAACTGAGATTTATCTTCTTGCTTGTGAGGTGCTCAAAGGATATCTCTCCTTCATGCCCATCTTCCATGTTCTTCCCCTAAGTCCTAGCCTGTTGACCTTCTCACTGGGAAAATGAGAAGAGGCATCTCTGTGTAATCTTTGATCATTGGCTTACATATCTTTCCCACTGAGATGGTGATTAGGATGGGGACAGGAATGCTCAGCCCAATATATTCAGCTGGACCTGTGTGAACAACTCAAGTATTATCCTGAGTGCTTATAAGCTAAAATGGTTCTGCTGTCCCTCACTTTTCCCCATGGGAGGTGAAAGAATAAAGTAGACCAAACCAGGTGGTCCTCATCCACAGTCACAAATGCCCTGCTGGAACTGCAGCTCATCTGTAGTTCTTGCAAGCCTAGCTCCAAAGACTTTTCTTTTTAGAACTTTGTGATGCCAGGGTAAAGCCCTGTTAGGATATAAGTGCTCGCCTACCTGGTTGGTTAGGATAATATTGTAAAACTGCTGTTGCTTTAAGACCACTAATTGTATTACAGAACAGGTTCGTTGTGTTGTGTCATTAGCCTGCAAATATTGTGGATTAAAGAAGGGTTGCAATCACACTCACTTCAGCTTTTATGCCCCACTGTTGCCTGGTGCTCAAGACTGCTGCATGATGAACAGAACTGCTGTGCACTCAGTTTACTGGATGATGTCCAGAACTGCTCTGCACTCAACTGCTACCTGATGTCCAAGACTGCTTTGTGCTTTGTAACTGCTTGACGTCCTTGGACTACTTGGAGCTCAACTTCTGCCTGAGCTTGGCTACAACTTATAGTTTGCTGCTTACAGCTGTGCAAACTACTTTTGCTGTTTTGTATTTGGAGTATTGTTCTCCATGAACATTATAGAGTGGTAAGGAGAAAGGAATCTGCTGTTTGCTTTTGAACCATATCTCTACTATTGCTACACTAACTTTAAACAGCCTTAGAAGTTAGAACATTTGCCTTTGTCTTTTGCTTGGCCACAAGTAAACTACTGCTTTTCACTGTACAGTGTATCTGTGTTTTTCACTAAACTCTCAGTCCTTTCGCTGACGCCCTTGCACCATGAGGGTCACTGTTCAACATAACACTATCCTAACAGCCTCAACATTATCCAGCCTACAGAATGCTATGAGGTGGGAATTTGGCCTTTAAGCCAAAATACACTTTCCTGGTTCCCCCATTATACACAGCTCTCAAGGGTTTCTGGAGATGTGGGGCTGATTTAAGAGTAGCTAACAAATTTTACTGACATGCAGAGTCTGCAAATAGATGTTGTATAATGAAGACACTGCATATTCTGTTGCAAACCTGATGTTCCAGCGACAGTGGCTCAAAGCATTGTGCAATTATGATTCCCAGGAATATTAGTTTATTTCAATACTTCTCTCTCTCAATTTTAGAGGGGAATTATACTGAACCACACAAGAGTTTTCATGAACTGCATCCAAGTTCAAAATCAGCCATGACATTTGAAGGCATTTATAGTAAATTGATCAATCTAAATTATTATACCAGCACAACAGCACAAACATGTCAAGGAGTTCGGATGCTGAAGTATTCTGGCACAAATGTAACCAGTAATTGTGAAATACTCTGAAGCCTGAAAGTGCTTAACTTTCAACATTTTCTTCTTATTCTCCTTAAAAAAACAATTTGAAAGTTTTATGACAAACTATCATTTATAGCCAATATACAGCTGGTTACCAGTTGTTCAGTTGCACATTTGAGTCTGACCTTTTGCAGCCCTACAAACCACCACATGCCAGGCTGCTCTGTCATCTGCCATCCATCATAGCCCACCCAGGTCTACACCCAATCGATGATACCATCTAGCCATCTCATCCTCTGTTGCCCCCTTCCCCTTTTGCCTTCAAACTTTCCCAGGATCTGGGCCTTTCCTAGCATCAGGTTACCAGTAGAGATGTACGTTCTCCCTGGTCTCATCCTCTCAGGCAAAGATGAGAAAACAAAACAATATTTTCCTCACCTTCAGGGACTGGCCAAGACTTGCTGGGGCTCTCCATTTGTCCTAGCAGTTGTGAGAATTTTTTGGGGGGGCGGGTGCATGTGTGTATATGTGCAAAACCCAGCTATTTGTTGCAACTTAATTATGTAAAACTGGGAAGACCTCTCTTCAGTGTTAGGAACATTTGATAATGTAAAGCTCTTAAGTGGGTTGTTTGCACCTTTCTTGCACTTATGTAATCCTTGTCTGCTTGCTATTTGTGCTATGTTTGAATCCAATGTCCTTTACCTCACTCTTGGCAGAACACACTGTATCTTGACCCATTGTGAAATCTCTCATCAAGACATCTTGGAAAAAACAGTGAAAGGTGACAAGAATGAAGATTTTTGAGTGGTATTTTTACCTCATTTCACATCCCTACATTTATGCACATCCCTGGTTTTATGTTTTATATAAAACATGTTTTACATGTTTATGTTTTATGTAAAAACATTACTAAACTGCTATGAACTGCTATGAACTGCTAAGTTAGGCTCTTATACTGTAAAAGCCTGGTTAAAACAAGAGTCTTAGGCTGTTAACTTGAACTATGTATCTAAACGGAGACATTTTTGTTGATAGACTCACAGTATGATTGACTGTTCAGACCTACTATGAATCTGCAGATCATTTTGGGGTGCTATTTATTCCTCATGCTTTATGTCTGGTGGTGAGGAAAACTCCAGCCCATGAAATTATTTGAGCTCATGAAAAGTCCAAATTTATGCCACATAACTTCCTCAGTCACTCCATTCATCTTATCTCAAGCTCTCCTCCAGAGGGTACCAGAATGGAGAAGAGATAGCCATACTCTTATTTCCTACCAGTAACTTAACACATACACAAACCTGTACAACATACACAAATCTGCAGAGATTTTTGTGTAGGGGCATGTCTAAAAATAATAATGTGTGTGTCATCAATACAATTCTGACTTATGGTGGCCTTTTCCTGCTTCATTAGGCCAGATAATAGCATGCTCAACGTTACTTATATGACACACAGAAGCAAACTAGTCTATGCTTGTTTAGCTCCTTTTTGATCACTGTTTTTTTTAATGGCAGACCAGAAGTGCAAAGATCAGTCAAAAGTGGAATCTCTAATTGCACATTACAAAACGGAACCCCTAATTGAACACTAGTGTGGTGTGCGGTACTATAACATGAAACCCCTCAAAAGGAAAAGTGGTGGCTGAATGCTGCTTTATATTGCATCTCCAGACGGGGTTACTGTTTTTTAGAAAGGTTCTGAAAACCTGGCTGGCAGGAATGGTGTGGGGTAGTGATGGTTTATTGACAACCCCTTGCTGGCTTATTTAACTTCTTTCATCTACTCTCCTATTCCTATCCCCATTCCTTTTATTCGGTTTTTTTTAGTCTAGGGAATGAGAGGTTGTTTTTTAATTGGTTTTAATTTTTATTTTGTTCTTTCAGTGTTTTTAGTGGTGTATTACATGCCGGTTGTGCTCCACCCTGAGTTGCCTGTGCGAGTAGGGCAGAGTATAAATTTGATAAATAAATAAATAAATTGCTACTCAATGCCCCTCATGTATAAATTCCTAATCCTCTATTTGTAGGATTTGCCTTTAAAGATATTTGGAAATCTTCAACTTGTGTTAAAGTTAACCAATAAGATGTTGGTTGCTCTGATTGATCAATCTAAATTGTGTCTGTTGACCTTTCAGGCTATGCAAAGTTTAGGACCACAATAACTGAAGAACTACCTTTACCTGCATGAACATGTTCATGTTAGAAGTTTAGTTTCATGCTGAAGGTCATTTAGCTTGCTGGACATGAGAGGAACTGCCTTTTGAGTGCTGGCTTCAAGTCTTTGAATTCTCTCTGAACATCTAAAGATGGCCCCATCTGTATAAGCACAAGTGGCCATAAAACCCCCACTTATGTTAGGTCATTTATTCTTTAAGATTTTACATTGCTGCTTGTCTGAAATTGCTTAAACCACTTTAGTCAATATATTATAGTATAAATCAAGTTATCTTACACATAGTTCTAAAATGGTCTCTAATACTGAATATAAAGTTGTAGTTAATAGTTATTTTATGTAAATATAAGGAGTGGACTTGAGCAGGCAGTGGTCCATCACTTTGGATGCTTATGGCCTGGAGTTCCCAACTCCCTATTCCCCCGTAGACCTGGGCAGCCACCTTTGAGTGGAGGAGGCTAAAGCATCCAAGGTCTTTTCTGACAGAGGAGGGCCCAGTGAATAATAGGAAAATGTAGGAATTCATTTTAGCCTTAATTGTGACTATACCTTTTATGTACCTGTGTTACAGATTTTAGTAATTGTGTGATAGAATTGGAAATTACAATTGGGGCCCTGTTATTACTGTAAATGCTGTGTGACATAAATAGTTAGTCAGGATGCACTCAACCACAGGGGCCTCTTTAGAGGCAAACAGATGATCAGGAGCTGATAGCATCCAACCATGAAGAAGAAAGTTGTAACCACAGTTATTATAAGCTTGCTATATATTCCCTTAAGGCAGTGAGGTGTATTAGAAGTGTGTTTTCTTATGATTAGATATATAGAGGTGTTTTCCACCATCCACCCCTATCCCAACTGTCTTTTGGGCAACCACCCTCCACCCTCTTTTGGGTAAACACACTTTTTGATGTAAACACCCTCTGATGTACCTCCCATTTTTTACAT
The DNA here is from genome assembly GCA_030440675.1 of Furcifer pardalis. NCBI lineage: Eukaryota > Metazoa > Chordata > Lepidosauria > Squamata > Chamaeleonidae > Furcifer > Furcifer pardalis. The sequence continues at coordinate 127,584,991 of CP126891.1, forward strand.
GTAACCTCCTCCTGTGTGTGACTCAATAAATATGCCTTGCTTGGTGCAGCAAGTAGTTCAGACCACGCAGATCAGATTGAGACATCAGACTGATCACTGATTTGCACTGGACCCAAGACTGCAGTCTCAATTCCTTCATGCCAATTGTTGGGGCCAGACCTCCACAGGAAAAGACAACAGGGGAAAGATTAGCCCTTTGGGAATGGAGGGTGTAAAGGGGGCCCTAGAAGCAGCAGGGTGGGAGGACACTAGGATAGGTGGAGAAGGCCTGGGAAGACCCAGAGGAGAGATCTGAACAGGAAGTCTGGGTCTGGGTATTGCAGAGTATCAGTGGCTGGACACTGATGAGTTGGAAGAAGAGTACCATGGAAACTCTGAGGATCCTTAGGAAGATTTCCTGTTGCCTGTGGATGGAACTGATGTGAACAAGGAGGACCCTTGGGAGGAGCCTGGATGAAGCTAAGGGTGGTGGAGGAGAAGACAGCATGTCAGATTGAAGAAGAAAAGTGGTGAAGCTTTCATACTGGGGAGAGCAGTGACAGAGGGGCAGATGTTGGCATCACTGAGGGTCCACCACAGAGACCTGGTGGCTGAACCACCTGTGATGGGTTATGCTGCACACTCTCCTGTCCTCACTGTAACCAGGACATTATCCTTGTGTAGTGTGGGTAGAATTAGGGTAGGATGAAGGGACCCAGTGTCTGAGCTACCCTATCAGACCCCCTTTGAAGAGCTGCTGTAAATAGTTGCCTATTGATCCACTGTTCAAATAAAGCTCCTTGTAGCAAAAGCTAGCCTGGAGTGTTTGGGAAGTTGGAGAAGAGTGGGTGGGCTCACAGTAAGCCATATTCATTCACACTTTTGTTTATGTGTGTATGTTGTGAAATAACCCACTAATATCCTAAAACACTCAAATACTGTTATAGTTTTGCATTACAAACTTTAGTTCCAATCCAGTATACACTTAAATATAGTTTCCTTGGGGGGGGGGGGAATTAAGGCTATGCTTAACTCTTCCACTGAGATGAACATAGGTACTTTATTTTGACTGCCTGGGTAGACTCAATGTTTTACTTTTCTCCTGGAATTAACTGCTCTCGTTATCTATAAAATAATTGATATAAACACTAAGTTTCATTGTCATAACCCAATTTTAATTTGGTAAAATAAACTGAAAAACGATATGGTGGCAGAATGTCCACATCCTGTTAGTGATGGTGGCACAAATTATCTTCATTAAAGGCTCCATTTGCAATATAATGAAACTTTCTTATGCCTATCTCCAAATTATACTATAAATGTGGAATACATAAACTAAAGACAATCTGAAGACATAAGCCTAAAGTTCTGCTTTGGAACTTAGCTTTCTGTAAATGGGTAAACTATTTGAGCTGTCAATAATGTTAGGTTATAACAAAAGAGCTGTTGTTTTCATCTGTTGTAGATCTTCATTTTCTAGAATTATATTGATTACTGAATAGGAATTAGATTAGTTACAGTACTTCTTTCAGTCAACAGACAGCAGTAACAGAAGATTTTATTCTTAGTGGGATATCACTGAAGCCAGTGACATAATGTTCTGTTCTCCTTGCAATAGATAGTGTGTTTCTGCTATGTGTTTATGGAGTCTTACTGTCTTAAAATAAAAGTAGACGTCATGAACTCATTTAAAAATAATAACTCACTCCTGATAGTTAAAAATGCTTTGTAAATCAGTGAACGATATACAACATATCCTGCTGCTTAGTATAGTGAGCTGCACTAGAGTAGGCTTATTAAATGAGTGGGGATTTGGTATTAACTCCTCTATAAATTTCACTGATTGAAATTGGCTTACTCTAGTTGTGACTTAGTAACTTGCCAACCATGTCACCTCTGTTATGAACACTTCATAGGTTTGCAATTATTTGTCCAGTAATCTATGTTGGGTTCCATCCAATGGTATCCATCCATCCATGGATACCTAGCCATGGATACCTAGGGTGTCCTTTCTTCAGTGATGGCCCACTCATCCTCTTCTTCCATTTCCCCCTTGTGTTTTTCCACCTGCCTGAAATGCTTGAGTTTCTCCTCTTTCGGGCTCATATTGCTCTGGTCCCACCCTATCACCTGAATCTGAATCTCCAAACATGTCCATAGTTATGATGCTGGGGCAGCCTTAGCACTTGGCAGCATCACTGATTGCCTCAGGAAAAAGATTCAAGATGTCACAAGGAAAAGTTCATTACTATTGTTTTTCATAAAACAGCCATAACTACGGACATGTTTTGGGCCATGGCACCAATGGGGTTAAAAAAGGAAGAATTAAATTTATCTACAGTATTAGAAAACATTGCCTGACTTTGTTTTTCTGCATCTTGCCTTCAGGACAAACTCAAGTAGGAATGTTAATGTTTAAAATTTAAGGCCACACAAAGTGCTGATTGCTGTTCAGAACTGTGTGTTTCAACTGATGTTTAAGATATCAGTGAGCAAGTTTCTTCAACTCAAAAACATCTCTCTCTCCTTTTTTTTTTTTTTTTTTTTTACTGATAGTAAACTTGGTTAGGGGCACACTTATGGCTTGCACTCAAGTCTAAGTGACAGACAAAAGGCACTGAGAAAATGGGATGCCCCCTTCTCCGTAAATTAAGCCTCCACCCTGCAGATAAGAGGCACAGATCTCCAGCAGCATGCATAGCAATGCCAAGGAAATCAACCCATTATCATTTTCATGTTTCCCAGGCATGCATTAGGAATGGCTTCAAAGGCATCACTTGCTATTTGATCTAGGCTGAGTCCTTACTTTTTAAAAGAATCGTGATAAGATACTGCTTTTATTATTGAAGAGCCTGTGCCACAATAGCGTCTTTTGTCGGCAAATTATGCAGCACATTTCACTCATTCCCTCAATTAGCAACACAACAGCTATGGCTGCTCAGTGGGACCAAAAATTTAAATATATAAATAATTATGTGGCTGTTGGACAAAAGAGAAATGCCAGCGAAGTTCTTCTTTGGACCCAAGATAATATTTGTGTTGTTTTTTTTCTTTGGGAAAAATCACAACAGGCCTTCCTGAAGGAAGATAATCTCCCCCTTCTGGCTGCAACAGCAGCTAGTCTACACCTCTCTCCTTGGAAGCTCTATTCTGCAAAACCCATGTGTGGTACAGATGTCCAGCCAGGCTTATGATCGCAGTCTCTTGGCCTCCTCTTCTTTATCCAGAGCTCTGAATGCAAATGAATTCATTAGCACATTCCAGTGAATGAACTCCATTTATCAGCAAAAGGCCGGAGTGATAATCAAATGGTTTAAGAGTTAATTGAATACAGAAATCCTGAATACAAATTACGTGAGCTCAATTGGGCTTAGCCCAGACATTTTAAGTTTTAGCTGTACTGCTGCAGAATGTAGGTTTTTTAAAAATTGGATTGTCCTTCCTCTCTGCCCCCTCAACTATATGTATTTCCAATTCAGGGGGCAGAGAGGAAGAACAATTCATAAATTAAGAAAAAAAATCAGAAGAGGTTTTCTTTCGGACCTTAGCAATGCATAAGAAATTGCCATAACAGCCTAATCATATATTTCTGAGCAAAGCTTTTCTCTGTAGTAATGCTGCATTGGCACCACCGTGGAAGAAGGGATAGAATGAAATGCATTTTGCTAGGTTTGCCAGTTCAGTCACACTCTATTTCCTCAGATTTTAGGACTATAATCTGAGTCTACCACATGGGGCTTTTGTGCCATCACAGGTAAGGAGGGAGTTTATAAATTTATTAAATAAATGAATAAAATAAGTTACAGAACCGGGTATTTGTATGGAGATGTGTGTGAAAATGCACACTGGACCTCATTTGACTTTAGAAATTAAGGAGGCAGACAGAGGAGATTCTTTTAAGAATGGTTTTTTGAGAGGCCTCCAGGATATTCTAGATATCTTCAGGTCTAGGATGGAGCTAGAAAAAAAACCCCACCTGAATCTCTGGACAGCTGTGACAGATGGTAACGTTGGGATAGATGGATTAGCTGTTAGACTCCATGTAGACCTGTATAAAGCAGTTTCCCACTGTCATGTATCGGTTTACCTACTGTTGGCCTGGGCAACATGCGATGATATTAATGAAGGTAACAAACGATGATCTTAAAGAAGGAAGATGCATCATTGCTGCTGCATAAGAGGGAGGTAGAAAGTTAAGTAGAGAGAGGAGATATCTTCTCTCTTGGATCTGAATGCTGTTAGGGCCTAATTTAAGGGGAGGTTTCTTCTCCTTCAGAGCAGTTTCCTCACTATAGCAACCACAGATACATTCCCTGTTTTGATACCAGGGCATGCTATTGGATTTAGTGATGGCAAACTTTGTTTCTCTCAGCAGGACGTCTGTAGATTTGCCCATTATCTGGCATCTTCCCAGCCTCCTCAATTCAAAGCCTTCTCTCTTATTCATCCATGCCACTGGATCTTGTAAGAGCAGTGATATCCTGACATCACTTTGTTTTTCCTACAGAGGAGGACAGGTTTGCTGGCCGTATATTTTGTGGCATGCACAGCACAGCAAAGAAGGCCTTTTCAAGATGGATGAATGACACATTTTCTCCCATTAGAATAGGTTGGCTTTAGAGATGTTGTGTGTGTGCCAATCTGAGCTTGTCCCTGAAAGGCTGCTGCTAATCTAAAAAGTCACATCTGTTGTGGCAAAATATATGAATATTTCAAAGACACCAGTAAACATCTCCCCTTGTTTTAACTCCTCAGTAGCCTTATATCACAGGAGATGTCAGTTCAGCTGTGCGTTTATTTGAACTGCTGTAAGATATGAGTGATAAAATGATATTTCTGTTACTTTTAGCCTCCCCCCCCAATGTTAGACAGCAAAATGGTTCCCATACACTCATGAATTTCACAACTGCACCTCATTATATTTGTTAACTGAAGAACCAGGTGCATCTGTTATCTAGTTGTCATATGACAAGCACACACCTGGGGGAAAAAAGGTGCTTCCTAGTGCTGAAATGCATTTCCTCTCAGGAATTGTCAAAATCATCTCTGGAAATCCTGTTAGCACAAAGGCTTTGGGTGCTTCAGTTAAAAGCTTAAACCTTCCGTGAATAGATATCTGTATTTGAAATCTTGTGTGGGTTGATATTAGGCAGATGACTTGGTTTCAGCATCTGATAACTGACAAACAACCATTTTTCTAGATTTGGCAATACTGAATGCTTTTATGGTGCCCTTTTGACAATGCACATGACAGATGCTGTATTATAGTGCCACTTAACGCTGGCATTAGGAGCCTGAACCTTTAATGGGTACCAGGCAGCGCCAACACTCCTATACAGACAGATTTCAAATTTGGAGGCAAAATTTCACATTTGAATTGCAAAGTTAACATTTTACATATAAGTTGTACTACCAATGTAGGGTTATTTTTTAAAAAATTACAAATATTTATTAAGCTTCATTCAGTTTCTACAGCCACATTGTTTTAACACTCAAGATTTGCTGACGACACTAAACCAATTGTTCTGCATGCCACTTGTAAGAATTTTCTTTAAAATTACATTTTAATAGGACCTGTGTTCTATAACTTTTTGTATGCAGATAATAACATCTGGTTAGTGCAGTCGGCACACAAATGTTATAGCATGCTCAGGAATACACCGGGGAAAGCTGGAATTACTTGTGATGTTCCTATTCATGAGAAGGAAAAGAAACATAATGGAACCAAAGACTTTCAGGAAATACTCACTAAAAGAACATTAACGTTGGTTCTATGAGGCTGTGTCATTTTAAAAAATTGGGTTAAGGTCACGTAGCACTTATCTTGGTTTGCCTATACTTTGTAAAATCTTGCTCAAACAGGGTTTTTTTTTTAACACTGCACCTGTGGTCACTAAGCAGCCTCTTAACTTCCCATTCCCTTTTGGTCCCCTGTAGGGTTTTATTTTCTTTTTTAAACATCCATACTGCCAGTGCCAGCCAGTGGTTAGATGTCCAGTCTCCATTCTGGAACAGGGGGAATCTGGTGCTGCAGAAGTCCCCACCTCCACTTTTGACCCTCGTACAGAGCCATTCACAGCTGTATCATCCTCTGCCATAGCCACCATTACCACCAGTTGGTACCAAATTTTAAAATTATATTTAACTGCAACAGTTCTTTGGCATGAACGCAAACAAACCGATGATCTGTTGCGGCATTGTAGCTCTAAGAATTGGGGGGAAACATTTTCAGGCTGCGGGGATCCTGTAAACTTTATGGGGCAAACTATATGTGCTGACATATGCTTGCACAGAGAAGAAATAAAGCAGTTCAGGAATTGGTACAAGAATAAACGACTCCTCTTGGGTGGTTTAAAACAACCTGCATTTGGGCAAAATAACACAAGCTTCAGCTGTGCATCATTAGTCTTTGAACAGATTTTGAACTTGGCAAAGCCAATGCAAATGTAATTATGTTTGATTAATTAAGACACACCCTGAGAAGAGATTCTGTTCTACAATGCTTCCAGCCATTGGACCCATTGCTACAGGAGATTCCTGGGAATCCATTCACTGACCTCGGCATCCTGCTATGTTTATTGCAGGAATGTCAAAACGTGAAGCAATGCCCAGATTCTTCAAGCTGAATTGCTCATTTCCTGGTAGTTTCCTTGCCATGCTTAATATTAGCTTGAATTATATGTGGGGGTCCCTGTAAAAAGCAAAATTAAGGTGTGAATTTTCAACATGGGGTGATAGGAATGTGAACCACTGCTTTTAGTACATATGTACTTATACCGTACTATATCATATCAAAAAGAGAATATCTGTTTCATAGTTCTGACTATTTCACTAGATTTATATCTGAAGTGATCAAGAGCCATAAAAATCAATGCTAAAGATATCTCTTTATGACCACATCCTCAATGGTAAGATAAGAGAACAAAGTGGCATCAACGTAGTTGTTGCTGAATACTGTATCACAAAAGGAAATTGCACTGGGCTTGGACATGTCTCTCAAATAACAGACTGGTGATGGACAGCAGCAGTCACCAAGTGATATCCCAGAAGAGTAAAAAGACCCCTTAGCAGGCACCCTAAAAGATGGGAAGACCCAACTATGAAAGCTTTTGACCAAACCTGGAGATGAAGAGCACAGCAGCAAAATGAATGGAAAATGAGTTGCGACAAGCAGCTACTTATTCCTTGATAGTCTGGTCAATCAAAGAATCAAGGAATATTGGAAGTGTCATCATACACACTCAAGTGAGTTCTTTATTTCTGTTTGCATTTTGGAAAGTTCTTTTACCAAACATTTTGAAATCTATAGCGGCCGTTTTCTTTTCGCCTCTTATGTTTTGGTTGCTTCAAGGTTTTTAGGCCAGAAAAATTAAGGGTGAACCATGCAGAAGAAGCACTAGAAGGAATGTGTATAGAAAGAGAAAATATATTATTTGGTCTGATTTGTTTTGTAATTACAACTTCTCCTTAATGCAGAGACAAAAGTCTGTTATTGAGTGGTTTGCAGCAAAATACTTTTTTTTTCTCTTTGCAAAATGAAACAGTTGCCTACTTTTTTCAGTTACATAGTTATCCAAAATGTAAATGATTCATAGTTCTGCGTTGGCTCTAATGACAAACAAATGAGGTTTTATAGATTGCCCCTAATTTCTTTAATTATTAGAGTGCATCTGGAGAAGTCAGCTGAAGTCCAAACAACAACAACAAATACCCAAAATGTGCCAGACAGAACATCTTAGTCTTCTAAGGATCAACTGTACTTCTGAGTATTCACCATTATTATTATTATTATTATTATTATTATTATTATTATTATTATTATTATTATTATTATTATTATTATTATTATTATTATTATTATTATTATTATTATTATTATTATGTAGACTTATACCCCGCCCCACTCGCATACAGCGACTCTGGGTGGCTTACAGGAATGCAAAATATACAGTTACACAATCATAATAACATCATACATAGATCACAGGTAAACATCCCAAATACAATAAATGCACAGTAATACAATACTGTATATATATAATTTAGTACAATATATCTAAATCAAATTACAAGAACAACATATAATAATACACTATAAAAATTATACAATATCAATCCAACAAGTACAATCCTCGACACAGAGAAGATTATTATTATTATTATTATTATTAACTCACATTTATTACCCCGCCCCAATCGGGTAAACCCGACTCTGGGCGGCTTACAACATGAATTTAAAATCACAAGTAAATCTGTTATGATAATAGCATTTAAGATCTCAAAACCTTAAAATTAAAAGATTAAAACAGTGCAGCAAATAAACAAAGCAAGAGGGGTGGCTGTCCCTTAAATAAGCCAACCTATGTGGGATCCCGTGTTACTGGGCCCCCATACATGCTCCGCCAGCCAGGTCTTCAAGCCTTTTCAGAAAGGCAGGAGCTCTGCCTGTAGGCGCAGCTCAGTTGGAAGGAGGTTCCAGAGGGCCGGGGCAAACACAGAGAAGGCCCTCTTCCTAGTGCTAGAGAGATGAGCCTCCCTAGCCGATGGAATAACAAGAGATCCCCTCCGATCCGCCCTGGTGGGACGGACAGACGTTCTTAGGGTGATGCGGTCTCTTAAGTATCCTGGCCCACTACCATGTAGGGCTTTAAAGGTAATGACCAGCACCTTGAATTGCACCCGGAGACATACTGGTACAGTGCAGCTCCCGGAGCAATGGTGTGGCACGAGCATAACGCCCGCACCCCATCACTACCCGGGCCGCCGCATTTTGGACCAGCTGCAGTCTCCGGATGGTCACCAAGGGCAGCCCCATGTAGAGCGGATTACAGTAATCAAGTCTGGAGGTGACCAAAGCATGTGTGACCATGAGCAAGGCGTCCTGGTCTAGGAGGGGGCATAACTGGCGTATTACACGAAGTTGTGCAAAAGCCCTCCTGGCCACGGCTGCCACCTGTTCTTTGAACAGTAGTCGTGAGTCCAGGAGGACCCCCAGATTACGCACCGGGTCTGTCTGGGGCAAAGCTGCCCCATCCAGAACCAAAGCTGGTAACTCCCGAGATAACCAGGGCCCCTCACCCATAGCCACTCAGTCTTGCCGGGATTCAGCTGTAGCCCGTTGTCCCCCATCCAGACCCTCACAGCCTCCAGGCACCTGGAGAGGACTTCCACCGCACCGCTTCGGTCCCCACGGGCCGAGATGTACAACTGGGTATCATCTGCATACTGATGATACCTCACCCCGTGGGAACGGATGATCTCTCCCAGCGGCTTCATGTAGATGTTAAATAGGAGGGGAGAGAGTACCGAGCCCTGAGGCACCCCATATTGCAGGGGCCTTGGGCTGGACTTCTCACCCTCCAACCATACAGACTGGGTCCGGCCCCTCAGAAATACCATGTTACAACACCAATTTTAACAATACAATTCAATAACCATTCTACCCAGCCCCAAATTAGTCCAAGGGGTAGCTACCATGAAAAAATCCCACCACCCGTCACCGTGGCAGCCTATAGAGCCCAGGGCTGGGGCCGGTTGCTGAAGCAAACCCTCACCCTGCTGCAGAAGACTCTCGGGCGGGGCAGCAAGGAAGTCCTGTGCCTCGGCAGTTCTTAAAGCCCTGGCCAGGGCGGGTCCCAGGAGCAGTTGGAAAACCGTCCTGGGGCCGATTGCCGAGGCAACCCCTCAGCCTGCTGCAGAAGCCTCTTGGGTGGGGACTTTTTACAGAACTTTAAGTTGATAGACCACTCCTACAGCTCTGCAGCCTGGTGGTTTTTGAAACTGCCCTCTTGACAACATTTGACAACATTTGACATCATCTTCATCTCCATCTCAATGAACCCAGAAACCCCCACTTTCTTTTGCTCAGACAGCTACTGCTTCAGAAAACCTTTGTCTTAATGATACATCAACAAAAAGTACTTAGTAGGCAGCCATGTAGTCTCAAGTCAAAGAATAAGATGACGGGATCAAGCACAGAGAATATGTGGGTGTTCCACCAGCACCCACTAAGAGAAGATAATGGAGTAAGGTGGGGTGAATTTTTTCATCATAGCTTCCCATTGGTAGAATGCATAGACTGGGAGCAATGGGACAGGGGAAACTCATATTTCATATTCTTCTTCACACAAGCTCCTAGGAGGACTGCAGCTAGACTCAGAAGGAACATCAAATTGTGAGAGCAATGGCAGAAGAGGTCACAGCCCTTGATGCTCGAAGGTGCTAAGGGTTTGACCCAGTGAACCCTGGTTCTATTACACTACGGGAAGTGAGAGAAGTAGAGACATGGAAAATATGTTTTTAGACTATAGTCCCCATTAGACCTCAGTGAGATGAGGTTATCATGAGGAGTATTCTGGGTGTATTCTGGGAGTTAATCTTCTAAGAGTAAACACTCCTCATCTGTGGGGAGGGGAAGGGATAATTTCCACACTCCTGTTTGCTGCCTTGAGTACCAACAAGTAGTGGAAATATTAGGTATTTATTTATAATTATATCCCTTTCATCTAGGATGTTCTCCCACCCTGGATGGTGTACAACAACTAGAAAAATCACATACAATACAAATCATACATAATACAATATGTCATACATAATACAATATGGAAAGGCATTAACAATAGCCCATAAACAATAAAACAATAAACCATAGAAATGTGAACAACAGTGCCAACAACAGCAACAACAATAACACATTTGGAAGGTATTTATAATGCCGCTGGAAGGGATGGAAGGTTGGATGGAAAGAGACAGATACAAATTCTTTCCCAGATTGAATAAAAATAAAAAGGCCACTACTTCAGATAATTGGCTTATCATACAATTCAGCAGCAGCACCGCTTGAGACCGCTGCAGCAACCAGGCCACAGGAATTAAGCATGAAGCTGCCTTGAGAGAACATTAGTGGGGAAAGGTACAAAAAGATCACAGAGTTTACTGGCTCTCATTTGCTTAAACTATAACAGCCTCTCTTAATGCAGAGTCAAAAGTCTGTTATTGAGTGGTTTGGAGCAAGCTAGTGTTACATTCTCTTGTAAAACTGAACAGTAAGTGGTTACTTCTCCCCTCTCCCCCCATGAAAGCTTTGCTGCTGAATTTTACTCTGAAAAGAAAAGGAAAAGCCTCACAAAATCCATATCTCAAGCATACCAAGACTGTGTCTCTTTGTTATGAAGAGAAAGCATCATCAGTGTAGAATTGTTAAGCAAAGCCCAAGTCTTGCCCATAACATGCAAATTTGGAATTCTCTTATCATTGTGAAAGCTGTGAGGGTTGTGAAGTATGTTTGGGGGTGTGAGTGAGACAGAGACAGAGAGAGAATAAGAGAAAGAAAGAGGCTGAAAGGAAGACTGAAGGAAATTTGGCTGGAACTTTAAGACACCATTTTGTTTCAGAGCTGGCACCAGCCTCAAAGGATGACTGAATAGACCTGTTCTGGGAAGACTGATGGCTACCCTCTGCTCTCTGATGCTCAATATAATAGTGAGTAATTTGGCTTCTTTCCAACTGAAGGCAGTGATGAGGTGAGAACACTTCTTCAAGACTTGTCCTAAGAGCTGCTGGTAACCCTTTTCCTGCCATACAGTTGCCAACCGCTATAGAAATTCAACAGAAAGAACAACAGGGGGCACAAACCAGCATGGAGTGTATTTTTTCTTAAAACAGCAGTCGAAAGACAATGAAAACAAACCAGACTGAAGTCTTCTTTCAAGTTTTCCTTCACAGGCCAAGTTAACAACAAGTACAGCAATGCCAAGACAGTCCTTTGAAAAGATTGGTTAGGGAGTGTTTACTTGAATGTATCTAAACATTTATAGTTTCTCCATCATTAATTCAGCACACATTTTAATATGCAGCAGTAACAATGGATCTGCAGCACTGACTGTCTTTAACTACGCCGCCGACGCCGCCGACGCCGACGCCGCTGATGCCGCCGACGCCGACGCCGACAACAACAACAACAACAACAAACTATGGGGGAACTGTTTTTGGACAGCCCTGATTTACCCAATTCAGCAGCTGTAGCAGAGCCTTCTGGGAGCTCATTCAACATATAGCACTTTGTAGCTACACTTTTTCTTATCTTCTTCTAGCTACCAAAATTAACTAGAAAGCAAACTGGCAGGATGTTCTTGCTCAAAGCAGGAATGGATAAACGTGATCATTATGATTTTATAATTTGTGTAGTGACATTAATGTCTTTGCTCTCTACAGAGTTTCACAGTCAAGGTGGAATAAAAATAGATACTACCACCAAAAAATAGCATAAAATAGTCAAGAGTAAAAAGAAAGAAGGGGAGGGGTTTGTTTAGGGAGCGATGGATGAATGCAGATGCTTCTTCTTCCATGTCTAGGTCAGATGTGAAGCTGCCAAAATGAAGGCACCTTTTGGTGAGTTTATTCTGCAGTTCCTTTCACCTGACCTAGTGTGAGAAAGATTAGCCAGAACACAAAGTTGCCAATACCAAGATATCCCTGATTGTGGTTCAAAAATACCACAATCTTTGAGGAAGCTCTTTCTGTGTCCCCCAATGCAGATGCTAATAAGTATAGATCGAGGTGCAGGAAGAGACAGGAAGTTACCACTCACGTAGCTCTGTACACAGTGGTGGGATGTCAAATTTTTTACTACCCCACCATGATGTCATCACAGTGTGGGCAGAGCTAACGTCATGATGTCATAGGCAGAGCTGACATGATGATGTGGGCGGGGCCAAATAAAAAAAAATTAAAAATAATTTAAAAATAAAATAAAAATAAGCGCGCGCACACACACACACACATCCCTCAACCCATCCACCCACAACACAAACCCATAATTAAATAAATAAATAAATACATTAAAATACACCGAAACACCTACCTGCCCACCCATAAACGCAAATCAACCAGAGCTTTTAAACCAGAGCTTAAAGCTTATTCTGGCTAATCTTTCTCACACTAGGCCAGATGGAAAGAACTACAGAATGAACTCACCACAAGATGGCTTCATTTTGGCACTTTTCAACTTTTCAACAGTTAAAGAAGTTAGGTACTAAGTCTTTGCCTAACCAGTTCTCTAGGATAATATGCCTTAATGTAAATGTAAAACAGCTGTACCTTCTTAAGGATTCTCCAATTGGAACAGCAATTGGAACAGCACAGATGTAGTTTATTGATGAGGTAACTCCAAGACTTTGCTTAAAAACCCCAAGGCAGGCCACCAGGCCTCCCGGCTGCCAGGCCTTTTTAGGAACTGTGGTAGTACATCAATATAAGTAAAAGTATTAAATACACATTAAAATACACACAGACACACCCCATCCAAAGGTGAGTCACTTACCCTGGGGAGCAGGCTATAGGGAGCTTCAGGCTAGCAGCTTCTCTTCCTCCCCACTTGGGAGGACAGCAAGGAGGCTGTGCATACGCACCAAGCACTGTAGGCATGCATGCACACCAAGTGCTTGGAGTGCATGGGCAGTGGAGGAACCAGTGAAAGGTAAGCCCCGAAGGTGGTTCCCCCCAAAAGCTGCTACCGGTTCTCCGGGACACTGGGAAAAGTTACTACTGGTTCTGGCAAACTGGTGCGAACCTGTTACATCCCATTACTGTCTGTACAGGATTACCATTCCAGCCAGCCATGGTGAGAAAGGCTCATCTAACATTAAGAATCACAGCCCGGGTTTGCTTTTCTCCTCTTCCCTCACTGCTCCTTCTTCCTTTAGTGTGGTGTCGATCAATGCTTGTAAACATCATTTTTTCCAAAAGGCTAAGATTGCATCGTTCCTCAGGCTTGAATGGCCACTAGGTTGAAAGTTGTAGTTTTTAAAACATAATTTTCTGAGCCTAGGTGTCTTTTAGATTGTCACTCTGTGGACAAGGACCTTTTTGTTCTTGCTACATGCAAGCCTGCTCTGGCAGCCTTTTTGGCCAGTGAATAAAAGAAAAGAAAAAGTAGATAAATACTTGGTTACACTGAGCAATGAGGAATAAGTGGTTAAACTAAAAAGTAACAGAAGACTGGATTTGAAGACTTTGAAGGGAGAAAGAGGTGGTTCTGTATATTTTAAAGATAATGTTTCAGACACAGAGCAAAAATAGAAAATAGCTGGCTCCGTAACTCTTCCTGGAAAGAAACAACAAGGGAAGCTGCCAGGGAACCAAAGTATGCTGCCATCGAGTGAGAGACTTTAGCCACCTGTTGGGTTATATATGTTTTACAATACTTATTTGGTACCTAATAAGTAAGCATCCAGAAGCTTTTTTGGGGTGGGGTGGGGGTATTCTTTCTATTCCTTCCTTTCCCCACATTCCTATTCTGTAGACCCTCAGTTTTCCCATGAGATAAAGTCAAAACCCATCAGGTCTGTGTGCTTTGAGCTTACAGACCTGCCTTTCAGTATAGCACTTGCAAAAATACCAGTGGTGGGCATCAGCAGGTCCACACCAGTTCGCCATAACTGGTAACAGAAATTCTGGCTGGCCCCACCCATCCAAGTTCTGAAATAAAGTATGTAGTCCTAATGTGGGTGCAATGCAGGGCTTTCCCTCTCGCCACGCCCCACCATACCGCACCCACAGTGTGGTAGTAAATTTTTTTTGAGCCCACCACTGAAAAATACCCACAAAATATCAGTTTGATAGCTAGACCAAGGCAGAGTCTAGAGTTAGCACTACAGTGTACCCTTCAACACAATAAACCAAACTGGGGTGCAATTCTTAAATTTTTATAATTTAAAGAAAAATGTTTAAAATTTTATTATTTATTTATTTTTCTGATTTCTATTGCCGCCCAACTCCGAAGACTCTGGGCAGCTCACAGAAAATAAAAGCAATCACATTTTAAAAACCAATAAAAAACCCATTAACTCTGCCACCAATTTTTTTTAAAAAAATCTCAAAATGTAAAGTTGTAAAAGCAAATTCAAAATCTCCAAAATCAGCCAAAAAGATTAAGCCATTGTATCTTGTCTAGGAAAAAAGCGAGAATGTACATGTTTAACAGTCCCCATAAAATCAGAAAGCTGGTTAACCTATCCTACTTACATTACACAAAGGGTCGGAATCGACTGTGCGACTGAACAACAAACTTACATTATCATAATCCCTAAGCATGAGCAGTTTTAGAAGCATAAAACACAGCATTAGGACTAGCAACAGGTATTTTATAAACAACTCCCCCTTCTGGGTGTTTCCCCCAATTAGATCTCCCAGCTGCCAGAAGCTTTCAGATCTAAGTAAGTTCTGGAAAGTAACCTTTCCACATCCACCATCCTAGTCCAGCTGGTACCAAAACCAACTTCACAATTGACCTTGAGGAGTCCTTCAACCCACAAAGTTAATCATCCCAGTTGTGCTGATCTCATCCCTCCTGGCCTTTCAGCTAGGTGGTTTCAGGTCTTTCAGAACAACACAGGAAGACAAAGTAGTCTACAATTTACCCCCTTTTAACCAGTTTCTCAATACCCTCTGTCGTAACTCATTCCTTGATGCATCCTTGCAAGTTTCGGGGAATTGTCACAACTCACAAAGGTGCAGCAGCATGTTTGTACAGGGCATGAAGAAACAGTGTGGGGAAAGCATACAGGTAAGAAGACTACTCTGTCCCCTGCTGTTTGACAGTTCCTAGTTCTGTAATTGTAGGGGAGGGGCTTCCACAGAATTACAGGACTGTGGGTTCTTTTCTTTCAAAATCCCCATCCCTAATGTTATCTAGGCTATGACATATACAGAGTACTGTATATATGGTTGTGAGTAAAAACAGAACAGACAAAAGTACAGTAATGAACATTCAAAGTGGCAATCACATTATTAAATCAAGTAATGAATTTCTAACATGTTGATCCAATAAACATATAATAAATAAGCTATGATATGCATAGGCCATATATATAATCTGTCAGCTGATGTATGTGATTAGGTTGCTATCTTTGAAATGTTAAAGCAGTATATATAATAGAGGGTAAAAAGCCTTAATCTCTATGTAAGCTTCTATATGCATGCTGGAATAGACAGATATAACCCAGTTGACTGTCTCTTTCTGAAATCTCAATTTGCAATTTCTCTCCCTCCCTACTAATAACAACCAAAGTCAGATCAGTGACAGAGTGTCCTGGAAGGATGAAATGTGGCTTTTGTGGGTTGGCATTTCTGATATCCAATTTGTGCATTTATTCTCTTACACAGAGCTTATCCTTCTTGTTCTATGCAGAATACAGAATAGCACTGCTGGCAAAGAATGGCATATGTCACATTAGAATGGGAACTAATGAATGAGCTCTTGATGTTGATTGTGACATTGGAACTGGTATCTGTGCTACCATATTCAATTAGACACAAAGTTGGCATTTAAGTTTGTGCCAGCTTTTGTTCTTGTCTGTATATCCATTTTGTATAGTCTGTTATGTGGCAGTAGTTTTTAAAACTAGGAGAGTGAGGCTTCCAATAATAGCCAAAATGGACAGGGCACTTTAGAAGAACAAGCAAGAGTTCTTCATTGCTTGCTTCTTTTTGTGTCTGCTGTTCTCATCCTTTCTCTGCATCTGTCTGTTCAATGGCATATTCCACTTAGAAAAGGTTGTGACCCTCTAGTTAAAAATCAGTGTTTTTAACTCTCAGCAGTCTGTAGGATTTGCCATGACACCATATAGCAGTACACAGATATAAATAAAATAGGAATTATACCACCATCTTTCTCATCAGATGGTATTCAGTGATACCATTTTTCAAGTGTTCCTGTGTCAAATACTATATATGCTGGTGTATAAGACTATTTTTTCCCCTGAAAAACATGCCTCCATGTTGGGGGGGGTCGTCTTATACGCCAGGTGCACTTCAGTTGGGATAGACATAGCTGCCTATAGTGGCCTCTTGATGCCTGCCTGGTGCCCATAGTGGCTTTACCATCCAGTATCGCGCGGTATTCAGTGTGGCTGTGGCGAGCATCAGCAGCGAGACGGGGGTGCCAGCCTTTTCGACGTGACCGGCCCGTTCTGCTCGGTGGGAAGCAGCGGTGCTCTGCCCCGCCCCTTGTCTATACAGAGCTCACACATGCACACTTGCACACTAGTGCCAGCCATAGGGAGATGTTGAAATAAAATCTGATGTTCTTTTATGTTTTATTTGGTGGGTGGAAGGTGTGCGGAAGAGGGGGTAGTCTTATATGGCGAGTATATAACAAACTATATTTTGAGTGGAAATGTTGGGGGGTCGTCTTATATGCCGGCATATACGGGTAATTGCTATTCACCACTGTGATTTGTATCTCAAAATAATGAGTGGAAGGTCTAATGTAGGAGTCAGCAAACTTGGCTCTTCAGATGTTCATGGACTTCAATAACCAGAAGACCTGATCAGCAGGAGTGCTAACTTGGCCTTCTGGGAACTGAAGTCCAACAACACCTAGAGAGCCAAGTTTGCTGGTCCCTGGTCTAAAGCAGGAGTTCTCAACCTTTTTAAGCCAGCGGCTGGGTCACACTCCCTCAGACAGCTTCGGGGGCCAGAAGCAAACTGCTTTGGGGGCTGTTAGCAAACTGCTAACTCCACCACATAGCACTTCCAGGTGTGGTGGAGGTGGTACGGGCAACATGAAATGGCACCATGGGCCACATCTGGCCCATGAATTGCAGTTTGAGAATCCCTAGTCCAAAGCAACTTTGATCTTACTTCAAGCCAAATAGTTAAACTATTCTTTAAAAACAAAGCCAGGAACATTATTTGAAATTGTCACATTCTCCAAATTACTCAGAGAAGAAACTGCATCCAAGCTGATATATGTTACAATCTCTGCATTTCTATGGCTGGTCAGGAATTCCAAGAGACAGGATGTTGAACTATAATAACATAAGAAGGTCCATGCAGCCTCAGACCTATCTAAAGTACTGTTCATTTCACACAGTTGCCAGCTGGCTTCATGCCATTGATAAACTGATTCTTGATGAGATAACTTGCATTTAGTTTCTTTTGGAAAAGCATATTGGAGTTTATATCTGTGTTTATTTGTCATGATATAGATGGGCACACAGTTTGAGACTTGAGTGCTACATGATGGAATATGCTCTCATCTCTGCCCCAGCTCCTGCCAACCTAGCAGTTCAAAAGCAAGAAACTGCAAGTAGATAAATAGGTACCACTTCAGTGGGAAGGTAAATAGCATTTTGTGCACTCTGGTGTCTAGTCATGCCTGCCACATGTCCATGGAAACGTCTGCAGACACTGACTTTGCTGGCTGTTTAGCTATAGACGGAGATGAGCACCATACCCTAGAGTCAGATACGACTAGCTTTCAAGCAAGGGCAACCTTTGCCTTTTTACACAGGTGAAGGCATGGTTTAAACACTCCCTAGAGTCTCTCACAATGTTTACAGCTGACTCTTTGTGTCTTGCTCAAAGTGGCACACAGTATGTTTCACACAGTAACAGTTTGTCCTTCGCTCTTAGCTAAAGGGAAGAACTTTTTTTAAAAAATAATCATAATTTTAGCCTCCTTGGGCCATCTAACTCCCATGAAGACTTTTTCACATGAACATTGTTGGTTCTTAGCAGTTGTTTCTCAAGTCTCAGGCCAGGTGTAGCCTCAGTGAATACAGTCCACCTGTAGAAATCTAATAAAAAATCCATAGGAATATTGTCACCCTGCTTATCCAACATATATGTAGAGTACATAATGTACAATGCAGGGCTGAAGGAATCACACGATGGAATTAAAATTGCTGGGAGGAACATCAACAACCTGAGATATGCAGATGATACTACCCTAATGGCAGAAATTGAAGAAGACCTAAAGAACCTCTTGATTAGAGTGAAAGAAGAGAGTGCAAAAGTTAGCCTGAGACTCAACATAAAAAAAAACCCAAGATAATGGCAACAGGCCCTATCATGCCCTGGCAAATAGAAGGGGAAGAAATGGAAGCAATGACAGATATTACCTTCTTAGGATCCCAGGTGACTGCAGGTGGTGACTGCAGCCATGAAATAAAGATGATTAATTCTTGGGAGGCAAGCTATGAGAAACCTAAAGAACATAATAAAAAATAGAGATATCACCCTGCCAACAAAATTCTGCATAGTCAAAGCAATGGTTGTCCCAGTAGTAATGTATGGTTATGAGAGCTGGACAGGACCATACCCAGGATTCTAGATGTGGGTGAGCAAATAGATTTTCAGTATGGACAACAAAGCCTCTTTTCAATGCATTCCTATGGGAAATCACACTTTGCCACAGTGGGCAAACTGCTAATGGCCTGGCTAAGGCCCTGGAGCTGGACCATTAGGAAGGCTGAGCACAGAAGAATGGATGGCTTTGAAATATGGTGCTGGATGAGTACCCTGGACAGCAAAGAGATCAAATAAGTCAATCCTGAAGGAAATCAACCCTGACTGCTTTTTGGGAGGACAAATATCAAAGATGAAGCTAAAGTACTTTGGCCACCAAATGAGAAGAGAGAACCAGGGCCGTAGCCAGGATTCTAGATATATATATATATTTTTGGGGGGGAGGGGTTCAGGAGGGGCAACAATGTCACAATCACATATATAACATTGGCATCCCAGGGTGGGTTGGGGGGGCTGCTAGCTCAGGAGTGTTTTTGCCCCCCTGCCCCCTGGCTATGCCCCTGGAGAGGACTCACTCGAGATGGCCTTGATGCTGGGAAAGATTGAAGGCAGAAGGAAATGGGGTGGCAGAGGATGAGATGAGATTATTTTGTAAAATAGTATGGATTGGACAAGAATACTAGTTACTATTTCAAGAAAGTCAGTGAAAAGGAAGCTGATTAATTTTTACACCAATAATATGAGCACTGTGTTGCATGTTCTCTATGTCCTTAATGTCATCAACTTTCCTGTGTAAAAGTAGAACATTTACATAGAAATTCTTTGCATGGTCACTTGAAAATGAGCAAAAGTAGCATATCTGAGAACCTTGACTGAACCTCTCATCACATATTCTATATGGGAGGGGTTTAAAAGTGGAGTACCACAAGGCTCAGTCCTGGGCCCTGTGCTTTTCAACATTTTCATAAATGACTTGGATGAAGGAGGTGCAGGGAATTCTTATCAAATTTTCAGATGTCACAAAACTGGGTGGAATAGTCTAATATCTTGGAAGACAGGAGAAGAATTCAAAAAGTTCTTAATAGGCTTCAACACTGGGCTGAAACCAACAGAATGAAATTTAACAGGGATAAGTGCAAAATTTTACATCTAGGGAGGGAAAAAATCAGATGCACAGTTATAAGATGGGCGATACTTGGCTCAGTAAAATGACAAGTGAGAAGGATCCTGGAATTGTTGTCGATCATAGGCTGAAAATGAGTCAACAGTGTGATGTGGTTGCAAAAAAAAAAAAAAAGCCAACACTGTTTTAGGAAACTGAGAGGAGATATGATAGCACTCTTCAAATACCTGAAAGATAATAATAAAGAACAAGGGAAGGCTCTATTCTTGATCATCCCAGAGTGCAGAATGTGTAGACTGAAACTGCAGGAAGTCAGACATAGGCTGAATATCAGGAAAAACATCTATAACAGAGCAGTATGAGAGTGGAACTAATGGCTTTGAGAGGTGGTGAGTGCTCCAACACTGGAAGCATTCAAAAGAGAATTGGAAAACCATCTGTCATATCTGCTTTGATTCAGGCTCCTGCCTCAAGTTGGGAGTTGGACTAGATGGCCCCTTCCAATGCAGTGATTCTATTTTTTATCTAATGTAGTTTAATCAATTAAGAGAAGGGGTCACCTTTTGACCATTCCTCTCTATACAAGAAGCTGAAGGACTATAAGAGGTGAAGACATTGGAGGAAGGGTTTGTATGTTACTTTCTCAACTGTCAGACTTCATATGAGCAGGTTCACACAAGGCTCCACGAGACATTGGACCTTCCCAGTATGTATGTGATACAATGTCAGGGTAGTAATAATACTCTTTGTGTGCTGTCAAGTAAATTCTGACTTACAGTCATGCTTTGTAGGAATTTTCTAGGTAGAGAAAACCTAGAAGTAGTTTACCATTCCCTTTTTCTGGGGGCACTCCTCTAAGATTGTACAGCTTACCTAGGGCTACACAGGATGGCTCTTCTCCCAGGAGACACAAGGGTGGACCAAACTCTTAACCTCTGGCTCCACAGCTAGATACTTACTTCACTGTCCAGCCAACAGTCATGGCAGAAGACATATGCAAATGTGTAAGAATGTGTGCTCTGTTCATGTAACTACACTTTATTTTAAGTGGGAGGGGATAGCATTGATCTTGTATTTTGGCAAAAGTGTGGTGCAGAAGAAGTAAAGCTTGAAAAAGTAACCTTTTTGGACTACATCTGGCCCTGTTTCAGAGCTGCACTCCAAGTTCTGCAGAGAAGCATAGATGTTTGTTTCACTGCCATTAATGGTAAAACAAGTGCATGGATTGGTCTCCATCAAGTTGCCTTTATCTTTCTCCAAACAACATATCTTGCTTTTTCCTTTAGAAGGTTTTTTTTTCCTAATCCCACACTGCTTTAGCAGGGAGAAAGCACTTCTGTTTTTTCATTATTTTATTTATTGGTTAGTTACATTTTACAGCCTGCCTTTCTTCCACCGAGCCCAGGCTAGTGAAAATGGCTCTCCTTCCTCCCCATTTTATCCTCACAAAAACCCATGAAGTAGATCATTCTGTTGGAGGAGATTGATTGCCTCAAGGTATCGTTCATGGCCCAGTAGGGACTTAAAGCTAGACCGCCCAACTCCCAGTCCATTACTGTAACCAGTAAACCACATTGGCTCACGAGGATTTAATGATCCTTGTACACATACATTGGCGGTGTGCTTGTTTTTGTTGCTTTTACCATCTCTGGCAAAGCATTCCATGTAAGTAGCAGGTATTCTCGAAGCAAAAAGAAAAGAAAAATGCTTATAATCTAATGTGATTTTTGTGCATGACAAATGCACAGGGAGTAGTGACAGCTATGAATATTTAGAACCATAAATGCCACTTGCAAGTAAGGGGTGAAACACTGATTATTTTGTTTGCTTGTGTAAGAACAATTTTTCAATGCTGAAAAACTAACTGATGGATTTGACCAGTAGTGGTACAAGAAAAGTATTTTGGTTTCCAGTGTCACTACAATTTCTATTGGTTTTAAAGATCAATTTTGTAATCTGGCCCATGGCATATAGAGAGTCAGAAATACAGTATGAAAGGCAGCTTGGTGTAACAGACTGAATGCACAGCATTTCTAAGGTCTAATTCTGCTTGACACCAAGAGTTTCTGTGGCCTTGGGCAAGCTCCTTAAAAAGACACATCAGATCAATTCAAGCTAAAGAGAGAGAGAAATAATTTTTAAACACACATATGCACACACACACCAACAATAACTTGTATTTATAAAAGTTTGGCTTGGAAGAAAGAAGCATTGCACTGTATTGGCCACCAACAAAGCAGAACAGAGCCAGAGATAGAGAATTGGTCCATGTTATTTAACTATTTTAGCATACTTTCTTCTTCGTCTTCTGCCATATCTAATTTTGAATATTCGGAGTACAGTACTCTGCTCCTGAGCCTTTTTGGCACACAAAGTCTTCCTCAGCCCCAGGCCAGTATTGATGAAGCTGCTGCCCTCCATCAAGATGGATTCAAGTGAGATTTAATCCACTTGGGGACCATCACCCTTCCCCGTGGACTTCAGCACCCAAGACCATTAGTCCTCAGGGTTGTCAGGTTAGTTAACTGCCACCTCATACTCAGCATTGAGTCACTGGCAGTATGGTCTACTCTATTACCATAGCAGGATAACCTGGCCAGACTGACAGACTTTCAGAGGGGCTTAATGATGTATTAGTATTAACTCATGCCAGGATGCCTTTAAGTGTTACCAGATCAGCAGCATCCCATTTCCTGACATTTCAGAGTTCAAAGCAGGAGTAAGTCCTTGTGATTTCAAAGAGACTGAACAATCAAAGGTTAGATGTAGGACCAGGACTGCTTCTGGACCAGCTAATGGGAGAAGGAGGTAAAACTAAGCCAAAAAATGAAGTCAAGACCAGGAAAATGTGATTGTTGCCATTCTCATGTGTCCTTTTATATAGCACACCTGATGTATAGGATGTTTTCCTAGGATCTGTACAACTGCCAAGCCTTATGCAGGTAACTAACTCATTGCATTGCTGATATACTTCCTACCTTGCTCTAGATGGGCCAAATACATGCACTCACAAAGTCTATCCCAACTTTCTTCCTAGGCTTTTCCCTAGCTTTTTAATAAGCAGATTTTATCTCGGTTCAATAAGCTGCCCTGGCGCTGGCTAGGAATGGACAGAGTGCTCAGATTTGAAGGCCACATATCCTGTGATCTGTCTCTCTGCCAGAGAACAGAAGAAGCTTAACAAGTCTCTGACGCTTTATCCAGTACCTCAAAAAGTTCCTTTTATATTTCCTCTTCTTTCTTCTTATGGACAGCTTTCTTCATCAATATGAACAGCCACCCAGGCCCCAAAAACAAGCCATGTCAAGAAGGATATAAGCTTCCTGATTTGTTGTTCTCCCACACACACTGCCAAATGAATGACTCTTTTAGAATCTTCACTCCAAATTGAAGTTTCCTAGTATCCTTATGAATCCACACAGAGCATGTATAAAAAAACCCTCTTCCTTCCAAAACAAGCTTTCTGAAAAGGCAATATTTCCATAGAGCCACAGAAAAGACTCTCCATACAGATAGTTCAACTTCATAACAGTAGTGAGGAAAATTGGCCCAGCAGATATTTGAACCAATAACTCCTGCCAGGCCTATTCAGGTTGTCCAATGACATTGACCAATTGTGGGAAAGCCAAAATCCCACCCTTGCTTTACAACAACATTGGCAGCGTCAGGTAGGCACAAATTCTTAGGTATGTAGCACAAAGGGAAAACATCCTACAAAAAATAGCACTATTATTTCCAAGTCTCTAAATATATAATTGTATGGTAGTTTCATCTATTTTTTTTTTAAAAAAACCAAAATTAACTACAACCTATAATATCTCTCCATCATTGAATCAATGTACATGGTAACATGGTGATGCCAACAGGAGATGCTGAACACCCATTTGTCTGAATTCTACTGGTTTCCTTTGTTTTGAGATTAAACTCTATATGCTGGTTTTTACATGTAAAGTCTTTTATGCCCCCCCCCCCGGATATTTGAAGGATGGTCCTCTCTGCTTCACATACTTACCTATTCAAAATGTAGTACCTTTAGCTGTCACATGATATATCAGACAGATTTTCTTAATGGAATGGTCATTCTCTGGATTGTTCTGCCAATTTTGGATTCAGTTACCCATGGAAATAAGCAAATTCAGTGGTCAAAATCCTGTGGCTTAGTATGGTAAACTACATTTGAGTAGGCCCATTGAATGACTGGAGATTTGATGATCAACTTCTCCATAACCTTTGGCTTAATTTAGCATAGTAAAATGTAGTTAAAATAGGCCCATTTGAATTAACAGAATTAATTGAAGGAGCTGATTCACCCAAACCTCTACTGATTCAGTAGGCCTATGTTGGTGTGATTTATTATGCTAAGCAGCAAGATTTTGGCCAATTTTTTTAAAAAATGTTTTGTGCATTTGGTCTATTTTTAAAGCATTAAAAATTTTTTTTGTGGTTTTATGAAATTGTTTATTGCCCATTTCACTGGTTTTATGGATGGTTTTAGACTTTATTTTACTAGTTATTTTCCACTTTAGACCTCACTGTATTGAAATGTAAGTTACTCCCTTTTTAAACAAGTTTAGTTTATTTAAAAAGTATAAGGCTGACTTCTAGAGGACAACAAAATTAAAGGGAAAATAGGAAAATTAAAAGTGGTGGAAGGAAATTGAAGGACAAAATGTCGGGGGGGGGGGCGCTGGCTTAAATACTAATAGAGTTGTTTCCATGTGAAAATGTTGTGGATCCAAATCAACTTCTTTCAACCTCTTTTATTTTCTATGCTTTCCCTTTAATTTTATCAGCCTCTAGAAATCAGACTTACCGGTATGTATCTTAAATAGCCTTTATTTCTTAGTACTGTATAGAAAAGATATAAACCATCTTTCAATAAAATGCATAGTCTGACATTTTTCTGAATGTGTGTGATTTTAACATGAAGATAGTTATCCTTCTTATTCCAGGGTCGCTTTGTCATGCTGAGCAACTGTCTAAAATGCAAGCTAGACTACTAAAACATAGTAATTAAGTTTCCACAAACGAGTGAGGGTCAATGGGTACTTGGCTAGTCACTTTAATACCTCAACCACAGACTAAATGTGGGGCTATCCATGGGTCAGTCAACTAGCCTTACCTGTATTTAGTTTAATACATTTTAGTCCCATTTGTAGTTGTAAATCTCTCTGGGATGACATTGGATACAGTGCAAATCAGGTGGTTCAAGTAGATTATGTCTGTGGATACATAGCATTCTGTAGAATGCAATTGAGAAGACAGGATCAAAGGAAGTGTTACCTGAATTTTCAAGGTACTCGGTTCGTGCCCTGGCAGAGAAATATCAAACCCTAGGAACTCAATAACGAGACAGGTTTTTAATCAAAACAACATTAGTTTATTGGCATTAAAATAAGGGTTCTAATTTATAGTGGCCAAGCTACAAACTAGAAGTCTTTCTGCCTCACCTGTTTTGATAAAAACCTGCACTCGTGAACCCACCCACGCTATTCTGTGGAGTGAGCTGACATCCCTCCCACTCCCCAAACGATTTATACATTTTCACTGGGTGACATCATCGTGAAGGGGTTGTTTACTTGGAACAGGGCAATTAAGGAGTAATTTACACATCTTGTTTACAGGTTAATTGAAAACACAAAGCAAAATCCGGGGGGGGGGGGTACACAGTGAAGAAGGCTTAGAATCAAGCGATCCTATTGTTTTCTGGAGGAAGCGATTTCCTCAGAAGGTTAATCTGTTACAGGCTGCACTTCTGTGGTCAGGAAAGTATTTTCAAAGGGAAACAATGTATCCAGTCCATTCAATGAATGAATCAAAGGCTGTAGAGGCAGTGAACAGCCAGGCGCGTCTTATCCAATCCACGACGACTTTCCGATGCTGTCCTCCAATGGCGTTAGGGGGCAGGAATAGTTCAGTGTCATCCTGGGGTGAAATCTCCGCTAAGCTGCTTTCTGTATGCTGCAGCTAGGAAATTGACTATTGTAAAGGCTGAGTTATCTTAAAAGAAGGAAACAAAGAAACTGATTAAGTGACTTGAAGGTTTTGTTGGGTGACAAAGTCAGGAACCCTTGGGGGAAGAAACCAACCTTTTTAATTTTGATTAGCACTTCTTAATCTCTCTGGTGTGTACATGACGGACCGGGACCTCTCCTCTTGTCATGTCTCTTCTGCCAGGGTTTCCCTGGTGTTTTTATATTAAACCATATGAAAGTTATCTTTATTTTTCCTTTATCAATTCCCCCATTATGAAGACTCTATTAGCCCTGCTTTTAATGTATTTTATAGGTGTTGGTTTCTCCCCCCCCCCCGTGTTTCCAGTCTATGGGTTTTGCGTGTGTGTGTATCCAATGTTTAATATCATTAATAAACACATATTAATCAAATATAAGAGAATGCGGTGCCTGTTTTCAGAATTTTGGGTAACAGAAGTATAAATGAATATTGTTGACAAACATCTATTTTATGTCAATGATTTCTTTTTCTTTCTTTCCTTCTTCCTGAAGTCATCAGGCAAGTTATCAACCCTGAAGTTCTGGAGAATGGCAGAATTAAAGGGATTTTTTTTTTAAAAGGTGGAAGAAAAACAAAGCACAATATATTGGGCCATAATGAGGCAAATCTGTTAGTCTTTAAGTTACCTTGAAATTTTGTTCTTCCCTTCCCTTTTGTTTTTATTCATGTTCTTTCTTTTTACTTTTCTCAACATGATGACAAAGATTAACATGTCCACCTCTTTCGGGTTTCTGAATTTGGCCATCTCTGCTGAAAATCCATCAAAAATCAAACTTTCTCCTTTTGTGCTGCTAAACCTGGCAGTTGTTTTCCTACATATGAACCCTAAACAAGAATCACAATTACCTGAGAAAACAGCCAGCACACTGAGATGTGGCATGCCTCTGACTGTAAAGTGTCCACAGAGATATCACTACTGCAAGCTGAGGTTATTCTGGAGAATTCAGAAAGCCAGGATCAAGTCAGCTCAGCTCTGCCATTCAATTTGTACTCCAATTGAACTTGGAAGGTCCCTCCTCAGGCACAATGAGACAGCCCAAAGAGTTTCAATTAAGCTAGTAAGACTTCTCAGTGGGATGTCTATGCATTTCCAAGTTGTCACTTCTTGCTTAAAGGCGTTCCAGGTAGAATGAAGAGTTTTCCTTAGGCAAGACATATGAAAAATCTGAAAGGAAGGCAACACATGTTTCATAAAGTCAGAAGAAAGCCTGGAGGCCCCTCCTTGTGCTGAATGAATGAATGGAGGGGACTCAGATGGATAATCCCCCACCCATTGTTGCCATAGAACACCAGCATTATGCCTTCCAGTTATTGGGGGATAATTTTTCTTTTTGATTATTCCACCTAGTTACCAAAGTATGAGGTACAAAATGACACCATACATGAAGAAATCAGGTTGGACTCATCAGTCCCCTGCCATTTTAGTTTTTGGCACACAAACTAGCACTTCATATGATAATTTTACTCTTGAAACATAAAGTGGAAAAAGGCATTTTTACTTCTGAAATTAGAGTTGGCTGATGCTATTCATTAGGAAACATTTCCACATTCCTTCCATGTTGCTCTCCTTTGGGATACACAGAAAGAGCCTCCTCGAAGATTGTGGTATTTTAAAACCAAAATCTGGTGTACCCTGGTAAGCTTGTGTTGCTGGCTAATCTTTCTCACATTGGGTCAGGCAAAAGGAACTGCAGAATGAACTCACCAAAAAGGTGACTCCATTTTGGCAGTTTCACATCAGGTCTAGACACAGAAGAAGGAGCCTGAACCACAGACTAACACGGCTACTATTCCAAATAAATGAATAAATCATTTTGTACAGTTAAGCCTTTCTGACAAGCATATATAACACCTCCTACAACACATGGCAGAGTTACCTGCCTTTTGAAGGCAGTTATCCACAGGCCTACTGCTAGTAGTTCTTTTATTTCAGGAATGGAGAAAAAGGGAGTGATTGGCTTAGTGTTCGCCCTTAGTTTTTCTCTAAAAGTCTATTTCTTCTAACTTAAGGTGAAATCACAGAGGACAACACCATAGGATAATCAGTATACAGTATGCTATCTTGTTAGTTATATATATACATGACTGTTGGACCAATAGTCAAATGAACCTATAACAGTGGTGGCTAACCTTGGCACACCAGCTGTTCCTGGACTTCAGAAGCCTAAGTCAGCACACCCGATGATCAGGGCTTCTGAGAATTGCAGTCCAAGAACAGCTGGAGTGCCAAGGTTAGCCACCACTGACCTATACGATCTGTCTCAGCAATATACATGACAAGTTTGCAAATAAGTGTAATGTGAAGTGTTAGGATTTAAAATACTTTTTTCTATAATTCAAATTTTCTACACATCTGGGCTCTCTCATGACAAATATGGACATGTTCTCATGGGAAGAAGAAATATCAGTTCTGAGTCTGTCTGATTTTTGTGTGTGCGTGTTTCCCAAATCTCAAATGGTTTTTCTTCATGCTCTTTGTCCATACTGGTTTGTGAGATCTATATGTTTTTGATTCTTGCATTGAATTCTATGAATATTTTTGTACACAATTTTCCTAACATACATTTTTAACATCTCTTCTACATGGTTATCCATTGGCTACAGAATCTTTGCTAGCATTTTTAATGGTCTCATTTGCTTGCTTATAATTTGAAAATGGAAAAGGAAAGAAAAAGAACCTGATGCTCGCTAATGATGGGAAAAGCCAAAACACATTAATATGCATTTGTTTGTACTCAGTGAATTCAATACATCCATTTTTGTAAATCAATCAGTTCTTTTCTTGTTCCTATTTTAGGGACAGCAGAGCATCTTCTGTCACACAAATCATTTTGGATAAATGGTCATGATTGTGACCACTCAAATAACAGAGTCCAATTATCCCAATCGTACATGACATTATCTCTGTACTGTCAGTTTCAGAGTCTGCGAAAAGATGCAAAACACACACAAAGAGAGTGATGTGATCCTTACACATTGCAAAAGTGGAAGCAAGGTGATACCTTTAAAGGTAAAAGTCACCCTTGCTCAAAATCCAGTCCTATCCAACTCTACGGTGCTGTGTTCATCTCCATCTACAGTGAAAGGGCCAGTGAAAGCAGTTTCTTCCTTTCAAACTTGCATCACAAACATTCAAACATTATGCTAGCATTCATGAATCCACTTCACTTCTTCAGGCATGCACCAGTTTCTTGTGGATAGGACAAGAAAACTATAAATAAGAGTTTCCAACATTCATGGCAGATGTTTTGCTTCTTGGAGCTGGATTTGAAGAAACAGTAAACTGCATTGGGTGGTTGTTGGTTAGAGAATATCCCTCGTTTTTCAAGCAAAGAAAACCAGGTAAAAGCATATTCCCCTTCCACATAGGACCTACAGTTGTACCTCGCTTAAAGAGCACAATGCATTCCACAGGATTGCTCTTTAAGCGAGTTTGCTCTTTAAGCGAAACACCGTTGTAAATGACCAATTGTGGGAGGGATTGCAAACCCCAAATTATTTGTTAAGCGAGTTTTAGGTTGGTTTTATTTGTTAAGTGAAGTGAACATTCAGAGAAAATTCTGCTCTTTAAGCGAGTTACTCTTTAAGCGAGGTCCACTTTATGCGAGGTTTGACTGTATTTTGAAACTGTATGGTTCTATGTGGCCATGGAACTGGAGTAATACAAAGACCCAAACCCCTCTATCAGGGAATGAAGGTTAAATTTTAATTTACCCACCAGGTATTTCCAATTGTAGCCAAATCAAAGTAAATTAGTAATATTACCTATTGATTGCTGTTTTCTTCACTCGTAGTCCTGCTGGGCTGATGTTAAAAGTCCATGTAGAGTCCATTATTGGTGGTGCTGTGGGATGGCTTTTTTCTGGTATCCTCATAGTTCTAAAACAAAGAGGGTCATGTGATTCTTCCACAATGCAAAAGCAAGACAACAGTGATACCTTTATTGGATTAAAAAACAAACAAACCAAGCACTATTAATTTAATTTAATTTTCCCACTTGTATGCTGCCCAATCACAAAACCCGACTCAGGGCGGCTCACACAATAGTTATACAATACAATAGTTATACAATATACACATTAATACAATATAATTATGCAATATTCAGCCTACAAGAGCAACACGTAATAATATAATATATAACACATAATAATATAATATGTGAATCAAGTTCACTTCTTCAGGCATGCACTAGTTTCTTATCAATAGTGTAAGAAAAATATAAATGGGGAGAGATGAAAACAGAGATAATGGTTGTGAATGACATCAAGATGGAGAAATATATGTGTGCATAAGTTATTCCATTTGGGCTTAAAGTGAAAAAAATGTTAAGCCAAAGGCTCAGGATAAGGGCAATAGAACAGAAAAGAATCATTAGCTTGAATCCAATAGTAACTCACAACTAGAGTTAGGCCCACTGAATCAGTGGAGATTGGGTGAATCAGTTCCTCCATAAGACCCATTGACTGAGTGGACCTACTCTACTTGTGTGACTTACTACTGGATTTCAGCTACTGTGTGAGTTGACAATGAAAACACACAAAACTGTTGTTTACAAGAGAATGTGAATAGTTTAATGGATCTACTTGCTGTCAAAATTGGATTCCAGAAATGATGTCATCATCATGTGCTTTTGTTTACTCACGTGGTCGGAAATGACATCATGGCCATGTATGCTGGAAATGATGTAGTAGCAATGTGCTCTGTTTATCCACATGATCGGAAATGATGTTCATCAGTAGCCTCCATGACCGGAAAGTGGTAAGGCGAATGGCACGGGGTAGGAAAGGACACCCTAAGGTATACCCCAGTAGAAATGGCCACCCTCAGGTATACCCCAGACCAGGAACATGTGGCTTGCCGTCCCAGGAATGAGGGCAGGACAGCCCTAGCGCAGATTGGCTGTGTAGGGACATGAGATAAACTCTATAACCTATATGACCTCCCCAGAGAAAGCCTTTTTAAAACAGGCTTCGCCTTTTGCGTGCCCGGACAAGTTCAGGGGAGCGGACATAAACATGACAAGCAGGCCACCGAAAACCGCAGACCTTTCTTTACCGCGTAAAATGCTGAAAATACAACAGAGGAAGAGGACTTGGGCAAAACATGTAAATGCACCATTACCTGAAGCAGATGTGGGTGCTGTGGGGATGCCCCTACCCCATGCACCCTTGAAGAAAAAACCCAAAAAGATGAAAAAGTCTAACCTGCAGCCTAGTGGGTTTTCATTTCTACCCTTGAGTCTGAAAACCAACTCATTAGACTTGAAATTTTCTACAGCTTCTCAAAAGGTTTATCCAATTTGGATGATGATAAAGAGACTGTGGAAATTACAGCCAAAAATACCTGGAGGATCTAATCCCTGAATTGCAAGGTATGCAATTCTAAATAAAAAAGCAATATTTTTCTGAAATTAGATGCAGATCTGTAGGGTGGTCTAGAGAGCCCCCTTCCCCTGATATTTTATACCATCTAATCCATCTTTCTCCAACATTATTTGAGCTTTGTGAGCTGCCCTGAGTCGGTTGCACCGAGTAGGGCAGCATATAAAATGAATTAATAATAATAATAATTATCAACTTTTCTTGTTGAAATTTAGTAAGGGCTTTCAATCAGTTGCTAAGCCAGCCATATCTATAGCTCCTGCTTAAAGAATTGGGCACAATGGTTAATTTTTTTCCAAAAAGTTTTTGAAAAGGGGATCAGCAGTCAATTATTGAAGCAAAATATTTGTGATGCTTCCAAAAGTTTTCTGGCTGTTGAGAGACATTTTATTGTTCTGTTTGTGAGGATGGAGAGGAAATGAACAACCACACAGTGTCTGGAAATTAAAAATAGCTCTATAAATGGATAATACAAAGCTACCCGTCATATATAAATCTGCTTTGAAAGCTGCAACAACAGTGTTGCAAGAAAATTTACAGAGAAAAGACTTCATTCGAGGTGAAAGTCATGATTCTTTATTCAGAATGACAGGAGCTAGTTTTTTGGAAACTATACAACAGGAACAACACAAAACATAAAAGCAGATTAACTTAATACTGTACATAAAAACTCAAGTGTCAGAAACTGTGCCTTGATGTGGATCAATGTGTTAGATGCAAGGGAAGAACACTTCAAATTGTCTGAAGTGCAATTAATT
The DNA here is from genome assembly GCA_030440675.1 of Furcifer pardalis. NCBI lineage: Eukaryota > Metazoa > Chordata > Lepidosauria > Squamata > Chamaeleonidae > Furcifer > Furcifer pardalis. The sequence goes on from CP126891.1 coordinate 127,617,282, forward strand.
GCTTCAGCAGAATGGGGAAAATAAAAAACCCTAAATTGTTGAGATTGGGAAGAAATATTGTCATTGGCTGAAACCAGCAGGACGTATCTAGCAGCTTGAAATCCTGACAGATTTATTCGGAACTTGTGTGTGTAATCCGCAACTCAGATAAGGATATGTTCATAAAATCTTTTGTGTGGGACAAGAATAGAACTAAAGAACCCATAGGTAACATAGAGATCCCCAAGGCTGTTTTTACAACTTCTGGATCCCTGTGGGCTTCTAGTTATCTTGTGAAGGGATGATTTGTCACTAAAAACAAAGCAGGGCCCCTTCATGTTTTATTAATTTTAAAACATTCTTTAAAAATAAAGTCTTCAGATGTTTAAAATTATAAATACTGATGTGAACTTCTAGTAATTTTGGTCCTAAAATGTACTTCCCACCAGGAACTGAGCATATATTTCATATATTCCTCATTGATTTAGGCAGTCAGCACTTGAAAACAACTAGATGAGGAACATTCCAGTTCTACAAGATTTCTTGGGTCTAGTTGTGAGAGGAAGAGTGCTTTTCCCCTGTGAATATTTTTGCAATTTTGCAAATCCCCGCGAGGCTGTGTATACAAAGCTGATGTCTTTCCCCTTTAAGAAGTCAAGCAGACAACAAGAAACAAATACACATGATGATTCACATTTTTGAAGTTTCAATACCCTGGAAAAGGTTGCCTTAAATCCAAATTAGCCTGACAGCACATGACGATGACCATGACCATGACCATAACCATGACCATGACCATGACCATGACCTAGTTTTATGCATTGTGTGAAAATTACACAGTTTGCCCAAGTTCTGCCATTTCTGAAAAATGACTGAATTGGAAGCACCAGAAAATAGCTCACAATCTGGTAACACAAAAAGGAAAAACAAGTTGTGATTCTTTCTCATAGCCTGCAAATATTTAAATTGTTATAAAGAGATGCAGAAACTTGCCCGCCTCTGTTCTAGGGTCATGCACATACCCACTAGCTAGATTAGAATGCAGTGCTCCACCTTTCTCGTTGATTCACATGCTCTTCTGTGTGTGTTCTTCCTTTTAGTAAACAAAGGATATAGCGTATCAATTTGACCATTTCAAATTAAGTCAAGCTGAACGTTGGGATACAATCTGTCAGTCTTGATTCACATTCTTCTTCGAAACCATACTTGGGATGTGCTTTCTTTGTGTGTGTGTTTTTTAATCCTTTTAGACTAGTAATGACATGTTTTTGTTTTCCCTTAAGCTTTACTCCAAAAATAGTTCTGCTTCAGCAACATCTGCAGTATTGCAGTAGATGCCATTTACTCGCTGTCTGCACAAGACATAAATGGAAATTGTGGTGATACAAAATTACAGTTCATTAACAGAGTAACATTTAAGCCCATGGCAAGAGAAAACTGGTATGATTACGCCATACTAGGTTCTTCTTCCCAGTGCGAACAGAAGTTTTTAAAAATGTGAAACTGAGTTTTTCTTCTCAAAGGAGGAGTGTAAAATAGTTTGTTGCCACACAAAATGGCATTAAAACTGGCGTGAACTGGATTAGCATCTGGGGAATTAACTGGTTATCCCAGAACAGGGGAGACAATGCAATTAAAATTCATGATTCTGTCCTTCAATATGCTGAGGTAAGTCACAACACTCACCACATTTATAGTGCAACACAGTGCATATCCCCCTCCTGAAATAAGGTTTATTTTTTTTTAAGGGAGAGATACTCCTCAGCATAATTGATCTGAATTTTCCCAGTAGCTGTTATTCTAGAAACATTTCTTTTTTAAATTATACCACCTATTTCAGAAGAATATGACTTTGAAGAATTTTCTTCAAATACCTGTATTATCTCCCACTGCAGGTGATACAACCACAGTTTGTCCACCACCCTCATAATAATGTTCTGGATCAGGTTCAGATCATTGTGGAGTTGAACCCATACTCAAAGGTCAGGTACTCTATGTAAGGAAGAGGGAAAGAATGCTGAGTCCTGGCAATTGCACTGCTTAAAAGCCCCTCCACATAGATCCAATTTTGCTACTGACTCCTCAACACAAGGCAATTGCATGACCATCCTTTAGTTGAAGAGCCAGAATTGCCACTGATACTTCTTCTTCTGTATCTGAATCCAAATATTGGTGATCCTCATGGTGATCAGAAGATTATCCTGAGAATATAACGCAGTGGCCTTTCATTTGACTTCCACATCGCAACATGACACTCATACCAACACTCATACCACTGAGTCAGTTCCTTGAGTGACTTTCTGGTCCTGAACCCTTTTGGCACAAAAAGTCCACATCAGCCCCAGGCCAGTATTAATGAAGCTGCTGGGATTTCACCCACTTGGGGACCATCACCTTTTTCTGTGGTGTTCAGCATCCAAGGGTGTTAGTCACCAAGGTAGCAGGTTAGTTAACCACCACCTGACACTCAGTGTTGAGTCTATGGCAGTATGGACTAGTCCAGGGATCTGCAAACTTGGCTCTCCAGATGTTCTTGGACTTCAATTCCCAGAAGCCCTGATCAGCAGGAGGGCTGGCTTGGGCTTCTGGGAATTGAAGTCCAAGAACACCAGGAGAGCCACGTTTGCAGACCTCTGGACTAGTCTATTACCATAGCAGGATAATCTGGCCTTACTGAAGCCATTGATACTAGAAACTGCTAAAGCAAGAATTCCTTACTGGAAAAGAATTCCTTAACTGGAAAAATTTGCTCCCACCAGAGATAGTGGTAACTATCCAGATAGTGTTGAAGACATAATGAGGCCTCCATCTGGGATTGCTGAAAAAAGTGTCTGAAATCCAGCAATAAATTGGGATTAGAGTAGGTCCATTGAATCAGTAGGCATTTGGTGAGCCAGATTAATTGTGTTCCTTGTAATTTACTATTAGATTTCAGCCATTACCAAATCTGAAGGCATGGTGGAGGTGTGATGAATTCTGAATCATCTTATGTTAATGTGCATGGTAGCGACAACGGTTTCCTCAACATGTACCAGTAATTAAAAGACAATTTCTCCTCCTTATCCTCAGTTTGCTCCTTTCTTATTCTTGCTTTGCATTTTCTAGTAATAATTGAATGAAAAAGAGGTACTCTTTAAGGATGTGTAGATTATACAAAAAATCGTCTGTACGATCACCATTGGTGATTTAAATACAAAAGATAGGAAGTAGTAATGAAGCTTACAAAGTCTCTGCTGTGAGGAAAAAAGATTAAGTGTCAATATTACTAAGAAAAATATATGTGGGCAAACACAGTGCCCTTCTCTTACCAAGGAGTAACCACAAGCAACATTCATTGATTGGTGGAAGTCTAAGATTGCAACCCTTAAATATGGTAACCATGTTGATCTATAGCAATGATGGCTAACCTTGGCACTCCAGGTGTTCTTGAATTTCAATCCCCAGAAGCCCTGATCAGCAGGAGTGCTGTCTTGGGCTTCAGGTAATTGAAGTCCAAGAACACCTGGAGGGTATTTCATTTTGAAGCCCTCATCTCATTTGCCTCTCAGCAAAATGTTTTGGTGATTGCAGAAAGCCTTTTTTTGTTGTTGTTCAGTCACACAGTTGATTCCGACCCTCTGCGACCCCATGGGCCACTGTCCGCCAGACACTTCTGTCCTCCACCATCCTCCTCAACTCGCTCAGCTCTGTGCCCATTGTGTCTATCAAGGATTCCCCTAGCGATATGTGTGGCTCGATAGCAGAGTAGCACTTTTAAGCTCTTACGCAGCGAAAGCCTTAGTGCAATGACACACACACATATGCCTTCAGTGGAAAGGTGCGCTTTACTTACAGTGAGGGGAAGACAGACATACACAGGACTATATACAACAGTCTCTCTCACTCCAAGCCCCACAGTAGGTAGACAGCTTGGATTCCTCTGTTGGCTCCAACTCCAGGAGCACTCAAAAGAGTCCTGGTGATCCTTTAGCAGTTCTTTCTTCTCAGTTGAAGAAAAGCTCTCAACAGCATCACTTCCTTCAGTGTCTCAGTCCTTCTCAGTATGACAGACTCCTTCAGAATAGCAACTTTCTCAGAATGGTAACCTCCTCACAGTGATAGCCTCCTCCAGAATGAAAAACCTCCTCACAGATAATCTCCTCCAGAATAATAGCCTCCTCCATAGACCCTTCCCACAGTTATACCCCAGTGTTGCTGGGCAGATTCTCTAATCAGCCACAGCTGGGCTGTTACATGAGCATGTGGACAAGGCATGCACAGCCTGGCCATCAGTTTGAGACTCTGTTATGAACACCTGTGTTCAGAACACATGGAGGGCCTTAAATTTGTACCAATCTCTTTGGGCAGCAATCTTTGTACAATACCCCCAAATGAAAAATGTCCTAACATGCTCCTCCTATTGTACAAGATGGATGCCACATTATACAGGTCAGAATACATAAGCAATATATACATATACACAGTTACAGTACAACATTCTTTACAGTACACTCAGTTTCAGTATTTACAACATCAGCTTACACTCTTCACATGCCTATTGGCATCAGGAGGAAACAGTTTATTACCTTTTCTTGCACCTTTGAAATACCTTGGTCTCCTAGACCCACACACCCTATGCCTTTCAGATTCTGGCATACACTCAGACAGGTCCCGAGGTGGGTGTACCTCCCTGTCTAATTCTGCCTGCCGTGCACCCGACTTTACACCTGGCAATGCAGCTACCTCAGGAGAGGTTTTGGGGTTTGCTTTACCCATTAATGCCACAGTGGCCTGATATCTATCAGGTGGCCTTCTAGTCCGACTGGACTTACGAGGCAGGACTCTATCAGTGGTATCTCCCCCAGACTCCCCAGAAATGTCAGACTCCTCTGACTCATTTCTTATCTCTTCCTTAACCCCAGCTTCCCCATCCGTGGGACTTTTGCTAACGAGCTTGCTACTGCTGGGTTGAGGAATTGGCTTCTCTGCCTCCTCCTCCTCAAACAGGAGTCCAGGAATGTGGACACTTTCCACATGTTTCCACTGGGAGTGCTCCAGGAACTTAGCATTCTTGCTTTTTGTAACTTGGTTGGATCCTGGCATCCAAAACCTATAGTCCCTATGGTTCGCCTCATACCCTATGAAGATCAGTTTGCGAGGGCGAGGCTGCCCCGGGATCCATACCCAGGCAGGAGAGCCAAAGACTCGAAGATAGCCCAAGTTTGGCTTCCTTCCATGCCACCTGCTTGCAGGGATGTCTCCAATCTCAGAATGATAAATGTTATTGAGCAGATGGTTCGCACACTTCATAGCTTCTGCCCAGAGTGTGCAAGTGAGACCTGAGTCATTCAGCATAGCTCGAGTCATGGCCTGGAGAGTTTGACTTCTCCTCTCTACAGTTGAGCTATGCTGAGGGCTGTGGTGGACTATCCCATGCTTCACCAGGAAATCAGTGGTGGTTTTGTGTGAGAACAGTGTCCGATCAGTGATGAGGGTCTTTACCTGTGTGTTTGCCTTGTTCTGGGTGAACCTTACCCATCTGGTTAAAGTTGATCAGATCTCACCCTTGGACCTTAGCAAATACACAAACCCATATCTTGTGTGGTGATCAACAATGCACAGGGCATACCTTGAGCCACCAGGGCTTGGGCTCATGGGACCCACTAAATCAGCAGACACCACCTCTAAGGGTTGGGTAGTATGAAAACCACCCACTCTATTTGCAGGAGTGACTTTAGACTTCACATCTTTACAAGGATTACAGTTCAGAAATCTGCTGCATGGTTTCACTGCTATGCCCTCTGTCAGAGCAATGGTCCTTCTCAAGTCTCGGAAATTTACATGTCCCAACCGTCTGTGCATTAAGTGTATGCATTTGTCATGGGGGAGCTTGTTGCTAAAACCTTTATCAGCCAGATTCGCACTCAGTGCACGGGAGCCTAACACAAACAGATCATTGTGTAGTGGCACAGTTAACTCGTTTTCTTGTCCCTTAATGACACATTCCTTCCCCTAGAATGTCACTGAGTAACCCATTTTCAGTAGGGTCCTAACAGACAGCAAATTATACTTCATCTCAGGGATATAGAGCATTTCTAGCTCTTCACCCAAAGCTTCACATCTTACCTGGCCTTTACCCAGTGCATGGACTCGTAACCCATTGGCTAACGTGACATTCTGGTTTGTTTTAGACATTTCAGTAAACATTTTCCTATTTTTACAAATGGAAAAAGATGCACCAGAATCAATTAACCAGGTGCCAGGTTCAACATAAGTAAAAGCAGCTACAGAGAGATTAGCTGTCTTTCTACTTCTCTTATCCTTATCTGGGCTCGACCTTGCCTTACAGAACTTGGCAATATGCCCAGACTTCTGGGAACTAAAAAATCTCTTTCCTACACACACAGTGGGAGGAGGGGGTGATTTGCTTCTACCACTTTCAAGAAGAACTTTTGGTTTTCTGAATTCCTTCAGAGAACACCTTAACCTGTCTTGTTCTAGGATGCAACCTTGAACAGACAAGAAATTTAACTCACTCCTGGGCAAAATGTCCAAGGAGGACACATAAGCATCATATTCTTCCGACAAAGACGAAAGGAGAATATATGCCTTTTGTTCTTCAGTAAAGAACAAGTTTGTCTCAGCAAGACGCTGCAGCAAATCACTAATTGAATGGAGGTGCTGAGCCATATCTCCACCAGGCTGGAGGCGTAGCCTAAACAAGCTTCTGGTGAGGGATATTTGGGAACCAACTGAGTCCCTTATATATAACTCCTTAAACCTCTGCCAACATGCGGCAGCTGTCTTCTCCCCTCTAAGATATGTTAACTGACTCTCTGCTACAGTTAACCCAATGATTGCCAAAGCCCTTTGATTATCATACTCAAGTCTGTCCCTTTTGTCAGTGTCCTCTTCATCCAAGGCTTCCAGCTTCTGGGGATTCTCAACAATGTCCCAGAGCCCTTCCTTGCGCAGAAGCAGACTGCACTTGGTAGACCACATCTGGTAGTTGGTGCCATCAAGCAGGGGCACCAGTGAGAGACTGGAAACAGCCATTCTTCCCTAACTTGCAGACTCATGAAACATGCAGCTGGCAGGGACACTCGAAGCGAAGTGGACGTCTTCTGGACCTCTGTTGGGGCGTCTGGTTGCGTTGGGGCGCTGTCCTGCAGGCGATGAGTCCTCCAGGGAACGCAGCTCCTCCGAATGCTGATCAGGGCTCCACAGCTCCAGTCCAGGCACACAGCACTTCCGGGCTTGACAGGCGAAGACTCATGGGCGCAGTTAGGGTCGTCAGGCGTGGCTGTTAAGCACACCCTGGGCCCATAACCCCTTTGTCAGGGATTTCCCTAGTGATATGTGTGGCTCGATAGCAGAGTAGCACTTTTAAGCTACCCCCAAATGAAAAATGTCCTAACAGTGTCTACAATACCATCTAGCCATCTCATTTTTGGCTGCCCCCTTCTTCTTTTGCCCTTCACCCTTCCCAGCATCAAGGCTTTCTCAAGCGATCCTCTCTTCTCATTTGATGTCCAAAGTATTTTAGCTTTACCTTTACTATCTGATTTCTTCTAAGATTGACCTATTTGTTCTCCTTGCTGTTCAGGGGACTCTCAAAACTCTCCTCCAACACCACATCTCAAAGGCACCTATTCTTCTGCGCTCAGCTTTCCTAATGGTCCAGCTCTCACAACCATACATTGCCACAAGGAATACCATTGCTTTGACTATGTGAATTTTTGTTTGCAATTTGATGTCTCTGCTTTTCACTATGTTCCCCAGGTTTCTCATTGCTTGTTTCCCAAGAATGTCACCTTTTTATTTTATGGCTGTAATCACCATCTGCAGTGACCTTAGATCCTAAGAAAGTAAAATCTGTCACTGCTTCTACTTCTTCCCCATCTATTTTCCAGGGACTGATAGGGCCTGTTGACATGATCTTGGTTTCCTTGCTATTGAGTCTCAAGCCAGCTTTTGCACTTTCTTCTTTCAACCCAACCAGGAGCTTCTTTAAACCCTCCTCACTTTCTGCCATTAGAGTGGTATCATCTGCATATCTCAAATATTTTCCCTTAAGTACCCATACCTTAATGTGGGAGAAAGAAAGAAAGAAAGAAAGATGTAGTTGTCATATTTGTTGCATTCCCCCATGTTTCTACTGCAGCCACGACATTCAATGCATGTTAAAACATCCCCAAAATAGTTGCAAACCATGTATTTCTACTGTACAGTTACATATTCTGTGCTCTCCTTGGCAAACCAAAAAATAAATAAATAAATCAAACACACTGAAGGGAAATCAAAGAAGAACAGGGTTGTGTAATGCAAGCAATCAGGGAAGGCAGCAGATAGTCAGGTGGCTAGCCTGCAAACTAATCTTCCAAACGAACAATAGGAAGTGGATTGGCTTGTAAAACAGCCAACTCTAATTTCAGAAAATAAACTAAAAGAACTGGGTAGTGGGATTGGAGTTGTGGGGAGAGACACTCAAGAGAGACTGTGGAAGTTTCTCCCACATTAAAGTTTGTTAAAAGGGTGTTTGTAGAAAGTTATAGTCTTCCTTAAGAGATCAGCCTTTGAAAACATCTATGAATTACTGCCCTGAGTGTGCCGGCTGCCAGCTTGTCTATTTTAATGTTGTATAAGAAGAATTTTTTTTGAAGAAAAAGCAAATAACTTTAACAGCAGGTGGCTGAAGCCTTCAGAAAAGCTGTTAAGAACCTTTGAGGTTTTTTGTCTGTGAAATAAAACATAGTTACATGAGATCTTACTTGTGTTTATTGATTCTGAGAAAAATCTGGTTTAGAACAATCCAGCTTTCCCAATGTATTTGTTTAAGTAATTTTCTTTTGTTAGGAGCTGTTCATATTGTTCTCTAATTCTTCCCTGAGGTGCTTAAATCCCCCAGAATTTACTGTTCTAATTTGATTGCTTTGTTTTTGTTTCTTCTGATTTTATTGTAGCTGCTGTATGTATCTGTTTAGCTCTGGTTATTTGATACCCTTCCGAGGGACAATGACATAGGGAATGTGATTTTTTTAAAGTCTCCTTGATCACTCAATGGGCTTCAATACCATCAACCATGGTATCCATCGGGACATGTTAAGAAATGGGAGCTCAGCTTTATGATGGCTCCATCCTTTCCTTGGTGCAGTTTAGGGAGATCCTTCCCTACTCGTACTCGTACTCGTACTCGTACTCGTACTCGTACTCATACTCCTTGTTCTGGTTCTGGTTCTGGTTCTGGTTCTGGTTCTGGTTCTGGTTCTGGTTCTGGTTCTGGTTCTGGTTCTGGTTCTGGTTCTGGTTCTGGTTCTGGTTCTGGTTCTGGTTCTTCTTCTCCTTCTCCTTCTCCTCCTCCTCCTTCTTCTGCTTCCTCTGTCTCTGCTGCTGCTGCCGCCACCACCTCCTCTGCCTCCACCAATGCCTCCACCTCCGCTGCCTCTGCCGCCACTGCCAATATACCATACCCCACTGCCAATATACAACATGCTTTCTCTTGTCCACCCTTCTCACCCTAGGTCAAGTTACTGTTCCTCTTCAAATGCCCACCCCTGCTCAGATAAGGAAAGTGTGGCAACTCTCTCTGCCTGAACATCAAGCACTGTGTTCTTCCTCCTTGCCTTCCTTTTGCCTTTTCTCCGCAACCTAACCCTAACCCTAACCCTGGGGGTTCTCTCAGGCATGGGGGGGGGGAGAGAAAAGGAGGGATGTCAGGAAGTGAGCTCTCTTCTCAGGAGGGGGAGGGAGTCTGTAGCTCTTCAAGAGGGTGTAAAAGCAGAAAGTATGCATCTGTGTATGCATATATCTGTGCAAGCAGAGTGTTTGTCTGGTTTTTTTCATGTACACACAATGTTTTTCTGGTGTGTGTGAGGAGTGAGGATGGTCAGACCTATTGGCTGATGGATGGGAGAAGTGGTGGTGGTGGGACAGGAATCTCTGGAGGACTTCCTTCCAAGGGCATGGCCCTGGCTAGGAGATGGGAAAGCATCTTGCCCTCCATCCCATTGAGGAACTTACATTGGCATGTGAGTTTGGTGGCACTTATGCATAGCATTTCTGGTGGGAGAGGGTGTATCACACAGAACAGGATGAGGAAGGGGCTTTGCAAACTGCAGGTATAAGGAGAGGTTTCTGGCATATGTTGAGTTGGCCAACTATAGCCTGAAGCAGTGGCTGTGGTGGTTGCTGAAGATGAAGAGCCCTGGTCACACAGTGGATAAACTGCTGTACTGGAGCCAGAACATCATGAGTTTGATCCCAAAAGACACAAGGTTGACTCAGCTTGTCATCTTTCTAAGGTCCATAAAATGAGTACTCAGCAGAATGGGGGCAAAATGCTAATTACTCTGTGGACCACAGAGTGCTATGGGGTGGTATATAATGGTAATTGCATTGTTTTGCAGGTTCAAGGCCTCCCCCTTTCCTTCACTCATCCAATTACATTAACAATGACATTCAATTCTCAACATAATGAGTCAACTCACAGTATAGCTGAATTGCGCCGATTTGGCTTTCCAATCTAGTCATACCCTAACTCTCTGAAGATGGTTTCATTGAAAAACCACAGCCCTTGAACACATTTTGGCACAATCTTCAGCTTAGGGTTTTGGGAATCCATGCAGCTCATTCCTTCCTGAGCTAGACCCTGCTTATGATCCAAACTATTGCTGTGACAAGATATTGCTTGAAAATCCAGTATGTCATGCAGTTTCACATTCAGTTTTAAAACTGTGATTCTGTCTCAGCTTGAACATGCCTAACTCCTATTGACTTCTGTACATACTTACAGTAATACCCCGGATAACGATTGCAATGGATAACGCTAAAATTGCATAACGACGACAAATTTGGGGGGAAGATTTGCACCGGATAACGCTCATTTTAGCGTTATCCGATCCATCATATTAAAGAAGGAGGCCACAGCTCCTCTCCCTGCCACTTCCCTCCTTCCTTTCCCCCACCCCCACCCCCAGTTTGGGGACTCCCCACACCCCACCCCACTGCCTGCTCGGAGAGAATCCAGCCCAACTATACCTTCTGTTGCTCTGCAACTCCGACTGTAGCCGATAGCTGAGGCTTGTGTTTTTGTCTTTCACTTCCTGTATTGACAATACAGGGAGGGAGAAGAGAGAGAGAGGTGATTGGTTCTCTAGAGAACTAATCACTTTTATCTCTTTCCCCCTTCTCCAGTTTAAATGTACAGGGAGGGAAATAAAGAGAGAAAGAGACTTTGACGAAAACAAGCCTTGATCGGAGCGTGCAGGTAAACACGGAGGGAGACTGCAGTAGAGTGGGGGAAAAGGAGCCTGATCCTACTGCAGTCACAGCAGTGACTGCCTGCTCGGTTTGTCCCTGAAGTCAGGGCTTTTTTTTTTTAGCGTTGTTCGATGCATGCATTGGACAACGCTAAAAACCGGATAACGTCATGACTTGTGGAACCAAGTCATAATGTTATCCGGGGTATTACTGTAATTCTTTCAGCTCAATCATGGTTGATTTTTCTCTAGGTTTTTGTACCTCCTTCCCTACATGGCTTTGTTTCTCATTATGGTAGAAGAAAATGATTAAAAGGGGGAGGGGAGAAATCAGGAGGTACCAAGTTTCATTTTAATAAGTTGTACCAAGCTAAATCCTTGCACATTTCTAATTGAACAAGTCAGTAGCCAAGATCAGCCTGGTTCTAAACCAGGGATGCCCAATTTTTCAGGTCATGGGCCGGTCACATGGTTCAGGGAGCCAGTCACTACGTCCTGGGGGCCACATGCAGCCCCCGATGCCAATTCATCCGGCCCATGAAGCCCTCATTGCTCCTGGAAGCAGAAGTAAAACGCATCCATATGGGCACATTTTACTTCTGCTTCCAGGAGCGACGAGGGCTTTGTGGCCAGATGAATTGGTGTCAGGGTCCGCATCCGGCCCATGGACCGTAGTTTTGGCACCCCTGTTCTAAGCTGTGCCGTCTATGCAAACAGTAAACAAACATGCTGTCTGTACTCCTTTAAGTGTCAGTCTCTGCTGGAGAACAACTGACAATGTGAAGGGGTTTCTGAATGCATCTTATTAAAACAATCTTCTGAACCAATTTATTCTTTTATTTTCTTCTGTGGGTGGATGGCACAGCTCGCTATTGAAGGGACACTGCCTTTGACATTGCTCTTCTGGCAGCTGCAGTCTAAATAAATGGACAGGTTATAGCTGAGTGAACTGTTGAGTTGTGTTTCGCTGGATGCTCCTTCGTTGTGCTTCCTCTAAATGACCACCAGTCCCGTGTGCTCAGCAGTACAAAACAGACTTTCCACTTTTTTGCTTGCATTGTTTTTTTGACTGAAGCTATCACTCTCATTCCTTCCTGACATGGAAGTTTTATTTTTAGTAGTGAATATTGCATGAAGGTATGAAATATGAGGGTAGAGGTGAGGAGGAACTAGAGCCATCTTTGCTAACAGAAACCTGAAATGGAGACTGCTTGTCTGGCTTCCTTTCTTATGGCCAGTTTAGCACAGCCATGCCACAAATATATTGATTATGTTTCTTTATAGACACTATTAAAGTTGGAGCTATCATAACTGCCGGATATAGATGTGCTGCCCAATACATCCTGGTTAATTCCAGGCCCTATAAAATGCATGTGTATGTAATATAATATAATAACTATAATGTAATGTAACACAGTACACTACAACATTACACCATATTCTATTATGATTGCTTTCAAGGCTATGTATCAATAGCTCAATCATCTGTCTTTTAGTGGCTGCTTTCATCTTCGTTTAATCCAAACCTCATTACATGGTTTTTGAATTATTTTAATGTTTGGAAGAAGTATAAGATAAGTTAGGGTAGATTCCTATACAGTATTCATGTCCTTTATGAGGACAGCAGGATAAATTGGTATCTTGTATTATATGAAGCAACCATCAAAAAAGTAAATACCAAACACAAAATCTCTGTATTATCTCAAATATGTGTTCAACACTAAAATGATATCCATTTTGTGTGCTCTTAATTCTCAGTTTTAGAGCTAAAATTGGACCTTTGCCTATCAATTACACGACAGCTTTATTTGTTTAATCAAACACACACCAAAACATCTTGAGAATAATGTTAGTTCTGGTGATATTAAACTGTGTAGACTCAACAGGTGAGGAGGGGAAGCGTGTTATCTTCACTTCACTCCATCACTGCTGCCATTACCTTCTGCATATGAAGAGGTACAGTTTGAAGATGAGACTTTTCTCCGTCCTTAAAGGATGCCTACTAGGGACGCAAATGCTCACTTGCCCTAGTACAGTGTAAGATATTGCCATATTATTATTATTATTCCATGAGAGGGCAAATTATTTTACTGCACTTTCATCAAGAAAAGGGATTATCTGATTTTTCAGATAAATTAAGCAAATGAATGGAAGTAAAACTGTGATGCAAATAATGCTTTAACACCAGTTAAATGCAAATTGTACAAAATGCTAAAAGTGGCTGCTTTTCTGCATGGAATTTAAGGATTAGAAGCATCACAGAGGCTGTTTCTGACTTTTTAAAAACAATCAGCCAATCATTCTGTGCCCAACCGTGTGCATGTGTTTTTTCTTTTCTTTTTTACCCAAAATGAAAGGACAACGTTTTGCACAGAGACAGGTTGTGAAATTACAAAGACCTTGAGAAAGAAAAAAAGCCCCTTTTCTTTCTCTCTCTCTCACCTGGAAGCCAGAAATCCTGCAGGGCTGGAACATTCCTCCTCAAGTTGTCTCATCAGGTTGCAATGCCTTAAAAGCAAAAAAAGAGAAAAGAATGAATATTGAATGAGAATTTTTTATATTCCTGCCTTCCAGGAAATTTGGAGTCATCAAAATTCTCAACTGTGTGGAGAACCTCTACTGACAACAGGGGTTGTCCTCCACAGACTGTCATCTTATGTGCATAAAGAGCAACTGAATGAGCAAAAGAGTTGGCAGGATGTTGAGTACAAGCAATTTAACAACACTTGAATGGGGCTTAGAGGAATTCAGAATTATGACTGCTACTGTAGCATAGGTTAGGGGGAATCTCTGATGTGCAAGTCAAATGAAAACCATGAAGGATGGACATCCACCCAGTGAGCTTCTCTTCCAAGCTCCACCACCTCCCTCATATAGGGAAAACATCTTACGTCCAAGCACTGATCGGAGATAAGAGCCCTCCCATCACTCCCCTCCCATTGTATGTAGGCTGACTGACAAATGGCTAACTTCTATTCCATCATGAACCTCAGCCTTGCCCAGTTGACAGGCCCACTTTCTTTTCACCATAATGGGCAGATAAATACCACCTTTTAACAAAAACTGACAAATAGCTGCATGCGTTTCCTGCTTTTGGTTTACACCTGGAATTTGCTACAAAATCTATTCCCCATGGCCAAACCATATGGTTCAACTGGATCTGCTTAGATCCTTTAAAGCAGGGGTACCCAAACTTTTCAGGCCACGGGCTAGTCATGTGGTTCAGGGGTGCCCAAACTATGGCCTGGGGACCAGATCCGGCTCCCAACACCAATTCATCCAGCCCATATCACCCTCGTCGCTCCCAGAAGTGGAAGTAAAATGTGCCTGTACTGTTAGCAAAGGCCATAGTTTGGGCACCCCTGCTTTAAAGAGAAAGACTAAACTTGAGGCTTAAGGCATATTTCAGTATCCATCCCATAAAGTGGCAATACATCAGAACCAGGAACAATCTTCTGCAAACCAGAACAGAGAATCCAACAACATTATTTCTACCCTGAAACTGCTAAGGTTCTGGTTAAAATTGTTCAGACATATTAGCAGTCATGGACAGCCAATCCTGAAGAATAATGTTTCTCTTCCAAGACCTCTGATGTTAAAGGCCTCTGTCTGCATATATATAAGCAACATCTTATTAGCAGCAACAGAGACACTGCGGTATAAAACAGACCCCATTTGAGGACGAGCTACCAATTCTGACCCCATGTCTATGTTTGATATACACTTGTATATACAGTTGTACCTCGCTTAAAGAGCATAATGTGTTCCACAGGATTGCTCTTTAAGCGAGTTTGCTCTTTAAGTGAAACACCATTGTAAATGACCAATTGTGTGTGTGTGTGTGGGGGGGGAATTGGGAACCCTGATTTATTTGTTAAGTGAGCTTTTGGTTGGTTTTATTTGTTAAGCGAAGCAAACATTCAGAGAAAATTCTGCTCTTTAAGCGAGTTACTCTTTATGCGAGGCACTCTTTATGCGAGGTTTGACTGTACACTGAGGCTTTAGTTGGACAGGTTTTGTGTCCTTTCCTCAATTAGGTTTTCTTCTTTCCTTGTTTTTTAAAAAAATATTAGGGAAATTTGGGTTCCTAGCAGTTTGAAAGCAAGAAATTGGAAGTAGATAAATAGGGACAACTTCGGTGGGAAGTTAACAGCGTTCCATGCACTCCGGTGTCTAGTCATGGCTGCCACATGACCATTGAAACGTCTGCAAAAGCAGACAGCGCTGGCTCTTCAGCTTTGAAACAGAGATGAGCACTGACCCCTAGAGTTGGATATGACTGGCTTTCGAGCAAGGGCAACTTTTACCTTTACCTTAAAATGTTGTAATATGTTTGAGAGAAGATTCAACGGGTAATTTAGGTGGCCATAACTCAGGCGCCTTAATCCCAAACTTCAACAAATTTGGAGAGGTTTGAGAGGCGAACCTGTAGAAGAACTTTTCCACTTTTGGTGTTTCTAGCTCGCCCCCACAACAATCCAACCCCTTAATGTTAGTCAAATTGTAACCAATCCTTTATGCTAAGTAGTGCATCCTTGCCATAATTCTTAAAGCAAGTCCACACTTGCACTTGAGAAATGCAGCAGGAATGGGGAAGAATGGAATAATATTATTATCAGGCGAACGCTAAGCAACAAGAGGGGCAGTGGTGTGTTAGTGGTTAAGACACTGAGCTTGGCAACTGAAAGGTCAGAAGGTCAATAGCTCAAGACCCAACTGCTGTGCAACAGAGTGAGCTCCATCTGTCCCAGATCCTGCCAAACTAGCAGTTCGAAAGCAAGAAATTGAAAGTAAACAGGTACCGCTTCAGTGGGAAAGGTAACAGCTTTCCATCTAGTCATGCCTGGAAAATGATCATGGAAACGTCTGCAGTCACAGACAGCGCTGGCTCTTTGGCTATAAACAGTGATCAGCACTGAACCCTAATGTTAAAGGTTTCCCTTGCTCGAAAGCCAGTTGTATCCGACTCTAGGGTTCAGTGCTCATCTCTGTTTCAAAACAGAAGAGCCAGCGCTGTCTGCTTCTGCAGATGTTTCCGTGGTCATGTGGCAGGCATAACTAGACACCTGAGTGCACGGAACCCTGTTTACCTTCCCACTGAAGTGGTCCCTATTTATCTACTTGTAATTTCTTGCTTTTGAACTGTTAGGTTGGCAGGAGCTGGGACAAAGATGGGGGCTCATTCTATTCTGCAGTACTTGGGAATTGAACTGCTGACCTTCTGCCTCCCAGTCAGTGGCTTTCAAGGAAGGGCAACCTTTACCATCACCTTACTTTAATCTGTCCTGGAATTATAACCAAGGCTGGATTAAAAACAAAACCCCAAAAAATTAAGGATAACTGCAGGTCCACAAGTTAAGATACCCTAAAAACAGCTGGCTAGTAACTCTACTTTCTGTCCTGTACATGAGCTGTGCCTCCATCTGATGTGAACTGTGATAATTTCACCCCATTGTTTGTCAGTGGGATGCTCAATGGCAGCTGAACAATTACCTTTTTTCACAGCCACTGTGTTCCCTTATATTTACACCCTGAGGAATGGGAAAGAATTGCATACAGCAGACCAAAATATGTCAACAAGGTCACTGAGCATAACATTCTTTTTCCAGTCTCTGACCTTCAGCTTTTTGAAAATTGCTGGTGGAGGGGGAGGGCATCTGAGTAACTGTTCATACAGATTACAAAGAAATACCTTGCATTAAGGGGAAACCTTTGGCTCTCAACAGTTAGAATTATAACTTACCTGCCTAAGACTGAGCTCCTAAGGACAGTGTTTTGATTTGCTCTTTACCACCAGAAAAGGGCAAAATGGATTTTGCTGTCAAAATTAACTAAAAGAGTAGTCATTTTTTGGTCAGATAAAATGGGATCTGCATTATCAAAATGAAAGCAAAAAAGGCACCCATCTGAGGACAAATTTCAGAAGAAGGATGAGTATTTCTTTGATGTTATTTAATCTTCCTGCAAAGGAAGGGATGAGAAGTGATTAACCCACCTTACTGTCTGTGTGAAGGACAAGCATTAAAGGACACATACAAATGGTGTGCTGGTTAGAGTGTTGACCTGGGACTTCTGAGACCCTCTGATGCCCAATGTGGTTGAGGGCACAGTGACCAGTGTTAGAACCAAGGATAAGATTCTCTTTCTTGGTCTCACAGACACACATCTGTCTGTGCATGTAACACTCTCTGGTCTATGAGGCTGTATGTATATATTACAACCACAGCCTCAGTCTGGAAGCAACAATTTGTACCACCACCACCTGTGATCTTTTCATCAGCACCAGAGCATAGTTGCTTGAAGAAAACAAGGGCTGTGGTTGGGCTATGAACTTGCATGGGCTCTGGCTGCAAATGGAAGAGAAGGAAGGAAGGAAGGAAAGTATCCTGTTTTGGGGACAGAGAAGGACAAGTTTATTTAACCAACACAGAGATAGCAAAATTACTTTTTTTTGGACTATAGTCAAGAATACCTTATTGCGTCAAACAGCAATCTCATTCTCTGCTGCCCCCTTCTTCTTTTACCCTCCACATTTCCCAGCATCAAGGCTTTCTCAAGTGAATCCTCTCTTCTCATTTGACCTCCAAGTACTTTAGCTTTATCTTCAATATTTGGCCTTCTAGGGAGCAGTTGGGGTTGATTTCTTCTAATATTGACCTATTAGTTCTCTTTTCTCTCAAAACTCTCCTCCAACACCACATTTCAAAGGCATCTAGTCTTCTGCACTCAGCTTTTCTTATGGTCCAGCTCTCAAAACCATACATTACTACAGGAAATACCATTACTTTGACTATGCGGACTTTTGTTTGCAATGTGATAACTCTTCTTTTAATTATGTTCCCTATGTTTCTCATTGTTTGTCCTCATTGGTCTAGCCCAGTTCTAAAAAAAGATCAGACCCAGAGTAGCCCTCCTGCTGAACTTACAAATGGGCACAACACATTGTCAAACTGGTTTGCAATTTCCTGTTCATCGTCTGGTTGCCAGAAAATAGATCAAAACAGATTATACCAAAAGCAGTTCAAAATACAGCCTATACTGCCACTTGATTGTGCCCTTCATGTTTCTTTTGCCCTTTCCAGGTGAATCCTCTGCAGGAAAGATACAATGGATAACTTGTACAGCTTGGTATTTGTTTCAGACAAAATGAACATAAAACATCTGAGAATCCTGCAAGATTTCCCATGAGGTTCCCTGGAAGAAGAAGAAATCACTGTGAAAAGAAAACAGTGATTAAAAAAACTCAGCTTCTCTCTGAGAACAAGAGGCTTCAAGATTCATGCTCATCATTTTCAAACACATTCTCAGTGTCTTGTTCCGGCCCTGTCACACCAAGTGAATAGGATTTCTGTTGTTCCTATAATCAGTGCTGGATTTATGCAAAAGTTAGGTAAATTACATTTTACAGCTTCACTTTATGAAGAACCTATAAATGCTACCCAACTTAGGGTTGTTGTTTTTCAGTCGCATAGTCGATTCCGACCCTTTGTGACTCTATTGACCATTGTCCGCCAGGCACCTCTGTTCTCCAACTTAGAATAAAACGCATTATTAGGTAAATTGTTTCAAGTGGTTATAGCTTAGTTGGTTCAAACATCCTAAGGATAGGAGTTTGGATTCTCCTCACTTTACCTTCAAGATTGGGTGGCATGATAGCTGACAGAAAAAGCTGCTGCTGCCAGCATCATTTCTGCCACATTTGTAGATGCCAGGAGTTAAAACTAAGACCTTCTGCTTGCTTAATCTGTGAGACAAGGTTGGAGTGATAACCTACTTCTTGGGAAACATGATTATGTGTGTTCATGTGCATGCTAGCCCCAGACTGTAGACCCAAACAGAGACACACCAGGAGAAGGTAGGAAAAATGTCTCCCCAATCAGGAATATGCATCCTACTACCGGTAATTATATTTGATTTTTTAAAAAGCTCTGCTTCTCCAGAGTTTCAAAAGAACAAATAAATACATTTTTAAAAATGTCTTTTAAAACAAGAAAGTGGACTAAATTCACTTCTGCCCAGAGAGAGTGAAAAGAGAGGGAGAGAACATTTTGTACTCCATCACATACTTCATGTAGAAAAGAATTGCATTAATATAGAATCAAGCATTTCTCATAGAACCATACGTTGTCTTTCCTTATTACAGTGTTGAGTAGCACAAAACATATCTGATTTTGGATGTCGTAATGACCTGAAATCACAATGGCTTCTGATGGCTGGATATTACTTAAGTTTGGACTTTGCTCACTAAACATTTGTGAAACCAGCCATTTGACATGGAGCCCTTTAAATATTAAATCTGAATGGAAGCTTTACTATACCTTGCATGAACCCTCAGTTTCTCTTCACAAGGGAAAAAAGCAGATGGCATCAAAGAAAATTTACAAAAGAACATTCTGTTCCTGCAGCTGCCAGGGAGACCTGTTGGATGTTTCCTAAACTGTGTGGTCATCATCTATCCCTTTGTACAGAAATGTAATTATAAAACTTAAAACAAAAGAAACATGCATTGTCATTATCCTTCCTACCTCCATATCACATTTTATAAAAGAGGTATTAATGGAGCGAGGAGGACAGAATCCCTTCTAAGAAGCAATAATCTAGGGTTTATGCTCCTTGCTTAACTCCATTTCTGACCTGCTCCAATAAAATAATGCTTTACACAGTTACCTTAGGAGCAAGTGCTCACAGAGTTAGACCTGAAGCAGTGGCATATTTAATGTGCCTCTACTGTTACTTCCCCTCACAGGCCTGGCTTTTCTATTGAACAGATGCCTCTTTTGCCCGGAGTGCCAGAGTTAACAACTGTCAGAATATATCAGCTGGCTGTTATGGTTGCCAATGGACTTGAGTTGGAGGCAGGGAGAGAAGTCCTGGCTCTCACTGATTTTTGTTTAGTTCCAAGCCAGTTGGAAGACTTATTCTCTTAGGACACTCACTTTCTTTAAAATCATTATTGGCTATGTGTTAAGTTTTGTGTTTTAGCCCCTTGTGACTGACTTCCTGCTCATCAAAATGGGTATAGTGATAAGTTCCTAATTGATATATCTGGGAACTTTAACCTGAGGTCACAGTGCACAACAACCAAAAAATCAGGACAATGAGGTCAAGAAAGGAGTAAATCACTCGCCACAGTTAGAGAGCACTTTAGTACATAGAAGAGGGCTGTGGTGGCTTTGTGGTTAGGACGCTGAGTTTGAGGACTGGAATGTCGGCAGGTCAGTAGTTCAAGATACTAGTGTTGCATGACGGGGTGATCACTTATCAACTCTCCCAATTCCAGACAACCCAGAAGTCCAAAAGCAAGAAATTGCAAGTTGATAAACAAGTTACTACTTCAATGGGAAAGGAACAGGATTCCATATGAGCACATTTTACTTCCACTTTCAGGAGCGACGAGGCAGAAGAGTAGCGTGCCTTGGTGGGGCCCCGTATAAAAATTTGTTTGGGGGGCCTTAGGAAGGGTAAAGATTTGTTTTGCTTACGCACGTTGGGGGCCCCCGTGGCCCGGGGGCCCCGTATAATTGATATGGCAGATACGGCGGTAGCTACGCCTCTGCGACGAGGGCTTCGTGGGCCGGGTGAATTGGCATCAGGGGTCGCACCTGGCCCCCGGGGCTTAGTGACTGGCTCCCTGAACCACATGATCGGCCCATGGCCCAAAAAGTTTGGGCACCCCTGCATTAAAATCATTAAAATCATGATTAAGCATTAAAATCATTAAAATCATTTAGATTAAGCATTAAAATCATGATTAATGTATAAAATCATTAAAATAATTAAAATCAGTGGGAAACCACTGCGTTAGCAGTGTTATTCTGTGCAAGTTTATTGAACAAGAATCAGAGAAAAGCAAAAATAAAAAGTAAAGAAGACAAAAACATTGTAGCTCTTTAAAAACTAACTGCTATATTTTAATGTAAGCTTCCTCACAAGTGGACTTGGCCCATGAAAGCTCACATTAAAATATAGCAGTTACTCATTATGGTGCCATATTTTTGTCTTCTTCATTTAGAGATTGTCTTGATAGTTTACCCAGCAAGAGTTAACTTTTTGGCATTTTTGAATTTTAGCCCTTTGAGACTTTCTTCCTATTTGTCTGCATGGGTGATGGTCTACCTTTTGCAAGAGTATTGCCAAACACAATGGGTTTTGCGAAGTTTTACAAAACAAAAACAACAAGGAAAAGAATGCAAACATTGTCACACTGGATACTGCATGAAATTCCCTGAACTCCAGTGGCAAAACAGTTGTTTGCAAAAAAAAGTTCTAGAAACTCTTCTTTATCTTCAGAAGCAGGATGTGTCAGTCTGTAAGTCTTCTTCTGTAATATGATCCAAGGATCAAAGATATGTAGCAAAAAAATTGCAAAGCCCTAAAATAAAATGCAGAGATTGATAAAAAATACATAATATCACTAGAAAGAATGTGTTCTTCCACTGCCCCTATTGCACACACAGATATTACTACAGTATTATGTTATCTAAATTGAAGTGATAAGAAGCTAATTTTTGCTCCCAGGGGAACAGATAGAAAGTCTGAATAATAACCGGGGATTTTCCATTATTGTTACAGATTCCACATTTTTGGGCAAGTGTTGCCACTGAGCCAGTGAAGGGCAGGTTTTCTTCATGGAGACTGTGAATTTCAGCAGCCCGGGGCTTGAGCCAAATTTGCCGTCCCCTGGTGGATGCTGGCACCCACTCCTGCTTAGGGCTTCTGGGAATTGTAGTCCAAGAACACCCATAGTCCAAAAAGTGCCACCCAGGGCGGGATGCTCCCCTGGGTCCCCCTACGCAATGCCACTGTGCTGGGTACTCAATAGCAATGATTATGCAAGCAGTGTGCCTCTATTTTGTAAGGTTGGCTGAATTTTCTGTTCAACAGAAACTCTAAAGGATAAGAGTAATTAAAATTAAAAATAAAATAAATGATATTCCTTCACTGAATGGTGATTCCCTGTGTGTGTTGAACCCCTACCAGAAACACAAAGAGACTTTGGAAGTATTGTCTCAAACTTGGGCAAAGATGCCACATGTCTGTCATCACATTGTTCAATCAGAATGAGGATGCATGTTTATACGAGGTCCAGTCAATCACTCAGTCTTATAATTTATTTGTATGTTCAACCCAACCAGTTTCATTTTATCTCAAAATGGCAATTAACTGGTTCAGTGCATAACATTTCAGCTATTGCCTGTTACAAAGCTATTAGTGGAACTCCCATCTCTTTGGTGGCTTACAAAGTTTCAGATGAGCTGAAACAAGTTTTCCGTCCTTGATTGTTCACACACACCCCTTTAGCTTTGGAAAAGATTTGGGCTTGAACTATATTTTTCCAGCTGAAACTTTTGAGCTTAGCAGAATTAGAGATGGTGTTTAGGTGAATGTTTTCAATTTCCCAATGATAACACTGCACTTGTGGATGTGACAGGAAGTCTAAAATATTAAAAGATAGGCATTCCCATGAACACTGGACAGCATCACGCCTCTGTTGCTTATGTCAATTTTGCAAATTAGTTTTTAAGGCTTCATGAAAATTCATCCATCCTTTTGTAAACTCTTGATATATGCTGGAAGTTCTGGAAGGTGTGGACAAAGCTTTGAGTCTTCATGGCCTTCTTCACCATTGTTGTGGGGAGGCATTTCACAAAATATGCCTAGTTACTAAGGAGTTGCCCAAGACTGATCCATGATTTGTGATGATCATATTATATGATAAATAAATTTCATGTCAGAAATTACTCTGGGTTGAAAGGATTTTTGCTAGAGAAACTCCACACAAGGGATGCCCTAATGAGGCTCCTTTCATGTCCCCAAGATCTGTTGTGCAGAACTCAGGTATCAAAACCCAACCTTCCAGTTTCCAAGCTCAGCGTCTTAACCACTAAGCTACAGTTTCCTTGATGACTGGTGGTTGCACTGCTGCTAATGCATTATTGTGCCCTTCTCTAAAGTGGTTGGCATTCCCTGTAAGGGAGATGTAGAGATGTGAAAATATTTCAGTCCCAAACTTGTTTTTTTGGCTCCTAATCTTATCTGTATCCTTGTTCTCACCTTGTTACTTTGTACTTAGGTTTCAAGAACTCCCCCCCCCCCTTGAAATCTGAATAATGTTTGCATTTATTTTTGCATTTTTACCTAAAGGATACATTTCATCCCTTTGACTAAAGTATATTTGGTGCATATTTTACAATTGTGCATATCTTAGCTGTTTTCATTTAAGAAGATGGACGTGGTGTAACTTTCACAGATGAGGCACATTGCTTTTCTCTATGGGTCTTGAGAAATGGGGGCACTATGAAACCCTCCCATGCCTGATGGGATGGGATCTTATTGGAAACATTGATCCATCCATCAAAGTCATCAAGAAATGTGGCCAAATCCAGGGACTTCTATGCAGGATTGTACCCTTTTTATCCCTGTTATAAATAGGCAATCTCTAAGGTATAAACCTCAATCAGGTGCATGCATACACACTAATGAATCCAAGCAATTGTTAATAGAATTAATATTGTTGGGGAAAGATAGCAAATCCCACATTGCATTTATACCACTACCAAGTGGTATTGTCAAGATTTCACGTCAGCTGTGTAATTCAGAATACAAATGAATATGGAAGAATATTTTGAGTATCCTGCCAAATAAAATGTCAACAGCATGGACCGATCTATGGTAGTAACAAAAGCTAAAGCAAATATGGATGTTTAGTCTCAGCTCTGTTCTTCTTTAATGTTCTTTCCCTCCCTTTTTTTTGAGCCCCACAGGAAAGCATATCTGCAGTGTACACATATGCATATTTTACCTGGGTCTGATATTGCTTTCTACAGAAGTAATTTTTTCCTCTTCAGATGGTGACAGCTAACAACATTAGTATTGCCTGCAGGTTTTTAACTGATCAGCACAGAAGCTGCTTTTTTGGGTTTGAATTGTATTGCTCGCTCTAGAGTGATAGCCATGGGCTAAGCAAAAAGAATAAAAAGGGCTGTCGCTCAATGGCAGATGTGATGTTTCTACTGCAAAGAAACTGAACTGAAATAAAAAGAGCTGCTACATAGTGGTTTTAAGAAATTAAGAGAAGAGTAAATTTTTCCCTTACCTCCTTACATCCCCTCAGATAAACTTCCATCATATGAGAGGAAACCATTTGGTTAGCATTGAAATTCCTACTGCACTTGAGCAGCTGGAACTCCAATGTCACCTTGATTCTCGTTCTTGTGTCAGTTTCCTATAGGGTTGTACCAAAATTTTACCTCACAGATCCTGTCTATCAGGTTTAAGCAACCAACCTGGTACTATTCACTTATAGGTATAATAACTCCTACTGCTCCTGACCATTGACATGTTGGTTGAGTCCTGGAATTGAAGCCATCTGTCATGTACTGTAGCTAGTGTAGTGTAACAGACAGAGTCCTGCTCTGGGACCTAGAAGACTGGGATGAAATCCCTGTTTGTGAGGGAAACTCACAGGAGTGACACCACCATGTCTTCTTTCATTTCCAGATCAAACTTTAAATTGCCAAAATGAAGCCATCTTCTTGACTGTGTTGTTGGCCAAACTTAAATTCTCATTGGTACATGTTTCTGGGATGCAATCAGCAAACCAACAAATGAGCCGGATTCTGTATCTCTCCACATTCACACACCATGTTGTTGTCTGCCAGCAACCCACCACTTGAGCATGCTGGCCTTACATGTATACACTCCAACCCTCAGCCTATTCAGAGTCCTCTAAGTGACATAGTGGAGGTTGAGTTTCTTAGCCATGTTCTTAATGTTGTTCCTTGTTCAGTGAGCTCCTTCCTCCATCTCCCAGGGAAGTTGTAGCTAACCTTGGCACTTCAGCTGTTCCTGGACTTCAATTACCAGAAGCCCAAGTTAGCTCCCCCCATGATCAGGGCTTCTGGGAATTGAAGTCTGAGAACAGATGGAGTGCCAAGGTTAGCCACCACTGTTGTAGGGTTTCTGAAGTGAAGTATGTAAGTAGAGGTTTTATCTTTAGTTTGAAGTGGCAATGGCAAAACATTTACTTACAAACTTCACTTCAGAAACCCTAGGAGCAAAACATTCCTTGGGTTTCAACTTGCTGGCACATAACAGTCCCATGGGTAGTTCAAAGTCGCCTATGCTTGATATATAATCTTACTTGGGAACATGCCCCATTGGCTATCATGGAGAGTTACTTATCTGTAAATGTACAGATGCTGCAGTCCTATAGGAGCAAAATCCATTAAACCCCAAAGAAACTAACTTCAAGGTAAACATCCATGATGTTGTGCTCTAAGCTCCATTTGCACTGTGCAGTTTTTGTATCTTTATCCTATGGATGTGAAAGACTTTGCATTCAGAACAGAGAACAGCAAATTTATTGTAGACCTGTGCAGTTGCAGAGTAATAAGAAGAAATGTGGCTGTGAGCATGTACAAAATGCCTTTCCATCACCTGCAAGAATTTTTTGCTGAGCATCTCCTACCTAATTAGTATTGGAAGACAGCTTCCTCCCAATTAGACAGTTGCTTTATTCTGTGCTTAATCCTAGTGTCATCCACAGTGAAAATAAAGTGCTTGGCTTTTTATGATTGCACAGTCAAACATCTCTGCATTTTGTGTGGTTCTAAGTTGCATTGACACATGGCACCCATTCAAACATGCATTGACCAGTAGATGCAATCAGGTGGAAGCCTCACTGAATGATTGTGTCAAGTAAATATAATGTAACAAATTTTTGGGAGGAGGACACACAAGAATTATTATCTGCTTTGAGCATTGAACTAGGAGTTAAAGGACAAACATCTATGAAGTTTGCTGGGTGATTTTGGTCCATTCACTCTCTATCTCAACCTTATCTACACCATCATGAAGATAAGGAGAGCAAGGAAAGAAGGATATATGCCCTCAGCTCTTTGGAGGAAAGAATGGGATAAAAATGGCATGAAATATTTGCTGCCTCGTAGCAAAGACATTCCTGGGCAGACCTGTTTTGCAGGATCTTCTTCTTCACTTTTTACAAGAGGGGTAGCTGTACCCTCCAGCAACACCACAGACCAACTACATTTTGTATATTCACAGCAAAGGAAAATTCACTGATCATATGAAGACCTGCACTGGTGGTGATTTGAACAGTTTCCAAGAGTTTATTTTTTCTAGACTAGAGCTACCAGAATTCTTCCTGGCCATCCTGGCTGGGTGATTCTAGGAGCTACCACTTTTCTCATTTTGGTCAGTTGCCCCAATCTCTGCCTGGGGAATTCTGAAAGACGTAGTCCAAAACCTTTTCAAGCTGCTGTTTTTCAACGTTCAAAAATCTTTCAAAGAGGCTAGAGCAGTGGTGGCAAACCTATGGCGCATGTGTCAGAGGTGACACACAGAGGCCTCTCTGTTGGCACATGTTACCATCATGGGAAAGCCCTGTCCCACCCAATGGCAGTGCTACTTCCCCACTACCCCTTTTCCTCCACTAATGTGGAGGCAAGAGGGGAGGCTGAAATCCCCCCCCCTCGAGATGGCAGCAGGTGAGGTGTACCCACTGGTGGGTTGGGCACATGCATGGGGTGTTGTGAACACCCATGAATAACTTTCATAAAGAAGCTCAGTACGGCAGACCAAATGCAAACGTCTGCCAGAGAGGACAACAAAACCACTACACCATTGTATAGCAATAATGTGGGTGGATGGACTATAGCGAAAATAACAATAATCTTGGTTGAACAATTAAAAGAGGTACACTGAGGAAAGCAACACCAGTTGGTTCAACACAATGTAAAGCACCCCTCATTTTTTCCAGAATGAATAGAAGTAATATGGCACAGAGGCTAGTCCAAAATAATTAGAAAAGAAAGATCCTTCTGCATCAGAGATGGGAAATGTTCCTGCATTGGAGGCCATGTTGGGGGTCCCCTGAATAATTGTGGTTGCCGTGTTATCTTCACTGATGAGGTATGACCATCACTAACTCTCCCCATGCTCCACTTTCCACCGAAATCTAGCAAGTAACTGCAGTAGTTTTCTTTGGTGCAGGAGGTATATGGAACATCCCCTGAACCATAGGAGCCCTGCCTATATTAGCAGTTAGTGGGGATGGGGAGTCAGGAAACAAGTCCTCCTCTCCCTACAAACCACATGCTGTGCACTCTTCACCTACATAATTTGGACCTTTTACCTCACTCTCCACATTCACAAATTTGTCAAATTTATCAAATTGACATAGGTCTAAACCAGTTAATCCTAAATTAAGTAGACCCACTGAGTAAAAAGAATGTAGATAATTGTTCAGCTACCAACTTGCTGTTGATTCAGTGGATCTACTCTGAATTGATGCCATAGTTTTTCAGCACTTACATCATACTGGGAGATTGTGGGGAAGTGAGCTAGCCTGGTCTCCCATGGAAGGGAGCTCTACTGTCTGAGAAGAGACATAAAAAGGACTGTCGCTGAAGTCTGCCTGTGAGGTCACAAGAATGAGGGAAAGGTCTCCCCTGGAAATTTTCAACCCAGGAAGGCTGATACAGTAATACAGATAATGATTGCATCGGATAATGCTAGAATCAGATAATGATGCAATTTTTTTGGAAAAAACTTGCATTGGATAACGATTCTTTAGCGTTATCGGAAGCAATGGTCTGCGGGTGTGGGGTGGTTTGGGTAGAACTTCTACCTAATCCACCCCCCACCTGCAGTGGTCTCTGCAACTGCAGTAGGGTCGGGGAAAGGCACACACCTTTCCCCGACCCTACTGCAGTCGCAGAGACTGCATGAATGAAGTAAAGGCAGGGAGGAAAAGAGTGAGACGTGATCGGGTCCTTTTCTTGTCCTCCCTGTATTTAAACTACAGGCAGGAAGGGAAGAGAGAGACGTGATTGGGTCTCTTTCTCTCTTCTATCCTGCCTGTAGTTTAAATGCAGGGAGGGAAAGAAAGAGACTCAATCAGGTCTCTTTCTTTCCCTCCCTGCCTTTAAAGCAGTTTGTCCCTGAAGTCAGGGCTTTTTTTAAGCGTTGTTCAATGCATGCATCGGACAAAAATCAGATAACGTCATGACTTTGTGGAACCAAGTCATAATGTTATCCGTGGTGTTACTGTATTGGAAGATATGGTCCCATCACATAGCTTTGACTAGGGGTGCTCAAACCTTTCTGGCTGTGGGCCGGTCACGTAGGTCAGAGGCTAGTCATGTAGTTTCTCCCACCGGAAGTGGAAGTAAAATGCACCCACACATGCACCCCTGGCTTGGACCCATCATCATCATCATCATCATCATCATCATCATCATCATCTTCTTCTTCTTCTTCTTCTTCTTCTTCTTCTTCTTCTTCTTCTTCTTCTTCTTCTTCTTCTTCTTCTTCTTCTTCTTCTTCTTCTTCTTCTTCTTCTTCTTCTTCTTCTTCTTCTTCTTCTTCTTCTTCTTCTTCTTCTTCTTCTTCTTCTTCTTCTTCTTCTTCTTCTTCTTCTTCTTCTTCTTCTTCTTCTTCTTCTTCTTCTTCTTCTTCTTCTTCTTCTTCTTCTTCTTCTTCTTCTTCTTCTTCTTCTTCTTCTTCTTCTTCTTCTTCTTCTTCTTCTTCTTCTTCTTCTTCTTCTTCTTCTTCTTCTTCTTCTTCTTTTATTAACATCCAATGTGTTATTGGCCTTTGCATTCCAGGCAAATGGGAAGCTGTTTGTGCACTCATGTAGCATCTGAGAGTGTGAATGTGCATGGAGTGTAAATAATACGATCTCTTTAAGATTAAGAAGGAAGGCTGAGTGACCTTAACAGGAGGCAGGCTTCTTCAGGAGTCAGGTCCAAAGCAATACGTGGCACTTTGACAACAGCCACTTCAAATGAAACATTCTCCCATTAACAGAGCCAACTGATTGAACTTGAAAAACAAACAAAAGCACAATACTTTGCTTCAAATGACAGAACAGTATTGATTCCCTGTAGCAATCAAAGGCATACATGTAGAGTACCACCCAGCAGCTGTTGCTAGAGTGATTGTATGTGTCTCTCTATTTGTTTTGTCCAAAACAAAAAACCTACCAATCTGTACTTATCCTTTATATTTGGCAGTCTCATTCTTTCTAGGGGCTGGTGGTAAATCAAGGAAAAAGGAATTCCACAGTCTACATTTTAATCCATTTTTTTTATTCTAGGATATTCACAACAACATCTCAGTGGGATTTTTTTTTACTAGCAAGTTATATACAGTGGAACCCTTGGTTACGAATAACATAATTCTCGCAATAACATAATTCTTGCAATATGAAAGGAAATCCATTGACAATGACACAACAACTTATGTTTTTTTTCCACCATACAAACATCTTCCTCCACTTCCCACAGTGACAGGAGGGTATGGAGAGCATTTCTGCTCAATTTCTGGAATTTTTCTGTTGCATTTTTGGTGCATTTTGGCAGCTAAAACATGGTGGTTTTGGCACTTCCAGTCATGGTGGGAGCTTACAGCTGATTGTCGGAGACATTACCTGAGCTGACCACTAGAGTCCACTGTCAGAAGTGCTGAAAATGCATTGAAAACCAAATAATCCCTTCCAGAGGTCAGCAGAAAAAAAAAAGGGGGGGGAATCTTTCATCTGTTCAAATCTCTTTATAAAGCGGCAAAAATGCGGTGAAAAATTCCAAAGTGCACTTTATGAAGAGTTTTGAACAGAAAAAAATAGAGGGGTTTTTTTTTACTTTTTTTCTGACCTCCAGAATGGTTTTTTGGTTTTCAATGCATTCCTATGGGAAACCGCACTTCAAGATACAAAATTTTCACAATATGAAAAAACCCAAGGAACAAATTAATTTCAAAACTTTGGGTTCCACTGTATGTATATGTTCTGGTGCAGCCATTTCCCACACTGGTCTAGGCTATTTACTTGACAGTTTGCAGTCATTTCTAAAATATTTAAGAGAAAAGGTGAACATGTATCACTGAAAGAACCCAACTTGTTACATTTTTAAAGAAACTTGTTCTCTTGGCCATTGCTTTTTGGCAGCCAAATTATAATTTTCCTTATGGTTGTTCCTACCACACAAATGATTCAGTGCCACACACTGCTGACACATTGTTTTGCAATTTTCCACAGGCCAGAAAATACTCTGGTGAACAATTATCATACTACAGCTTGTAAATGTTTATAACAAGAAAAAAAGACAGAAATAAAGTATACTGCATTTACCATTTGGAACTGCATCAGACTTTCTTGTCAAAATACCCTTTAATTTTTTTAAAAAGGAAACTTGGCTGTTACCTGTTACACACACACGTACACATTGACGGGAATCCTCAAAGAAATAATAATCTCTGTGAAGCATGCTGGAACAACCAGGCTGCCAGGAGGTAGCAGCAAAAATAATCCAAAGAAAGGAAAAATAATTTCCCTCCAAAAAAAAACCAAGGAGAAAAAAGGAAAAAAGGATAACAATTCAAGCTAGAGGTACAGTACGTATGTAGGTAGACAGCAGTCCAAAAATGGTGGGCATTAGGAACCCAGCAGACAATAATCCAAGGAATGACTCAAGCAAAAAGCATTCCTTACTAGGCTCCAGGCCAGTGGAAGTTTCCCCATAATCTTCCCTTCTTTCTTGCCTTTTCAGTGCACCAATGCTGTGCAAGCACAGCACTTACAAAAATACATTCACAATGAGCCGTTGAGTTCTGATCTCACTTGGGAATGGGTCCCCAGCCTTTAATGCTTTGTTTGGGGAGATAAACGTTCCCTAGTTTCTTACAATTCTGTGGAGCAGTTGAAAAAATAGTAACTTTCCTGTAGTGTCAATTGCTCGGACACTGGTAGTATTCCAGTGGTTTCAAAGGGAATGTATGATCAATTACTTATTACGGAGTGGGCAAAGCATAACTTGCTGAATGGACCCTCCACCCAGGTTGTCTCCATGTGTTCTACCCTCCACACTGATACCCCTGTGCCCCCTAATACACCAAATGATTTTTTAAACACTAAAAACTTTGTGTTCTCTAGATTGTGTAGAAGGCAATTTTACTGTGGGGTGGTAGTGGCGGTGGCTGGCCAGCTTAATCCTATATGGGGAGTAATGTGTTTGATGAGCACCCTAAAGTGGGACTATATCATGATTTAACTGTTTTCTGCCTTGCATGTTGTTAGGAACACATGACCTATGGCCCTATGTAGCTGTCATTTTGAGGAGTTTTACCCAGTTCTGCATTGGGAGGACTTAACAAGAAAGAGCAGAAACATACCAGCTAGACAACACAACGGAAAAGGGACCAGCAGCCAAAACCTCTGACATGACAACAACCAGCAATATTTTGAGACCCAAAATTTGGCAGGATGAGGCCAAATCCATACCATTCCAAGGCTGTGTAGCAGCAGATTTCATTGAAAAGAAATACCCTAATGTCTTTTTGAGACTGTGTAAATAATTTATTGCCCTTCATCTTCTACTATTTTCTCCTCCACTCTCCTCTTCCATCTTGACTTACAGTATCTTAACTTGCATAGTTTTTATTATATTTTTATTAGAAATATATATTTAATGTCCATTAGTGTTTTTGTTCAATTTTCAGATGGAACAGTAGTGTTTTAAGTGAGTAGATAAAACATTTAAAACTATCGCAGAGAACAGAAAGCTTATATTTGTAATGGGATAGGTAGGGCTAACAATTTATCCAGAAAGTATAGCCAAAGGCATTTAATGTAAAGCAGACTTCTAGAAAAGGGGTCAGATAAGGCTGTCAGGTTTAAAATTACAGTAATCGCGTCTTTTTTTCCTCCCTGTATTTAAACTACAGGGAGAGAGAGGCTTGTCTTTTAAATACAGGGAGGGGTAGAAAAGACCCCATACCTGCCCCGCCAGCCATGTTTTTATATTCTTCCTAAAGGAAAGCAATTCCGTCTGGAGACGTAGCTCATGTGAACAAAAAGCAATAATACTATACAGTGGTTAAAATCCTGTTGCACAGTACAGAAAATTGTACTAGAGTAGGCCTATTGAATCAACTTGGATCAGTGAGTCAATTCTTCTGTCAGTTCCATTGATTCAAACAGACCTACTCTAACTGTAACTTGCTTATTAAGGTCAGAATACATCCATGATGACGAACCTTGGCACTCCAGGTGTTCTTGGACTTCATTTACCAGAGGCACACGTCAGCACTCCTGCTGGTCAGGGCATCTGGGAACTGAAGTTCAAGAACAGCTAGAGTGCCAAGGTTCACCATCACTGGACTACATCTTGCGATAAAGACATATTTCTCCCAGTTGTCTTTTTTTCTACTGTGTGATTTCCTGAGAGATTCTTGTATTGCCAATCAAGAGTTGCATATTAACTCCCTGTTTATCATTCAAAGCCCAGTCACAAAACAAAACACAGAAAGCAGAAAGCAAGGGATAAAGAAATGCAGTAATAAACAAATTCTTAGTGATGTGGGAGGAACACTTATTTGACTTCTCCAAAATTAATCACTTGTGATGACAAGAAAGCTTTCCTATGCTTTCCCAGGCTACTTATAAGTTCTCTTGTGATGCCAGGAAGCTTCTTGGATGCACTGAAAATCTAATACCTTCCCTTGGCAGTCACAGCTTGACTTTCATTTCATCTCATTGCCCTGCATTTCACAACATGCAGGTGTATTTGTCCTTCTGTTCCTTCCTCAATGTTTTGTCTGGTCCATGTGCATCATGTGCATTTGCTTCTATGCATTTATTCTTGTTGAAAGGGGAGTATGTCCTCTCCCTCACTTGAACCCCCTCATTTCAGCAGCTAGTAATTGTGTCTTTGCTATTCTTTCACTTCTGTTGGGAATAGGGATATTTCCCCTGCCCGGTGAACATGTATCATTCTTTAGGATTACTTTCACTAATGGCTTTCCATTCTTTTCTTTTTCTAAGCACAGAACAAAAGGTGAGAAATGTTTTCTTTTAATATAGAAAAGTTCCCAGTTCCCATCTCCATGAGTCCAATCCAATAAGAAAGCCAGAATAAGACACATCTGAAATCATATAGTGTCTAATATTCACATAGCCATCAAATACTTTATATCCCATTGATCAATACTATCAGTGATGATAGGTCTGAATAAAATCTTTCCATTTCTTTTTATCCTCCAGCTGCCTTTCAGAATGATTTATCTTGAGACCTTTTCATTGGCTATAATTCCTTATTTTATCTCTTCACTTCAGGGTTTTAATCCCCTTTGCTCTCTATTCAATTGTGAAGCAATACTGTATGTGAAAAATACTTCCCAAACCCATTAGGACACATTTGTGAATACAACAGTACTGTAGATTATTTATCTATTTAGTATGACAAGCTTTTTATTACAGGATTATTCTGAGAGCTTAGAATAGGCCAAAGATCATTACAAATTACAACTGTCTCTAAAGAAAGGTGTGCAATCCTAGTCCTAAAATTCAACCCTGTACACATCTATTTAGATGCCCCATTGAGTTAGTACTAAGAAAGTTGTAACAGAATTGCAGACTTTCTCATGAAGAGATGATATTAATGATGCAGACTGAAAATCCAGATAATAGTGTATGGCAAGTAAGACTGGATAAAAAGCAAATGATTTGGATATAAGTTTAAAACTGGGTGGGCTTTGGTCAAATAAGAATAAGAATAAGAATAAGAATAAGAATAAGAATAAGAATAAGAATAAGAATAAGAATAAGAATAAGAATAAGAATAAGAATAAGAATAAGAATAAGAATAAGAATAAGAATTCTGAATACAAATTTTGGTGATCATCATGGCGATCAGCCATGAAGACTGTCCTCAGAATACAATGCAGTGGCATTTCATCTGCCTTCCGTATCACAGGATGACACTCATACCACTGATCCAGTTCAATGAGTCACTTTCTGGTCCTGAACCCTTTCGGCATGCAAAGTCTTCAACAGCCCCAGGCGACTATTGATGAAGCTGCCACCCTCCATCAACATGGATTCAAGTGGGATTTAATCCACTTGGGGACCATCACCTTTCATTGTGGACTTCGGCACCAAAGCCATTCGTCCTTAAGGTGGTCAAGTTAGTTAACTGCTACCTGACACTTGGTATTGAGTCACTGGCAGTATGGTCTACTCTATTACCATAGCAGGATAACCTGGTCAGACTTTGGGTCCTGCAATTAACAGCACAAATTAGATATGACCTAACTTGTTCTATTGATTTGAAAGAGATTTAAATTTTAAGCACCAAGAAAACTTCCATCATATACATATTTGGAAGCACATTCCATTAAACAGCATGGGACTTGTTTCTGAATAAACATGGCTGGATCAAATCACACAGCTGCAATCCTAAATATGTGTATTTGAAAGCATGTCCCATTCAACTCAGTGGGTGTTATATTTAAGTAAACATAATTATGGAATTGTCGTTTAATAAGAAACTTTAAAAGAGGAGTCTTAAATCTCTTTCTTTTCTTTCAAACACATTGATTTTTGGGAGGGTTGTCTTTTAAAACAACAACAACAAAACTAGTCGGGTTTATTTCTTTAATAACCCAGCAGCATCAGGGAAATATAATACGGCCGTCAAGTTTCTGCAATGTAAATATCAGTATTCTCCACACTAAATTAATTCAGCTGTGTACAAACAAACAGACAAATACCAAAGCCCAATGAAGCCATACTACTTTTGATTACTCAGATAGGGGAAAAACTTAAATTAAAATCATCAAGAATTTTTTTAAAGGTTATGCAGCATTTATACTCTGAATAAGACACCAACAGAGAGATGGAAGATTCAGAGCATCATGAGGCTAAAATAGGAGAAAAAACACTGGAAACAAAAGCAAGCAAGAGACTGAACTTGGTCTCCTGAATGAGAAGTTCATTTAAACACAGTAATTTGAAAACAAGCACAACAGGGGACGATCTATATTATCTTTTATTTGCTGAATCTTTTTCTGTTTTTACTGCTGCCAATTCCACCCCTGCTGTTCATACCTGGCAGCTAAATTCCCTTGCTTTCCAGCAGTGTTTACAAAGTAGCAACAGGAGAGAAAGGACTCAAACTAGGCAAAGAAACAGGCTAAGAACCATGGTTCCCAACCATGGAATGCTAAGTGTCCTTGGATTGCAGCTCCTAGAAATCGTAGCCATAACCTCCAATGATAAAACCTCATGGGAGCATTAGTCCAAGAACATCTGGAGACCTGAGGTTGAGAATTACTGAGCTAAGATATTACAACAGAGAAGAAAGAATGTGATGTTAAAGATGAATGGATACACCCAGTTCCCTTTTGACACTGCATGCCTTAATATACTGTATCATATATATTGATGCTGGGAAAGGTGAAGCGCAAAAGAAGGGGATGGCCAAAAATGAGAGCTCTGAGTGCCACCTCTGGCACGCATGCCACAGGTTTGCCACCACTGTCCTAGAGAGTGAAGTCAGAAAGGTCGTAAAATGCACTGCAAACAACAAAGCCAGTGGAGATGATGGTATCCAAGTTGAACTTTTCAAAGCCCTAAAAGATGAGGGAATAAAATTATTACATTCTATATGCCAGCAGATGTGGGAAACACAACAATGGCCACAGGATTGGAAAAGATCAGTATACGTTCTAATCCCCCCAAAAAAGGGTAATGGCAAAGAATGTTCAAATTATTGAACCATTGCGCTCATCCCACATGCTAGCAAGGTCATGCTCAAGATAATATAGGACAGGCTTCAGCAGCACATGGAGAAAGAACTACCATAATTACAGGATGGTTTCAGAAGAGGCAGGGGAACGAGAGACCACATTGCCAACATACATTGAATCATGGAAGAAAACAAAGGAATATCAGAAACAAGTCTACTTCTGTTTCATTGATTACACTAAGGCCTTTGACTGTGTGGACCACAACAAAATGTGGCAAGTAATTAAAGAGCACCTTATATGCCTCATGAGAAATCTGTACATGAATCAAGAAGCAACAGTTAGGACAGAATACGGAATGACTGAGTGGTTTGAAATAGGAAAAGGAGTAAGACAAGGCTGCATTTTATCACCCTGCTTATTCAACTTATACACAGATCACATAATGTGCAATGCAGGGATGGAGTAATCACAATATGGGATCAAAATTGCTGGAAGAAACATCAAAAATTTGAGATGTGCAGATGATACCACCCTAATGGCAGAAAGTGAGGAAGACCTAAAGAAGTTCCTGATTAGGTTGAAAGAAGAGAGTACAAAAGCTGGCTTGAGATTCAACATAAAGAAAACCAAGATAATGGCAGCAGGCTCTATCAGTCCCTGGAAAATAGATAGAGAAGAAGTAGAAGCAGTGACAGATTTCACTTTCTTAGCATCAAATATAACTGCAGATGGGGATTCCAGCCATGAAATATAAAAACGACTGCTTCTTGGGAGGCAAGCGATGAGAAACCTGAGGAACATAGTGAAAAATAGAGACATCACCTTGCAAACAAAAATTCATATAGTCATAGCAATGGCATTCCCAGTGGTAATGTATGGTTATTTTATTTATTTATTTATTTATTGCTCACATTTGGTATCCCACATTTGGTTGTGAGAGCTGGACCATTAGGAAAGCTGCCTTTGAGATGTGGTGTTGGAGGAGAGTTTTGAGAGTACCCTAGACAGCGAGGAGAACAAATAGATCAATCTTCGAAGAAATTAATACTGGCTGCTCCTTAGAAGGTCAAATAGTAAAGTTGAAGCTAAAGTACTTTGGACATCAAATGAGAAGAGAGGATTCCCTTGAGAAAGCCTTGATACTATGAAGGGTGGAGGGCAAAAGAAGAAAGGGGTGGCCAAAAATACGATGGCTAGATGATATTGTAGATGCAATGAGTGCAGAGCTGGGCAGGTTGAGGATGATGGTGGAGGACAAAGGTGCCTGGTGGGCAATGGTCCATGGACTTACAAAGGGTCGGAATTGACTGTGCCATTGAACAACAACAAAAAATCAACAACAAAACAGTAGTTTAACCATTGCACCACAAGGGCTCCTTAACTTGGAGCAGATTGGTCAAGTATGATGAATGCACGTTCTTCCTCACTCACTTGGGACCTCTCAGCGTTCAATCCAAGGCGGATTATTCAACAAAAATCCCCCCTAGAACTCTCCCAAGCTCACGAAAGAAAAATATGTTCACCATTCGTTCTCCAGCCAAACCCAGCTGATCCAACTGGCTTTCTCTTTCTTTACAGAGACAAGCCCAAATTACTTTGAGAAGTTTCAGTAGCGTTTTCAAGAGGCAAAAAAGAGGGACTTACTGTCTTTTAACCCAATATCCCATTTTCAATGAACACGCGTTGATTGAAGAAAATATTTTTATTTAAATTGGTAGCATGGTTCTTGATGAATCAGGTTACAGATCTCAGCATAAAAAAAATATTTTCTAATTTTTATTTGTTTTAGAGAAAGGATGTTTCAGACAAGTATTCCCCTTAATAAAAAAAGAATCTGTCTAGCTATTCTAAGTTACCATAATTAAGATTTCCAGAGATAGGCCTAGTTGGACACCATTTCCGCTGAAGCTTTTCCTTTATATCAGTGTTTCACAACCTTTTGATTTTGGACTTCAATTCTCAGAAGCCTAAGTCAATTCCCCAAAGTACTGATCAGCCAATGTACTGACTTAGACTTCTGGGAATCTGAAGTCCCCCTGTGAGGCATGGGGCCCATGTTGGGAACTACTGCTTTATGTGAACTTACACCATCATGTCATTTAAAAGATATTAGACCTTGAAGATGCTTATTTTATGTAGGAAATGTCCCATAATGTGGCTGCACATAGTTGTTGAAACCATTGCCCAAACCTTTGTCAGTATGTCAGGGAACAAATAAGTCTCACTGTAGTGAGTGGGCTAACCTCTGGGCAAGATGGAAGGAAGGAAGGAAGGAAGGAAGGAAGGAAGGAAGGAAAGAAAGAAAGAAAGAAAGAAAGAAAGAAAGAAAGAAAGAAAGAAAGAAAGAAAGAAAGAGATGCTAGAGCACAGGTTCTCAACCTATGGCCCACGGACCGGACTTGGCCCACAGGACCATTCTATCTGGCCTGCCACTGCCGCCACCACACCCAGAAGTGGAAACAGATTCATTTATGCCAGCCACAAAATGTGCCCGTACATGTATAAACATGCCCCCTTATAAACGTGGAAGTGGGTGCATTTATGACAGCCGTAAATGTGCCTGCTTCCGCTTCTGGGGTCAGATCCACTCAGCTCATGGCATAAAAAGGTTGGCCACCCCTATGCTATTGGGAGGGAGGGAGGGAGAATCTACAGAGAAGCAAAGAGACAGATGTGCTACAGTGAGAGAAAAATAGAAAGAGAGCAAGGAGCTACAGAGACAATAAGTCTTAAGTATTCTTAGGTCCTCATTTCTGAATTGGAACAGTGAAGACAACCTTGGCATTTGGTTATTTTTTCTTACCCTTAAAAGGCCAAGTACAATTCTGAAAAGTCCTTAACAAGTCTTCTTAGAAGCCATCTGAATACCCAGTATGAAATTTGTGGTAGAAAGATGCATGGGAGGAAGGTTTTGATATCCCGCTCCCCCTCTGGAATATGGTAAGAAGTGGAAGAGAAGAATGGCCATTCTCTCTCAGCCTGATCCACCTCATATGGTTGTTGTGAAGAAAAGGGAGAAGGGGAGAAGGATGCATGCCTTATTAAGGTAACTGGAGGGAAGATGGGATATAAATTTCAGATTATGTACTTACTTCCCAGATAACTGCAGTTAGGTAGATGGCCAAATCCAAATGCACACAAATAGCCCTCAGTCTTAAGTAGGTCTACTAGGGCATCCGCTTCAAAGAATTTGGATTGGACAGCCAGTGTAAATTAATGAATGGAAAGTTATGCCTTCAGATGGACCGCTTCTCAAGAAAACCCAGTAAACATTTTAGCCTTTAAGGTGTCACAGGACTCCTGTTGCTTTTTCTATAAGAGAATAGTTGAAACTGGTGAAACAGAAAATAGGCACTGCCGATTTATTCTGTTGAAGACAGAGATGGGTAGACTTCAGTTTGTTGTCTTTCTTTCTACCTTAGAATAATCTTATTGCAGAGCTTTTTTGTAAAACCACAGAACTATCCAGGAGTTTATGTTCCTCTTTTTTCTCTTTTCCCTTCCCTCGAAGGCCCTAGTCTTCCTTCAGTACTCGAACCATTTTGTCATACTGAATCTCTTTTAAAGTTAAGGGCCACATCTCCTGAAGACCATTCTGCTGGGACAATGAACAGAACAGAAGCCAGTGGTGACTAGGGCCAGCCATCCTTCCCTTCCCTTCCCTCCCACTATTCCTCTCTCTCTCTCTCTCTCACTCGCTCTTGTTTTTCCTTCACAGCAACAGACAACTGAGAATGGAGCAGATTCTTCTTGTCAGATGTCTGAATGGATTGCTTGCCATGAGCTTATATAATTAGGTTGAGGGATGCAGTTATACATTCCAGAGAAAGGGTTTCCAGATCTATTTCATCTACAAACTTCAGAACAAGCATAGCAACTGTGGCCATCTAGATATTCTGGGATTACAATGCCCATAATATCTCACTATCAACTTTACATGTGTAAAATGTTCACTGTAACTAAAGCAGAACATGATCAGCAGCAACAGCAACTTGAGTGTATTTAAAAAGTTAGGTATGCATGTGCTTCATCGAATCATACCTCTGCTTTACCATTTTATTAAGTCCAAAAGAGCATTTTAACATATTTTGGCACAGAGGGATGGAGACACACCCCAGATTTACTTAGTTCTGCACCTCTCCCAGCAACCGTAGTGCAGATCACGTGATCATCTTTTTAGAAGCTCTAAAACAGGGAATCTCAACCTGCAGCCTGTGGGCCAGATGTGGCCTGTGGCACCATTTCATGTGGCCCTCCACTGCCTCCACCACGCCAGGAAGTGCCATGTGGTGGAGGAAGGGCAAAATGGCCATCCGGCCCCCAAAGTTGTCTGAGAAAGTGAAACCCGGCCTCTGGCTTTAAAAGGTTAAGAACTCCTGCTCTAAAACCTGATACTTCTATGTGGTTGCAATTTATATATAGTTTATGCAGTGGATACCTAGAATGCTTATTGAAAAATAGCTATGATAATTATTCTGTGTTTGGGCAAAAAGTGATTGATGGGAGAAAGGAGTCGGGTTCTGAAGTTTTCCTTTGTCTCTTTCTAAATGGTAGTGATCATAAGAAGGGATCCTTTTGGCTGCTGACGTTGGTACCATCAACTTTTAGGCTTGCCGTTGCTATGTAAAGTTTAGCTTCCTTTATCCTGCTGGCAATGCAGGCACAATATTATGCAGCAAAGTCAGGCCATTTCCTGGCATTTTAAATCATGGATGCAGAAGTGATATACTGCATCCCACATTCATAAACCAAAAGGTGTGTTGTACTAGTGCAGCTATTATGAATTATGCAAACATACCATTATGGTACCTTCCGCAAGCACAGAGGAAGAGAGAGCGAAATTCCTGCAGACCACCATGGAATCTCATGCCACTTCAACCTGTTTTGCTGTTCCAATCTAAATTCTTGCAGGATACAAAGAAGTGGATCAGGTAAGAGAAAGATGTAATGCTGAAAGAGAACACGTGCAATTACACATTTACTCGGAACTTGTGTAGGGGGGAATAGGTTAGCATGGGGGGAATTAGGAATGGCTTTTTTAATGGGGTGCAAGTTATTAAGGACAGCTTCACAGAAGAGGTTTAGTCTGAGGATGGATTTGGCAACCAACAGAGCAGTGGCATAAGAAACAAGACAGGGAATTAGGCAGAGCTCCTGAAGAATGCTGGAGACACTTTAGTAGTTGAGGCTGGTAAAGTGAAGGTCACAAAAAGAGATACATCAAGATAGGGTGGACAAATATATGAGCAAAATTTGTGTAGAATGCAGACGAGCAGGAATTTTGCACTTCTTTCAGCAACACCGAGTATGTTTCACAAGCAATGAACATTAGTCATATCAACAATGCTCAAGAAAGGTGAACCTTCTTGATATGTGTAGCTCTTGGGTGGCTAACAGCTACAAGAAGAGAAAAGATTTACCTGTTATCTATATGGAGCTATTATTTATCACTTCCTCCTAGGAGTATCTATCAAACTTTGTACTGAAAATTTCACATACACAGTGATGGAAATATATATCCTAACTACTCAATTGCCATGTATTTGCTGACAGACTTTATTTTTCAAATAAAAATAAATGTCTCTAAGTTCATTTTTCTCTTCAAAAATATTGCCTTTTTTATCGTTACAGCACACCGTTCTGACAACCTGCACAAATTGCCAGATAATCATTCATATCAATGTATACTTTTATGTCCAGATATTTTCTTGATATTATATTAGCATAGAGTACAATAGAAGAGGCAGAAGAGATATTTTACACATATATTTTGTCAAAAGTGTCAAGGACAAACCCTAAATCCAAATACACTCCAGTTTGTCAGTAATTTTTTCTCTTTCTGCACTGGCCGGTTCCTTTTTTTCATCTACTTTTTTGGCCATTTCCCTTCTTGTTTTTTGTTCATAAATTCAAGACTAATCTGTTTTTCCACCTCATCTCTTCAGGGCAAGATGGCTTCCAGAAAGATCTTCCACTAGTGGATTTGGGAAGGATGTCTGCTAAGAGTTAGGAGATGGCAATTTATCAGTCATGTCTAGTTCATTTTCCATCTTTTGTTGCCCCATACCTAGTCAGATACTAGAACAGCCCTGCTAGCATTTCTATGTGCTCTTCAAAAGTAGAAGTCCGGGTAGGTTCAGCAGACCCACCTCCTAGTTCTCGTGAGGGATCCCAGAAAGGCTCAGAAGAAGGACAGGTAGGGAGAAGGATGGGTCAGGGAGAGAGAAAGTCCTTCTGCCTTCAAAAGGGAAAAACAAAATCAGGAACCAAGATCTACGGCAGTGATGGCTAACCTTGGCACTCAGGTGTTCTTGGACTTCAATTCCCAGAAGCCAAAGTCAGCACACCTGCTGATCTGGACTTCTGGGAATTGAAGTCCAAGAACATCTGGGGGCCCAAGATTGAGAAACCCTGATCTAAGTGGTTCATAGAGAGACACATTAAACTTCCCATTGCTAGGGAGAAAGCTGTTTCTCTTGGGATATGATGGCTTTTTGTTCCATTGACATCCTCAAAGTTTCCTGCTTGCTTTCCTTCATTCCCCAGTTGTTAACCACAAGAAGGTTCTTCATTGGTGAATAACAGGGTGGGGCCACAACATGTGGGGAACACTTTTCTTTTGTTTTCAGAGTTTGGCATAACTCTAGGTACTATATTTCTTGATGAGGAACATCCCAGGTCATGAGGTTATACATTTTCAAGCCTCTATACATTATATATCTATATTGGCCTTTGTTTTGGGCTCAAAGAAGCTGTGCCAGCATCATTGAGTTGTTCCTAACCTCACAGTTTCCAGGAAGCTAACATTTCTTACATCTGAACCCCCTTTTGTTCTTCCCCTTTTGAGCCCCCTGTTCTTGACTTCTAGGTATCTTCAAGACAGGGCATGATTAACATTGTTAATTAAGCTGTGCATACAGGGCTAAAGGTTCTGTAATTATAACAGCTGTGAAAAATCTGTCCATGCTTTGAAGTATTTGGTGGTTTGCAGTTCTGTTTCTAGGGACCATGGCGCTTAAGATGCTGAGATTGTAGCCAGGTCAGCAGTTTGATACCCAAGTGCTGTGCAATAGAGTGAGCGCCCATTGTCTGTCCCAGCTCCTGCCAAACTAGCAGTTCGAAAGCAAGAAATTGCAAGCAGATAAATAGGTACTGCTTCGGTGGGGAAAGTAACCACATGTTCCATGTGCTTTGGTGTCTAGTCATGTATGCCACATGACCACAGAAATGTCTGCAAACACAGACAGCGTTGGCTCTTTGGCTATAAAAGATGAGCACCAAACCTTAGAGTGGGATATGGCTGGCTTTTGCGCAAGGACAACCTTTACTTTTATTTATTTATTTATTTATTTATTTATTCAGATTTATATTGCTGCCCACTTGCCGAGGCGACTCAGGGCGGCTTACAGTCAAAACAGCAACAGTACAATAAAATTTATAAAATATAACCTCACAAAATACAACCAAATCAGAACACAGACTAACTCCCCTCAGGCCTTTGTTGTGGGCCCAGACAAGGGGGGGATGTCTCAGCCACTGCTAGGCCATGGAATCTTCTCCTCAGGCTGTTGTTGAGGGCCCAGAGGAGTGGGCAATGTTCTCATCCACTGCTAGCCCTGTTTCTTTGCATGGCTTCCAATGATGCATTCATTGCTATTTAGTGCGTTGGTTTTACATCTCACCCTGTATGTTTTTGAGTAATTAATACTGATTGCTTAAATTGTAGTTTCACTTTTTGATTGATTTATTGCTCAATTGGAGTTAATTTTGTGTATACAAAAACATAACAGTATCACCATCTTAGAGACTGTGTTTGGAAAGGCAGCATGTGTGGGATTCTATGTGTCTCAGTGAGAGAAAGAGAGACCCTCATAGGATTATCATGTCATCATGGAAAAAAAACCCTAAGAACTAGTAGATGTTACAGAGCAGGAGTGGACAACTTTGGCAATCCTTGGGACCAAGTATTCATTCTACACTTCCTAAGCCAAATGAGGTGAAAGATAATGTCCCAGGAACAGTCACATTCTTTACTTCAGGCAGCAAAATACCTTGTGTTAACCTTGACTGTATATCATCATACTACTGAACAATATAATTTACTTAAAACGAATCATTGGAAACAAATTTTAATTTTGTTGCATGTAAAATAGATTATTATTTTTGCTTAATGGGTTCAAATCTAAAATAGGTTTCTGCTACTATGCAAACAAGTATTATAAACAGATCAGTCCTATTCAGGTGTTATAGCTGGAAAGTGAGCAGGGTCAAAATTCTAGGAGTGACATAGGAATGCAAAGAAGTTTTGTCTCCTGTGCCCAACCCACCTGGATGACACTCATAGCTCCATACAATCAGTGCTAAGGTCTCAATAGCATCCATTAGAGTGCAGCAATGAATTCACTTTTAGCACTTCTACAACCGTGCATCCTAATAAAGGTAGAGTTCAGATCACATAATGATATTCAGCTG
This sequence comes from Furcifer pardalis, assembly GCA_030440675.1. NCBI lineage: Eukaryota > Metazoa > Chordata > Lepidosauria > Squamata > Chamaeleonidae > Furcifer > Furcifer pardalis. Next base: position 127,661,519 of record CP126891.1, read on the forward strand.
AATATATTTGCAAACAACTGCTTAGACAGCATGCTGAATGACCATAGGTTTATTTGATATAGGGGCATTGGGCGGGTCCCTATGCCTTCCATGATTACCCTCAGGCAGTAGTGGGATGTCAAAAAATTTACTACCCCACCGTGATGTCATCACAGTGTGGGCGGCGCTAATGTCATGATGTCATGGGTGGAACCAATGTCATGACATCATGACATTGTGGGTGGGGCCAAATAAAATAAAATAAAAATAAGCACACATACCCCTCAAACCACCCACCCACAACACAAACCCGTAAATGAATTAAATAAATAAATAAATAAATAAATAAATATACTTTAAAATACACCCACCCACCCCAAACACAAATCAACCAGAGCTTTTAAACCAGATCTTAAAGTTTATTCTGGCTAATCTTTCTCACACTAGGTCAGATGGAAGGAACTACAGAATGAACTCACCACAAGATGACTTCATTTTGGCACTTTTCAACAGTTAAAGAAGTTAGGTACTAAGTCTTTGCCTAACCAGTTCTCTAGGATAATATGCCTTAATGTAAATGTAAAACAGCTGTACCTCCTTAAGGGTTCTCCAACTGGAACAGCAATTAGAATAGCACAGGTGTAGCCGATGAGGTAACTCCAAGACTTTGCTTAAAAACCCCAAGCCAGGCCACCAGGCCTTTTTAGGAACTGTGGTAGTATGTCAATATAGGTAAAGGTATTAAATACACATTAAAATACACACAGACACACCACATCCAAAGGTGAGTCACTTACCCTGGGGAGCTTCAGGCTAGCAGCTTCTCTTCCTCCTCTCCGCTTGGGAGGACAGCAAGGAGGCCGTGCATACACGCCAAGCACTGTAGGCATGCATGCACACCAAGTGCTTGGCACGCATGTGCAGTGGGGGAACCAGTGAAAAGGTAAGCCCCGAAGGTGGTTCCCCCCAAAAGCTGCTACCAGTTCTCCAGGACACTGGGGAAAATTACTACCGGTTCTGGCAAACTAGTGTGCACCTGTTACATCCCATCACTGCCCTCAGGGTACTACACCTGGATAAGACCAATGTTTTTATTTGTGTCTACTCACAAGTAACTGCCAATTCTTTAATCCCAGGGAGTTTCCAAAAAAAAAAAAAAATTCAGTCCAGAGCAATATCTTAAAGAAAGCTTAAAAAACCCCAAAGCAAAATGTAATGCATTATGTTATAGATACAAGCAGGAGATAAAACAATATTACTTGTTCCTTGTGCATGTTCCAACAGCTATTGCAGGGGAATTTAAATTGGCAACAGTAGATTGATCAGTCATTTCATTGCCCTGTAAAGAAGGAATAAATGAGGACAATGATAATATGCACCTATTGAACCATTTCCCATTTTCATGTGTTGCAAATTTCTCCAACAAAACAGCACAATTTTGCAGCTCTGTGACAGCTGTAAATCATAAATAACTATGGCATTTTGAGAACGGATCAGTGCATTTATTTTGTAGGCTCCATTAGTTGTATAGTCACAAAACTGGGGGTGGGAATTTGACAAGAACATTTCAGCTCTTGATATTAGAAGTACCTATAGGCCTACTATTCTGCCTAATCTTACCTAGGGATAGGTCTTGTTGAACTCAAGGGGGTTTACTTTTGAACAGATGTATGTAAAATAGGATTCTAAATATTTTAGTCATTAGTGAAAATAAAACCATTTTGTGACATTATAGTACCTGATTTTTTAAGATCTTCTTGTAGTCTATCTCTAAAGGGTTACTAGAAGAAAGCAAAGTAGTACTTTTCTCAGTTCACTTGGAAAAAGTAACAATTATTCTTTGTGAGACTGCTCCCTCTCGTTTCCCTCCTGGATCCCTCTAAGCATTAGGATTGCCAGAGATCCATCTTTGAGCATTTGTGGAATCTATTCTTAGGGCTTCAGGTTAGAAAAAATTAAATCCTGGGGGCCAATTCTGCCAATTCTTTTAAAATTGAAAATTCCAACACATTATTTGGCATAATAATTTACCCATGATGAGATGAAGAAGTTGCTTGGTTGAATCAGTCACTATTATTTTGTTGACCAGACAAAGCTAAAAGGGCAACTTTGTAACACTTATTCCAGGATTGACGAACCCAGAGATTCCACTCCGTTGATCATAGGATTCATTTGATAATCCTGTTTCTTGGGCATTTGAAGACGGCTCTAGATCTCAAACTGTATGGAAATGCCTTCAAATACTCTCCACACTTGTGGAAAATCAGATAAATTGAAGGAACAACTTCAATTATTTTCTCCAAGAAAAATAAACATTCTCCAATAGAAATCTCTCACTCTTCTGGTGGAATATTTCTTATCATTTTGCTGTCACAACAGGTGCTGTTGTTACTGAAGTTTGCACCTGATTTCCCCTTTTTTCCTTTATCATTTTAAATAAAATTCACAACAAAAATGGTGAATAATATTTGAAGAGAATTCTACGAAACCAGATTGATTACATACTCTGCAGTCAAAGATGGAGAACCTCCATACAGTCAGCAAAAACGAGACCAGGAGCAGATTGTGGTTCAGATCACAACCTACTGATCACAAAATTCAGGCTTAGACTCAAGAAAATAGGAAAAACAATTAGGCCAGACAGATATGACCTAAACAACATCCCTAAGGAATACACAGTGGAGGTGTGGAACAGATTTAATGGCTTGGACCAGATAGACAGAGTGCCAGAAGAATTATGGACAGAGATGCGGGACATCATGCAGGAGGCAGCAAAGAACACCATACCAAAAGAAAAGAAGCGTAAGAAAGCTAAGTGGTTGTCCGAAGAGGCTCTTAAAATAGCAGAGGAAAGAAGGAGCAAAGGAGAAAGAAAGAAGGAGCAAAGGAGAAAGAAAGGCAAAGGAGAAAAGGAAAAATACAGTCACTTGAATACAGAATTTCAAAGAAAAGCAAGGAGAGATAAGGAAACCTACCTGAATGAACAGTGCAAAGAAATAGAGCAAAAAAATATCAGGGGTAGGACTAGAGATTTTTTCAAAAAAATTGGGGAAATCAAAGGGACATTTAAAGCAAAAATGACTATGATAAAGGACAAATATGGCAAGGAGTTAGCTGACGCAGAAGAGATTAAGAAAAGATGGAAAGAGTACACAGAGGAACTCTACAGAAAGGACCTCAACACCCCTAATAATTTCAATGATGAGGAAATTGAACTTGAGCCAGACATCCTAGAGAGTGAAATCAGAAAGGCCCTGAAAAACACTGCAAACAACAAAGCCAGCGGAGATGATGGTATTCAGGTTGAACTTTTCAAAGCCCTAGAAGATGATGGAATAAAATTATTACATTCTATTTGTCATCAGATTTGGAAAACAAAACAATGGCTACATGATTGGAAAAGATCAGTATATGTTCCAATCCCCAAAAAGGGAAATACCAAAGAATGTTCAAATTATCGAACAATTGCGCTCATCCCTCACGCTAGCAAGGTGATGCTCAAGATAATACAGGATAGACTGCAACAGCATGTGGAGAGAGAATTACCAGAAGTGCAGGCGGGTTTCAGAAGAGGCAGGGGGACTAGAGACCACATCGCCAACATAAGATGGATCATGGAAAAAACAAAGGAGTATCAGAAACAAGTCTACTTCTGTTTCATTGATTACATGAAGGCTTTTGACTGTGTCGACCACAACAAAATGTGGCAAGTAATTAAAGAGATGAGAATACCTGAACATCTTATAGGCCTCATGTACATGAAATCTGTACATGAATCAAGAAGCAACAGTTAGGACAGAAAATGGAATGACGGAGTGGTTTGGAATAGGAAAAGGAGTAAGAAGAGAGTGCAAAAGCTGGCTTGAGATTCAATATAAAGAAAACAAAGATCATGGCAACAGGCCCTATCAGTACCTGGAAAATAGATGGAGAAGAAGTAGAGGCAGTGACAGATTTTACTTTCTTGGGATCAAAGCTCACTGCAGATGGGGATTGCAGCCATGAAATAAAAAGGCGACTGATTCTTGGGAGGCAAGCGATGAGAAACCTGGGAAGCATAGTGAAAAGTAGAGACATCAAATTGCAAACAAAAATTCATATAGTCAAAGCAATGGTGTTCCCGGTGGCAATGTATGGCTGTGAGAGCTGGACCATTAGGAAAGCTGAGCGCAGAAGAATAGATGCCTTTGAGCTGTGGTGCTGGAGGAGAGTTTTGAGAGTCCCATGGACAGTGAGGAGAACAAACAGATCAATCTTAGAAGAAATCAAACCTGACTGCTCCCTAGAAGGTCAAATTGTAAAGATGAAGCTGAGGTACTTTGGACATCAAATGAGAAGAGAGGATTCACTTGAGAAGGCCTTGATGCTGGGAAAGGTGGAGGGCAAAAGAAAAAGGGGGTGGCCAAAGATGAGATGGCTAGATGGTATTGTGGATGCAGTGGGGGCAGAGCTGGGTGGGCTGAGGGGGATGGTGGAGGACAGAAGTGCCTGGCGGGTGGTGGTCCATGGGGTCGCGGAGGGTCGGAATCGACTGTGCGACTTAACAACAAAAAATGCTTGTGTTTTGCAAGGGTGGGAAGAAAAAGCAAGATAATAGAAAGTTTGTCAGAAAAAAAACATCTTGTAAGAAATTTTGGCTTAGCGCATAACTACACCACCAGAAACATTGGGATTTGCTTCTCTTCTACATGGGGAGAAATCAAACTACTTTTTCACTCCCTGTATAATGAAAATGCTGATTTTTATTCCCCCACCCGTTTTTGCTACCAAAGTGATTTTTTCTCTCTCTCCCATTTCAAAGTTTCAACTTTTTTTCTTGCTGAAAATATTCAAAATATTCCCATTCTGATGTGTAAAGACAGAGTGGGATGGCGTCTATAAAGGAGGAAGGGAGTGGGAGGAGAGAGAATGAGAGAGTGAAAGCAGTGAAAAAATGTGGTGTGGAGTATGGGGTGTTTGGAAGGAAGAGGAGGAGAACAGAAGGAGGCAGGGAAACAATGGTAGTTATGGCTGCAGTTTCTTTTCTTTTCTTTGCATAAATGGGAGAAACTACCATCACCAGCATGTGAGTGTGGGCCACTGCAACAGACAATGTAGCCTTAGAGCAGGGATCCTCAACCTACGGCCTGTGGGCTGAATCTGGCCCATGGCACCAAATAATCTGGCCCACACCCTCACTCCAGCCACTGCCGCCACCTCAATCTCTGTCTCCTCCACTTGGCTTGGCATGTCCCTAATGGCTACTACAACATTCTGGAGGCTCTTTCTGTGTATTCCTTCCATTGGTGATGATCTGATTTCACAAATGTGTTTATCAGACTTATTCTTTTTCTGTCTTCCATCAACAATCCTTGCTGAGTTACGAGGGCACATCTGTTATCTTGTATTCAAATATCAATTATTTGAAGGTGAAGATGTCTTTCCCTTCTCTAATCCAACAGAGTCCTCATCTTTTGCAGACTTATAGAAGTAAAGAAGTGGGTTGTTAATAGTCTTTTTTTTTAAATAAAACTAACCAACTGGTAATAACAGACAAAATTGAAATGCCTCTCCTACCAAAATTAAATTAAAAAGCTTAGAGTGTTGAAAATTGTCAAAAGGCTTTTTAAAACAATGTCCTTATTCACCAATTTGCAAGAACATCTGTTCCTTTCATTTGTCTGTTTGCTTATTTCCTGGAGCTTCCCTTGATTCTGTTATGGAGATACATGGGAATTTAAACCATACATATTCCCTAGAATTTTTATATACCCCCCTCTCTCGCCCCTGGGCTTCTGAGAAGTACAAAAATAGCTGGAGTGCCAAGGTTCGCCATCAGTGGTAAGAGATGGAGCTTCATCAGCCTTCCCTCCTGGTGCCTGGTGCAGATGAAGGAGACAGATATAGAGTTAACCACATGGCTGTAGTTCCCAGGGTGTGTGGGCATACAACAGCCCCCAAGCTGAGTCTGTGCATGACCTCCACATCCATGCTCCATAGAGGGTATTCCATATCTGCAGTGACCAATGACCACAAGCTGGATCATTTCCTATTCTTCCAAAACACTGCTAAAGATGTGAGGTATTAAATACCCTTAGTCTCTCACCAGACTTAGTGTGGCTGCAACCAATTTCACAGCTCACCTCTTACAGCATATAACCACATACCTATCCCTCACTCCAAAAGGTGCACACTAGCTGAACGAAACAACTGGAAAGACAACTCAGGATGTGCAATCCCTCATCCACCTGACTTCAGTACAAAATGTCCAATTGTGTTTGTTATTTTCTTTGGGCAATGTCAACTCTTGAAGGATCAGCAGTCCCTTGCCACTGCATCCTCTCATGCCAGTACAATCACCCAATTGTTTCTGGGGAAAGGATTTTCAAAACTCAATTAAATTCCACTTAGCTGCACACAATAGATCATAGCCCAACCTTTCAGCCAAGTCATTTTCACCTAGTTGAATGATTAGTGTGTCCAGCTATTGGCACTCCTTGCAGGCCCATGGCCAGGATTCTGGATGTGGGTGGGCAAATATTTTTCAGGGTGGGCAACAAAGCTTCTTTTTAATACATCCTTATGGGAAGCCACGTTATGCCAGGGTGGGCAAATGGCTAACTCAAGGTGGGCCAAGTCCACCCTGGCCGCCCCCTGGCTGTGGCCCTGACTCCTTGGTTTTCTTCCTCAGCATGAATCAGGATGTAAAATTTCATTCCTCTCCAACCATACCAGTAAACTCGCAGGCTGTCCTCCAGTTCCTTGTGAGTTTCTTGTCCAGTTGACTTAGCAGACACCCTAACTCAAGGCATAATTTTGTACCCAGAGATCCACACTGATCATCCTTGAGCTGAAGCTCAAGAAAAGGAAACTATGTGTGAGAAGATGACCCCTCCTAAAGCAGGCATTGTGTGCCCCTGACCTCCACCTTCCTGTCATCATTATGCGTTCTGCCCTAAACCAAGCTTAGCAGCCACAGTAGCAACCCTGATTCTGAACAAGTGAGTTCCAAACTCACCTGACTGCAGCTTGTAAACTTCAAGTGTCCACCTGCAAGACCACAACAAACTGGACTTTGTGAGTGGCACATTTTGGACACTTGCATTTTCCTTGATTATATTCCCAGCACACCCTGCGTGTGGGCTCCCCCTTAGCCAATCATCTGTTCGAATGCCTAACTTTTTCTTTTTATATGGTAGGCCAACATGGGCCAGGCATAATTTATCATTAATCCAATTTCATCTGGGTCTACCACTATCTAAGACACGTTTCCTAAAAGCTATATCCTATATTCAGTGGTTTCCACATCACCCACTAGGGACTGAATTTTGAGCATAAAAGGTAAAGGTAATCCTTGCTCAAAAGCCAGTTGTATCTGACTGTAGGGTTCAGTGCTCATTTCTGTTACACAGCTGAAGAGCCAGTGCTATCTGCATATGAGCTGTGTCAAGCAACAGCTCCTTTTTCAATATGCAGATACCATCACCCCCGAAAGACAACATCTTCAGACAAACATGCTCAGCATCCTTCTCCTCTTACCCTTTTTTCTCCTTTTCTCCTCCTATAATGCAGGAGTTCTCAACCTTTTTAATCCAGGGGCCAGGTCACACTCCCTTAGACAGCTTTGAGGGCCAGATGGCCATTTTGCCCTTCCTCCACCTCATGGTACTTCTGTGTTGTGCCTTGGGCCAAAGGTTGAGAATCCCTACTATAATGCAATGTTCTCCCTTCCCCTGCCTCAGGCTTCAGCAATCTGAATGCATTCACACATATCTCCCATTCAAAATTCCTCCTGGAGCCTCTCTCTCTCTCTCTCTCTCTCTCTGTGTGTGTGTGTGTGTGTGTGTTCAGTATCATTAAACTTGCCTATCTGAGGGACTTGTTCTGGTTGTAGTTCATAACACTTCCTGTCCAATAATAACAACTATTTCTAATTTTTAAGATCTCAGAAAACAAAACAAAATAAACAAAATAAAGTAAAATAAAAAAACACAGTATCACTTTAAAGACTAACTACTATATTTTCACTGTTAGCTTTCGTGGATCAAGTCCACTTCATCAGACAAGGAATGAAACTTACAGGCATGTTCTTTATATACCAAATTCAGGTGGTTGAGGGGAGAAAGGTTGGTGTCAAGCAAGATGACAGGCAAGCAAGCACAAGAATGCAGTATCACCCAGCCATTAGCAACAATAGATTATTCAGATAAACTCTAAAAGACTCCCTTTCAATCTCAAGGTTGCTGAGTAAACCCACTATGGTATCTGATCAACTTGTGACCTGCATGTTAGGGGGGGGGGACACAAATAAACTCCTGTACCTGGTTTATTTCTGTTTTACTAAAGAGAATTGGCAGGAAAGCTGTAATATAAAATCATATAGCAATCTCTGTATCAAATTTGATAATGTCCCATAAACCCTTCACTAATATTTAGCCCCTTGTAATTTTGAAGAGTTTGGAGGGAAATTTTTTGCTTTTATTGTCTTACTTACTGATGCAGAACCTTGTAGAATCAACCAAGTAGTTAAGATTTCTCATCTTGTTCTTTTTCTACTGGAGTTGAAACTCATCACACTTATCCTGATTTTAGATACAGGAGCTCTAAAAACAATGTTGTGTTGCAGCCAAACTACTGTTCAAAGTTCTTTAAACACTACACTCCTCTCTTTCCCTCTATTTCTTGCCCTATTTATTTTGTCTTGAATGATCAGCTAGAACAATCTGCACTCTACCTTTCTCATACACTTGACCAAAGGATTTCAAAATATTCTTAGCCTCCTATAATAAACCCACATTTCTTCTAACTTTTTATATGTTCAAAGTCTCTGCCATAAAATAGAACTAAGAATATATAATACTGTACCGTGTGCACTCTCAAAACTAGCCTTAATTATTTGTTGCATATTCTATTCTTCTTCCTAAAGAAGCTTCTCTGAACCATCTTTGTTCTGATTTTTCCACGTCTGTCTTTTCAGAATTCCAAAGAAGATTTGTTTTTCTCAACATGCATTGCACTTTTATTTTAGATCTTTAACTGAGTTTCTAGGGCTGCTTCCTTTATACCAATTATCATTACTGGTAGCATTAAAAACTATTTTATTTGCTCTTCAATGATTCTGGTACTGAAACATTGTATGTTCTGTATCTGGGAATATATTGTGAAGGAAAAAAAAATCTTCATTTTAATGGTGACAAATATATAACACAGACTGTATTGTATTAGTCTGAAAATAAAAATTGTGGGCTTCAGGGATAGACAAGCATGGTTCCTGCTTTCTATACAATTTATCCAAGAATCATGGCTTCTTGTTATTTTCAAGATGATTAAAAAAAGGACTTTGACTTTTATCAAATGTCACGTTCTTGCAAGATCCTATTAAAATGCCATCTTTCCTTGCAGAGCCCAGTAACTTTGCAGTAACAACAGCCTTGAATGGTTAATTATACCATTTTAAACTTGAAAATGCCCTGTAAGTAAATGGCAGATAGCAGTTAGTAATGATGGAAGAGTGGTAAACAGACAAGTGGTAAAATCAAGTTGAGGCATTAAAATCCATTGAATTCATCATTTTAAAAACCTTTCTGAAGTGTCTGAGATGCTGAATGACAGTGAAATTCTTCCCAGCCTATCTTGTTTGAGAAGAAGAAGCCATTCTGTGTCTAGTTGTAATTCCAAATTAAGAGGTTCCCTGGAAAAAGAAAGCTAACACATCATTACAAGTCACCAATAGTACTTTTTCAGTATCATATGCATCATAGAATCACAGAATTATTCAGTCAGAAGAGGCCTTTTAGGCATTAAGCCCAACCCCCTGCTCAAGGCAGGAATCCAAATTGAACCAGATCTGACAGATGGTTGTCAAATTCTCTCTTCAATGTTTCCAGCATTGGACCACTCACCACCTCTCAAGGCAGTTGGTTTTACTGTCATATTGCTCTAACCATTATGTTTTCCCTGATATTCAGTTTCTATCTGACTTCCTTTAGTTTGAGTCCATTATTACGTCCCCTGCACTCTGGGATGACTGAGAACAGATCCTTCCCTTCCTTTTTATTATTATTCTCTTTTAGCTATTTGAAGAGTGCTGTTACATCCTCTCTCACTCTCCTTTTCTCATGGCTAAACATGCTCAGTTCCTTCAGTCTTTCCTCATATGGCTTGGTTTCCAGTCCTCTGCTTGTTGCCCTCCTTTGAACCTGCTCTAATTTGTTTGCATCTTTCTTAAAGTGCAGTGCCCTGAATTGGACACAGTACTCTAGATGTAGTCTAACTAGTGCTGAATAGAGGGGGACTAGTACCTCATGAGTTTGGGATGGAGAGCAAAAGAAGAAGGGGGTGGCAGAAAATAAGATGGCTAGATGGTATTGTAGACGCAACGGGCACAGAGCTGGCTGGGTTGAGAAGGATGGTAGAGGACAGAGGTGCCTGGCAGGCAATGGTCCATAGGGTCTCAAAGGGTGCAACTGAACAACAACTTCTGTTAATGTAGCCTATTTGCAGCCATATTGCACTATTGTCTTATATTGAGCTTGTGATCTACAACTATTCCAAGATCCTTCTTTCTTTTAGTATTACTGTGCCAAGTATCCCCTGGCTTGCAACTATGCATCTGGTCCCCCCCTCCCTTTTAGGTATAAAACTTTGCAACACATGACTGGAAATTCATCTGTCATAGGCTACCCAAGGCCCGAATAGGCCTGCCATACCAAAAGCATTTTACCTCACTGTGTTTGAACTTCTCTGTGCATGTAATTCTCTATCACTCTTACTTTTGGCATCTTTGTTCATGCTCAGTTGTGCTAGAGAAATCCACAGGGATGACTCCCCTCTATCTACCATTCTCCCTAGAACGATTTTGCTATGCCAAGTGCAATAGGATTTCATTCACTTTTTACTAATCATAGGGACCAGTAAAAAAATAACTAAAGGCATTCTGAATTCTACAAGCTCTCGACCTGTGGTGCAAAACTCATTTCCTTCATCTGCTTGTTGCTCACACCAACAGCAGAGTCCAAGGCTGGAATGAATGGTACAACATTAACAATGTGCAAATTTCTGTTTTGGGACTGCAGTTCTGGAGACTACAATCCAGAATCACATACCTGCACACTTCTAACTGGCATGTTTAACATTCCAGAGAAGGTGGATGTGGCTCATAGTAGTTCAAAGGGAAAAACTAGAATCTCTGATCTAAGGCTTACACTGTAAAAAGACAAGTCACAAAAGGAAAAGGTGGTAGAAGGGAGAAGAAAAACAAAACAGCTTTGGCACAAATTATTTTGGCTCTACTATCTTGGATAAAATTACACAAATGTGCCTGCTCTGTCATACAAAGGCAAGCAGAGTGGCTGAAACGTTAGGAAGAATGTCTCAAAGGTGAGCCTGTTCAGCAATGGAATGGACTGCCTTGGAAGAGGGTGGCACCTCTTTCATTAGAAAATTGTAAATATAAGTTAAATGGCCACAGCTTCAGGAGGAGCTTGAATTCGATGGCTATTGAAGTCTTTTCCAGATTGACAGTTCAGTGATTCTCAAGGAATGGCCAGAGAAGTGAAATCAAAGTGAAACAACTGGTATAAATGACTCGTCGTGAATTATATATTTAGAAGGTTAAACAAATATGTTGGACAACATTCAATACATTTACAATAATTTCATGTCAGAGATTACTCTGAGTTGAAAGGATTTTTGCTGGAGAAACTCCACAGGGGATGCCTGAATGAGGCTCCTTTCATGTCCACATGCAGCCCTCAGGTATCGAAACCCGACCTTCCAGTCTCCAAGCTCAGTGTCTTAACCACTAAGCCACCAGGGGAAGGGAGATTTAATAATAATTGATTTTTTATGAGTAACTTACTGGGGAAGGGATTGTTAACAAAAATAAAAGTTATGATTTGAGAATACAAGCAACATGATTTTGGAGCTGTTTTGCTGCTTCAGTCATTTCCAAAGCCTCATAATTTATTTTAAAAGTACAGTCAGTATAATTATACATGACATTGCTGATTCATCAAGTGAAACAACAACAGTTGTTTCAATTGTCTCCTGTTTAATTACAGTTATTTCTACATTTGGCCCATTCCCCCTCTTCCTCCTTTTTTGTCATTGCTAATATTCAATTAGAATATGGAATGAATCAAGATTCCAGATTCTAATTCCATAGAATCTCTTTTTGCAGTGAATATGCAATGCATATCATTTTGATTGTAGATACTGCATAATTGACTAAATGTATCCCATTAGCACAAAGCAATAAGCTCACCAGCATTGGTACAATAGTTATTTATCTGACTTACAATAAATAATTTCTCGTTATGAGCAATAAATTCACTTGATTTTTTTATCACTTATATAGCAGCATTGCAAACAGCTTATCATTTTGTGTTTTATAACTGTTCAAAGCAAACATTCCTTCTCTGAGCTAGAATAGCTAGACTACTTGTCAGACTGGCAGTGTGCCTTAATTGATTCTGATGAATCAAGTGGGTTTTTCCCCACAGAGTAATTCTCTCACACAGGCATGGGATGGGCCACCGGGACAGGGGGATTCATCCCAGTGTGCCCTCACCTCTGGCACCCTGGGTTGCAAATAATAATTTTATTATCATTTTATCCACCTGGTGCGTTGCACTTTAGATTAAGCCACTTCTCCAAGCTCCCTCCTTCAACTTGGAGCAATGGTTTATTCTAAAGTGCTTAGTGTTGGGTGGAGCAAGTGAGGGGCAGTGACCAAACGGTCAGCTTTCTCCCCCATCTTTTGGTCTCCACCCCTCACCCCTTACCAGCACCCTCCCATGGTGCCCAGCATACCCCTGCTCACACAGTCTGTCTTTGGAAGCCTTCAGGTGACTAATGGCTGGTGTATTTCTCATCCACAGCACAGACATTTTGACTGGAATCCTGTTGACGGAATAGCACATCCACAAGATTGATGCCCTCATCAACCATGGAAGTTTTCAATTTTCCTCCCAGCTTTTAAGTTCCTAGGGATACTTTTTGATTGGAGAAGCTTTTGCGGGCCTGATGATGGGGAGTGTGTTTCATATCCAAAAGTCACCATGGGTGGTACTGAATCTGATAAAAGGGCTACTGGCAGCAGTTTTGGGATATTAAGTCATCGCCCCCATCCTCTTCTGGAGAAACCAGAATGCAAAGGAGACTGACCCAAAGTCACACAAGGAGGGTACTCTAATTTGCCATGAGAATTTACCAATTGTGTCTCTTCTACAACTACCTCTCTCATACAGTAATACCTCGGATAACGTTTACCTCGGATAACGCTAAAATCGCATAATGTTAAGCAATCTGGGGAGGAGAATTGGATCAAATAAATTTAAGGTCCTATGGGATGGATCGGATAACAACCACTAAAGCCTGTGCAGTTACAATGTATCAATATGGAGCTTTAACATTATCCGATCCATCCCATAGGATTTTAACATGGATCGGATAACACTAAAAATCAGATAACACAAAGACTTGTGGAACCAAGTCTTAGTGTTATCTGAGGTATTACTGTAAATCACTGGGACAATTCATAGGAAGCCATGAGACTGAGGGGACACTCTGTTCTTTGCACACAATACACACGGAGAGAAATAGAAAATTTAGGAAGCAAGGCATCTATTTTACCTTCTGGTTTCAATTTTCCTCACTCCAGAAGTCTGCCTGGGTGACTTCTGGGACTGAAAGTATTTTCAGTCTGATAGTCCCATCCCTACCCTTTGGGTTTCGATACTCGAGAGCTGGATGATGGATCTTGGGGACATGAGAGGAGCTTCAATCGGGCATCCTCTGAGCAGAGTTTCTCCATCAAAAAATCGTTTCAACCCAGAGTAATTACTGACACGTAATTTATTATTATCCCTACCCTTCATTATTATCTCTCTCATACACACCAGCAGCATGCTACAGGTAACATCATTACCTTTAACATGTTACTTCCCAGTCACAGCAAACATAAAAGAGAAAGGCAGACAGAGTGGACACATCCACTGGATTTTTCTGGTTTCAAAACTGAGTTTAACTCTGCATCAAGAAAGATTTTTCCTTATTGCTCTTAGTGGAAGTGAAAGAACACTTGGGGAACTCAAATACTCTGAAGTCAAAGGTTTTTCAAGCACTCCTTTCCACTTGCTCCCAGGTGCTAGACAGTGACACCCCATCTCAGGCCAAAGAAGTAAGAACAGGGAGGAAAACAGGTCAGCCTTGCTCAAATGCATTTCAAGTATCACTCATACACTAATACCTCAGATAACGTTTGCATCAGATAACTCTAAAACTGTTTAATGTTAAGCAATGGGGGGATTGCATTGGATAACATTCGCTAAAGGCTGTGCTGGTTGCAATGTATCCCTATGGAGTTTTAACGTCTGATGCATCCCATAGGATTTTTAAATGCATTGGACAACATTAAAAATTGGATAACAGTAAGACTTGTGGAACCAAATTTTAGCATTATCCAAGTTTTTACTGTATTTTAAATCAATGGCGGAGCATTAGAAGAATAGATGCATTGTCTACACTTGAACATGCTAATCTGGGCAACCAATGAGGAGCAGGAAAGTGTGTGTGTGTGGGGGGGGGGGAAAGAAGCATATATTAATTGGAGAGGCCGATTGTGGGTTTTAAGGTATGTGTTAAAAATAGGAAGAAGTGGAATTTTGCATATGTCAGCAGAAAAGAATCCTAGCAGTGAGGAATAGAAATAGAGAGCATGGAGGAAAAGAGCAATGGAAAAGCATTGTTAAAAGTAAATCTCTTCTTTAATTTAAAAATGAATAGGAAAATAAATGAATGAAGTCTTGGCAAAGGCCTGGCCATGACAATATCTAACCATGCCAGAAATAAAGTGTGAGGAAGCTATATTGGGCTGAATGATGTTGGCCTCAGAAAGGTAAGACTGAATTGGCTTTATCTTGCTAATTTCTACCTTTTCTCATCTGGAAGTACCAGATAAAACTGGTATTTCACCAACCTTTTCTCTCAAACCCCCCCCCCCCCCCGGTGAGCAGCATCTCATTATATCTGAGATTTCAGAGTCAAAGACAGGGCCTTATAATGTAATTAGGTGACAGACCATTGTGACATCATGGGGCAGGCTCTTCAGTGACAATTAAAAAATTATTTAAAAATAGTGTGTGAAGCTCTATAATGAATTTTAAGTGTAATAAATGCATTCTACCACAGCAGTTTTCCAGTATGCATAATTGTGAAAAAATGCTTCTTAGTATGTGTAGATTGCATATACTGAAGCTATGAGGATAAATTCCAAAAACTGGGTTGCCATTATTGCATAATCTAATTGCTGGAAACCTGAAGCCCAGATCCTAAAACAAGAGGTGTATCTGTGTGCCATCAAGTTGAAGAGAAGTCAGAAGTAATTTAGCATTCTCTTCTTCTAGGGTCACCCTAGAACAATGCAGCTTGCTCAGGACTACATGGGCTGGCTATTCTCTCAGGAGTCAAAGTGGGGAATCGAACTCCCATATACCCTAATCACTTATTTTATACTTTCAAATGGCAATGAAAAAAACTGAATGCTTTCTCCAAGCTAGGTGAGTTTATACATATTATTTTCCTTTTAGCACTTTTTAAAAGATTGGCATTTTTTTCCTTGTACAAAAAACCATTAGACGTACTCAAACTAGTACAAGGTCTTCCATACCTTGTTTAGACCTCACCTCCCACCATTCCATTACCATTGCCTATGCTATCTTCAGCTGATGGGAGATGCAGCCTTACAGCATAGAATGCTTCTTCAATCATGGTGAAAAAACGGTGAAGAGCCTTCCCAGATATGTCTCTTGAAGTTTCCATTTAGTGGGCCACTTAACATGTGTACAGCCTCATTATCTTTTGAAGCAGTTGCACTGTATGCTTTTAGAGTTCTGCTGCATATGAATAGACAAACCAGATACAGTTCCTTTCAGTCTGCATGACACAGTTCAGTTTCGTGTCACTGAGGTCACAAGGTTTATTGATGATTTAAACAAGTTGCTTTCAGATCTTGATGCAATTCACTGCAGAATGCTGAAAGGTAGTTAATTACAAATATCTCCACCCCATTAATGCAGCTCAGCTTTAGAAGTCCACATTCATTCTACAGTATGAAGATTGATTTTCAATATAGGCTTCTTGAGTGAGATACCGACAGCAGACTATCTAAGCCAGGCATTTTCAACCTACAGGCCATGGGCACAAACCAGCCCCCGAAGCCATTTCATTCACCCACTGATGCCCTTGTTCCCACTACCATTGTGCTGAAAACACACCAAAAACCGGTTAAAATACACATTTTCGGTGAGTTCTTACATGTTTTTGGTGAGTTCTTGCACGAAAACACACTTTTGTGGAAGAACTCACCAAAAATGTGTGAGAACTCACCAAAAAAGCATGAGAACTCACCAAAAATGCACATTTTTGCACAAGAACTCACAAAAAAAGCATGAGAACTCACCAAAAATGCACATTTTTGCACAAGAACTCACAAAAAAAGCATGAGAACTCACCAAAAATGCACATTTTTGGACAAGAACTCACCAAAAAAAGCATGAGAACTCACCGAAAATGCACATTTTCACACAAGAGCTCACCAAAAAAGGATGAGTTCACCGAAAATGCACATTTTTGCACAAGAACTCACCAAAAAAGCATGAGAACTTGCCAAAAATGTTTGAGAACTTGCGTGGAAACATGTGACTAGCCCGTGCAGCCATGAGTTGGTTTTCGCCAAGTAGGGCGGCATATAAATCGAAATAATAAATAAATAATAAATAAATAAATCCAAGGGGGAATGCTTTGTTGCAAGAACAAACATTCTTGAGGGCATGCAAAAGCAAAATTAAATTGGAAAATTGAGAAAAGAGCTCACAGAATAAGGTTAAAGGAGAATATAGCTGAGGAACTCGACCTCCCCTATGTTACTTGAAGGACTCTGAATAGGCTGAGGGTTAGAGTCCTAAATGTAAAGACCTACATGCTCAAGTGAGGGATATTGGTGGACAACAACACATGTTGTGAATGTGGAGATATGTAGAATGTAGCTCATTTGCTCGTCTGCCAATTACTACCGGAAACATGTACTGATGAGAATTTAAGTTTGGGCAACTACAAAGCCAAGAAGATGGTTTAAAGTTTGACTTGGACATTGAAGATGAAGAGGCAGACTAAACCAGGGGTGCCTAAACTTTTGTGCTGCGGGGCGGTCACATGGTTCAGCATGCCAATCATATGGTTCCTCCCACTGGAAGTAGAAGTAAAACATGCGTGTGTGGGCGCATAACATGCCTGCCCATGTGCAGAACACTGGCATAAATGACCCACGGCTGTCGTAAATGTGTTTACAACATCTGTGGGTCATTTAGAGCAGCATTCTGTGCATGCACATTTTACTTCCACTTCCAGGAGTGACAAGGGCAGTGCAGGCCAGATTAATTGGCATTGGGGGCCATATCTGGCCCACAAGCTATAGTTTGGGCACACCTGAGCCAAGCCTCTTCAAATAAATGAGCCTTGGTGGTGCAGTGGTTAAACTGCTGTACTGCAACCCAAAGGTTGTGAGTTTGATCCTGACCAGAGGTCAAGGTTAACTCCGCCTTCCACCCTTATGAGGTTGGTAAAATGAGTACCCAGCATGTTTGGGGCAGAATGCTAATTAACTTGTGAACCACCTAGACAGTGCACTGAGCACTATGGGGCAGTATATAAGTGTGATTACTTTGGTTTTTTTTTTTGCTTTGCTTTAATATTTTGTTGGATGAAGGACCACCATTAGAATTATACAGTAATATAATGGCTTATAGCATTAAAAAAAATCAGTAATCTTTGACATTTTGCCCCAGTTGGAAATCTCTCCAGAAACCCCATGGAAACAAAGATTTCCAAAGAAGCAGCATGGACAGATACAGTAATACCTCGGATAATGTTTACCTTGGATAACACTAAAATCGCATAACGTTAAGTAATCTGGGGAGGAGAATTAGATCAAATAACGTTAAGGTCCTATGGGATGGATCGGATAACAACCGCTAAAGCCTGTGCGGTTACAATGTATCTCTATGGAGGTTTAACGTTATCCGATACATCCCATAGGATTTTAACATGGATTGGATAACACTAAAAACCGGATAACACCAAGACTTGTGGAACCAAGTCTTAGCGTTATCCGAGATATTACTGTACTGAGAACGGGTTTTTTATATTCTTCTCACTTATTCCCTATGCAAGATTTTGACAGTTGTAAGCCGAGTATGCCTCAAGTATGATCTTCTACAAAATAAATAAATAAATACATAAATAAATAAGTCTCTTTGCTACACTCATCCATTTCAGACAATTTGTTCATTTTCAATCGGTGTTAGTCAGCTCTGTGGAGGATGTTGCTGTTGTCCATTTTAAGTTTGTGTTGGTCCCTGTAAGAAGATGAAACTGACAGGACCTACTGACAAGGCATCCTGTGGAGAATGGAAATAAAATCTGCACCCCATCTAAGGAATTATAACAAAAAAAATTGGGAAGAAACTGAGGACGTTTCGCTTGCCAGGAAATCCTAGGGAGATGGAAGGCCGAAAGTCCTATAGAAAGTCGTAGGACTGAGAAATATCTTGATTCAGAACCCTAGAATTATGCCGTGGAATATTTTTCTGACATAAATTGCGGTAATGATCACAGCATTCTCTTCTAGATTACCATTTTAATGCATTTTATACTGGAGGGGAAAATACATGCATATAAGTAGTATGGTATTTTCTGACCTGAATCAGAACTCTAGTCCATTTTGGATTATAAAAAGGTATCATGTCAACAAGACTGCTTCTTTTTTACTTGGCACCCAACATTCAGGGCCAAACAATCACAGTGCAAGAAACAACTGGTAAAATGAAACATACTTTCAGTATTATGAGAAAATTCCTGACTTCAATTAATTCCCACATTCTCTCAAATGAAGAAATTTCAGTTTCTCCTGGAGAGGTCTAACCTCCAGACGACAAGACCTATATTGTATCTACTTCATGATGTCATGGTTTGCCAAAAATTCCTGTGGCCTTTTAGTCCCAAATCATTATATCAACAGAGACAAAAAAATAATACTTTAAAGGGGAAAATGCAATGTTTTGAGTGAAATTTATCCCGGGTGTTTTGGGACAAACACCATTGCATTTGGTATAGGGTAACAATTTACACATCATCACAAAAGACTGCATATGATAATGTATAGATAGTATAGGTAAAGGTTTCCCTTGCTCGAAAGCCCGTCGTATCCAATTCTAGGGTTCAGTGCTCATCTCTGTTGCAAAACTGAAGAGCCAGAGCTGTCTGCTTTTGCAGATGTTTCTGTGGTCATGTGGCAGGCATGACTAGACACCGGAGTGTATGGAACATTGTTACCTCACCACCAAAGTGGTTTCTATTTATCTACTTGCAATTTCTTGATTTCAAACTGATAGGTTGGCAGTAGCTGGGACAAAGAAGGGGGCTCATTCCATCCTGCAGTACTCAGGAATCGAACTGCTGACCTTCCGCCTCCCAGTCAGCATCTTAGCCGCTTGAGCCACTGATGTCCTTATAAGGTATAGATACAGATACAAAATTGGAAATACAGTAAAACTTCACATAAAGAGTGCCTCCCTTAGAGACTAACTCGCTTAAAGAGCAGAATTTTATTTGAATGATCACCTCACAACTAAAACCAAATAAAAGCTTGCGTAACAACTAAATCGGAGTTCACAATCCCCTCTCACAAGAAGTCACAATTGGTCACTTACAATGGTGTTTTGCTTAAAGAGCAAACTCACTTAAAGAGCAATCCTGTGGAACGCATTATGCTCTTTAAGTGAGATACCACTGTAGTCTATGATTTAAACAGAACTATAGTTCCACCACCTCAAATGTGGAAGACTCATGACCACATGCCTCCTAGCTCTGCTATCTATGAGCGAACTTTGGATGGGCAACTCCATCCATCAGCTTCTTCCTCTTTAATGAATACCAACACCACAGGTCTAGCCCAATTCTGCAACAAAACAAGGTGGTGGACAGCTACAACAT
Source organism: Furcifer pardalis (assembly GCA_030440675.1). Classification (NCBI taxonomy): domain Eukaryota; kingdom Metazoa; phylum Chordata; class Lepidosauria; order Squamata; family Chamaeleonidae; genus Furcifer; species Furcifer pardalis. The sequence continues at coordinate 127,681,529 of CP126891.1, forward strand.
AGTGCAAGAGGGCCAAACATCTTAGGTTTCCGACAATTTGCTTCCATTTATTTTTGGTCTGACCCTTTCACTAGTGGACAGCCAGTCATTGTAAGATATGACAAACTGCCTTTTCCCAAACTCTCTGCATCTAGTGCTCTCTCCATACATTTTTAAAGGAACCATTGGGGCCAAATTAATTACTTCTAGGTGAAAAGAAGACAAAGCAAAGATTCTCAGAAATGACCATATGGTAAAGGCAATAAATAGCATGTTTGTCATTGTGGACAGAAATTCAATTTGGGCAGAAATCTCTGAAGCTGCTTTTCTATTTACTATGTGTATTATTGTTAGCTAGGGAGATCATTTGACCTTTATAGTTTAGTTTTATACGTTTTTTCTAAATAATGATCTTCAGTAATATCTGGAATTAATTGCATTGCCTCCCTACTCCCAGAATACAGATACCGTTTATTGGCATATCAACCAGGGGCACACTTTATTACCTATTTAGCTTGTTAAACTACCCTATCTTGCAGTGGGATCTGACCTAGTGTAATGACTGAGCCAAGAGCCGCTACATGCCACCTACTCCTGCTCTTGCCCTTAGGGTAAGTTCCCACTGCTTCTTCAGGTGTTGCCACACTTCCGGAAAGCAGAAATTTCTGAGATCACAGCCTCACGTTCTTGTGACCCAAACTGTACAAGGTTACTGGGTACCACCCCATACCCATAAATACCAGTCTCTAAATCTCTGGATTCAGATGTTGGGTACAATTAACCACTTAATTTTCAAGGGAACTCACTGTTACTAAATCCCCATTCTCACTACCTGCTCATGTGACCTATGACTGACTGACTACCAAATATTCCTCAGGGATAAGAAAACACCACCCACTGAGACTGAGCCAGTTTGCCAGTGAGCCAAAATTCCTATATGTGATCAGCTAGTCTCGTACTGTAAAGGTGGTTGTGGGCTGTTTGTGCCTCAAAAAGAGGCAGTTAGGAAGGAAAATCCATTTAAGTGAGGTCCTGATTTCTTCCATCTCCTAGACAGGTAGTGAGAGCCAATTGGTGCTTACTGCATAGTGCCACTTCTGGGAGGAGAGGTGGAAACCATTCTCTCCACCACCACCACCACCCTCCACAAGGCAACTATATGCCTGGAAGAAAGATCCCTTTTAAGGGTCAGACATTTGTTTTTGACTAGCCTCTTTCTACCATTTCTTTCATGTCAATGTGTGTCCTACCAGGTACACCCACAAAGGGACTGGTGGGGCTAGTGCCCCCCAAGATAAATTTAATGGACTTGGGGTTCACTTTGTTTTTATACAGCAACTTTCATTAAGGCTTCAGCAGCTACTCCAATGGTTGCTTTCCACCCAGTTTATGAGGACGAGGACTGAGTTAAATTTGCTAACTCTATCATAAAGCAGAATTGGGTGGCTTCCCGGAGCAGTTAATGTGGAGTGTCTTGAAAGAGTAGCAAACCGTTTGTTGTTCAATTGATTGGCCAGTAATGCTGAGGAAAGTTAAAAGAAAAAGAAAAAGTAGAAAGCCAAACATTAGGTAGATCAACTCAACAAATGAAGCCATCACCTTGAACTTGCAAGACCTGAGCCAGGCTTTTATTGAAAGGACCTTTAGGAGATTACTACTTCTTTGTGTCACTAGGACTCAGAAGTGAAATTGAAACCGTGAAAGATTTTGTGTATCTTGATCCAATTAGCAACCCAAATGGGAACTGCAGCCAAGAAATCATAAGAAGGCTGAGACTCAGAAAGGTAGCAATGAAGAAATGTGCCTGACAAGAAAGGTTGTTGCCATCCTGGCTTTTGATAGGAGGAAATAGCTCCCACAGGCCCCTATATACCTACACAAAAATTGCTTGTAGTCTATTGTTTGGGAGCAATGACAGAGAAAGCCTTCTTTTGTGTCCTCCCCAAGCAGACCTATGAGGATGGAAGGACTATAGAAAAGCCTCCCATGATGATTGTAAAAACCGGTCAGGCTCATAAAAGGAGAATCAGTCTTTTAGGTGGCTTGGGGCCATGTTATTTAAGGATGTACAGGTCAAAAAACTACACATTGAATTGCGCCTGAAAATGGATGAGTAACTGTGAGATATGGCAATTTTGTACTTTCAAGAGCTGGCCACCAGGACTGGGAAAAAATTGTCCAATACTTCCTCAGTACACTGATGCCAAGCAGAAAAAAGAAAGCACAGATCAGTGAGTAGATCTGCTGTTTAGATAGACAGTGGAAAGCTGACCTACTCAGGCTAGCCTTAAGGAAGAAGACATTGCTGTCATGTCAGGAAAGCTGAAAGTTTCTTATGTCCAAATTCCAGGCTCTGCAAGCAACAACGCACCACACTTCTGGTGCTGATACGTGAAATGATTTTCAATAGACATCAGCTGGTATATAAGGCATGATATTTCTGCAGCAAAGTGAATGAGAAATCTATATGGTCCTTAGGATGCCATTGGACCTCTGCTCTCATTTGCCCCAAGCAGCATAGCCATTGGGGAGGAATGAATATGGATACAAAATCAGGTTGGCCTCTCTCATCATCCCTCCTAGAATTCTTTTGCTATCCTACTGAAGGGGGGAAATAGAAAATTTTAAAGGAAAGCACACCATACAATTTGATCTGGATACAAAGGTTGCATAGTTTCAGGCAGGCAGATTTCATAATCAGATGTTGCAGTGTTTTTCTGTTCTGCAACTGGTTTTCTGCTCAGCCCTATGGATTATTCTCTCCATTCTGCCAGAGTACTGTTACAAATTTTTCTACCATAGTTTGAACTCTTGGACTCACTGTTTCTCTATAAAAACCAGGGGTGGGATCTCCTTTCTCTTGTCACTGGTTTGTATCATACTCATAACACATTTGGATTAACTATTACAATCAATTATAAAAATGAGATTATTGCTGGTAAAGCAGAATTGTAGACACACACTTTTATAACCCTGTAAATGGACTGGGTTTTTCCCATGCCAGCAGCTAATAATGGCAACACTGTGATTAATAAATTCTTATGTAACTGAATGTCTGCACCATTTTGAATGGTAATCAGGGGAAAATACAAGGGTAAGTGAACCACGATCTGTTATATGTGGGAGACAAGAAGAGGCAGGTGCTGTGAGTTTAATGATCAGAGCTACCTTCTGTTTTCTCCCATTTATTTGTACAAGTAAAAATAACTCCAGATGTAGGGTAACCATTGTTTAAAAGTGTAATTCATAATTTACACATGATAGGTCTTGATAACTTGTAAAGTACTTCTCATCAATTACAGATTAAGAACTGGAGTAATTGAAATAATTTCTTTTCTGGCCCATTTGCCACAAAACACTTGTGCTTTAGATTACAAGGACACACAATGAGGGATTGAAACTATGTGATACTATTTGGAAACACAATTTTAATAAAAACTACGAAGACACCATCTGTAATCTTAGAGAAATCCAGAGCTAAATTGGGGGGAACTGTTTTGCATTTTAGTAGAAAGCAATCTAAATTGTATGCTCCAACAAAGAGTCTGCAGCATAGGCAGCTGGCAGGTGACATCAACACCAGGAACCAGGGAAACCTGGTAACAGTCAAACAGTAACTATATTACAGTCCAGAACCTAGTCTAAGTGAAGCCAGAGATGTTTGCTGACCTACCCTAGTGGGCAGGGTTGCTGTATAGCAGCACTACACATAGAGACTTAGCAACAGTCTATTCAAGGAGAATCCAAATAGCAAAGTCCAAAGGATGTCTGGGACATCATCAGGGTTGGCAGTGAACTCAGTGTCACAATAGGCAATCACAAGAGGTATCCAAAGTCAAGCAGGGTGTCTGCCTTTGCACAGAGAAATTGTACCAACGTTTGACTGGTGGAACATGCTTGCTTAAGAACCTCCCAGATAATAGGTGTCAGCTGGGAGCCTTCTCTGACAGCAAGCTGTAGCTTTCTTACATCTCATCTGAAGATCCTTTTGGCACCATTCCCTGGTCTGACAGGTCATTTTCCTGGGAGTCAGTGTTGGGCCAGAAGCAGGCTGAGGTTCCTGATTCAAGACATCCTCAGGTTCAGGGGCAGGCTGGGGCAGCAGAACTGGGCTGGGCATAGGAAGTGCCTCCTGATCCAGCTCATCTTCAGAGTCTGATGAGGGCTGGATTACAACAGCAGGAGATCTTCTAGAAACCAGGAACAAGGCAAAAGATCCAGGAGCCAATCAACTGCAAGGCTGCTGACCATTGCTAAGGCAGATTATCTTCAAGGGCTGGAACAAAGACATGATTGAGTTCATGGAGCAATGATCCAGGCAAGGCTGAACAACAATCGACAGAAACCAGGAATTGGTCAGAAGGCTTCAGAAGCAGGGACAAGGCAAGAGATCTTGTAGAAACCAGGAACAAGGCAAGAGCTCTTCAGGATCAAGAAGAAGGCAAGAGATCAAGGAGGCAAGCAACTACAAGTCTGCTGACATTTGTTGATGAAGCACAACAGCAGTCCACAGGAAATGGACAGAGGTCTTCAGAAGTGAGAACCATGAAGAAGACAGGAGATCTTCCAGGAACAGACAGGGGAACCAAGCAACTACAAATCTGCAGTTCTAGGAGGAAAGACAGTTCCTTATATAGCTAAACCACCCAAGGTCTCCAGGTGGAGCCTATGAAGGTCCAAAACTTTCTCTAGGACTCTCCTGTGGGACTTAGCAGTTGCAACAGGGTAAGGGTTCAGTCCTGCAGGATTTAGAGCAGCTGCTTTTAGCCTGAGAACTCAGTCCTACAGAATTTAAAGCAATAGTTGCAAATCACGACAACAAAAACATAAACTGAGATACCATTATTCTTTTGCGATGTAGTTTTCAAAAGGAAGAATGTAAATGAACTTATTAGCATACTATTATAGCAAAGTATATTTAAAAGGACATATGTTAAGGCAAAAACATATTTTTTTGGAAAAACATACTTTCAAGAAAATTGTTTTTGAAAATAGGTATGCATTTTGTGCACATGAAAAAAAAAACACAGTATGAGAAATACAAGGTGATGACTTGAAGACAGAGCAAAATTAAATTGTGCTTAGAAAAAATAAAAGTGTTATAGAATGTGAAACAGATTCCTATTTCTGCCTTAGGGAAGGTCTTTTGAGACCCAGCCTCCACAAAATTGCAGATTTTGTGGGAAACCATTCTGACTTTCTCTGTCCTCAGACCCCAGAGCTCCAGGAAGGTTTCAAAAGATATCCATGATCCTGAGATTCTAAGCAATAGTACTTGGGTTGGTAATTCCCAAACACCTCAATGGTCCTTCCAGGGACTTAACAAAATGTGTATCTATTCTGTCCTTTTACTATACTGTTCACTCTAAATTGTGATGTAATCAAATTAATAGCAAGTAGATCAACACCTCTCCACATTATTAGGGCAGAGAGAGAGTGAGAAAGCTCATAGGGCTACTCTCAATCTTTCTACTAAGAAATTTTTACTTAGCTCTTTTGCAACCAGCTAATGTAGTCAATAGAGTAAAGGACTAGGACTCGGGAGATCTGGATTTGAAGCTCTGCTCACTGCTATGGAAACTCACTGCTGTGTGCGTGAAGCTAAAGGTCTCAGTTGCTTGAAAGTCAGTTCTATCTGACTCTAGGGGGTGGTTCTTGTCTCTGGTTACAGCCAAAGAGCTAGGGCTATCTGCATTGGGGCAGATGTTTCTGTGAACATGTGGCAGGCAAGACTAGAGGCCAGGGTTATATTTCCTGCTGAAGTGGTATCTATTTATCTACTTGGAGTTTCTTGCCTTTGAACTGTTAGGTTGGCAGGTACTGGGATAGACAATAGGTGCTCACCCTGTTATGTAGCACTTGGGTCTTGAACACCTAATCAAAAGTAAAACCAGTCCTTAAACATCTCACCTATCACAGTTGCTATTAGTTAGTTCCAAGTTGATAGCACATAACACTCACCATTTTATACCACGTGTGAAGAGAGAGTCAATGGCATGACAAGAAGCAGAAAGACCCAGACGGACGTTAGGCAAGCTTATGTAATTCTCTAAGATGAGCCACTCCACACCACTGTTAGTGTATCATGAGCACAAATAGACAATACTCACTACACCCCATCCCCTATAATAAGTTCACCTTCTTTGCAGAGGCAGGTGAGTGTCTTTTGGCTCATATCTTTTCGTAACCAATCCTGTTCAAAAAATTCTGGTAGATATTATCTGGAGTAGATTTCCATAATTTTTTTTAAATCTTGAGCAGTGTAAACAGTGAGAATGCTATGCTTTGTAACTCAGATTACTAAATGGGGAATATAAGTCCATCCCCATTTGGCCATATGTTACCTTTGCTTTCAGATGATGGAAACTGGGCAAAGAGAACCATGTGGACCTTCTAGGTTTCATGGCTTTTGTTTAATCTTGAAGTTTCCCAATGCCCATGACTACTGGAAGAGGGCACACAACAATGCTTTCAAAGCCAAATGGAAAGCAAAGAAATGTAAAACCAGGAGAACTACAGGACTTCTAGTTGTAGCATAAATCTTGGAATCGTTATTCACTGAGGAGTCGACAATTGGCAGACATCTCCGTGACATTCTGCACATGCAAATGGACCTGAGAAATCAAGTGTATCTGCATACTTTGTTTTAGCCATTTGGATATCACATCATCGGCTGGCTAGGTAGACCATGATGTGTGCCTTCTGCTTTCACCTTGCCCAAGGGATCTCACCCTGAGAAAACCTCCTTCATCATCAAGGTGTCTCCCCTGAAAACTATAGGAAATGGCAGTGGTCATCTTGTTCTGCTTGTGGGCTTCTCAAAGACAACTGTGTAAACTCCAGAGAGGTGAAACAGTTCTCCCGGAAGTTTTGAATGTTCTTAATATGCTTCTAACAAGGTATTTCAAAGATCAAAAGACTTCCAGACAATGAATGATCTCAAAATCATATCTTTCATATAAAAATGCAGTAGCAACTGAGTTTTCCCAAATTGAATTTGCAAAATATATGCCTTGAGACTTAGCCTTGATAGGACAAGAAAATAAGAAGTAAACAATATGTTTTTGGCCTACACCTCCCATCAGCCCTAGGCAGCATGGTCAATGGTGAGGAATTATGGGAGCTGTGCTCCATAAAGATCTAGAGGGTTATATTTGCAAACTATTTCAAAACATCTTTGACTTCAGTGATGGAATCAGTAAATGTTTTTTAAAAGTCTTAAAAGGACCTAAGAGTGATCTACTTTGGATGGTTTGTACTCATTTTGTTAATTAGACTTAGGAGGCTATATTATCATTTCAAATTTATAAAATTCTTAAAACTTCTGTAAGAGTTACTATGAAGGGCAGAGGAATGACCTCTTAATCCAATTAATCTTGATTATTTGGGTGAAACTTTTTACTCTGAATGCCACCTGAAGGGGACATTTTTAGCAGACAATAAATTTTCTTCAAGCAGTTTTTCAATCCCATTTTCTGTATGGTCTGTTAGTAATATGGAAATTGCAGAAGAGGTGTAGAACGGTGGTTGATAAAATGATTGCAGGGGAGGGGAGGAAAAAAGCAAAGGAACAACCCACTGCTGTCTGGAATCCATATGACAAAGATAAATATGGAAAGAGAATGTTGTGGTATAAATCTAAGATTGGGGAAATTATTCTTTTCATCTATACCTTTCAGAATCTCCCAACAAGCATGGAGGGAGGGAGGGTCATTCCTTTTTTTATTTCACCCTTTTCTTTTCAGTGGTTTACTCCCTGACAAGTGAGCATAAATTACAACCTTGACAAATTCACGATTGAGGGAAGATTGAACCAGAACACTCTCAAGCTCCACAATCTATAGGATTGCCTGTTCTTTTGTCACATCTTGTTGCCTAGTCACTGTTTTCTCGTGTTGGGATGAAAGACTGTCATACTAGTCCTTATGTGGTTCCTTTTTCTGCATCCTTCACACTCTTTCCCATAAAGCTGGTGATTTCTCCTTTCTCCCTTTGTACAGTCTCCTATAGGACATGCACATTATAACATTTGTGTTTGCAATGGGTCTGTTATGTTCCTGCTTTGCACAAACGTGAGTTTCTGTACATGATGTGTACTTGTATTTATAATTCAATGGCTTGTTTTTTCCAGGGTGAGATGTAGTTCTATCAGTTTCTCTTTAAGGTAGTTCCATATGCCAAACACCTGGAGCATCCTCCCTCCCACATCAGAAAGTAATGATCTTTGGCTATCTGAACAAATTCTAAACATCCCTTGTTCTTCACTCAATAGAACCTGGATAAATAGATGCATTCAGGAAAAGTGGAGCACGTAAAGATTTTTATTTTATTTTTATTTTTTGCATTTTGCATCATACGGTGGTACCTTGAGTTACAAATGGTTCAAGTTACAAAATTTTCACAATATGAATGAAAATCTATTGAAAATAATGGTTTGAATTACGAATTTTTCTGGAACATATTATTTGGTTTTCAATGCATTCCTATAGGAAACTATGTTTCAAGTTATGAATTCTAGTTTTCAATGTATTCCTACGTGAAATTTGAGTTACGAATTTTTTATAGCATGAAAAATGCCTTGGAACGCATTAAATTTGTAACTCGAGGTACCACTGTATTTCGAAATAGACAGTTGCTTCTTTCACAAAGATATATAAAAACTGGGGGAGAGAGTGTTGTGCATTGCCTTGTTTGGCAACAGCAACATCATTGTCAGTGGTCTGAATATTAATGTGGTGACCATGTCCAACTTTTATATGCTGGGTTTGCAATTTCCCAATACTATGTGCTCTAAGCTAGTCACAACGTTAATGACTGAATTATTTAATTGCCTTGGAGTTGCCCCCACTTTTGGTATGCCTTTGCTCTGTGTCATTGTTATGGCCAAGACCAGAGGCGTAGCTACCGCCGTATCTGCCGTATCAATTATACGGGGCCCCCGGGCCACGGGGGCCCCCAACGTGCGTAAGCAAAACAAATCTTTACCCTTCCTAGGGCCCCCCAAACAAATTTTTATACGGGGCCCTGCCAAGGCACGCTACTCTTCTGGCCAAGACACAAACAGCAGAGCAGGGCCACAACAGTCATACGCATTCCTCAATTCCTTGATTGATCAGACTATCATGGGGTTAGTTCCTGCTGCTTGCAACTCGCTTTCCATTCCTTTCTCTGCTGTGCTCTTCTTCTCCAGGTTCAAGTCTCACAGGAAATTTCTAGCAGATTATGAGAGGATGTCTCGTGATGGGAAAGCAATTTAAAGGCAAAGAATAAGTGGTGATAAAGGCATCTTTCATTTGGGCAACATTAAGATTGGCAGCAAGTAAATGATTAATTGCCAATATGTAATTTAAAAGCAATCCATGTACAAGTTTTCTTTTTATTCCATGAAGAAAAATTATGATAGGAATGTAATTAGTGATCTTAACTTATTGATTCGCCACCCCAAAACTAAATCTTGTTATATTTGTGCAAAAATAGATAATGGCAACAGGTCCTATCAGTCCCTGGAAAATAGATAGGGAAGAAGTAGAAGCAGTGACAGATTTTACTTTCTTAGGATCAAAGCTCACTGCAGATGGTGATTGCAGCCATGAAATAAAAAGGCGACTGATTCCTGAGAAGCAAGCTATGAGAAACCTGGGGAACATAGTCAAAAGTAGAGACCATCACCTTGCAAACAAAAATTCATCTAGTCAAAGCAATGGTATTCCCGGTGGCAATGTATGGTTGTGAGAGCTGGACCATTAGGAAAGCTGAGCGCAGAAGAATAGATGCCTTTGAGATGTGGTGTTGGAGGAGAGTTTTGAGAATCCCCTGGACAGCGAGGAGAACAAATAGGTCGATCTTAGAAGAAATCAAACCTGACTGCTCCTTAGAAGGTCAAATAGTGAAGATGAAGCTAAAGTATTTTGGACATCAAATGAGAAGAGAGGATTCACTTGAGAAAGCCTTGATGCTGGGAAAGGTGGAGGGCAAAAAAAGAAGCCCCTCCCCCCCCCAAAAAAATGAGATGGCTAGATGGTATTGTAGACACAATGGGCACAGAGCTGAGCGAGTTGAGGAGGATGGTGGAGGACAGAAGTGCCTGGCGGACATGGTCCATGGGATCACAAAGGGTCAGAATCGACTGTGCAACTGAACAACAACAAAAATATCACAATTAAACAATCCATTTTGTCAGGGTATCATGCAAATAAGCAATCATTATTTAGTGACAACTTTTTTAGGTGGTATATTTCTATTAATACTGAGAACTGTAATGATAGTGAAGAGCAAAGTATATGCTGAAAACATACTATACATAAACTTAAACTTGTGTGTCATTTCAGAAAAAGCATAATCTCCCACTCATGCTTTCTCAACTTTGCTTACATTTCCTCCTCAACCAAGAGAGACATCACTTTTGTCCTTAGCAGTGACACAGCTATACAACATAATAAGAACCACAGTTTTATTTGATAAACAAATCTTAATAGCTTGGGATGTTGCACCTGCAACTGAGACTATATAATATACCATTTTTCTGGAGCTATCTATCCTATCTCTGCACCAGGAAAGACCAGATTAGACTGCAGAACATCCAGATCCTGCTTCTTTCTTGAAAAACCTACACTACCAAAACATTTAGGTGTTCTCCCTCATTGGTAAAGATATGCAGAAATATGCTGGCACAGCCATCACTTATAAATAGAGCAGTGTAAGGAACCTAATGTTAGTGCAAGGTTCAATGGCTTTGTCTCAGTACAGGCTGCTTCTGAATGCAGATGCATTTTGAACCACGAATCTGTGTGGCAGTGGACAGCTGTGAGCACACATCTCCATAGGAAGGGAGGAAGAAGGAGGACCAAGAGGAGGAGGCCTGTGATGGTGGAGAATGATCTATTCCTTGGATAGAGACATTGTAGATGTGTAGAACTCTAATTATAAACTGCCAAACATTAATTTCAAGGAAAAGATACGAGAATCAGGGCCATAGTCAAAATGAAATATAAATAAGTTTCTGCCTATCACTAGGTAGTCTCTGCATTTTCGCTTATATGTCAGATACTCCATGTGCGACCCGTCAATCTCTTCTGCACCAGGAAGTTTTGACAGCTGGCATGTCATGCAACAAGAGCCTCAGCGAACAGTGTGTCTGTCAGTACATCCAATCAGTTCAGATGTAGCACACACACAAAATAGTAGTTGGGTTCAAGTGCCTGTGGCCAATCCATTCAAATTCTACCTTGTATCTCTAAAAGGTAAAAAGTCAGTAAGGATAGATCCCCCATCTCATTCCTGAAGGATTCCTGTGACCAAGGCAAAGCTACAACTTATTTTACACTCATCTACTTTTCAATGTAGAGAGAAGGATTTCCCCGTCTCTGCAGATCTTTACCTGTAACCTGAGAGTAACCATTTCACTATATCACTTCTGTTTATGTGAACTTCACTTTTACATCACCCCATAGATAAGAAGACTGGTTGTTCTCCTTCCTTTACCAAGGGATAAAAACCCTAATTATGGATATGACAAAATTATTGCATAAGATGGATTCTAACTGCATTTTGTCACCCTAGATGTGAAAAAAGTGATGGGACGTAACAGGTTCGCACCAGTTTACCAGAACTGCTAGTAACTTTGGTATGGTTAGGCATATTTCACCTGGGCCCTGGTGTACTCTGTACTCAACATGACCCTGTAGCTATTTGCAACCTTACTGTTCCTTGATTTGTCTAACCCCCTTTTTAAAATGCTCTCCAAGATGGTAGCCATCAATACAATTTATGGCAGGGGATCCTAAACTTCATTTATGCTTTGCCTGAAGGACTTCCTAGTGTCTGTATATTGTCTACTTGAGCAGCATTTTCAACATAACTTAATGTTTATATTTCTGTATTTTGTCTGGAAAGCATACATTTTCAACACATTGAACATAACTAATCTTTAGATTTAAATATTGTTCTCAAATAAGAGAATTACAATGGAAAATAATTTATTTTTGCCACATGGAACAGTTGAATATTAATCTATTCAAGGAAGGTGCCTTGAATTCTGTGATAGAGCACCACAGAGAATAAAACAGTCTATCTAATTATTTTGAGTAATGCTGGAAACAGCTTTGTATACAATTTGTATAGTGCAGTTACAGAAACTCCATTATGTGTACTATTTTGATAATTGTTATTGTTACATGTCATAACTCATCCGCAACTTATTGTGACCCTGTGAATAAAAGATCTCCAAAATGTCCTGTCCTTAATAGCCTTACTTGAGCTCCTGTAAGCTGTAGCTAGTCGCTTCCCTTAGGGAATTAATCCATCTCATGTTTGGTCTTTCTCTTTTCCTTCTGCCTTTCCTAGCATTATTGTCTTTTATAGAAAGTCTTGCTTTTTCATGACATGTCCAATGTAGGACTGCCTCAATTTCATCATGTTTGCCTCAAGAGACAGTTCAGGCTTGATTTACTCTTGGACTCACTTATTTGTCTTCCTGACAGTCCAGGTTATCCACAGAGCTCTCCTCCAGCATCATATTTTGAAATGAATCAATTTTTTTCATTATCAGCTCTCTTTACTGTCCTGCTTTCATTTCCAAACATGGTGATCAGAAACACAAGAGTGTGGATGATCTTGGTCTTGTCTTACTCTCCAGTGATACATCCTTACACTTCATAATCTTTTCTAATTGCTTCATTATTACTCTTCCAAGTCTCAGTCTTCTGATTTCTTGGCTTCTGTCCCCATTTAGATTGATGATTGAACCATGATATTCAAAATCTTTCACTATATCAATATCTTCATTGTCACATTTAAAGTTGTGTAATGATAATTCTAATTTTCTTAATGTTCAGCTGCACTCCTGCTTTGACAATTTTTCTTTCACTTTCATTAAAATTTATTTCAGGTCATTGCTATTTTCTGCTAGTAAGATGATATCATCTGCATATCTTAAGTTATACAGTACTCATCCTTCCTTTGAATCCAGTTCAACTTTCCATCATAATTTCTGTGTACAGACTGAACAGGTTAGAGGATAAAATGCATTCTTGTCTGACATCTTTGACTATAGGAAACCATTATGTTTATCCATCTTCTGTCCTAATGGTAGCTTTTTTCCCAAAATACAGGTTAGGCATCAGGACAATTGAATGTTGAGACAAATCAATGTATATCAGAAATCTCAAATAATTATACACATCCCCAACATAGCAACCTAACCAACAGTTCTGTTCCTGCCCATGAGGTGATTATCTTAAGGCCACTTGCCATAGTGGATGCTATTCTGTGCAGATCAACAAGATTTATCTCTAAAACTTGCTCAGAGTAGAGGTGTAAGAACCAGTAGCTTTTGGTAGAAGGCTATTTTAATAAAGCACTGAAGCATGGAGAATTAACAAGAGCTTGTTATGTTCATGCAAAAAAAAAAATGGTTTTCATTAGCTGAAAACTCAGATTGTTTTACTAAAAGGAGTGAGTGAATATATTATTAGAAAGAGAAGAAGTAGGAAATGAATGCCAATTATTAATACCGAGCAAGAAAGGTTAGTAAATGCAAGGCAAATCTTTAGAAGCCTTTTTAAAGCTATAAGGGGGAAAGGAAGAATATAAGACTGCGGCAGTAAAAGGCAGGCAAATCAATAAGAGGTGACAAAATGGTGGCATATAGTTGGCTGTCAGAAAATGCTAACAAGGAGAGCAGCGTGCCTGTACAGAAAAGATACAAAGTAATGAATGTATTCAGTGAATGTAGATGTATGCACGTCAGTACTGCCTAAATGAAAATCACCCTGGAGTACTGGGGAAATAAGCCACAGTAATCATGGAGTCATTGGCAATTATGTTCTCTACTTCTGGTAGAATGGAAAGGTCCCTGAAGACTGGAGAGAAATAAACATAATCCCCAGAATTTTTGATGGGAAGGCTTAATAAGTGAGAAGTGATTATCTTTCTGTAAGTGATTAAGGGAAAGGATAGGAACTAACAACCACAGGATTTTTTAAAATATATATATACAAAAAAGAGGGACAACCTAGGTTTCACAAACCATGACAAAGCCACTCATTTCATTCTTCAATATGGTAAATCAGGAGTTCTCAAGCTTTTAAAGCCAAGGGCCAGGTCAGGCTCCCTCAGACAGCTTGTGGGGCCGGATGGCCATTTTGCCCTTCCTCCACCACATGGCACTTCCTGGTGTGGTGGAGGTGGTGGTGGCCACATGAAATGGTGCCGTGGGCTGCATCCGCCCCACAGGCCGCAGGTTGAGAATCCCTCTGCTAAACGTTCATGGCTTTGCCCCTGTCTTGCTTTTATGTCCCAATGAGGCATCATTTGGCATCTTCAGTCACCTGGAAAGTGTACATTGAGATGGAGAAATCAATCAGTTTGATTTTCTCCTCCATTCATATTTGTAATCCCGAATCCTTCCCACCCTATATATGAAGAAATTTGAGGACTTCCTATGTTTTTGTCAATCTGCAATCAATCCCAATAAATACTGAAGCTGCAGCAACAACTCCCTTACTACCATGACTACCATCACCACAGAAAGGAACAAGCTGTATGAAAGGAAGCATCTTTCCAGGAAAAGGAAAAAGCAATCCTAATGCAGTTGAATAACCAGGAATTCAAAGTCTGGACCTTAGTGGGAAAACCTGTCAGATGTCATTTGTCACCCTTCTGCTTTGTTTAAAACCTCAATATCTTTTCATCATAAACATGAAGAAGTCTTTGGATTTTGGTAAATTATTTTAGAAAATGTATCAAAGCATGCATGATACAACCACCAATGCAAATCTGAGAGACAGAGGGATGGTGAATATAGGATAGATTCATACAGGCATGTGCTGGGCCACTGGGACATAGGGATCCATCCTGGTGCACCCTCCCCTCTGATGCCCTGAGGCGCCCTGGGGCACCCATAATAACTATATTATTTTTAATTTTTTTTATTGGCCAAGGAGCAGCCAGGCTTAGCACCACCAGGAGGCAGCCCTTCCTTGCTTCCATTATTCCCCATGAGGATTTCTCAGTTCAATGTACATGCTATTATGAACCTTTATACAGTGATGGGATGTAACAGGTTCTCATCAGTTCTCCAGAACCAGTAGTAACTTTTCCCAGTGTCCCAGAGAACCTGTAGCAGCTTTTGGGAGGAACCACCTTCAGGGCTTACCTTTTCACTGGTTCCCCCACTGCGCATGCATGTCAAGCACTTGGTGTGCATGCACGCCTAGTGCTTGGCACATATGCACGGCCTCCTTGCTGCCCTCCCAAACGGGGAGGAGGAAGAGAAGCTGCTAGCCTGAAGCTCCCTATGGGCTGAAGCTCCCTATTTTTATTATTTTGTATTTTTTTCTTTGGCCCCGCCCATGACATGACATCATGATGTTAGCTCCGCCCACACTGTGATGACATGATGGTGGGGTAGTAAAATTTTTGACATCCCACCACTGCCTTTATATATACAGTCAAACCTCACATAAAGAGCACCTCGCTTAAAGAGTAACTCGCTTAAAGAGCAGAATTTTCTATGAATGTTTGCTTCGCTTAACAAATAAAACGAACCAAAAACTCGCTTAACAAATAAATCGGGGGTCACAATCCCCTCCACAATTGGTCACTTACAATGGTGTTTTGCTTAAAGAGTAAACTCGCTTAAAGAGCAATCCTGTGGAACGCATTATGCTCTTTAACCGAGGTACAACTTGTATAAGCCCACACATACTTTAAAGTTGCCTAGTAGGTCACTGTCTGAATGTCAGGTAGGCTCTCAAAAAATTAAAATGTTACAGCCATGTTATCTTTTTTGGTGCAAGTCAATAGGAGCCTAACAACCATAATTACTGTTCCCAATAATTAGACTGGCTGGTCTGAGTGGGTAAACTCACTACTTAAGACTAGGTCAAATCACAGTGACAAACCAAATACTGAGACCCTAATAAAAGATTAACTTCTTTTCTTCAGGACACAAATAAATATGTAAATATTAGAACTGTCAAGTTTATAGTCATGGCCATTCAAAAGAGAATTTTTTGGAATAGTAGCTGTGTTAGTCTGTGGTTCAGGCATCTCAGAAAACAAAACAAAATGAACAAAATAAAGTAAAATAAAAATAAAAAACACAGTAGCACTTTAAAGACTAACTGCTATATTTTCACTGTTAGCTTTCGTGGATCAAGTCCACTTCATCAGACTTGAAGTGGACTTGATCCACGAAAGCTAACAGTGAAAATATAGCAGTTAGTCTTTAAAGTGCTACTGTGTTTTTTATTTTTATTTTACTTTATTTTGTTCATTTTGTTTTGTTTTGTTTTGTTTTCTGAGATTCAAAAGAGAAGATGTTTTATCGATCAGATAGTGGTTGCACGCAAGGGTGATGTATTTTATTGAGTAAATGTTATATCTCATTTTATTGTGATTGTATCATTCTACTTTTAATCTGTTTTTATTCTGTTTTTGCAATCATATTTTATCTAATTTATTTTATTACATATTAACCTGATATGGTCAAATAACTAATCAGTTAATAAAGGATACTGGAGCCGAACCACCTTGGAACATACATAGGCATTCACATCAAAGAAATCAAAAATCTGCCAACAAGTGTCCCAGGACACTTTCCACCTGCTCCTGGGATCCACCCTGGCTGGGGCTTTAAGAACTGCTGAGGCACAGGACTTCCTTGCTGCCCCACCCTAGAGGCTTTTGCAGCAGGGTGAGGGGCTGCATCTGCATTTGGTCCCAGAGTTCGAGATTTTTGTGGACTGTTTAAAGTGTTTTTGATGTGCTTTTGAAATGAAATGAAATGTTTATGAATTTTTAATTTTGTAATCGGGACGGGGGATTTCTTGTAATGTTTTTCATGTACTTTTCATATGTGATTTTTGTGATGTAATACTTGTAGTTATGAAACATTGTTTTGCTGTGAGCCGCCCAGAGTCGCTATAGGCGAGTGGGGCAGCATAAAAGTCGAACAATACAATACATTTAGAAAATAAAAGAATAACATTGGCTGGGGCAGAAGATTGTCCACAGTAACACCCACAGAAGAGAGTCAATCCACTTCAGTTATTTGTTGCAGCTTGTGAATCAACCCTAGCATGACTGGGGACTTCTTCAACTGCCCTGTAGCTGCTATGGAAAAGCAGCACTATCTCTGCTCTGCCTCATTGAGACACAGCTCTTTGAAGCTGTGGCACATCTTGATTTCTAATTTTGCATATAAGTTAGCATTGCAGTTTTACACAAATTGGTGCCCTCTTTGGTCCTTCTTTTTGGTAATGCATATTCTGTTTTGATTAAGGGATAAATGGGGCAGCACACCTGTTTCAGTAAGTCTAACTAGCAGGCAAAGAAAGATGAAGATTAGGAAAATCAGCATTTGCCAGATGAGTTGACAGTAATTCTAGGGAAGGGATTGAAGAAAGCTAAATGACCAAAGAAGCTTGTGTGTTGGTGGAAATGGTGTGCTATGCGGCGGAAATAGAAAGATTTAGGGAGAAAGGAAAACAGTTGTGACTATAATTCCTTTATATGGAAGAACAGGAGCCCCAGAAGATTGCATGCCTTGTTTGCTTGGTAGAATTTAGGAAGATGCTATTTAAGAAGTCTTCAAAGCTCAAGCATTACTTGGGTGCTGGTATTTTTGTAATATGTACAAGAGAGATCCACATCACTAATCCATCCTTGAGACAAAAAACATCTCCTTGGAAATTTTTGCTGTGCTGAGACTCCTCATTCTGGTGGCCCTCTGTTCAGCAACATTTCCCAGAAAATTAAAATTCCCTCGGAAATCTCACTAGACGGAGAAAATAATGATTTCCCACCACACACGATGGTTTTCCTTTGTCCCTTGTCCTTACCATGATAGGCCTAAAATTTCTGGCTGCTGCCCCTACTTCTCCAGGACATAGGATGGGATGGGAGAAGGGGTCAATTCTTACACTGTCCAGTGTCAGAGTCATTGCTGTATGACAGTGTTGCCAAACCTTGGCACTCCAGGTGTTCTTGAACTTCAACTCCCAGAAGTCCTGATCACCAGGAGTGCTGACTTGGGGTTCTGGTGATTGAAGTCCAAGAACACCTGGAGTACCAAGGTTTACCCCCACTGCTCTATGCCATGTTAAATTATGTAAGTTCTAGCAATAAATGTTGTGGCCATTTATTACCCACTCCTGATTATGAACAGTTGCCACTCCCTCCTTTTCTTCTTTCATTTTGAAACCTCCTGCAACACATGCCTATGCCTATGTTATCACAACAGGTACTTTTCTAAAATGACCGTGATACAAAGCTACCAGTGGCATAGCATGGAGGGGCAGCACTTTTTGGGGATACCAAAATTTCACTATAAATAGGCCACTATGGCGGCAGGACTTTGCTGCCGTCCTGAACTTACTAGCGGCTGGAGTGAAGAGGCTGCTGTGGGGCCCCGCCCAGGGGGCAGCAAACTTTGCTTATGCCTTGGGCAGCTGAGACCCACATCATGGGCCCCACCCAGGGGGTGGTTAATTTGTCCAACGCCCTGGGTGGCTAAAACCCATGCTATGCCACTGAAAGTTACTATCATGCTTAAACATTTGGATGGAGTTTGTTACACCAGAACTTAAAGTAGCCTCCTAAGTAGGCTGAAGAGAACTCTGCTGCCTGGGGAAGAATACAGAGTGATGTCAAGAATGAGCCAATCAGACTAGTATTAATAGAAGTACAGACAGTAGGAAGGCACATTCCTGCTCATCTGAAGAAGGCAGGGCTAGCTTATGAGGTGGACACACACAGCTCAAGGGCTTGTCTAAACACATATTTTTGAGCAGACTGAATTGAGTTTGAATGGGTCAGCAGGAGCTCCAGTATACCATTTCGGTGTCCTGGTATACTATTTGGTATACCATTGTTACCAGAAATTTTGAGACATCAAAATTGAACCCACTGTACACACATGGAAAATAAGGGAGAAGCCAAAAGTTTAAAATCATACAATTGGAACACTCTCCAGAAGGAGGGGGGATTACCCAATAGTCACAAGACTCTGGCAAGGAATGTAAAAATGATGATGTCACTGATTGTCTCCATTGTCCTTAGCTCCTAAGCCTCAAGTTTGCTTTGCCTAAAGGTGTAAAAACTGGCTTCCTGATAGCAAGCAGAAATTCCTTTTAATTCCTTCACAAAGGAAACAAAGGAAAGAAGCTGAATGACTGAATTGTAAACTCATACCTCTGGTTTGATTCTCCTTAATAAAGTTTAATTAAACATTGCTATAACACTGACCCAAGCAAAGAAATAGGGAGGGAGAGAAACCAACATAAACACAATCATGTGCAGAACACAGGGACCATAAGGCAACATATTTGGAAAGGGGAGGGGGGAAACAGGCGAGGAACCTAAGAAAAGCCCTTGCGCAACAATAAACTGACAGCACAGGGCTGCAAGGGACAAGCGGACGTCCCATCTCTCACGTACGCAGCAAACAGATTAAAAGGGCAAACAAAGGCTAAAATGTTGGTTTCCCTCCTCCAGAGATCTCCATTTAATTAAACAATCAAGACATAATGATTCTAACTTCTTTCTTTATTTTTCTACTTAAGAATAAGTCAAACGCTGTAATCCATTCATGTCCGGAACGGTAACCCATGTTGGGTCTGCAATTTCCCCGCCGCAAAGCGCCATTGGCTGTCGGTCCTGCTAGCTCGCCCCTCATTGGACAAGACGCGCTGGCTGTTCCCGCCTACTCCGCCTTTGATTCAGTCAGCAGAGAACAAAGGATACTTCATTTCCCCTCGTAAATACCTGTTAACCGCAAATATGCCTGTTTGACACAATGTAACCTCTCTGTAACCGGTTTCTCCGCAATCCTGTAATCTGCTGTTTTTTTACATCCAAACCCCTTACCTCATACCCTGCTTTGTATTTTATATTTACATGTAATTAAAATGTGTTAATTGCCTTTCCCCCTTCCCAGTTTCAGTCCCTCCTCCCTGCACGTAGAGTTAGGTTTAGGGAACAAATATATATCTCTTTAAGGTGGGTGGGGGGCATCTTTGGTTCACAGAACAGCGTGAACTAAGATCACGAGCGGGTTTATTTCTTCAAAACGATTGAGGGAGAGGGGACTATTTAGTTGTAGGCCTGGCCAGACTATAGCTCTGATAGTTTCTCCTTTTTGTTTTTCATTCCCAATAAATCACTTTTGTTTTGATCGAAATAGCCGTCTCGTTATTGAGTCCTTAGGGTCTTCTATACCTCTGCCAGAGAAATGTACCCGGGCCCCAAGAATTTGGGTAACACCATTGAACAAAAGAACTTGAAACAACATTTTTTGTATTCGACCACCCCTCTGTCAGAAGTGGAAGGAAACAGGAGAGGGCAATGAAGGGGACTGTTGTTTGCTTTTCTCTTAAAGGTCTAGACAAAACCCCTCTTCTATCTCCTACTGCCAACACTGTGCTACTTGTACCACTTAAATAGCCAAGTTAAGCCAACACACACACACACTCTCTCTCTCTCTCTCTCTCCAGTCCTGGGAAGCACCCTCTTACACAGGAAGGTTTGGCTTTCCAAAAGCAGCCTCCTCCCACACTGCCATTGAAATTTAAAACTTCCATGGAGTCAAGGAGGTGTTTAATTTGCCAATATCTTGAAGCAGCCCCTCTACAAAGCCAAATCATGATACTGGCAAATTAAATGAGGAAGGTTTCCTTTGGTCCGTTGCCATCAATCACACAAACTGAACCAAAATAGAGTAACCCTACCCACATCATAAAAATAGCAGCCCCTTGACAGAGGCCAGCAAGGTAAGGGTAGGAACATCTTGGAGTCAGGCTGGCTTGCTTGTTTTCTCATTGCCATCCTTAACAGCACATCGGCCAGTCCTTGTAGCTGTTCAAATAGAAGGCTAAATGCCCACCTGACCTCACTCCTAGTCTCCATCCTCCTCCTCTGGTTCACTGACCCCAACATCTGCTTTCTGAGGCAGTCCTCATCTGGGTTCAGTGCTCATCTCTGTTTCAAAGCTGAAGAGCCAGCACTGTCTGCTTTTGCAAGATGTTTCCGTGGTCATGTGGCAGGCATGGCTAGACACCAGAGCGCATGGAATGCTATTTACCTTCCCACTGAAGTGGTCCCTATTTATCTACTTGCAATTTCTTGCTTTTGAATTGCTAGGTTGGCAGGAGCTGGGACAAAGGAGCTGGGACAAATCCTGCATGACTCAGGAATCAAACTGCTGACCTCCCGCCTTCCAGTGAGTGTCTTAGCCATTTGAGCCACTGCACTAGCCCTAATCATGTTCAGTGAAAATGCCAGACATGTTTTGAGGTTTTCTGCTATGGTATCATGGCTGAGAAGCAGTTAGGGAAACATTTTCAGTTAGACAAACGTCTCAAAGGGTTCCATGCATACTCATTTGCTTCTAAATTATTATTACCAAACTGCTGCTGGTGGTAATGGATGCTGACATTATAATACAGTGAAACAAAGTCAAGGAGCAGTTCAATCCCTTCTCCTAGGCTCCCAGTAAATAAATGGAAATTGCTCCATGGGCTCATAAACAAGGGATATGAAGCAAGTTACTGTAGCAGAATGGAGGATTTCGCTTCTCCAGTGTTAATTTTCTGCCTGTAGAGAGAAGGAAATGAACGTGATCATGTTTGACAAATCACCTCTAGTAGCTCATAAGGGAATGCAAGTTTGTGTTTGCATTTTCTGCTGAATATTTTAACAAGTCATTATGAGAAACAAACAAACATCCCTATGCTTTAATATTAAGGGGTGATTTAGATGGTGGACAATAATGGCAAAGGTAGCTTGTTTTCTTTAGTGACTGAGATTACATCTCTAAAGCATCTAAGAGGTGAAAACTCATATACAGAAGTCAGTAGTTAAGATTTAAGAGAAACCACTGACAAATTGTTAACCCATTCTTCAATAAATTCTCAGACAACTATCTATGTCAACCATTTCAGATCAAAACTCAAATGCTTAAATAAAGACAGGAGATTTTTAAAAATCAGGAATGGCTTCATAAACTCCAAATTATCTTGGCTAGAGAGCAGCTTCTGATGAAGGCAGAAAATGCTTTCCTCATTCATCTGAAATTTTGGGGTGATACATCCATTCCAAATGCCACGAGCTTCCTCTTCTTGCGTAAATTGAAAGGGGCAGAAAAAATGGAAGGTAAAGATCCAGAGAAATGCAATGTGTTAGAAAAGCAGGGCATGGTATGGGGAACTATATTTGAACATGTTTCTTGGTTTTTTTTTCTGTTATAGGTGGTGGATGCAAGGTAGCCTTCCAGGCTGTGGTGGGAGAGGGAGAGGCGTAGCATAGTGTGTGTGTGGGGGGGGGGGTGGCCCACCCCGGGCAGCACTTTTTTGGGGTGGCAAGATTTCACAATAAATAATAATAATATCTTGTAATCTGAACTAAAAATCTGAACAATTTCATTTCATATTTTTGTTGTACCTACAATTCTGACCAATTAAAATAAGCACAGAAGTTTTTTATTATTTAATCTGTGACAGAACCAGGGAATACCCTTTCTTTAAATGAGTGTAGTCATCTCACTTGCTCTAGTGACTGGCAACACCATCTGTACTAACCAATTGCCTTACAGTAATTTTGTTGCTGTTGTTCAGTCGCACAGTTGATTCCAACCAGTGATGGGATGATAAAAAATTTTATACCCCACCCTGACGTCATCACAGTGGGGGCGGAGCTAACGTCATGACGTCATGGGTGGAGCCAACGTCATGACATCATGACGTTGTAGGCGGGGCCAAAAATAAAATAAATAAAATAAAAATAAAACACACACACACACACCCCTCAACCCCCCCCCCCACAAAACCGTTAATAAAATAAATAAATAAAATAATAATTAAATAAAAATACACCCAAACACCCACCCACCCCAAACACAAACCCCACTTACAATGGGGACCGTTGGGGCTGGCCCCCAGCCTTGGTGCCCGGCGCCGCGCCTAGCCGGGCGGCCCACGCTCCCGGCCGCAACGCTCCATGGGCGGCCCCGACCCTCGGCGCTCCGCGGCGCGCCTAGCCGGGCGGCCCACGCTCCCGGCCGCAACGCTCCATGGGCGGCCCCGAGTCCGACCCTCGGCGCTCCGCGGTGTGCCTAGCCGGGCGGCCCACGCTCCCGGCCGCAACGCTCCATGGGCGGCCCCGACCACTCGCACCTCCGTCCGCTCGCCCGCCCGGCTGGCCGTCGGGGGCTCTCCGCCGCCTGTTGCCCCTGGCAGCGGCTTTCAGGGGGCGGCAAAATGTCCCCTCCCCACCCTTTTGCTGGCGAGGAGGAGAAAAAGTGTTTTTTTTTAGGCGGACAATTCAAAGAGGGGCCCGTCCGCCGGGCTGGCTGTCGGTCGGGGGCTCTCCTGGCGGGCGGCCCGCGTGCGCGCACACGCTGCCCACCTCCTCCTGCCCAGCCAGCCCCCAGGGGCTCCCCGCCACGGCGCCACCCACCCCCGACGAGAGAGCTGGGCGGGCGACCGGGTGTGCCCCTCCTTGAATTGTCCGCCTTTTTCTCCTCCTCGCCAGCAAAAGGGTGGGGAGGGGACATTTTGCCTCCCCCTGAAAGCCGCTGCCAGGGGCAACAGGCGGCGGAGAGCCCCCGACGGCCAGCCGGGTGAGCGAGCGGATGGAGGTGCGAGCGGACGGAGGTGTGTGGCTTGGGGCGCCCGTGGAGCGTTGCGGCCGGGAGCGTGGGCCGCCCGGCTAGGCACACCGCCGGGCGGCGAGGCTTGGGGCGCCCGTGGAGCGTTGCGGCCGGGAACACTGGGCCGCCCGGCTAGGCACGGCTCCTCCTCCTAAGCCCTCCGCCACTGCCAGAGCCACTTCAAAATGGTCCGGCTCCGGCAAAAACAAGTGCGCATGCGCAGAAACAGAATCTGACGCATGCGCAATTTAAAATTGCAGCACGCATGCGTCAGATTGACTTCTGCGCATGCGCACTGAATTGGAGCCATTTTGACTCCAATTTAAAAATTTTTTTTTTCTTTTTTTCAGGCGTCCGGAACCGGACGCCTTAAAAATAGATTACCCTCTCGGAGAACCCTCCGAAATTGTTCTTACCGGTTCCAGGGAACCGTCTGGAACCGGTGACATCCCATCACTGATTCCAACCCTCTGCGACCCCATGGACTACTGTCCGCCAGGCACTTCTGTCCTCCACCATCCTCCTCAACTCACTCAGCTCTGTGCCCATTGTGTCCACAATACCATCTAGCCATCTCATTTTTGGCCGCCCCCTTCTTCTTTTGCCCTCCACCCTTATTTTGTACTCGGATTGTTCACAACGAATATTCAGCGAGAATTAATTCTTTCATATAAAGAATAGAGTTCAATATTGTCTAATAACACCTGCAAATTAGGATATGGTGCAGGTAAGTCCCTTCTGGGAAGCCATGAGTATTGCTTTGAAAATTAAAAGAAAGTTTTATTCATTGCTCGATCATCAGTCATCCAATTCACATTGACTCAATTAACCTGCCACAATTCATGATTTTCTTTAAGTGCATACCTAAATAAGGGGGTGGCAAATTTGGGCTATGCCCCAGGTGGCTGAAACTCATGCTACGTCGCTGGGGTGAGAAAAGCATTTTCAAAATAATTTGGCTTTGGTAATACAAGATAGGAAAAATAAAGCAAAGCTAAGGAAAGAAAGGAAATCTAAGACAAAGAAAGAAAAATTCATGGCAAGGCAAGTAAAATGAAGGACCAGAATCCCACTGTTTTACACAAAGGATAATCACAGAAGCACTAGGAGGCATTTTCTTGTCTGTCTGTCATGCATCTGGATACTCTTTGTTTCATCCATCAATCAGGCACATGACCAAGAGACACAAAGTGCAAAATGGCTTACACACTTGCTCTTACACATACAGTTTTTGCAAGAGGTTTTAAGTGCCAAAAGGAACTGGGAACATAGAATCCAACACAAAAGAGAAAGAGAGGTTGTCCACGCCAACATTTAACCTACTCTTTGATGTGAGTTCATCCGACTGGATGCACGCATTGATCAGGCCAAATATGCACCAACCTGGCTCAATTTGAGCCCCAGGCAGGAGTTCAATTAAATAATCCCATTATATTTTATCCTGTCCACAGTGTGTGTGTATACTGAGGATTGGATAAAATAGAATGGCAGCTGATCAGGGGAACACTTTGAAGGCTTTGACAAACAGCTGAGAAGCTTGCTCCTTCGGAAGATACAGGGATCACACCCAACTGCATTTTGCTTTTTCTCCTCACCTCAAATGGCTTTTAAAAAGATGCACTACAGGCCGGAAGTTTCAGAAGGTAGCAAATGGGCTTATTCTTAGAAATGTCTATGTATGGGAAGAACACTTTTTAAATATCTTGAGCGTTTGTGACTCTTTTATTTATTTATTTATTTATTTATTTATTTATTTATTTATTTATTTATTTATTTATTTATTTATTTATTTATTTATTTATTTATTTATTTATTTATTTATTTGTACAAGGAAAATTTAAAATGAGGCAGTTTGATGCAAGGAATTTTTTTAAAAAACCAGACTAAGAAAAAGAAGATACAAAAATCAAGACAAGTCAAGAGCTCAAATTCTGAGTCTCACAATGCCTACTAACATGGGTTCCCCCGAAATCTGAAATCACATCTTTTTAAACAATTACAACAATGTGTGAATGAAAAAATTATGCCTCTTCCCCAAGGAAGGATGAAGGGGGTTCTCTAGCACTGACAGCAGATGGTAGGCAAGATGCACAGAATTACCCTTGGCCTGTCACTCCATATATATACAGACATGTGATTAATTGGTTTTAGCACTTCCTTGTAATAACCAATGCTATCATAAAGTCAGGGCAATGTTCTGCTTTATCAAAAGATGAATTGCAGGTATATTATCCATAAGAAGCAGGCATCAGAGAAATATAATATGCTGGGTTTGAAAAATATATATATTAAATCTAGACACACCACAATTCCAAGTGAGGAAAAGGAAATCCAAAGTAATACACAATGTAGAAAGACTCAACTGGTGCCAGTGAAGAAGATAAGAGACAGGTGACCATCACAGTAAATCCCAGAATATCTCCTAGACACTCAGGAGTCTACTAGCTATGTGAATTGTATAAGCCAGTTCATGTGAATTGACATATGTCAGGCATGTGTTTCATTTTGTTCCCACTAAAAAAGTTATGCACAGTCATTCACTCGTATACACACCACTTGTGGAAAATAAGACCAAAAGCCCTGAGGCAAAACTACAGTGGATCATCTTTTTGTGGAATATTTCCAGCATGCCACCTAAAACTGCCCTCTTTAAATCAGTTCATATCAGAAGTTGTATTAAGTAACTGGAATGCCTTGTCTTACTCCCACTAGCTCATTTTTCCTGTCCCAAGTCAGTGGATACACTTCCCCTACATGCTCTCAGGAGCTGTGTTCTTATGATGCTTGCATTTATCCAGTCTGAAATTGCTTTGTTGCTAGGCAACACCACCTCCCACCTTTCCCCTGCTCAAGTTTTTATACTGTATATAAATATGAAAACCATGTAAATTATTGTTCAATGTTTAAACATTCATGTGTCACGTGGCTGACTATTGAAACGCAGGTAGAACTTCTAAGAATGTCACACCTATTAATTCAACCTTGACAGGAAGTGTTAAGGGAGTGGCCATGCCCAACTTCCTGTGATCACTTGTACCATGTCCCTTGTCATCATGTTGGTTGATCTTTTGTTTCCAGCATTTTAACACCATGAGGAATGGTTTTAATTCCATTTTGAGACTGGTTTTCCCTATCCTACTGAAAAGTTTTTGCAACATACCACAATGATAGGAGTCTTCTGCTCTCACTTCTACTATAAAACAAAACAAAGGCTCAGAAGAGAGAATTAGATACACACATACACCTTCCATACAGGAGCCAGATTTACTCCAAAGCAGTTGGGATGTTTTCTGGGATATCTCAAGATCTTATCCCATTTTTGCTAGAGGCTTTTGTCCATTACATGTTTTGGAATGGATATGAAACAAGATTACAAACCATGGAAAAACATGACTGCTTTTCTGTCAAGAACTGAATATGTTTGTACATTAATTTACAAATTAGATAAGAAGTGCCACCAACTCCCATTGAGAGGAACCCTCACCCTTAAAAAAAATATAGGTCCTATGCAATTTGACCAAAATGTATCTGCCCAGAATGGGTGCCCTTTCCCCATCAGAAATAAAGTATGCACATAAGACGCAGAGAATGACTGGTAGATTGCTTCGTAATTACACTTATATACCGTCCCATAGTGCTTTCTGAATGGTTCACCAGGTAATTAGAATTTTTTTGCCCCCAGCATTCTGAGTACACATTTTACCTACCTCGAAAGGATGGAAGACTAAGTCAACCTGGTGCCCATCAGGATTGAACTCACAGCATTTTGAAGCCCATTGTCTTGTGCAATATATGCATTAAAATTGTAGTATGACATTGAACAAATTTGCAACAAATTATTCTCATTCTCTTCTTTTGTCAAGAGCACCACAAATTATCTCACAGGGTGAGAAATATCTCTATCTCCATCTCCATCTCATCTCCCTATCTCTCTATCTCTATCTCTGTCTCTGTCTCTGTCTCTGTCTCTGTCTCTATCTCTATCTCTATCTCTATCTCTATCTCTATCTCTATCTCTATCTCTATCTATATCTATATCTATATCTATATTTATATCTATTTTTGTTGTTCAGTCGGACAGTCGATTCCGACCCTTTGTGACCCCATGGACCACTGTCCGGCAGGCACTCCTGTCCTCCACCATCCCCTTCAACTCGCTCAGCTCTGTGCCCATTGTCTCTACAATACCATCTAGCCATCTCATCTTGGGCCGGCCCCTTCTTCTTTTGCCCTTGACCCTTCCAAGCATCAAGGCTTTCTCAAGTGAATCCTCTCTTCTCATTTGATGTCCAAAGTACTTTAGCTTCATCTTTATTATTTGACCTTCTAAGGAGCAGTCAGGGTTGATTTCGTCTAAGATTGACCTATTTGTTCTCCTCACTATCCAGGGGACTCTCAAAACTCTCCTCCAACATCACATCTCAAAGGCGTCTATTCTTCTGCGCTCAGCTTTCCTAATGGTCCAGCTCTCACAACCATACATTGCCACAGGGAATACCATTGCTTTGACTATGCGAATCTTTGTTTGCAATTTAATCTATATCTATATCTATATCTATATCTATATCTATATCTATATCTATATCTATATCTATATCTATATCTATATCTACTGTAGATAGATAGATAGATAGATAGATAGATAGATAGATAGATAGATAGATAGATAGATAGATAGATAGATAGATAGATAGATAGATAGATAGATAGATACAGGTACAGGTACAGGTACAGGTACAGGTACAGGTACAGGTATCTATGCAGACAAAACACGCCTGGATTCAAATCTCCATTTATAAATCCCCAAGGATGAAAAGTAGGAAAGAAACACAGTCAAATTTCTAACTATCTTACAAAAAAAAAAAAAGACTGGGCAGCAATGCTGGATCCATTTATCTAAAGACAAGCCTTACTGAGTGCAGTAGGACTTAATTCTGAGAAGATATTGCAGGATTGCCCTCTTAATCAGTTTTCCTATCCGACTACATGTAAGGCTCTTTTTATATGGGAAAGAAGTTGAGGTGAGCCAGGTAGAGCAAAAGAGGAAATTGGAAGAAATAGAGTCGCTGTGAAGGAGATGCTGAAAACAGATTCTTTCCTCCCGTTTGGGGAAAGCCACACATACTTTGTAATTTAGAAAAGAAAATGCATGTTGCATAGAAAACAACATTTCAAAAATACCCCTGAAAAAGAGATACACTGCCCCTTTCACATTTTATTTTCATACGTCTCATGATGCTCAGTGTGATAGCATTAGTAGCTATTGACAGGGAGTTAACAACACTGCTTTCAACTCACCGCAGTTCTTAAAGAGCAAAATAAATTTGTGTTAGTATTTCACATAAACATGTCTGGGCAGAAACTACTGCTTTTATGCACTCACTGTATTTCATTAGATCTTGATGTCATTAACATAGAGAAGAGACATGCACCCATTAAGATCATTACTGAACCACTGCATTCTCTAAGGCATCATTTCCCCAAGAATTCTTTCTTTCTCTCTGTCATATGCACATAGAGAGAGATCATGCCACTGATAGGGCCATAAAGAATATTTGCTAAATTTTCAGTTCTTTCTGATTTAGGCTGTACCAAATGAACAATAAGGAATTCTGAAGTTGAGAATGATTCTTCATCTCCAAGCAAGAATGAAACAATGAGCTCTACATTTTTCTCTTCGAGATCTCCTATATTATAATCTGTGCAGAACAGAGCCCCATCCTTCTGAGAAGCAAAGTATACATATAGAACAAGTACAGATTGACAGGATTGCTACTTGAAAACAAGTACAGATTGACAGGATTGCTACTTGAAAAAGACACAAATGAGACCTCCAATGTTTTTGATCCTTCAAAAAATGTGTAAAAATGTAGCTCCCCTGAGTTCAAATGTGTTATCAAGAATAATCCAGCTCTGGGGTATCAAAGCCATATATTTTGCTGACTTCCTCAAAACAATACACAAAAAGGCAGTAAGCATGGGACAGTGTCTACAACAATATTCAGGCACTGCTATGCTTGATTCATGTATCTGGTTTTGTTTTTTTTTTTTTTAAACTAAAGTTACCAAAAATTTATATTTAAATGAATGCTTCTTTGCTGGTCTTCATAGTTCCTTATTGCAGCTATGCTGAACATTCCCAGTCTTCATTTTGGAGTTGAACTAGTAGTGTCATGAGGGAAGACAACTTTGAGATTATTTCCCTTGCTGTATCAGTGACATTTCCCCCTCTGGCTGCTGTTTTTCTATGGATGATCCCCATGATAGGAAAAGTTAATCTCCTGCACAATATTTCCCCAGCTAGCATGACTGGGATTTTCCATGAGTGGTTGCCTAAAAAAGTTACTTTGCCATTGTAACAAGAGATAACTTCCAGTCAGGAATTACACATGGTGATGATATCCCAGCGGGTGAGACAAAACAGTTGAAAACAAAGACAAGAAAATACGACTTAAACATATAGCTGAATTTTTTCAGGAGTAGCAAATTTTTCAAAAAGTGGGGTATGATCAGACACGCTTTGGTCACCTCCAGACTTGATTACTGTAATGCGCTCTACATGTGGCTGCCCTTGGTGACCATTCGGAGGCTGCAGCTGGTCCAGAATGCAGCTGCTCAGCTAGTGATGGGTTGCGGGCGTTATGCTCATACCTCACCACTGCTTCAGGAGTTGCACTGGTTACCAGTATGTCTGCGGTTGCAATTCAAGGTGCTGGTCATTACCTTTAAAGCCCTACATGGTAGTGGGCCAGGATACTTAAGAGACCGCATCACCCCAAGAACATCTGTCCGTCCCACCAGGGCGGATTGGAGAGGCTCTCTTATCATTCCATCAGCTAAAGAGGCACATCTCTCTAGCACCAAAAGGAGGGCCTTCTCCGTGGCCGCCCCGGCCCTTTGGAACCTCCTGCCAACTGAGTTACGCCTACAGACAGAGCTCCTGCCCTTTCGGAAGGGCCTAAAAACCTGACTGGCATGGCAGGTGTGGGGCTCCAGTAATACAGGGTCCCATGTTGGGTGGCTGATCTGATGGGATAGCCACCCTTCTCTCTCTTACTCTTTTAAACTTTTTAAACCCTTTTTAAACTTTGAGGGTTGGTTTTTTTTTTTTTTTTTGGAAAATTTATAGTTTAATTATTATTTTTTGAAGTTGATTTGGTTTCTGGGTTTGTGGGGGTGTGGTGGGATTGTTTGGAATTTTTGATTTTGATTTGTAATTATAATTTGGGATTGGGGATTTTTGGTATGTTTTTGATTGAATTATTTGAATTGTTGCTGAAATGTTTTAATAATGTCTTGATTTTGTAATTGTGATGGGTTTTTTTATGTGTGTGTGTGTGTTATGTGATACTTTGATATGTGACACCTTAATATGTTTTGCCATGTGATACTGTGATACTGTATTGTATTGTTTATGTTGTTAGTCGCTCTGAGTTGCTTCGGCAAATAGAGCGGCATACAAATACAAAATACAAATTAATGAACAATAATGGTATGGTATCTCTCACTGATAGAGGCCAGAAGAGTACCACACATGCTCACTGCTGCTGCTACTTCTATTGCCCCTGCCAACCCCACTGTCATACAACCTAACCCACAAGGAGAGGAGGGGAGGGGAGGGGAGGGGAAGAATGGAGATGACACTCCCCTATTCTAATTACCACCTGCTCATCTGCATAGTGCAGGGCCACAGTGGCTTAGTGGGTAAGATGCTGATCTTGATAACTGGAAGGTCAGCAGTTCAAGACCCAAGTACAGTGTGACTGAGTAAGCTGTCCCAGCTCCTGCCAACCTAGCAGTTAAGAAGCAAGCAATTGCAAGTAGATAAATAGGCACTGCTTCAGCAGGAAAGGTAACAGCACTCTGTGCACTCTGGCATCTAGTCTTGTCTGCCATTTGACCATGGAAATGTCTGCAAACACTACCTACAGACAGCACTGGCTCTTTGGCTATAAATGGAGATGGGCACCGTCCCCTACAGTCATATACGACTGGCTATCAAGCAAGAGCGATCTTTACTATCTGCACAATATGACTGCTCCTCAGTTGTCTGAGTAAATAATATACCTAATGGTTCTTGGAGCCGAGATATTGGCAGCAGGGGTGGCCAGAAGGACTGGCTGTGGCTTGAGCCTATGCTGATGTCCAGAGTGTCCATCCACTTGAAGTGATAGCTAAGGGTCATCACAGCCTTATTTTTTAAATGAAAGCATTCACAGAAACACACTTGTTACATCATTTGTGCACAGCTCTCTCGCCCTTCAGCAAGCCAAGGATAAAGCCAAGCCAAGGCCACTCTTCACTAAAGATTTGTCTCCCAAGAAACTAATCAACCTAGCAAGGATAAATACATAAAAGCTGGCACTGTTTCCCTTCCAGCCATGATCTATAGCATCTTACGTATACATTTCCATAGTAGTGTTAAGTGGGAGAGGGGAGAGGGGAGCGGCAGGCTAATCACACTTTCAATACCTGGTCTGAATGTTAAATAACTGTCAAATATGGCATTTTTAGTCATGCACATTTATGGATGCAGAA
This sequence comes from Furcifer pardalis, assembly GCA_030440675.1. Lineage (NCBI taxonomy): Eukaryota > Metazoa > Chordata > Lepidosauria > Squamata > Chamaeleonidae > Furcifer > Furcifer pardalis. Next base: position 127,713,693 of record CP126891.1, read on the forward strand.
TTCTAAAAAGAAGAAGAGGGGGAAAGGCTCCATGTTTTCTCCCAATGATAGGAAACCAAATGACATATCTGTAGTTTTGTTGACAATCTTTTAGTTGTAACCATGGATTTCCTTTCTTTCTTATCTCAGTTAACATGAATTTCTTTGCATTTTCCATTCCTGAGTTACAAGCTGAGCCTAATCTACCACATAGGGTAGTTATGGGGATTTTAAAAGGTCAGAACACTGTGCCTACCATGATGAAGGGAACAAAAATATACAGTAAATCTATTAAGTACGTTAAAATCTTACTGCATGCTGCCACTGCCCACATAATGAAGTTCTTATTTAGATGTCACAAACATCATGTTTGCTGGAGTTACTTGCTTCTTATGTCTGGGGCACTCCTTTAAATTTCTCTGCATCCTTTTGTATGTAGCCAGAGAAACCATGTGTGAAATGATGACAGTGAGAAAAGAGCAGTGAAATGGGTGTTAATGCATGATCAGCCATTAATCTAGTTTATTAATGGGGTTAACAGGGAAGAAGTACACAGAGATGAGATCATTCAGATGGCTGCTGGAATTATGATCTTGCGTTCTGACTGATTCATTGAAAAGCTTGGAAAAGTTACCATATGAGGACTACAGCCAGGGGGCTTGTCTGAGGAGTGCACTCTCCTCAAGATTTAGGGTGAGGCACATCCTTTTCACAGACCAAAGGACACTTATTTATGAATGTACTCAGAATCCTCTAGCCAACATGGTGACTGTTCATGTTGACTGGAGGTTTTGTGTCATTTACCGTCTGTACCGAATAAGTATCCCAAGCTGTGATTTTGTGTAGACAAGTACAAAAAGGGCAAGGGACTCAAGATGATGGACTTTCCCTCAGGAATATGGATGTCATGTGACACATCAAATGTTGGACTCAATTGTCTTGCTTCTCAACCTATCTTTGAGTGTTGCCCTCCACCAGGAGAAATCTGCTAACTCTACAGGGAGGAAGACTGGACTGTGACAATTGCGTCAAAAAATATACACCTGTTGTTGCCCAGGAAACAGCACTAAGTGCACCTTAAATTAGCCATGTCATTCTTATTGTCAAGGACCCTGCTCTAATTGCCAATGCAGTGTTTCACTTAATTTTCTTGTCATTCCTGCAGGATGACATTGATGTAGGAAGCATTTTAACCTCTTTTGAAAGGATGATAACAAAAGCAAGAAAGACCATGAATGCAAAAGTATGTGAAACACAAAAAGAACTGAGGATAATAAAACAGAGATGCTTATTTGCAGGGATATCAACAGACATGGATGAAATAATCAAAGATGGACAGGGACTTTATTGTGTAGCTACACACAAAAAGTCATACATTAGTGTCAGAGTTGATAGTCAATTGATTCAAAGATCAAAAATTATACAATGCACATATATTCTCACAATAAAGGCACTCAAAACACAGGTCATCTGAAATGTCATGGAGAGGGTTGCACTGATGTATATGTGTGCCCACATGTTCTGGGCACAATGAACACAAACATCAACTCCAACTCCACATTACCATAAATCAGCTTGACTGAATAGAGATTTCAAAACAGTTTTCTTTTATTCATGCAAACACACACTAACATAACTTATATATCCATGGGACAGGAATAGGAAAAATACAAATGATGGATCCTATAAGAAATAAAATCTTTCAATCTTCTTAAAATGAGACCGTAGTTTATTAGGAATAAATTTAATTATCCCCATTTATGGGTTGGTGGTCATGAGTACCAAAGACAACACTTAGAAATATACAGAATAATTTAATTGTCAGAACCTTGTAGGATATTGCATGCAAGAATAGTCACAGGAGCTGTTGTGACTAATTGATAGGATGCTGACCGTGATTAATCATATACAGTACTGGGATTGTGTACTCTGATGCATACCTGTTGCACATCTGGCACACACCACACAATTTATCAAATAGTTGCAACTAGCAAGAGCACAATGCAGCTTTTGTTGAGCTTCTAGCTCATGATTATCATGTTCTTGCAATAATATTTTCCATCCTTTCTTACAGCTTGCCTCTGTAGTATTAGCCACTCTGCAAATTTTAGGCATCTTTGCACTGCTCTTGTCAATTACAGGTTCTAATTTTTGTCAGTTTCAGTGTTTCTGTAAGTCAGTAGCAACCCTGAAATTGACAAGAGGTGCTGTGAAGGGATCAGATGAATAATGGCATCAACTGCTGGGTAGTTGCCAATGCATTGTGTGGAGGATTTGATAGGAAAAACCCAAGGACATTTTTCTGGCCATGAAATCCCAAGGATTGGAAGAAACAAGGCAGAAATTCACATAGAAAGCTGAAGGACTGAGAAGCATTTGGATTCACTAGTTCTCAGTGAAAGAGGTCTACGTACTTAACCCATTATACTAAATTTCTTCTGGATGAAAGACTTGAACATAAGGAATATCATAGAGTATCAGCACTAGTTCTAACAAAGTTTCTCTACTTTTATCATTTTTAAAAATACATACCACATTTAAAAAGTCTGCCAATGACAAAATATTTATCACAGGAATTTCAGATGACTGGAGGGTGATACATATCTAATTGAGTACATTTTAAAATTTAAGAGATGTTTTCTCTGCTACACTCATCTGGGATGCTCATTGCATATCTAATGTTTTCTGTACTGAACCAAGTGTCTTACAACTATTTCCTTGAAATATTCCCTATTATCTTAAACAATTCCATAAGTAATTTCATTTACATGGCTATTCATGTACAGTACATGGCTAGTATCCCTATTTATGTTTATGGTTGATTTTTATAAAGTGAATGCATTGAATTTAAACCCACATTCAGTTTTATGTACTGAATAGGCTCAAAGCACAATAAACATAAAAATAATATTGTAGTGAGATATATGAAACCCGAGACAGTAATTGGTGACAGAAAACTCTATTATCTTCAGTGGAGTTGATGGCAAACTCCAGTTGAATTGAACCCATTTCATGGAGCATTAAGAAGACTTGCAAACTAATTCAAATGTGACTGACACATGCCAAGAAAGCAGCCAGTGGTGTTAAGTCTTCCAACATTTGAACCTAGATTTGAAAGAAAATATCTGGTTATAACCTGAACACCAACTCAAAGCAAGCTAATGGCAGGAACACAAGAAATCAAAAGAGTGGATAAAAGTAGCTATCCGTCTGTCCGTCCCACCCAAGCGGACTGGAGAGGCTCTCTAGTTGTTCCATCGGGCAGAGAGGCGCACCTCTCTGGCACCAGAAAGAGGGCCTTCTCTGTGTCCGCTCTGACTCTATGGAACTTCCTGCCAATGGAGCTGCGCCTCCAGATGGAGTTGCTGCCTTTTAGGAAGATCTTAAAAACATGGGTGGCAGGGCAGGTATGGGGTATGGGTTGCACCATGACCCCAGCCCACTGGTTAGTGTATGTTCCCTCTCTTCTTCAACACCCTTTTAAAATAATCTTAAGAGTTAGTTTTATTTATTTTTTTTAATTTTAACTTGTCTATTCTAAATCTTTTAGAATTTTGGATTCAAATTGTTGATGATGTTTTATATGAGATGTTATCCACCCTGAGTTGCCCTGGTAAGGAGAGCGATATATAAATTCAAGTAAACAAAAATAAAATAAATTTGGGGAGTATGTTAAGTGAAAATTGGGATCCTGAGGTAGAGATTAAAATATGAATAGAAAAAGCAAGATCCACCTTCATAAAAATGTGACACTTGTTATGCAGCAGAGATCTAACTCTTTCTACAAAGATCTGAATAGTGAAATGTTATGTATTCCCAGTGTTGCTATATGGAGTTGAAGCTTGGACATTGACTAAAGCATCTGAAAAGATAAACGAAGCTTTTGAAATGTGTATTTACAGATAACTGTTAAGAATATTATGGGTTGACCATGTGACTAATATAGAAATAGTGTATTGCACCAGATGGATAAAGAAAAAGAACTGTTTAAGACAGTAAAGCAAAGAAACTCCAATACTATGGCCATATTCTGAGGAACAACATAAAGTATAGAATACTCCAACTCGCACTGTAAGGAAAGATCCATGGAAAGAGAGGCCTGGGACGTAGACAGACTCCGTGACTGAAAAACCTGAGAAACTGGTTTGTCATGTCCTCCGAAGAACTGTTCCAAGGAGTTAAGAACAGGAAGACAATCGCCATGATGATAGCCAATATCCAAAATGGATACAGCACCTGAAGAAGAATGTTCTCATATGATTGGGAGGGCATGGAAGCCCTACAGAAACCTGTTCACATTGCAAACTAATGGACATGCTGGCGTATAAGACTACTTTCCCCCCCTGAAAAACATGCCTCCAAGTGGGGGGGGGGGGGTCGTCTTATACGCCAGGTGCACTTCAGTTGGGGTAGACATAGCTGCCCATAGTGGCCTCCTGATGCTTGCCCGGTGCCCATAGTGGCCTCCTGATGCCCGCCTGGTGCCCATAGTGGCCTCCCGATGCCCACCCACCTCATTCTACATACCATCCAGTATTGCGCGGTATCCAGCGTGGCTGGGCGAGCATCAGCAGCGAGACAGGGGTGCCAGCCTTTTTGGCGTGACCAGCCCGTTTTGCTTGGCAGGAAGCAATGGTGCTCCACCCCGCCCCTTGACTATGCAGAGCTCGCACATGCACACTTGCACACTAGAGCCGGCCACTGGGAGATGTTGAAATCAAATCTGATGTTCTTTTATGTTTTATTTGGTGTGTGGAAGGTGTGCGGAAGAGGGGGTAGTCTTATACGGCGAGTATATAACAAACTCTATATTTTGAGTGGAAATGTTGCGGGGTTGTCTTATACGCCCTGTCGTCTTATATGCCGGCATATACGGTATGTGAAGAATCTACTCCATCAGACTTTCTTCTTCTCACACTTCACCTGTTCTGTACGCTATGGAGTAAGTGTGCTCTGAAATCCACATATTAATGCATGTGTTTGGCTGCAGATGCATTCAAAAATAATTTTTAATATGGTAGCTGTGTAAGTTTGTGTTTCAAGCCTATCAGAGAGTAAATAAGCAAAACAAGAAGACAAAAAATGTTGTGGCATTTTAAAGTGCCACAATGTTTTCTGTCTTTTTGTTTTGTTTTATTTACTCTCTGATATGCTTCAAAAAAATAATGTTCACCAGAGGTGGTACTTGGCAAGAGTAGCAGTCCCCAGATACTAAGAGGTGAAATTGATCCACAGACTCACCAAACAGCCCACATCTGATATATAGCTTCAAGTGAAGTCTACCTACCTAAAAATAGGTATTTATGGCAGCTTTAATGAACAGAGACCCAGATGTATAGAAGATTTCATCATTGTTGAAAACTTCTACATGGATACACCACAGTGGTAAACCAGGTCAAAGCAATGTGCATTCTAATAAGTATCCCATAGTGCTAATCATGGTTTTAGGAAGAAGAATAACACACAATTAATGTTATCTTTCTTCTGTTTCTCAGCAGGCAACTTTTAGAACTAAACCTTCCTTGTTTTGCTGCATCCAATAGGATTAAAAAGAATGCAGAATTGCTATTTTGGTTAATTGTTCATGAGATCTCATTAAACTTTCCTCTCATACCAAGGTTTTGTTCATTTAATCAGCTATTGTTTGGTCCAGAAAAGATAAATCTCTTTCATTATTAATGGGCTGCACCATTGTTGCTTAAAATACTGTTGAATAGAAAAGAATCTTTAAATTAAAGCAATTAGAGATGCTTACTTTTTTTCTTTAAAATGTAGGATTTTGTGGGTTTTGCATCTTTTCCCCTAGTTAAAATTTAAAAATCAGCCTCTCATTATCAAAGTACTATCTGATCTATGCTTTGTAAATTAATTGTAAGTATAGAGAACAAGGGATCATGGAGTCCCCCCTCCGATGACACATCCAGAATCAACTCAGTAAAAACCAGAAGAAGAAATTAGGTCCCCTTTAAATCAATGTCTCCCATTAGAAGGAAAAGGAGACTTGCCTTTGAAGGCATATCAGAAAACAAAAACAAAACATGCTGCAGTACTTTAAAGACTAATTGCTATATATTTAATGTGAGCTTTTGTGGATCAAGACCCCTTCATCAGACATAGGAGTGAGAATTTATATAGACCAGAAGCATAGAGTGATTCATCAGTATGACAGATAAGTATCCAATACAGCTTCCTACAGCTAGCAGTAGCAGATTGTCTCTGGTTGTTATTCGGATTAGCTCTAAATCTCCCCTTTTCAATTGTAATAATGGGAAGATACAAAACAAATACCTGACATTGAACATATGCTAATGCCTTTGAAGGTCATTTTGGAATCACAGTTTCCAGGAGGGTGTCTGGCTCCAATATCTTGATAGATTCAGTTGCAGGGAGCAAATTCAGGCTGGAATCAAGGAGATGGAATTCTGAAGAGATGCTGAGTGACCCATCACTGCCTCAGCAATTCAGTCAGACCATTGTTGTCCCTCATAATCAAGTCTATGTGATTCTTCAAAACTGTGCAGTGCTCACTGACCAGAGATGATGATGGCAAGACAAAGGAAATGATTGTGCGCACACCCCTGCCATGCACATGTACACTTTATGCTCTCTTTTGAAACTGTTCTCAGTCTTTTTTAGGCTGAGGCTGCTAGAATTCAACACAATGGGAAATGGCAGGCTGGCCTCAAAACAGCAGTCCCATTTCTCTTTCCCATCTTCCTTACTGTCTACCCTCAGTAAAAGAATGGGGCACTCAGCACATACCACAACCATCTCTGCCTCCTGGAATACAGTTAAGACTCTCAGCCCTTCTGATCTGAAAGGTGTGCAGAATGTAAAAAATTTAAACAAACATATACACACTACCTCTCAAGGGGAAAATTATTTTTCATTTCTGTTTCCCCAGGCCATTCCCATTTAATTCTGAACTCTCGAGAAGTTGACTGACTGACTGACTGACTGATTGATTAGTTTGCACTTAGTCTGGCTGTGTATATTTGGACTATGCCTCCCGGATGCCTACCATCAACTGTTATTGTTTGTATATTTCTGGATTTAATTGTTGTACACTCTAGATTATTGTAAATGTGCCAACATTGTACTTGTAATAAATTAATTTTTGATTAATTTGTTGTGTAATGGTGATTATTTTAATATTTTAATGTTGTAAACTGCCCAGAATGGGATGATCTCTCAGATGGTAAGTAAGTAAGTAAGTAAGTAAGTATGTATGTCTCTTTATTCCACTTTAGGTTAGGGTCATGGCAGGAGAGAAAAAGTTGAATTTATCTCTGGAATTAAGTCCAGATTGTGATAATATAGTAATTTATTAGTATATTAGTTATAGTATGTAATATATACATATACACACACATCAAAGATGCTGATTTGATTAACTGCTCAGCAGTCCCATAAGTGAACACACACTTTAATTAACTCCAGAATTAACCTACAAACCTCACTGAACACAACAAGAAAATCTCAAAATCAGCATTTCTAGGGAAAGAATTTTGACACACCTCATTTGTCAAATCTGCAAATGAAAAACTTTGGCCACCATCATTTTTTCAGTCCACTTTTTTACAGCTCCAGATAGAGTGCATCCTATTTAATAATCAGCATCACCAAGAGTGGGCACCCTTTATGGTTCCACACTATTTATATGGGTCATCTAGTGTATTACATTATTCTATCTTAGAGAACTAAACTGCTGATTGACCCTCTGAGTGCTATAAACAACCCTGTTACAGTCATTGCTTATTAAGGTAAAAGGCTTATTGCAATATATACAACCATTTACTCAGAGTGTCTCTCTTCATAGCACATCAACCAAGTCACATCAACCAAGCTGGAATGCCTTCAGACAGTTTGCTGAATGATTAAAATGTGCATCTGGCTCAGAAAAATTGCCCCCTGTGTTAACATTTACAGAATGTGCATGATCAAGTCCATTTCAACTCCATTTCTATGTACTTTGCATAGTAAGACTTGTTAAGCTCTTTGAATAGTCAATGTTAAAGAGTCCCAGATGATATTCACTTTTAACCATGAGCCCGAAGAAAGAACCAAAGTGCCAAAGAGTGAGATTTCTTATCTTGAGAGAGCTTTGTTACCTAAATCCATCCTGCCAGGTGTTAAGAAAGGCTTTACTGCATGTCAGGTACAGATAAGAAGAGCTCTTCTAGATAAGGATATACTGAATATTCACAGTTCATTCTTGTCCTCTACCAAAATAAATGTGTCTCAAAATTTTGAGATCTCCTATTGAAAAGAATTATCTATAGACATGAGATTTTTCATTCCTGCATGGTAATGAAAAGATCAGTGCAATTTAGGTAGTAGCAATGTTAGCAAAATCAGTGCATTTTGCACAAACAAAACAAAATAATCAATCAATCTTTATTATGGTCCAAGACCAGCATAGTGCAGCAAAAAGAACAGAGGTTAAAATGAGGATAAAATACATCAAGAGACAGAAGTTGAGATGAGGGTACTTTAAAGAGAAGTGTTTCTGCTCATAGTTAAGGAGTAGTAAAATTGATATTTAAAATTAATAGTGTTACACTATTACTAAGCCTATGATGTAGCACTAGTGGTTTATTTGGCTGAAGGTCCTGCCAGGATTATTCTTCTGATCTTACATGCTGTGGTGCAGAACCTGGCAGTGTTATGGGTGAAGGTGGGGCTTTCATCAGATAGCAGCCAGTGGGTGTATGTGCTGTTTGGCCAGCCAGGTTAGTTGCACAGCAGCGGAGATATGAACTTGTTCCAGATGTCTCTATAAAAAGAGCAGATGCAGAGAAGATGTTCTATGGTCTCAATTTCTCCATTGTCACAGGGCCATTTTCTCACGGACAATGGTGTCCTTAGGAACTTTCCCTCGAGAACAGGTCTGACAGCAGGCTAACATAAATGTCCTCCGACGACCTGAACCTCCAAACGAGCTCAAAACAAAACAAAAGCTACTTTTAATCTTATGATTAAATAATCTGGCCCAAAATGCACTGGTTCTTGCATGATTTACATGTTTCCCCAACAAATTACAACATTTTGCATAAAATGCATTTTTGCAAGTGTTTCTGCAAAACTTTGCAAACCGGTGGTGGGGTAGGGGCACAAAATGGGAGAAACCTTCTGAAATGTTTAATTCCTACTTGTAAGAACACAATGGAAAAATATTTCCATCCCTGCTTCTGCATCAAACCAAAGGTCTGTCTGGTCTACTTCTATGAGGGCCACTCTGATGCTTATGGGAAATGTACACGCAACAAATGAGTACAAATTCTCCAGATAAATAAATGGAATAAAAACTTTATACATGAAAGATGTTTAGAAAGGGAATTCACGGTTTTTGAAGATCTCTTAAGTAAGCTAAGAAAAGGAGAGATGGGTATTAAAGGGATAGTAAGTAAGTTATATAACATTTTAAATAAAGGAGGAAAGACACAGGAGATACTTAAAAATGTCTGGGAACAAGAATTGAATGTGGCAGAAAAAATATGGCAGGAAAATGGAAAAGAAGAATTATGAGAACTATGTCTGTGAGGCTTAAAGAACATAATTATAAACTTTTATGGCACTGGTGTCTGACCCCAGTCAGGTTGCATCAAATAGATAATAAGATAAGTAATATATGTTGGAGATGCAAACAATTAACGGGGACATATATACATATGTGGTGGAGTTGTAATGTGTTGAAAGAATTTTGGGGAAAAGTAGAAAAGGAGATTAGAAATATGTTTGGAATGCTACTAGAACTGGGGCCAGAGACAGTATTGTTAACAGACGTGCATAAATTTAAACTGTGTAATGATGATAAGGAATTAATGACTGTAATGATATCGACAGCTAGACAATGTATTGCAAAAAATTGGAAAAGTGATGTAGTATTAAAAATAGAGGATTGGTATAAAGAAATGTGGCAACTAGCACTCAATGATAAATTAAAATGGGAGTTGAATGTTAGGAAAGGCATAGTTCATGTAAATAGATTCTGGAGAATTTGGCAAAAATTTGTGGAATATTTATTGGTTAGAAATAAAGGTATCAAGCCTGTACCATATCAAGCTAATTTTTGGAAGATATGACATGTTATAACCTCCTGGACAATGTATATAGCACAGTGGTGAATTATATTAGAAGACTGATAGTAGAGTATGAAAAAGCATATACAGTAATACCCTGGATAACGATTGCACCGGATAACGCTAAAACCGCATAGCGACAACAAATTTAGGGGGAAGATTTGCACCGGATAATGTTCATTTTAGCGTTATCCGATCCATCGTCATAAAGAAGTAAAGGAGGCCACAGCTCCTCTCTCTGCCACTTCCCTCCTTCCTTTCCCCCACCCCCAACCCGCACCCCCAGTTTGGGGACTCCCCACCCCCCACCCCACTGCCTGCTCGGAGAGAATCCAGCCCAGCTTACCTTTCTCTTGCTTTGCAGCTCCGACTGCAGCCGATCTCTCTTTCTCTTTCACTTCCTGTATTGACAATACAGGGAGGGGGAAAGAGAGAGAGGTGATTGGTTCTCTAGAGAACCAATCACATTTCTCTCTTTCCCCCTTCCATGAGGTTTAAATGTACAGGGAGGGAAATAAAGAAAGAGACTTCGACCAAAAAAAAAAGCCTCGATCTGAGCATGCAGGTAAGCACGGAGGGAAGACTGCAGTAGAGTGGGGGGAAAGGTGCTTTCCCCCGATCCTACTGCAATCACAGTGGTGGGGGTGGCTTTAAAGCACCCCACTGCCTGCTCGGTTTGTCCCTGAAGTCAGGGCTTTTTTTTTTTTTTAGCGTTGTTCGATGCATGCATCGGACAACGCTAAAAACCAGATAACGTCATGACTTGTGGAACCAAGTCATAACGTTATCTGGGGTATTACTGTAAATGTATTATGAAGTAATGTGATAAGAAAATTTAAATTGTATTAGCTTCAATAGTAAATGCTCATTTTTTCTTGTTTATTAGTTCTTATTTCTATTGTATTCTTTTATATATTATGTATTTTGTGTTGATTTTCTATGTAGTTTTTTCTTTTTTGTTGTATTTTTTCTTTGTTGAAAATTTATAAATAAAATATTTTTAAAAAAAAGAAAGTGAAGAGTTGTCCATTGCAAAAGTCCTCCTCTAAAATAAATCCCTCCTGTCTCTTGCTTTTCTCCGTCTGGTGGGAAATGGAGGCTGCATGGACTGCATTGCCATTCCAAGCCCCTCCCTAGAACTTTCTTCCAAGAGATCCTTGTGTGGGGTTTGAGGGTGAGTCTACTTCAATGGAAGGGGGGGTTGACGGGGAAAGGTGACCTCAGCATTATACTTCCACTTCCAGGAGCGACGAGGGCTTTGTGGGTTGGATGAATTGGCGTCAGGGGCCGCACCCGGGCCCCGGGCCTTAGTTTGGGCACCACTGTGCTAGATAATGCAAAAAGAGAAATCGTGTGATGAATTTTGAAGAAACTGTCTGAACAAAAAGGTTGACCTACCTCTGATCCATGGGAGGTTTTGACCAATATCCAACCTAAATATCAGTGTGTGCTCATCCTCCTTTCCAAATTCTGATGAAAAGAATAATCACAGCAGGATTCTTCTTTGAAAAAGAACAAGTTTCCCCTTTTGATCACACTAGAGGAACTTGTGCTCCTCCATTTATATATTTCATACCAAGAAGTGCCCAAAAAAAGCTCCCTACATTTCTAATGAGTGCTGTATTTCCACTCCATGGGTGTCAAACTGACACTGAACCCCAAATGGAAAGCCTGACTCAACATTTATGGTTTACTATATCATACTTACACCCCCAACATCAAGTATCATGGTTCATACTGATTCACTCATTATTAGACAATTAGGGCATTCTTTTGCATTTTGATTGCAACTTTCCATTTTAAACAGGACAGATAATGTCTCAAAGTTAGAAAACTAGCAAAAGATTCTTTCAGGGCACTACTGTCAGATATATCCAGTTTAATGATCAGTGAGAGCATCAGGAACATAAAAAAGATTCTTGAAATCCTGGGCCTTGATTCCCCCCCCCCTCCACACACGCACATACACAAGTCCTACTTTGCTGCCCCTATGGAGTTTACGGATGCATGAAAACTATATTGTGTTTGCACTTTGCTGAGAAAAATGTGTAAATTTCTTCCTAAATTCAGCTGAAAGATGTTGAGATTAAAAGCATTTTAATGCATCTACCCCATCTGTCCAGACAGTTAGAGGACTATTGAGTGTTTCTCTAGGGTTGTCTTTTTGCTTATTCTGCCATGTTCGAGGTGCTCAATTAACACTGTCACCTTTTTCATTCCAGCAGGTTTCTTTTTGTGGAGGGGCTTCCTTACCAAGTCACACTTGGCAGCTGTGCTACGATTTGTTCGATGTCAAGTGAAGACCTTGTTATTCTCCTAGGCAGCATTTAAAAACCACTTTAAAGTACTTTTAGATCTTATAGCGCTTCTACTTTCTGGCTTTACTTTGATTTTGTGTCCTTCACTGTGTTTATACTTGACTGCTGGTTTCTTCTTGGGTTTTGTATTTGCAGTTTCTGGTCTCAGTTCTAAGGTCTGTATTTTAGATTTTTAATTATATGTGTTCATTAGGAGGGTCATAGCTCAGTACATTGGAGCACTTGGCTGCAGAGCTACAGGCTGGGCTTTCAGATTCTCATGAGGCCATCTGGGAAATAGCCCAGCTGAAAGCTGTTTTATATTGATAGCCCCTAAGTAATCAGTTGGAAAATTTTCTGGCTTCCCACCTCTAGGGGTCATCTCACCTATTTGCATGTATTAAGGCTATGCATGTTCTGGCCCTTCTCTCTCTTTGTTTTTTGGTGTTTTCTTTTTTCTTTTTCAAAGGGAAAAGATGTCTATTTGAGCTCCTCCATTTTGCACACCACATGACAGGCCAAAAAAACTTAAAAGACCTAAATACTTTACTTTAACTTTACTTCTTTCTAAAACAATCTCACCAAGAATCTTGAGCACATGTATATTTCTCTGAGCTAATTGTGAGTACAGGTAAATGATATTTTGTTCTTTCTCTAAGCATTTAGTGCAAGTGTATTCATTGGCTGGACTAAACAGGGAAAAAGCTGAGGAGAATTAGCATTCAAACTAAGATTTGCCTATAAAAAGCTGTTCCACTTTACTACGATACTGCTAACTATAACTTAACAGTATAGGGTGCTGATTGGGCAACTTGCCATCTGTGTCACTAAGCTAACTGTTCATTCAGGTTTGTTAGATGCTTGGACAGCTAAATTTCCCATAAATAGGGATTATAATGTATTTCCTGCATACTATACAACATATGAAATTACACTTTTTTAGTTTCAAACAACTATTTTAACCAGGTGATGAATATTTCCATTGGCCAAATCACAGTGAGTGATTATTATTCTATAATGCTTATATGCAGTGGTGGGTTGTCAAAATTGCCGCTACACCACTGTGACATCATGGATGTTGTGGGCGTAGCTGATGTCATGATGTCATGGATGGAGCAAAAAAATTTAAAAATGTCTGCGCATGCATCAAGCCCCTCCATTCGACGCATGCGCAGTTCCGGGCAACCATTTTGGCTGCCCGGAAATACATTTTTGGAGGGGACCGGAGAGGCAACCAAACTGGTCGCCCGAGGGTTTATCACCCCACTCCCCAGTGACCCCTCCTGATGGGGTGCTACTGGTTCGGGCGAACCGGTCCGAACCGGTAACATCCCATCGCTGCTTATATGGAAATTCAACCATTGTCAAGGTAAACAATATTCTAATGGCTCATCACCAAGATGGAAGAGGACTACCCAGAGAGTGACACATGAAGCATGAGTTTTAAGTGGCTTGTAACAGTTGGTGTAGTATGTAGGATATTTAGGCTTAAACCCCTACTTAGGTAGGAAGCTCATTAATTTATCTTCAATAACATGACTGTCTCTCACCTTAAACTGCTGTGAGAATACAATCTTGCTTTGTGCATCTCAATAGAGGGTTAGGTTATAAAGGTAGTAAATAATATGTTTTTAAAAGCTGACTTCATATTTGTGTGTGTGTGTGTGTATTCATAGATGCATGAGTATGTGCATGGATCTGCCTTGGTTCACTTATTTCATCCCACTGGTATCTCAAAAGTCTGTTTGTATCTACACATCCCCACCATTTATTTCACTTTCAACTGTATCACAATTTGCCTTTTTTCATAACCTTGCATGGTGCTTTCCATTTCATTTTGTTTACTCTCAAGGTTTATATTTTCTCTTGCTATCTGTTTTCCTTTGTCACTGTCTTCTCAGATGAACATTGGCTTGCCTGAACATCTTTCTTTGTATAAGCTCATGCTGTCTCTTCAAGGAGGCAATATTTATACACCCTATACAAAGGAATCTTAAAACCTCCTCTATAACATCACTAAAGTTACCCCTCCACTTATAATATGCCTTCATATTTAAAGATGTTACAGTCTGTCAATTATTCTTTTGTTCTGGTATGGAAACAATCTTACAAAAGATTGTAAGATGCTGCCTTTTACACTGTCATCACTTGCACACACTCTCTCTAATTTTTAATTAGATATTTCTGAATTGAACATGAGGAGCAGTTCAAAGCAGTTGCTACCCTGTATGGTACAGATCTATGCCTGGTCGTCCACTTTGAAGTACATTACATCCATGTTGCTTCCTGCAGTGTCAAGCACTTGTCAGACCAGAACAGGTAGTTGCTGGCATGGACACAGCACAAAATGTGGGTACTTTGCCTATATATTACATGTCTTTAGGTTCCCAGAAATAATTCCAAGTAACACTCCAGGATCTTTCTCTTTCTTCTCTGACCATAGAGCTTTCAAATCTGGGGAAAGAGATACTAGTCATAGTAAGGATGGGTAGGTTAAGCTACCTCAGCATCATGGAACAACTTGCTTATGAATCACCTTGCCTTTTTTTATCTTCACTAGTTTTTCATTAACGAGTCCATTGTGTCCCTTTTCCAATTCCACAATTATCTGGAGTGTGCAGTTCTGCACCACAAACCACATCTCAATATATTTTAAACACCTGATTTGAGAGAAAACATGTGCCAAGAAATGTGTTACTTAAAACCATGGTCTTTCTTTGAAGATAAGAATTTGACTGTATTGCAAAATTCAGAAATGCACAAAATCCAAGGGACAACTGTGTTCTTGTGTCTGCTACTGTCAAGGAAAATTTTATTTCCATTATTCCTAAACTGCGACATACAGAAAGACTCTAGGCACAATATCTTAAAATATTATTAAGCAGTTTATTGTATGCATAAGCTAAATAAAATCCAAACACAATATATAAAGTACAATACCTTAATAATAAAGAGATGCAAGTAATATAAAGATTGGCCAATAATATAAACATAGGGACAAAGGAAAGACACGTTACAAAAGGATCCCATGTTGGTAATGGCCACTTGTCTCTCTTTTCTCTTTCTTTTTAAACCTTCTAATACTGTCTTTTTTAGTACATTAAGTCATGTCACATTTTGCGGACAGTATCAATCATGTTTTGTGGTCAGCATTAGCCATGTTTTGTGGTCAGCATGAGACACGTGTTGTGGTTAGCATTGACTCTGTCAGGCAATCTTGAGTCACCTGCTGTGGTTCCTCTTTTCTGTCCAAGTCAATGTGACACAACCACAAAACACACTTACCCACATGATGACACCTTTGGTATCATTTTGATTTTACTTTTAATTAATATGGCTACACATTTGATATAATAATGAAAATCTACTCACACACTACTACAGCAAGAAATGTGAATCAGACCAGTCCCTACTGGAAGCTCAAACAACAACCTAATTCTTCTATTACCCTCCTCTGAGATCAGACATGTCACATAAAACATTTGGGTTTATCTTCTGCAGAACTGTTGGCGATAAAATTATCCCTGAATATGCTTTTTGGGAAAATATACCTTTAATCCTGTTGTGAGTCATTCCACGCGTCCTGGAATATGCAAATTTCACTTTCTTTACAGAGAGAAAGGCAATACATAAATTAAATAAACAAATAAATAAATTATATTATAATTAATTGGCTAAGACGCTGACTGGAAGGCGGCAGGTCAGCAGTTCGATACCCGAATACTGCAGGACAGAATGAGCTCCCGTCTTTGTCCCAGCTCCTGCCAACCTAACAGTTCGAAAGCAAGATATTGCAAGTAGATAAATAGGGACCACTTCAGTGGGAAGGTAAACTGTGTCCCGTGCACTCCAGTGTCTAGTAATACCTGCCACATGACCACAGAAATGTCTGCAGAAACAGACAGTGCTGGCTCTTTGGCTATGAAACAAAGATGAGCATGGAACCCTAGAGTTGGATATGACTGACTTTCAAGCAAGAGTGACCTTTACCTTTACAAAACTGACACTCCTCAGAGTTTGTGATATAGTTAATAAATTACAACACTGGGTTATAAAATATATTTACAGATGTTTGTTTTGTGATCAAATATGCCCATGAATGAATATTTTGGGAAACTCTCCATTGGAACATGCATGTTAGAACATACATTTCCACACACACCCTTTTGAAAACTACAGCTTACTGAAGAAATGGGACATAACCAACTAAAGTAAAACCCAATGAAAAACTGAAGTGCATCTGAAACAGGATGATGTGTTCATCTCCACCCTTGGGTACAACCCATTTGTACTACCATATCCTGACATATCTGATGTACAAAGAGTGGCAACAGTAATTATGATTCCAGTAGAACATGTTAGCTTCTTCCAGGGAGACAGCATTTGGAAGGTCCTGCAAGAGACCAAACAGCAGAAGATTCTGGTCTGCCCTATCCTCAAATCCTAGGTTCCTCTGGACTAATATCCATCTCGACCTTCCAAGCTTTTGAAGTGCAACATTTTCCAGAGGTGAAGTGGTTCAGATCGACTACCTAAAACTGTTTCAAATGGTAAGGATTTCATTTTACTTTAGGATAACATCTCATGGTGAACCTGTCCATCTGCAAGACATGACAACAAGCATCAGTAGATGACAACATCCAAAGCAATAAATGAACAAGTAAGCATCCAAAAGAGATCTGGCCAGGTCATAAGATTTTTGAGATAAACTTATTTTGGTCCTCCTTTATCAGTTAATTCCTTTATGGGACCCTTGCTTGACTTTCAAAAGAGAAATGGCACTTTTGAAAACACTGAAGTGATGTAACATCTGCTTTTCCTGCAGTACTGAGTCTCCAAAACTTTTCAGCGCAGGAGCAAACTTGCTCCTAGTTATGGCAACTCAACAATGGCAGATATTCTTGAGAGAAGGATTCAGTTAAAGGGAATGACATTGTGTGTTTAATTATATTTGTATTGCTTCATCTAGATCTTCTGCTTCTGCCATGGAATCTTTCAGCCTTTTGTGACTTTATGAGCCAATTAGGCAAGCGACAAGCTAGAATCCACATTTCATTTGTCTGTAAGAGGACACACTAAATTAAGTGAGATTTGCAGCTAAATCAGCGTTGTTGGGATTGTATTTTTAATTCCAGAATCTTGTCACTAAAAGGGAATTCCAGCCATTGAATCTGACCTTTTAAAATGACTTAAAATACCACCCCATGTGCTCTGGGGAATGACCATCAATGACTTTTCGATTAATGCACGTTTTCCTTGCCAGCCCACTTCATGCACAAAATAACACCAGGCAAGAAATAGATACTTTCTCATTAACAAGAGGTCAAGAGTTCGAAGCATAAATTGTAAGCCTGAAAATCTATAATTATGACAGCATGCATAATCTGAGCTCTGATACCTAGCTCAGGTGGGTAATTATAGATCTTTAATACATAATTATGTTTCTTGGAAACATAATCACCTCGCTCTAACTACTCTATTTTGTAACATTCAGTGCACATGTAATGTAAATTATGCATTTAATCAGAATGGTTCTAATTGGGTCATTTTCAATTCCCTCCCATAAATAGTTATTCATTAGCTAGGTTCTAGAAACCCTATGCATTGAGATAATACGGTTCGGAGAAGGTGTTTCCCCAGAATAAATTCAGCTCCACTCATATAGTTATATAAGGAAAACAGTACAGTCACAGAAATTGATCCCCTCCCACAATATACACTTTTGTTGTTGTTGTTGTTCAGTCGCACAGTCGATTCCGACCCTTTGTGACCCCATGGACCACTGTCCACCAGGCATCCCTGTCCTCCACCATCCTCCTCAACTCGCTCAGCTCTGTGCCCATTGTGTCTACAATACCATCTAGCCATCTCATTTTGGGCCACCCCTTCTTCTTTTGCCCTCCACCCTTCCCAGCATCAAGGCTTTCTCAAGCGAATCCTCTCTTCTCAATTGATGTCCAAAGTACTTTAGCTTCATCTTTACTATCTTTACTTCTAAGGAGCAGTCAGGGTTGATTTCTTCTGAGATTCACCTATTTGTTCTCCTCGCTGTCCAGGGGACTCTCAAAACTCTCCTCCAACACCACATCTCAAAGGCATCTATTCTTCTGCGCTCAGCTTTCCTAATGGTCCAGCTCTCACAACCACACATTGCCACCGGGAACACCATTGCTTTGACTAGACGAATTTTTGTCTGCAATGTGATGTCTCTACTTCTCACTATGTTCCCCAGGTTTCTCATCACTTGCCTCCCAAGAAACAGTCGCCTTTTTATTTCATGGCTGCAATCACCATCTGCAGTGAGCTTATATACACTAAGGTTCACCAAATGTATATGTTCAGGTTTTGTAACTTTCTTTTAAACAGGAGCCCCACAAGCAAATTGGTAAGTTGTTGGGGGTTTCCTTTGTTTATGGTTAATAGTGTTCCTTTGCTTACAAGCAAAGTGTATATGTTTAAGACAACAATTTGTTTAAGTCATGGAAACCTATTGTAGAGAAAGGTTCACAAAAATCACCTGTTTTGAAAGGAAAGCTGCAGTGAATGACTGGTTAAGATGCTGAACTTGATGAATGGAAGGTTGGTGGTTAGCAGATCGAGACCCATGTTCGAGACCCAAGTTCGAGACAGAATGAGCTCCCAGCTCTGTCCCAGTTCCTGCCAATCTAGCAGTTTGAAAGCAAGAAATCGCAAGTAGCAATCTGGTGTCTAGTCATGCCTAGTAGGATGTGACTAACTTTCGAGTAAGGACAACCTTTACCTTACATCTTTGAAAGAACTGTAAGTAACAGCTCTTAAAAAATTTATTTGGCATAAAATAAGCATGTTGCAGTGTACAACAGGTGTGAGATGTTAAAGGTAAATTAGAGAGTAAATAAATAACTCAAGATAATAGTTAAAGCAGTCATAAAAACATTAAAAGGAATCAGATTCTGAACTGTTAAGAACTTTATCCAAGAAATGAGCCACAATTTGGGAGATTTCTGTCAGAGTATCAATTAACAGATGTTGCAGGGAAGGCACCACCATGGTTGGAAATTTATCAATCAGAGGTCTCAAGAGAAAAATTTGTCAGAGGGACTCATATAGGTGGCATTCACTTAAAATATGATGAACTGAGTCAAGAACCTGTCACGTACCACCCGGCCCCCTCTGCTCTGGAAACCTCCTTAACCAAAGCCCCCAGAGGGCAGGCTGGCTGGCAATAAAGCTTTGCAGCCCTTAGCTGTTTCAATCCACTAGGAGGTTTAAACAGGTAGTGCGTTCAGAGTCCTGTGTGTGAATGCAATGCTTCTCTTACCCTTTTTAGTCCAATGAAGACACGTTGCTCAGGCAATGAAGGTTTATTGATCAGGTATATTGATCAGGTTCATAAAGCATAGGTCAGTAGCATAAGTCAGTCCAGGAAACAGTTACAGTCCAAGTTCTTTAGGTAACCATTTTGAAAAGAAGAGAAAATCCCACAAGCCAAACTGAGGTCTTAGTCCATTGAGAAACAAAGACGAACTCACTCACTGTTCTCCAAAATGGAGAATTCCTGGTCAGGTGATTCAACCTTGGCCAATCAGGTAACAGAGAAAAATATTCTCAAAACAATGGATTGTTTTTACACGTGTGCAATCAGTGTTCTGGCATGTAGACAAAACATGGATCTCAGCTAGCTAGAAAGATAAGGAACCCTGGCTGAAACACGGTTGAAAAACAAGCTGTCCATGAGACAGAGAGGGACACAGGATTTCTATGAGACCTATTTATGAGGCCTAGCTAGAAACTGCTATTTGCAAGCCTTGGGAAGCATGAGAAAATGTGTCGTTTCATGACAGAGCCACACAGTCACATCATTTCTCCTGGCTGGGGGTACTGTTATATCTCCCAGTAAGGAGTTTTGAAGGGAAGGAATTCATTCTACCCAGACAAAAGGTTGTTCTGTGGGATGGGATTTTTATGTCATGGAAATAGTGGGCTATTTTCCCAATTGAGCTTCAATGCCCAGCGCGTTGGGAGAGCACACATAGGGTTGGGCAGGTCTAAATTTGGAATATCCCATAGCTAGAAATCTGTCTTTTATTGCTCTTTCTTCCATTAAAATCAAATCATCGATAGCAATCCCAATTTGCCTAAGTTTGTTTGTGATGCTAGAAAACCAGGAGTATAAGGCTTGCTTGGGGGACTGTGGTGGCTTAGTGGTTAAGATGCTGAACTTGATTACTGGAAGGTCAGCAGTTCGACACCTGAGTGATGCATGACAAAATCAAGAAATTGAATGTAGATAAATAGGTACCACTTTGGTGGGAAGGTAAACAGCATTCTGTGCACTCTGGCATCTAGTCATGTCTGCTACATGTCCACGGAAACATCTGCAGACACAGACAGTGCTGGCTCTTTGGCTATAAACAGAGATGAGCACTGAACCCTAGAGCCAGATACAACTGGCTTTCAAGGAAGGGCGACCTTTACCTTTACTACAAGGCTTGGGAACTTGCAAACTTAAGCTAAATATATTTGTAAAACTGCCCCATTTTACTCCTGTGTGTGAAATACTTAAAAATTTTACTGCCTTTCCTTACTAGCTTGTCAAACTCCTGTTTGTTCTCCCTGTTCACTCACTATGGTTGCTTGCTCCCTGGGCATCTGTCTCAATTGTATCCCTCTACTGTGCTCTGCAAAAAGTCAGCAAGCAGAATGGAGGTGATTCCTGTTGTAATAACATTATGAAATGTGTTTACAAAAAATCTGCTGTTTTCTACAGCAGGAATAGCCTCCTGTCTTTCACTGATTCGTCAACTTCCTAGAAGAAATAAAGAAAATCTATATGTTTTTTAAAAAGGACATTGGGTTGATTCACAAAGTTGCCATACATAAAGCTTTGCTGTAGCCAGAAGGCCTGGGAGAGCTGTAGAGGTCATTCCTTCTGACAGTCATATGTGTCATATTGACTTTTCAATATTATATATTAGTATAACTGATTACATTTATATTCTGCCTGCCCTCCAATGAGTTAAAGACAGTGTATCCTCATTTCATCCTCACAACTGTACATTGAGATAGAGCAGGCTGAGAGAGTGACTAGCCTTAGATCACCTTCTGAAGTACATGTTTTGACAGGACTAGAACCTGGCTTTCCTGCAGCCTGGGCCAACGCTAAGCCACCACCATCTTCACTTCACTTCTTCTCTGTTAGCTGTGAGCTACCTGAAGCAAACACAGAGAAGAAACGTTTCTGTGCTTTACACCCATCTTTAATCTCAAATATTGCATCATGATCTTTCAGCTACTAATAAACCAGCAGACTTATCACTATAGGTAGTAAGCCTATGAGCCAGAAGGCTTTGGTTGGAAAGATCCATCTGCTTTGACAGTGGGAGGGTGGATCTGGACATGTGTGAACACCACAGGGCATCATCAAAATCAGTGGTGAGCTTAGCACATTGCCCTAAAAATGTTGTATTTTGTGGTCTGTGTTAAGCAAAATGTATAATGACAAGAAGATTAAAAGCCATTTTCAATTTATTCCCATTTCAATTACATTTCTGAGGAGCAGACAATCCAATAGTATATAACATTGCTCCAGATATGATAATGACACCCAAACTGCATTTGTGCCATAAAAAATAGTATAATAGTGTATTGCCAATGTTTCTAATTACATCCTAGCCTTTAAACAAATGGCAGGTGGCCAATGAAATGCAAATATAAAAACGCAATGCATTCAGACAAAAGAGATGATTAAGTTGTTGTGGGGATATAGTTATGGAAATTAAGAATTCCCCCCCAACAAGTTGTTTATTCATCCTGCAAAGTGGAAGCATTTGTCTGAATGACTAATTTGACAGGGCTCACTTTGTTTAATATTAGATCATGCATTCTTTGTAATTAAACTGTGGGATTGTCAGGAATGGGTCCAGAAAGCCCAGGATATGGACAGCCTAGCCGGATTGTTTTAGAATGGAAGCCAAGCAGTGAGATTTGGCAGATAAGGTACAGGACAGAATTAGGTCCAAGCAGAAGCCAAAAGTGGGATCTGGTCCAAAGTCCAGACAAAAAGTGGATCAGGTCCTATAATATGAGAACAGATTACACAGAAGGTAGACAGGAAACAAAATAGGGCAATATGGAAATGACAACTGGCCCCAGAAAAGCCTGTTCAGTGGACGAAGGTAAGGAAGATAGAGGGCAAAGGGCAAGTGCAATGTTGGCCTTGAAGCAGCCATGTCGATATAAGTGGAAAGGATGGAGACTAGTCTTTTGTACAGTAAGTGTGGCTGTGGAGCTAGGCTGAGTACTAACCATACCTATATCTGGGACAGAACATGCAGATTAATAACTGGCCAAGTAGCAACAAATTGCTCACAGGAAAGTAATACATGTCCTGGTTCTAGGAAGCAAGTGTTAGGCAGTCTGACAAGCAGTCCTACTGAGGTTGGGACTTCCCTTTGGGAGTTATGAGTAGTTAAGGAAAGGACAAAAACAGAGCACAAAGTCCAACTGCAAGAGGGGTGGCAAAGGAAGTACGTAGAGGCAAACCTACTAAATGAAAGAGTCCATTAAGCCAGTTGGGGTTAGAAAAGGGAAGAAGCCTACTGACTAGTTGGTTAGATAAAGAAGGAAGAAACAAAGACAGGAAGTAAGAAGGAGCAGAAAGCAGATGTTAAGAACCCCAAAAGGTTATCAGGACAGCACAGCGTTGAGTAAGACAGCACAAGGAAGTAAAGCAAAGCAAACCAATCACACTTTTATACTGTCCCATAGTGCTTGGTGCACTCTCTGGGTGGTTTACAAATTAATTAGTATTTGCCCCCAACCTGCAAGTATGGAAGGCTGAGTCAACCTTGGGCCCTGGTCAGGATCAAACTCACAACCTTTTGGTTGCAGTACAGATGTTTTAAGGACTGCACCACCAGAAGTACAGTTATCAATCAAGGCTTTTAGAAGTTGGTGTTGCAGCAGATGCTCCACACATCTGAAGTCAGGCAAAACAACCAGGATGATGGATCTGCATTTGATCTAACCCTTGTTAGACATCCCTGCATACGTGTGTGTGTGTACATGCACATATACACTGACCTTCATATGAAGGAGACAGTGGAAGCAAGGCCATTGGCTCTGTTCCTTTCCTTCTGTTGCCACTGGAGGCACGGTGATTAAACTGCTGCATTGCAGCCAAAACTGCTGACATTGTAAATTTGATCCAGACTGAGCTCAAAGTTGATTCAGCCTTCCCTCCTCCAGAGGTTGGTAAAATGAGTACCCAG
This sequence comes from Furcifer pardalis, assembly GCA_030440675.1. Taxonomy (NCBI): domain Eukaryota; kingdom Metazoa; phylum Chordata; class Lepidosauria; order Squamata; family Chamaeleonidae; genus Furcifer; species Furcifer pardalis. The sequence continues at coordinate 127,737,303 of CP126891.1, forward strand.
CATGTTGGTACTGCCCAGAGAGTGCTCTAAGCCCCATGGGGTGATATATAAGTATAATTCCTAATTGCTATACCTTGACTCAACTATGCGACTGAACAACAAATACCATGATATAATAAGCAAGCAAACAAGTTGACATCAAAGATAGTAGACTGCAGCAGATAGTCTCAACTCTTATCCTCGGTCAGCTCCATCCACAAAGACAGAATTATGAATTTTAAAATTATGTATTACATTTCTACTCAGCCTTTTTACTACTAATAGATTCAAAGTGGAGTATAAGAAGTAAGAAAGAAATAGAAAAAATTATGGACCTGTATTTCACAGAAAAATAGCAATTATCACAAAATTCTTATTTTGTGTAATTGCTCTTTTTTCTCTTTTACTTAACTGGATCACTTTCACCACATCAACTCCTCTTTCAAGACATCTCAGAAAACAAAACAAAACAAAATAAACAAAACAAAACAAAATAAAATAAAAAAACACAGTAGCACTTTAAAGACAAACTGCTATACAGTAATACCTCGGATAACACTAAGACTTGGTTCCACAAGTCTTGGTGTTATCCGATTTTTAGTGTTATCCAGTGCATGTTAAAATCCTGTGGGATGGATTGGATAATGTTAAAGCTCCACAGAGATACATTGTAACCGCATAGGCTTTAGCGGTTGTTATCCGATCCATCCCATAGGACCTTAACGTTATTCGATCCAATTCTCCTCCCCAGATTACTTAACATTATGCGAATTCAGCGTTATCGAGCTAATTGTTATCCGAGGTATTACTGTATTTTTATTGTCTTTCAAGACAGATCTTGGAGCTGAGAAAATGTAGACAAGACTATTAAATTATATTATTTGAATTGCAGATACTGATGAGGGGACAATAATCCATAAATTTAACTGTTCTTGTCTACCTTTAAAATGTAAAAAAAAAAAATCTACTGAAATGCTGTTCCAAGAGAAATTCACTCATGTCCTTCCAAGGAGAGAAAAGGCTCTTTCAATTTAAATAGACTTTGGAACCACTGAGCACATTTGCTGTCTTTTCCTGCTGCTCTGCTTCTTGATCTGATTTTTAATCCGGTATTCACTGGCTGCTCTTGTTTGTTTGCTTTATTGACACTTGAAATAATGTGGTAGAGATTTCATGAATTATTGGTGGCATCCTATGCTTATCTGTTCAGATGTAAATCCCACGGAGCTCAGGTTCCATGTCTCTTAATACGGGCTCATATTTGTCTGCTTTTTTGTTTTCTTATCCTGCCTTTTTTTCTCCAGGACTCAAGACAGTTCATGAACTAGAACAGGCGTTATCAATCTTTTTGCTAAGTGGGCTGGATCATGCCCCCTCGGACAGCTGAGAGGGCATGGCTGGTGGTTCCTCCTGCCATAAACAGTGCCATAAAACACGCCCATGGCTGCCATAAATGCATTTACAACAGCCATTGGCACATTTATGGTGCATTCATGACAGCTGCATAAATGGATCTGCTTCCACTTCCACTTCCACAGCGGCCCACATGAAATGGTGCTGGGGCCGGCCCATGGGCCATAGGTTGCGAACCCTGAACTAGAGCTTATATGGCTAAGAACAATCAAGTATATTTCTAAAACAAGCAGTTAAATAAGTTATCACATTAAAACACATTCTACTAAAACAACTGGAAACCCATTTTGGGAGGGGGGAACCACGTGTAAAACCCCCACACACACACTTTTTTTTTTTTTTGTAAAAGCCATTTAGCTGCTGTACATGCCTGTGTCTCTAGCAGGACAAAGGCCTTCCTAAAGATCTCAAGATCTGGGAAGCTCCATATAGGGAAATATGGTCTTCCTGGACCATTGTAATATGGTTTTTGAAAAGCTACTTGAGGTCAAAATGGAGGTCAAAATGGAGGAGCAATCACTACATCCTGATAGCATTTTCCTCCTCCCAAAGAGAGGGAGAAGTGGCTCCCAGCTGTTGGCAGCTGGTCTTTTTTATCCCACCCTCCTGTTTCAGGTCACTCCACCCAAACCTGGCAAAAATTTTCCTCACAGTTCCTAGAGGGATGGGAGATTTTCAAGTAATACAAAATTGTAAACATTTGGGGAGAAGGAACTCCGGTTGGAAAACCATGAATGTTGTCTGGGTTGTGCTTTTGCCACCCAAGCTATGGAAGAAAACAAAAGGCTCCAGCTCTGGTGGTGCTAGGTCCTCTTGTGGGTCTTATTCCATAGCATGATTATTTGGGGCACTACATGACTCATAAAGAACAAGGGTGAACCTATTGAACTCTTGATGTTACCCTAGAACAGTGATGCCGAACCTTTTAGAGATAGAGTGCCCAAACTGCAACCCAAAACCTACTTATTTATCATGAAGTGCCAACATGGCAATTTAACCTGAATACTCAGGTTTTAGTATAGCACTCTGCTCCCCTCCGGCTCTGCTCTCCTCCAGCTATGCTGTGCTGTAAGCTATGCTCCCTTCCAACCTAGTTCCACTCCAACCCCAACACAGGAATTACCTTCACCACAGACTCAACAGGCAGCCATCTGTGCCATACCCTCTAGCACACGTACCATAGGTTCTCCATTACTGCCCTAAAATGAATCTCTCAACACTGTAGAGTTACTGTAGTTGGATATCATCTAGTTTTTGTGGCTTTCTTCTCCAGAAAAGACAATAATGCTTGAAAAGGTTGAAGGCA